>OX155895.1:4805000-6147245 GCA_944588485.1 Phosphuga atrata
CCAACTCCAGTTAATAGTTTGTATCCACTTATTGGCGTGGCACTCCCATGTGTGCGAAGAGCCGTCGCGACGGATGCTGAAAGGACGAAACAGGAAACCGATGCTCCCCATCCTCTGCACCAACACGAGCCAGCCGGTCGACGCCTAAGATCAAGGAAGAGCTTCATGGCAAGATCACACACACTCGATGGGTCCATAGAAAATAACCGTATCACTAGGTGGACTTAACAGCTAACTACTCGGGAACCCTCAAGAGAAGAAATGGCGGTATGGAAATCCCTAAATCGGCTCAGGACAGGAGTGGCAAGGTGCAAGACAAATCTGTTGAGGTGGGGAATGTCTGAGAACGACGATGTGCTGTGTGCGTGTGGTCAGCCCCAGGATATGAGCCACATACTGGTCTGCACACAACTGGAAGAAGGATGCACACACGAAGACTTAATTTTATGTATCGACAAGGCTATTGCAGCCGCTATTTTTTTGGAAATATGTCGTGTGAGCCGGACACGGAAAGTAAGTAAGTATCCTATCCGAAGTGACGCGGATTTGATTCACTGGGTTTTGTCAGGAGTATCCTAGGTATACTCAAATGGAGACTTTCCTCACGGCACGCGGCCGAGGTTTGGAGAGAGTGGAAACCGCGATTGCCAGCTCTTCAGGCAATCAAAGACGGAAGACTGGATCTGCTCATCAGGCCACCGCGATCCCGCATCTCCTTCTCAACCATCGGCCAGCGCATCTAGAAGGAAAAGCATCCAGCCATCCTTCCACGATTCTCGCACGATTCCCGTCTCCCAGCGTCAATATGGCCGAGTAAAAGATCCTCAATGGGGCTCAACCATCTGAGAAACCGTCTCTACAAGAAGGTCCCGTGAGGACGTCTTCTCGCAACGCCTCGCTGGTTCCATTATAACCTGAGCTCACCCTTAATAGGTAATCTGAAGTACCCTTATGGAGTAGGCCTTGACGAACCTCCCTGTCAACGCCCGAAACTACTCTCTGCAGTAACTCGACGACCTCATCTCCAACGTCGGCGGGGAGGTTCGTCGAGACCTCATGGTGGTCTGTGGCTATAACATCGTTGCTAGCAAAAGTTATGATGTGCTGGTGTTAATTTGCACAACAGTACAATATAAGAAGCTTTGAGAAAGATTATTTCTTATAATATAAAATAATCCGAATTTATAATGTTCCAAGATTAGATTATTATCGTTTAAACTCATATTCTGCTAGCGTCCTTATATGAGGGTTAGTGTCTTAACCCTTAACCACCTGCCATACGTCTCAGGTGAGAAAATTACTGCTACTTTGGGTCTGAGAGACGTATGTCAGGTGGTTAGGTGTTAACATGGTCCTCCAACTCGGGAGTTTCACACTATAATACCAAATTTAATGTACGATTAAATTATACTAATTTACACTATTCACTAAATAAATGGCAATGGTATTTAAGCAATTTGAAATACTATACGGAAACCACGCCAAATTGGAGTTTCAATATGCTGAAGGTTATCAAACGCTGACAACACATAGACGCTAATATTAGCCGGTTGACTCTGAGAAAGTTAATAAGACGGGAGCGTACAATACACCCTGGACTTATTTATTTAATATACCTACATTTCGATGTTTGTTTTATTTTTATGTACAGCAAAGGATTCAAAGCGCAATCAAAAGCTTTCAAAATAGACCAATTAGAAGTGTAATCTTCATGAAAAAGTTATTATTAGGGTTCCGTACCGAAAACGGAACCCTTATAGGATCACTTTGTTGTCCGTCTGTCTGTTTGTCTGTCCGTCTGTCTGCTGTCGGTCTGTCTGTCAGTTCGTCTGTCTGTCCGTCTGTCTGTCCGTCTGTCTGTCCGTCTGTCCGTCTGTCCGTCTGTCTGTCCGTATGTCTGTCCGTCTGTCTGTCCGTCTGTCTGTCCGTCTGGCTGTCAAGAACATTTTTCTCAGGCACGCGTAGAGGTAACAAGTTGAAATTTGTATCAAATACTCGGGTCTGCGGTCTCTTTCAACTGTGAAAAAAATGCTGTGGAAATGGAATGGAATTCCATTTACATGGTGGTGTGGATTCGTCATAAGAATTCTCATCAGTCTCCATTTTGATTCCATTGGATGGCCCCTGGATCCCAACATTGTAAGATACATCCCCTCGCATGAGTAATAAAAAATTATGTTTGTAACACGGGCGGTATTGTCAAGCGAATGTGCGCACTCACTTCGTTCGCGCGTCCAAGTTCGCTCTCGCGTCAACTTTCCGCCCTAGTTACAAAATATACTATTTTTCAATTTTTCCGTATAAAGGCATGTTTAAATTTTTGGATACGGTTCAATAAAACAGTGGTTTATCCACTAGTGCAATAAAAATTTTATTTCACTAGTGAAATAAAAGTATCTATAGAAATGCATGGAAATAACTCACTTGCGAGAACGTAAACACCACCCTAAATGTTAACTTCGCCGATGTTCTTTTCTGATCGAAAATCACAAAACTTTTGTATAAATTTCTGCGGGAGTAATCTTTCCGCAACTGCATCACCATCTAACATTAATTCTTCGGATGATTCTGTTCCATTTCTGATTAACAAAACACAAATTAATTAAACGCAGGGGGGCAAGGAAGGAGCTTCCACTCGTGGCTTTTCTCCTGTATATGCAGAACATGCCGGCGCACCCCTGGTAACACTGTCCCATCAGACAATCTTTCACCATCGGAAACCACCGGACACGAAAAAGTAAAGTATGTATTAAACACAATACTCTAAACAAAATGTTGAGTACGAATCAACAATTTTATCGTTGCCATGACAACAACACAATTATGGCCTGCTTCTCGTAAAAAAAACACGGATAATGGAAATTTACTTTGAATTTAATTTATTGTTAAAGCAAAATTGAATAAAAGTTTGTATTACACTCGCGGATAAAATTAAGATTTAACTCGCGAATTTAAATCCTCTCGCGCTAACGCGCTCGAGTATTTAACTATCCGCTCGTTAAACCTTAATTTTATCCGCTTGTGTAATAAATAACGATCTTGTATGAATTTATATTCTCTTTCTAACGAAATAAATGCATTTATATTGTGAAATTCTATAGTAAATATTTCAAAATATTATTAAATATGTTCATTCAATCTGATTTGGTGAGGTATGTTGAAGCAATATAAGTGTACGGCGTTCACGACTCCGGGAGAGACTGTTGACAGTGCAGGATTCCGGGTGAATGATGGCTTTGTCCGGAAAACGCGGGTCGTGAGTCGAGAGCATTGTCATGCCTATAGTTGGGGGTCGCCAGCTGTCACCACACCGGATCAAACTTCCCCTGTTCAAACAAATATTAACCAATATCTTATTGAACAAATAAATTTGTTAAACACATTTTTTTTGTTGCAGATAACGTCCCTTTTTAAAATAAACGGGCGAGTGTTTAAATCGCAAGTTATAAAAAATAATAGACGGTAGCGTGTTTAAAACTTGAGGTATCTGGTCGTCACGAGATCCGCTAGTTGAGATTGTAACAAGTAGCGTTTTAAATCACGACTCTTGCTGGAATATCAATAGAATCTAAACATGTTTTTTCAACTCTGCAGTCCAAAGCAACGTTTTAATAAAACTCGTTTAAAAAGTAATTACAGGAATACGATAATTACATTACAGCGAAAAAACGAGTCCATTTAAATTTTCTACAAACTATTAATTCCGAAGCGATTAAAAATAATTTCGCAGTTATTAAAACTATTCCGCTCTCGCGTTCCCAATTACAAACAAACATTGAATGATCTGCAAATCCTAACAACTCAAACTGTTTTTACAATTGGATTCAAACGAGATTAACGCTTAATTTTTAAGCAAGTACACGAACTAAGTCTCAGTCTTAGCTAACTAAATTATCTAGATAATTGCGAAAACTAGAAGGTTCTATCTAGGCTAGTACTAAATCTGCAAACTCTAACAACTAGGGTTTGACGGTTTTTCAAACCCGGTTTTAAAAAACCGGTTTTTAAAACAAATTTGAAAACCGGTTGTTAAACTAAGAAAACCGGTTTCAAAGAAATCAAATTATGGAAAAATTAATTTATTAACTTATTTCATTTGCTTTTCATTGTATGCTAACGGAACCGACTTATTTTATGTCAGTACATATGTGCAATCCGTCACGAGTCTCGACAAGTTCGCTAAATCTTTTTTTGCGTCTATAGTTCGTTATTGGCTCGCGGAGTGAGTGTGATACAATTTTCTCAATATGTATCGGCGATTTCTTTAACTACAGGGATATTCGTTACCAAGAAACAGCTCTAGAGTAATGGATCATGCATGTATTTTATGACAATGCCAAACATAAAACTATTATTGAATTAAATTCAATAAGAAAGAATAGGATCTCTAGGAATAGGAAGGAATCTCTATAACCTTAGACGAGTGGAGTAGCAGAAGAAATCTTAGATATTTAAATGTACCCCACTTGGCAAATGATTTCAATTTGGTATTAGTGCCAATAGCTGGTTACTGTGATGCTCATAGAACATTAGAATTGATATCGGAAAGGCTACAAAATTTCTACTGGAATCTAGAACCTGACATAGTTGCATCAACAATTGATGGTGCTGCTGTTATAAAAAAATTGCCAAATTATCATCTATAATTAATCAACTATGCTATTCACACGCCATTCACTTAGCAGTTACTGATGTATTATATAACCATAGGCTGAAGCTGAAACTAAAGTAAATGTTTCAAGTGAAGAATCTGAAGCTGAAGACTTTGATATTAATATCGTTTTTTTGTTATTTTATATAAATTATATAAAATATTTTTCTTATTCTATTTTTTTGATAAAAATTCGAAAACCGGCTGAAACCGGTTTTCTGAAAATCTAGAATTCGAAAACCGGTTTCTCAAAAAGTCGGTTTTTGTATAAACCCTACTAACAATCCAAGGAGTTATTAGAGTTTGGACAAAGAAGACATCAACGCTTAGTTTTTCCTTGTTTTTTTTAGAAAATACAATAGCTAGACCAACTAAATTTGACATAGTTGTAGCTAACTAAATTATCTAGATAACAGCGAAAACTAGAAAGTTATATCTAGGCTAGTACTAAATATACAGATCTGCAAACTCTAACAACCCAAACAGTTTGGACTAAAAATACATTAACGCTTAGTTCTTCCTAGGTTTGTAAGCAACTACAGTAGCTAGACCAACTAAATTTGACACAGGTGTAGCTAACTAAATTATCTAGATAACAGCGAAAACTAGAAGGTTATATCTAGGCTAGTACTAAATCTGCAGTTCTGCAAACTCTAAAAACTCAAACAGTTATTACAGTTTGGACTAAAAAATACATTAACGCTTAGTTTTTCCTTGGTTTCTCAGCAACTACAATAACTAGACCAACTAAATTTGACGCAGTTGTAGCTAACTAAATTTTCGAGACAAGAGTGAAAACTAGAAGGCTATATCTAAGCTAGTACTAAATCTACAGATCTGCAAACTCTAACAATCCAAACAGTTATTAGAGTTTGGACAAAGGAGACATTAACGCTTAGTTTTTTCCTTGGTTTGCCAGGAACTACAATAACTAGACCAAGTAAATTTGACGCAGTTGTAGCTAACTAAATTATCGAGACAAGAGTGAAAACTAGAAGGCTATATCTAAGCTAGTACTAAATCTACAGATCTGCAAACTCTAACAACCCAAACAGTTATTAGAGTTTGGACAAAGGAGACATTAACGCTTAGTTTTTTCCTTGGTTTGCCAGGAACTACAATAACTAGACCAAGTAAATTTGACACAGTTGTAGCTAACTAAATTATCGAGACAAGAGTGAAAACTAGAAGGCTATATCTAAGCTAGTACTAAATCTACAGATCTGCAAACTCTAACAACCCAGTTATTAGAGTTTGGACAAAGGAGACATTAACGCTTAGTTTTTTCCTTGGTTTGCCTGGAACTACAATAACTAGACCAACTAAATTTGACGCAGTTGTAGCTAACTAAATTATCGAGACAAGAGTGAAAACTAGAAGGCTATATCTAAGCCAGTACTAAATCTACAGATCTGCAAACTCTAACAACCCAAACAGTTATGAGTGTGGACAAAGGAGACATTAACGCTTACTTTTTCCTTGGTTTCTCAGCAACTACAATAACTAGACCAACTAAATTTGACGCAGTTGTAGCTAACTAAATTATCGAGACAAGAGTGAAAACCAGAAGGCTATATCTAAGCTAGTACTAAATCTACAGATCTGCAAACTCTAACAACCCGAACAGTTCTTAGAGTTTGGAGAAAGGAGACATTAACGATTAGTTTTTTCCTTGGTTTGCCTGGAACTACAATAACTAGACCAACTAAATTTGACGCAGTTGTAGCTAACTAAATTATCGAGACAAGAGTGAAAACTAGAAGGCTATATCTAAGGTAGTACTAAATCTACAGATCTGCAAACTCTAACAACCCAAACTGTTATTAGAGTTTGGACAAAGGAGACATTAACGCTTAGTTTTTCCTTGGTTTCTCAGCAACTACAATAACTAGACCAACTAAATTTAACGCAGTTGTAGCTAACTAAATTATCGAGACAAGAGTGAAAACTAGAAGGCTATATCTAAGCTAGTACTAAATCTACAGAGCTGCAAACTCTAACAACCCAAACAGTTATTAAAGTTTGGACAAAGGAGACATTAACGCTTAGTTTTTTCCTTGGTTTGCCAGGAACTACAACAACTAGACCAACTAAATTTGACGCAGTTGTAGCTAACTAAATTATCGAGACAAGAGTGAAAACTAGAAGGCTATATCTAAGCTAGTACTAAATCTACAGATCTGCAAACTCTAACAAGCCAAACAGTTATTAGAGTTTGGACAAAGGAGACATTAACGCTTAGTTTTTTCCTTGGTATGCCAGGAACTACAACAACTAGACCAACTAAATTTGACGCAGTTGTAGCTAACTAAATTATCGAGACAAGAGTGAAAACTAGAAGGCTATATCTAAGCTAGTACTAAATCTACAGATTTGCAAACTCTAACAACTTAAACAGTTATTACAGTTTGGACTAAAAAATACATTAACGCTTAGTTTTTCCTTGGTTTCTCAGCAACTACAATTACTAGACCAACTAAATTTGACGCAGTTGTAGCTAACTAAATTATCGAGACAAGAGTGAGAACTAGAAGGCTATATCTAAGCTAGTACTAAATCTGCAGATCTGCAAACTCTAACAACCCAAACAGTTATTAGAGTTTGGACAAAGGAGACATTAACGCTTAGTTTTTTTCTTGGTTTGCCAGGAACTACAATAACTAGACCAACTAAATTTGACGCAGTTGTAGCTAACTAAATTATCGAGACAAGAGTGAAAACTAGAAGGCTATATCTAAGCTAGTACTAAATCTACAGATCTGCAAACTCTAACAACCCAGTTATTAGAGTTTGGACAAAGGAGACATTAACGCTTAGTTTTTTCCTTGGTTTGTCTGGAACTACAATAACTAGACCAACTAAATTTGAAGCAGTTGTAGCTAACTAAATTATCGAGACAAGAGTGAAAACTAGAAGGCTATATCTAAGCTAGTACTAAATCTACAGATCTGCAAACTCTAACAACCCAAACAGTTATTAGAGTGTGGACAAAGGAGACATTAACGCTTACTTTTTCCTTGGTTTCTCAGAAACTACAATAACTAGACCAACTAAATTTGACGCAGTTGTAGCTAACTAAATTATCGAGACAAAAGTGAAAACTAGAAGGCTATATCTAAGCTAGTACTAAATCTACAGATCTGCAAACTCTAACAACCCAAACAGTTATTGGAGTTTGGACAAAGGAGACATTAACCCTTAGTTTTTTCCTTGGTTTGCCACGAACTACAATAACTAGACCAACTAAATTTGACGCAGTTGTAGCTAACTAAATTATCGAGACAAGAGTGAAAACTAGAAGGCTATATCTTTGCTAGTACTAAATCTACAGATTTGCAAACTCTAACAACCGAAACAGTTATTAGAGTGTGGACAAAGGAGACATTAACGCTTAGTTTTTCCTTGGTTTCTCAGCAACTACAATAACTAGACCAAATACATTTGACGCAGTTGTAGCTAACTACATTATGGAGATAAGAGTGAAAACTAGAAGGCTATATCTAAGCTAGTACTAAATCTACAGAGCTGCAAACTCTAACAACCCAAACAGTTATTAGAGTTTGGACAAAGGAGACATTAACGCTTAGTTTTTTTCCTTGGTTTGCCAGGAACTACAATAACTAGACCAACTAAATTTGACGAAGTTGTAGCTAACTATATTATCGAGACAAGAGTGAAAACTAGAAGGCTATAATCTAAGCTAGTACTAAATCTACAGATCTGCAAACTCTAACAACCCAAACAGTTATTGGAGTTTGGACAAAGGAGACATTAACGCTTAGTTTTTTCCTTAGTTTGCCAGGAACTACAATAACTAGACCAACTAAATTTGACACAGTTGTAGCTAACTAAATTATCGAGACAAGAGTGAAAACTAGAAGGCTATATCTAAGCTAGTACTAAATCTACAGATTTGCAAACTCTAACAACTCAAACAGTTATTACAGTTTGGACTAAAAAATACATTAACGCTTAGTTTTTCCTTGGTTTCTCAGCAACTACAATAACTAGACCAACTAAATTTGACGCAGTTGTAGCTAACTAAATTATCAAAACAAGAGTGAAAACTAGCAGGCTATATCTAAGCTAGTACTAAATCTACAGATCTGCAAACTCTAACAACCCAAACAGTTATTGGAGTTTGGACAAAGGAGACATTGACGCTTAGTTTTTTCCTTGGTTTGCCAGGAACTACAATAACTAGACCAAGTAAATTTGACACAGTTGTAGCTAACTAAATTATCGAGAAAAGAGTGAAAACTAGAAGGCTATATCTAAGCTAGTACTAAATCTACAGATCTGCAAACTCTAACAACCCAAACAGTTATTGGAGTTTGGACAAAGGAGACATTAACGCTTAGTTTTTTCCTTGGTTTGCCAGGAACTACAATAACTAGACAAACTAAATTTGACGCAGTTGTAGCTAACTAAATTATCGAGACAAGAGTGAAAACTAGAATGCTATATCCAAGCTAGTACTAAATTTACAGATCTGCAAACTCTAACAACCCAAACAGTTATTATAGTTTGGACAAAGGAGACATTAACGCTTAGTTTTTTCCTTGGTTTGCCAGGAACTACAATAACTAGACCAACTAAATTTGACGCAGTTGTAGCTAACTAAATTATCGAGACAAGAGTGAAAACTAGAAGGCTATATCTAAGCTAGTACTAAATCTACAGATCTGCAAACTCTAACAACCTAAAAAGTTATTAGAGTGTGGACAAAGGAGACATTAACGCTTAGTTGTTCCTTGGTATCTCAGCAACTACAATAACTAGACCAACTAAATTTGACGCAGTTGTAGCTAACTAAATTATCGAGACAAGAGTAAAAACTAGAAGGCTATATCTAAGCTAGTACTAAATCTACAGAGCTGCAAACTCTAACAACCCAAACAGTTTTTAGAGTTTGGACAAAGGAGACATTAACGCTTAGTTTTTTCCTTGGTTTGCCAGGAACTACAATAACTAGACCAACTAAATTTGACAGAGTTGTAGCTAACTAAATTATCGAGACAAGAGTGAAAACTAGAAGGCTATATCCAAGCTAGTACTAAATATACAGATCTGCAAACTCTAACAACCCAAACAGTTATTAGAGTGTGGACAAAGGAGACATTAACGCTTAGTTTTTCCTTGGTTTCTCAGCAACTACAATAACTAGACCAACTAAATTTGACTCAGTTGTAGCTAACTAAATTATCGAGACAAGAGTGAAAACTAGAAGGCTATATCTAAGCTAGTACTAAATCTACAGATCTGCAAACTCTAACAACCCGAACAGTTATTAGAGTTTGGAGAAAGGAGACATTAACGCTTAGTTTTTTCCTTGGTTTGCCAGGAACTAGAATAACTAGACCAATTAAATTTGACACAGTTGTAGCTAACTAAATTATCTAGATAACAGTGAAAACTAGAAGGTTATATCTAGGCTAGTACTAAATCTACAGATCTGCAAATCTCTAATAACCCAAATAGTTATTACAGTTTGGATTAAAAATACATTTTTTTTCGGCCGTTTTTCATCCAATCCTGTACACAGGCCTCTCATCTTCTCTTCCACGTTTGTCGATCTTGTGCCTTCTGGTACCACCATGTCATATCTCATCTAGCCACCTTCTTTGTGGTCGGCCTCTACATCTAGTTGTTGTTCTTGGACGCCATTGTGTGGTTTTTAGCGTCCATTTGTCATTATTCTGCCTTGCAACAAGACCTACCCAGCTCCATTTCATCTTGGCTACACGCTCTCTCTCATTGTTTCGTTCCAGATGTGTCCTTCAGTGAAATTCCCAGCATTGCGCGTTCCATAGCCTTTTGTGTCGTTCTTAATCGGTTGGAAAATCGGTTTGTTTTCTTAATCGGTTGTTTTTGTGAGGCTCATTGTTTACAACCCGAAAGTCGCTACAGGTACGCACATGCTGTATACTTTGCTCTTGAGATTTATTGGTATCTTCTCGCTTTCTAAGATGTACCGAAGTTTCCCAAACGCTGCCCATGTAAGTCCGATTCGACTGATGATTTCGACCGTCTGGTTCTCCTTCCCTAACTTCATATTGTGCCAAAGATAGGTATATTGTTGCACGCATTCGATGATATTGTTGTGGGGGTCGCAAGGGCTCATAATCTTGGTCTTGCTTAGGTTCATTTTAAGCCCAATGCTTCTTGACGCCTGATTGAGTTGTTGTTCACAAAAATCATTTCCAGCCGAGCTACAGAGAAGATGGATTTCTATCATCCAGTGGAACAAGCAGGTTTCAGCACTACCGATCACCTACAGACACTACGGAAACTAATCAAGAAACCCACCGAATATAATGCCTGCCCTATAATACTTACCCACCCTATCCTGATAACCTATACTTGTTAACCTACCCTATCCACATAGCGTTCGTCGATTACCATAAAGCATTCGATTCAGTTGAGACTTGGGGAATCCTAAAAGCTATGAGAAATGCCAGAGTGGATTCAAGATACACCGCCATAATCGAAAATATTTGTAAGAGAGCTACACTACACTTCAAGATCGAGGAAGGACTCTCCACCGACAGAATAAATATAAAAAGAGGAGTACATCAAGGGTTTAAAATCTCACCCAAGCTGTTCACCCTATGGCTAAAAGACGCTTTCAAACAACTAAGATGGGAAGAGCAAGCGTCTTCTAGGCATAGGGTGAACAGCTTGGGTGAGATTTTAAACCCTTGATGTACTCCTCTTTTTATATTTATTCTGTTGGTGGAGAGTCCTTCCTCGATCTTGAGGTGTAGTGTAGCTCTCTTACAAATATTTTCGATTATGGCGGTGTATCTTGAATTCACTCTGGCATTTTTCATAGCTTTTAGGATTCCCCAAGTCTCAACTGAATCGAATGCTTTATGGTAATCGACGAACGCTATGTGGATAGGGTAGGTTAACAAGTATAGGTTATCAGGATAGGGTGGGTAAGTATTATATGGCAGGCATTATATTCGGTGGCTTTCTCGATTAGTTTCCGTAGTGTCTGTAGGTGATCGGTAGTGCTGAAACCTGCTTGTTCCACTGGCTGATAGAAATCCATCTTCTCTGTAGCTCGGCTGGAAATGATTTTTGTGAACTGCTAGTAAAGGTGTGGTAGCTAATCGGGCGAGAGTTTTCGATATTGGTAGTGCCTCCCTTTTTGAACAGAATTATCACTTTTGCGTTACACCATTCGGTTGGGATTTGGCCGTCTCGCAGGCATTTGTTCAGCAGTTCCTGGGCTGCGTTTTCCAGACTTCTTCCGTCCAGTTTTAACATTTCAGTTTTGATTTGGTCTTCTCCCGAACATTTGCCAGAGCTTTCTTAAGAGCACCTCATATTTCTCCGGCAGATATTTCCGGGATATCCTCTGACCCTACGTTTAGTACTTTACATGGTGTTATCGTTTCGTTGTCGGGTGTTTCTGACGAGTATACTCTATTACTATATACTTCTATATACGAGTATACTTGTATTACTCTGTAGAGTATGTAGAACTCTTATCACTTTTGGCAGTTGTTGTAAGTCTGAGATTTTCACACCGTCTTTGTGAATGTTCACTTGGGCTATTTTGGTGCGCCTGCTGGTCATTCTTGTTTTTTGACAGGAGGCGGCGAGTCCTCTGTCCCTACAAGAACAACATTTACCTCTGCCTCCGTAGACATGGCTGGAGTGTCATGTCTACGAGTGTCGTCCTCCCGATAATCCGGATGATCCTTATTCTCGGCCTCGGCCATTATCGCTTCAGCAGGGGGACTGGCCGCAATTGCTGTCTCTACCACCCTGGAAGTGACCGTTGTTGCGGTCGTAACTTCCGAGGTTGGGACCGTTGTGGCTGCCGCTACTACATCTACATCTGCTTTTACTGTGGTGTCGTTTTTCTGCCCAGGAACTTTAATCTGCCCGAACCTACAGTAAGGTTATGATTAGTCTCCGGTATAGCTCTAGCAGATTCTACGTCAATTCCAACCGTTAGGAGTTGACCTCCACTCTTCACCCGGCACCCAAGGACTTTCTATTCGGAGAAGGGAGAAGTTTGCTTATTCTTGTTTTTCCCTTTGAGAGTTTGGATCTGAGCACTTTTATATTGACGTTTTCTCCAATTATCGTTTGGATCATATTGGTGTTGTATGATACGGATGTCTTTTTTGATATTTTTGTTGAGTATTAGTTCCCTTTACCATGCCTCTTCATTGCTCCATATTTTCCTTGGTGGTTGTACTTAGTTTCGGGTACCCTACTCGTTTCGCTCTCCCACATATTTTCTTTGTAGCAACTTGGGTGGCGATTTGTGTCTTCCTTGCAAGTAGGTCTATACATATGTTTGCCATATTTGTGAGTTGTAAGTGTTTCTCCACTTCTTTCTGGTATTCTTCTTTGTTGTTTTCTAACTCTATGCATGTAGAGAACCTCGTTCTCTTCATTAGATTGTTTCTCTCGTGTTGGAGGTCTATACGTAGCTTTGATCGGACAATCCTGTGGTCGCTTCCTGTATCGAACAGGTTCAGGATTCCGACGTCCTTGCATATTGATATCTGGTTCCCCTTCCCTAACATCGAGGAAGCGAGGACCAAGCGAAGAATGCGAGAATAAAGTCGATATCATTTTTGACCGAGTTGTCCGGGTTCCTCAACGTCCATCTACGTTGTGGTGGTTTCTCAAAGAACGTGTTTAGGCAGTACAAATTCTCATCTTCCAGAAAATTTGCCAACATTTCTCCTCTGCTGTTCCTTACGCCGAGACCTTGTTTTCCAATATACTAGGATTCGATGTTACTGTTGGTCCCCTCGCCGATTTTGGCGTTGAAATCTCTAACGTAAAGTGTGTTTTCTCTGCTGTTTTGCCTTGCTATATCTTCAGACATTTACTCTACTTGTTCGTCGAGAAAATAACCACATTTAAATGTTAAATATATTGTAATATACAAAACTGTTCTTCAAGTACGTCATATGCTTCTTACAACTCTCGTCGCGTAGTATACTATTACCTATTTAGTAGAAAATCACATTAGTAACACTACAAATAACTATTTTAGTCTTTTTGATTCAAAGGAAGAAGGAAGTAAAACAGGTGAACGGCATTTTGCATGGGGTTTAGGTATCTTCGTAAGAAAAACACTTTAAGGCGATCCAGCAGGATCATATATCATACACACCATACATAGGATCATACACACGATCCAGCAGGCCGGCACAGTCTGCCCGAAGGCCGGCCGCCGGATGGACTAGCGATCTTCCAAGCGTTCAGACGATTCTGAAATATTTGTCAGTTATTATCATGGCTTCCATTGACGGCAAGAAAGACTTTGTAGAAGAAGGATGGAGCTCCTTCCAATTTTCAACCAATTTTAAATACGCGCATTCTTTCTTGCCACGGTCGTGATAGATGCTGCATTTTACTCACCACAGACACGGCTATCGCAATAAATTTCTCCAAACACCTGTTTTCTTTTTCGCGCGACATGGTGCTACGAGCTCACTACTAGTCCTGAACTGTCTGGACTAAGAGCGCGACGTCCGAAGAGGCGACCGTGCCATATGCACGTTTAGACTTGGCTGTGAGTACGTCAGGCCGGGCCTTTGGGCGAAGATATTTTATAGAGATAGAGTAGAACGTATAGATATATAATATATCTATAGGTAAATGTGTACATATGGTACAAACTTAGAACGGATAGACAATTGTAGAGTAGAATTAGCTTGGCCAGAACCGTCAATCAAGTTTTCAGAGTTAACAGCAGGATGTGTTGGCCAGACCTTTTTGCAAGAACACTGGATGGTGTTGTTTTTGACTTTATTTCTTCTGTGCGCGAGGATTATATCCGGCGCGCAACATAAACGAAAGACACGTGTTTCTCCAGAGCGCCGGATTATTGAACGTGCCCGATTAACCAACCGCCGGATTATCAAGATTATACTGTTATATTTAGTTAATATACAAGAAAGGCGTCGATATAAAGTTATTAATACTTTTTAAATTTGTTTTTCGCGATAAAAAAATATATGAGTGGACAAATTGGTGGAGTAATATTTTTCGTTGTTGGATACACAAAAAACTGTCGGGATAAATTTTTGTTAGTATTTTTAATCCATCATTTATCGTTTGTCAGATAAAGCTCAATCAATTCCCATTCGGCTGTTCATTTGCGTTTTGTACATGAAATTGTTTAATGTGTTATTTAATGATATGGCGTGGTGGAACGGTATTCGAGGGGAGAGTTTCAGGGGCGGATTGATTGATTCCAATACTCATCGTGTTATTGTATTATCAGTTGTAATTAACAATTTCGATGGTTTTCATTAGCATCTGTTTTCGTTTCGCGCAACGGACATTCGATTGCATTTTAACATAATTGTATTGTTTTGCAAGTACTAATTAAATGAGCATTTCATGGCGTATTTACCGGCGATATTATATGTTGTATTATTTAGTACGTTTATGTGGAATTAGGCGATTTGCGTTGCCGAACGGGCGGACCGCACGCTGGGGGATTAATGACTATGATAATATCCGCGTGGTGATTTTTTGCAAATGTGAGTTAAAGCCCTTTTGAATTTCAAATTTGCATAATTCGCCATTAACACCCCTCAACAAATTTCATTTTGTGTAAACTCTGAATGATGTTTTGGTTTATTTCCATTCCAACCATCGAAATAATTATTATTTTCAAATTATTAAAATCTTTATCTACGACCAGTATTGTAAATGAACATTATTTTACAGTTCCTGGACTATACTGTAAATATACTGTATATACATCATAACACACACGTATGTAACAATCTGCGATTAATGTAAGTTATGATTGATAACACACACGTGCGTTTTGTTTACGATTCGTTGATTGGTTGAGAGCTGCTACAACGTGCTTAAACTAGTACTACGTACTTAATATGCTTCTTACAACTCTCGTTACGTAATATACTATTACATACTTTCCAAAAAGAAACCAAAAACACCTCGAAAGTTTAAAATACCATTAACTTTATTTTCGATTAAGATAATTTGGAATATGTTTTTATGGTGTTTTAAATGTTTGTTTTAATAATTAACACATGGAATGTTGAATTTCAAGAAAAAATATTTTTGGTAAAATTTTTCGTAAAAATATCGTAAATTTGTTTGAACTTATTTAAAAAACATATACGTTATTGACTAAGGACAAATTAACATAAATAATAGCTTTCAATACATTTCGCATTGAAACTAAATAGAATTGAAGTGCTAAAACAACTGGTAAATAAATACTCAAACATAATTCCTTTTCTGTTTATATTTACACATTCTGTACAAATGTGTAATGTAAATGACGCCAGTCCCATTAAACGTTTCATTAACCTTCTATTAAGAGCCTGAACTGAACATATTTATGCTAATTGATCGTTCATTACTGTCCGTTTGTTTAGCATTTTCAATAAATTCTAATTTTTTTCCAGGGTCCGCCGCAACCTGGCCAGCCATTCAAATTCACAGTCGGCGAATCCTGTGACAGGATCAAAGAAGAATTTAACTTCCTCCAGGCACAATATCACAAGTAAGTACCACCATAAATTAATTATATTTTTATTTAGTTTTAATTAATCGTGAAATTCTTTTGGCGATAATCTGCAAGACGTAATTAAATTCACGTCATGTTTTAAGGCAGCTTGATAAAGCTCTCGCGCTGTTTCGCTTCGTATAAATAAAGGTGTATATCGAGATAAAGTAGAAAACTATAATTGAACGCGAGCGCGCCTTTCTACTTATAAAATTAGATTAAAGCGTCGATAAAAACGTATGTTAACGTCAGTGGGGCGGCGGAGAGGAAGGGAATGTACTCCCCATCACGTACTCGGGGGAGCTTTAAGCGTTTCTCGGTTACATGGAAATGATGGGATGGTTTTTTATTTCATAGACAGGATATCACGTCTAGGCACCACGTCGAGAGCTTCTGGTCATACGGAAAACGTGCAAAGTTTTTGCACGATTGCAGAAATTCGTGAAATTTTTTTAATTGCCTTTCAAATATATTACGTACAAAACAATTTTTATTATTACAACTCATGAAAATATTCCTGAGAATATTTTCTCTCATTTTCTAATAGTATATTACGTAACGAGAGTTGTAAGAAGCATATTACAGTTACTCGCGACCCGCGTATCGGGGAGCGCGTAATTCCGCGAGTACGTAATTGCCTTACAACTCGAGTTATGTACTATACTTTATCTACTGCCTTTACCGACCTACCGTCTCCGGGGGTGGCTGGGCGAATTTTTCCAAGTTTTTCACTTTTTCACACACAACGCGGACAGTTTGCGTCTGGTTCGGGCGCCAGTATATCCGGAACATCGCCGGCCATCCGACTATCGCCTCACTTTTCGACATTTTTGCTTAAAATTTCTGGAACGTACGAAAAACTCACATTTTCTTGCAAATAAATCCATCCGTCATTTTTGGACGCCTAAATGACGCTATGACCGGAAGCGTTATCGAAAATCGCCGTGCGTTCCGGAATTATTTCGTGAATTTCATTTTCCCCGTGCATCTTCGCCGTGACCTCCGTAAAAGTGGTAATTTTTGTAATGCAAACTGATGGGGTTCTGTTTGGGCACGCGTTCAGCCTAAATCGCCAGGTCACGACGGAATCGCAAATTTCGATCAATTCTGAGACGACTGACGTGTGGCGTTTTCCGAATTTCAATTAGGGGACCGCACCACGTGGGTTTTTGGAAAGGTCAAATTCGGCTTTTTTCAACAAGATCAACCGGTGATCTTCCCCGGTTGATCTTCTCAGATCTTCCCTGATCTTCCCTGGTCTTCGATGCTTTATGCGAATGTCCTTCCGCATGTTACGCACCCCCAGGTTTCGTCCTCCGTCCTGCCGCGCCCCTCCAGAGGGTCAAAACCCCACCGAAAATCGAGGTTATTGCGGAAACGGTCCGACGGAAGCGGAGGCTGCGGCGCAAAACGGGATTGTACATTTTGCAAGTGTAGAACCGAGAGCCACTTCGAGCGGTGCCACTTTCGCGACTCCACCCCCTCAGGTTCGGACGCACCAGACCGAAACCTAAAATCACGATTTTTTTACCTTCGAGGCGCATTTTGCGTCGGATCTCGAAAATTCTTCCCGGACGCTTTAGCTGCCGTCGCGCCACATTTTTTGAGCCCTCTCTCGCCGTACTGCGCCGTCCCGTTCACCTGTTGCAAGAGAAAATACAACTTTTTTTTGCCGATTTTGCAATCACTTCTACGAACGCCCTACACTTATTTAACGAGCTACAGGTCGCCGATTGGGTTCGTTCTCTTCAGAACACTTGCCCGCAGATATTCCGGCAAGAATTTTTAAGCTGTGACGACTTTGATCGTCTGGGAAATTTCCTGCAGAATCGTCACAGTTCGAAACGTTGACTCTCCTTCGGCTCTCCTTCGCCGGAAGGTTCTACAGTTTCTGGGCGCAGCGATTCGAAACTACACGGGTTCGATTTGGAACGGACGCTTGCGCCTCTTTTGCATTTATGGATTCGCGATTCGAGCCGCCCCGTCGAGGTGCCGGCGATGTAAAAAAACACTTTTTTCTTGCTCAAATTTTTTACATTTACCCTCATCACCGCGCGACCGAATCCGACTATTGCGGCACGCGGAGATGCCGCCCGCCAATACGCGTATTTCGGTACCACTCGCGGCTTTATGCGTCGCTCCCTTCACCCGGTGCGTCCGAAATGTTAAAAAAATATCCGCAACCGCCTCTTTGGCCGGCATTTTGCGAGTTCGACGTGCATCGGCGAAAATTTGGGTTCGCATCGCGGGAATTTAAAAAACTGATCGGCACTTCTGTCGGGCCCCCCGATCCCGAAATATCTCCATAAATGTGCAGGGTGTACTGTAAAAGTGCACCTTTAAGTTTGCCGCCGTCTGTGTTCAACGTGCCGCGGCGGACTCGCGAATTTTCGACACAATTCTTTAGATTGAACCTTTGACTTTGCGGCAGTGTAACCAGCGCCACCGCGGAGCGCCTGGTTATGGAGGAGCAAAGGATTATAGAGGAGCACAATTTTCCGCTTTTGAACAAATGGTGATCAATGTGAATGAAGTTGCATAACTACGGGCATGTTTAAAAAAACTGGTGCTCATAGATATAGACAGCCCAATGTACGCAATGTCTTCTTCTTCTTTTTTAAATCCGTAGCTGGCGATTGTCGAGGACGTCATTCTCCAAGATTATGATTTTTAAGGTCTTCATACCTTTTTGTAAAATTAACAGATTTTCGAAATTCTTACAGATTTTCTCTCAGAATTAAATTGTCTATGAAAAACATTTGAAACATATTCCTGCTGGATTATTAGTTTTCCTGTTATTCCAGCAAAATTTAGAAAGTTTTTGTGAAAATTGTAAGCTTTCAGAAAATTTGCGATAATTTGCACAAAAATAGGTCGATTTGCAAAATTCTTTCAGCTTTTTGTTCCTCGCGAAATATTCTTTGAAAAAATGTTCGCAAAGTTTCTTTACAATTCCTGCTCGATTTCTAAATATTGAACAAAAAACCAGCAAGTTTAAAAATCTTGTAAATGACCAAAATTTTGAATTTTAAAATCTACATAACTTTTTGCAAAAGTAACAGATTTTCGTAATTCTTACTGATTTGCTCTCAGAATTAAATTGTCTATGAAAAATATTTGAAACGTTTTCCTGCTGGATTTTTAGTTTTCTTGTTATTGTAGTAAAATTGAGAAAGTTTTTGTGAAAATTGTAAGGTTTCAGAAAATTTGCGATAATTTGCACAAAAATTGCTCGATTTGCAAAATTCTTTCAGCTTTTTATTCCCCGTGAAATATTCTTTGAAAAATGTTTTCAAAGTTTTTTTGAAATTCCTGCTCGATTTCTAAATATTTAATAAAAAACCAACAAGTTTAAAAATCTTGTAAATGACCAAAATTTTGATTTTTAAAATCTACATAACTTTTTGAAAAATTCAGAGATTTTGGTAATACTTACAGATTTTCTCTCAGAATTAAATTGTCTATGAAAAATATTTGAAACGTTTTCCTGCTAGATTATTAGTTTTCATGTTATTGCAGTAAAATTGAGAAAGTTTTTTTGAAAATTGTAAGGTTTCAGAAAATTTGCGATAACTTGCACAAAAATAGCTCGATTTACAAAATTCTTTCAGCTTTTTATTCCCCGTGAAATATTCTTTGAAAAATGATTTCAAAGTTTTTTTGAAATTCCTGTTCGATTTCTAAATATTTAACAAAAAAGCAGAAAGTTGAAACATTTTGTAAATGACCAAAATTTTGATTTTTAAAATCTTCATAACTTTTTGTAAAATTAACAGGCTTTCGTAATTCTTATTGATTTGTTCTCAGAATTAAATTGTCTATGAAAAATATTTGAAACGTTTTCCTGCTGGATTTTTAGTTCTCTTGTTACTCCAGTAAAATTGAGAAAGTTTTTGTGAAAATTCTAGGGTTTCAGAAAGTTTTCGATAATTTGCACAAAAATTGCTCGATTTGCAAAATTCTTTGAGATTTTTATTCCTCGCGAAATATTCTTTTAAAAATGTTCTAAAAGTTTCTTTGAAATTTCTGCTCGATTTCTAAATATTTAACAAAAAACCAGCAAGTTTAAAAATCTTGTAAATCCCCAAAATTTTGATTTTTAAAATCTTCATAACTTTTTGTAAAATTAACATGCTTTCGTAATTCTTATTGATTTGTTCTCAGAATTAAATTGTCTATGAAAAATATTTGAAACATTTTCCTGCTGGATTATTACTTTTCCTGTTATTCCAGTAAAATTGAGAAAGTTTTTATGAAAATTGTAAGGTTTTAGAAAATTTGCGATAATTCGCAAATATTGAATGATCTTAATAAATACTTTCCCGACAATTGATAGGAGTCTGATGCCATGGCTTTCCCGGCCATCGCCTTTCTTCAATACGGGGACTACGATCGCTTTCTTCTACGTGGACGGTATTTGTTGCAAATGCCAAATTTGAAGCAGGAGGTTGTAAAGCCAAAATGTTGCTTCCGGCTTTGATCTTCTCAGCGGTAACTTGATCGATGCCTGGCGATTTCCCATTTGTCAGCGATTTTATTGCTGTCTTGACTTCAACAATCGTTGGGTCGCCATCGAGCAACAAGATCACTGGTTTATTGATGATCAGCGGTCTCGGCACTAGTCCTTGTGGCGGATCGTGATTGTACAGTTCGTTAAAGAATTCCTTCCACCGGTGTAGACGCTCGGCTGGAGAACTTTCCGCTTTCTTCATATCATCGTTTGTTGGTTTTGTCTTCCCGCTCAACTTTCTGATGGTTTGATATAAAGTTCGGTATTCGCGTCTCGATGCTGCTTCCACCATTTCAGCCGCTACATTGTTCCAATACGCCTCTCGTTCCATCTTCATCCGATGTTGTACTTGTTTATTCAATCGTCGGCATTGCTCAAAATCGTCGTGCTTGACCGTCTCCGTTGATCCGCCAAGTCCAAACACTCGTCCGTAATCCAGGCTTGTGTCCGACGACGAATCGGTGGACAAAGCTGAGCCACACACTCCATGATTGAACCCGACATTTGCTTTTCTTCCTCATCTATATCATCGTCCGATTGCTCAAGCACTGCAAATTTATTGCGTAACTCGATTTGAGAATTTTGAGCGATGATTTTTGAGCGCCCAGTTTCGCTTGGCCACGGGTGGTGCTTTCGTCTTTGCTCGTTGTAATCGTAACTGTAATGTGGCTGGTACGAGATATTGGTCGGATCCACAATCTGGTCCCCGCATCGAGCAAAGACGAAAGCACCACCCGTGGTCAAGCGAAACTGGGCGCTCAAAAATCATCGCTCAAAAATCCCAAATCGAGTTACGCAATAAATTTGCAGTGCTTGAGCAATCGGACGATATCGATGAGGAAGAAAAGCAAATGCCGGGTTCAATCACGGAGTGTGCCGCTCAGCTATGTCCATCATTGAACACAAGCATCCAGACATACGGACGAGTGTTTGGACTTGGTGGATCAACGGAAACGAGTCAAGCACGTCGATTTTGAACAATACCGCCGATTGAATAAACAAGTACGACATCGGATGAAGATGGAACTAGAGGCGTATTGGAACAATGTCGCGGCTGGAATGGAGGAAGCAGCATCGAGACGCGAATACCGAACTTTATATCAAACTATCAGAAAGTTGAGCGGGACAAAACCAACAAACGATGATATCAAGAAAGCGGATGGAACTTTCGTTAGTTCTCCAGCCGAGCGTCTGCACCGATCGAGCGAATTCTTTAACGAACTGTACAATCAGGTACATCTTTGAGCGTCGATCGAAATCGCGAATTGATCAAAACGTAGTCCAGCATTGCCGAATCTATCTTCGACGGGTTTCACCACGTAAGTTGATGTTTGCGCGGATGCTAGAAGACGCTGTTGCGGATGCGTAGATTGTTCGACGCTGCGAGTGATAGAAGGCGCAGTCTATTACCGTATCCCAATCTGCCCAACGTTTTCTCCCAACTTGCTCGATCTGCGCCCATATGCGTATTGAAGTCACCCGCTAGTATGGTCAGTTCAGTTTGGGGAGTGGTGTCCAGTGCGAGTTGTAGAAAGCATCCTTTATCACAGCGCTCGTTTCAGTCGGGGCGTAAATGGATATGACGTGAGTGGTGATCCCCTTGATTGTGATGGCTACCACCCGTTCTGATATTGGTTGAAAGGCGATGATGCTGCTGGCTGCTACACGAACAATCATGAAGCCAACGCCGGCTTCTCGCTTGTCACCGCCGGAGTAGTATAATGTCGTCGTATCATCGATATTGGGTGGATGGACGACCATTTGCTCAGATACCGTAATTCGTAGTTTCGATAGTGATATAAACGATTTTCCGTATTTCGTTTGCTCCATGGCAATAATATGTTCCTTTTGCCCGACGTGATGACCAGTACGAATATACCACGCAGCGAGTCGAATTTTCGATTTCGGCGTCTTTGGTCAGTAGCCCAGTTCGCACCAGTCCCTGGTCACCGATCCTGGCGCATCGGATGCAACGGATGCGGTAGCATTTAATCGTAAATAATTCGGTTGTAAATCCATGGGGTTTCTTGCTTGATTTCTTTGGTTCCCCAATTGTAGGTTTTCCGATTCTGGTCAATTCGGCAGATCGACCACCCTCTACCCGACCACCACACGTTGTCCGTGTCACCCTTTCACACTTCATCTTCAACACCCTTTCTAGGTTATACGAGGTACACTGGTAGAAAGTAGGTTTCCCGATTCTGGTCAATTCGGTAGATCGACCACCCTCTACCCGACCACCACACGTTGTCCGTGTCACCCTTTCACACTTCATCTTCAACACCCTTTCTAGGTTATACGAGGTACACTGGTCGAAAATCTTTCTCGCCTGATTTCTCAACAAAGTTCAAAACGTCAATTAAGTTAAAAAAACTGTATCGGAGGAAACGAACTTTAAATGCTACAATAATGCTCTGATACATAGGTTGAATGATAGATATTTTGTTCTGTGGACCATAACTTCAACTGGAATACAATTTTTCAATACGTTAAGGTTCACTGAATGATCAGGAGCATTTTCTTCTGGCAATTCTTGCAATTCTTCTCATTTGTTAATGGATTGTCGTTGTCATCCTGTAGTAATATCTGAATAACACCAACGTCAACTTCATTGAAATGAAATTGATGTTCCATTTCAACAAGTTCATTCTGCATGTCATAAGCAGGATGTCACTAGAATACAAGTCTCCAATGCGCTATGATTTACTGAATGATCAGGAGCACTTTCTCCTGCCAGTTCTTGCAATTCTTTCAATTTGTTAGCGGATTGTCTATATCATCCTGTAGTAATGTCTGAATATCACAGCTTCATTGAAATGTAGTTGATATGCCATTTCAACAAGTTCATTCTGCATGTCATTAGCAAGTGCCGTTTCTTCTCCTAGATTGAGTCCCATTTTCTTACAAACCGCTTTAAGGCAGTGTTGTAATAGTTCATCCCCAAGATCATTGGATATTCTAGATAGAATTCTCTTCTTCCTCTTCCTTTTTGTAAGGCATGTGCCTTGTTCTCTAATTTCTTAGAATTGTAGCGGGGATGATGAATTCCAGCTTTCATACCAACGTATGGGTGTACGTCCTGGTGGTCTCCTGGATCTTGGGAGACCATCCCTTGCAATTTTCGGTTTGAGTTTGCGATATTAGCGATGTCAATTTCCGTTAGTTTGAATTGTGGCACGGGAGGCGCTGAACGTATGAGCACGTTGTAGCCGCTTTCAACCAATCAACGAATCGTAAACCAAACGCACATGTGTGTTATTAATCATAACTTATCATTATAATTATAATAATTATTAATAATATTTACACACGCGTCTCGTGCACTTAAATTGCATTTCCATACACATTCTGATCAGAATTCGCTATGTACAAGAGAAATCCTCTTCATGATGTTCTTGGTAAAGGGAACCCATAGTAGCAGAAGTTGGTGGAATGGCGTTGTTGACGAAGAAGAACAGAGCATCCTCTTGCGGATCAATAAATAGAATTGGTCGACGGTCAAATCAGATGGGATAAGATACTTCTTCTTGTCTAGGTCCGCAATGCGAGTTTTCGGGGCCTTCTCAACAATCACCTCAAAAAATCACCAGAAAATACTACCAACTCATCCTTCACAAACTTTGTCCATCAGCTCCCTCTATAACACAGCTCATCCTAACCTCAAAATTCCTTTATGTTGAAGGTCGGATGCGTTTTGCTCAGCTCTTTGATTCAGACGACGTGCACTCTGATTATCTTAATTAATCGCGGACTGTTACATACGTGTGTGTTATGCTGTATTTACATAGTCCACGAACTGTACAATAATGGGCATTTACAATAGTGGTCGTAGATAAAATAAATTTAATTTATTAAATAAAATAATTCCAATTAAACCTAATAATGTGATTTTTGTTGATATAAGGTAGCGATTACGTTTTATAATCTGGTTTCAATAAGGAAGATTAAAGTAATAAAACTCGGTTTTCGGAGGACATAACAAATCGCATTAACAGCAATAAAGCCATAAGATGGCAGTTAATTAATTTCCTCAAACCGACAAAAAACCGACAACTATATGTTAAGTCTTATTTTTTGTTGAAGATGAAAGTAAAAGAGCCATCATCATTAAAGTAATAAAACTCGGTTTTCGGAGGACATAACAAATCGCATTAACAGCAATAAAGCCATAAGATGGCAGTTAATTAATTTCCTCAAACCGACAAAAAACCGACAACTATATGTTAAGTCTTATTTTTTGTTGAAGATGAAAGTAAAAGAGCCATCAATCATAAAGCCTTTTAATTAATTTTAAGGACAACGTCTTAAAAACAAAGATTTTTTTTTTAAATAAAAGTTTTGTAATAACAAAATGTGTAAATAGAAGAAAGCTTTTTAGAAATTGTGTGTTAGTGGAATTGGTTGAAAGTTTTATTTGGTTTTTAGTTAATTGAATTGTTTTTTTTTTTGTTGCAGTTTAAAATTGGAATGTGAAAAGCTGGCGAGCGAAAAAATAGAAATCCAAAGGCATTATGTTATGGTAAGTCCAACAAAAAAATATTTTATTCACATTAAATAAAATTAAAACGTTGCACGCTCGCATTCAACTGGATCGTATTTTTGGATCCTTTTTATTTTCATTTTAATTAATCTAAAAAAAGGAGAAATATAAACTTGTAATGCCCGCTCCAGACTCTCGCGAAGTAGCACGGAGTTAAACGAGGAACGAGAGTGTGGTCAGGTTACTCGCCTCGCCTTGTGCTTCCTCGCCTCGCCTAACTTCGCTTCATGAAGCGGTTTTCGTGCCCGAGTCAAAGGGACACGTGGTGCCAGTACTGAGGTCCTCGCGAACTAAGGCGAGAGTGTGGATGCCTACTCCGTATAGTTCCTCGCCTCAAACAACTTCGAGGATCCTCGCCGAAGTTACTCCGCGAGAGTCTGGAGCGGACATAAAACTTTATAAACGCATTAAACAGAAAGAGAGAAATCTTGGGACATAAAAAACAAGTTGTTTTCCATGCATATATTTAATGTTAAAACTATTAACGTAAAATGTCTACTAGAAAATTAATGTTAATATACTTGTTTGAGAAAGCAGATTATCACAGGTGCGACACCATAAATTAATTAAAGATATATATTTTGTGCCTAAAGAAACTGAATAATAATATTTAAAGTAAAGGAATCAAAAAGAAGTTGCTCTTAGTTTATATACGACGCGACACGATAAATACATTAACATATCTGTCAACATATATTTTTTTAAATTGTTTATTTATTTTGTTAAATGGTTATTCATGGACTTTTTTCGCGATAATCAGAAGCTTAATTAAATATTTTTATTCAGTTTACTTTTAATGTTCGAATTTAATATGCGATGAATTTAAAATAACGAATAAATCTAAAAGAAAAAAAAAATGGAACGAGCAGAATGTTGAGGTTTTTTTAGAGAGAGAATATATTTATTGTATACTTTATACTATCTAATATACCAGTGCCTAACAAACTGGTGGGCCGCGGCCCCCTAAGGGGCCGGGGCTTACCCGCAAGGGGGCCGCGAATATAACACATAAATATATCTTCTTTAAATAAGTTTAAGTGCCAAATATGCACATTAAAATTATAAACTCCGTTAAAATATTGAAATTACGGCGAATGATATGAATAATGACGAGCTTAGGATATTTCTTCTAGAAAAGAAACCAGATTTAGCTGCCCAATTTAAAGAGAACTCTATTCAGAGAAAAAGTACTAATTTACTGATTCTTAACAATAAGCTACAACGCTTTCAAAAAAATGTCCGTACGGACCAAGAGCTTTGGACAAGGGAGCACAAGCATGTTTATTTCTTTGCAATTTTAAACTTGAACTTTGCACTTTAAATTTCTTGAAGAAAATAATAAAATAATGTCGTTGTCAACAGAACTTGAAACAAATATCGTAATAGTATATTAGGGGTATATTAGGGGAAGGACGAGTTCAGTTACGTGATTTTTCAGCACGCGCCTAAGTTTAGAAAACGACGAGCGTAGCGAGGAGTTTTCTTAACTTAGGCGCGTTTAAAAATCGCGCTTACTGAACTCGTCCTTTAATACACTATTTTCTATTTTGCGTCTGTAATGGACTCATTGCAGCACTCATATGCGTGCGGTTATGGCTCGCCGAGTGCTGTTGTGAGTTGTACTGTTGTGTAATTTTTTCAAGATTGGTACTGAAATTCAGAACTGTCAGTGTCAAATTTCCGGCGAGATAGTTTATGAGTTTATGTGATAATCGCGAAATGTCAATTATCAGTGTTACCAATCACCAATAAATTTTCTAAATGTGTATGGGCGATTTTAATTTAGAAATAAATGGCACAAAATGCAATAGAAGGGCGCAAAATAGAAAAAATACTATAAAAAAACTCGTTTGTAAGACGTTTTTCAGCACTTGTTCATTAGAAAACTCCTCGCTACGCTCGTAGCGAAAATTTGACACTGACAGCTCTGAATTTCAGTGCCAACCTTGAAAAAATTAACTCATAACAGCACTCGGCGATCCAAAACCGCATGCATGTGAGTGCTGTCATGAGTCCATTACAGACACAAAACAGAAAAATCATTAATCAACAGAATAAATGAACTTCTTTGAAAAGTAGTATACATATATATTTGTATACACAAAGCAATTTTTTTACGGAACCCAATTCTAAAAAAAATAGGGGCCGTGGTTTATCGATATGACTTGCAGGGGAGCCCCGACATCAATAAGTTTGAGAAGCTGTGTGCTATACTGTCGGGCTATCGACCTATCTTTATACTATCAGTCTATCAACCACAAGGTCCTACTGCCCGGAAATACAATTTCATTTAATAGCAAAAAAACGTATGCACATATTAGAAGCAGGCTCTATCAGAGGGAGGGGCAGAAGGGGCAGTTGCCATGGGTCTCATAATTTAAGGGGTCTCACTTTCCAAGATTGCAACCGAATTATAACCGAATTTGCTGATGCTAAAGCGTGAAAAGCATTTGTTAAGTAAAATTACTTATTCAATAAATATTTAATACCACAACAAAAAATGATTTTTTTTAAGTTTTTATTTTTCAATGGATGCAGGTTAGGTTAGGTTAAGTTAGGTTAGGAGGCAGGAGGGGGCCTCCAAATATCAATTGCCCCAGGCCTCGCATTTTCCCTGAGAGGCTCTGATTAAAAGTATAGATATCGATATAGTGATGGGAATGAAACGAGATGATGAGTTTAGTCGTCGTAGATTAATTCATAAAGCGTCTTAGTTGTGTGTCTGCGTAAATATCCAGGTTTTTTATTTTGATGGAAGTTTCAAAAAAACGGCCAAGTGCGTGTTGGGCCACGCGCAATGTAGGGTTCCGTAGTTGCCATTCTTACTCTTATAACTTAAGACTCAAATGTCTAAAAAATGTCATAACCAATAACTTAATCAGCTGATATTGATGTCGAGTTTGACGTTCAACATAACCAATAATATATTTCTGTTATACGGCTGAATCAGTCAAATACGGACAAATCGAGCGGTTTGTTATATTTTATAAGTTGGTCGACTATTACTCGTGAACTAATAAAGCCTACTTACAATTAGCTGCGATACTTTTCCTTTTAACTTCGTTATATATACTACTATTGTGAATGTTTTTCACATATCCAGAAACAGCCTTTTAGCAGGCAGTGGGGGGTGACACTCACAAGTGGGCTCTGTCAATTTGTCATCACCGATTTGGCCCAAAAATCTTTCGGTTATCTCGTCCAGCTCCAGTCTAGTTTGTGTAATCTTATCTGTCCAGTCTAGTCTTTTTTTATGGGGGGGGGGGGCGTAGCAAGCACCCCCGGGTTAACTTGGCAAGTGGTCCCCCTGAAACCCACACATCTTGGCACTGCTATACGCATAACTTCAAGATGCCGGTTGTTTTTCAATGTTGTCTATGATGTACCTTACTTCCCCCATCCAGTCATGCTGATTAGGGGTTCAGGTTTAGCCGTAGTCTTTCAGCAATCTTCCTTTTCTTCTCATCCTGCTCTTTATTGCTGATTATTTCAGTTATAGTTTTTTTGACTAAGTTCCAGTTGTGTTCTGATTCTAACATGAAGGGTATAGTGCTTCTAGGTTCTAGGTCCTTTGGTAGGATGTCCCTCTCTGTGTCCCACCTGCTACATATGTAGATGGTGTAATCACGCTGTCCTCTTCTCCGCAGTATTCACAGCAGCTATCAACAGCTCTGCCTATCTTGTGGAGGTAGTCTCGAAAACATCCGTGTCCACTGAGTGCCTGTGTTAGGTGATAGTTTAGTTTTCCGAGTCGCTTGCCACCCATTCCTTCTGCCATGCCCGTAGTAGTTCAGATCCAGTCTAGTCTATGCAGTCTTGACTCTCTAATCTTGTCTGTCTAGACTTATCTGCAAATTCTTGTATTGTCTTATATATCTAGTCTATCCGCTCTTGTCTTGTCAGATAAGATTAGAGAGACAAGACTGGACAGGTAAGATTGCAGAGACTAGGCTGGAGCTGGAGGAGCTACTGTACAATCCCTTGCTCATCAAATCACTCGTTAACATGCAAATTAGCTGCCTATTACTCCATGATACATAGAGCCTTTTCAATCCCCCTTACCCCGAAAAAAAAATCAAAGAGTTAAAATACCATCATTTACAATACCACTCTTTGTAGTAATTCAATACAATTTGAATTGCTACCGAGAATGTTTTCCCAACAAAACTCATCCTAAATTTAGTCAATATCAAAGGCATTCAAATAACAATGGCAAAATATATATGAAAACATCAAATTCAGATCCTTCATCTCCCTGACATATTATAGCAAAACAAGCAAATAGAACGTTTTTGTGAAATCAAAATCTTCAAGTAGCATTTAAGTTGTCGAAGGTAATTCCCTAATTGCACAAAGGCACCACCCCCGCCAAAAAACCCTTAGGATAAATCGAATTATTCATCAATTTATAATCCACTTGAAAATGACTTTCACCAGTCGAAACTCGAGTCGTGTTAAATGTTTGAATTTATATAATTGTGAATAACAAGTTACATAATGTAATATTGGTAAAAAACCATATTACATTATAGATAATCGTATAAACTTAATAAAGTCGGAAATATATAAATATATTCATCAACATTTCAGGAGCTCTATAACAGTAATCTTTAAATAGCTTCTAAATTTCACATGATATTTGTTTTGGTAGTCCTAAAAAGGCTCAATAGTGTTATAGAGCTCCGGAAAAATTGAATATATTTATATATTCAGGCTGTGTTCCGACTTTATTAGGTTTATAAGTTATATAATATTTTTTTAATACATTCAAGCTGATTCTGTAAGAGAAACGTTAAAAGTTACTTGAAAAGACCCTAAAATATTAAAAATAAATAAATAAAATATCTCAACTAGTATCTCAATTATTTTATTAGAAAGATACATCCCCCACCCACGCGTGTTGATTAGGGGCCTTGGCCCATTAGTTGTGTACCCTTGCCAATACCCTGGACGTGAAAAATGCTTTCAATGGGCGGAATCATGGAGGCTTTGGAACTGAAAGGGGTAGCTCCCTACCTTCGAATGATGGTGGGCAGCTACTTGAATGATATGGAGATAGTGACTGTGGAAAGTAAAATCTGTGCGGGTGTTTCACAGGGTTCGGTTCTTGGGCCGATACTGTAGAACATATTTTATGATGAGGTTTTGAGATTGAGGCTGCCAGACGGAGTTACAGTCGTCGGGTAAGCAGATGACTTTGATGATTGACTTGATTTTTTTGGTTACCCAAAGGAAATCGAAGCGCTGAAAACAATTTTACAGTTTGTTTCGCTCTAAGCTTACAAATAAGCAAGATGTAGCCTATATTGGTATTTTGAGCATTTGGACCGAATAAACTGGAAAATAGTATTCAGCAAAAATTTTCTGAAAGCCCTAACATTTTCTGAAAAATTCGCCACAAACCTCTATCGTTTCGATCTGAAAAAAGTTGCATTTTCGGATTACTACAATCCTCTCGGAAACAAAAAATCCCAGCGAAATCATTTTCAGCACACAGAAAATATACGACAACAAGAGAAAATCGTTGTGTAAATTGTTTGGAAAAATTCAATTTTTACTGCGAAATTCGGAATTCAAATTTTCCAGAATTTCGACTGCACCGTATAAGTCCGTATCTCGAGAACGGTTGCAGATAATTAAAAACGGATTGCGGCATCGTTTTGAGGAGGTCGTTCCCATAGCTGCACGCAGGCTTCCTTAAAAATATGAATTAATTTCCAGTTCTTTCCTCTGGCGACCAAATTTCGGCAAAATTCGCTCAATTTTGCGAAAATTGAATGAAGAAAATTCGATTTTATTTTCCCAACTCATGTATCACGAACGGAAGTTGTTAGCAAAATGCAATTTTATATTTACAACTAGCAGAGAAAACACTTAGACATTTTCCATTCAACTGATAAATAATGATTTTAAGAAAATATATTTTCTCGAATTTCGGTCATGAAGTTCTTAAAAATGTCACCTTTGTTCGCATATAAGATATTTATCTCAAAGAAAGTAAAATTATATTTTAAACACAATTTCCGGTAGACCATAATTAAATTATGGTCATCTATCCATCAAATGATATCCAATCTTCTACTTCATCCGCTGGAAACCTTTCTTCCAAATTTTCACTTATCATCTGTTTTTATAGTTATATTTATATATTTATTTTCATATTCCAATTTTTACATGAGCAAATTGAAAAGTATCTATGGGTGTAAATTCACGGCGTTGAAAAATTTGACATAAAGCACCGAGTTCTAAAATTAAAAACAAAAATTCTAAATTTATTTGAAATTCAATGTTGTTTAACTTTTTTTACACTTCTGCTACACCATGTCGTTTTCCAAGCAGAAACATAACCAGCTTTTGCAAATCAATTTGGTTATCTTAGTAAAATTGTAAAATTGCAGAAAAAAAAACGAAGAAACATGCGATTCCTCTTTAATTGTATTATCCTACCAAAAACTGTTTTATATTAATCAGATTTTTTAAAATATAATATTAAACATTTGGTTGTTGAAACGTCTGTGCTTTCGGCAACAAATAAAGTATGAAAATGTGCCATTTTAATTTCCGTTATTATTTCAGTTTTTACAACAGTATTCACCACTTCCAAGAATAATAAAGCATACTTTTTACTACGCCAACTTTCTGGAATATCACTTTCTGGTTATTTATTTCTCGATCCGAAAGTAAAGATATGTTCATTTTAATTGTCTATAATAGATTAACAATTAGATTATTTTATATGGATTTCATATGCAGCTGCAATTTTATTTTCTGCACGAAAAAAAAAATTGTGCGCGCGAATATTTTTCATGTGCGCTATGTTTAAAATGTATGTGCGCGCGCACACGCGCACAGCTTAGAGGGAACGCTGGTGACACTTGACTCTAACAAAAATTAGCACTTTAAAGCTTAATATTTCACAAACCGATCTCTTAATCGAAATATTGTTTTCACAAACCTGTAATATTTTTGGAAGACCTATCCAACGACACCTCACACAATGGGGTAGGTAGGACAAAAATAAAAAACGTCCCCACTTTACGTGTAGAGGAGGTACCCTAAAAATTATTTTTTCAAGATTTTATTTTACCACTTTGTCGGCCATGCCAAATTACAGCTTTATACTTCTAATAGTCTCTGAGCTAAACTGCGGACAGACGGACGGACGGACAGACATATCGAAACTATATGGGTTCCTTGTTGATAACAACGGTACCTTAAAAATGATAATATAGTGCAATCTGTATATATAGAGAAAAAACGTTGGGTTCGATAGAATCTCTTTGAATTATATCCCTTTTGCTACCGGTTTAATTTATGAGATAGTTTGTAATCACGCCATTTTCCGTTGCGCGAAATCCCGAAAAAGCGAAATCTAATTAAATATAGAGGTTCAAAATAAATGATAATGGCCCCGATAGAGCAATTCGTTGCGATATATTTATTTATATAAAAAAGTTTTATTTTTTCTTCTGGGAATCTCAAGCGATTAGACTTGGAAGAGAAAGAGGCCTCGCATTAATGTTAATAAGTTGGCATTCAATTCCGTCGAAGCTATTATTACGTTGGAGGGGAATGAGTAAAAAAAAAACTTACTAGACCACCTATTTCGGAATAAATTCCATGTAATAAAACCACTTTTTATGTGTACGCTACAGATTCCACGCCATGTCATCGACTAATTTGGTAGAGTCCGGCAGATTATTGCTTTCAAATGAACCGCTTCGGGATTATAAACGGCTCCTTTTTATTGATTTAATTTAAACGTGCCAAGGAAAAAATCCCCTATTACTAACAGTATTTAATAGCACGTAATGTATTCCGAATAGCCATTAGTTGTTTTTTATCTCTACATCTACCCGACTCGTTTTTAAAGGCATTATTACAACACTTTTTGTATCTCTGCCGATCTCTTTGAATATATTTATTTTATGTATAAAAGTTATTCTTTAATGAAAACTTTATACTAATTACATAGATATTTCACACTTTTTATATAATTTGGGCACACAGTTTTTAAACTCGTGATGTCTAATTTTATTCCTCCTCCAGCTATTTAAATATAATAATTATTGGAACACAAATACATTGCTTGAATAAAACGTTCTATTTTTAATTCTCTGCCGAAAGCTTTTGTATTCAAATTGTATAATTCAAATTCTATACAGTAATCCTCCTACAACGCGGTTTCTTACAACACGTTTTCGCTCCAACACGATAACCAATGTTTGTTGACTATGTTCTTCAGAACATGTCATGTTTTGGAAGGTTGTTACCATTTGGAACTCTACGCTTGCTAGGCGGGTTGAATTTCCTGTTTAGGACTACATTTCCTTAATTCGTTTGATGGATCGATTATTTCGGGATGATATCAGAACACCCGCTGATCGGAACTGGTACAGAAAGCTCGAGATAAAACGGCGTGGAAAGAATTGGAAGAAACTTTTCAAGAGTGGAGTGGAAGAGTGGCCTACATTCAAGAGGATTAAGGCTGAAAGAAGAAGAAGAAGAAGTTCTTCAAAACATCTAACAGCCTACATTCAAGAGTGGAGTGGAAGAGTGGCCTACATTCAAGAGGAATAAGGCTGAAAGAAGAAGTTATTCAAAACATCTTCTCCAATCTTTAACCTTCCGACTGTTTCCCGAATAACCCGATAAACTTGCTTCATACCAATAAGTAGCTCGTTTTCAAATTCCGATAATTTTTTAAATCCTTGCGCAACACGAATTCGAACTAAATTTGTTCTTTTTTTTCAAAAAAAACTTTTTTGCCAAAGAATGAAAACTTCTAGTCAAGTAGCTAATAAAAGGTGGAAGATATGACTAATTAAAGCAAATATGTATGCGTGGATTAATTAGTGCGAATATGTACTAAAAAGCAAATATTTTATTTAAGCTTGTGACCGCTTATCCCTTGCACTGTCCCAAAGGGGTTTATAAATATTTATCATAACTCGAATGAAGGTTTTAAGGGGTGGGCCATCTAACTCTTGGAATTTGAATCGGCTTTAAAAGAAAGCCAATTAATATTTTTTCAAAATTATGACTTTATTAGAAAGATTGGACATTTTCATTTAGGAATGAAAGAACAACAAGGCTTGACAGTAGCCCATCCGATCAACCCAATTTTTCAGTACATTTTCGATTGTTTGGGCTTCAGTCGCATGAATGGAAACTTCGATTTCGTCTTTCAAGGCACCAATCGTCTCTGGATGGTTAGCGTAGCACTTATCGCTAAGGGTTCCTGACAAAAAAAATCCAACGGAGTGAAATCACAGCTCCTACGGCTCACGGCGGCAAATTGACTTCAGCATTTCGGCTTATTATTCGATTTCCAAAAAAACAGCGCGAAAAAGATCGATGGTTACGTTGGTTGTATGTCAAGTGACCCCGTCATACTGTTGAAACTGAATGTCATCCGTGTCCTACTCTTTCCACTACTCAAGCCACTACTCAATCAGCCACTACTCAATCAGCCACTACTCAAAACTCCAAACTACTCAATTTTTGGAAATTTGGAAATTGGAAAAATTCGTTTAGCACGGCACAGTAGCTTTCGCTATTGATGGTAACTGCGGCTCATTTTCGAAGAAAAATAGCCCAATAATGCCGCCGGACCAAAAACCACTCCAAACAGTTACTCATTGTGGATCGACAACTTTAATTATCGACAGCCTCCGAGATGGAAATGAGTTTCATCGGAAAACACGATTTTTCGAATGAAATGCTCATCTTCAGCCAGACTATCTTTAGCCCATTGGGCGAACTGAAAACGCATCAGATGGTCCTGAGGCTTCATTTCTTGGACTAATTGAACTTTGTAGGCCTTCCAACCGAGGTCTTTATGCAAACGCGATGGCAAAACAACCGCTGGTCAGAACTGGGTACAGAAAGCTCAAGATAAAACGGTTTGGAAAAGGATAGGAAGAGGCTTTCATTCAGGAGTGCAAGGAGTGCTTTATGCAATTCTCCTCAGAGAAGTGCGAGGAATGTTCAGTTCCTGAAAACGATGATCAATTGATGGTGTTGCAGGTTCACGCACACTCTGAGCAACAGCATCAATGTTTTCGGCTCTGTGTCCCTCTGTATCCACTAACGATCCAGTTTCGCGAACTCGCTTCACAAATTGGTCCACACACAGCGTTGAAGGCACTTCTTTTCTATCGAATTAATTTCGTAAGTTTTTTACCGTTTGAGTAGGGCACTCTTCTTCCAACCTAGGTTCATCCACTCCTGAATGAAAGCCTCTTCCAGTTCTTTCCACACCGTTTTATCTTGAGCTTTCTGTACCCATTTCTGACCAGCGATTTTTTTGATGTCATCCGGTCATTATCTTTGGTGTCTGCCTGAGCTCCTTGTGGTTTCTCGGGGGCGCCAGTGCGTAATTTGGACTACCTGTCGGGGTCCTGTCTCGCCACATGGCCGGCCCATCGCCACTTGAGTTAACCGATTGAGATAGTATAGCTCAAGGGCGTACCCAGAATAAGAACTAGGGGAGCAGCTCATATTTGTTTCGAGGATTATGAAATGAATTATGCATTATGAAATGAAATATCCATCTGTCGTACAATTTCAGAACTGCATCGCCGTGCTATTTGCACCCGAAGACTACAGGGTGAAGTTTTAATAAAGTTATAGATATTTCTGTATGACGAGGTGGGTTCTAGGGGGTTCTCTCCTGCCCTTCGCTGGGTACGGCCTTCATGGCTGGTTCTATATCCCTCCGGGTTGTTTTGAGTTTATTTAGGCATTCTTCTGTTAGTGCCATTGTTTCTAAACAGTATGTTGCCACTGTTGTACCACCCATGCGTCAGAGTGTTACACCATCCTCTAGAGGTTTCTGGGGATCTTTGGGTTTTTTAGTATGAATCTCATCTTCCAGAATGCACCCAGCTTAATCCTACTCTTCTTCAAATTTCCGTTTCGTTTTGTTTTTCTTAGTTTAATGGTGTATCCTGGTAAGGTGTATTCGGCTACGTTTTCTATTATCTGGTTAACTACGGTTATTTGGATTTGGTCTCTGCTAATAATTTTGGATTTTCCTCGGCTCATTTTTAGTTCATCTTTATTGATGCTTGGTGGAGTTGGCAATATCATATCCGTTATGGCGTCCATCATGTCGCTGATCAGAACAATGTCGTTTGCTAAGCGTTGGCAGATTCCATCGATGTTGATGCGCCCTTCTTACCAGGATAGCTGTTTGAAAATCTCTTCGAGTGCCGTGGTAAACAATTTGGGTGATAAAGAGTATAATTGTCGGGGATTTTCCCCTCATATAGGCATTTGTTCTATAAGATTTTTATGGTATCGACTGCCTCCTCCTCTCCTACTTTGATCATCTACCCTGTAATTCTGTCCTCTCCTGCACTTTTCCTGTTCTTCATCGGTTTCATTGCTGCTCTTATTTCGTTCTCACTGATTTCTGGTATCTCTTCCGACCCGACGTTTAGAATATCTATCTTCTCGTGTTTTGGGTTTGGTGTCGTAGAACTCTATAACGATTTGTTAACGTATAACAATAGGGCTGTGTAACGATTTGTAGAAGACCACTTTGAAAGTAAGGCCTACTGTCCACTTAGCCCGTAGCGTAGAAATCGGACTATCTGTCAAGTTCCATAGAGAGTGGCAAGAGCGATGGGATATTGCCAAAACTGGACTTTGGACCAACAAATTTATTCCTGTAATCAAGAAGTGGAAGAACATTGACATAAGCCCTACACATCACATGGATAATGTGATTACTTGTGACAACTTATTGTACTTGTGACAACTTATAACTGCCCATGGTAATTTTAACGCTTATTATATTTATCTATTACATAGATTCGGGAGGAGGCTGTCTCCGTTCTGCACATGCGGAGAGGAAGATACAGCCGCTTATGTACTCTTTAGATGCCCGCTTACAGAGAACTGGCGACAACAAACCGAAATTAGCATGACCAATGCAGGATGTCCCTGGCCTAGGAGCGAAGAGCACCTTAACATAATTGATCAAAATAGTGATTAGTGGCATGCATCAAATGCAAACTGCGCAAAATTAAAAAGACCAGATCATGACATTTAGAGTTTAAAACTAAATTACTATTAAATTGTAAACTACTATTGTAATCGATAACCAGCATAGTGTCCATCTGGAGGGAGTCCATCCATCCATGGCTCTACAACCCGGGGTGGGTCTTGGCCGCCTCAACAATTCTCCCCCATTCTGAGTGGCTTCTTCCCAGTTGAGCACCCCCAGGGTTTGAAGGTCCTTGCGGATATTATCCCGCCATTGAAGCTTTGGGCGCCCCAGTGGTCTTTTGTTGTTAGGGGTTTCTTCCCGGACCATTTAGCTAGCCTTGAGTCATTACTCCTCTGGACATATCTCAGCCATCTTAATCTGTTTGACTTTATTTCTTGTACTATACTTGGGCTATTATATAGTTCATATACCTCGTTGTTCGTGCGCATCTTATATCGTGCATCTGGACGGAGTGCTGTCCACATAAGTTATGCTTATGAATAAACAAATAAGATGTCCACGTAGCCGCACGCAATATACACGACATCGTCATTTTACACTTTTGTGCAGCTGGCTTTCATTTTGCGTAGAAAGGGACGAAAATGTGTTCACGGTGCGGCATCGTTGTGTTTGCGTATCGTCAGGCGAGCGAGCTCGTGCTGCAGCCTGCCACTAGAAAAGCCATGCCGCGTGACGCAAAAGCGACTAGAGCGTATCTTTTCCCGGATAATTTTTTTTCCGGGAACGGGAAATATAAATTTATTTTCCTGGGAATCTCGGGAATAACGAGAGGTTCAATAATTAATGAAACAAACTAATTCAATAAAATACAAACTCTAAAAATACAAAAATAGCATAGAAGTCAACAAAACATTAAACAACATGAAATTAAATTCAAATTGTACAAAAGCTGAGTACAAAAGAAAGCTTGAGAGTACAAAACCTGAAAGAACTAGTTCTCGGGAAACGAGAACTAAAGAATTAAAAAAAAAAACTCTCTAGGCCGCTCTTGGAAAATCTGTCCAAAAAGGGATTACTTTTATGGTAGGGTAAATTCCAGTTATCCTACGAAGAATATCTAAGTTTAGATATTCTACGAACTTGCTTTCAGACCGATCATTGTGTTTTTGACGGGATTATTTCTATAATTCCACGAACAGTACGAAAGTAAATTAGACTGGGCCAAAATAGGGCCGTGAAATAAAATCGTGCTTTCGCGTTGCTAAACTCAAACCGTTTTGTAGTTTGTGTGACGAATGTGAGCGTTTGCGTGGACGTATCTAAAATGCAAATGACGCCTTGCGTCATTTGTACGTTTGCATGCATTCGTTAAATGATACCTCCGTGGAAAATAGGCCTAAGATTTCAGTATTTCCCAAGATTGTTGAAGTGTAACGCGTCCCATTTCGTGCCAAAATGCCAAACAAAAAACTAAATTTCTGTCAACTCATGATACCTTTCAACTCAATATACCTTTCAACATCAAAATAAACGGAACTTCAAATTCCAAACGTTAAATGGCCCACCCTTTAACAAATATTGGTTGTTGGTACTTAACCCGTGTTTTCGAATCGACTCCTACTCTTTCATAACACGGTTTCCCGAAACACCAATTTTTTTATAACTTTCCTACCGGAAAAAAGTCACCCTACAGAAATTATCAATGAAAGATTAAGTTTTAAAACATTTAATTAACATCTAATGTTTTATAATTACATTTATCTACGACCACAATTGTAAATGCCCATTATGGTACAGTTCGTGGACTATGTAAATACATCATAACACACACGTATGTAACAGTCCGCGATTAATGATAAGTTATGATTGATAACACACACGTGCGTTTGGTTTACGATTCGTTGATTGGTTGAGAGCTGCTGCAACGTGCTTATATGTTTGTGCTTATATTCTTATATGTGCTTATATGCTTATATGCTTATGTGGCACAGCGCCCCTTGTGCCACAACTCAAACTAACGCAAATTGGCATTGCGTACATTGGGTTGCCTATATCTTTTTTTTTGCACGTGCTAGGAGGTGAAAATCTGCAAACAGACACCACTTGACCCTTGCCGAGTGGTAGTTTGGGGCTGCCCAGAATGGGCGACCCACTAAAAAGCCCCCCACCATTCAAGCCCGCCAGCCAGAACCAGAGGAAACGTGATGGAATCCTAAGTTGGCATAACTTCATCACGTACCTCCGCCTTTCATTTCAAAAAAAAGTAGAACGATTTTCCCCATTTACTCGTTTTTCCGGGCGTGCCGTTTGTACGCCGTGCCCCCCTCACATCAAGGTTTACAATAAATTTGTGCTCCCCCTTCGCACTAAGGGGGGCCCGGCGTCGGCACGCACGGCTCGCTCGTAGCAACCCTTCGACCCGCCCGCGCTCGTCCCTTTCGTCCTTCTCCTTTTTCCTCATTATAGATCCTATCATACCATTCAGCACGCCCCATTCATACTCACTACGGAACATAATCCTAACCAAACTCACCTTACTTACCTCCTCTCCCAACTTGCGTTCTGCCTTGCTCCTCGCTTGCACCCATATCATACACTCAAAGATCGTGTGCTCCGCTGTATCTTCATTTGCACCGCAGTACTTACAGTGCGCCTCGTCTAGTTTTCCAATTCGCTCCACGTAAGATCCAAAGGATTCATGCCCCGTAAGCGCCTAGGTTAGGTAATAGTTTACTTCCCCGTGCCCACGGTAGACCCATTCGTCGTTTTTTTTTTTTTTAAAGTTTGGTTCGATGTGAATACCGGGTTTGCCGACCCTTCGAACACGTCGGCCTATTGGTAGCCTATTGTATTCTATCACATTCACACTTAGGCCCAGAAACCTGTTGTTATTGTAAATTGCGCTAATTCGTCGATGGTCGGAATAAGTTGCCTGGCCAAGGCTCATATTTCCGACGCCACCCATCTCTGCTGCCATACCTGCAAAGTATTTGCCCTTTTGTTACTGGGGTCTTTTCCTTCCCAAACTCTCACTCTTTCATTCGCCAGAAGGTCCAGCGTTATGATTCCAGCAAGGACCGCCACGGCGTCCACAGAAACAGTCCTGTATGCGCTGCACACACGTAGTAGCATACACCTTTTCACCATCATCAATCTCTCCTTGAAACATTTAATCATGTAGGCATTTATCCAAGCCTGCACCCCATAGAGAAGAATGGAGTGCACGATCGCATTTATAACCTTGGAGGCCATCAGTCCACCTGCGTTGGGCATCAGCCGTCCAAGAGCTCTCGCACACACCGTTGCCCTGCTCACCACTCGGTTCACTTGCTCTGCCAACCTAAGGTTTCGCTGGAGAAATCGGACAGACTTCCGAGTCGGCATGTCAACTGCCCCCATTCGTACGGTCAGTTCCCGCAACTTTCTTCTCCCAATTCGCAGGACCGCTTCGGTTTTGTGAGGTGCCAGGGCAAGCCCCTTTTCCTCCATCCACCGGGCAATCCCACCTATTGCCTCGTTCGTTATCGCTTTAAATCCTTCTTCAGTTCTTGCTACACCGACAACCGCTATATCATCTGCGTATCCGACGAGTGTAACCCCGTCTGGCCGCCTTATTCTCAATACCTCGTCATAAAAAATGTTCCACAGTATCGGTCCAAGGACCGATCCCTGTGGAACACCCGCACTCATTTGGAAGGTCTTTCCCTCCACAGTCACCATCTCCCTTTCGTTCAAGTAACAGCCCACCAACTTTCGGAGGTAGGGAGCTATCCCCTTCAGTTCCAATGCCTCCATGATTCCGACCTATGGGCCCGAATTAAAGGCATTTTTTACATCCAGGGTGACCAGCACACAATATATACGGGCACGCCGTGGACCCGAATTTGCTTCCCTTGCTCTCTCTCTATCACGCGCATCATTGCGTCCGCCGTGGTTCGGCCGCTCCTAAACCCGTATTGGTCCGCTGAGAGACCCCCTACTCTCTCAAGATCCTCGTTTAATCTTGCTCCAATCATGCTCTCATACAGCTTCGCTATCCCATTTAAAGTGCATAGTGGCCTGTATTTGGCTTCCTCTCCTTCCTTTGGCTCCTTCTCCATCAAAACCAGTCTCCCTTTCTTCCACTCCTTCGGGAAACTGCCGTTGGCCAATTCCTCGTTCATCAGTCTCAAGCACAGGTTCTCAATAAACACCTTGCACGCTTTGGGAGGAACACCATCCGGACCCGGTGCTTTATCCACCCTCATTCAATCGACTGCCTTCCGCAGTTCGCTCGAGGAGATAAGAGGCACCGGTCTCCATCCCACGGGTTCCACCCAGATCTCTCGCTCATGTGTTGGAAACAGCTTCGTGACTTCCGCCATTAGACTGCCCCCCCGGAGAGTGTTTGCCCTTTGAGTAATTTTCCTGGTAACAATCTTGTATCCATCACCCCATATGTTGTTATTTACCTCTTCACATAGCTCTCTCCAAGCTTCTTGTTTAGATTTCACGAAGGCTCTACGAAGTTCACTGCGCGCCAGGTTATACATCCTTCTGTACTCCATTCGTACCTCGTCATCTGCTCTCCTGTTATTTCTCACCAGGCATCTTCTTTCACGCAGACGCAGGGTTGCCTATATCTATGAGCACTCCAAATAAGTACTAAATAATTAGGTATGATACCATTAAGAATGTATTTCTTTTCATTTCTATGAGGTTAAATAATGTCGAGTAACAGTTATATATGAAAATACAACTGCTTGTTTATTATAATTTTAAATAATGTACCTAATAAGAAATAAATTTGTTACATCAAACATATTTTTCTTATTAAACAGAAAAAAAAATTCGACATAACTCGAAAAATAGTACATAACTCGAGTTACGTACTCGCGGATACTGTTGCGTAACTGTTCCGCTCGTACGTAATATGCTTCTTACAACTATCGTTACGTAATATATTATTAATTAATCTGCTATTTAAATTTCTATTTTTAAAATTCCTACTATCGTATGTTAAATAAAACATAAGATTTGTCAATTGAATTTAGTCTTCGTTAAATCTTAAATGATGGTAAATCTTTTGATGGTAAAAGATTTGATGGTTACTTTGATGGTAAATCTTCGTTATATTGGTGAGTTACAGTGTGTGTTTAGCATTGCGCTGCATTGTTTATTTTAGCTCATGAGGAAATCAATTCTGATCTATTCTAATTTGAAATAATCTATTTGGGATGTGTTGTCTAACAACGATGAGATGCAGTCTATTAATTTCACTGCTGTGGTTTGAAATTCCTCTCTAATGAATTCAACTTATGTAATCAATCAATTAAAACGAGAATCGATTTATATACAACCTGCAGAGTTTTTATTTTTGAATATCACTTTTCTTTATCACGTTACTCTTTAACTGTAAGAATTAACATTTAAATTAATATTGAATATAAATTTTCTTTAAGAGGGAGAATATATTTATTGTATACTTTATACAAAGGGCTATCGACCACAAGTTCCTTCTGCCCCAATTTTCTTTAATTTATGCATTTCTGGACTAGTTTTGTGGTGATAACAGGATTTAAGTTTTGTTCTCATAACTAATAAACTAGTTCAGTTCAGATGCTTGTCATAAAATTCTAGTTTGATAAAAAAAAAAACTATTAAAAAGTCGTCCAACTTAATTAACAAATTATAACTCCAATAAAACATTCCAACATTCTTCTCTATAATTAGATTTTAATAGGTTGATATACATTTTTGAAATGATAATTCAAACTAGGTCTATCGCTTTTAGTTTGAATAAATAAAGATTAATTGTTGGTGTTTTCGTTGTAGAATTCATAAATTACTGAAAGTATTTGTTTAAACTAATTTTACTTCAAAAAAAAAAAAACTACAAAAACAAAGCCAATTAAATCTAAAGATGGGAAGCTACTGGTTACAACAGAAGAACAACTCAATAGATGACAGGAACATTTCCAGGAGATACTCACAGGAATAACTCAAGAACAAAACAACAACGCAAACCATCATGCAACACGCGCACAACTAAACATAGACACAAAACCTCCAACCAGAGCAGAGATAAGCAAGGCCATTAAGGATCTAAAGGACGGGAAAAGTCCAGGCATCGACAACATCACATCTGAAATGATGAAAGCTAACTGTATGACCACGACCGAAATGCTGGCACCTCTAATAAATAAAATCTGGGAATCCGAAACACTACCGAAAGAATGGAACAATGGCCTTTTGATAAAGCTCCCCAAAAAAGGAGACCTGAGCGATTGCAACAACTGGAGAGGCATAACACTATTAACAACTGCATCAAAAATACTCTGCAAAATAAAACTCACCCGAATGAGCAAAGCAATTGAACCTACGTTGAGAGAAGAACAGGCTGCTTTCAGGCCGGGAAGATCCTGCGTAGACCAACTCAATACGTTGCGGATTATAATAGAGCAAGCAGTAGAATGGCAAATCACGGTATTTCTATTATTCGTAGACTTTGCTTTTGATTCTATTAAATGGGAAAGCATTTGGGCGGCTTTAGACCGGAGAGGCGTCCCACCCAACATAGTAAACATCATAAAAGCATCATATGCGGACTACTCTTGCAAGGTGGTACACGAAGGGAATCTCTCAGAAGCGGTCAAAGTGTCTGCTGGTGTCCGACAGGGTTGCTTGTTGTCCCCGCTTTTATTCCTAATAGTACTAGACGAGGTCATGACAAGCGTTGCAATACAGTCTCGAGGAATACGCTGGGGACTATCAAGCAGGCTAGAAGATCTCGATTACGCCGATGATATCTGCCTCATATCCCATACACTCACCTACATGATGGACAAAACAGCTAAGCTACAACAAGAAGCTGAAGAGATAGGCCTGCACATAAACACCAAAAAAACAGAGGATATGCGGATTGGCGCTACCACTAGCAGGGACATACAAGCAAACGGCGTAACAGTAAAAAGATGCGAACAGTTCTGCTACTTCGGCAGCATCATAGCAGTGGATGAAGGGGCCGACCTAGACATCGCCAGAGGAATCAACGAAGCGAAGGGAGCGTTCGCCCAACTGAATAACGTTGTGAGCTCTTCAATACTTTCCTGTAAAACGAAACTCAAACTATATAATAGTAACGCCAAATCCATCCTGTTCTACGGCAGTGAGACGTGGAAAGTAACTAAAAGCAGCACAAACAAACTGCAAGTTTTCGCAAACTGGTGTTTGAGACGGATCCTTAGAATCCGATGGCCTGAAGTGATATCGAACCACGATCTGCTTCGTTCTACAAACCAACTTCCAGTAGACGTTGAAATAAAGAGAAGAAATTGGAACTGAATTGGACACACCCTACGGCGCAATCCACAAAACATTGCAAAACAAGCATTGGACTGGCATCCCCAAGGCAGTAAGCGAAAGAGAGGAAGGCCAAAAACAACATGGCGACGCTCAATTGAAACCGAAATCACCTCCACCGGCAAATCGTGGAATGAGTTGAAGGTCGTGGCTCGAAATAGAGTCAGATGGCGACAATTGGTAGAAGCCCTATGCCCCACTGGGGGAAACAGGACCTAAGAGAGAGAATTTTACTTTTGGTTTAAAGAAAATTCTTCGGAATTCTAATTCTAAATTAATTCTAAACCGAAGAATTCTTTTAGAATTAATTATTAATTAAAAATTCTAAAAGAATTGTTCGGTTTATAGTAACAATATTTTATATCTTTGGTTTATATTACACCGAAGTAATTGGTTTATATAAAAAAAAGATTTATTTATAACGAGAATGTCAGTTACAGCGGCAATTGGACATGAAATAATTTAGTAGCTGCCATTGAATTAATTAATGAAATTTGATTTTGGGAAAACGGTAAAATCCGTTTAACCGGCTCGGCGAGTTAATTAGATTACTCTGGTTTTAGTTATTTTAGTTTGATAAGTTTACACTGCGAATACATTATGGTTAAAGATAAACAGGGACTACTCAAGGTCTACAAAGTCTAGGATACACAAACAAATCTGCCCGGTAAATAGTTTCATAGATTCAATAGATTGTTAGGGTATTAACGATCGAAAATTAAATTGGGCGAGTTAGTGCTGCGACTGCAACATTTGGAACCGTATTGACGAAATCGATTTTTTCTTTTGAGTATAAAAAACTTACTAGAGTTTTAACCCCTTAACATAAAAAATAAGACGTCATGTATATATACATAAGATCACATGTATTTATTCGTCATTTTATCACGTCATACGAACTTGCATTCAGGTCGATCATTTTGTTTTGGGCCGATTAGGACGGGATTATTTCTGTAATTCCACGAACAGTACGAATGTAGACTGGGCCAAAAATGGATCAAATCACTCAAATTAGACTGGGCCAAAAAAGGGCCGTGAAATAAAAACGTTCTTCGGCGTTGCTAAACCGTGTCATAAGAACACGTCATTTTATTCGTATGTCTCGGGGTTAACATTAAATACCTAGATTGATACAAATGTTTAACTGTTATAATTTACTAAAACACTCATTATTATAATATTATGTTTATTTATTATTATGTTTATTATTATGTTATTACGAGACAACTTTTTATATCAATGTATTATTTATTTAATTCGGTACGCCATTACACCCATTTTTTAACCTCTGTTAAGTTGGCAGGACCAACGAGGAAAAAAAAATTCCGCGACGGCACATAATAATCCGCTTTTTATCCGCAAACGCTTGTAAAAAAAATTCCCGCACTTCCCATTTCCAGGGAAAATGGGTTCCCGCTAACTTAACAGAAAGGTTTCGTGGGACCCTCTTTTGGGCACCCCTTCGGGGACCCTCCCTAAAAATAATAATTTTGTGGAAATAAATTCACAGGAATTATCCGCTTTTTTTCCACAAACCATTGGCACGAGAGAAAAAAAAATCCGCACTTTTCATTTCCCGAAAAAATGAGAAAAGCGTGAATTTTTGTTTTACAATCGTTTGCGGATAAAAAGCGGATTATTATATGCCGTTGCGGAATTTTTTTTCTTCGTTGGTCCTACCAACTTAACAGAGGTCATAAAAAATATATAAAACTTGTTTATTTGTAGCCTTACAGCAAAATAAACTGGAAAACCGTTTTCAGCACTTCGATTTCCTTCGGGTAACCAAAAAAAAACTAAGAAAAAATTTTCCCAAAAATTTTTCAACAAAAAATTTCCATCATTTTGTTCGAAAAATATGTGCTTTTTCGGTTTTTTCGAGAACGGTGAAAAGCAGTAAAATCATTTTCGGCACACAGAAACTACACGACAAGACAAACAAGTTGATGTGTAAATTGTCCGGAAAGATTCCATAATTCGTCAAAAAATTTCAAACTGAAATTTACCGATTCTCGATTTGCTAAGTAGATGTCTCGGAAACGGTTGCAGATAATCAAAAACGGGTTGCGGCATCGTTTTCAGAAGGTCATTTTCCTGTTACCACACTAAGATTGTTCGCGGGATATTCACGACTTTGCGATATCTCTACTCGTGCGCCGAAATTTCTTAAAAATTTCTTAAATTCTTGCAGGCGATAGTGAACGGAAACAGCCAGCGAAATGTAATTTAGATATCTGTAATCAGAAGCAAAAATGCTTTCACAAACGTTTTTAAATTTTGCTGTAACTCAAAAAATAACGATTTTGACAAAATCGATTTTCTCGCATTTCGTCGTTTCGGCGGGCTAGACTCCCAGTGTCGCTGGAATTTCTTAACTGAAACCTTCATAGGGAATAGTATATACGTTTTTGGACTAATTTTGGGACGCTGAATCGATTGGTGAAGACTAGAAGTCTCTGTGGTTAGCCTTTCAAAAGTTATGACAGCGTCAAATCAGTCGGAAATGCAAGATGGTGTCCAGCGAAAAAATATATAAAACTTGTTTATTTGTAACTTTACAGCGAAATAAACTGGAAATCCGTTTTCAGCACTTCGATTTCCTTCGGACAACCAAAAAAAAAATTACGAAAAAAATTTCCAAAAAATTTTTCAACAAAAAAATTCCATCATTTTGTTTGAAAAATATGTCCTTTTTCGGTTTTTTTCGATTTTTTCGAGAACGGTGAAAAGCAGCGTAATCATTTTCGGCACACGGAAACTACACGACAAGACGAACAAGTCGATGTGTAAATTTTCCGGAAAGATTCAATAATTCGTCGAAAAATTTCAAATTGAAATTCACCGGATTTTCGATTTGCTAAGTCTCGGAAACGGTTGCAGATAATCAACAACGAATTGCGGCATCGTTTTCAGAAGGTCATTTTCCTGTTAATACACTAAGATTGTCCGCGGGATATTCACGACTTTCCGAGATCTCTACTCGTGCGCCGAAATTTCTTAAAAATTTCTTAAATTCTTGCAGGCGATAGTGAACGGAAAGAGCCAGCGAAATATAATTCGCATATCTGTAATCAGCAGCAAAAATGCTTTCAGAAACCTTTTTAAATTTTGCTGTAACTAAAAAAATAACGATTTTGACAAAATCGATTTTCTCGCATTCCGGCTTATATCTATATCCAAAATTTTAATTTTTGCAATTGTCGATTTCATAGGCAGATATCGCAGAAACGGTTACATATGTTTTAAAACGGATTGCAGCATCGTTTTCTGAAGATCATTTCCTTATGAACACACTTAGATATTACGCGATGAATTTATTAGTTTCAGAAATCTCCGTTCCACCGTCGCAATTTCTTTCGTTTTTGTCGAAATTGGCAAATCATATCTCGCGAACGGAAATACCTAGCAAAATACAATTTACGTATTTGTAATCAGCACGTAAAATACCTGTAAAAATACTTTTAAAGTTTACATTCATCTTACAGAGAACGATTTTAGCAAAACTATTTTCGCAATAGTTGACATCCGATAACTTTTGAACCGTTTACGCTCGAGACTTCTAGTTTTAGTGTTGGATTTAGCGTGTCAAAATTGGTCTATAATCATATAAAGTTTTGCTAGAAAGCTTAAGATTTCGAATATTGCTTCGGCCCGTCCTTCAATTTTGGAAGGTCTTGTTGGTTTTTTCGTGTTTCCTCGAGAAATTTATGACCGCTGCAAAGAAGTTTAGTCTCAAAATGTGCGTAAGGAATTCTTTTAAATTATTATCTTCGAAAATGTTGCTAACAGTTAGCGCAAAGGGCCCAAAATAGCGAAAAACCGTCAACAATTTGTTAAACCGCCGATTCCTTATTAATACAATTTTTACCGCAAAATAAAGTCCAAAATCGTTTGAAGCATCTCGATTTTCTTCGGGTGACTTAATAAAATTTCCAAAAAAAATCTAAAAATTGGCTAAAATTTTGTATCATTTTGTTCGTAAAAATTGTACGTTTTCGATTTTTCTTAAATGTCTCCAAAACTACAAATCGCAACAAAATGATTTTTATCACAGTGAAACTACGCAAAATTACAAATCTATCGATGTATAAATTATTCGCAAAAACTTTAATTTTCATTGCGATATTCAAAATTTAAATTTTTGCAATAGTAGATTTTCATAAGCCGATATCGCGGAAACGGTTCAGATATTCGAAAACGGATTGCAGAATCGTTTTTAGAAGATCATTTTCCTATGAACACACTTAGAAATTACGTGATGAATTTATTAGTTTCTGAAATCTCCGTTCCAGAGTCGCAATTTCTTGAAAATTCATACGATTTTAACGAAATTGGCAAAACATATCTCGCGAACGGAAGCACCTAGCAAAATACAATTTATATATTTGTAATTAGCAGGTAAAATACCTCTACAAATACTTTTAAAGTTTACATTTATCTTACAGAGAACGATTTTAACAAAACTATTTTCGCAAAAGTTGACATGCGATAACTTTTGAACAGTTTACGCTAAGAGATTTCTAGTTTCAGTGTTGGATTTAGAATGTCAAAATTAGTTATAACCGTATAAAGTTTTGCTAGAAAGCTTAAAATTTCGAAAATTGCTTCGGCCCGTCCTTAAATTTTGGAAGGTCTGGTTAGTTTTTTCGTGTTTCCTCGAGAAATTTATGACCGATTTCAAACAATTTAGTCTCAAATACGCGTAAGGAATACTTTTAAATAACTGTTTTCGAAAATCTTGCAAAAAGTTAGTGCAAAGCGCCCAAAATAGCGAAAAACTGTCCAAAATTTGTTAAATCGCCAGTTTTTTTGGTTAATTTTAATTTTACAGCAAAATTATGTCGAAAATTGTTTTCAGCACTTCGATTCCCTTCAGTTGACTTAATAAAATAGCCAAAAAAAAAATCGCCAAAATTTTTAACATTTTGCTCGGAAAAAATTGTGCGTTTTCGATTTTTTTTTAAATGTCTACCAAACTGGGAATTGGAACAAAATTATTCTTGGCACATTAAAACTATGCAAAAATACGAATCTTTCGATGCCCAAATTATTCGCAAAAACTTTAATGCGATATTCAAAATTTTAATTTTTGCAATTGTCGATTTCATAAGCCGATCCCCGTGTAGCTGGTATTTCTTAACTGAAAGCTTCCTAGGGAATGTTATATACGTTTTTCGACTAATTTCGGGATGCTGAATCGATTGGCGAAGACTCTGTGAATGGAGTCTCTGTGGTAAGCCGTTCGAAAGTTATGAGGGTATGAAATCAGACCTCTGTTAAGTTGGCAGGACCAACGAGGAAAGTAAAAATTCCGCGACGGCCTATAATAATCCGCTTTTTATCCGCAAACGGTTGTAAAAAAATTTTTTTCCGGCTCTTCCCATTTCCCGAATTTTCCCGGAAAATGAAATGTGCGGATTTTTTTTTCTCGTGTCATTGGTTTGCGGATAAAAAGCGGATAATTGCAGTGCATTTATTTCCGCAAAATAATTATTTTTAAGGTGGGTTCCGCTAACTTTCTGTTAAGTTCGCGTGACTCCATTTTTCCGGAAAATGGGAAGTGAGGGATTTTTTTTTACAGTCGTTTGCGGATAAAAAGCGGATTATTATGTACTAATTTTTTTCCCTGCATTTCCCGGATTTTTTTCCTCGTTAGTACTGCCAAGTTAACAGAGGTCATTTTTTATCATAATAATCAAAAAGTGCTAAATTATGGGGATCTTATTTGTGCTGTAAATTTTAATTATTCGATTTGATGTTTGTGCATAAAATATTCGTGATTGAATTTATGTTTGGAATTCGATCAACGAATATCGCTAATATTAAAACTGTAATTAACAACTTCCGTTTGTTAATTCAAACGAAATTAATTGAGATAAAACAACGTATAATTAATGAATATATACTTTTTATAAATAATAATAAATTGATTCCTGTTAAATATCGCATTATTATTTAGAACAATATGCAGTTGCAACCGTGTAATTGTATCGCTGCGATCGTAAAAAATGGAATATTAAATTATGTAATAATGAATAGCCGTGCAGTTGCGCCATAAAAGATTTAAAAGGGAGATATTACATTCCATTTATTGCGACTAATTTGTTGAAATTTATTATAAAACATGTGCCTTTTAGATTAATAGATACCAACTCTTATTTTATCCACTTTACTATCGGTTTTAATTAAAATACTTCGTACCCATAAATCTAGATTTCACAGAAATAAAAACTGCTCATGAAACAACACAAGCTCAATTTACAATAGAATTTACATTTTTATTATTAAATACTCTTTAATATGTAACATTCACTAGTAACTATTGTAATAATCAGTACAGATAAACCAAAAATGGTTATCGATTGGTATCCGACATTTTGTCAATATATTGTAATAATTTCCAAACACATTTAATTAAATTGTTCCCGAGGCTACCATGGCTTATGTTACGCAAGTTGTAGTGTAATCTGCAACTTTTTTTTCCAGGTTATATGATTTTATACGTTCTTATAAGTTGTTATAATATATATATATATATATATATATATATATATATATATATATATATATATATATATATATATATATATATATATAAATTTCTTTATTTACGTTCGGCATACAGAATGAGTAAAGTAAAATGTATTTCCGCACATACAAAATAAATAATATTTAATTAAATTAAAATAATTTTAATAAATATCGCGTCGGGCCGGGCTTGTGCGAGTAATTTAGTTTGTACATATCCCCCTGCATTATTATTCCATTCGTATATTATTTTAATTATATTTACAAAAAAAATCTGTTTGTATGTTTTTGTAACCAATTTTATTTATTATTTTTTATATGCATTTCACATATTAATATGAATATCGCTGTTGGTATTATGGCAGCAAATTAAATTTCTATTGAAATAACGGAAATACGAAATAAATTTATTGAATAAAAATGGATTTAATAAAACACAAAGACGCAAATGTAAATTATTTGTAAAACCGATTTAATTTTCATTGCAACGCGTTTTATTTCGAACGTGTTTTCTTTTTCGTTAGGCATGCGGTCAATACGAATTAAGAACTTGTTCCAAAACCCTAGCAACGATACAAAGTCATATGTTAAGATTCGATTATAGAGTTGCTTTTAGATTCACTAGTCGTGCTTTCATCGTTCATTATGCTCTGAAGAACTTCCACTATTTCCTCGAGATATTTGTTAGCAGGTTTTACTGATTCCGTTTTTGCGCTCCTCCTGGTATCGGAGTCAGACTTTAGAGCCACAGGTACAACAGCTTTGAGCTTTTCGCTGGGCTAAACGATCGAAGTGCGTCGATAGTTCCGAAAAAAAAAAATACCATCATTGCTTCTTCTTTGGCTGCATCAAATTGAGTGAATGATTATCACAATTCACAAATATTACCATGTTGTTTTTTTCCTTGATTTAATGATGAACTCCAGTCTTGTGTCCAGCCATAACTGCAGCATTATCATAGCACTATCATAGTCTACAATCTTGTAAATTCATATTGTCTTTCTCTAACTGCTTCAATATTTCTTGAACCAAGCTTGCAGCGTTCTTTTCGCTTAGTTGTATAAAACCGAGAAATGATTCTTTAATCTGAAAAGTTTTTTTCTCAAAATTTATGTCAACATATCTTACTACCTCAGACATTTGTTCACGATGAGCTTGATCAGGAGTCGAGTCAAACATTAGTCTTTACGTATTTTTTCTAGCAGACTATTACGAACAGTGGATGCCATGATGTGAATAAACTCGTTCCGTATTTTCGGTTAAAGATCCAGGATGACTCTCCGCAAATCTTAGGTGTTTTTTTACGACGGGGTCAAAATTAGAAATCACTTTCAACAAACCATGTTTTCAGGGACAAGATATTTCTTGCATCTTCATCCATTTCTCGTAATGCCTCTCTTTTGCCTACGTAGTTTTTAATACAAATATTTTTATCTATACTAGTACATATTAATCGTTTTTTTTTTAACTGAAATAGTGATGAAGATGGAATAGTTGTTGAGGGTGGAATAGTTGTTCTAGGGTGGAATAGTTGTTGAGGGTGAAATAGTTGATGAGGATGGAATAATGTGGAGAATTTAAAGGTGCACGCCACTGGTGCCGATTAAGAAACCATATGGTATTGTATTTGTCAATTGTTCTGCCACTAGGCGGTATGCAACCCTGTATGAAAAATTTAAAGGTGCACGCCACTGTCGTTTTCATCGCATCTGGTACGACATATAGTAGAATATAGTTAATTATTAATAAACCGCTTTATTTTAAAATTTTACGCAATTTTGTACAAATGAATGGAGGCGGTAGATTCTTTTAAAATTTCGATAAAAAATGTATATTGGCTTAGACTTTTAGGTTTTGATTTATCTGATCATTTATCTGCCGCGCGTATGTGGCCTTGATCAGATAAATCAAGCCCAGATAAGTCAGAACCACATACGCGCTGCCACATTACCTTAGACTTTTAGGTTTTGATTTATCTGATCATTTATCTGCCGCGCGTATGTGGTTTGATCAGATAAATCAAGCCCAGATAAGTTAAGACCACATACGCGCTGCCACATTACCTTAGACTTTTAGGTTTTGATTTATCTGATCATTTATCTGCCGCGCGTATGTGGTCTTGATCAGATAAATCAAGCCCAGATAAGTTAAGACCACATACGCGCTGCCACATTACCTTAGACTTTTAGGTTTTGATTTATCTGATCATTTATCTGCCGCGCGTATGTGGTCTTGATCAGATAAATCAAGCCCAGATAAGTTAAGACCACATACGCGCTGCCACATTACCTTAGCCTTTTAGGTTTTGATTTATCTGATCATTTATCTGCCGCGCGTATGTGGTCTTGATCAGATAAATCAAGCCCAGATAAGTTAAGATCACATACACGCTGCCACATTACCTTAGACTTTTAGGTTTTGATTTATCTGATCATTTATCTGCCGCGCGTATGTGGTCTTGATCAGATAAATCAAGCCCAGATAAGTCAAGACCACATACGCGCTGCCGCGCGTATACCCCTTCTCTGAATTTCGTTTTTAAATTTTTTCGTTTGTAAAAAAAAAAAAATCGGCCAAACGGTTCGCTTTAGAAAGAAGAAAATGACACAATTTTTAGATGAAAATCTGCTCTATAAAACAGTGCTAAAAGCATGTTTGGTAGACTTGGAAAAAAATATATTTGTAAATTTTCAATAAGTATTTCTTTCTTATAAAAAATCATGTGTCCAAGCTATCGGCCATGAAAATACCAAAACGTCAATTTCAATAGAAAAATGTATAATCTCTATAGATCTGAAAAAAATTTCAATATACCTCATGCAGTTTTCATTTTATAGTTATTTGAATTTATTAAGTTATGTGAAGTTCGAGTTTGAGGGGCGGCGGCCGCTGACAGATTAAATATCTTGCAAATCTAACTAAATGATATCATGGACAGACTAATTCTCTACAAATGTGGGAATATTTATTATTCCACGTTGTGTAAAACTTACTAAAATAATTTATTAAACAAATCCAGACATGTCAAATACAAATTTCAACTAAAAACGAACACGAAAATTTCAAAATATTCAAAAATTGCGAAAAAATATATTAACACTGTAAGGATTTCAACGAAACTTTTGCCGAATGTGGGTGGCCACGTGAAGTAACCGCTGGCCAATCTTGAACGCTCCGCCTCCAATGGGGACGGCGTGACATATGAATGTGTCTTTAAATGGATTTTGCAAATATCTCGTCAACGCTTAAAAATATAAAATTATAACCCGGATATACGTATGTAGGATGCCGATATCTACAAAAAGGTATTCTTTGCAAATTTTGTAAAAACCTTCGGTTTACTCGCAAAAGTAAAAAATATAAAATCCCAAAATTTATGGAAAGGGTACCCCCTTCTCTGAATTTCGTTTTTCAATTTACATGGGTTTAAATGGTCTCTTCCGCCAAAACGGTTCGCTTTGTAAAAATGAAAATGACACAACTTTTAGATGAAAATCTGCTCTATAAAATAGCGCTAAATGCATGTTTCTTAGACTCCGGAAAATTGGACAAAAAAAATCATTTATTAAAAAAAATCCTGTGTCAAGGCTATCGACCACAATTTCAATTTCAATAGAAACATGTACAATCTATATAAAACTGAAATATTTTTGAATAGATCTGTCAGAGGTTGCAAGCGATAGCTATTTAAATGTCTTACGGCTTATGCTTTGACTTTAATTACATGGATTTAAATGGAGAACGCGGTAAGAGGTTTTCAAATTAATTTATTTCTGCCTTGAAGAGATGAAAATGACACAATTTTTCTGTGGCAAGGCTATCGGCCACGAAGATACAAAAACCTCAATGTCTATAGAAAAATGTATAATTTATGTAGATCTGAAAGAAAATTTAATATATCAGTTGCAGTTTTCAAATCATAGTTATTTGAATTTATTACTTTTTGTTAAAGTCCGAGTTTGTGGGGCGGCGACCGCCGCCAGATAAAATATTTTTATATATGACAATTTCCCCTTTCAACGAGCAAGAGGACAACCAAGAACAACCCAATGAGCCATGGAACGTGCAATGCTTGGAATATGCTTGAGGGACAAAGTCAAAAATGAAGTGGTACCCACTAGAACTGGCGTAACAGATGTAATGCACCGAGTGGTAAACCTCAAGAGCTAGGTAGGGCACGTCGCAAGGCAAGACTCAAACAAATAGAGTTACACAGTGGAGACCACGCAGAACTAAGAGAAGCGCAGGGAGACCTCAGAAAAGATGGCTGGGTGATGTAAAAAGACTAGTCGGCAAAAGATGGTAGAAAGAAGCCCAAGACATAAAAGAATGGAATAAATTAGGGGAGGCCTATATCCAGCAGTGGGCTTTGAAAGGCTGAAGAAGAAGAAGAACAAAGAAGTAAAGCTCCTGTCTTGTGGATTGGATTGGTGAAACTCCCATCCGTTCATTGGTAATGGACAATTTCCCGTTTCAACGAGCAAGAGGACAACCAAGAACAACCCAAGGAGCCATGGTACGTGCAATGCTTGGAATATGCTTGAGGGAAATATGAAGTGGTACCCACTAGAACAGGCGTAACAGATGTAATGCACCGAGTGGCAAACCTCAAGTGGAGCTAGGTAGGGCACGTCGCAAGGCAATACTCAAACAAATAGAGTTACACAGTGGAGACCACGCAGAACTAAGAGAAGCGCAGGGAGACCTCAGAAAAGATGGCTGGGTGATGCAAAAAGACTAGTCGGCCAAAGATGACAGGAAGAAGCCCAATACTTAAAAAATGGATTAAATTAGGGGAGGCCTATATCCAGCAGTGGACTTTGAAAGGCTGAAGAAGAAGAAGAACAAAGAAGTAAAGCTCCTGTCTTGTGGATGGGATTGGTGAAACTCCCATCCGTTCATTGGTAATGGACAATTTCGCGTTTCAACGAGCAAGAGGACAACCAAGAACAACCCAAGGAGCCATGGTACGTGCAATGCTTGGAATATGCTTGAGGGACAAAGTCAAAAATGAAGTGGTATCCACTAGAACAGGCGTAACAGATGTAATGCACCGAGTGGCAAACCTCAAGTGGAGCTAGGTAGGGCACGTCGCAAGGCAAGACTCAAACAAATAGAGTTACACAGTGGAGACCACGCAGAACTAAAAGAAGCGCAGGGTGACTGCATGTTTTCAATTCCTTAAAGAGACTACACAACAAATCGAAGGAGAAAATTTTCCATGTGGGATGCTTTTAGATTTATCGAAAGCGTACGATACTGTAAACCATATTATTTTAGAATTAAAACTGCAAAAATATGGAATTCGAGGGATAGCGTCGAAATGGATCTCCTCTTACCTATCTAATAGGCAACAAGTAGTTGAATTATATACAACAGAAATCAGAACTATATCGTGCCCTATCGCTACTAATATGGGAATACCGCAAGGCAGCATCCTTGGACCCCTTCTGTTCACCTTGTGTATCAATGATCTTCCAGATGTACCCCTAAGTAATATCAAGGAAAAAATAATTTATTAAACAAATCCAGACATGTCAAATACAAATTTCAACCAAAAACGAACAGGAAAATTTCAAAATATTAAAAAATTGCGAAAAAATATATTAACTCCCATCCTCCCATCCGTTCCCATCCGAGTATGGTTTAAGGATTTCAACGAAACTTTTACCGAATGTTGGTGGCCACATTTATTTGTTTGAGTTTGAAAAAGACTAGTCGGCCAAAGATGACAGGAAGACGCCCAAGACATAAAAAAATGCCTATGTCCAGCAGTGGACTTTGAAAGCCTGAAGAAGAACAAGAACAATGAAGTAAAGCTCCTGTCTTGTGGATGGGATTGGTGAAACTCCCATCCGTTCATTGGTAATGGTCCAATTGTTTACTCATTTCAACATTTTCATTTTCATCATTTTTCATCAAACCAAATTTAGAAATGTTTGGAGTAAATTTGAGTTTGCAATTTTAAATTGAAAATTTTGTGAAATTTTACAAATTTTGAAAACAAAATTGATTTTGGAAACTTTGTAGCGGACAGACATGCAGAAGAATTTTGATGAAAATTTTAAAAATTATTATTTTAAGACTTAGTAATTAGTAAACCAAATTTTGAAATGTTTCGAGCAAATTTTACTTTGCAATTTCAAATTGAAAATCTTTTCATCAAACATTTTCATCAAACATTTTCGCGAAAAATAATGAGCAGAGACTGATTATAAATTGGGTTGAAATCTTGCATTTCGCTGATAATACAGCAGTTTAATCGTTTTTCAAAAGTTCAATTCAATATTGTTCTATGTATAATCTACATGGTCTGTTAGAAAAGTATCCGACCTTATTTTTTATTTTGAAAATCTGATGTATTTAAATCAAGCACGCTTGCATGAGCCAACCTTGAAACTTGGTGCGCATGCGTGATTTTTTCCCCGCCTGTAGATAGCGACAGTTGCTGTCGAGCATTGTTCGAGTGACGTAGCTAGCGCTACTGCATCAAATTTTGCCAGAAACTCAACGACAACCAGGTGGAAACCATTCGGAAGATTCAGACGGCTTTCGGCAGCGCCGTCGTTTGGATTTGGAGGCCCCGGGTGTATATATATTGAGGTGAGGCCCCCAGTAAATAAAATACGGCGAGTTTGGGTGGGCGTCGCGACGGTTGCAAACGACGCAGCGCGATGCCGCTTGCAGTAAAAGATGAAACGTTCAATTCCCTGCGGGAATCGCGCGAAACCGTTCCCGCAGAGTTCAAGTTGGCAGTTCCGTGGGACTTTTCCTGGATGTAAAAAAAACGTCGTTTTAATGGCGTCATGGCGTCATGGCGTCGCGACGCCATCTTGGGCACAATCGGGATTAAACTCCCAAACCAACTAAAAGGTTCTATGGCCGATCGAACGGCACCGGTCCGGCTCCGATCCGTCAATTGGTTCCGAAGTTCTATGTACCCCCGCAAAACGCCTCTGGTTTTTCTCACTTTAATGTATAATAACACAATAATGTATTTATTAATGTCTTCATTTTTGTGTGCGAGTAGATAAACTATGCGAGGTGGGGATATCTATAATATAATTACAACATATGCAAAGTATATAGATGTGCCTCTACGCGAGCTATCAGCAATAACTACTGATGAGGCACAAGCAATGGTTGGTAATATCAATGGATTTATTGGTCTTCTACAATAATGTTATATGGTAGAATGGTTGTAAATTGAATGGTACACTACATTTCGGAGAGATCATGAAACTAGTAAATTTTCTTCAAGCAACCCCTTGTATCACCGCCTTTGAAAGGCCCTATTTAGGGCTTCACACGAGAGTCTTGTTTCTGTACTCGTCGTTTCTCGGGTTCAAATTTATGAAGAAAATGTTACGGCTGCCCGAAAATTTGCGCATTTTTCTCTTCAAACTGCCGCAGATTCGCAAAAAGTATGGTTGCTGGTTGCGGAATGCGGATGGTTGCGGAATGGTTGCGCGTGAGTGTTCTGAAGAGAACGAACCGAACCGGCCACCTGGAGCCCATCAAATAAGTCCTGGGCGTCCGTGGAAGTGATTGCAAAAACGTGGCGCGGCGGCGGCTAGAGGATTCGGGAAAAAAATTGGGATCCAACCAAAAATGCGCCTCAAAAGTAAAATATCGTGATTTTAGTTTTCGGTCTGGTGCGTCCGAACCTGGGGGAGTTGAGTCGCGAAAACGGCACCGCTCGACGGGGATCTCGGTTCTACACCGGAAAAATGTACATTCCTGTTTTACACCGCCGCCGCCGCTTCCGTCGGGCCGTTTCCGCGAAAACCACGATTTTAGGGTGGGTTTTGGATCACCGAAGGGGCGCGGCAGGACAGAGGACGAAACTTGGGGATGCGCAACGTGCGGACGGACATTCTCAGTTAAGTCATCGAAGACGCGCGGTTAAAATACTCAAGATCTGCCGCCTCCGGCGGCATAAAATGTCAAATTTGAGCCTTTTTAAAAGCCACATGGTGCGGTACCCCATGTGAAATTCGCGAAACACCACTGTGGGGGCCCCCTAGTCCGTGGGCCCCGGGCATTCGCCCGATTGACCGACGCTAGCGACGCTACTGGCTTTCGGTGACGATGTTATGGACATCACACAGATTAAGTAGTGGTACAACCGGTTTAAAGACGGTCCACATCGGTGGAAAGCGAGCCACGCTCTGGTTGGCCATCAACATGCCGAAATGACCATGTCATTGCCAAAGTGAACGCTGTGGTGATGCGGGACCGTCGTGTGACTATCCGCGAAATTGCGATTGGAGTTGTGATCATCAGGAAATTGGCGATTCCATCACGACAATGCTCCAGCACATTCTTCGCACTTGGTCCACAATATTTTTGGCGAAAAACCAGATTCCTCTGGTTCGACAGGCTCCTGATATGGCCCCCTGCGACTTCTGTATATTCCCCAAAGTCAAGAGGCCATTGAAAGGAACGCGATTTCAGACAAGAGAGAACATTATGACTGCAACGACAGCCGAGCTAAAGTCGATTCCGAAAGAGGCTTTTTCGGAATGCTTCCAACAATGGCGGCACCGCTGGGAGAAGTGTGTGGAGTCTCAAGGAGACTACTTTGAGGGTGATTAGGTTTCCAACGCTCTAGGTATGCCAGTTTTTTCTTACCGGCTAAAGGTCGGATACTTTTCTAACAGACCACGTATGTACTAAATCTAAGTATAATCTATTGGTTCTTCTCTAAGGGTTCTCTAAGTGTTCTATATATAATCTAAGGGTTCTTTCTGACTCAAAACTAGCGTAAAATTTGTATATTACGACCAAAATTAAGAAATTAGAAACTTGTTTCGAATTAGTTTATAAAACTAATTTTTTTAGTAAATATTTATGGTCTATTTATTGTAATTTGAATTATTTATTAAGTCTTCTATGTCTAGTTTGTTTTACTCTTATCTAGTCTACCCAACCTTGTACGTTCTTATGAAAACATCTTTGTGACTGATTTAGTAAATATCTTATTAGGTCTTACACTATTAGTCTTATCGAACTAAAACTCGTTCCGCCAATCCTCGCTTGTTTCTTAACACTTAGTTGCTGCAGACATGTAGCAACTTGATTTACCTTATAAGACAGGAATTCTTGTCCTGTTTTCTGGAATATACTTACGTTTTATTCCACTTACAGTTTGTCTGGTTGAACTATAATTATTGTTTTTGTTCGCCGTAAATGAAAAAGCCGCTGCAGTAATTTAATGAAATTAATGATAATTATTTTAGAAAGTTTCAGTTCATATTATATATTAAAAAAAAAGCGAATGGATGTAATTACAAAACATGTCAATTGTCGTAATAAATGATTACAATGCGAGTTTTGTTGTATAAAACGACGATAAAATCTCGCTGGTTCTTGACAGCCTTGTAATGATATATTAATAATTACTCAGTCGGTTATTATTTCAGAGATTCACATCTTGTGTAGAAATAACGAATTAATAATTATCGTCTGATGAAATGCACACTCAGCGTGGAGTTAAAAAAGGGCATTTACTGTGTTTAATGGAAAGTAATTAATGTTTTTACGTTACAGAAGAAACAAAAAACTTAAAATTAAAGGTCATATCTGCATGTCGAATATTTAATTCCTAGATTGTATTAGCGAGTTTAAATGTTAATTATCTAATTAGCGATTGCAATCTATTAAAGAAATGCAATTTTTTTGACTAACTGTTCCCAAATATAAAGAATTTGATGTGTATAAAATGTTTTAATTTTCATATTTTGTTTGTTTCAGTACTATGAAATGTCTTATGGATTGAATGTAGAAATGCACAAACAGGTAAGAATCATATATTTTTAATTAAAATTTAATCCGTCGCGTTGGATTAAACCGGTATTAAAAAAAGTCCGGGGTATTTTGTTTTAGAAAGCCACCCCTTTATTCCAGGGGTTAATCTCCGCTTGTTTATACAATCTCTGTCCACACGCACTGCCCTCCCTTATATATATTCACCCTAGTTCTGTGCGCCTTGAAAGAACGTTAATTATAAATTACAATTTTTCACCCCCCGAGTCCACAATTTACATTTTTCCATTTGCGCTCGCAAAAGAGAAAAATTTATAAAAAAAAAACCGCCTGCATGAATTAATTAAAAGCGCATTTTAGGGCGACAAGTTACGTGAGCGCGAATTATTTCACAACCTTCTCCATCCGCCCCCGAACGGCCGCCCCACGAGAACACACATTAAACATAACGCTTATACACATATACAAACGCAAACATTGTTCCACGTGTTCCGTTCCGCCGCCGGCAATTAACACACCCTTAACGCCTTCCACCCCCTCAGCATCAACCCCTTCAAACATACACCCTCATGTATAGTTTGAGAGTAGCCACCCTACACATATTTACACAAAGATTCAAACACACAAAACCTTTTTCTAATTAAAAAATACTTTTGACGAGAAAGAATGGAATCAAATGAAAAATCAATAAGAATAGGACGAATTTGTAATATTTTTATAAAAGGTGTGTATAATCTGAATTTTCAACCCCGTGTTTTCAATTACACAATGGGGAGATTAACTGATACGTGCATGTACAATAGGCCTATTAAATACTTCCAACCCTCCGGTTTTTTTTTTCGAAACTGCGAGGGTTAGAAGCTCATCAGCTGTTGATTTAATATATGGGGGTATTCATTAGAGCAAGGTAAAATGAGACGCAGGTGGTGAGATCAATTAATGCGCTGCGGAACGTCACGCGATTGTTATATTTTTTGGGGAAAAGTTTTGGTTGGAGTTGAGGGTTCTTTATGTATTTTTTTCGCCACCCTCCCGCTTTTCCATCGGAATGAATTGGATTGGGAGCAATCTGAAAAGTGCGTGCACGTGTCATTTCGAGGGGTTACTCGCCGCCCCAACTCGCGTGTTTTATTGCCCGGGGGGACTGGAGGGCTGTTCAGAATGCATTTTATATGCTTGACTGGCCATTTTTTCCCATCCTGCGGGGAGATGAGATTTTTTCAACCCCTATGTATACACAACTACGTTTTAAAAACAGACACACTAAACTACGGTGTTTTTCGACTTGTTTATATATTTAAATTAGGAATTAAACAAACACAATAGGTTTTAATATCTCTTTTTGCATTTGTGAGTTGTAAAAGTTCCGGTGGCCGGAATTGATGTCGTTTCCGGGTGCCGGAGTTTACAGTGCGGTTACTCAGAGAGCAAGATTTAGTGCTTAAAGTGGCCTCCGGTCTCTGGCTCACTTACTGTGTAATTGCTGTTGTTTCGCTGCATCTAGATATTTAAACTAAATGTTTATAGTTTTCGGTCGACGTTTAACGAGCCCATTGTTTTCACTCACGCAAAACCCTTCGGCATTAAATTAATAACAACTTGCTTTAAAAGAAAATAACGCAAACATCAACATTATATAATTCAATTTAGGGATTTACTGTATCCATTAAAACGTCGATTTTTGGGTAGGTTTTGGACCCCTGGAGGGGCGCAGCAAGACGGAGGGCGAAACTCGGAGATGCGCAACGTACCGGTCGGACATTCTCAGTTAAGGTGCTCATAGACCAGCGCGAAAGTTTCGTTGCCGCGACCGCTGCGATATCGCGGCGGACAGATTGATACGGCAGCTTATGCACATGTTCAGACCAACAAGCGCGATTTTCGGCGCTTGTTGGTCTGAATACGTGCATAAGCCGTCGTATCAATCGGTCCACTGTGATATCGCAGCGGTCGCGGCAACGAAACTTTCGCGCCGGTCTGTGAGATCCTTTAATCCGTCGAAGACGCGCGGTTAAAATACCCAAGATCTGCCGCCTCCGGCGGCATTAAAAAGTCAAATTTGCCATGTGGTGGCATTTTTCACGTGGTGCGGTCCCCCAGGTGAAATTCGGGAAACGTCACACGTCAGTCGTCTCAGAATTGTTTGAAATTTACGATTCCGTCGCGACCGTGCGTTCCCCACACGGACCCCAGAATATTGCCTTAAAAAAATTACCACTTTTACGGAGGATGCGGAGAAGATGCCCGGGGAAAATTAAATTCACGCAAGGATTGCGGTGGAAAACTTGCAGACGCGCCATCTGATGACGCGTCTCACCACTCTCGTCGCTGCGCGACTTTTTTCGGCGACGTTATTCACATTTTTCTGCGAATCCGAGTCCCCCGACTAAAAGGTCGCCTCTGGCGGCCCCCTTAGTTCGAGAAAGTCGATGCATCAGATTCTTGTAGCCAAAGAACAGACGAACGATCCCTCGCACGGCGATTTTCGATGAGACTTGCGGATCGCTGCGCAGAGTTTTACAACTTTTTCACTTTTCACCCACAACTCGGACAGTTTTCGTCGCACTGACCTGCCACCGGCACCGACGTGTCCGGAACATCGCCACACGTCCGACCGTCACCCCACTTTTCGACATTTTTGCTTAATTTTTGCAGCAAGTGCCAAAAAGTCAACATTTTTTTGCAAAAATTTCGTCATATTTAGACCCCTTACGAATTTTTTGCAAGAAAGTGTTGAGTTTTTGGCACTTGCTGCAAAAATTAAGCAAAAATGGCGAAAAGTGGGGTGACGGTCGAACGTGTGGCGACGTTCCGGACACGTCGGTGCCGGTGGCAGGTCAGTGCGACGAAAACTGTCCGAGTTGTGGGTGAAAAGGTGAAAAAGTTGTAAAACTCTGCGCAGCGCCCTCCGGAGACGGCAGAGACTTGAAATTATTTTTAGAAAATAGTTTCATCTTTTGCAAATAATTTGTGCAAAATTTCGAGAATTTGTAAATTTACGATTCCGTCGCGACCGAGCGATTTTGGGCGAACGCTTCCCCAGATGGACTCCAAAATTTTGCATTAAAAAAATTACCACTTTTACGGAGGTTGCGGAGAAGATGCCCGGGGAAAATTAAATTCATGCAAGGATTCCGGTAGAAAACTTGCAGACGCGTCATCAGATACCACTCTCGTCGCTGCGCGACTTTTTTCGGCCACGTTATTCACATTTTTCTGCGAATCCGGGTCCCCCCACTAAAAGGTCGCCTTCGGCGGCGTCCTTGGTCCGAGGGAGTCGTTGCATCAGATTCTTGTAGCCAAAGAACAGACGAACGATCCCACGTACGGCGATTTTCGATTAGACTTGCGGATCGCGTCATTTAAGCGTCCAAAAATGAGGAAATTTTTGCAAGTAAATGTTGAGTTTTTGGCACCTGCTGCAAAAATTAAGCAAAAATTTCGAAAAGTGGGGTGACGGTCGAACGTGTGGCGACGTTCCGGACACGTCGGTGCCGGTGGCAGATCAGTGCGACGAAAACTGTCCGAGTTGTGGGTAAAAGGGTGAAAAAGTTGTAAAACTCTGCGCAGCGGCCCCCGGAGACGGTAGAGAGTTGAAATTATTTTTAGAAAATAGTTTCATCTTTTGCAAATAATTTGTGCAAAATTTTGAGAATTTGTACATTTTTTAAAATTGATTAATAAATTTTCGAAAAATCTTTGTTTTCTGTACCCCTTATAAGTTCAAGGAAGGCTCCTTACTCACTAAAACTTTTTTTTGTTACTTTTTAAAAACCACGCGGTGCGGTCCCCCAGGTGAAATTCGGGAATCGCCACACGTCAGTCGTCTCAGAATTGATCGAAATTTACGATTCCGTCGCGACCGATCGATTCTGGGCGAACGCTTCCCCACATGGACCCCAAAATTTTGCATTACAAAAATTACCACTTTTACGGAGGATGCGGAGAAGGTGCCCGGAGAAAATTAAATTCACGCAAGGATTCCGGAAGAAAACTTGCAGACGCGTCATCAGACACCACTCTCGTCACTACGCGACTTTTATTGGCGACGTTATTCAAATTTTTTTGCGAATCCGGGTCCCACGACTACAAGGTCGAGCGAGTCGGTGCATCAGATTCTTGTAGCCAGAGAACAGATGAACGATCCCACGTACGGCGATTTTCGATGAGACTTGCGGATCGCGTCATTTAGGCGTCCAAAAATCACGCAATTTTTGCAAGAAAATGTTGAGTTTTTGCCACTTGCTGCAAAAATTAAGCAAAATTGTCGAAAAGTGTGGTGACGGTCGAGCGTGTGGCTACGTTCCGGACACGTCGGGGCCGGTGGCAGGTCAGTGCGACGAAAACTGTCCGACTTGTGGGTGAAAAGGTGAAAAAGTTGTAAAACTCTGCGCAGCGACCCCCGGAGACGGCAACGAGTTGAAATTATTTTTAGAAAATAGTTTTATCTTTTGCAAATAATTTGTGCAAAATTTCGAGAATTTGTACATATTTTTAAATTGATTAATAAATTTTCGAAAAATCGGTGTCTTCTGTACCCCTTATAAGTTCAGGGAAGGCTGCTCACTAAAATTTTTTTTTGTTACTTTTTAAAATCCACGTGGTGCGGTCCCCCAGGTGAAATTCGGGAAACGCCACACGTCAGTCGTCTCAGAATTGATCGAAATTTACGATTCCGTCGCGACCGAGCGATTCTGGGCGAACGCTTCCCCACATGGACCCCAAAATTTTGCATTACAAAAATTACCACTTTTACGGAGGATGCGGAGAAGATGCCCGGGGAAAATTAAATTCACGCAAGGATTCCGGTAGAAAACTTGCAGACGCGTCATCAGACACCACTCTCGTCGCTGCGCGTCTTTTTTCGGCGAGGTTATTCACATTTTTCTGCGAATCCGGGTAACCCGACTAAAAGGCCATCTCCGGCGGCCCCCTTGGTCCGAGAGAGTCGGTGCATCAGATTCTTGTAGCCAAAGAACAGACGAACGATTGATTGATAGATGATGATTTAGATGAACGATTTATTTAGACGAACGGCAATTTTCGATGAGACTTGCGGATCGCGTCATTTAGGTATCCAAAAATGACGAAATTTTTACAAGAAAATGTTGAGTTTTTGGCACTTGCTGCAAAAATTATGCAAAAATGTCGAGAAGTGAGGTGACGGTCAGACGTGTGGCGAGATTCCGGACACGTCGGTGCCGGTGGCAGGTCAGTGCGACGAAAACTGTCCGAGTTGAGTTGTGGGTGAAAAGGTGAAAAAGTTGTAAAAGTCTGTGCAGCGGCCCCCAGAGACGGTAGAGAGTTGAAATTATTTTTAGAAAATAGTTTAATCTTTTGCAAATAATTTGTGCAAAATTTCGAGAATTTGTACATTTTTTAAAATTGATAAATAAATTTTCGAAAAATCGATGTTTTCTGTACCCCTTATAAGTCCAGAGAAGGCTCGTTACTCAATTAGTATAATATACTAATTGACGTTTTTACGTAACGAGAGTTGTAAGAACCATATTACCATACAGGAATACGAGTGCATAGATATAGGCAACCCAATGTACGCAATGTCAATTTTTGTTAGTTTGAATTTTGGCACGGGGGGCGTTGAACGTATGAGCACGTAGTAGCAGCTTTCATCCAATCAATGAATCGTAAACCAAACGCACGTGCGTGTTATCAATCATAAGTTCATTAATTTAATCATAACTAATAATCAACAATCATAACTTCATTAATATAATCATTGTTAACATAATCATTAATCGCAGACTGTTACATATGTTTGTGTTATGATGTATTTACATAGTCATGATGTATCATATGTACAGTTCGTGGTACAATAATGGGTAGTTTAATTACAAGAAAATACGAATTTACTATTAGAAACTTATGAAAATACACTAATGTGTTGCGTGGTATTGTCAGGCACCAGAAGCATATGGTTTGCATACAGTTAGGTCCTCCTCGGATACCTTAATTACAAGTTTGTACGGAACCCTAGGTGCCCAATTGTAAAAATAGTGGTCGTAGATAAATAAATCTACACTTGTCCGCGCCAAGAAATGTAATTGGAAATGTATGTTGATGGTGGAGGTTTTTATTATATTAGATGATATCAAAATGTTGCTGTTAAAAAGTAGAGAGCTTAATTACAGAAGCTCTAAAGAAAAATAATTTAATAACGTTGGTTTTTATAAGAGGGAAAAGAGAGAGGTCGGGTGGTAGTAGTAGTAAAAACGAATTATGTACGTTATTGGATTTTCCGGGTCAAACGTTCGGAAAGCGACCCTCCATCCGTCCAACCCTCTTTCGGCAACGCGCACATGAGTAAACAAGTCTGTTTCGTGGCATTAAGTGCGCTACAATACACCTCGATAATGCGATAATCAAGCGGCCGCGGCAACCCCAATGGTAATGGTCTTGGGACGTGGCCGGTATACGGAATTGCGGACGTTTTAGTATTCCGAACGAATCGCGCCGGGCATCCGCCCTGAATACATCGAGAACACGATACCAGGGAATAAAATTATACCTTCTGTAAATCTATTTTTTACCCAGCCCAAATTGTTAGTGGTCGTATTATATATATAATCCGCTACTTTATTGATAAATATTCATGGATTACTATTGATGGGTCACGTATGTGATAAGGGTTTGTTTGCTCAACTCTCAATATATATTTTTTTCAACCCTCGACGTATTTATTTTGCTGCAAGGAAAATAATTGACCGTCGGTAATAGCAAAATTATATTGTTTTTTCTTTATTAAATTAAACTTCAATATCAGGGTTGGTGATATAAGAGGATTATTTTTTATGGAACATTAAATATTTTGAAAGAAATGCGAATTATTTATTATATCTAAAACAAATATTTAAGGTGCTGTTAATACTTAATACTTCGTTCTAAGATAAATCAAGACAATATACGCGCGGCAGCGCGAACTCTCGATCGAATATAGGACAATGTGGCAAGGATCGTTAGTTTAAAATATTACACAAAAAATCCGGCCAAGCGCGAGTTGTGACTCGCGCACCTAGGGTTCCGTACAAACTTGTAATTAAGGTATCCGAGGAGGACCTAACTGTATGAAACCCATATGCTTCTGGTGCCTGACAATACCACGCAACACATTAGTGTATTTTCATAAGTTTCTAATAGTAAATTCGCATTTTCTTGTAATTAAACTACATATTTACGGTTTTCAGATTTTTCCCTTTACATGTGCTGTAAGACACCGCTTCTTGCCAAATTTCATGATTCTAGGTCAACGGGAAGTACCCTATAGGTTTTGATTCCCTTGTGAAATCGCAAAATATGCGACATAAACGGTCATATCTTTTGATCGCGTTGACTTACAAGTTTGATTTTTTCACAGCTGAAAGAGACCGCAGACCCGAGTTTTTGATACAAATTTCAACTTGTTACCTCTACGCGTTCCTGAGAAAAATTGCCTTGACAGACTGACAGACGGACAACAAAGTGATCTTATAAGAGTTCCGTTTTCGGTACGCAACCCTTAAAAATTAACAAAAAATACTTCGTTCTAATGTAAATGTGTGTTTTTCATTTCTAACATATTTTTTTTGTTAAATTATGTAAAATTTGATATGTGGAAACAAACATGAAAAGTTAAGTTGGTAATGATTATTAGACTTGTAATTTATGTGTTACAAGTGTGATAAGGGTTTGTTGTCGCGTGTATAATTTTTCAACCCTCGCGATATTTATTTGGATGCGGTTAATAAAAGCCCTGTCGGTAGTAACGCGTACATATACAAATTGCATGTGTTTTAACGGACATACGCCGTTTATTGAGCCATTTTACATGTGATATTTGCTTTTTACTGTTATACGGCCGGCAATTCCACCGAGGACGGTGACAGATGGGATCGGCGTCGAATCGTTTATTGGTTTTATTGTATTGCGAGTTTTTTCGGGTTTTTATTACCGAACACACATTGTTTCGAGGGTCTGTAATAAAATTTAAATCGAGGGTAATTCGCGCAGCTATTCCGGTTCAATTAAAATGATGAAAGAAGTCTGCGAAGTTTTCGATCTCTGGGGAGAGAGAGTTATTGTAGGAACATCGATTTGCACGGCTCGTGATCACATCAGCGGTCACTTTCCCTCCGGCTCTGCTGTTCGTTCCATCCACTCGATACAAGGGGGTAACCACCCTAACACAAAGGGCGGCCAGTGGCGTATAACGACCGGATACATCATCCGACTAATATAGACCACTTGATTCAATAGCCTCACGTGTTCTATACTATTAACGTTGTTAATTATTTTGAACCTCTCCGACATTTCCAATATGAGTTCTGGTGTCTTTATGATTTATTACACTCACCATTCGCACTTTTCCGATGTCGTAAGTTCGGGCTATTTACCGGAAGACCGCTACAAATGTTATTTCGTGAGTTTATGGCCCGTAACAGCTAGACTCATCAAAATGTCGCTTAACATTTTACGAGGGGGTGGATGTTTATTGATATATTACATTTTATGGGGAAGCCCGTTATTACATTTTTATACCGGCTTGCACTTGGAAATTCAATTTGTTTACTCGTACTAATCACCAACCCCTCTTACCCCATTATCGACACCCTCTCTCAGGCTAACTAAAAAAGTCATGGGCATTTAATATTTACGGATTCTCTGCTGAATTTTTCATCTTCCGATTGATCAATCTATTCTGCCCCAGTTCCCAAAGGTAAAATCTTAAAAACCAATAATCTTCATGCATATTTTATTATGTAGAATGCAATATGCTTCAAATATTATTTATCTTAACGGGTTAGGTAAAGAATACGGGATTGTTCTGAAACTTCGTGTTGCGGACTTTTTACCTGGTTTAACTGTTGTTAATCGTCTTTGGCGCTCTTTAACTAAGATCCGAAAACAAAAATTAATCTTCTACGTTGTCTACGTTGATTCAATAAATATTCGTGTTTTTAGAATTGGTGAAACCATCCTACGTTATAGAAATCGTTAGGTTTAAAAATTATTGTTCATGGAAGCAAAGCTGTGCTGATGAGAGATAAATCTTGAAACGCGTCTACAGATGGCTATCCACTTAAGGTATCGGACAGACATGATCTTAAAAACAACGTTGTTTTTATGGTTTTTGTTGAGTGCGACTGAAAGCTGTAAAATTACTTACAAATTTCATGTGAAATTTGTTTTGGCAGTCCTAAAAAGCCTCAATAATCGCTATAGAGCTCCGGAAAGGCTGAATATATTTATATATTCAGGCTGTGTTCCGTTTGTTTTAAATTCGTGTTTATGTTAATTGAAAATGATTGTTGACATTTTCAAAATGACAGATAGTAGATGCGAACGCAACTAACTCGACGTTGCCACGTTTGTGTGAAAAACTATAATTTTGGCAACATATATACAATCTTAAGCGTCGTATTATTGCATTGCATTGTATTGTTGCATTAAGTTGCATTCATATTGCAACGAACAGCCACGCCACAAACATCTACAATGTCTCGAGTTAATTATCCAATATCGGACAATGTGGCGAGGACTTGGGAGTATCGGATTGGGGGTAGCGCGGCGATTGAAAGTGCCGCCTCGGTGGCTATTGTTCTGTAACCGGAGAAAATACGCAATGCCATTTTCCTGTTCATCCTCTCCATCATGCTATGGTATCTTTTATATCTTAGAACAGTAGCCCATCCTGGTGCTGCATACAATATTAATGCCCGCACTTCTGAGGTTAGAACCCTTCTCTTACTACTTCGCGGTCCTCCTATATTGGGGGTAATGCGCGTGAGGAACATGAAAGCCTTATATGCCTTACTGCATATTTCTCGGATGTGTGTAGTCATTCTGAGGTCTTATTTATTATATTTGGCCGATGGTTTGCTGTCGATGGTGGTCCCTTCTACTTGGACCTGAAGGCTAGTCAGATTTAGTTTAACCCCGGTTAGATTAGGTTGCCCGCCGCGAAGCGGGCAGATAAATAAAGACAACATACCCGCGGCAGCGCGAACTCTCAATCTAATATAGGACTATGTGGCAAGGACCGTTGGTTTAACGCCGGTTAGATTAGTTTGCCCGCTGCGAAGCAGGCAGATAAATCAAAACAACATACGCGCGGCGGCGCGAACTCTCGATCCAATGTAGGACAATGTGGCAAGGACCGTTGGTTTAACTCGGGTTAGATTAGGTTTTTTTGATTTCACTCATTCGAGCGGTTATAGCGGTTAACGCTCGAAAAAAACCGTAGTGCGGCCTAGGCCTTAGTCTATAACCCGCGGTTAACATTTTTTCTTAAAACCCTCCTAATATGAGTAGAGATTATTTCAAAATCCGAATACAATCTGCACAGTGATTGAAAAACTTAATCACTTTGGTATACCACAAGGTAATATAATTGTTCTTGTTCTAAACTGCGAACAATCTGCACAGCGATTGAGGAGGTTAATCACTTTGTTATACCACAAGGTAGTATAATTGTTCTTGTTCTAAACTGCGAACAATCTGCACAGCGATTGAGGAGGTTAATCACTTTGGTATACCACAAGGTAGTATATTTGTTCTTGTTTCAATACCGGTTCAACAGACGTTAATCAATTTGGTATTACACAATTGTTTTCGATTATTGTTTATCGATTAGTTTACTAGCAAATATTGGTTGTTTAATCCACTTGACTATTTAATCTTGTGGGACAAGTGTGAGGGTAGTCAGGTCTTACAGAAGCGCGTCCCCTCGTTTAAATACTCGTCAATGACAGAGACGACCTTCGCGTGACCTTAAGATTGCGAGTGCGGTGAGCACAGGTGGTGAGTGGATGAGGGGAAAGAAACCAGTAAGAATGTTTATTGAAGGGGTTGATGCCCTTTGTTGCAGAACTAACTATCCTTACCGTTTTGTCGCGGAATTAGTTTGCCCTTAAATTATTTGCATCTGAAATCGTTACTCGCTAAACAAAGGTCTTTCTGATCGAACAACTGCGGAATTACAACCCTGCAAATCTGCAACTCGCTTATTGTTTATAAAATATAGCTTTTACGTTTCGCGAATTTTTTTGTAGATTTTATAATAAAATCTCATGAAACTATTAACGGAACTCCTATTTCCTATCACTGAAATTTGCCGTATACGGTTTAGAGGGAAAATCAATCGATATCTGTCATTACATCCGGCAAACATTTAATCTACATCCTTCAACTAGACTAGCGTTAACTCCCACCGATGAATTATGCAAGCGCCGAGAAACTAAATCTTACCCGTCAATATTTAAATCCATTAATTACATTAAACAGCCCTCGGATGTGTAAAAGTATTATAATAAATTATAATAAATCATGTTTTATTGTTTTGGCCTTGGTAGTTTCCTTCGAAAATTTTTCGGTTGGCACCTAGGATGTTGATGCCGCGAGAACGGGTAAAGCTAGACGAGAACTGAAAACAGATTCGGATTCGGGAGGAAAAATCACGTTGGAAACGTGTCGTGTTTTCGCGAGTTTTGCAAATTTGCCAAATTTCTGTGTCGGATATTTCGGAAACGGGAAGAGATATCGCAAAGAGATATTTCAGTTTCGGATTCAGCAATTTCACTCGAGCGGCGGGCAATAAATCAAGACAATATATGCGCGGCAGCGCGAACTCTCGATCGAATGTGGGACAATGTGGCAAGGACCGTTGGTTGAACCTCGGTTAGATTAGGTTTCCCGCGGCGGTTCCATCTAAACTATCCATCTTAACTAGGTTCCACCTTCTTCCATCTTTCTTCTTCAGACGTCTGGGCCATGTGATGAAGATCTATCGATCAAGATAGCAAAACTCACAAAGAACCAAGCTGGGTTTGTGAAAAGCTGTGTTACAACGGATGCAATCTACGCAGCAAGGTTGCTGGTCGAGAAGACAACATACACGCGGCAGCGCGAACCCTCGATCCAATATAGGACAATGTGGCAAGGACCGTTGGTTTAACGCCGGTTAGATTAGTATGCCCGCTGCGAAGCAGGCAGATAAATTAAGACAACATACGCGCGACGGCGCGAACTCTCGATCTAATATAAGACAATGTGGCAAGGATCGTTGGTTTAACTCGGGTTAGATTAGGTTGCCCGCCGCGAAGCGGGCAATAAATCAAGACAATATATGCGCGGCAGCGCGAACTCTCGATCGATTATAGGACAATGTGGCAAGGACCGTTGGTTGAACCTCGGTTAGATTAGGTTGCCCGTCGCGGTTCCATCTAAACTATCCATCTTAACTAGGTTCCATCTTTCTTCTTTAGACTTCTGAGCCATGCGATGAAGATCTATCGATCAAGATAGCAAAACTCACAAAGAACCAAGCTGGGTTTGTGAAAAGCTGTGGTACAACGAATTCAATCTATTCAGCAAAGTTGCTGGTCGAGAAGCATCGTGAAAAGAATAAGCTACTGCATCTCGCTTTTGTAGACTTGGAGAAGGGCTTCGATCGGGTGCCTCATGATGTAAACTGGTTGTCGTTCCGGTGCAGCTTCTCTACAAAGGACCGACTAGTTATGTTCAAGCTGCGGCAGGAGCAACCAATGATTTCAACATCATGGTAGGAGTCCAGCAGGGCTCTGCTTTGTCGCCTCTGCTGTTCATTCTTGTAATGGATACTGTCAGACCTGCGCAAGCCAATCCCATGGATGCTGATGATGTAATGTTAACTGCAAACAGCAAACTTGAACTCCAGCACCAAACACAAATGTGGAGTGGCCAATTAGCTGAATATGGCCTGTGACTCAATAAAAGGAAGGCGGAGATCTCCGGATCCGAGAACCGACTTATGACAGGAGATATGACTTTAGATCTCCAAGAAGTTGGGACCATCAGCGTTGATAGAGAAGATCTCCCTCGTGTAACAAAATTCAAATATTTTGGATCTACTGTCTCTGACAATGGAAGAATCATTGACGAGGTCAAAGCAAGGATGCAGGCATCTTGGTTGAAATGGCGTGCGACGACAGGTATCACCTGCGACCGCAGGATGAAAGACCACCATAAATCCAAATCTACTGCACTGTTATCCGTCTCACTCTATGGTACCGAGTGTTGGCCCACTACAAAAGAGGTGGAACGTCGGCTAAGCGTCATGGTGACAAGGATGCTTAGGTGGACAGGCGGTATCACTAGAATGGATCATGTTACTAATGTTGATATACGGAAACGTTTCGGAGTGGCGCCGATCCATCAGAAAATTCGGTAAGGCCGTTTTCGCTGGTTTGGCCATGTGCTGCGTGCTGAAGAAGACACAATAGCTAAGTCAGCATAACCCCGGAAGTCACGGGGAAGAGGCCCAAGGGACGACCAAGGCAGAGGTGGGTTGATACGATCCATAATGAGCTGAGGACTGCACATCTACACCCAGGCTCAAGACCGAAAGAAATGGAGACAACGAATCCTCACAGCGGACAAACGCTAGGAAGAAGAAGAAGATTATTCTGGATATTAAATAACTAAGAAGCCATTAAAGCCATACTAACCTAACCAATAGGATAATATGCAATCAGATCCAAAATAGTTCACAGAGTTGAAGGTGGGAAAGCCGAAATAATAAATTAACTCAATGCTAGTTGCTATAATACTCTAGTATAGAGGGCAATGAAGTCGTCAAGTAATCCCTTTATAGTTTGGAATGCATCGGTGGAATGGGGGATGGATACCATCCACAAAGTGTTAGACGATGAAATAATTTATTGCACATTTTTTCGCGTACTTTTCTTGCTATGAATTTTCTCTGTGGTAGATTTTAAAGGCTACAAGTCACAAGATATTTATTGTAAATTATTATGAGGTGGTTTTCGTTTTATAAAAAAACCGGCCAAGTGCGAGTTGTGACTCGCGCACCGAGGGTTCCGTACAAACTTGTAAGTAAGGTATCTTTAGGAGGACCTAACTGTATGCAACCCATATGCTTCTGGTGCCTGACAACACCACGCAACACATTAGTGTATTTTCATAAGTTTCTAATAGTAAATTCGCATTTTTCTTGTAATTAAACTACATATTTACGGTTTTCAGATTTTCCACTTTACATGTGCTGTAAGACACCGCTTCTTGCCAAATTTCATGATTCTGGGTCAACGGGAAGTACCCTATAGGTTTTGATTCCCTTGTGAAATCGCAAAATATGCGACATAAACGGTCATATCTTTTGATCGCGTTGACTTACAAGTTTGATTTTTTCACAGCTCAAAGAGACCGCAGACCCGAGTATTTGATACAAATTTCAACTTGTTACCTCTACGCGTTCCTGAGAAAAATGGTCTTGACAGACAGACAGACGGACAACAAAGTGATCCTATAAGGGTTCCGTTTTCGGTACGAAACCCTAAAAAGGAAATAAATTTGTCTGGAAATCCATATCCGTTTTTTTGCGGAACTAATTGATGTGTCTGTCGTGAAGCCATGTATAATCTAGTAAAGGATTTGGGATGTGGGGGTAGTGAGAGAACTAGGGGAAGAGAGACGGACAGATTAACTCGACCGCGGCCCAGAACTTTATCTAATTACATCCATATATCTCCCGTGCGGTTTTGTCTTCACCCGCCCGCTACTCTGCGGTAATCCTATTCTACTCTGCTACACAGTGTAAGCCGCTGGCGTGAAATGTTACAATGCTATTAAAATTAACTCGCGCAACTTCTCCACGCCATATTTAATTGCCCGCCCCCGCAATTTTACACAAATATTTTCGCTTTAATTTATTCTTTGCCGTCTTCTTTTTACGGGGATCTTAATTAAGGTAGGATTTTAATTGAGGAGAGAATATCAGGATATTAGTCAGTTGGAAGAGATAATTGTTTTAATTTGCAATTAGTGATCGCGAGACGCCACATTGGATGTTGGGATTAGAGCGTCGCGGCGACCTCATTAAACGGCTGCCTCTGGCGTGCGGATGTGTCATTACAGACGGGTTTTACTGGGTATTAAGTTCGCGCGCGTATTTGCCTTCTCGTATGCTGCCTGCATATTATACATGATGGATTTAATGGATCTTACGGCTACGTTTCTCAGGCTATACACTCACCTCGCATTCTAAATGCTTACATGATATTACATCTCAGATCATAACTAAATTTGATTTTTACAACTTTTATCCACTTAACTTTTAACCTCTATATCTTCCTACACACAAATACACACACTTAACGGGATTCATTTTAATAATCTTCTTTGCAATTCAAACCTTACAAACATAATCTTCTTCAATAATGTTAGAAAATAGTTTAAAACATTTTATCTACGACTACTATTGTAAATGCTCATAATTGTAAATACATCATAACCCACACGTATGTAACAGTCCGCGATTTATAACACACACGTGCGTTTGGTTTACGATTCGTTGATTGGTTGAGAGCTGCTACTACGTGCTCATACGTTCAGTGCCCCTAACTAACGGAAATTGACATTGCGTACATTGGGTTGCCTATATCCATGAGCACTCTTATTCCAGTTTAACTCAAATAAGTACTAAATGTATGTATGTAAGTTACGCGGGTCATGCGTAACTGTTCCGCTCGTACGTAATATGCTTCTTACAACTCTCGTTACGTAATATACTATTGTGACTTCCAAATAACATAATAAGGAACAAAGAATTGATTTATTTTTACATAAAAATTTAATATGAATATCGTATTGTAATTCCTTGATGTAAAGTCTTGTGATGATTAATAGTTGAGAGAAAAGTTTGCGTGATGGATTTAGATAAAAATCATATACAAATCGAACACTCGACATGTATTCTTTTTTCCGTCGTCGCCGGCGTGTTATGCAAATGGTGGGGTGGCGCGGGGGTCGATAGCGATCGCCGTAAAAGTAAACAGTGAGAATAAATATTCAATTTGCGTGATGTAATTCGTGTCTCCGCGCCCCCGGCCTGTAATAAAGTAGTTTCTTACGTGCCGTATAATAGCGGCCACTTGTGATATCGCGGCACGAACCCCGCCGAACACAATCCCCACGACTGCGAACTTATATTAATGTCCGTTCAAATTAAGTTATTCCACCTCATTAAGATTTCTTGAACTCGGCTCGTTAAGATCCCACACATTGATTTCACGTCATCTACGATTTTTCTAAAAGGAAATAAATTTATTTTTAATTCTAAACTACGGCGTGGAAACTTTCCATATCTTTGACGTTTCTAAAATACCCTCATTAACTTACAATACATATGTCACTTGGAAAATACCTTTTATTTTTTAGATTAAATATGCCACCATTTATTCAAATATGTTCATAAACAGCTTCACACGTGGCTGATTAATGCTGGGCGAGTTATTCGCTAGAGCGATTCGAGGTGATTTCGGTTTGTTCACGATGATTGTAGACGACGCGGGTTTGGATTTTCTGCGGATGTCGTCCTTGACCACGGCTTGTAAGCCTACTGATCGCGTGATTTTTGGCACGCTCAACTTTTTCGCCCAGGTCGCGACGTCTTGATTGATCTTGTCGAAAACTATGCCCAAATCTCGCGTTTGTTTCCCAATCGCCACGGCTTCCTTCCTTAACGACTCAAGGATCTGCTGCTGGCTCTTTATTTTGACCTTCAGTTCGCCGATTTCGCTTTTCTGCCGGATGGATTCGCACATCTTCTGGATGCACAGCACTTCGAGTTGGTCGCGGGTCAAACCTTTCAGGGTTTTGTCCAGCATGAATTCCTTGAAGCTACCTAGTTTCGTTTAGGTTGTCGCAGGTGGCGGCGACTTTGATATTAATTTCTGACGTTTTGCCGTCTCATCGTCCAACTGATCAACTAATTGGCGTTTCGTTGACTTTGGCACTTTCTCTACTTCGCAACCCTTCTGACCTGCAAACAGACTCTTATAAGCAAAACCATCAAATAAACCGAACAAAGCAAAAATCATAATTCCATATATGTTATATTACTTTGTTACAATTGTCCACCCAAATTGCCAGTATTCATACGCATTTCAATTTAAACGGAACTGAATATACAACAATGTCCGGTCCATCCACTGGTTGAACAACACAAATGCATGAAAAGCAGTAATGCCAACAAACGGGTTATAAGTCAAAGAAAATGTTAAACAAAAACAAAATTTGACTTTGTCTCAAGGTTGATTATTACCAACTTGATAGATAAAAACGCACTAAATAACAAGGTACGTCATAGAAAATTCAATTCTCTTCAAATTTTACTCGCAATATTTTTCAAAATTTCGTTTAGTTCTCGAGTTATTTTCGAATCTTTGAGACAAGAAAATGTAAAACAAAAATAAAATTGACTTTGTTTCAAGGTTGATTATTACCAACTTGATAGAGAAAAAATCACTAAATAACAAGGTTACGGAAAATTTAATTCTCTTCAAGTTTTACTCGAAACATTTTTCAAAATTTCGTTTAATTCTCGAGTTATTTTCGAATCTTTGAGACAAGAAAAAGTAAAACAAAAATAAAATTCACTTTGCTTCAAGGTTGATTATTACCAACTTGACAGACAAAAAATCACTAAGTAACAAGGTTCCTTATAGAAAATTCAATTCTCTTCAAATTTTACTCGAAACATTTTTCAAAATTTCGTTTAGTTCTCGAGTTAATTTCGAATCTTTGAGACAAGAAAATTTGAAACAAAAACCAAATTTCATCTTGTTACAAAATTGATTACTACACCAACTTGACAGACAAAAAATCACTAAATGACAAGGTTTCTTATAGAAAATTCAATTCTCTTCAAGTTTTTTTCGATACATTTCCCAAAATTTCGCTAAGTTCTCGAGTTATTTGCGAATCATCGAGACAAAAAATGCGAAAAAAAAACTTTGGTTCTAGGTTGATTATTACCAATTTGACAGATCAAAAATCACTAAATAGCAAGGTTCCTTATAGAAAATTCAATTCTCTTCAAGTTTTGTTCGAAACATTTTTCAAAATTTCGTTTAGTTATTTTCGAGTCTTCGAGAAAAGAAAATGTAAAACACAAACCGAATTTGACTTAGCTTCAAGGTTGATTATTACCAATTCGACAGACAAAAAATCACTATATAACAAGGTTCCTTATAGAAAATTCTATGCTCCTCCAGTTTTGCTCGAAACATTTTCCAAAATTTCGTTTGGTTCTCGAGTTATTTTCGAATCTTTGAGACAAGAAAATTTAAAACAAAAACCAAATTTTACCTTGTTTCAAAATTGATTACAACACCAACTTAACAGACAAAAAATCACTAAATAACAAGGTTCCTTATAGAAAATTCAATTCTCTTCAATTTTTATTCGATACATTTCCCAAAATTTCGTTAAGTTCTCGAGTTATTTGCGAATCTTCGAGACAAAAAATGTAAAACAAAAATAAAATTGACTTTGCTTCAAGGTTGATTATTACCAATTTGACAGATCAAAAATCACTAAATAACAAGGTTCCTTATAGAAAATTAAATTCTCTTCAAGTTTTGTTCGAAACATTTCTCTAAATTTCGTTTAGTTATTTTCAAATCTTCGAGAAAAGAAAATGTAAAACACAAACCAAATTTTACTTAGCTTCAAGGTTGATTATTACCAACTTGACAGACAAAAAATCACTAAATAACAAGGTTCCTTATAGTAGATTCTATTCTCCTCCAGTTTTGTTCGAGACATTTTTCAAAATTTCGTTTAGTTCTCGAGTTATTTTCGAATCTTTGAGACAAGAAAATTTGAAACAAAAACCAAATTTCACATTGTTACATAATTGATTACTACACCAACTTAACAGACAAAAAATCACTAAATAACAGGGTTCCTTATAGAAAATTCAATTCTCTTCAGGTTTTGTTCGAGACATTTTTCAAAATTTCGTTTAGTTATTTTCGAATCTTCGAGAAAAGAAAATGTAAAACACAAACCAAATTTGACTTAGCTTCAAGGTTGATTATTACCAATTTGACAGACAAAAAATCACTAAATAACAAGGTTCCTTATAGAAAATTCAATTCTCTTCAAGTTTTGTTTGAAACATTTTTCAAAATTTCGTTTAGTTCTCGAGTTATTTTCGAATCTTTGAGACAAGAAAATTTGAAACAAAAACCTAATTTCACCTTGTTACAAAATTGATTACTACACCAACTTGACAGACAAAAAATCACTAAATGACAAGGTTCCTTATAGAAAATTCAAATCTCTTCAAGTTTTGTTCGAAACATTTTTCAAAATTTCGGTTAGTTATTTTATAATCTTCGAGAAAAGAAAATGTAAAACACAAACCAAATTTGACTTAGCTTCAAGGTTGATTATTACCAATTTGACAGACAAAAAATCACTAAATAACAAGGTACCTTATAGAAAATTCTATACTCCTCAAGTTTTCTTTGAAACATTTTTCAAAATTTCGTTTAGTTCTCGAGTTAATTTCGAATCTTTGAGACAAGAAAATTTGAAACAAAAACCAACTTTCACCTTGTTACAAAATTGATTACTACACCAACTTGACAGACAAAAAATCACTAAATGACAAGGTTCCTTATAGAAAATTCAATTCTCTTCAAGTTTTTTTCGATGCATTTCCCAAAATTTCGCTAAGTTCTCGAGTTATTTGCGAATCATCGAGACAAAAAATGCGAAAAAAAAAACTTTGGTTCTAGGTTGATTATTACCAATTTGACAGACCAAAAATCACTAAATAACAAGCTTCCTTATAGAAAATTCAATTCTCTTTAAGTTTTGTTTGAAACATTTTTCAAAATTTCGTTTAGTTCGCGAGTTATTTGCGAATCTTCGAGACAAAAAAATGTGAAGAAAAAAACCACTTTGGTTCTAGGTTGATTATTACCAATTTGACAGACCAAAAATCACTAAATAACAAGTTTCCTTATAGAAAATTCAATTCTCTTCAAGATTTGTTTGAAACATTTTTCAAAATTTCGTTTAGTATTTTCAAATCTTCGAGAAAAGAAAATGTAAAACACAAACCAAATTTGACTTAGCTTCAAGGTTGATTATTACCAACTTGACAGACAAAAAATCACTAAATTACAAGGTTTCTTACAGAAAATTCAATTCTCTTCAAGTTTTACTCGAAACATTTTTCAAAATTTCGTTTAGTTCTCGAGTTATTTGCGAATCTTCGAGACAAAAAATGTGAAAAAAAAACTTTGGTTCTAGGTTGATTATTACCAATTTGACAAACCAAAAATCACTAAATAACAAGGTTCCTTATAGAAAATTCAATTCTCTTCAAGTTTTGTTCGAAACATTTTTCAAAATTTCGTTTAGTTATTTTCAAATCTTCGAGAAAAGAAAATGTAAAACACAAACCAAATTTGACTTAGCTTCAAGGTTGATTATTACCAACTTGACAGACAAAAAATCACTAAATAACAAGGTTTCTTATAGAAAATTCTATTCTCCTCCAGTTTTGTTCGAAACATTTTCCAAAATTTCGTTTGGTTCTCGAGTTATTTTCGAATCTTTGAGACAAGAAAATTTGAAACAAAAACCAAATTTTACCTTGTTTCAAAATTGATTACAACACCAACTTAACAGACAAAAAATCACTAAATAACAAGGTTCCTTATAGAAAATTCAATTCTCTTCAATTTTTATTCGATACATTTCCCAAAATTTCGTTAAGTTCTCGAGTTATTTGCGAATCTTCGAGACAAGAAGATGTAAAACAATAATCATATTTAAAATTGCTTCAAGGTTTTTACCAACTTGGTGGCCCAAACCTCTTTAAATAACAAGGTTTCCTATAGAAAATTCAATTCTTTTCAAGTTTTGTGCGAAAGACTTTCCAAAATTTCGTTCAGTTCTCGAGTATTTTCGAATCTTCTAAAGAAGAAAATGTAAAAAAAAAAACAAAATTTGATTGAAGGTTGATTTTGACTAACTTGACGCACAAAAAATCACTAAATAACAAGGCTCCTTATAGAAAATTCAATTCTCTTCAAGTTTTGTCAGACACATTTTTCAAAATTACGTTCAGTTCTCGAGTTATTCTCGAATCTTTGAGACAAGAAAATGTAAAACATACCAAATTTGAATTTGCTTCAAGGTTGATTATTACCAATTTGACAGACAAAAAATCACTAAATAACACGGTTCTTTATAGAAAATTCAATTCTCTTCAAGTTTTACTCGCAATATTTTTCTAATTACGAATACGAATAACTTGAATCACAAATATTATAGGTCTCATTAGATTTCGACTTTTTAAAATTTTTAAAATTCGATAATAGTATATTTTGCAACTAGGGCGGTAAGTTGTCAATTGCACACGAGAGCGAAATTGGGCGCACTAGCGCTCATTCGCTGGAGAGGTGTTTATTTCATTTATTCAATTGTTTTTTTTAATGAACATTAGCGATTTTTATTAACTTCACGATTATTGGGTAAAGTTAAATAATTGGGTAAATTATTGGGCAAGCAACTTGCCATTACCACAGCACTTAGACTAATGTCAATGCGAATGTTGACATCGGACTATCGTGGACACGCCGGAATAATCAATAAATTTAAAGGGGTGCCCAAAAACATAGACCGATGTCTAGCAACACCTGCTTTTGGCAACAACTTCTCATACTACATACCCTCTAAAGAGGAGTGGATGGAAAAGAAAGAGGCACCAGCAGGACACACGCAGGTCTTTACAGACGGCTCACGGAGGGAGGACAAAGAGGGCAGTGGAGTTTTCTCCAACGACCTCAACCTCAGAATTAGCTTACGCCTGCCAGACTACTGCAGCGGATGTAACCGCCATAAAAGGGGCAGCAGAGTGGCTGATGGTAAATGGGGACCCTGGTGAACAGATCCACATTTACACCGATAGCCAAGCTGCTCTCCGGGCAATTACTAGCGTGTGCACCAACTCAACAGTGGTCTCTGACTGTCGGAGAAAGCTGAATGAGCTCGCAGCACACACAAACGTGAGACTCATGTGGGTACCAAGCCACAGCGGGATCCCAGGTAACACAAAAGCGGATGAGCTTGCAAAGAACGGCACAAGCCTGCACTCAACCGAAGTATTACAGGATATTGGTATTCCATGTGCCTCGTGCAAGGAGACCATAGCCGAAATAACCTCGAACCTAGCGGAGCGAAGGTGGAGGGATGAAGATACCTGCGAGGTAACCAGGCAAATATGGCCTCACCGAAACAGGAAAAGAAGCACCAACATCGTCTCTCTAAAAAGAAACGATATCAGACTGGCAGTGGGAGTCATCACGGGACACTGTCCCATTGGCAAGCACGCTGAGAGACTGGGCATAGCGAAGCGGGACTACTGCAGAGGCTGCCTGGACGAGGAGGAAGAGGAGAGTATTCAGCATTACCTATGCCAATGCCTCTCTCTGACCGCAACACGATTGCTCTTCTTAGGCCGACCTTTCTTGGATGATCTCTCTGACCTCGCATCACTAGATGCGCAGACTCTCATGAGGTTTATCCACGGCTCGGAATGGTTTGACAAAATCCCCTGAGGAGGGTTGTACTCCAAGTACCGTGGTAACACAAAGGGCCCATCTGAGGCCTATGTGAGCATTAGCTGCCACTTAAACCTACCTACCTACCTAACGATTATTAACGATTATTTTAGCAACTTAGCGATTATTAACGTCTATTTTAGTAACTTAGCGATTAATATTTGCGTGCGCCAAGCATAATTTGCGTGCGACAAGTTTTCTTGTTGCACGCAAATGAATATTTCCAATACTACTACTAATTTTGTGTCCGGATCACACTATGTCCTTCCAAAAGTTTGCGGCTCTGATGGCCTTGTCATTTGCTAAAATTAGGTCGTTCCCTGTGCAGCTCTGTCCCATGTCGGTGCAGATGCAGCAGGTGTGGAGGATTGTGGATTTCTCCGCAGGAACACTGAGGGTTTTCGTCCTCTGGTAGCATTCCCTATTTTTGCAGGTTTTCTCTGCACCTCGAGACTCCTGTGCGAAGTCTCTTGAGCGTTCTCCAGATTAGGTATGGAAGGAAATGTCCCGGTGCCAGCTCCTCTTTTTGTTGGGTGATTGGGTCTTGGGCCTCAGCGCGCCATTTCTGGAGCCTTCTGGCTTCCTGGGAGACTTGTAATGGTGCTGTTCTGGCCAAAAAACTGTGGCGGGATCGGTGTCTGGGTCTAGCTGGTTGGTGGTCATAGAGCGGTCTCTTGTCGTCCCCTTTCTGCCTCAGCGGCTACCTCTCTCATGATGTGAGGCGGTGCTGTCCCAGCGAGAGAGTATATCTGATGAAGTGGCGTAGGCTTCAGGCAACCTGTTATTAGGCGCACTGCTTGGTTCAAAGGGACGCCGATTTGCTTTGCGTGAGGAAGGTGCTATGGAAGGTGCGTGAGGAAGGCTACAGGAAGGTGCAAAGATATTACTCTGTAAAGTTTTTTTTTTAAGTAAAACCCCTTTTGGTGGAGGCTTGGAGGTAGTTGTTATGCCTTGAGTGATTACTTCTTCCGCAGGAGTTGCTATGAAAGAAAGTTATGGAATTTGTTCATTCTTACGTCTCTAATCATTATGTATAATCCATGCATTTGCTTCAGATATATTGCCACAAATATAAAACACTTTTATCCACCATATGCAGATTTCCCGTCGTGGTCATACACGCCTATGAATTGATCGGCTCGATCAGCTCCTCCCATTTTCTTGCGATAGAAAGCAATAGTTTCTGGACACTCAATTGTCTCCAGTTCACCAGTTTTGAGCCTTTTTGTAACTGTGGTCAAATTAGGCTTGTGGCAATTACTGTTTACACATAGCAATCCTGTACGAATATATCTGAAAGCAGACTGCCCATGTTGAAGTTTGCCTTCAATAGTGTTAGAAAAATACGTTCTGATACATTTCTCGTTGCTATTAAACGAAAGACAAGTTGAACTTTTGGGGATTTTAAAAAGTTGATGGTACATATATGTACCGTTCGGGACGAAAGGGTTAATACTTGTTGAATAGCTTTTTGCACTTCGTCTTGCAAGGAATAGTCTGGATTGGTTGGTCACTTCTCGTGAGGAAACTGATTTTATGAGACGATATTATTTGCAGAACAAGTTAAATAAAAATTGTTTTCTCCATGAATATTAATGTTTAAGTATCCTCGGCGTCTCAAACTAGTCCACTCATCTAGCATACTATTTTTTTGTCCATTTGCTTTTAATTCTTGAAACTTTAAAATCATTTCTTTCTTCGTATTCCTTTTGAATTAAGTTCATAACACCTGAAGGACATTTTGGGAAGATTTGGTTGGGAAACCGGCTTTCCGAATAAATGCAGATTTTAAAATTACTCGAACAGATATAGCGTACCGTCGATGGTTGCCATTCTTGCAACAACAGTTTGCAATGTTTGAAAGAGCACTAATTCAATGTGTTTTAATTTTATTTATTTTTAGATTAAACCGAAAACCGCGGTTCTTTATGACGGTTATGCGGTTTCGGTTTTTGCATAGGAAACCGCGGTTTTGCGGTTCGGATATACAGAAACCCTATACATACCATACTACTAAACTATAAACTTCAACAATAGTGCGAATGCGCAAGTCTACGGTAGTTCGAATCCCGTCAATTTCAATTTCATTGCGAATTGTGCCAGTAAGCTGCTTGTGGAAAGTCGCGGACTATTTTTTTGCTCTCACCATGCGTTCCGTTTCTTCTTATTTTACCAATACACCACTGGTTTAATTCAGTATTCTTGTAAAATTTTAGTAATTGGGTATTGTTAGTTTGTTTAAATATTTAATCGTGTTTGAATATATTATCAGATTAAGTTTTGCAACGGATATGTAATGTGATATTTCCCTTTTTCGTAGGATAACTTTTTTACATTGGATTATTCGAGCGTATATATTTCCGTGCATTCTCGTCGGTTTCAGTTAACCGCGTTCGCCAAATAGATACAGGAGTAAGTAAACAAAGAGCTGATCTAAATCAGAGAGAGCGATTGGAATGTGCGGTCTCCTAGGTTACAGCTATTGCTTCAGCTAATATTGAACTTAATCCCATCAAAACCGCAGATTAGCCGCCGAAACTTGTAACTCAGCATTCGCGAATATTTAATTCGATTAGTTCTTCCCACCTGGCTTATGAAAATGTACATTCAAAAAAAAAAAACGAAGATTTCCACGCGGCTTTTGCCGGGCGGCGAATGTACAGGCGCTGCATGATAATTAGACAGCCAATTACGGGGCAACTCGCGGTGCTGAGTTTAAGCAACAGTAATTAAAATCTCAATTAGACTTCCCTTCTCTCATTTTATTAGGCTAGATTTAAATCCGACCCCTCAGAAGCCCCGACGAAGATTTTATGTGCGCCCCAGACCTCTCTAATGAAAATATCCTCTCGAATAAATATATTTAGTCCGTTAAATTTAAATTAAAGAAGACAACTGACATTAAACGTATTGATACTTATTTAATTAAATCTGGATCACATTTAAGCCACTTTTATTTCAAATAAAAATAATTTTATTTTGTTCTATATATGTATTACATTCCTACCGGAAATTCAATGTGTGGAGACCCGTTTGGTCAGATTTTACAAATACGCAGTTTTGAAAGGCCGAAATTTGGGGAATGTTAACTTTCACCGGAGAATGTCAACATTCTCATAGTCGCTTGGTGTATGTCCGAAATATTTGCTAAATATCCTTATTTTTGACTTACACCGGTGAATATCGATGCACGCTGTAGTACCATGTAGTACCATGCACTAACGGTGAATGTTGAACATGTCGGATATTTATATTTTCTTCTCCATAAATTCAGTCGCTATAAAACGTCACAAAGGTGACGTAACTTTTTCGCCGCTCCTTCTGAAATGACCAATAATTTAAAACCATGAAAAGGAATGACCAATAATTTAAAACCACATTCTAAATGAGAAACGAAATTAATGGTAATATAAAAAAAAACCGGCCAAGTGCGAGTTGTGACTCGCGCACCGAGGGTTCCGTACAAACTTGTAAGTAAGGTATCTTTAGGAGGACCTAACTTTATGCAACTCATATGTTTCTGGTGCCTGACAATACCACCCAACACATTAGTGTATTTTCATAAGTTTCTAATAGTAAATTCGCATTTTTCTTGTAATTAAAATACACATTTACGGTTTTGAGATTTATCCCTTTACATGTGCTGTAAGCGGTGTCTTACCAAATTTCATGATTCTAGGTCAACGGGAAGTACCCTATAGGTTTTGATTCCCTTGTGAAATCGCAAAATGTGCGACATAAACGGTCATATCTTTAGATCGCGTTGACTTACAAGTTTGATTTTTTCACAGCTGAAAGAGACCGTAGACCCGAGTATTTGATACAAATTTCAACTTGTTACCTCTACGCGTTCCTGAGAAAAATGGTCTTGACAGACAGACAGACGGACAGACAGACAGACGGACAACAAAGTGATCCTATAAGCGTTCCGTTTTCGGTACGGAGCCCTAACTACTTAATTATGTGATTCAAATCGTAATTATTGCAACATAAGACTGATAAAGCTGATTGACTCCCAGCAGAACAAAGGATTTGGCGGGAGAGAGCCAGTCGCCTCTCTGTCGGCATCTCCATTTTGGACCTCCACCAGAGCGTATCTGTGATTGTCGACATACACCGGCGAGGGTCCGCATATACAACAAAGTAATGAAACTCCCTGCACCTCCGTACACTTCTGTCTAACATCAAGATACCAAGCACAAGTGTATGCGGTGTGAGGAGTTCCTGGTCCTACTAGGACTGTAGCACCATTAAAAAGAAGAATGAAATATTCTTTCACCGACATATTTGGTCTGTGTTGACATTCACCGGTGAAAGGCGACATTCTCCAATTTCGGTCATTCTCGGTAACAGATATATAGGCGCATGCTATACCCTGGACACATAGAATAACGAGCGAAGAAGTATGGCATGAAAGGAAACTATTAAAAATGATCAAGATATGTAAAACAGCATACATAGGTCATATTCCACGCAACGACAAATATATACTGCTACAGAACATAACGTAGGGAGGAATACAGGGGAAGAAGGGAATAGGAAGGAAGAAAAAATCCGGGCTCCGTAATATAAGAGAGTGGAGAGGAATGAATGTTGAAGAATTGTTCCATGTGGCAAGAGACAGAGACGCATTCAGAAAGGTGGTGTCATTGAGAAGACGGCATCAGAAGAAGAATTGAAATCTGACTTGAAGGGATGACACCATGAAAAATGCTCTTATGTAAGATTTTCATGAAACAAATTTGATGAAAAGAAAACTACTTAACTTGGATATGGGTTCATCATCATCATCTATGTGCCTAAGTTCCTTCCTCCATTCGTCCTTGTTTTGTATTAGTCCTCTCCAGTCTCAAAGTCCTAACTTTGATGCGTCTTCTGTTACTCCGTCTACCCATCTGAGTTTTGGCCTGCCTCTATTACGTCCTCCTTGTATTTCGGCGTCTAATAGCGTCTTTGATACGCTGTTTTTCGGTACTACTTTTGGTACTACTGTTGCGCCCTGTGCGGTTCCTGCCCTCCCAAAGTGCCTTCCTCCGTTCGTCCTTGTTTTGTGCTAGTCCTCTCCAGCCTCGAAGTCCTAACTTTGAAGCGTCTTCTGTTACTCCTTCCCATCTGAGTTTTGACCTGCCTCTTTTTCGTCCTCCTTGTAGTTGGGCATCTAATAGCCTCTTTGGTACGTTTTCCGTGGCTCTTGCTACATGTCCAGCCCATTGTAACCGCATTATTTTGACTCTGGTTACGATGTCGGGTTCTTCGTGCTTTTTTAGTATGTGTTGCACTTCAAAATTGTATCTACATCGCCATGTACCTTCTTCGCATATCCCTTTGAAGATTGTCCGTAAGATTTGCTTCTCAAAAATGTTTAGGAAGTTGGCGTCTTGATGGTTTATTGTCCATGTTTCCGCGCTATATGTTACTACAGGCAGTTTAAGTCTTGTATATGACCATCTTGGTCTTTCTAGTAATGCTACGATTTGCTAGTTGTTTTGGTAGTGCGTCGTAGCACCTGTAGTTACCTGGAACACAATTTAGGTATTGTGTTCATTCTTCACATTACTTCTGTTAAAAAACCTAACCTAACCTAAATTCATCAAGAAATGAAATGCCGAAAGTTGCAATATCCAGGACATATCATGCGAAATACAAAGAGGTACGACCTACTCCAAAAAATACTTCAAGGGAAAATTAACAGAAAAAGAGGTCTTGGAAGAAGACCAACATCATAGTTTGACAACCTTAGATGCTGTTTCAATATGTCTTCAGCTGAACTGTTCCGCGTCGCCACCAAAAAGACAAGCATAACCATCATAATAGCCAACATCCGAACCGGATAGGCACCGAACGAAGAAGAAGAATTTAGTGTATATGCTTTGGCTTTCAATATTTGCATAACTCAATTTTGTCTATCAAGGTTTACACAACTTAATTTTGTCCATTTAGTTTCATTTATTAAACTTTGCGAAACACAATTTTGTCTAGTTTTGTCCATCAAGTTTTACTCAATTTAATTGTATCCATTGAGATTGTATCCTGTGATTAATCGGAACACAGCTTGAATATATAAATATATTCAACCTTTCCGTAGCGCTATAACATTATCGAGTCTTTTTAGGACTGCCAAAGCAAATCTTATGTGAAATTTTCTAGTTATTTACTAGCTTTCAGTCCACGTTCGTGGCACTCAACGAAAACCAGAAAAATAACATTGTTATTAAAAAAACTTAACACAAAAAAAAAACGTATGTTAAGATCATGTCTTTCTATTAACTTAAGTGAATGGTCATCTGAAGACGCGTTTCGAGATTTATCTCTCATGAGTGCAGCTTTGCTGTTATGAATAATTATTTGTAAAACACTTACTTGAAACCCACCCATATGAGTTTCCATACGAAACCACTATCATATAAAAAGTATTTAGTCTCCATACGAGACACTTACTTACAAAATGCTTAAGTGTGGTGATTTATTCACACTTAAGTATGTTTTTGTACAAAAACAACATGTACAAAAACTGGCAATATGACAAACTGTCCATTCGATAAACTGTCTATATGACAAACTGTCTATTCGACAAACTGTCCATACGATAAAATGTCTGTATACCAAAAAAATATATGAGTTTTCATACGAAATTAAACGTATTTAGCGTCCATACGAGACACTCACTTAAAAAATGCTTAAGTGTGGTGATTTATTCACACTTAAGTATGTTTTTGTACAAAAACAACATGTACAAAAAAACTGTCTATATGACAAACTATTTATACGACAAACTGCCAGTATATATAAAAAAAGATATATTAGTTTCCATCGAAACCAGTATCACATAAAAAGTATTTAGCCTCCATACGGAACACTTAAGGTTTATACGGATAAATTAAAGCGAAGCTAGAAGTCGTAAGTTTTAATCGAAGACAAATTAAAATAAACGCTCATTTTTTATTTGCATTCGATTTAATCATTCATTTTACATCAATGTGTTACACCATTGGATTATACAAATTTAGCTCCAATAATGCAATTAAAATGTGCTTTGATTTAAAAAAGATTATCCGTCATCAATTGGTTTTCTCCCCCTTGTTTCAGAAAAAATAAATAACACAACGTGGATGACAAGGGGTTAGATATTTTTAAGTTGACATTTTGTGAGAGAGACTTGAACTTAGCAAGTTATTGATTTAAATGATAATTTAATATTAGTAAAACCATACTACATTATAGATAATCGTATAAACTTAATAAAGTCGGAACATAACTGGCAAATTTCACTTGAGATTTGTTTTGAAGGTCCTAAAAAAGACAATAATATTATAGAGCTCCGGAGAGGTTGAATATATTTATTATTATCTTCCTTTTTACTCGAACTTCTTTATGTTTTGGAAAATATGGGAGGCGTCTTATATAATCGGAGACGCATTTTATTCGGGCTAGTCCTATTCATAAATTGAGAGTATTTAATGGTTGTTAATATTAAAAATACTTTCAGGATATTAAAAGTTGTTTACTATCGCGATAATTTTGTTGCGGAGGAATTTGATGAGCAGAGAAGCGAGAGACGAGCAAAAAAAAATAAAATGTTTTACTACATCCCAGAGGAGTTATCTTGTAGTTCTGTGCTGAATCGATCTGGGGTAATGCATTTTATCTCTGTCACGACGGATCCCGTAGCGGCGAGATTCTGTTAGTACTGATTGATATCTAGATTTTATTTAGCTCACGATGTTCTCGATTCAGTTGGGACGTTTAATCCCCTTAAGGCTTTATATATACTTGGAATTGTTTAAAGAATGTGTTTTATGTTTTGAGGACGTATTTTTTCGGGTGTGTTAAATCAGAGTCACGAGTGGAAGTCTGTCACGTAGTCTGCGCTCCGTAATAACAGTCGTCATTCTATATGGGCAAATATTGACACTCCGTGGTCTGTACACATCGAGTTTCCCGTCCCTACAACCCCGTTCAAACTACCGGCTGCAGTTCTATTGGGTAAATTATTTGAGTTGCTGAACTAACAAAACTAACGGGCCCGTGTTTACTTCCCGTATTATCTGTGATGAAAATGTGGCTCGTTTATCTACAAACAACTCGAACTACGCTCTAAAAATACATATGTTTCTTATATTAAAAGACGAGCCGAACCGCGGGTTGAAATAAAATGTTAAGGGTGTGATATATTTTATGTAAAGGATGTAAGAAGACATTACGCTTACACAATGTGTATAAATTTTAAGAGTATCAATAAGGGAGAAAGAGAAGGTTGTTGTAAAGCATAAAATCTAACCGTTATATAGTCGCCACTTTTGACATAAAGTGTACCTTTTATATATTTCTTATCTCCCGTCGTCGACACACAGAGGGTCATAATGGGTTGTGACACCCCCCTCGAGCGTGCAACCCACTTGATCCGATAGAACCTGACAAACATATCAAGATTTCCTCTTTTCCTTTAGCTTCTTCTCCATCCCGGATTTACACCCCTCCAAAGATGTTTGTAATATTTGTACAATCAATAATAAATCATGCATTTACAATCTGCATATGTAGTTGGGAGAGGATGGGGTTTTCGTGGTAGACCGCGACACAGTGACGTTACGCCGCGGTCCGCCGCCTGGATGTGGGTTGCGGTCGCATTAACATTAACATATGTATTCCCCAGAGCAACGACGCGGATTTCTGATAACGTTAACATCAATTCAAGACTAATTAAAACAGAATCGGAAAAAGCATATTTTACACAGGCGGCTTTATCTAAATATGGATTGCATATTATCAAATTAGCTCTGTTAAGTAAAATACCGAAACGCAAAGTCAGTGCTGCAGTGAACTGGAAAAACAAACACCGAGAGCGCACAATGTTTGCGTGGAGCAAACTCTCGTCAGCAGGAGCATAAAAAAATGTTTCGAAATGAACGATTTTTTTTGTTCTGTTAAAACTAGAATCAATAGTCTAACTACACTGCATTAAAAGCAATCGAATACGTACACGAAAAAACTTTTATTCAAATGAAAAAATCTGATTATGAAATATCTGAATATTGAATTTTTTAATTTCTGAATTCCAATAATTCGAAAAGTTTTCAAAATGTTCCTCATATTAGAAAAATAACAGTAATATATCGCAATTCTACCAATTATTGAAACTGTAACTTTAGCACTCAAAACTGAGGGCAAACTTCAATCAATATATAGAGTGGTCGCGAGAGTAAGTCCTGATATAAATAAAACTATATGTTTAGGATTAAACTACACCTCTCGTTGTCGATGATAATTTGTAGTAATGCTCGTAATTGCTAACATTTCACACTTTTTAGAGTTTGAAATTTGGCGCTTAGGCTGGTGTGGCCGGCCGTGCGCCGTCCACAGTCATATTTGTTCGTTGTGTTTGACGTTTCACACAGTGCAAAAAGTTACCAAATCTAAATTAGAATAAAAGGTTTATAATGTCAGGAGATAAGAAGAAGAGAACATCATATTCGCAATCACGAAAAGAGATAGGAAGAAACAAAAAAAAGGATGAAAGACTGGAAAAAAATGATCGATAACCTCAAAAACGTCGTTTGTAAACTGGCAGAATTAAATATTAAATAAACCACTGATAAAAATGAAAATGAAAATGGAGGTATCACATCAAAAGTATTTAGGCTCCATACGAGACACCTACTTAAAGAATGCTTAAGTTTGGTGACTTATTCACACTTAAGTGTGGTTTTTGTACAAAAACAATATGTACAAAAAACTGTCTATACGACAAACTATCCATACAATAAACTGTCTGTATAACAAAAAAGATAAATGAGTTTCCATACGAAACCACTATCATGTAGAAAGTATTTAGTCTCCATACGAGACACTTACTTAAAAAATGCTTATGTGTGGTGACTTATTCACACTTAAGTATGTTTTTGTACAAAACAACATGTACAAAAACTGTCAATATAACAAACTGTCCATTCGACAAACGGTCTATATCAGGGATTCTCAAAGCGTGTTCCGCGATGCATCTTTAAGTATTCCGTGATAAAATCAATATTAAAAGATATTATTGCAGTTATCAAAATTCTGCGTAATCCAATTTTACATTACGCTAGGTTAGGTTAGTTTATATTCGCGTGTTAAATCTGTATGCAGTTCAAATTTTAATTCCCTCAAATTTGATTTTTTTTTTAATTAGATAAATAAATTTTGAATTGGTAAAACCATACAACATTATAGATAATCAGATAAACTTAATAAAGACGGAACAAAGCTTGAATATATAAATATACTCAACCTTTCCGGAACTCTATAATACTAATGAGTCTTTTTAGGACTACCAAAAACAAATCTCTTATGAAATTTGTCAGTTATTCTATAGCTTTCAGTCCACCTTCGTGGCACTCAACAAAAACCATAAAAATAACATTGAGTTTTAAGATCATGTCTTTCCGATACCTTGAGTGGATAGCCATCTGTGGACGCGTTTCGAGATCTATCTCTCATCAGCACAGCTCTGCTACCATGAACAATATTTTGTAAATCACTCACTTGAAAACTCATGTGGTGTTTGGGTTAGATGTTTTTAATTTTGACATTTTGTGAGAGAGACATGAACTTAGCAGGTTATTGATATAAATGATAAATTTTGAATTGGTAAAACCATACCACATTATAGATAATCAGATAAACTTAATAAAGACGGAACAAAATGTCAAAATTAAAAACATCTAACCCAAACACCACATGGGTTTTCAAGTGAGTGATTTACAAAATATTGTTCATGGTAGCAGAGCTGTGCTGATGAGAGATAGATCTCGAAACGCGTCCACAGATGGCTATCCACTCAAGGTATCGGAAAGACATGATCTTAAAACTCAATGTTATTTTTATGGTTTTTGTTGAGTGCCACGAAGGTGGACTGAAAGCTATAGAATAACTGACAAATTTCATAAGAGATTTGTTTTTGGTAGTCCTAAAAAGACTCATTAGTATTATAGAGTTCCGGAAAGGTTGAGTATATTTATATATTCAAGCTTTGTTCCGTCTTTATTAAGTTTATAGATAAATAAAGTTAGGTAACTGAATTGAAAATTTCACTATGTTTAAACCACACTTCAAAATCACATGTCAAAATATGATATAACATATTCACTGTTATATAAATTTTTACACTTATCACGACTCGAGTTTTGACTATTAAAGATCATTTTCAAGGGTCAGTCTCGCTCGAAAATGACCTTTAACAGTCGAAAATTTATAGTAATGGATAATTTCGTCATAGAGAAAGCTCGTGTTGATAACGATAATGACAATGCTACTGTTACAACTAGTAGAATTGAAGAGAATGAAGAAAACAGAAAAATTGTGCAATCAACTCGAAGTATCAATCGTTTGTATGACGAATAATAATTAAAATTTGGATTTATCTGGACCGGAAATACAGATTTAATTAGACTAGACTTTAATTAGATTTTTTTAGAATTAGACCAACACCGCACTGCATTGTATTCGGCAAGAAACTTACGAACGCGTAAGGCGTTCGCTAAATTAAGATGACGCCTTCATAACTGAACATAAAGTGTTCAATTGAGGAACCGAATATTCAAACAACTTTGTTCATCGATGAAAGCAGATTATGAGTGTTTACTTCTTCATACCAAAGTGAGGTGTTTGTCACGAGGAAAGGTTTTAAATCGTGTGTTGATATTAAAATATGTATATCTTGTAACTAGGGCAGTAGGTTTTCAAATTGACACGAGAGCGAAATTGGGCGAACGAACGAAGTGAGTGCGCACATTGTGAGTGCGACAAACAGTTTATACGACAAACTGTCCATACAACAAACTGTCTGTATAACAAAAAGATATATGAGTTTCCATACGATACCATTATCACATAAAAAGTATTTCAATTTATATACTTCAAAAAGAGTAACGAGCCGTCACTGAACTAAAAAGGGGGTAAAAAAGATGATTTTTTAGAAAAAAATTTAAAAACATTTTAAAGTGTTCTATCATTACACAAATTTGCACAATCGATTTGCAAAAGATGAATTTAAGTTCTAAAAATAATTTCAGCAATCTACCGTCTCCGGGGGCAGCTGTACCTATTTTTACAAGTTTTTTACAAATTCACCCATAGCTCGGACGGTTTTCGTCGCACGGACCTGCGACCGGCACCGGCGTTTCCGGAACGTCGCCACACGTCCGACCTCACTTTTACACATTTTTTTTGACAAGTGCCCAAAAGTGATTTTTTTGCAAAAATTTCGTCCATTTTGGACGCCTAAATGTCGCGATCTGGAGGTCTCATCGAAAATCGCCGTACGTGGGGTCGTTCGTCTGTCCTTTGACTACAAGAATTTGATGCCACCGACTCTCTCGGATAAATAAACAAACCCGTGCATCACGAGGAGGCCGCCGGAGCCGGCCTTTTAGTCGGGGAACCCGGATTCTCAGAAAAATGTGGATAACGTCGCCGATAAAAGTCGCTCAGCGACGAGAGTGGTGTCTGAGGAGGCGTCTAGAAGTTTTCTACCGGAATCCTTGCATGAATTCCATTTTCCGTGGACACCTTCTCCGCGTCCTCCGTAAAAGTGATAATGTTTTTAATGCAAAATTTTGAGGTCTATGTGGGGAAGCGTTCGCCCTGAATCGCCAAGTCCCCACGGAATCGTAAATTTCGATTAATTCTGAGACGACTGATGTGTGGCGTTTCCCGAATTTCATCTGGGAGACCGCACCACGAGGGTTTTAAAAAGTTCAAATTTGTCATTTTCATGCCGCTGGAGGCGGCAGATCTTGGGTATTTTGGCCGCGCGTCTCCGACGGTTTAACCGGGAATGTCCGCCCGTGCGTTGCGCATCCTTAAGTTTCATCCTCCGGCCTGCCGCGCCCCTCCAGGGGGTCAAAACCCGGAAAAACAGCCCGAAGGAAGCGGCGGCGGCGGCGCATAACGGGATTGTACATTTTTCTGATGTAGAACTGAGATCCCCGTCGAGTGGTGCAGTTTGCGCGACTCGACACCCCCAGGTTGGGACGCACCAGACAGAAAACTAAAATCACGATATTTTGACCTTTGTGGAGAATTTTTCGTCTAATCTCAATTTTTTTCCGGATCATCTAGCCGCCGCCGCGCTACGTTTTTAGAGCCCTCGCTCGCCGTCCTGCGACGTACCGTTCACCTGGTGCAAGAGAAAATAATTTTTTTTTTGTCGTTTTTGCAATCACTTCCGCACTTATTTGAAGGGCTCCAGGTCGTAGGTTGGGTTGGTTCTCTTCAGAACACTTGTCCGCAGCCATTCCGGCATTTTTAAACTGCGACGACTTTTTGCGAATCTGTGGCAGTTTAAAGTGAAAAAAGCGCAAAAAAACCAGAGGCGTTTTGCGGTGGTACCTAGAACGTCCGAACCAATTGACGGATCGGAACCGGACCGGCGCCGTTCAGTCGGTCATAGAACCTATTAGTTTGTTTGGGAGTTTAATCGCGATTGCCCCGAAGATGGCGTCGCGACGCCATAAAAACGTTTTAGTTCAGTGACGGCTCGTTACTCTATTTAAAGTATATACATTTAAATACTTTTTATGTGATAATGGTTTCGTATGGAAACTCATATATCATCTTTTTGTTATACAGACAGTGTGTTGTGGATAGTTTGTCGTATAAACAGTTTGTCGCACACACAATGTGCACACACTTCGTTCGTGTGCCTAATTTCGCTCTCATGTCAATTTGAAAACCTACTGCCCTAGTTACACGTTTTTTGGATGTCCAGGAAAACTCCCAAGGAATCGCCAACTTGAGATCTGAGGGAACGGTTTCGCGCTATTCCCGCAGGGAGTTGAACGTTTCATCTTTTACTGCAAGCGACATCGCGCTGCGTCGTCTGCAACCGTCGCGACGCCCGCCCAAACTCGCCGTATTGCAGGAAACAAGTGACGATAGTAAAACGGCCATATTTTTGCAGCGCACTGATGAATGTTGTAGATTTTTCCGTGGATTGTAGAACGGTGTTTTGCCTTTCGGCACCCATAATTGGGCGATGGGCCACCCATAGTGGGTGTCGCGAAATCGCGTCGCGACACCCACTTATAACTGTTAATCTGCACGGAGAAAAACTTGAATGTCGATTTGGGACACCGGGATGTCACTTTTTAAATTCCGGCATTTCCGCCTCGCCGAGACGAGCATTTTGGTACCGGCGCCTCGTCGTTGCGATCACGGAGTCGCCCGCTACAGATCGAAACATATCGGCCCAAAATGCGAAATCTTCGCCGGAAGGTGGGGTCAGTCGGACTGCTGCAGTTTCGCCGTTTCCGGGCGTAGCGACTCGAAATTCGATTCGGGAATACGCCCGCGCCTCTCTTATATTTAAGGGTTCGTGATCCGAGCCGTCCCCGTCGAGCTTCCGACGTCAGAAAATACCACTCTTTTTTGCACGGTTTTTTGACGATTACCCCCTCACCGCGCGGTCGAATCCGACTTTTACGACACGGTGTTATGCAGGCCGACGATACGCGTATTTCCGTACCACTCGCGGCTTCCTTCGTCGCCTCCTTCACCCGGTGCTCGCCGAAATGTCGAAAAAAATCCGCAATCGCCAATTTGCGAGTCCGACGGTCAGCGGCAATAATTTGGGTTCACATCGCGCAGGATAGATGCGGGAATCTAAAAAATGAGCCGCATCTCCGTAGGGCCTCCCGAGCCGGAAATATCTCCATAAATGTACAGAGTGCACTGTAAAAGTGCACTTTCAAGTTTATGTACTTTAATTTTATACGGGACACTTTCTTAAAAAATGCTCAATTGGGGTGATTCACACTTAAGTATGTTTTTTGTACAAAAACAACCTGTACAAAAAACTGTCTAAATGACAAACTGTTCATACGACAAACTGTCTATATGTATACTGTTTATACGACAAACTGTCTGTATAACAAAAGGATATATTAGTTTCCATCGAAACCAGTATCACATAAATAGTATTTAGCCTCCATACGAAACACTTAAGGTTTAGACGGATAAATTAAAGGCGAAGCTAGAAGGCTAAGTTTTAATCGAAGACAATTTAAAATAAACGCCCATATTTTATTTGTATTCGCTTTAATCATTAATTTTACATCAATGTGTTACATCATTGATTATACAAATTTAGCTCTAATAATGCAATAAAAATGTATTTTGATTTAAAAATGATTATCCGTGATCAATTGGTTTTCTCCCCCTTGTTTCAGAAAAAATAAATAACACATCCGTTATGCGTCATAGTACATTAAGCTCAAAACGCAAGGCTGTCATACATAACACGAAGCCATTTTAGATTATTTTAAACAGCTTTAAAAAAAACTATTTACAAAGGTGTGCATTTACAAACTTCATCTGTAACTGACATTCCTTAAAAAGCAAAATTGGATATATTACAATATTTACGGAATAAATAGTGTGGTGGCTTTCTTAATCTTACAGTTTAATTGTAGAATAATTGTTGAAATTGATATTAATTGAATTGTGATTTGTTTCAGACTGAAATAGCGAAGAGACTGAACGCCATAATTGCACAAATTCTTCCATTCTTGTCTCAAGAACATCAGCAGCAAGTAGCTAGTGCCGTGGAACGAGCGAAACAAGTTACCATGACGGAACTAAATGCCATAATTGGGGTGAGTTTTTGAGCGTTAATTAATAATTTCGTTAATTTCAAGTGGCAGTTAAATATAGACCCGGTGTTTACTTAAAACGTTTACTTAAACAATTGTTTTCGAAATGGGAAATATAAACTGGCAATAAAAAAAAGAATACACACACACACAATGGTAAATAGAAAACACATTTCAAGTAAAGCAATGTTTGTTTGTACTTAGACTTTACTACTTGTATATGTTTACATTTCCATACAGACAACCTACATTTCCCAGAACTCGTGAGTAAACAAAACAGATTATATACGGGGTGATTCAATATTGGGGGAAGTTTTGCTTAATTTTGTTATTAAGATTGTATGTGGGAGGTTATCGGGGCACGCGATTCCTCTAGTTGTATGTTATGTATAATTAAATTTATTAAGTTAAGTAGTTCACACATTCTATCGATTAGTTAGTCGGCGTGAGCTTCAACCACCGTTCACCGGGTATATTATCGGAGATTAGAATTTACACAGCAAGGTAAATGTTCTAGAGCTCAACCGCTAATTGTCTTAATTTGTTATGCTCATAGTGGGTTTCACGTCGTCGGACGACTCTGTAAACGCTATTTGCATTGCTTCCAGGCGCTAAAATGGCTGTTTAGCACATCACTCATCGCCGGGCGCTTATTTATTTAACAAATAAACCTCACAGTTTCATAACCTTGCCGGTGTGTAACATCAACATAAAACGCATAATTTATTATTTAAAACATTTTTTTTTACTCGTTTGCTCCCTTTTTTTTATAAATACAAAAAAGTTTTAATTGGAGCACGGAGGGTTGAAAAAAAGGGAATAATTATCTCTCCCTCGTTGGTAATTTAATAATAAGTGGATTGCTTCCTCCGCCGCACAAAAATACACTTGATACAGCATTCATAAATATGTACGAACATTGTCGTAGGCACACCGAAACTCTAATAACTGAATATTTTTACATTTATTTTTTTTTCTTCTTAAATATTTAAATATCTTTTTTAGGGTTCCGTACCGAAAACGGAACCCTTATAGGTTAGACTTTGTTGCCCGTCTATCTGTCTGTCTATTTGTCTGTCCGTCTGTCTGTCTGTTTGTCCGTCTGTCCGTCCGTCTGTCTGTCTGTCTGTCAAGACCATTTTTCTCGGGAACGCGTAGAGGTAACAAGTTGAAATTTGTATCAAATACTCGAGTGTGCTCTTTCAGCTGTGAAAAAATCAAACTTGTACGTCAACGCGATCAAAAGATATGACCGTTTATGTCGCATATTTTGAGATTTCACATGGGAATCAAAAGCTATAGGGTACTTCCTGTTGACTTAGAATCATGAAATTTGGCAAGAAGCGGTGTCTTACAGCACATGTAAAGGGAAAAATCAGAAAACCGTAAATATGTAGTTTAATTACAAGAAAAAATTCGAATTTACTATTAGAAACTTATGAAAATACACTAATGTGTTGCGTGGTATTGTCAAGCATATGGGTTGCATAGAGTTAAGTCCTCCTAAAGATACTTACAAGTTTGTACGGAATCACTTGGCCGGTTCTTTTTAAAATTTTGTTAACAAGTTTAACTTTGCTAAATGGAATATGGCAAAGTAATATATAGGGTGTTTTTCGTGCTTAGATAGAACTTACGATAGGGTTAACTGTCAAACGAATTGTCATACTGCGCTCACTTTTCGACAATTATGATCAGTATACTCTGGCAAATTATCATGAATAGCTTATGTTCATACTTATTCATGTAATACTTATATTCATGAACGCTTAGACAACGCTACCAAATCATCGATTGACCAAGTCATCGATTCGCGCAATTTAAAGACCACTTCGTTATTTTTATGGCTCACATAATCTTCCATCTGAGCAAGCCATTCGTCGAGCTGTGGATAGACTTCAATATTTTCAAAATATTGCAATAACAATAACACGTCGAAGGAATGTGCGTACTGAAGAGAATATCGCCGCAGTAAACGAAAGTGTGGAAGAAGATCCAAATTTATCAATTCGTCGTCCGTCGCAGGAATTGGGGCTCCACTTAATGGACACTAGAGATGAGTATGGGACGAGTTTCTCGTTGTAGATCCCATCCCGTGGGACGGATCCCTGTCGCTGCCCCATCCCATTTTCGTCCCACTGTCCCATCCCACAAACCTAAAATTTTCGTCCCATCCCATCCCGGTAGCGTGGACCATCCCATCCCGTTGTCGTGGCCCATCCCATCCCGGTGGCATGGCCCATCCCATTCATCCCATTTTTCCCATACAGCAAACCTGACAGTGAGCAAACCTTTTTCGTCGCAAACAGATCGTAAGACTTCATCGTCACGAACTACATCATTATCACTGTAATCTCCTGCGCTGGACATATTATTTATTATTAATTCTTATTCATTATTAATTTCTTCTCTGCACTTTGTTTAAAATGTTTCTGGATGATACTTAGGCTGATATCATCGTCAGTATCATCCAGAAACGTTTTAAACAAAGTGCAGAGAAGAAAAGGAAATACGAAGAAGAACTAATGGGAGAGGGTACAGAAGAAGAATTATTGACCCAGGCAATTCTAAACGAGTTGAATATGAGCTTGGAAGATTTGGAAAAAGTCGCGATTATAATCCAACAGGCGTATCGCAAGTTCAAAGAGCGAGAACGACTCCAAAAAGAGATGCTGTTCGGAATGGTCGACTGGCGTATAGCAGCAAGAAGCGCGATAGCTTTGTACAAGAAGACTGGAGTCACTCATTACGAAGCGAATCGGGCCGCGACTCTCATCAAAGCGGCCTACAAAGGATATTACACTAGGAGAGTGATGGAGAGATTGCTGCAACAAGCAGTTGATGACAATTTCAATTTTGAAGCTATATCGGATGATGAGAGAGACGAAACCGAGACAAGTCTTATTGAAAATGCACACACTAACAACGTAAGTACTTTTGAAGAATCTGCTGAAGGAGAGTCAGAATTAACTGCTCCCAGTTTTGATCGGGTTGAATATACGCTACTTGGAGAAGATGTCACTACATACCCCAGTGATCAATACCCCAGCGAATTTATTGACCAAGATGAAGTCGTGGAAGAAGAAGATTATTACGCAGTACGAACTTTTCCGGAAGAAGACAATGTATACATGGAGGAAGAAAATATATTTGAATTTGATGGCATTTTGGAAAATTTTCCAGGCCAATTCTCCAGGCGAATACATTTTTTTTAAAATTAATATGAAAATATATTTTTGTATTATAACACCATTTCAATAACCAAGAAATCATTTTCTACCAATAATCCCGTTAACAAACAAATTGTTGCCACTTTGCAAATCCGTTTTTATTACGGAAAATGTGCGTATTGGCACGATAAGCAATTAATAATGCACGCAGTAGATTATCAAAACTCGTCCCACTCCGACCCATACAAATTTGTTGTCCCATCCGATCCCATCCCACGCAACGTCTATACCTCTCATCCCATCGCATGGTACGATGGGATGGGCTGATGGGATCCCATACTCATCTGTAACGTACACCACTACGTGGAAACTTTTGCGCAAAGATCTTGGCCCATACCCGTTTAAGATCCAGCTGGTGCAGGAATTGTAGCCACGACACCACCATATGCCTCGTTCTTTCGATGTTTGGGCTCTAAAGCAATTGGAAACTGACCTGAGGTTTTTTCGCAAAATTGTGTTCAGCTCATTTTTGGCTTAACGGGTCTGTTAATAACCAAAATTGCCGCATTTAGAGTGAGACCAATCCACAACAGACCCTACAGTCTCCATTCATCATCATCTGCCTTTATGTCCCACTGCTGTGCATCGGCCTATTCTCTGCCACACATCCAACCTCAACACTAAGATTTGAATATGGGGAACCTACTTTAACGTCAAAGCAGAACGACAAATTTCCAGAGAATTTGTTAGACAGCCATTAGTTTTTAATTTTTGCAGGTTTTTGGTTCTGTGGGGATTTTAAGCTCAGCTGTCTGACTCAAAGGCCAAGTGCTTAGCAATCCGAGCCACCACCACACCCTACAGACTGCATTACACGCAGAAAAATGCTCCGTATAGTAAGGTTTACACGCTGGTGGCATCATCGGGCCTTTATATCCCACTGGTCCTTGCACCGGTCTCTTCTCTGCCACATATCCAACCTCAACACTAAGATCTGAATATGGGGGACCTACAGTTTAACGTCAAATCCGAACGACAAATTTCCAGAGAAATTGTTAGGCAGCCATTAGTTTTTAATTTTTGCTGGTTTTTGTTTCTGTGGGGATTTTAAGCCCAGCTGTCGGACTCAAAGGCCAAATGCTTAGCTATCCGAGCCACCACCACACCCTACAGACTCCATTACATGCAGAAAAATGCACCGTGTGGTGCGGTTTACACGCTGGTGGCATCATCGGACCTTATTTCTTAAAAAATGAAGTCGCTCACTCAAGTCGCTCAAGTCGGTAACGCTCGCGTTACGGTCAATGGAGAGCGTTACCGCACCATGATCAATGATTTTTTGTTTGAAAATATGGATGACATTGATCCGAGCGAGATGTGGTTTCAACAGGATTGCGCTACATATCTGGCATGTCAGGTTGGTTGAGTGAGGTATTTGGGATTGTCTATACATGGCATTTTTTTTTTTTTTTTTTTTAGTTCGAAGTTTTGGTTCGATGTGAATGCCGAACACGTCGGCCTATTAGCAGCCTATTGTATTCTGCATTCACATTCACTTAGGCCCAGAAACCTGTTGTTATTGTAAATTGCACTAACTACCATTTTTCACATTTGTCTTCTGGAACAAATGCGGCCGGCACTGGGGATAGAACTCGGGACCTCTATACTTGTCAGTTAGCGCTCTAACATGAGGCCACGAGCGTCACCACTACACCACTCGCGCCGGCCTACACCACTCGCGCCGCCCATGGCATGGTACATGGCATTAAGATTTGAAAATGATTTCCGGCATATGGCCACCGCGTGTCTGTTCTTGACGAAGCATACATTCTGTACGTCCACCACGTCCACCACGTCCACCACATACCACATACACTGAGTATATGCGCCACAATCATCGAATTATTGAAATAAACATTTGGCGATAAATTGATTTCGAGAATTGGACTAGTCAATTGGCCTCCAAGGTCATGCGATTTGACACCTCTCGGTTATTTCCCGTGGGGCTACGTTAAGTCACTGGTTTATGCTGATAAACTAGAAACAATTGACGCCTTGGAGGCCGACATTGTTCGTGCTATTCGTGACATACGGCCAGCATGTTCGAAAAAGTGGTCCCAAAATTGGACGTACAGAATGCGCTGCGTCAAGAACTGACATGCGGTGGCCATATGCCGGAAATCATTTTCAAATCTTAATGCCATGTATTGACAATCCCAAGTACCTCACCCAACCAATCTGACATTCCAGACACGTTTAATGGATGTGTCTCCACCGCCAAACTTTCAGGGCTGATTCTATGACCTACGCTTATTGATCTTTCGATTAAAAACTCTTTTGATTAAAATTGAATTTTTTGTGATATTTTTTACAATTCCAAGTTCTACGGGGCTTAAAAAAACACCTTGTAGATAGTAGTTTATGACACACGTGTGTGAAGATGGGCGTTTGTGCATGAGTTGCGAAGTTTAAAGCACGAGCCGAAGGCTAGTGGTTTAATCGCAATGGGTGCACAAAAGCCTTCCACACACGTATGTCATACCGAGAGAGAATATATTTATTGTATACATTATACAAAGGGCTATCGACCACAAGGTCTTTCTGCCTAATTGTTTGTTATCGTAAAAAATAATTGTTTCTTCTCGATGATATTGTAAAAATTGCAATTTTGACAGACAACATACTTCAAATCACTGGCACAATAAGGTTAGAACGTTCAGCACTTCCATGGAAAAAATTGCTAACTAGTAAAAACGCACAGTAACAGGAACACTATTTGGTCGTTGTCGATTAGTAGGGAAAGATGGTTCCTCTTGGGCCCTCCAACTCCACTGACCTTGACACTTCCGCTTTCGACTTCCGGTTTCGATTTTGAATTTTCGCGCCTGCGTCAAATTTTGAATTTTCCCGCGCAAAGTGCAAGAAGAGGAAATAGGGCGGCCGTAAGTATAAAACCGGATGTGAGAAACCGAAAGTGCAAAACCAGAAACGGAAGTCGAAACCAGACCTCACACCCAACGTGGTGTTACATAGACCTCACACGTGGACTTACATATAGACTTTGCACCCAGCCTGGACTTACATAGACTTCGCACTCTCATCTTTAGAAAACCGGAAGTGGGAAACCGGTAACAGAAGTAGAAAACGGAAGTTTCAAGGTCAATGGAGGTGAAGGGCCTAGAAGGAACCAATTTTCTCTACTTCCATGTAATCTAGGTTAACCTAGATTTAATCTAGATTAGATTTTTGTTAGGTTATGTTATATTAGAGCCAGATAAAACCAAAATTTTGAATTTTATCGCCTGCACCGTATTATGAATTTTTCCGCGCACAGTGCAGGAACAGGAAATGGGGCGGCCGTATATGTGAAACCGGATGTGAGAAACCGAAAGTGCAAACGGGAAATAAAAGTCGAAACCAGACCTCACACTCAGCGCGGGATTACATAGACCTCACACGTGGGACTACAGAGACCTCACACCCAGCCTGGGGTTACATAGACCTCGCACGTGGGGCTAGATAGACCTCGCACTCTCATCTGTGAAAAACCGAAAATGGGAAACCGGAAACGGAATCCTAAATCAGATGTTGAAACCGGAAGTGTCAAGGTCAATGGAGGAGGAGGGCCTAGAAGGAGCCAACTTTCGCTTCTTCGATGTAATCTAGGTTAACCTAGATTTAATCTAGATTAGATTATAGTTAGGTTATATTATATTAGAGCCAGATAAAACCAGACTGAGAGGTCGAGACTTCAATATAATTCAATTTTAATATACGTCAGAAAATGTATTTTTGGCCTCCTGAATTGCTAGCTTTGACATCGTGTATACATCAATCGAAACTAGAATTTTACTCACTCACTTTACTGACTTTTTACTCTTTCTACTCTTTCTACTCTTTTACTCACTTTACTCACTCACTTGCAAAGTCCGGCTACAATGCGGTAAAGTCACTGTAGCCGTACTTTCCCGCATTGTGCCAAATATTGTAAATTATCTAAATAGTCGGGAAAGATTCAAAGTCGGGTTCGTTCTAGGCCCTCCACTTCCAGCCCCCCACCTCGCTACCAATTCCGGTTCCCACCCTACTTGCTGTTTCCACCCAGCTCTTCCGGTTCCCACTCACATCCAGTTACCACTCACACTTCTGGTTCCCACTCACACTTCCGGTTCCCATCCCACTTCTGGTTTCGGAACCGGAAGTGGTAACTAGAAGTGGGGAAATTTTTTGAACCTGATGTGTGGGTGGGAACCGGAAGTGGGGAAATTTTTGGAACCGGAAGTGGGGGGACCGTAAGTGTGGGAAAACAGTAGTTGGGGTGGAAACAGGAAGTTTATGGAAACCAGAAGTACGACGGTGGGTGGGGGACCGGAAGTGGAGGCGGAGGGTCTATTTGCTTCTTAAATAATAATTGTCGGCCAAAAAAAATTATACAAATTTCGTGCGGAATTTCGTGCGGGAACGAGCCCGAAGGGCGAGTTTCCCAAACAAGCTGTCCCGTTGTAAAATCAAACTTTCCACTCGAATGTAAATAACTATTTCACTACGCCTATGTTTTTTGTTTAGTGACGCGAGTTGTTGCCATAGTAACAACATCGACATCAACATCAAAACCGTTTAATAATGAAACTTCATTTGATTTACATTGGACATTTACGCACGATTTCGATACTTTTAGACCCGATTATAATAATGACATCCTTCACATACAATAATGTATTTATTAATGTGTTTATTTTTGTGTGTGAGTAGATAAAACAAAAGTCTGTAAGAATTAATATCATGAATATAATTAAATCGATATACAGTGTTTAATGAACTTTTACGCACGATTTGGATACTTTTACGCACGATTATAATAATGACATCCTTCACATACAATAATGTATTTATTTATGTGTTCGTTTTGGTTTGTGAGTAGATAATATAATATAATGTAAGAATTAATATCATGAACATAATTAAATCGATATTTAGTTTATGTATATTATTTTCATAAAATAATAATTTTCGGTATTAATGTAATTAATTATATTGTAGTAAGCTGCAATGTTTAATAAAGCGCCGATTATGATGTGAAAGTTGATGATTGAATAAATGCTCGGATTATTGTATCATAATACAAATAGAATAGTCAGTAAATTCAATGATTTTTAGGGGATAAATATTTAATTTGTATGCAGCGATGTATAACAAATGTAAAAATCAGAGACAAATAAAGTATGCGATAACAGAGCAAATTTAATTTAAACTGCGCTTGGAAATAATTGAATTACAACAATATCCGCAATGTAGAAGCGCGTATAAAATAGCAATTATTTATTCATGCTATAACGTAACATTATTAACGCGGACGTAAAAAAAAAACGTTTTTCAGTTAATTAAACAGGCAGCTCGAGCGGCGCTGGAAAAATGTAATTATAATGAAATCCATCAGCTCCGGTCGGGGGGTAAAAATAGGGGGCGAAAAAGGGGACGCCAAAGAAATCAATTTGCAAGCTCTCGGCAATGTGAATTTTAAATAATGGCTGCCCCAGTGAGTCAGATAAGTCGAGTGCACTCGAGCAGAAAAGAACCCTCAGCAAGTATCTGACTGAACATATTTCTCCCCCGATAAAAATATAACTTCTTGTCACGTGTCTCGGATCCATTCTGCTCAATTTAAAGTTGAAGTTGTGTTTACACTACATTTGCAGCTTGGAGTGCTTTGCCGCCGCCGCCACCCCCGGTAACGAGATGGATTACAGTATTAGACGTCTACCGATCTAACACCCCCGACCCTCGGATGTCGCTCTAATTACTGTTAAATAATTAATGTTCCAAGGGCGGGCTGGAAACTAACACCGCTAATTACGATACAAATCCGATGACTCTTCATTAATCGTCCAAAGATGTATTTATTAAGGTGGGAATTCACAAAAAAATATGCTGCTGGGACCATCATAATCCAATTAGCAACTGACGCACAGACGAACTTTTTAAATTAAAAGTCCCAACCGACTGTATTAATACGATTGTTGTTTTGCGTTTCAATGGGTATTGATTCGCTTTCAACTCCCCTTTGCACACAAAATATATAATTACTTGCGCCAATTTTTACAGGATTATTTTTATTGGCTTGACAGGACATTAACAATACCCACAACTTTAATTCGACTTAAAATCCACGACGTAAAGATTACATTAATTTCACAATACTTGAATATACTTAACACTTATCTGAAACGTGCAATATATTTTATCTACGACCAATATTGCAACTGCCCATTATTGTACAGTTTGTGGACTATGTAAATACATCATAACACGCACGTATGTAACAGTCTGCGATTAATGATAAGTTATGATTGATAACACACCCGTGCGTTTTGTTTACGATTCGTTGATTGGTTGAGAGCTGATATTACGTGCTCATACGTTTCATTCAAACTAACGGAAATTGAAATTGCGTACGTTGCGCATGCGCTTAACTAACCGTTAAATGGTCTATTAAGTTGTATTAATGTAATATAAATATAGAATATAGATCTATTAATGGAATATAGATACATAAATATATTTTGATTTAAAATTAAGAATTATATTCGGTAGAATTTATACGAATTTTACAGATTATTTGCAATAAAATTGTTTGTATTTAATATTGGAATTCTGATTTCTGTCAATATCCTGTGAATTATTTTTATAAGGTTGACAGTAGTTTAAGGATGCTGCTCATGCCCGATGATGATATTCTGTCGACAAGACATGATGCAATTATGTAAACGTCTGGCTGCGCCAGACGACCGCCGTTATCGATGATGACAAGTCTCCGCGAAATCGCCTACGTTATTCCGAGTCGTCTCATTCGTGCCTCCTTTGCATTCCGTTCTCGTAACAGAGATGCAGATAGCACGAGGGGAATCGAATACACGAAGCCGCACATCTTTATTTGCTACGCGGATGCCATCTCAAGCGAGTGCTTCACTTCGCTACCTCATCTCCCCCGAGGGGACGCGGACGCATTGATATTCAGAGGAGATCCTCCATATCAGGTTTTCTAGACTTTTTGTTTTGTTGGATTACTCTGCCCCCGTGTTTCATCGCTTTTCCAGATATATACACACACTATATAAACTATATAGTGATGCATTGAAATGGGTCTGTGGCTTTAAAAAGATTGCATTACAATAAAAATATTAGAGATCGTAATATATGTTTTACGATTTTCTCCACGACATTTTTTAGTGGGCAACATTGTATTTAATATTAAAATAAGTAATACTAGGAGCCAAAGCCAATAACTATACGTTGATAAAAAGGCAATAACTTCACGCTGTAAAACAGGTCTTTTACGATATTTTCCCCAACACTTTTCCTCGTACTTGAAACGTTATAAGTCTTTCGCGATAAACTTACGAAAGCCATAAAATATTAATATACTTTTTCAACCCTCTAGCATCTTCCTCGCTCCCTTAATCAACATTCCAATCACCTTTGGAGTTTATCGGTTGGAGGCAGCCAATTCCCGACAGTAAAATTAAGTCGGAAAATCGCTTTTTTTAGAATTGGAAGAATCGATGATGAGTTTTAGTTTTGTGGAAATATAAAAACTCGCAGAGAGGAAATAGAGTGGGTTAATCAAACCAAAGTTGCTCCACAAATATTTTACAATGGCTGTCCAATTTTCTTGTCCAATCTCCGGAGTCGGACGGGTAAAACAATTTGGAGCGTGCGGCCTGAATACGAAATCAGAGCTTACCGAGGGTGGTTGCAGCCCCATACAATGCTCACATCCACTTACTTTACAGCACCGTTGCGGTCCCCGCGTCGACGATCTACTTCTTTTCTTCTTATTCTTTCCATTTTATCATGGGGTCTGCAAACGTGTATGAAATATTTATATTTGTATTTCCGCCCCGGACGCCGTACAAGAAACATCAAATCGTTTTCCGTGGAAAACGTTGTAAAAATATTACAAATGCCTCTCGGATGCCGCGGCATTTTCTTTATTAAATTTTCCTATCTCAAGTTTTAAATTATGGAATTTCTTTCTTAATACACGTTTAGGGGGTAGAAAAAGTCTCCGTCCATTAAATGCGGAGGCGTCGGGACGGAAGTAGAATCTCCAACACGCTCCGGTAGACGCCCCCAGGGAACTTAGGCACTTAGGGGCCGCGTGGTTGAACGCTACGCGATTGTTCGGACTTTTCTTTCTCCCGAGATCGTTTCACAAACCTTTGTTCACGCGCCCTTGTGTTTTTCCTTCTTTTTTTTTTAATTATGAAACGAACGATGTCACAAGAGAACTCTCACAAGCGAAAAAGATAATTACTATCATTGAGAATGCTAATAGACAATTTTTAAAATGTAGTTTTTTACCACCAACACTTTTTTTTTAAACTAAACTATTTTATATTAATTAACCAAATTAATTTTACAATAATATCTAAATATTTTGTTTTTTTTTATTGCATAAGCAAACTATTAAATTTAAGTTTATTTTATTGAGAATTTTATTGGCGATAGCCGAGGGGTCATCCACTTCCTGAAATATTGCAATGTATTTTTTTGGTAATTCGAGGTACTCTAAGAAATTACTAGCGTAATGCGTAATAATGTCACTTAATTATGCTAATTCTTTGCTAATGTGAAGTACTGGGAGAAATCACAAGCGTAATAATGTCAGATATTTAAACCGAAAAGCGGCGCGCGACTCGCTGCCAATCCCAGTAGAAGTCTGTGATTTTGACGCCGAATACTTGCGTAAATCGTTGCCGCGTATGTTAAAACAATGTCTAAACTTCGAGACAGTAGTGGATTTACCAGCAGGCTGAGTAGGAGCCTGGGGCGGCAAATTTTGGGCCAACATTGTTTTTATGTCTTCTCACAGAAATTAAAAAGATTCAGTTTTATATACCTTAATGTAAATGTTATTAGGTCCACACAAACAATTCAGCATGTAATATGCTTCACCACTTATTTTTAAATTCAATTTTTCTACAATTTTCGTAATAGTGGTTGGTCCGAAGCGGGATTGACGGGGCCGTGCTGTTATGGGCATACGCCGTTTAGTGGCATTAAGTCTGAGAGAGACAAATATAGAGCGGCGATACAAACGAAAAAGCCGCCTAAAAGAAAAGCCGCCTCTGTTGATTGAGTCATGCAATTCCTTATACTTGCGTATTATTTTTCCTTCGGTTGTGTGCCATAGAACGAAAAATGAAAAGTTCAGTGATCCGAATATAATAATCCGAGTATGTTTTTGGAACTGTTAGCTGAATTCCATCCTTTTTTTAGCGACTCATGTTGAATATCTAAAGCTGCGGTCACATGAGGTTGGTTTACAAGTCGCTGGTCGACAGCAACCAGCATACAGTGTTACCAGCATACAGTGGGAAGGTTCACACAGTGTTGTGCAGTAGCGGCTGGTCTGACAGCTACGATGTTTTGAATCAGTTTTATATATTTTGGTCACTGTTTCCTACAAAATGTCTTTACATAGGAAAGAAGTGTTAAGGAAATTGTTAGGAAGTCACTTGTGTTTTGTAATTCACTGTCACTATTTGTATAACTGTCTTCGCCTTCAGAAGAATAAATTTCTTCTAGATCATCATTCTTCTTTTTATTTTCTTTAGAGATCTAATTCCTTTCACGCATTGAATTGTATCTAATGATAATTGTATCTGATGATGATGTTGTGTCTGCCAGATTTAGTACTGAACAACCAACATAAGGTTGATTTTATTACTGTCAGAATTTTTATTTTTAGAAACGGATTGCATTCTCCAGTTTTTTCGGAATAATCTTTTAAATCGAATTCAGTTAGATTTTCAAAAATTTCAATTTCTTCGCAAATATTTCCCAGATATTCAGGATTGATATTTGCAATTTCAAGCGTATCTTCTGTTTCTTCTGAAGTATCAATTTGTTCATCTGCAGCATAAAATTCCTTATGAGGAGGTACGCAAATCAACTTTTACGAGTGATAACATGCATTCCTGTTCTTCAAACACCTTCTTCTTCGTCGAGTTCTTCAAACATAATAAGATCGTCTCTTACAACTATTATATGTTCCGCCAGAATTTTCATTATTGCACCATACATATACTACTACTGTATGCACTATACATACATTATACATACGTATGCACTATACATATAGTTATATATTTTTTCCCGATTTCCATATGTTCTTCTTTAATCACCGCAGAGGATTCCCTCGCATCATTTTATTATTTTCGAGAAGGAGCTGTTCACAATATACAAGCGCCGTTTTTAAGAGTATTTTCCACTCTTCACTAGTCTGGAAATTGGAATCAGGTTCACTTTCTTCGGCCATCGAAGGCCCCACCATATCACTGCCACGTGTAAAATCACACCAATGACGTATCGTAGTCGATGTTGAAAGATGCTTGAAGAGTCACTGATTACTGTAAACTAATAATATATATAATAGTAGAAATTAAGAGATTAAAAAAAAGAAATTGAAAATTTCCTGCATGATTTTTTCAAAATTCCTTTTCCCGCTAAAAAAAAACCAGTTATTACAATTAATTCCTAAATAAACTTAAAATATTCAAGACTGAAATATTCAAGACACATGAATTTGTAAAAAATGTGAAATATTTGAAGAAAAAACGCAAGCCCGCTGGCGGGTGTGAACCGGCGACCTCGCGCTTTTAAAGAGCGTTTGTTACCGTTGCGCCACTCGCGTGTTGATTTTTTGTTAGCGTATAATGCAGACGAACGCACTAAAAAGAATTAATTTCTCAATTAATTAATATCTCGGTAACGGATGAGTATTGCGTCTTGCAACTTGCACCTGTTATACTACGGGTCATCACCTACGTGTGTTCCAAAAATAAATCGAATCGGTGATTTCCTTATCATACGGTCCCCTTGTAAGATAGATATACGACTGACTAATATATGTTACTTCATTCTTTCCCATTTTTTCACTTGGACAAATGAACTGATCACATAAGCAATTAAGTTTTAATGAAAATGACAAAATTCCACACTAGGGAGTTTACCTGAATCGGAAATAATATATGCGCTAAAAATATAATAATTTATGCGCTGTATTCGTATGGTTTGGTTCAATATATCTAATAAATCGAAGCTTACAATTGAGGAATAAATGGATGTCATCGATCAGATTTGTCCGAAAATGTTTTCGAATGTTTGGCTATTAAACAACCACGTCAGAAATAGTTTTCCAGAGTCTTTCAGCTGCGCCACTTGTCTATTATGAGTATCATAGCGTGAGCGTTTATTTCAATACATGTATATGTGTTTAAAGTGAACCATGACCAGCCGCATGATGAGCTAATGCGGGTGTAGTGGGGACGTAAGATGACCGTAATTCGAATAGAATGTGAACGTAATTCTGGGAATGCAAGAGTAATTCAAGGAATGCAAGAGTACTTTGTGTAATGTGGTGTAATACTTACGTACTGCTAAGGAATGCAAGTAATGAGCGGTAATGCATCTAAGTATTAACATGTATTGCAAGAGTGTATGACCCTCGGGGATGTAATATAGGCGTAATGCGAATATAATGTGAACGTAATTCAGGGAATGCAAGAGTAATTCAAGGAATCCAAGGGTACTTTTGTAATCTGGTGTAATACTTAGGTACTGCTAAGGAATGCAAAGTAATGTGCGGTAATGCATCTAAATATTAACATGTATTGCAAGAGTTGATGGCCCCTCGGAGAAAGCTTTAAGGTCGATTCCCATATGCGCGACATTCAGCTACGCGACGTCGTTCGACATCGCCTGTCAAATAATAATTACATTGTTTTAAATGGGCACGTCGCGTAGGTGTCGCCTAGCCACAGTGAGAACGTGCCCATTTAAAACAATGTAATCATTATTTGACAGGCGATGTCGCACGACGTCACGTAGCTGAGTGTCGCGTATATGAGAATCGGCTTTTAAGGCCGATCTCATATACATTGTTTTAAATGGGCCTTCGCGAAGCTGTCGCGTAGCCATAGTGAGAACGTGCCCATTAAATGTCGATTCCCATATGCGCGACCCTCAGCTACGCGACGTCGTGCGACATCGCCTGTCAAATTATGATTACATTTTTTTAACTGAGCACGTCTCGTAGCTATAATGAGAACGTGCGCATTAAAGGTTGATTCCCATATGCGCGACACTCAGCTACGCGACGTCGTTCGACATCGCCTGTCAAATAATAATTACATTGTTTTAAATGGGCACGTCGCGTAGCTGTCGCCTAGCCATAGTGAGAACGTGCTCATTTAAAACAATGTAATTATTATTTGACAAGCGATGTCGCACGACATCACGTAGCTGAGTGTCGCGTATATGAGAATCGGCTTTTAAGGCCGATCTCATATACATTGTTTTAAATGGGCCTTCGCGAAGCTGTCGCGTAGCCATAGTGAGAACGTGCCCATTAAAGGTCGATTTCCATATGCGCGACATTCAGCTACGCGACGCCGTGCGACATCGCCTGTCAAATAATGATTACGTTGTTTTAACTGGGCACATCGCGTAGCTATATTGAGGACGTGCGCATTAAAGGTTGATTCCCATATGCGCGACACTTATTTACGCGACGTCGGGCGACATCGCTGATCTAATAATGATTACATTGTTTTAAATGGACACGTCGCGTAGTTGTCGCGTAGCAATAGTGAGAACGTGTCCATTAAAGGTCGATTTCCATATGCGCGACACTCAGCTACGCGACATACTACAGCTACATTGTTTTAAATGAGCCGTCGCTCGAGAATCTATATCTCCTAAAGTCCTAAATATAGGTCAGTCCAGTTTCAATCACCTTATAAGAAATTTAATTATTTACTCACTTACCAATTTGCACTAAACTACTCAGTAAACTACCCGAGATATAGATCTGAAACTAAAAGTGTAGACCAAATAGACGAAAGTCTTGAAATATATCAAACTTTGTTAGTCAATATCTCGCCTCCTAGACTAGATACAAACTTCTAGTCTTCAATTGTTTTTATCTAATTTAATCGACTATATCCACCGCAAATTTAACTTATTTACCTAGTCTAGTTCCATAGATATCGAGTTAAGACCAAACATACAAACTTATAACTTTGAGTATCTATATCTCCTAAAGTCCTAAATATATTTCAGTCCAGTTTCAATCACTTTATAAGAAATTTAATTCTTTACCCACTTACCAATTTGCACTAAACTACTCAGTAAACTACCCGAGATATAGATCTAAAAGTCTAGACGAAATTGACGAAAGTCTTGAAATATATCAAACTTTGTTAGTCAATATCTCGCCTGCTAGACTAGATACAAACTTCTAGTCTTCAATTGTTTTTATCTAATTTAATCGACTATATCCGCCGCAAATTTAACTTATTTACCTAGTCCAGTTCCATAGATATCGAGTTAATACCAAACATACAAACTTATAACTTTGACTATCAATATCTCCTAAAGTCCTAAATATAGGTCAGTTCAGTTTCTATCACTTTATAAGAAATTTAATTCTTTACTCACTTACCAATTTGCACTAAACTATTCAGTAAACTACCCGAGATATAGATCTAAAACTAAAAGTCTAGACGAAATAGACGAAAGTCTTGAAATATATCACACTTTGTTAGTCAATATCTCGCCTCCTGGACTAGATACAAACTTCTAGTCTTCAATTGTTTTTATTTAATTTAATCGACTATATCCGCCGCAAATTTAACTTATTTACCTAGTCTAGTTCCATAGATATCGAGTTAAGACCAAACATACAAACTTATAACTTTGAGTATCTATATCTGCTAAAGTCCTAAATATAGGTCAGTCCAGTTTCAATCACCTTATAAGAAATTTTATTTGTTTACTCACTTACCAATTTGCACTAATCTACTCAGTATACTGCCCGAGATATAGATCTGAAACTAAAAGTGTAGACCAAATAGACGAAAGTCTTGAAATATATCAAACTTTGTTAGTCAATATCTCGCCTCCTAGACTAGATACAAACTTCTAGTCTTCAATTGTTTTTATCTAATTTAATCGACTATATCCACGGCAAATTTAACTTATTTACCTAGTCTAGTTCCATAGATATCGAGTTAAGACCAAACATAAAAATTTATAACTTTGAGTATCTATATCTCCTAAATTCCTAAATATAGGTCAGTCCAGTTTCAACCACCTTATAAAAAAATTAATTATTTACTCACTTACCAATTTGCATAAAACTACTCAGTAAACTACCCGAGATATAGATCTAAAACTAAAAGTCTAGACGAAATAGAAGAAAGTCTTGAAATATATCAAACTTTGTTAGTCAATATCTCGCCTCCTAGACTAGATACAAACTTCTAGTCTTCAATTGTTTTTATCTAATTTAATCGACTATATCCACCGCAAATTTAACTTATTTATCTAGTCTAGTTCCATAGATATCGAGTTAAGACCAAACATACAAACTTATAACTTTGAGTATCTATATCTCCTAAAGTCCTAAATATAGGTCAGTCCAGTTTCAATCACTTTATAAGAAATTTAATTCTTTACTCACTTACCAATTTGCTATCACTATCTATAGTAGCTGTTGCGTAGCCATAGTGAGAACGTGCCCATTAAACGTCGATTGCTATATGCGCGACACTCAGCTACGCGACTTCGTGCGACATCGCCTGTCAAATAATGATTACATTGTTTTAAATGGGCAAATCGCGTAGCCATAGTGAGAACGTGCCCATTTAAAACAATGTAATCATTATTTGACAGGCGATGTCGCACGACGTGGCGTGTGTGTCGCGCATATGGGAATTGACCTTTATTCTTAAATTTTATTTTACAGAAATGTTTTTAGTGAACATCTATTTGTTTTATGAACTTCTAAGCTTTATTACATGCTGTACAAAGAAATTGATTTATGCAACGGTTGAAAAGTTTTTGTTCGTTAGATATGTTTTTAGTTCTTTATTAGAATAATTTTAGCGATTGCAGATTCTACAAAACTTTCGTCTCCGTATAAAAAGTGATCTAATTATTTTTGAAGTAAACATTCTTATGGAATTTGCGCAAAACTTCCAAAGCGGATTGTCGGCTCCCCCTTGGGGAGGAAATCCTTTTGTTATTCATACAACGCCGCGTTCCGCTTTATATAGCAAAAAAAAAGGCGAGAGCTCGCTTCACTTACCTCAGCCCTCAGCTACTTTACATAGGTTTCTCCTATTCGAGAACTTTTTCTCTTTTACTATTGATGAATCTTCCCCTTAGATCATTTCAATATTCTCAAGGGTGAATTTTTTAAAACTGATTTTTTCTCTTTTCTTTGCAGCAACAAAGGCCTGATCTTCCTAGACTATTGCAACAGATGCACGCTCAACAACTACCAGCTCACGCAGCGCCCCCATTACCTATGATGCCACATCCAGGTTTAGCTGGAGCCCCACCAAGCTCAGCGGCAAGCCTTTTGGGTTTATCAGGAGCCCTTTCAGCCCCCGGTCAACACCCTTTATCCATGTTAGCTAAACCGGAACTTCATCGCCCGGACGACGTAAAATCGAATAGCGGTTAGTATTTAGGATGTTGATTTTATTTAAAATTATTTAAGTGTAATATAATGGAGGAACAGCAGGGTGTTCGGAACGTAAAATATTTTTATGAGTTTTCCTCAAACCGTTTTACAAGTTAATGAGTTCGAGAAAAGTTTATGATATTAAATGAGTAATAATATTATTATCCCATAAACCAAATGCTGCAATAAAAAGGAAATATACCGGCTTGAAAATCTGGAAATTATTGTGGATATAAAAAGGTTTTTTCTATTTCATCCCCCTCGCGTTCATAATATGCAATTCCTCGGCGCAGCACATAAAAGAGTCTTCATTCAAGAGAAAATCATTATAAGCAAGCAAAAAAGAGAGGCGTTTTTCAACGGAGATCATTAAAAACCCCGAGTGAATGGAGGAAGGGTGTGAAAATGCATATGAATTGAAAAAGAAGTGGTCGGGCGGAGGCGCCCCAGGGTGCTTTCGCTAAGCACTCTCACCCCTGTTCGAGTACGCTCGAGACGAATGTGATAACATGTCCCACTATCCGTCACACACAGCCGCCAGATGTAAGATAGAGATAAAAAATGTGAATTACCTTGGCGCAGTTTATGCGGAAAAGTCTCTGTATGGATGCATGCACCAGTAGCAATTTTCAAAGTGTATCGGAGTATGAAACCCGATTTTCCTCGCATGATAAATCATATTTACTATCAGATCAATAAAAACCGATTCTATTTCTTATTTTCTTATATAAAAACATTAAAAAAATCATAAACTGAAACTTGAAGAACAAATTCCTTAACTTCTACCTACATTCAAGTTGATAAAAATCCACCCTGAAACAATCTCAACACTCAAATTTTCAAATTATTTATCGAGAAATTTTATTTATAAGAAACAATAATGTTTTGTAGCAATTTCATAAAATTTTCATTTTTGTAATTGAATTAATTTAATAATAATTTATCTTTTTTAAAGCGATATTTCTACATTTATATATCCATTTCGTTATATGATTGCACATTTAACTTGTAACTGAAACTCATAAATTAGCCACCCTCAAAAAACCAATCAAAATTATTATCAATTTAATATTATATTTCACTCGAATATTAATTGCTTCGTTGTTTTATATTGTTTATTATGATCAATTTGTGATTTAGCTTGGAATTGTTAGTTTATTTATTTTTATTACGAACGAAAAACCATTATGTTTTATATGAAATTCAAGTTTATATATCAGACTTGTTTCAATTCAATAAAAATATGTTTTTTGTTTCTCTATAAAAGTATTCATATTTCAATTTGTAAAAATTATTGTTATCTTTTTGTACATCAATTTGATTATTATACAAAAATATTACATTAACAATATTGTTTTTTTTTTCTCTCTCTCACTTTCAAACGATTTTTCTTCAATCCATGAATTCTATCTGCATTCAAGTTTCGTTTTAATTATGAATATCATTATCTCTCTAATTGTTCCATTTTGGAATCTTGAAATTCTTAAAAATTTCGGGTAAGGTATAGAATACGGGATTGTTTTGAAACTTAATGTTGCGGACTTCTCACCTGGTGTAACTGTTGTTAATCGTCTTTGGCACTCTTTAACTAATATTCGGAAGCAAAAATTAAGCTTCTACGTTGCCTGGTTCAATAAATATTCGTGTTTTTGTTGAAAATAATTGTTGACATTTTCAAGATGACAGACAGTAGATGCGAACATAACCAACTCGACGTTGCCACGTTTATTATTTTTCTTTAAATGTTTGTGTAAAGTATATACATAAATTATTTGTCTTTTATGATATTATGGGTTATGGGATAATTGAAATCCACACTCCATTTTCAGGAAATCTAAGTAATCACCCACTTTATCCGTTTCCGGTGAGAAACCGCCGCGACAACTTGAGGAAATATCGATTTCATCGCCAATAAGTTTGGTAAAAATTCACTGTCAGAATGACACTGACAGTTATCGAGCGGCCATTACTATTTCTGGGTCGGAGCGTATCATTGGGTTTTTAGTTTCTCAAGAATTTTTAATTTGCAACAAAAAACTTCAAAAAGTTAAACGTCTTGCTAAAAGTCATAAATGAAAAGAATGCGGAAAAAAATAACGAACATTTCGGTATATTTTGTTTCTGGGAAAACCGTTGAATAAATTCATCAAGAAATTTGTTGAAAAATTTCAGTCGCAACTTTTGCCGTTTTAAGAGTTTTTTTTGAAAAAATAGCACCGTTGAGCCTGCAAATCGCAGAACGGCCAAACTCGCACCCCGGATAGAAAAAAGACCGTGCTACTTCGTGAAAGTTTTCGCGATAGACCCAGTTTCGGTGGCTTCCGGGCGTGTTAAAAAAATGTCGTAAAGTCTGGACGTCTTTGGCCCCATATAACTCGGCGCCACGACGCCTGGGGGCCGCGCCGAGTACACTGCCGCAAAGCCAAAGGTTCAATCCAGGGAACTGCGGCGAAAAATCGCGAATCGGCCGCCGCACGTACCACCCAGACGGCGGTGGATTCACAGATGCACTTTTAACGCTTAAAACGGGCGTCGCGATGCTCAGACGCGCCGCAGATGAACGTGGTTTGCGGCGTCACGCGCGGCGGCGGCCGTTTTTAAAAACCCGACCGCAAGCGGCACGATTCGGCGTGCGGCGGCCGACCTATCCGGCCCTTTTCTCGAATCCGCTATGCCATATCCGCGGAGGGACGCCGCGGCCCTCGTTGAAGTTGGCCGCCCCCGGCCGTCCATTGTCTGTAAAACGCGACCGAGTTCTGGTCCGAAAACGGAAAAAACTTAAGTCCCAACTTTTGCCGTTTTTAGAGGTTTTTTGAAAAAATAGCACCGTCGAGCCTGCAAGTCGCAGAACGGCCAAACTCGCACCCCGGATAGAAAAAACACCGGGCTATACCGTGAAAGTGTCGGTTTTCGCGATAGACCGAGTTTCGGTGGCTTCCGGGCATGTTAAAAAAAGTCGTAAAATCTGGACGTCTTTGGCCCCCTATAACTCGGCGCCACGACGCAAGGGGGCCGCGCCGAGCACACTGCCGCAAAGCCAAAGGTTCAATCCAGGAAACTGCGGCGAAAAATCGCGAATCGGCCGCCACCCAGATGGCGGTAAACCTGCAGATGCGAAAAATCCGACCGCAAGCGGCACGATTCGGCGTGCGGCGGCCGACCTATCCGGCTCGAATCCGCTATGCCATATCCGCGGAAGGAACCGCCGCGGCCCTCGTTTAAGTTGGCCGCCCCCAGTTTCCGGTATCACAATTAGCCGTCCATTGTCTGTAAAACGCGACCGAGTTCTGGTCCGAAAACGGAAAAAACCCCGGCGCGTAGGCATCTTTTTAGACGATAGCGAAAATTTGGGATTCGGGATCGGCGGGCCGCACTGAAATGGGGATTGCTTTTACGGATAGCGACATCGATTCTGCGCGACGTCTCGTCGAATTTTTGCCGCTCGGCCTCGAACTCGCGAAACGGCGGCCAAAGAGGCGGTTGCGGACTTCGAATCGGCGATTTGGACGCACCTCGTTAACGGGGCGCCGCAGGAGGTCGCGGGAGGTATCAAAACACGCGCAGCGGCGAGGGGCATCGAATCCTGCCGCAAAAGTTGGATTCCGTCCCGAAATGATTCGCGCCTACTCGAAAAACTGGACTGGTTGCTACGTCTGGAAAGAAGATAACTTCCGTAATAGGAAAGTTGTTCTCCAAGAAAACATAAAAATAGTGGAGCATAATGCCTGTAGTGGGCTCTGTGGCAAGGTTCTTGCTCTGTTTTGAGACCGACACTATGGAATGTCCTTTACGACGGAGTAAAGCGCAGCAGTGCGAATTCTCGATCCAATATAGAACAATGTGGCAAGGACCGCCGAATCGATCAAAAATAATAAACCTGGCAACGTCGAGTTAGTTGCGTTCAGACTAAAGCTACCGGAAGGTGTGGACATCGTGGGCATCGCTGATGACTTGGCCCTTGTAGTGTCGGGAAGACGGAAATGGAAACTATCTTGAGAGCAAACAGGGCCATTGAACAGGTGGACAAATGGATGGAAATCAAGAAACTGAAGCTGGCACCAGAAAAGACCGAAGCAGTGTTGCTAACTGGACTAAGACTAAGAAGATGAAACCCATCACATTTAAAATAAAAGGACAAACAATAACTCCAAAGGAATCGCTAATATATCTAGGTGTAACTTTTGACAAGAGCCTATCCTTTAATCGCCATATCACCACAGTGGCAGCCAAAGCACTGAAAACTGAAAACTGCAGCAGCGTTAGATAAATTAATGCCCAACGTAGGAGGACCCTGCAGTAGAAAGCGAAAGCTTCTTTTCTCGGTGGTTCACTCCACAATTTGCCCCGATTTGGGCAAAGGCTTTGAGAAAAAATGTGATTAGACAAAACTTGGTAACCGTTCAAAGGAAAATGGTGCTAGGAGTATGCTGTGCTTACCGGACTATCTCTAGGGATGCTGTCCTAGTGTTAGCCGGCATACCACCCATAGAAATTATGGCAGAAGAGAGGGTAGAAGTCGACAATGGCAGATCAAACGGCGATGGCACACAGGCAGGACAAAAAGGCTCTAGCGAAGGACCGAATGTATCAGGCCTGACAAAACCACTGGAGTCCATCCACTAAGGGATAGTGGATCAGAATCCTAATCTCTGATATGGAGCGTTGGGCAACTTGAAAACACGGCGAAAGAAATTTGTACGTCACCCAAGTTTTGAGCGGACATGGCTGTTTCAGGAACTTTCTGCATAGCATCGGTAGGGCCACAGATTGCCTCTGTATTTACTGTGGATTCACAGACAGCGCGGTGTATACCGTTTTTGAGTGTGACAGGTTTTACCTAATTTACCGGAGTTAAATCAACGGTCCTTGCCACATTGTCCTATATTGGATTCGCTGCCGCGCGAACTCTCAATCCAATATAGGACAATGTGGCAAGGACCTGAACGGGATAAATCGAAGGATAAGACTGTACAAACACTAGACCCATCTACTATGGTTGAACAAATGATCTCGTCGGAGGACTTATGGGCAGATACATCAAGAGCTTCAAGATGATCAAAGATGTTCCAAGACATCATGACAATAAAAATGCTGGACGAGCGGAAAGGGGAAGAAGCCGAAAAGATAAAAATGTTAGTACCTGAACCCCTAATCACTGTAAGTGGAGGGGGGATGTAAGGGCAACACTATGCAGCAACATCTTGAAAGTTATGCGAAAAGCGGTCCCAAGATGCTTGTGATATTCCGAAGGGTCCACTTGCTAAGTTAACCGTGGGGTGCTTACTACGACCCAAAAAAAAAGTTGGGGTAAAAGCGTATGTGTTCCTAATTTACCGGGGTTAAACCAACGGTCCTTGCCACATTGTCCTATATTGGATTCGCGGTAGCGCAAACTCTCGATCCAATATAGGACAATGTGGCAAGGACCGTTAGTTTAACCCCGGTTAGATTAGGTTGCCCACCGCGAAACGGACAGACAAATCAAGGCAATATATGCGCGAAAGCGCGAATTCTCGATCTAATATAGAACAATGTGGCAAGGACCTTTGAATAAATCAAAAATAATAAACGTGGCAACGTCGAGTTAGTTGCAGTTGCATCTACTCTCTGTCATCTTGAAAATGTCAACAATTATTTTCAACAAAAACACGATTTTTTATTGAACGAGGCAACGTAGAAGCTTAATTTATGCTTTCTGGTCTTAGTTAAAGAGTGCCAAAGACGATTAACAACAGTTACACCAGGTAAAAAGTCCGCAACATTAAATTTCAAAACAATCCCGTATTCTTTACCTTAGCCAAAATTTCCTTTAAAATTTCGATATTTAAATTTACTAAAATAATAATAATAATTTCTAAATTATAAATTTATTTGAATAATAAATATTCGAAAATTGCCGAATAATTTATCCTCTTCGTTCCCCGAAAAATGATGGCTGGTGCAAGCTGGGGGTAGTTTATTTTAATAAATTTTCCCCTCATTCGCCACGAGTTTCTTAATGCGTCTCCCTCCGTCTTCTTTAAAACCCATAAGAAGCGTCGTATTTTATTACGCAGGAAGTGCGAAAGGAAGAGCGAAATCTTAAAATATGTAAGCTTTAGGCTGTGTATACATTACATAAACATGTCGTTTTATAAGGGCGGAGGGTTAAGGAAAGTGTAAGGATGGCACTCAATTTTTATGCGGGCTGTATATTTACGTTAATGTTCTCATAGTTTATATTCTTTTTACATTTATTGGATATTAAAGAAGATAAATACAAGAATATGACTATATAAAATTTGGTAATTACCCATTGCTCTTTAATTTTAACATCTAAAGTTTTCTTCGCTTTATATATCAATTTTTACTACTTCCGAGTTTTTTTTTTATCAATAAGTGATTTACGAATGGATTCTGGCATTGGGGGTTGTCTACGCTGTAAGAAGTGAAAAAGTTTAATTTCGTGATGCGATTTATGTTCCCGGAAATCAGCTCTCAAGTTACCTAATACGACTATAAATTTCGACTACCCTCCGCTTCCAATTTCCACAGATTTCAACGAACGAACGAATTTTGCATTATTTTTCCATACTTTATTCGACTCCCCAGATATCAAGGAATATTTTTAAGCGAAAAAGACAAAAACTTCAATAACTCAGTCGGGATGTTTTTCACATCACGTTGAGAGATTTTGTTAATATTTTTCTACAAATTTCAACAGAAAACTTGGAGTTGCATGGAGTTGTTATTTGGTGTAATAATATTATTTATATTTCGCAAGAAACAAAACAAAAATATATTCAGGATGTTTTGGAGTGTAGAAATTATAAATATTTGCATTTTACAAAACAATGAAACGAATTTGTAGAAAATAAAATATAATTTAAAATACTTCTAAAATCTTAAATTGAATAAAAGATTTAATCACTTAACGGACAAGACTAGGCAGAGAAGCCTGGAGAGACAAGACTAGACAGACAAGACCAGGCAGACAAGACTAGACACACAAGACTATACAGAGAAAATACAGAGAAGACTAGACAGACAAGAGTAGACAGACAAGACTAGACAGACAAGACTAGACAGACAAGACTAGACAGACAAGACTAGACAGACAAGACTAGACAGACAAGACTAGACAGACAAGACTATACAGACAAGACTAGACAGACAAGACTAGACAGACAAGACTAGACAGACAAGACTAGACAGACAAGACTAGACAGACAAGACTAGACAGACAAGACTAGACAGACAAGACTAGACAGACAAGACTAGACAGACAAGACTAGACAGACAAGACTAGACAGACAAGACTAGACAGACAAGACCAGACAGACAAGACTAGACAGGCAAGACTAGACAGACAAGACTAGACAGACAAGACTAGACTTACAAGACTAGACAGACATGACCAGACAGACAAGGCCAGACAGACAAGACCAGACAGACAAGACTAGACAGACAAGACTAGACAGACAAGACTAGACAGACAAGCCTAGACAGGCAAGACTAGACAGGCAAGACTAGACAGGCAAGACTAAACAGGCAAGACTAGACAGACAAGACTGAACAGACAAGACTAGACGGACAAGACTAGACAGACAAGGCTCGACAGACAAGACTTAACAGACAAGACTAGGCAGACAATATTAGACAGACAAAACTAAACAGACAATACTAAACAAACAAGACTCTCCTGGACCTGGCTATTGGACTGCAGCTGGAACCTCAAACGTTATTAAGCCTCATAATAAGACATATAGTAAGGTGAATGTGCCAATGTCTGCAAAGCCCCCGGTAACACTGGATGCTGCTAAGAGAAAGCAGTTGCCTGCTTGGATTCGGGAGCGCTTGGAAAACATGGAAAGGGACAAGTTGAAACAGATGGATAGAAAGCCCGAAAGGCTTGAGAAGACAGAATATGAGGAGAAAATTAGGCTTAGTCTACGGGCCGGGTAGCCCGCTCAAACAGAGCGTGGAGCGGGGCGTGGTGTGCAGCTTGCATCTCAAACACATGGTCTTAGTAGCAGGCGTCCTGAGTAAGTAAGTGAGCGGGGCGTTTGGGTTTGCGTGCAGCGGAGCGGACAGCGTGGCGTGCACGCTCATTTCAAATCCGTTTGTATTTAAAGTTCATCCACAGCGTGCAGTATGTCGTTTGAGGAAATCGGATGCGGCTGCACGCTTCGCTCTTAACTCAGGCCAGAACATTGGACGCCCATTGCCCTCTTAAACTGCACGCCCCTCTCGCCGCTCAACGCACTGTCACTCAGACCGTAGCCATAGGGAGAATGCGCTAGAAATATTGAAGAGCACTGTTAATGAAGCTGAGTCAAATAAATTGAGTGCTTATGATGATGATTCAGATGATAATGAAAGTCCTCCCACACCACCTAGAAGATCTCCAACTCCATTGAGTTACTAAGAAATGATGTTGAAGCTACAGACTAGCATGTTTCTGCACCAACCGATGCGAACCTTAGTACCAAACTTGGTCTTGGAGCTTACGAAGGTTCTGGGGACAGCAGTGCAGAGAGTGATGAGTTATCCAATCATGGTTATCATGATTCTAATTCTGAATTGAGGGATTTGATAAGGAGGAGGAAAGAGGAGTTTTCAAAGACTGAAAGAGATATTGAAGATCGCCTGGCAGAGGCTGACAGGGAAGGTGATATTAGTAGATCTTCCACACCGGATAGTGAAACACAGGTAGTCGCAAAAATCTCAGACCGTAAGAGATGGCACACCTCTCCCAAAAACAAATTCACATACTGTAAAACCTCTAGAAAAAGACAATCACCCCCCTCGAGTGATTCCAGTTCAGATAGGAAACGCGCCCGTCGCGATAAACGCTGCTCAACTTCTTGCTCAGAAACGCCGAAAAAGTCTCGGCGCTCGCGTTCACGCACTCCGAAGTCCAAGAAGAACAAATCGAAACGTTCCAGACTAGGCATAGAAGACTAGACAGACAAGACTAGACAGACAAGATGCAACAGACAAGACTAGACAGACAAGACTAGACAGACAAGACTAGACAGACAAGACTAGACAGACAAGACTAGACAGACAAGACTAGACAGACAAGACTAGACAGACAAGACTAGACAGACAAGACTAGACAAACAAGACTAGACAGACAAGACTAGACAGACAAGACTAGACAGACAAGACTAGACAGACAAGACTAGACAGACAAGACTAGGCAGACAAGACTAGATAGGCAAGACAAGGCTAGACATACAAGACTAGACAGACAAGAATAGACAGACAAGACTAGACAGGCAAAAAAAGGCTAGACAGACAAGAGTAGACAGACAAGACTAGACAGACAAGATTAGACAGACAAGACTAGACAGACAAGACTAGACAGACAAGACTAGACAGACAAGACTAGACAGACAAGACTAGACAGACAAGACTAGACAGACAAGACTAGACAGACAAGACTAGACAGACAAGACTAGACAGACAAGACTAGACAGACAAGACTAGACAGACAAGACTAGACAGACAAGACTAGACAGACAAGACTAGACAGACAAGACTAGACAGACAAGACTAGACAGACAAGACTAGACAGACAAGACTAGGCAGACAAGACTAGACAGACAAGACTAGACAGACAAGACTAGACAGACAAGACTAGACAGACAAGACTAGACAGACAAGACTAGACAGATAAGACTAGACAGACAGGACTAGACAAACAAGACTAGACGAACAAGACTAGACAGACAAGACTAGACAGTCAAGACAAAGACAACAATAAACAGACAATACTAGACAGAAAAAGCTACTCAGACAAGACTAAACAGACAAGATTAGACAGACAAGATTAGATAGACAGGACCAGGTAGACAAGACTAGATAGACAAGACCAGGTAGACAAGACTAGACAGACAAGACGGGACAGACAAGACTACACAGACAAGACTAAACTGAATTTGGAAATTATAGACCTATAAGCATGGTATTGCTTATAGGTCAAAGCTTCGGAAATTGCGGATGAAGTTGAATATTATGGAGATAGCGACTAGGAAATTGAAGATACTAACCAGGAATTAGAAGACATCGAAGAGGAAGCAGAGGATGAAGAACATCCTATTGAAGTGGTGATGAATAATTCGAAGACGATGACGAAAATGAATATACTGAATATGATTAAAAAATAACAAAGGATTCTTCAATTCCCACCTGAAAACCGTTTAGATTCTTCAACATCTTGAACCATTTCAAAGATCCGAGAGTTAATCAAGTTTGAAAACCTTTGTCCAGCCTTAAATCGGCGATCAAAACCTTACCAGGCATCAAGTTGCTTTGACGCGGTCTCCCACTAGACCTACAACCCTTCCAAAGATCAAGCCAATGCGAGGATTTCCTGGATTAACTCGATTTCATCGATTCATGAATGTCTTTAGAAGTAAAATGAAAGTCCAGTTTGGTAGCAGCTGTAGGGAGCCCTTATAGTTTTTTGTGTGGTTTTCGAGCCACTATTACGGGAGGTTTCGAGGCAGATTTTTACTGTGATGACTTTGCCAGAATCTCATCTACAGGAGAATTTGTCATCTACAGGAGAACGGTGGCTTATTTTTACCATGTCCAGGATTTGAACCCGAGACGTGCGGCTCCGAAGTCTGACATCTTGACTACTAGACCACCTCAAAACTTGCACTTGTGTAAGATCAAGACGCCGAGCACAAGTGTAGGCAGTGGGAGGAGGGCCAGTTCCAAATGGGACTGTGGCGCCACGAAGAGAGTAGCAGCTGTAGGAATTGTATTAATTGTAATACCCAATGGAATTTTCTTCTCGGGCGTCTTCTCGGTTATTGGCTAAGGTAGCAAAGTCATCGGCAAAAGCTAAACATTTGATTACCAAGTTTTTCCTTTCCCTCCCAAGGCGTATTCCTTTTATTCTTTCCAAATTGAAGACCTCTTCCTAGGTTTTCATTATTTTTTCCATTACGATGTTGAAGAGCAATGGGGATAACTTGGGATAGCTGGTTTGACAGTAATGACAGTTTTTTTGACTGTTGTGACATCTGGTTTGACAGATGTGGCAGGTGGTTTGACAGCCGTGATAGACGGTTTTTTTGATAGTTGTGACATCTGGTGTGACAGATGTGGCAGGTGGTTTGACAGCCGTGATAGATGGTTTGACAGTTGTGACAGTTGGTTTGACAGTTGTAACAAAAAGTACCTAATTATTGGAACAATTGCTCAAAATGTTTACTGAATAGAAAGCTGACACTTTCTGATTAATTTCTGATGTGGCAGGTGGTTTGAGAGTTGTGACAAGTGGTTTGACAGTTGTGACAGTTGGTTTGACAGTTGTGACAAAGAGTACTTAATTATTAGAAAAATTGCTCAAAATGTTTGCTGAATAGAAAGCTGACACTTTCTGATTAATTTCTGATGTGGCAGGTGGTTTGAGAGTTGTGACAAGTGGTTTGACAGTTGTGACAGTTGGTTTGACAGTTGTGACAAAGAGTACTTAATTATTAGAAAAATTGCTCAAAATGTTAGCTGAATAGAAAGCTGACACTTTCTGATTAATTTCTGATGTGGCAGGTGGTTTGACAGTTGTGACAAGTGGTTTGACAGTTGTGACAGTTGGTTTGACAGTTGTGACAAAGAGTACCTAATTATTAGAAAAATTGCTCAAAATGTTTGCTGAATAGAAAGCTGACACTTTCTGATTCATTTCTGACGTGGCAGGTGGTTTGAGAGATGTGACAAGTGGTTTGACAGTTGTGACAGTTGGTTTGACAGTTGTGACAAAGATTACTTAATTATTAGAAAAATTGCTCAAAATGTTTGCTGAATACAAAGCTGACACTTTCTGATTAAATTCTGATTAATTTTAAATGACAGTTATTGTTTTATGCGGTTTCATTGGACTCACACTTGGAAAATTGGCACACTTGGAAATTTTAGAAAATGCAAAATTATATCTTAATTTTTTTTTTACAAAATCAAGTTTGAAGTAGACCGTCGAATTCAGAATAAAAAAACCACCTTCTGTACGAAAAAAAAAAATTCCATTTAAAAGAAAAGTTGACAATCGCTTGACAAAAATGATATATTAAAAAAATCAAAAGTAATACTCAGTAGGGATAGATCCTTTGTTCTGGCGCGTCCTCACTTCTCATCCGCACATTTAACTGCCACATATATTCACACGGCATCACTATGAAGTTTATCACCGTTTAGGCAATGTAGCCCCACGCTAAACAGGGTGTGAGGTCTATGTAACCCCACGCTAAACAGGGTGTGAGGTCTATGTTGCCCCACGCTAAAGAGGGTGTTAGGTCTATTTTTATCAGCGTTATCAGCTTTTAATCAGGTAATCAGCTTTTATACTGATTATTATGAGGAGTGAAGAGGCGCCAGAACGAAGGATTTTTCCCTACTATACTCGTTTCTAGTATGTCGTTTCTAGTAATGTTCAATAAGGGTGGTGGTTTCTAGCCTTGGTCGTGTTTATTTTGTCATTTTTTTTTTTGTTGCGGCGTGAATAAATTGTAGTGTATGTGAAAAAGAAATGATTCCCTCATTGACCGTTAACCCATTAATGAGGGCTAGGCTGAATCAGGTTTTAATCAGCTTTTAATCAGCTTTATTCAGCTTTAATCAGCTTTTAAGCGTTAATACACTAAAAGAGTGTAAGGTCTATGTAGCTTCACGCTAAACAGGGTGTGAGGTCTATGTAGCCCCATGCTAAACATGGTGTGAGGTCTAAGTAACCCTGCTTATTAAGCGCATAGTTTGAAGGCTGGTGTGGCCTCATTCAAATTTGTTCGTTGTGTTTGATGTTTCACACGTAATGAGTACTCAAAAAGTTACCAAATTATGTATTATTGATTGTTTAATTTATTTACAATTTTGTGTCTATGAAAATCAAATTTTCTTTTTTTCTTTTCTTTGAAGTCTTTTCAATTACAAAATGAATCACAAAAATGTGCAAATTTCATAGAATTGTATTGCTTTTCGTTGATTTCATAGTGTTGCTTGTAACAGTAATTCTCGATTTTTATATAATTTCAATTTGTGATTTTTTATAATTCACAAATCACAAAATAATTGTGCAAATAAACCTAATAAAGTTGGAACACAGCTAGAATATATTCAAATGCAATACAACCTTTCCGGAGCTCTATAATATTACTGAGTCAATAATATTACTGACTCAACAAAAACCAGAAAAATAACATTGTTTTTGTCTTGACCTTAAGGAGGCCATTCACTAACATTAGAAATTAAATGTAGTAATTAAATGTAATGTTGCAAATATACAAACGAAAACGTTATAATTTAGATTGTGTAGGTTAAACGCTTTGGAACCGATTTTTTTTAACAGTTTTAACTTTTTTTAACCGTTTGCTACCGATTAGACCTCCAAAATATCATTAATAGGAAAAGTTGACTAATAAATTGTGAAATGTTAAATGTAAATATAAATATAATTTAATATAAAGAAAGTGTGACTACAATGCTCAAAGCCTTTTATATAAATTTGAAAAGGTGATTTTGGACTTAATAACTTATTTGGAGTGAGAAGTGAAGCAGGTATTTAATTTAACACTCTGGTGCTAAAAGAAGTATTTGGATCACTTGGAAGAGATTTATGTATTATGATGTGTTTGACGCCGGATGGAGGTAAACAATTATAAGTATCTGCGTGTGTATTATTTCTTTTTAACGAGTCGAACGCGCCCCTAATCGCTGTGGTATAGTCAAGCAACCGTGAAGAGATCTCCGTTGTCATGACGACGAGATATTCTCTGCAAGGAGCGACTCATTCCACCCCAGTACACCACTCACTTGAAGAATAATCACGGAAAGAGCGCGGGGGAGCTTTGGGGGTGGAGGGTTGCAGACGTACACCTTATTTCGAGGCTGATACTGAATTCATGAAACGCGCACCCTCTTGGTAATTGAGACGAGTGCGAGTCGAGTAACTACACTAAACTACTAATTAATTTGTTGAGGGAATTATTAAAAGTGAATTTAGAAAGGGGGATGAAATGTTGAACATGCATTTTCCGTGTCACGTACTTTTTGCACACAAAGCGTACAGATGCGCGCCGTCATAAAAACATACACATGCGACACGTTTTGTACATTTTATCTCAATTGTTTTCGTCTCGATTGTTTCATGTTGCCGCCGATTGGCCGATGTCTACACTGGATGCCGTTTCCATGGATCCTGCAGGTATCAACTCTGCGGAAGAGCGTCACGTGAGTACCCATTGAATACGTAATTTGATTACATAATACTCCTTTTTTCAAGGGGTGTTTGTTACCAATATCGATTGTTAAATGGCACAAATTTAATAACGGTGTGTTGCTGTTGCGGGTGTTAAACTGAGGTTAAAAATATGGGGTGTGAAATATTTAAAAATTTTATTTACATTTTATGTGCGCCCGTTTTTACCCCTCTTCAAATAAAACCGTTTTCACATCCCTCGAAAGTATAATATTTGTATTACATTGTATTTTATTGTTATGTCTGTTTCATGATTGAAGTGCCCCCGACTCGTTTCGTATTATATTTCAATATGTTCATTTTACAACGTGTTTTTTTTTTACATGAACTGGTTCAAATGCTACATAAAACCCAAACAATTATTTTTTATTACAATCAATTTAAAAAAAACAAATTTACTCAATTCTCTATAATTAATATATTACAAATAATTTAAAATGTTACTTTAGAAAACAACAGGAAATAATAGAATGCAATAGTATATTACGTACGAGCGGAATAATTACGACCGCGTAGCGGGGAGTGCGTAATTTCGCGAGTACCTAACAACTCGAGTTATATGAGTTATGAGTTATGCCTTACAACTCGAGTTATGTACTATACTTTATCTACGACCACACTAATTTGTTTCTGTTTAATAAGAAAAATATATTGTAACAACTTTATTTCTTATTAGTTACATTATTTTATCTACGACCACTATTGTAACTGCCCATTATTGTAAAGTTCGTGTACAATGTAAATACATCACAACACACACGTATGTAACAGTCCGCGATTACTGATAAGTTATGATTGATACATGCACGCACTTGCGATTAACACACGTGCGTTTGGTTTACGATTCGTTGTTTGGTTGAGAGCTGCTACTACGTGCTGATATTGGGTTGCCTATATTTAGGGGGAGGGGACGCTGAACGTATGAGCACGTAGTAGCAGCTCTGCAATGTCAATCGCACGTGTATGTATCAATCATAACTTATCATTAATCGCGGAGTGTTACATACGTGTGTGTTATGATGTATTTACATAGTCGAACCAATGCAATTGTTTGTGAGAACGTGATAAACATCTCTATTGTCGCTTAGGTCGCCTGTTTTGTGTTTGTGCACAAAAATTATGACCTTTTTAAATATGCAAGATATAACATCAAGTATCTATTTAGCCCAGTCTTCTCCATTGCTAGTCTTTCCTGTCTGTCCTCCTCGGTAGTGTAGTGGATAACATACCAGCCTGACAACCTGGAAACCGGGGTTTCATTCCCCATCCAGGCTGTCGTCATTTTCAACCAAGGCGGCACTAACCGTTAGGGCTTACGACCATGAAGAAATGCGAAATATATGATAGGGGAGGGGCGCATACTAAAAGTCAGGTGGAAAAGAGGGTTTAGTGTTAGAGGTTCCTTAAACTACAAAAAAAGACTTGTCTGTCTAGGCTTGTCTCTAGTTACTTTGGAACAACGGAATTCCGTTACTTTGAATTGTGGCACGGGGGCGCTGAACGTATGAGCACGTAGTAGCAGCTCTCAGCCAATCAACGAATCGTAAACCAAACGCACGTGTGTCAATCGCACGTCTATGTATCAATAATATCTTATCATTAATCGCGGATTGTTACATGCGTGTGTGTTATGATGTATTTACGTTGTCCACGAACTGTACAATAATGGGCATTTACAATAGAGGTAGTAGATAATACATATTTGATCCTCCGTGGGGCGGGGTATGCCGAAACTGCTAGCTTTCGAAAATTACATTCAATCTAATCAATTTAAAATTCCTCACATACATATTTAGGTACTTATCCTTACATATTCAGTTTAATATTTTATAATCCGATTGTAAAAAATCGAAACTAAATCCCTAGTTCGCGCGACATTGTTTATTTTATAATCCGATTGTAAAAATCCCGTCGCGGGCTAAATAGTTCGTGGAATATTGTTAATTTGTATTCGCATTTTCCCCGAAGGGTTTGAAAACTATTTTAGTGATTCTATTTCCGAAAAATAACAATTTCGGGCGCGGTGAGTATAAGAGATCAAAGAGCCTCTTTATGGTCTCCAAGAAAGTGGAGGGTAAAATGACGGTGTGGGGTTCAACACAAACATTTAGTAAGCTATTGCAGATTTGGAAATCCGGCGCCCTTAGAAGGGAAGAAGGGCAACCCCAAACGTTTTGCCGATTAGCTTTTGCGGGTTAGCTGTTTATAATTTTTATCTACGAACACTATTGTAAATGCCCATTATTGTACAGTTCGTGGACTATGTAAATACATCATAACACACACGTATGTAACAGTCCGCGATTAATGATAAGTTGATTGATACATACCGTGCCGCGATTAATGATAAGTTGATTGATACATACATGTGCCGCGATTAATGATAAGTTGATTGATACATAGATGTGCCGCGATTAATGATAAGTTGATTGATACATACATGTGCCGCGATTAATGATAAGTTGATTGATACATATATGTGCCGCGATTAATGATAAGTTGATTGATACATACCCGTGCCGCGATTAATGATAAGTTGATTGATACATACACGTGCGTTTGGTTTGGTAACAACACACGTACGTTTGGTTGGTGATTCGTTGATTATTTGAGAGCTGCTGCTACGTGCTCATACGTTCAGCGCCCCCCGTGCCACAATTCAAACACACGGAAATTGACATTGCGTACATTGTGTTGCCTATATCTATGAGCACTCTTATTCCAGTTTAACCCAAATAAGTACTAAATAATAAGGTGTGTATATGTATAAATATATATATATATATATATATATATATATATATATATATATATATATATATATCCAGTTATATAATGTCGAGTAACAGTTATATATGAAAATACAACTGTTTGTTTATTCTAATGTTAAATAATGTACCTACCTAATAAGAAATAAATTTGTTACATCAAATATAGTTTTATTGTTAAACAGAAACAAATTAATGTGGTTGTAGATAAAGTATAGTACATAACTCGAGTTGTGTGGCAATTACGTACCCGTATCTAATAAGAAATAAATTTGTTATATCAAACATATTTTTCTTATTAAGCAGAAACAAATTAGTGTGGTCGTAGATAAAGTATAGTACATAACTCGAGTTCTAAGGCAGTTACATACTCGCGGAATTAACTATTCCGCTCGTACGTAATATGCTTCTTACAACTCCCGTTACGTAATATACTATTAATTTATTATAAATTCTTGCTTTGAGATTGATAGCCTTTAATTACGATGTGCTTTGACAATAAAATATATTAATTCTTTATTATTTATCTTATAGTGAAAACAAAAATGTTGAGATTGAGTGTTATAGATATAATAAAATGAAAGTGTTAATTTAATAATATTCTGAGTATTTGAATGTGTATATATATAGGGGTGGTGTTTTTTGGGACCTTGGAGGCTCGTTAACAAAAGTTATATAAGGGAGATGACAAGAGTTTTAATCTAAAATTATGAGGATCCGCCGGGGACAAATGTAAAAATAATTACAGCCCTCAATTTATTTTACAGCTGAACTTTTAAACTAATTTACTCTGGGAGCGTCTAAACGATGAGTAATAAGAGAGCTTTTTGTTGTTTTCCCGCTGATGGAATTTATAGCTCGAGTTAGCGCAACCCCCGAGTTCTTTCCCAACTTTTTTTTCTCTCGTGCTTTACGGTAATGCTCCCTGTTTTATTACATCTTGTTTCTTACATTTCATTTTTAAATTAAATCACTGGGGAGATTTTAGATGGATGTGATATTGCTTCTTTCCCCCCTTGTAACATATTGAGTCTTATTCTTGACACATCGATGGAAAAGAAATGTCATCATCATATAGAAGTTTGTATTAAGGATGGAACGTGAGTCGAAAGCCAAAGCGATCGGTTTTCTCCTCGCTCAATCCGAGATTTGCTGACCAACTGTTATTGACTTTAAGGGTCGTCGGTCCTTTTGGCGTTATGACACCGCGGTTCCATCTGTCGAAAGGAAATCTCTTATTGGATGGGACGCACATAAAACCGAATTTGTGGAAGTTTTTTATATAAAAAATTCTTTTTGATTTATAAGTCGACAAAATGCTAAATTATGTGCGCTTTGAGGCGGAATGAAGATGTCTTTTATTCATTTTCGAGATTATATTCGCATAAATCTTTGTCAAAGCGGTTGATTAAAACGGAGTGATTCTTCTCCTCGACGTTTATAAAAGCTTTTACAGTTTTTTTTTTTTTTATTACAAGAATCTGCACTTTGAAGTTTTTTTTTCTTAATATTCAATAATTATTTAAATTGAAACATTTAATTGTTAAAGCAGAAATCTGTAAAAATATGTGATGGCCTCGTTAGATTAATGGAACGGGTCGACATAAAAGTAAAGCTGGGAGGACCCAAATCAAATTAGTCCGGAGCGGCGGCGGCGGCTTTACTCGAGTGACAGATCGTAATGCCCCCCTTTTCCTCGACCGACACGTGCAATCACACCCCGGGATCTCGATTACAACATTAGCGCGCGCGGACCCAAGGGGTTGCAACCCTACACCACCCCTATTCGACTCTTAACTGCCGAACCGTTCTCTTTACTACTCCCCGTCTCCCCTTTTCCATCCCCAATATTGTTCGACTGCATAAAATCCCCGGTTTTGGTTTTACGATCGCTGTATCAATATTTCGGACGCAAACATATTACACGTTTTATCACGCGATACTTAAACACCCGAATTTCATTTTAATGGAAAATTCATTACATTATTGCAAATCGTTTTACATTAAAATAACTTACCATTATAATTATATTTTCTGATTTATTAATACTTTGAAAAGGTTTTCAATATAAATTTGGCATTCAATTAATTTACATTCGATATTTGAGTAATAAATGAGTAGATAGCGTTTTTGTTTGAAGATTATGCGTGTTTAATTAGTTTATGTATTTTGTTTATATAAAATACAATTAGTTATTATTTGTGAAATGGGTTGGGTGTGTTATTATATTTGGCAAATGTAGGTGATACATGAATTGGAAATATAAACGTGTAGCATGTGGGTTTACGTGCTGTGCTTCGCGAATGGCAAAATCTAATATACATTCCTTTCACATGCGAAACCGACCCGAACGATTCAGACGTATACATATTACATACATCTGTATGCTAAAACAAACCAATCTCGGGCAACAAGCCGCCAGTTGTTTTCCTCCTTTGCGGATTCCGAGCGTTGAAATGAGATGCAACATCGACCGGGGGATGTTTGCGCACTAGATTATTAACAACGCCAGAGGGCAGATTTGTCTACGCGATGGTGTCTTGTTTCTCCCCTAAACCGCAACTCGACCGCGGCGCGCTACACAAGTTTACATCACAACCGCAGCTAGGGTTGAACGCTGCGGTTTCGGGGGTGAGTTTCCGTTCATTGCACCCACACTTACTCCACTATCATCTCGTTTACACAACACAATCCACCAAACTTTACAAGTTATATATAAAACTCAATTTTTATCTTATTTGAATTTTAAAATATTTCTAAAGAAGCTTGAAATCTGGGGGATTGCGAATCTCGCATTGAAATTCTGTAGAATTTCATCTCGGCGAGCGCGCGCTTTATTTGTTCCAGCATATCTCAGCGCTAAATGCCGGATGTTTTAGGGGTGTGCGGGTGCAGGGTGCAAAACGGGGGGCTTTTCTAGACGTCTTGAACAGCCACGAGCACAGTAGAATGTAATTAAAGCGCCACCACTCTCTCACCACCCGGCTACCGCCCAGCCCCTCGCGTTCTCTCTTTCAAGGAAGTCACACATTTAATTAACCCGAGTCGGCGCGTAATCGCGATGTTAATGGAGACGAATATTTGATGGCGTCGTTATTGCTTGCTGATGAAACTCACCCCACATTTTATTGATCAATCTTCAAATCTTTTATATTCAATTCCATTTATTTTCAAATAAATATCCACTCGCAAATGTATATTACATTAAAAACACATTAATAAATAGAGAGGGATTTGTAAACTCCATTTCTGAGTTTAAAAGGAAACGTATTGATGGATTTATATGATAAATACAGTTTGAAACATACTTTTTTTAATACGTCGTCTGTTAGAAAAGTATCCGACCTTATTTTTTATTTTGAAAACCTGATGGATTTGAATCGAGCGCGCTTTGCTGAGCCGACCTTGAACCTTCGTGCGCATGCGTGAATTTTTTCCCGCCTGTAGATAACGTCAGTTGCTGTCGAGCAGTGTTCGTAGTGTGTAGTGCTCTCGTCGATTTTTCAATGCAAGTAAAATGACGATAAGGAACGACTGGAGCAGCGCTACTGCATCAAATTTTACCAGAAACTGGGCGACAACCAGGTGTAAACCATTCGGAACTCTTCAGGTGCCTGCCGTTTGTTAACTGGCCCAATGCTGCTTCCAGTATCACTCTGTCGATCATTTGGAGCTTCTCGGATCCTACATTTTGAATGCATTTTCTCGTTCCCTCCGTTCGTCTCCTGGTGGAGACGAACTGCACGTTCATAAAAATTATGGTAAAATTTTTCGACAATTCCCGTGATTTTTATCTTATCTGTGACAACCTCCTTCTGTTCGTTTTTCATTCTATGTATTGTAACCCTTCCCTTTGACAGTCCGGAACGTAAGATTTTCTTATTGTTGTTTTTCTCAATCGTTGCTTTGACCATTATCGCGTTGCACGATTAGTTGATCATTTGATCATTATCGAGTTGAATGATCATTATCTTGTTCTACAGTCCTTTCTAACAGCTTTTCCGTTAATTCCGCTATTAACATCTAATGCTATTATTCAGCTCTGATTCATATCTCGGCGAGTCCCTGCTAGTTCATCGTCGCTTCTGGATCATCACCTGAGTCTCCGGGTTGATTCTTGTATTTATCGTTTTTTGTAGCGTGCATACTTTCATTTTTGTAGCGTGCAAACAGGTCTACGCCCTTGTAGTTCAGTTGGTCGTAACATCTTAACAATCTGTGTGCTGTGCGCAATCTTCTTCCTTCCCTTTATAGATGCCCGTACGATCATTGTGGCGCGGATTTTCTTTTCCATTTGTCGCCTTCTCTCTTCCCGAGTGTCGATTTGGATTTTTGACCTCGCCAATCTGTGGTCACTGCCGGTATCAAACCTATTTAGTACCAAAATGTCTGAACATGTCCAACTTGTCAGGCATTTATCGGTAGCAAGCACGAAGTCGATTTCATTTCTCACTTTTTTCTGGGCTTCTCCTGGTCCACTTCCTATTTGGTTGTTTTTTAAAAAAGGTATTTAGACAATAGACCTTCTCTTTACTGAGGATGTTGGTCATCTTTTGTCCCCTCTCATTTCACTCCCTCGAGCCAAATGTACCTATGTATGGAGGATCTGTAGTAGTTTATGTTTTCACCGTGATTCACCGTGATTCTAGTTTTTTCTGCATTTTTTGCTGTTGATAAGTCTTCATAAAATTGTACAATTTCATCTTCTAGATAAACCGAATATACTTCATCTTCTAGATATACATCTTCTAGATAATCTGAATGCTTTTTTTTAAAGATTGGTCCAACGTGGATACCGGATATTAACCCTTCAAACACTGCGGCCTAGTGGCCTATTGTATTTTGCCCACATTTTTCACTTTATAGCCCCAGAAACCTAGATGTTATTATAAATTGGGCTAATTAATTACACATTTATCTTCTAGTACAAATGCGGCCGACACTGGGCATAGAACTCGTGACCTCCAGACTTGTTAGCGTTGTAACTTGAGACCACGAGTGTCACCACTACACCACTCCTGCCGACATCTGAATGCTTAGTTTGCTATTAATTTTAAGAACCGCATAGATGACTGTATCCGAGAATGTCTCGGATAGAGTCATCTATACCCTGACTAGAAGTACCAAAAGACGAAATGGTATCTAAATACCATTTCGAGAAAATTTACACAGCAATATGTAACAGTGAAGACGAATGGAGCAAGTAATCCTCAGTATAACACCTTGAGCAAAATGCTAGCAATTGGTATACAGATGGTTCGAAGACAAAGAAAGGTACTGATGCAGGAGTGTTTGGACCTCGTACTAAGTACTTCGAACTCATGGAAATCCTCCCAAGTATCTTCCAAGTAGAGGTACATGCAATCGAAAGATGTGCACACTTTAACCTCCACAGAAATTATCAATTATTAATTGCTATCCTGTCAGAAAATCAAGCAGCAATTAAGGCTATTAGCTCATACACTATTAGATACAAAATGGTATGGGACTGTGTGATCCAAAATGATATGGGAAAGCTATACAAACTTGGCAGAGATATTATAACAACGCTGTACTGTATACCTGAGAAGGATTTCCCCGAACTGGATCCAGGATGCCCAAGACCGAGCAAGATGGTCTAGGTTAAGAGAGGCTTATATCCAGCAGTGGACGAGGCAAGATGATGAACCTGTATACACACTGGTATAGAGTGAAATGAAGAAGCTGGTCACCTAGCACACAAAAGGAATCTAGTAATCCCTTTATAGGTCCAGAACCCGTTGTGGTATGATTATTAACACCATCCACAAAAGTTTAGATTAAGAAATAAGACAACAATGGATGAAAACCTGGAAAGAACTTCCAGGGCTAAGACAATCCAAAGTAATACTTGGATCTTTCAACCAGAAAAGAACAAAAGCTTGTCAAAAACATCACAAGACCCTAGTCTAGGAAGATAACAGTTGCAGATTCTGCACTGAGCTGCAGAATCAAAGCATATTTACACCCATACACAGCAAACCCCCATAGGAGGGAATGCACAGAGGCGGATTAAATGTCAACAGCGCCCTAGGTTAGGTTAGGTTAGGTTAGCAACTCAACGACGCCCCTCAGGCGATCATGAGGTTTTGTAAATTATACAATGAATTTGATAACAAACATTCTTAGTATAACAAACCTCAATATAACGATTTCCTCGATACAAAAAATTCTTAGAAATCCACTAAAACTGGCGGTAAGATTCAGTAGGTAAAGTCAAGTAGGAAGGCGCGCTTCGGAAACTCTATACAAGATATGATTTTTATTTAATGTAAATAGTAGGTACGTTATTTTCGTTCCGGGCATAGGATCAGGAGTAGAAAGATATAGTAAAGATAATAGTAACGATGTAGTGGCTTACAAACGATCTATAAAGGTCGCAGTACAAATCACCACCGAAATCTACAATCTACGTGGTCTGTTAGAAAAGTATCCGACCTTATTTTTTATTTTGAAAACCTGATGGATTCGAATCAAGCGCGCTTGCATAAGCCGACCTTGAACCTTTGTGCGCATGCGTGAATTTTTTCCCGCCTGTAGATAGCGTCAGTTGCTGTCGAGCAGTGTTCTAGTGACGTAGTGTGTAGTAGAGATGAGCATGGGATCCCATCCTATCGTCCCTTGGTATGGGATGAGTGGTATGAACGTTGCGTGGGATGGGATGCGACGACAATTTTGTATGGGAAGGAGTGGGACGGACTTTGTTAATCTTGTTCGTGCATAATTAATTTCATTTATTTTCATATTCAATTCCATTTATTTTCAAATAAATATACACTCACTTGTAAATGTATATTACATTAAAAACACATTAATAAATAGAGAGGGATTTGTAAACTCCATTTCTGAGTTTAAAAGGAAACGTATTGATGAATTTATATGATAAATACAGTTTGAAACATACTTTGTTTTAATACGTGGTCTGTTTGAAAAGTATCCGACTTCATTTTTTATTTTGGAAACCTGATGGATTTGAATCAAGCGCACTTGCATGAGCCGACCTTGAACCTTCGTGCGCATGTGTGAATTTTTTCCCGCCTGTAGATAGCGCCAGTTGCTGTCGAGCAGTGTTCTAGTGACGTAGTGTGTAGTAGAGATGAACATGGGATCCCATCATCCCATCCCATCGTCCCATGGTATAGGATGAGTGGTATGAACGTTGCGTGGGAAGGGATGGGACGATAATTTTGTATGAGACGGAGTGGGACGGATCTAGTTCGTGCATCATTTATTGCTTTCAAACATAGAATCTTTTTATTTTCATTTGTGCTATTTTATCCTTGAAAATGGTGCAGCTTTGTTTTGAACGATTTTAACGATTAGATTGCAAATAGACAATAATCCAAAATTAACGTTTATCGTGCCAATTCGCAAAATTTGAATACATGTCCAGCTCAGGAGATTTCTGGGATAACGATGTAGTTCCTGAAAAATATTCCGATAAAAAGAATTACTCGTTGTCGAAAAACCGAATAGAAAATCCGCTGTATGCGAAAAATGGTATGAACGGTATGGGCCGCGCGACCGGGATGGGATGAGATGGGATGGGATGAGAATTTTACGTTTGTAGGATAGGATAGTGGGACGAAAATGTGATGGGATGGCACAGTGACGGGATGGGATCTGGGACGACAAACTCGTCCCATGCTCATCTCTAGTCTATAGTGCTATCGTCAGGTTTTCAATGCAAGTAAAAGCGCTACTGCATCAAATTTTGCCAGAAACTGGGCGACAACCAGGTGGAAACCATTCTGAAGATTCAGACGGCTTTCGGTGACGATGCTATAGGCATCACACATTAAGGAGTGGTGCAACCGGTTTAAAGACGGTCGCACATCGGTGGAAAGCGAGCCACGCTCTGGTCGGCCATCAACATGCCGAAATGACCATGTCATTGCCAAAGTGAATCGTCGTGTGACAATCCGAGAATTTTCGGAAGAGGTGGGCATCAGCACGTTTTCGGCGCATTCGATTGTGACCGAAGATTTGGCCATGAAGAGAGTGGCGGCGAAATTCGTGCCGAAGCTGCTAACGGCGGAGCAAAAGCAAGTCCGTGTTGAAGTCTCACAGCACATGCTGGACTCCATAAACAGTGACCCCGACTTCATAAACACCATAATCACTGGTGACGAGTACGACCCGGAGACCAAATCCCGCCAGAAGGCCCGCCAAGTGCGCAGCAACGTCAAAGTGATGCTGACTGCTTTCTTTGACTCCCGCGGAATGATACACCACAGGGTCACACAATCACCACAGAGTACTATAGGGAGGTACTACGTCGCCTACGTGATGCTGTGCGACGCAAGCGACTGGAGTTGTCGTCATCAGGAAATTGGCGACTCCATCACGGCAATGCTCCAGCACATTCTTCGCACTTGGTTCACAATTTTTTGGCGAAAAACCAGTATATAACTTAATATTCAATATTGCGGAACAAATAAACTTGGCACTTGAATTATAAACGTCTTTTTTTTATTGTAATTTGATTGTAAATTGTAAACCTCTTTGAGTAAATGTTACTTTACGACCATTATTTACAATGGTGCTCACTGACAAAAGATGGGCAGCTAATCCAGGAACATATAAGACATTTTTTACTTGTATTTTCCTGCCCTCGGCTAGACCGATGTCTATATAACCAACTCCTTTGACAGGCAGTGGCTCTCTATTAGCAACTGTAATATTCTTTACTGGTGGTTCCGTGACATTGTACCCATTCTCTTCATTGTATCCATTCTCTTCTACCAGTCATATGCATAGACACACCAGAGTCAACATACCATTTCTCACTGCTTTCTCTTGAAAAAGCTGCAACAAAACCGGAATCCTTTTAACTCTCATTTGTTTTCTTTGCACTTTTACAAAACTTTGCGAAATGCCCATGTTTATTGCAATTGTAGCATCTTGGACTTCGGGTGCTTCGATGGCTTGCCTTCTTGTTGTGATCGTTGATGTTGGTTCTTTGTCTTCCAGTTAGTATAGAAAGCAGTATTAGAATCTGCTGATTTGACTTCCTGAAGAAGCTTGGTTTTGAGTAGGTCGGCGCTGATTACCGCGCCTGAACTTTCAAGCCCCATTATCATTGGCGTGTAAACATCGGGTAGACCAGCCAACATCAAGGTACCGAGCCATTCATCGTTGACTTCAACGCTTATATTGCGCAATTTGTGAGCCGTTTTCATGATTTTATGATTTTTTCATGATTTTTGGTTTATATAACCGTCCACATTATTACTAGATTCCAGAGTTGTGTTGACTAGATCCTTTAATAATCCAACTCTTCTGGTCAAATCATTGTCATCAAAAACTTTTAGTAGGTTGTCCCACACTTCTTTGGCAGTCCTACAACTCTGTACATGTACATAGATCTTTGGATCCAACAATAAAATTTTGATTTGGCTTTCATATCCTTGCTGGAATCAATGGGATTGCTATCTACTGGCTCCACACATTGCCACAAAACTTCGTGCTCCAGATATGTCTTTACAGCAAATTTCCATGTCGCGAAGTTGTCACGACCAGATAATTTTTCAATACTAAACATATTTGAGCTCATTTTCTTAAATGTTCAATACGGCTACCCACGCGTCCGAGCTAATCTCACTTTTACTATTCACACGGTAAACTTCTGAATATTCGGCACGAACTGTAATACTTCTTTGATCACGGAACCATGCTCTGCTACCATGAAGGAATATGAGCAGAGAAATATATATTTCGTGTAATATTAATTTATTAGTGAAAACCGTTTTACAAACACAAGTGCAGTTTACAAACGTCAAAAGGAATTAATTGTAGCGCCTCTAGCGACAAAACTTCAAACTATATTAGATTGCGTTCTATTCCAACACTTGGCCATCTGTCCCTCCCGCTTGCGTCACTTTCATTTATAGTCAAGCTCTAGATATACTGAAAATTTGGGCCAAATCGGTGATGACGAGTTGATAGGTGACAGGTGTCTTGTAAGATCAAGACACCAAGCACAAGTGTATGCCGTGGGAGGAGGGATTGGCCCGTCATGGGTTATTATTATTATTAAGTTTAAACGTTAATTAATAGTTTAAACATGTAGTGTAGTTTTTAGACAGCATCCAAATTTGGAACTTGCATTTGTTTATGCACAAACCCCATTTAGAGTTTTACATATAGATGTACTTGTTAATTAAATGTTAAGTGTTTATAAATAAAATACTGAGTTATTGTTTAGAATAGAATGATTTTTCTAATTAAATGATAAATGAATATATTTAAGCGTTTGGTGATTAATATGAATTATTATAGATTTGACATGAAGTATATAAAGTTTTAGTAGTCTAATGCTCTTTCTGTTGTAAGTTATCAAATTATCAAGATGGGGGGGGTCGGGTTGTGGGGTTTTCGGAGTGAATGCGATTTAAACTTGTGACAATACTAAGTTACCCAAATTAAATTTCGCGAAACCTCTTCGGTGCGCGCCGCCGCCATAACTCAGTCTTAATTAAATTAAGAAAACTGCACGCCGCTCGGAGTTTCCCCCAATTTTTTATTCGGCCGGTAACGAGGCCTTTTGTCTTACTCGCGTTCGCCAGATGCGGGGGTTGTTTGAAGGATCTGGAGTGTAATTGCACCTCGAGGGTGTCGTTGCTTTACCCCATTCGAGTTGTTCACACCCGACTCTCTGTAATTGTGTAATTTATGGAAGGAGCTGTGTTAGTCGCGCTCGCTCCTAATTTCAACTTGCAAAGTGGGTAAATTGCACACTCACGACTTACACTACGTGTGTATGTATGGTATATAGTATTACATGTGGTTGAAACGCGGTCGCTTTGCATCACGCCGCCTCTGTTTACCGACGGAAGAATTAGCTAATTGCGCGACAATTGTTCATACGCCATGCGGACGTTATCTAAATATCTAATTCAACAAGTGCGCCCCAAACTCCATGTCAAAGGTGCCCACCAGCACGCCTCCGGATGACTAATTACTGCACAAATTAAACCAATTAACCTTCTCTTAGTTCACCCTATTTCACTCAACAATACCTACTTTTTTTTAAAATATCTTTCACCACTTAACATTTAACAAATTTTAGCAGTTTCTCTTGATTTAAAACAAAATAATTTTTTTGTTTTTCATAAACTAACATATAATTACTTTATATATTTTTTATTACTCATGCGTTAAAAGCACTATCTTGGCGCACGTTTTTTAGTGCGACAAATGCCATTTTTGGCTAACATAACTTGATAAATAACAATTAAATAAAATAATGCAACAAGAAAATTAATGCACAAAAAATACATCAGTATGTCTCAATTAATGTTTAGAATATACAAAAAAAAAAACGGCCAAGTGCGAGTTGTGACTCGCGCACCGAGGGTTCCGTACAAACTTGTAAGTGAGGTATCTTTAGGAGGACCTAACTGTATGCAACCCATATGCTTCTGGTGCCTGACAATACCAGGCAACACACTAGTGTATTTTCGTAAGTTTCTAATAGTAAATTCGCATGTTTCTTGTAATTAAACTACATATTTACGGTTTTCAGATTTTTCCCTTTACATGTGCGGTAAGACACCGCTTCTTGCCAAATTTCATGATTCTAGGTCAACGGGAAGTACCCTATAGGTTTTGATTCCCTTGTGAAATCGCAAAATATGCGACATAAACGGTCATATCTTTTGATCGCGTTAACTTACAAGTTTGATTTTTTCACAGCTGAAAGAGACCACAGACCCGAGTATTTGATACAAATTTCAACTTGTTACCTCTACGCGTTCCTGAGAAAAATGGTCTTGACAGATAGACAGACAGACAGACAGACAGACGGACAGACAGACAGACAGACAGACAGAGATAACGAAAAAGATAGACAGACAGACAGACGGACAGACAGACAGACAGACAGATAGACAGACAGACGACAGACGGACAGACAGACGGACAGACAGACGTACAACAAAGTGATCCTATAAGTGTTTCGTTTTCCGTACGGAACCCTAAAAATAATGTCTTTCTATTAATTCTGCAATGTAACCATAAGGATTCACAACAAATCTATTAATAATTTTCGACGAATATTACATGGATAACAATAGTCTCCGTTTAACAGAATCTTCTGAGACTGATATGAATAGATAGCCACTTAATATCAGTAGATGCTGATGATACTAGAGATAAATCATCTAGTCCCATTAATTATATAACTTGATTCGGGACAGAGTTAATGAAGATTGACGTCGGCGGTGATAATCCCCGGTAGCTGTTGTCGACTGAATGTTGCCAAATATCAAATTTAATCCGACCAACTCGTTTAATGGAATATAATTGTGTTATAATTTTAAATTATGTACGAATTGGATTATTGTCGAGGCGAAATTTATTTAATAAAATGTTAATAATTTAGCTCAATTATAGCACAGTTCATAAAATTTATTTAAATTATATAATTCATGCATTTCAGGAAAATTATTGCAATTTGTTTAATTATTACAAATTGAAGATTATTGTTATTCTAAATAACATTAGTTGTTTAGCGTTTTAAATACTATCTTTATTACTCGTGCGTTAAAAGTACTATCTTGGCGCACGTTTTTTAGTGCGACAATATACAGTATCTTCTTCTTCTGTCGACACTACGGCTCATGTAGATCCTTGGCCTGCTCAATTACTTCTTTCCATTCCTCTTTATCTAGAGCCTTTCTCCTCCAACTTCTTATTTTAATTTCTCTTAGGTCATTTTCCACATCATCTTTTTCAGGGTCGGCCTCGCTTTCGCGTACTTCTTGCATAGCTGCGACTCTATACAAGTTTCGTACATTCCAGGTGGATATAATAAAATCATTCTTCCATTTCCATTGCCGAGGTTGTCTCCGTTGATCAGTCTGGTTTTCATAATGTTGAGCTTCCGTAACAATAGGTTCTTTACGGGGCAGGGTTGTTAACCCTGCGCCCAACCCTCCTCCTTCTTCCGGGCTTGGGATCGGCAACGGACCGCTGGGCTACTCAATCCACCTAGCGGTGCCGCAGGCGGAGTTCAATATACAGTATAATTTCGGTAATTCGGCCGTTGGTTAATCGGACGACACGTCCAGTAATCCGGCGGTCTGGAGACGGTCCGCGCTCTGCCCTCCCATCACTCTTTCTTATAATCCGGCGGTTGTCTGGTCCCCATATGTGTCGGATTATCGAGATTATACTGTACTATTAAATTAGTATTTTTTAAGAATAACTTAAACTTTCTGCTGTACATGTACCATAAAAATATAGCTTGTATAACTACTCTGTTAGAAAAGTATCCGACCTTATTTTTTATTATGAAAACCTGATGGATTTGAATCAAGCGCGCTTGCATGAGCCGACCTTGTACCTTCGTGCGCATGCTTGAATTTTTTCCCGCCTGTAGATAGCGTCAGTTGCTGTCGAGCAATGTTCGAGTGACGTAGTGTGTAGTGCTCTCGTCGGTTTTCAATGCAAGTAAAATGACGGAACGACTGGAGCAGCGCTACTGCATCAAATTTTGCCAGAAACTGGGCGACAACCCGGTGGAAACCATTCGGAAGATTCAGACGGCTTTCGGTGTCGATGCTATGGGCATCACACAGATTAAGGAGTGGTACAACCGGTTTAAAGACGGTCGCACATCGGTGGAAAGTGAGCCACGCTCTGGTCGGCAATCAACATGCCGAAATGACCATGTCATTGCCAAAGTGAACGCTGTGGTGATACGACCCGTTGTGTGACTATCCGAGAAATTGCGGAAGAGGTGGACAACTTTTTTGGCGCATTCCATTGTGACCGAAGATTTGGCCATGAAGAGAGTGGCGGCGAAATTCGTGCCGAAGCTGCTGACGGCGGAGCAAAAGCAAGTTCGTGTTGAAGTCTCACAGGACATGCTGCACTCTATAAACAGTGACCCCGATTTCATAAACACCATAATCACTGGTCACGAGTCCTGGGTGTACGGATACGACCCGAAAACCAAATCCCAGTCGTCACAGTAGAGCATTCCACGTCACCAAAACCAAAGAAGCCCCGCCAAGTGCGCAGTAACGTCAAAGTGATGCTGACTGCTTTCTTTGACTCCCGCGGAATGGTACACCACATTGTCAAACAATCACCAAAGAGTACTATAGGGATGTCCTAACGTGATGCTGTGCGGCGCAAGCGACTGAAGTTGTGGTCATCAGGAATTTGGCGACTCCATCACGACAATGCTGCAGCAAATTTTTCGCATTTGGTTCACAATTTTTTGGCGAAAAACCAGACTCGCATTCACGTCACCAAGACCAAAGAAGGCCAGCCAAGTGCGCAGCAACGTCAAAGTGATGCCGATTGCTTTCTTTGTCTCCCGCGGAAGGGTACACCACGAGTACACACCACAGGGTCAAACAATCACCAAAGAGTTCTATAGGGATGTCCTGCGTCGCCTACCTGATGCTGTGCGGCGCAAGTGACTGGAGTTGTGGTCATCAGGAAATCGGCGACTCTATCACGACAATGCTCCAGCACATTCTTCGCACTTGGTTCACAATTTATTGGCGAAAAAACTCCTCTGGTTCGACAGGCTCCTTACTCTACTGATATGCCCCCCTGCGACTTCTGGCTTTTCCCCAATGTCAAGAGGCCATTGAAAGGAACGCGATTTCAGACAAGAGAGGACGTTATGGCTGCAACGACAGCCGAGCAAAAGTCGATTCAGAAAGAGGCTTTTTCGGAATGCTTCCAACAATGACGGCACCGCTGGGAGAAGTGTGTGGAGTCCCACGGAGACTACTTTGAGGGTTAATAGGTTTCCAACGCTCCAGGTATGCCAGTTTTTTTTCTGGGGTCAAAGGTCAAAGGTCGGATACTTTTCTAACAGACCACGTATCGGTGGAAAGCGAGCCATGCTCTGGACTGCTATCAACATGCCGAAATGACCATGTCATTGGCAAAGTGAATGCTGTGGTGATGCGGGACCGTCATGTGACAATCTGAGAAATTGCGACTAGATTTGTCAGGAAATTGGCGACTCCATCAAGACCCAAGGAGACAAGGAGACTATTTTGAGGGCGATTAGGTTTCCAACGCTCCAGGTATGCCAGTTTTTTTTTTAGCGGCTAAAGGTCGGATACTTTTCTAACAGACCGCGTATATATAATACGCGTACATATACAGCCTCTTGGTCGATAAGACATATAGTAATCAATTAAATGTTTCAATCATAAATATTCTTCTATATGGCTAGTAGTTACCGCAATTGGTAAAAGATTGTGGTTTTCAAGTTTAATATGATTTGTGCAAAAATATGGATGATAGAATTATTTAAAATAACTTTCTTTTTGAAAAATATTGATTATACATTGTAGTTTGAGAAAAGAATTGTTAACCGTTAGATGATTTCTATACAAATTGTAAATAGGGCTATAGAGAGTTCTCACGAGATGAGAGAAAAATCTCGCCTCGTTCTCGTTAGCTGAGAAAAAATTACTCTCGTCTCAGTCTCGCTCTCGTTCTTGGAACCGTTTGTCTCGTTTCGTTCTCGTAAACCGTTTGTCTCGTCTCGCTCTCGTAACTGGTTGTCTCGTTTTGTCTTGTCTCGTCTCATCTCGTCAAATATATAATGAAATGTAACTTGCCCACGACCAGAACGCGCAGTTCAAATCTATGCAAGAATATATTACGGCCCGTGTCAGAGCCTAGGATTGAAGGAGTATGAACTAGATCAGAAACGAGACTCTCATGTCCCGCAAAAGCGAGACTACATGCGCTAGACTACTTCACACGAGACGAGAGACAGTATATTCGTACGAGATGAGAGAAAAATCTCGCCTCGCTCTCGTTAGCTGAGAAAAAATTACTCTCGTCTCAGTCTCGCTCTCGCTCTAGGAACCGTTTGTCTCGTTTCGCTCTCGTAAACCGTTTGTCTCGTCTCGTCTAGTCTCATCTCGTCAAATATATAATGAAATGTAACTTGCCCTAGACCAGAACGAGCTGTTCAAATCTATGCAAGAATATATTGCGGCTGCCCGTGTCAGAGTCAAAGATTGAAGAAGAAGTATAAACAAGATCAGAAACGAGACTCTCGCAAAAGCGAGACCACATGCGCGAGAGCGAAACCGCATACGGTCTCGCTCTCGCCTAAATAATTGTCAAAACTGTCTCGTCTCGCTCTCGTTAGGTTAGAAAAAAAATAGTCTCGTCTCCGTCTCGCTGTCGCTCTAGGAACTGTTTGTCTGGTTTCGCTCTCGTAAACCGTTTGTCTCGTCTCGCTCTCGTAACCTTTTGTCTCGTCTCGTCTCATCTCAAATATCGTCAAATATATAATGAAATGTAACTTGCCCAAGACCAAAACGAGCAGTTCAAATTTATGCAAGAATATATTACGGCTGCCCGTGTCAAAGTCAAAGATTGAAGAAGAAGTATGAACGAGATCAGAAACGAGACTCTCATGTCTCGCAAAAGCGAGACCACATGCGTGAGAGCGAGACCACGTACGGTCTCGCTCTCGCCTAAATAATTTTCAAAACCGTCTCGTCTCGTTAGGTGAGAAAAAAAATACTCTCGTCTCAGTCTCGCTCTCGCTCTAGGAACTGTTTGTCTCGTTTCGTTTTTGTAAACCGTTTGTCTCGTCTCGCTCTCGTAACCGTTTGTCTCGTCGGTTCTTGTCTCGTCTCATTTCGTCAAATATATAATGAAATATAACTTGCCCAAGGCCAGAACGAGCAGTTCAAATCTATACAAGAATATATTACGACTGCCCCTATCAGAATCAAAGATTGAAGAAGAAGTATGAACGAAATCATTAACGAGACTCTCATGTCTCGCAAAAGCGAGACCACATGCGCGAGAGCAAGACTACATACGGTCTCGCTGTCGCCTAAATAATTTTCAAAACTGTCTCGTCTCGGTCTCGTCTCGCTTTTACGAGACGAGAAAATATCGTTCTTATGTGAAGCCCGAATTGTAAATAAAAATTAGTAATGGATTGTGAATATTTGTATTTGATGATGTGTTTCGCGTTGAGAGATATCGTCGGCCAATTGAGTGTAATTAGTTTGTAGCGAACTAAAAAGCGTATTGATTGAAAATTATGTTTACTACACGGATAAAATTAATAGGAAACGATGCGGAGAGAGAGCGCGCGCACGGTCGGTTCGATAATATAAATAGATAATGGGGGTATAATAAAATCCATTTCCCAGTGCGGTCAATTATACATACAGAGAATAATTAGCGAATTTACACACAGATATACCAGTGTAATAACATGTGGGCACGGGATGGTCAAATTCATTACTGCTTTTGTACTCGATCAGTGTTTCCTGTCCGCTAACAATTTATAGCGCAGTAAATTAGAACCGATGCTAACATATGTTCATATTCCTAGGGACTCGACACCTAACTCACCTCAGCAAACCACACACACACACTCTCGCTCTCTCCGCGCTTTCGGTTAATTATTACATAAGTCTTACAATGCGCTCACGATTTAATCGCCACATAAACAAGTCGGTGGAAAGTAAGTTGGGAGTTAATGTTTTTATAAACCGCATCTAAACTAAAAGGTATTAGACACGCAAAGTTGGACACGAAAGTCAAGCGCTTATATACCACATAGGCATAAAGCGGATTTGAATATATCAAACCATATTTGCGCTAACCTAACTCGGTTTCGCGTGCTTTGCCAATACCTCTAATACAACTCTGATACTTGCTGTTTCTATACTACCCTGTAATTATAGAGCTTTAATGCATAAGCGTACCTAAATATAGACTTGATAAATACCCAACTACATGGGAACTAATTAAATACTCCTGTCCCATACATTTCAGCTAATTCGTCATCATTAATATCACTTTATTCAATTCCTTTTACAGATATTCAAATTAGTTCAAACACATATAATATACATACATAATATAATAACTATAGATATTGATTTCCCTATTAACTCGCTATGTTTTCTTTTAAAACTTTCCGTAATTTTTAAAATTCTTCTTTCCTCAATTTGATGCATAGGATACCATGAACTCAAACAGAAATATTTATAGTTGCATTTTATTAATGTATAAAAAACTACTAAAACGTCAAGACTGCTAAACAGCGCATCTACTAATGCTGACTAAAATCAAATTTATTCATTCTAAGATGTAAGTACACAAAAGTAGAAAAAAGGTGTACATTTACATATGGAATTTGTCGTTAAAGGAATCATTAATGCTATAATAGCACTTCTCTAATAAAATAAGTTTAAGTTTGTTTTCTGAAGCCCTTGTAAAAACTTTCTTGGGTTATAGCTTGTTATATATTTTAATGCCTATCTTGTTTGGAGCTTTGCTGCATATTGTTAGATTGGATTTTGGTGTCCGTAGTTGATTTTGTCCTCTTGTTTTGTTTTGATGTATATCCGTATTACGTAATATGGAGGATTTATTTTTGTGGATGTGGCATGCTGCCTCCCATATATACAGGCATGGTACCGTTAGAATTTTTAGGTTTTTGAAGTATGGCATACATGATTTTGTTTGTGTTATACCTGTGATTGCCCGAATTATCCTCTTTTGGGCTTTGAAGACTCTTTGCAATTGTGGAGAGACTCCTCATACTATTATTGCATATGATATTATGGACTGCACCTCTGCATGACATATTTTTACCAACACAGATTGCTCTACAATGTTTCGGATATTCCTTATAAGATAAGTTTTGTAGTTTTTTTATTTGTTATAGAATTTATGTTGATATCTCATGTTAGGTTTTCTGATAGATTTATCCCTAAGAATTTGATTGTGTTTGTTCTTAGGATATAAACATTGCCTATTCTTATTGATAGGTCATGCTCCGTGTCGTTTTGAAAATAATATATTTTGTTTTGTCGCTATTTAGGTGCAGATTGTTAGCAGAGAACCATTGATATACATCGCTAAGAAATTGATTTGCTTCTAATTCTGCTTTATTTAGATACTGTTCCGATACTATAAAGCTAGAGTCGTCCGCGTATATTATGCATTCTCTATCCTTTAAATAGTGCACTAGATCTGCGGTATCGTAACGGTTTCTTTTTTTTTTCTTCTATGGATGAGTTGTTGGCCCATCGCAAAACCCCCTTTTCGGAGGACCATTTCACCCGCTCTCGTTGGCCCTGACCGCGCTTTCCATACGGGTTGGTTACCGCATCTCCAGCTTGGTTGCTCAGGTTACCAGGGTTCACCACGTGGAGGTGAGAGTCGGACTTGGGTAGGAGAGGCTATGCTACAATCTCTTCCTGTGCGATTGTCGTGCGGTTGCGCATGCACTACCCTTTAAACCCCAAGAAACCGTTACGAAACCACTAAACGTGCCTCGGACTGGACTGACTACTCGGCAACGACTACAGCAATGCACAAGGAAATCGAAAGAAATTACGATGGGAACATGGAATGTAAGGAGCCTCTACCAGATAGGTGCACTAAAAGCCTTAACAAACGAAATGGAGAGATACAAACTCGACATAGTGGCTCTACAGGAGACCAACTGGAGCGATAGCGGCATCATGGATATAGGAAAATATAGGATATGTAAAAGCAGTAATAATGGGAAGGCGCACAAGTTAGGAACAGGCTTCATACTCAAGAAAAGTGTAGGGAAGGATATTATGGACTTCCAAGTAGTAGATGACAGACTCTGCATGATCCGAATAAGAATGAAGCTCTTCAATCTGACAATAATTAACGTACATGCACCGAGCGAAGAGAAAACAGACGACGAAAAAGAGATCTTCTACGCAAAACTAGAAAGGCTATTCGATTCGACACACAACAACGACGTAAAGATGATCTTGGGGGATTTCAATGCTAAGATAGGGAAAGAAGACGTATACAGACCCACGATTGGAAAACACAGCCTACACGAAAATACTACTAACGACAATGGACAGAGACTAGTGGACCTAGCAGCATCTAGAAACCTTGTAATCAGCAGTACGCTATTCCCACATAAAGACATCCACAAGATGACATGGAGATCACCAGACGGAAGGACACTCAATCAAATAGACCATGTCTTAATAAACACAAGATTTATGTCCAGCATACAGGACGTCAGAAGCTGCAAAGGGGCAGACTGCAACTCGGACCATTACCTGGTGAGGATTAAATTAAAACAAAGGCTAGCCAACTCGAAAAAGCCAGCAAACAGCGGAATAGAAAAATGGGATGTGGAAAAACTGAACTTAACCAGGGTAAGGCAACGATACGAAGAAAAGATCGCCGAAAAACTAGGAGTGTTGACGGAAAATCATAGTATTGAAGAACAATGGACGGAAATTGCAAAGGGGATTTAGGAATCGGCAGAGGAGGCTCTCGGGAAAGTCCATAGGAAAAAACGAAACCAATGGTACGATGCAGAGTGTGAAGAAGCACGCGAGAAACAACAGAAAGCTAGGGCAGAGAATTTGCAGAGACCCACGAGAGCCAAACAAGCTGAATACAACAAGCAAAGAAAGGAAGCATCCAAATTATTTCGGAAGAAGAAACGGGTCCATTTTAACGACCAGGTGGTCTCAGATAGGACACCACCAAGAGAAACACGAAATTAGAGAATGCTACAAGATAGTGAACAACCTGCGAAATGGATTTCAGCCCAGGGCAACAATAATCAACAGTAAAGAGGGCACCTTACTGGCTGAAGAAAGTAAAGTGGTAGGTAGATGGGCGGAATATTTTAACGAACTCCTGAATACCTCACTACGAGTGGAATTAACCGGAAAAACAGCTGAAGACGACCCAATTCACACACCAGAAGTAAGAGATCTGAGAGAAGATAACGAACCATCACAAAGAGAAATAAGCGAGGCGATAAAGGCACTAAAGAACCACAAAGCACCGGGACCGGACATGATACCATCTGAAATGATCAAAATGGGAGGAGACGCTCTGAACTGTGCTTTACACCAGCTGATAGGAAGAATCTGGAGGACAGAAGAGATACCCGAGGAATGGCGGGAGGGGAAGATATGCCCTATCTATAAGAAAGGAAACAAACTGGAGTGCAAGAACTATCGTGGTATAACTCTTCTTAACACGGCCTACAAGGTGCTGTCATGGATAATCGGACGAAGACTCCAACCGTACGCAGAGAGCATTATAGGACAGTATCAGACAGGTTTCCGGAAAGGAAAGTCGACGACTGACCAAATGTTTACACTCAGACAAATACTAGAAAAGACATGGGAAATGAACATCAGCACATACCAGGTCTTCGTAGACTTTAAACAAGCGTATGATACTATCGATAGAAGAACTCTCATGAAGACAATGGAAGAATTCGAGATACCACAAAAGATCATTAAATTGGTAAATTGTACGTTAAAAAAGACTTGGAACCAAGTCGGTATTCAAAAAACGACATCGCACAAGTTTGAAACCATTACAGGTCTGAGACAAGGAGAAAGTCTATCACCCATATTATTTAACATCGCGCTCGAAAAAGCTATAAGGAAAGCTCAGATAGAATGCAACGGTACCATCTACAATAAATCCACGCAACTTTTGGGCTATGCTGACGACCTAAACATCATCGGTAGATCGCTAACGGCAATGAAAGATGCTTACGGTAGAATGGAGAAGAGAGCCAAGGAGATAGGTCTGTCAATAAACAAGGATAAAACAAAAGTAATGATGGTAAGACCGGGAGCGCCAGTACACGCAGTAAATAATCTGGATATGGGAGAGTACACTGTAGAAGTCGTCAATAACTTTAAATATTTGGGATCAACCGTCACGGATCAGAACGACGAAGGGGTGGAAGTACAACATAGAATCATGCAAGCCAACTGGTCATACTTCACTTTTAAATCCATGCTTAATTCGAAGCTAGCTAGCAGACAAACGAAGTGTAATATATATAAAGCAATCATACGACCCATCCTCACATATGGAAGCGAAGCATGGACGCCGACCCAGAAATCGGAAAAGATGCTGGAGATTTTTGAGCGAAAGTTCCTGAGGAAAATTTATGGGGCAATTAACAGCGAAGAGGGCTGGAGAATTAGGATGAACTTCGAACTATATCAGTTATACAAAAGCCCAGATGTGGTATCCCACATAAAACTAAGCAGGCTAAGATGGGCGGGACATGTATGCCGGATGGCTCCAACAGCAGTGCTGAGACAAATACTCAGAGTGCCGGAAGGTAGAAGGAAAGCGGGCAGGCCAAGGGCGAGATGGGAGGAAAGTGTGAAAAGGGATGCGAGAGAGATGCTGGGGGTGCGGAACTGGCGGGCGGCGGCAGAGGAAAGGGAACGCTGGAGACAACGTTTGGTGGAGGCCAGGGCTCGCTTCGGGCTGTAGCGCCATTGGAGAGAGAGATCTGCGGTATATAGAGAGAATAGTAGAGGTGCTAGTAGAGGTGCTAGTACGCTTCTCTGTGGTACCCCGCTATTTGTTGTGACTTGTGCAGAGGCACTACTCTTATTTAGTAGACAGATTTGGACATATTGCTTCCTTTTGTCTAAGAAAGATTCAAACCATCTGCCGACTTTGCCTCGGATTCCATATCTATCCAATTTTTTAATGAGTTTTTCATGCGACACACAATAAAAGGCTTTCGATATGTCGCAGAAAATTCATTTTATCTATTTCCTCTAAAATTCGATCATAGAATGCACCGATTGCTGTTGTGGTAGATTTTTCTGTCCTGAAGCCATGTTGTTGGGTGGGTATTATGTTGTATTTGTCGACAAAACAGTTGACCCTTTTTTCAATACAGTACTCAATTATTTTAGATACTACTGAAAGGAGTGATACTGGCCTGTAGTTTTTGATATCTGTCTTATATCTGACATATCCTTTAGTTTTTGAGCTGATATTTTTGTTTCTCTGTTATATTTTTGTTTTAACTCAAATTCCGTCTCAAATTTTGCTAAATCTACAGAATTCTCGCGAATTTCAAAGATGGTATCTGATAGACGATTTAATAGACTATGTCTAGTTCAAATTTGGCGCGTCTACCACAACTAGTTCACTAGTTATTTAGGAAAAACTAGAACGAGTAACTTTTTTGGGGGCTTTTGCACTAATTCCGCAATTGCAGACAAACGGATAGACGTACATAACTAAACCAAGTTTTAATCTGTAGAAAAAGACCCAGTTACAAATCCTTTTTCGTTTCGCCGAGGTAGTCAGACTAGTTTAAAAGTTACAAGTCGGTGAAGTTTGTTATCTAGCTCGTGACTGTTAATTTTTGTTTAAATAGACGCGTAAAATCAAAGACTTAAATTCCGTCTCAAATTTTGCTAAATCTACAGAATTCTCGCGAATTTCAAGAATGGTATCTGATAGATAATTTAATAGACTATATCTTGTCCAAAGTTGACGCGTCTACCACAACTAGTTCACTAGTTATTTGGGAAAAACTAGAACAAGAAACTTTTCTGGGAGTTTTCGCACTAATTTTGCAATTACAGATTAACGGACAGACGCACATAACTAAACCTAGTTTTAATCTGTAGCGCAAAGACCCAGTTATAAACTGTTTTTAGTTTCGCCGAGGTAGTCAGACTAGTACAAAAGTGACAAGTTGGGGAAATTTGTTGTCAAGGTCGTGACTGGTAGTATGTGTTTAAATAGGCGTGGAAAATAAAAAACTCAAATTCCGTCTCAAATTTTGCTAAATCTACAGAATTCTCGCGAATTTCAAGAATGGTATCTGATAGATAATTCAATAGACTATATCTTGTCCAAATTTGGCGCGTCTACCACAACTAGTTCACTAGTTATTTGGGAAAAACTAGAACGAGGATCTTTTTTGGAAGTTCTCGCACTAATTCTGCAGTTACAGACAATCGGACATACGTACATAACTAAACCTAGTTTTAATCTGTAGTGTAAAGACCCAGGTACAAACTGTTCTTAGATTCGCGGAGGTGGTCAGACTAGTTCAAAAGTTACAAATCGGTGAAATTTGTTATCTAGCTCGTGACTGGTTATTTGTGTTTAAATAGACTTGGAAAATCAAAAACTCTATTTCCGTCTCAAATTTTGCTAAATCTACAGAATTCTCTGGAATTTCAAGGATGGTATCTGATAGATAATTTAATAGACTATATCTAGTCCAAATTTGGCGCGTCTAGCACAACTAGTTCACTAGTTATTTGGGAAAAACTAGAACGAGGAACTTTTTTGGAAGTTCTCGCACTAATTCTGGAATTACAGATAAATGGACATACATACATAACTATACCTAGTTTTAATCTGTAGTGTAAAGACCCAGTTAAAAACTGTTTTTAGTTTCGTAGAGGTAGTCAGACTAGTTCAAAAGTTACAAGTCGGTGCAGTTTGTTGTCTAGGCTGTGACTGGTAATTTGTGTTTAAATAGACGTGGAAAATCAAAAACTCAATTTCCGTCTCAAATTTTGCTAAATCTACAGAATTCTCGAGAATTTCAAGGATGGTATCGGATAGATAATTTAATAGACTATATCTAGTCCAAATTTGACGCGTCTACCACAACTAGTTCACTAGTTATTTGGGAAAAACTAGAACAAGAAACTTTTCTGGGAGTTTTCGCACTAATTTTGCAATTACAGATTAACGGACAGACGCACATAACTAAACCTAGTTTTAATCTGTAGCGCAAAGACCCAGTTATAAACTGTTTTTAGTTTCGCCGAGGTAGTCAGACTAGTACAAAAGTGACAAGTTGGGGAAATTTGTTGTCAAGGTCGTGACTGGTAGTATGTGTTTAAATAGGCGTGGAAAATAAAAAACTCAAATTCCGTCTCAAATTTTGCTAAATCTACAGAATTCTCGCGAATTTCAAGAATGGTATCTGATAGATAATTCAATAGACTATATCTTGTCCAAATTTGGCGCGTCTACCACAACTAGTTCACTAGTTATTTGGGAAAAACTAGAACGAGGATCTTTTTTGGAAGTTCTCGCACTAATTCTGCAGTTACAGACAATCGGACATACGTACATAACTAAACCTAGTTTTAATCTGTAGTGTAAAGACCCAGGTACAAACTGTTCTTAGATTCGCGGAGGTGGTCAGACTAGTTCAAAAGTTACAAATCGGTGAAATTTGTTATCTAGCTCGTGACTGGTTATTTGTGTTTAAATAGACTTGGAAAATCAAAAACTCTATTTCCGTCTCAAATTTTGCTAAATCTACAGAATTCTCTGGAATTTCAAGGATGGTATCTGATAGATAATTTAATAGACTATATCTAGTCCAAATTTGGCGCGTCTAGCACAACTAGTTCACTAGTTATTTGGGAAAAACTAGAACGAGGAACTTTTTTGGAAGTTCTCGCACTAATTCTGGAATTACAGATAAATGGACATACATACATAACTATACCTAGTTTTAATCTGTAGTGTAAAGACCCAGTTAAAAACTGTTTTTAGTTTCGTAGAGGTAGTCAGACTAGTTCAAAAGTTACAAGTCGGTGCAGTTTGTTGTCTAGGCTGTGACTGGTAATTTGTGTTTAAATAGACGTGGAAAATCAAAAACTCAATTTCCGTCTCAAATTTTGCTAAATCTACAGAATTCTCGAGAATTTCAAGGATGGTATCGGATAGATAATTTAATAGACTATATCTAGTCCAAATTTGACGCGTCTACCACAACTAGTTCACTAGTTATTTGGGAAAAACTAGAACAAGAAACTTTTCTGGGAGTTTTCGCACTAATTTTGCAATTACAGATTAACGGACAGACGCACATAACTAAACCTAGTTTTAATCTGTAGCGCAAAGACCCAGTTATAAACTGTTTTTAGTTTCGCCGAGGTAGTCAGACTAGTACAAAAGTGACAAGTTGGGGAAATTTGTTGTCAAGGTCGTGACTGGTAGTATGTGTTTAAATAGGCGTGGAAAATAAAAAACTCAAATTCCGTCTCAAATTTTGCTAAATCTACAGAATTCTCGCGAATTTCAAGAATGGTATCTGATAGATAATTCAATAGACTATATCTTGTCCAAATTTGGCGCGTCTACCACAACTAGTTCACTAGTTATTTGGGAAAAACTAGAACGAGGATCTTTTTTGGAAGTTCTCGCACTAATTCTGCAGTTACAGACAATCGGACATACGTACATAACTAAACCTAGTTTTAATCTGTAGTGTAAAGACCCAGGTACAAACTGTTCTTAGATTCGCGGAGGTGGTCAGACTAGTTCAAAAGTTACAAATCGGTGAAATTTGTTATCTAGCTCGTGACTGGTTATTTGTGTTTAAATAGACTTGGAAAATCAAAAACTCTATTTCCGTCTCAAATTTTGCTAAATCTACAGAATTCTCTGGAATTTCAAGGATGGTATCTGATAGATAATTTAATAGACTATATCTAGTCCAAATTTGGCGCGTCTAGCACAACTAGTTCACTAGTTATTTGGGAAAAACTAGAACGAGGAACTTTTTTGGAAGTTCTCGCACTAATTCTGGAATTACAGATAAATGGACATACATACATAACTATACCTAGTTTTAATCTGTAGTGTAAAGACCCAGTTAAAAACTGTTTTTAGTTTCGTAGAGGTAGTCAGACTAGTTCAAAAGTTACAAGTCGGTGCAGTTTGTTGTCTAGGCTGTGACTGGTAATTTGTGTTTAAATAGACGTGGAAAATCAAAAACTCAATTTCCGTCTCAAATTTTGCTAAATCTACAGAATTCTCGAGAATTTCAAGGATGGTATCGGATAGATAATTTAATAGACTATATCTAGTCCAAATTTGACGCGTCTACCACAACTAGTTCACTAGTTATTTGGGAAAAACTAGAACAAGAAACTTTTCTGGGAGTTTTCGCACTAATTTTGCAATTACAGATTAACGGACAGACGCACATAACTAAACCTAGTTTTAATCTGTAGCGCAAAGACCCAGTTATAAACTGTTTTTAGTTTCGCCGAGGTAGTCAGACTAGTACAAAAGTGACAAGTTGGGGAAATTTGTTGTCAAGGTCGTGACTGGTAGTATGTGTTTAAATAGGCGTGGAAAATAAAAAACTCAAATTCCGTCTCAAATTTTGCTAAATCTACAGAATTCTCGCGAATTTCAAGAATGGTATCTGATAGATAATTCAATAGACTATATCTTGTCCAAATTTGGCGCGTCTACCACAACTAGTTCACTAGTTATTTGGGAAAAACTAGAACGAGGATCTTTTTTGGAAGTTCTCGCACTAATTCTGCAGTTACAGACAATCGGACATACGTACATAACTAAACCTAGTTTTAATCTGTAGTGTAAAGACCCAGGTACAAACTGTTCTTAGATTCGCGGAGGTGGTCAGACTAGTTCAAAAGTTACAAATCGGTGAAATTTGTTATCTAGCTCGTGACTGGTTATTTGTGTTTAAATAGACTTGGAAAATCAAAAACTCTATTTCCGTCTCAAATTTTGCTAAATCTACAGAATTCTCGCGAATTTCAAGGATGGTATCTGCTAGATAATTTAATAGACTATATCTTGTACAAATTTGGCGCGTCTACCACAACTAGTTCACTAGTTATTTGGGAAAAACTAGAACGAGGAACTTTTTTGGAAGTTCTCGCACTAATTCTGGAATTACAGATAAATGGACATACATACATAACTATACCTAGTTTTAATCTGTAGTGTAAAGACCCAGTTAAAAACTGTTTTTAGTTTCGTAGAGGTAGTCAGACTAGTTCAAAAGTTACAAGTCGGTGCAGTTTGTTGTCTAGGCTGTGACTGGTAATTTGTGTTTAAATAGACGTGGAAAATCAAAAACTCAATTTCCGTCTCAAATTTTGCTAAATCTACAGAATTCTCGAGAATTTCAAGGATGGTATCGGATAGATAATTTAATAAACGGACATACAGATAAACGGACATACGTACATAACTATACCTAGTTTTAGTCTGTAGTGTAAAGACCCAGTTACAAACTGTTTTTAGTTTCGCCGAGGTAGTCAAACTATTTCAAAAGTAACAAGTCGATGCAGTTTGTTATCTAGGTCGTGACTGGTAATTTGTGTTTAAATAGACGTGGAAAAGCAAAACCTCAAATTCCGCCTCAAATTTTGCTAAATCTACAGAATTTACGCATCCATGTTTTACGCGTCTGTTGTTTAACTTTTACCAGTGGTAAACACATGAGGAAATGGTACTGCACGATGTTTATGAAAGTAGTAGTTTTCTCATTGCAATTGTTTTTCTTGTAGACGTCTTCATAGCTTTCTCTTTTCGAGCGTCTAAAAAACATAACGTCTTTTAATCAGCTTTTAATCCGTTTTTAATCAGCTTTAATTAACTTTAAAGCTTCAATACACTAAGAGAGTGTAAGGTCAATGTAGCCCCACACTAAACAGAATGTGAGGTCTATGTAGTCCCATGCTAAACAGGGTGTGTAGTCTATGTTTAATAAGCTTTAATCAGCTTTTAATCAGGTAATCAGCTTTTATGCTGATTATTATGAGGAGCGAGGAGGCGCCAGAACGAAGGATTTTTCCCTACTATACTCGTTTCTAGTATGTGGTTTCTAGTAATGTTCAATAAGGGTGGTGGTTTCTAGCCTTGTTTGTGTTTATTTTGTCAATTTTTTTTTTTGTTATGACGTAAATAAATTGTAGTGTATGTGAAAAAGAAAGGATTCCCTCATTGACCGTTAACCCATTAATGAGCGCTAGGCTGTATCAGATTGTAATCAGCTGTAATAAGCTTTTAATCAGCTTTATTCAGTAATAATCAGCTTTTAAGCTTTAATAGACAAAGAGAGCGTAAGGTCTATGTAACCCCACGCTAAACAGGATGTGAGGTCTATGTAGCCCCATGCTAAACATGGTGTGAGGTCTAAGTAACCCCACGCTAAACAGGGTGTTGTCTCACGCTAAAGGGGGTGAGAGATCTATTTTTCATCAGCTTTAATCAGCTTTTAATCAGCTTTAATCAGCATTTAATCAGGTAATCAGCTTTTATGCTGATTATAATGAGGAGTGAGGCGGCGTCAGAACGAAGGATCTTTCCCTACTATACTCGTTTGTAGTATTTATACATATGTGTTTTTTTGAATAACTGAAATCGGACTATTAATAACAGAGTTATAGCGTGGCGCGTTTTTTATAAGACAGGGTGTATATTAGAGGATAACTTATGAAATCTATTGTTAATGTTCAATAAGGGTGGTGTTTTCTAGCCTTGATCGTGCTTATTTAAAGCGTAAATAAATTGTAGTGTGTTGTGAAAAAGGATTTTTTTTTATAAGATATTTATCTACAAGTTTATTGTGCTTTAAATATTCTACCTTTCGCAAGGGTGTTTTTATTTGTTCTTGAGGAGGAAGATGAATTTATGTATATAAAATGGGTAGAAAAGGAGAGTGTTTGGGTTGTTGTTATGCTGTGCGTTTTCAAATATTCATGAATTCTCTACGGGAACGAGGGATGAGACACTAATACTGCGTCATATAAATGCACACATAGAGAAATGTATAAATAAGTGAGTCGGGAATCGTTAAATATTCTCGTAGCCATTAAAAGTTTTTCTTCGGGGAAAATAAACTACAAGGGAAAATTAGTTTCATAAATCGATATAAATGTGCCCGATAAGCCCTTTTTAAATATGCAAGACGTCGGCAAGGGGACTAGGAAACGCTAACCAACCAACCCTGATTCTTATTAACACTGTTTGCGCTCGCTTTTTCCACCCCTGCAAACTTTTTCCCTAATGGTTAAGTTCAGCGCATATAGCCTCCCTACTAAATTATGTATGAGCACGGAGAATATTTTATGTAACACGTAAATATTTAATTGCATTATCTTTCAATTCGCACATCCCGGCTGTTATATATAGTTTTATATTGGTGGAGCCCGGCGCCTCCACTCGTATTACGTAATTGTTCTGCGGAACAATCTAGCGCGCCCTTTCATGTTTAGCGCCGCTTTTAACGCGAGCGAGAATTTATTGAATGCGTGCAAATTTTTAGAATGCGAAGTCTCCCTTTTTTCACATTCTCGTTACACAACACGTGCACACATCCCGCTTTGAGCTCGCGACAAATAAGCAGCGTGAACAATTTTTAAAGCTTCTCTTTGATCGCTGAAACATACAGATAAATGGAAATCCTCTGTCTCGCTTTGCGATGTACGTCGCCTGCCAACACAGCCGTCAAAAGACGTGTGCAAACTCGCACGCAAATATAATATAGAAATTTGCGTTAGTGATAAAAGGGGTTTGTGTAGTCTGACGGCGTCAAGTGGTTTTCAGCGCCTCGACGATAATCGAATATCCTCAACCGCTTTGCACTTTTATAACGACTCGGCAATTGCGGGAAACATTCAAAGTTATTATATGTACGCCCTGCAATGAAAACCATCGTCAACCACTTTTATCGTTTAATGTTTCAGATCATTACTGAAATGCTGGGGCAAAAAAAAACATCTAAATTACATATTGTTTTCCGTTGGAAATCTTACATAGAGGAAATGATTTTTATTTCTATTGGAACCGTTCCAAAGGAAGATCGCCTAAACGTTTAGGCTTCGTTCCAAAACAATCCTTTGCAATGTCTTATTGCAACTGGATAAATAATAACGGTTTAATCATCCCGGAACGCATAAAAATCTAATGATTATTTGAGCCAAGCAAACCATTATTTTCGAAGCTTCAGCTTTACAAATTCAATCTTAGTATTCAATATTGAACTTCAAAGCCGTTTTTTAGATGGAAATTCTTTATTAAATAGAAAATAAAGATGTTTTCAAATAACGTCTAAACGACAGTAATTTACATATATCTATATATTGACATAAAACACATATCTCATAGCATATAAAATACAAATTTGGTACTTACGTATTAACGCCACCACCGCTATATATTGGATCAAGAGTCCGCGTTGCCACGCGTATGTTGTCTTAATTTATCTGTCCACTTCGCGGCGGGCAACCTAATCTAACCTAAGTATTTTGAGTTTAAAAATGTTTTAATTTTAAATAAAATGTTTTATTTTAAGATTTATCATAAAAATTTTAGGTGTAGATTGGCGGCATTTAATAATGTAGCGGTGGTGGCGTTAATACGTAAGTACCACAAATATCTCGAGATTTTGTATTTAATTTAATTTGTCGTTTTTTTTGCGAAAACGTGAAAATTTATATTCACGTATTAATAAATATTAAAAAGTTTATTTTAGAAAGGGAGTAAAAAGTTGTGGGATACATGATACTAATGAATGTTAAACACAGCGAACAACCGGGAGTTATCCAACAAGAACATTATTAGTTATTACGAGGGACAAGCGGCGCCATTAAGCGACATATTGTCCATTACAGCTATGAGAGTCACTTAGAGCGGAGGGTGAGGTTCAGCCCTATGCACAAACCCCCTGAACATGAGGGGATATTTTCCCTCACCCGTATTAACTTTACACATATCGATAAGTCTCCTAAATAGACGTTGGATTCGCACCTTTGAAACCCCCTCGTAATCGATGCGACGCGACGGCAAACCCTATTAGAACGGGGTCGGAGCTTCGAGAATGTTGCGGGAGGGGATTTTACGAGGATCTCGAACCCCACCGGGTAATTGAGAGAGATTAAGAGATTGGGCGCACCGCATAAACACGGGACCCTCTCCTGCACAAATCAGTTTTCAATTTGGGATCATTGAATAATTAATATTGACTCGGCAGCGGCGGCGGCTACAACCCCCTTCACTCTTCATCTCCAAAACCATTAGCAGCCTCTTTAATACGCTACGGGCTAATTGAGATGCGCGAATGTCGCGATCACTATCACTTTACATTAACTAATGTCACAAAATTACACATAATTTTATCAAGTTTTTTTTTTAATTAATTATTAATTATTACATACTTTCATATTTAATTAACGAAGTTAAAACACATATTAATTGATTTTATCTACGGCCATTATTGCAAATGCCCATTATTGTACAGTTAGTCAATAGTCTGTATCTCAGGTAATAGACTAGATTCGGAAATGAAATTTGGTGCAAATATAATTAACTAGATTAGCTAGTTAATGGTGAGAACTAGAAGATTCTAATTAGTCCCTAACCCGAGTTATAGACTAACAAACTTATTTCTGGAATTTCATTTCCACATTGAAAACTTTGTGTAAACAGGAAGAGACTAAGTTTGAGATTTAATCTGTAACTCATGTGCTAGACTAGATTAGTGAATAAGGTTAGATCTAGAAACAGTCAATCAGATTAGTGTGCTATTAGTAAAGATTGGAACATTCTACCTAATTCAAAACACGAGTTATATACTAGCAAAGTGTTATATACACTTTGTTTTTGCAGGAGACTAAGTTGTCTGTATCTCAGGTAATAGACTTGATTCGGGAATTAAATTTGGGGCGAATATAGCTAGCTAGATTAGCTAGTTAATGGTGGAGACTAGAACATTCTAGTTAGTCCCTAACCCGAGTTATAGACTAACAAACTTATTTAATTTCCACTTTGAAAACTATGTGTAAACAGGAAGAGACTAAGTTTAAGATTTAATCTGTAACTCGGGTGCTAGACTAGATTAGTGAATGAGATTCGATGTAGAAATAGTCAATGAAATTAGTGTGCTATTAGTAAAGATTAGAACATTCTAACTAATTCCCAACACAAGTTATATACTAGCAAAGTGTTTTATACACTTTGTTTTTGCAGGAGACTAAGTTGTCTGTATCTCAGGTAATAGACTTGATTCGGGAATTAAATTTGGGGCGAATATAGCTAACTAGATTAGCTAGTTAATGGTGGAGACTAGAACATTCTAGTTAGTCCCTAACCCGAGTTATAGACTAACAAACTTATTTAATTTCCATATTGAAAACTTTGTGTAAACAGGAAGAGACTAAGTTTAAGATTTAATCTGTAACTCGGGTGCTAGACTAGATTAGTGAATGAGATTCGATGTAGAAATAGTCAATCAAATTAGTGTGCTATTAGTAAAGATTAGAACATTCTACCTAATTCCAACACGAGTTATAGACTAGCAAAGTATTTTATACACTTTGTTTTTGCAGGAGACTAAGTTGTCTGTATCTCATGTAATAGACTTGATTCGGGAATGAAATTTGGGGCGAATATAGCTAACTAGATTAGCTAGCTGATGGTGGGGACTAGAACATTCTAATTAGTCCCTATCCCGAGTTATAGACTAACGAACTTATTTAATTTCCACATTAAAAACTTTGTGTAAACAGGAAGAGACTAAGTTTAAGATTTAATCTGTAACTCGGGTGCTAGACTAGATTAGTGAATAAGATTCAATGTAGAAATAGTCAATCAAATTAGTGTGCTATTAGTAAAGATTAAAACATTCTAAATAATTCCCAACACGAGTTATAGACTAGCAAAGTGTTTTATACACTTTGCTTTTGCAGGAGACTAAGTTGTCCGTATCTCAGGTAATAGACTTAATTCGGGAATGAAATTTGGGGCGAATATAGCTAACTAGATCAGCTAGTTAATGGTGGAGACTAGAACATTCTAATTATTCCCTAACCCGAGTTATAGACTAACAAACTTTTTTAATTTCCTCATTGATAACTTTGTGTAAACGGGAAGAGACTAAGCTTAAGATTTAATCTGTAACTCGGGTGCTATACTAGATTAGTGAATAAGATTCGATGTAGAAATAGTCAATCAAATTAGTGTGCTATTAGTAAAGATTAAAACATTGTAAATAATTCCCAACACGAGTTATAGACTAGCAAAGTGTTTTACACACTTTGCTTTTGCAGGAGACTAAGTTGTCTGTATCTCAGGTAATAGACTTAATTCGGGAATGAAATTTGGGGCCAATATAGCTAACTAGATCAGCTAGTTAATGGTGGAGACTAGAACATTCTAATTATTCCCTAACCCGAGTTATAGACTAACAAACTTTTTTAATTTCCTCATTGATAACTTTGTGTAAACGGGAAGAGACTAAGCTTAAGATTTAATCTGTAACTCGGGTGCTAGACTAGATTAGTGAATAAGATTCGACGTAGAAATAGTCAATCAAATTAGTGTGCTATTAGTAAAGATTATAACATTCTACCTAATTCCCAACACGAGTTATAGACTAGCAAAGTGTTTTATACACTTTGTTTTTTGCAGGAGACTAAGTTGTCTGTATCTCAGGTAATAAACTTGATTCGGGAATGAAATTTGGGGCGAATATAGCTTACTAGATATTCTGGTTAATGGTGGAGACTAGAACATTCTAATTAGTCCCTAACCTGAGTTATAGACTAACAAACTTATTTAATTTCCACATTGAAAACTTTGTGTAAACAGGAAGAGACTGAGTTTAAGATTTAATCTGTAACTCGGGTGCTAGACTAGATTAGTGAATAAGATTCGTTGTAGAAATAGTCAATCAAATTAGTGTGCTATTAGTAAAGATTAGAACATTCTACCTAATTCCCAACACGAGTTATAGACTAGCAAAGTGTTTTATACACTTTGTTTTTTCAGAAGACTAAGTTGTCTGTATCTCAGTTAATAGACTTGATTTGGGAATGAAATTTGGGGCGAATATAGCTGACTAAATTAGCTAGTTAATGGTGGAGACTAGAACATTCTAATTAGTCACTAACCCGAGTTATGGACTAACAAACTTATTTAATTTCCACATCGAAAACTTTGTGTAAACAGGAAGAGACTAAGTTTAAGATTTAATCTGTAACTCGGGTGCTAGACTAGATTAGTGAATAAGATTCGATGTAGAAATAGTCAATCAAATTAGTGTGCTATTAGTAAATATTAGAACATTCTACCTAATTCCCAACACAAGTTATAGACTATCAAAGTGTTTTATACACTTTGTTTTTTGCAGGAGACTAAGTTGTCTGTATCTCAGGTAATAGACTTGATTCGGGAATGAAATTTGGGGCGAATATAGCTAACTAGAATAGCTAGTTAATGGTGGAGACTAGAACATTCTAATTAGTCCCTAACCCGAGTTATAGACTAACAAACTTATTTAATTTCCACATTGAAAACTTTGTGTAAACAGGAAGAGACTAAGTTTAATATTTTATCTGTAACTCGGGTGCTAGACTAGATTAGTGAATAACATTTGACGTAGAAATAGTCAATCAGATTAGTGTGCTCTTAGTAAGAATTAGAACATTCTACCTAATTCCCAACACGAGTTATAGACTAGCAAAGTGTTTTATACACTTTGTTTTTTGCAGGAGACTAAGTTGTCTGTATCTCAGGTAATAAACTTGATTCGGGAATGAAATTTGGGGCGAATATAGCTAACTAGATTAGCTAGTTAATAGTGGAGACTAGAACATTCTAATTAGTCCCTAACCCGAGTTATAGACTAACAAATTTATTTAATTTCCACACTGAAAACTTTGTGTAAACAAGAACAGACTAAGTTTGAGATTTAATCTGTAACTCGGGTGTTAGACTAGATTAGTGAATAAACCTCGATGTAGAAATAGTCAATCAAATTAGTGTGCTATTAGTAAATATTAGAACATTCTACCTAATTCCCAACACGAGTTATAGACTAGCAAAGTGTTTTATACACTTTGTTTTTTCAGAAGACTAAGTTGTCTGTATCTCAGTTAATAGACTTGATTCGGGAATGAAATTTGGGGCGAATATATCTAACTAAATTAGCTAGTTAATGGTGGAGACTAGAACATTCTAATTAGTCCGTAACCCGAGTTATAGACTAACGAACTTATTTAATTTCCAAATTGAAAACTTTGTGTAAACAGGAAGAGACTGAGTTTAAGATTTAATCTGTAACTCGGGTGCCAGACTAGATTAGTGAATAAGATTCGATGTAGAAATAGTCAATGAAATTAGTGTGCTATTAGTAAAGATTAGAACATTCTACCTAATTCACAACACGAGTTATGGACTAGCAAAGTGTTTTATACACTTTGTTTTTGCAGGAAACTAAGTTGTCTGTATCTCAGGTAATAGATTTGATTTGGGAATGAAATTTGGGGCGAATATAATTAACTAGATTAGCTATTTAGTGGCGGAAACTAGAACATTCTAGTTAGGCTCTAACCAGAGTTATAGACTAACAAACTTATATAATTTGCACATGGAAAACGTTGTGTAAACAGGAAGAGACTAAGCTTGAGATTTAATCTGTAGCTAGGGAGTTAGACTAGATTAGTGAATAAGATGTGATGTAGAAATAGTCAATCAGATTAGTGTGCTATTTGTAAGGATTAGAACATTCTACTTAGTTCCCAACACGAGTTATAGACTAGCAAAATGTCTTATATACTTTGTAAACTTTGTTTTTGCAGGAGGCTAAGTAGTCTGTATCTCAGGTAATAGATTAGATTCAGGAATAAAATTTGGGACGAATATAGTTAATTAGATTAGCTAGTTAGTGGTGGAAACAAGAATAGTCTAACTTCTCCCTAACCCGACTTATAGATTAGCTAACTAAGTTAATTTCCGCATTGAAAACTTTGTGTAAAGAGGAAGAGACTAAGTTTGAGATTTAATCTGTAACTCGGGTGTTAGACTACTTTAGTGAATAAGATTTTATGTAGAAATGGTCAATCAGATTAGTGTGCTATTAGTAAAGATTAGAACATTCTACCTAGTTCCCAACACGAGTTATAGACTAGCAAAGTGTCTAGCAAAATGTTTTTGCAGGAGTTGGAGGAGGAGACTGTGGACTATGTAAATACATCATAACGCACACGTATGTATCAGTCCGCGATTAATGATAAGTTATGATTGATAACACACACGTGCGTTAGGTTTACGATTCGTTGATTGGTTGAGAGCTTCTACTACGCTCAGCGCCCCCCGTGCCACAATTCAAACTAACAGAAATTTACATTGCGTACATATGGTTGCCTATATGTATGAGCCCTCTTATTCCAGTTTAATCAAAATAAGTACTAAATAATAAAGTATGTTTCAATTAAGAATGTATTTCTCTTAATTTCTATCAAGTTAAATATTGTCGAGTAACAGTTATATATGAAAATACAACTGTTTGTTTATTATAATGTTAATTAGTGTGGTCGTAGATAAAATATAGTACATTACTCGACTTGTAAGGTAATGTACACGCGAAATTGGTCGCAGTGTGGTTGTAGACAAAGTATAGTACATAACTCGAGTTGTAAGGCAATTACGTACTCGGGCATTTGGTCGCAGTATGGTCGTAGACAAAGTATAGTACATAAGTCGAGTTGTAAGGCAATTACGTACTCGGGCATTTGGTCGCAGTATGGCCGTAGACAAAGTATAGTTCATAACTCGAGTTGTAAGGCAATTACATACTCGCGAAATACTCGCTAAACTCGCTAAATAACTGTTCCGCTCGTGCTTAATATGCTTCTTACAATTCTTGTTACGTAATATACTATTGCAACACATTGATTTAAATGTATTCTTATTATATTAAGATTTACTTAGTTAACTTATTACTTAGTTATATTATATTAAGATTTACTTAGTTAATAACTTAGAAACGACACTTTAACTGCATCAAAGGTTTACTTAAAATTAATTATTATATTTTTATGGAAATTAATTATAAATATTAATTATTATAGTTATGAAATTTAATTATAAATCATTAAAATTATTATTGTATTTGTTAATGAATTTATGATTTAGTGAAGCGTTGGATGGGGATGAACATATAAAAATAATAATGTCGATATTAAAGTAATTGGGGGAATCTGTGAGTCATAATATTTAATAAATTAATCCTATAATTCGAGCAAACAAGGACCAGAACGCGCACATACAGACACAAATAAAATCCTGCAGCCCCGTAAGCCACCCCATTTACCCTCTCCGGATTTTCTCGTTCGCCCTCTTTTTCGCTCTTGTGTGCGGGATTAAAGCGGCACCTTTTTATCATTGCAAGTCGTGTAATATTTTTCCATTCCCCCTGTCTGTATCTAATCCATTTAACGTCCCCATCCGCTCCTGCTGGCTGTCAGCCGCGCTTAATGCCGCTCTTTATTTCCCCCGCCGAAGGATAAAGAATAGGGGGAGAGAAAAAAGGCGAAAAAATATAATTATCTGTGTTTGACGGGAATTAATTAAATGCGGAAAAAGATTTTTCCGGTATTTCCTACAAATCAGAATATAAACAAAAGTTGGAATGGGCGAATTTTCCTAAATTATAATAAATGGGCATCTATCTAAACTGCGTAATATAGGCGATGGTTGAAAAATCGGCGGCAGTTTTCATCCCCTAATCAATTTACAGCGAGGAAAAAGTACGGCCGTCACATTCTTCTGCCAGGAACAGGGCGGCCTTAATCTATTGTTAAACCCGACCCTTTATTGTGCGTTCTCCCCCAAATCACGGCGCCCCTTTGTGCGGTCACATGAAATACTATTTTATATATTTCCACCCTCCAGCTCTCTATACATTTATCAGCTATTTAATTTGTTTAAGAGGCGCATAAAATATAAAAACGTTATGAGATATGTTGATAATGTCTATGGGTTTATAAGGAGGGTTCGAGAAAATATGTGGCTCGTTTTATTTCCTCGGGAGGGTTAGAACGAAGCGTGGGATGACACTACAAACAATAAAGTCTACGTTATTATATGTGTCCCGCATTTGAATTTCCGCTATTGTACCTCGGCTGGGCAATAAAGTTAGCTTTCCGCATTCGGTCTACACTTTACTAGTTTCCCCTGCAACATTATTATAAATTCATTGTCACACTTTTCTACCGTCGCATGCTACTTGGACTTGGCTGATGATCAAAATTCAACAATCAATAATATAATCATTCCTTCAAATCGCAAATGAATGTTTCATCTGGGGGAAAAAAGCTATAAATTGGACTCGCACAGCAGCAGCTTTTCACGCTTTATTGCTCGAAGGTATCTTTATCTATTAAACATTTCCACTCGAGCGCTGCACAATGAATTTCCCATTTTACGGCGTGCGCGGTTTTTCGCTAAAACGAAACAGAGATATCTTTATAAATAAATGCACAATGCACAAAGTTTTTATCTCGGATGTTCCGAAAGCCACAAGCTCCCCGGCTCAACGGATCCATTCATTATTTTATACATTTTATTCCCCAGTTTCGCTAAATCACGTTATTATTCTAGAATGCACCCAAACAAAAACATGCCTTAATATGCTAAATTTACAAACTTGCAAACAAAACGCATTTTATTATGCTTTTCCTCTCAAACGGTTTACCATAAAATAAATAATGTAATATATTCACGAATTATAATAATCATATAAATTATAATATAATAGTATATTACGTATCGAGAATTGTAAGAAGCATATTACGTACGAGCGAGTACGTAATTGCCTTATAACTCGAGTTATGTACTATACTTTATCTGCGACTACACTAATTTGTTTCTGTTTAATAAGAAAAATATGTTTGATTTAACAAATTTATTTCTTATTAGGTACATTATTTAACATTTTAATAAACAACCAGTTGTATTTTCATATATAACTGTTACTCGACATTATAGAAATCAAAATAAATACATTCTTAATTGTTACATACCTTATTATTTAGTACTTATTTGGGTTAAACTGGAATAAGAGTGCTCATAGATATAGGCAACCTAATTTACGCAATGTCAATTTCCGTTAGTTTGAATTGTGGCAACGTATGAGCACGTAGTAGCAGCTCTCAACCAATCAACGAATCGTAAACCAAACGCACGTGTGTTAGTCACACGATATGTATCAATCATCAACTTTTCATTAATCGCGGACTGTTACATACAGTGTTGTAAATTTCCGTTTGTTTGAATTGTGGCACGGGGCGCGCTGAACGTATGAGCACGTAGTAGCAGCTCTCAACCAATCAACGAATCGTAAACCAATCGCATGTGTGTCAATCGGACGTGTATGTATCAATCATAACTTTTCATTAATCGCGGACTGTTACATACAGTGTTGTCAATTTCCGTTAGTTTGAATTGTGGCACGGGGGCGCTGAACGTATGAGCACGAAGTAGCAGCTCTCAACCAATCGACGAATCGTAAACCAAACGCACGTGTGTTAGTCACACGTATATGTATCAATCATAACTTTTCATTAATCGCGGACTGTTACATACAGTGTTGTCAATTTCCGTTAGTTTAAATTGTGGCACGGGGGGCGCTGAACGTACGAGCACGTAGTAGCAGCTCTCAACCAATCAACGAATCGTAAACCAGACGCACGTGTGTCAAGCGCACGTGTATGTATCAATCATAACTGATTGATACATATATGTGTGGTGATGTTTTTACATAGTCCACGAACTGTACAATAATGGGCATTTACAATAGGGGTAAAATAGATAAATACATGCAAATTTTAAAATCTGGCACTTATATTTAAGTATTACAAAACAATTAACTCGTAAAATACAGATTTTGCATAATTAAGTATTTTTTTCCTGACAAAAAATTAAATAAAATTTGTCGATTTTTTGGCCGATCAATCATCGAAAATCATATTTTTGAAAAATTGTTTTCTAGAGAAGAAAAAAATAAAAAGTATATTCTGGAATATATCGATTTAAAAGAATGTGTAAAACCGAGTTCGAAGAAAGTTTTGTGGATTAAATAAATATGAACGCTTTGATGAAATGTTTAATCTATAAGGTTGTTTGTGAATATTAAAACGGTCGGTGTTTCAAAACTTTTGTGAATGTATCGGATGTCCTTTGTGCTCCGCTATCTCTTAAATCCTGGTTGTAATGTAATTCTCGTCGCGGGAAACATCTCGAAGTTACACGTAGCTCTATTACCAAAGCAGCAACCGCAAAGTCCGGACCCCACCCGAGTTCTGTTTGTTTCGACCACTTAGTGGATTACAGGGATGTGTACTGTGCGGCGGTGGAGTGGTTTAAGCATGTCCTTCTTAATTATCGCTGCAGAAATGCTACACCAAATTACATTTGCGCTGTTATTTACACAACGGTCACTTTGCGGGACTTGCGTCCGCATTGTTTCGAAAGCCGGGATTTAATTGCAATTAATACACAGGCTAAAGACGTGTTTCGGATTCAGCGTGCAGTTTCGTTTCTGACGTGAACGAATTCCCTGAGGCAAATAAAAGCTTCATCGAGTCGAAGTAGAGGAGAAATTGCCCGGAACAGCCGGCGAGGGGTTGTAAAACTCCGTGCGGCTTCCATGACCTATTTCATCGCGACGGTCGCCTCATTTACTGGATTATTAACAGTACATTCACGAGTCGGATTCTCGGTTACTTTAATGTCACTCTCCTGAAATTCCAGATTAAATGTGAAAGCACTCGCGCCCGTTTTCCACCCTTTTATTAGATTGTAACCGTTTCACGCATTTTGTTTGCTTTTTTCGTGTGTGTACATATACAATTTTTTGATAATTATTGTGATCCATCGTGCATAAAGCGTTTTTTACTGCACTACATAACACAAACATTGCATGGTTTTTAATTGAATTTTGTGTTGTAAATTTTTACATTAATTAATACCGATACATTTCTACGATTGAATTATTGCCTGTAATTAATTGCTTTCGAAAATAGTACTTTTTTATATTCATAATTTACACAACTCTTTTATAACCAATATTTGAAAAATCCAGCGTAATTTGTAATAATGTATTTGCATTCAATTTTCTTGGATTATCTGTTGTATTACACAATCCAGCACACATTTTGCGTCCGTAACTGTTTCCATTCATCCAATGGCGCTACAGCCTAAATCGGGCCTTGGGCCATTTTCTTCCTCCAGCCATCCCTGTCCTCCGCCGCCTTTCTCCAGTTTGGAGTTCCAAGCATGGATCGAGCCCCCCCCCCCCCCCTAGATTAAGTATGCCCATTTCGCCTCTGATGCTCCAACCGTTCTTTTACCTTCCGGTATTTTTTGTTGAAAATCCTCTTGACTATTCTTGACTCTTCCATCCTTTGTAAATACCCGGCCCATTTAAGTCTTTGTAATCTTATTGTTGTTGCTAGGTCTGGTAGATCTCGTGGTTGTATCTTCTTCTGCACTGTTCGTTTTCTGGACCGGTCCATACATTCTGCGTAAGATCTTTCTTTGGAATGCGTTCACCAAAGTTTCCGCTCTTTCTGATAGCGTCCAGGTCTCGCTCCCATAGCATAACACTGGACGTGGTATTGTTTTAGAAAGTTTTAGTTTTGTTTTCCTGTGGACATTCCCTGATCTGATTATGGACGAGAAGTGGTAGTATACTTTAATTGCATTACTGATTCTTCGTTGGGTTTCCTTCATCTCGTCCCGTTTGCTGGATATGTTACAGCCTAGGTAGGTAAAGTCGTTGACCACCTCAAATTTTTTTTTCGCCTATTGTCATGTTCTGGCATCTCCTCATATTGCTTCGGATCTGTATTAATACTTTGGTCTTATCTTCATTCACTTTTAGGCCCACTTCTTCAGTTGTATGTAGGTTTCTTTCATTGATGTTAGGTTTCTTCCAAGTATGTTTATGTCATCTGCATTTCCTGCTAGTTGGGTGGATTTGTGTAGCAGCGATGCGTGGTTTTCCTTACTGCGTATTCTAATGCTAGATAAAAGAGCATTGGGGCGAGTCCATCTCCTTGCTCGAGGCCTTGGTTTATTTTAAATGGGTCTGTTAGGTTTCCTTGTATCTTTCTCCATTGTTGGTCTTGTTAGTCTTACTAGTTTTCGTGGTATGTTAAAGTCTAGCATGATGCTGTAGAGCTTTCCTCTGTCTATGCTATCGTATGCCTGTCTGAAGTCAACGTAGGGTTGGTACACATCAATGTCATATTCCCAGCATTTCTCCAGAACTTGTTTTACTGCGCAAAATTGGTGTGTGTTCGATCTTCCTGGTCTAAAACCCGCATGGTATTCGCCAACGATGTTTTCGGCAAGTGGTTCTAGTTTGTTTCGGAGGATGGTTGTGAAGACTTTATATGTTGTACTTAGTAGGGATAAATCTATTATTTTTTCCCATATAATTTTTACATTCTAGCTGGTCTCCTTTTTAGTGGATTGTTGGTTTAGTGGTTTGGTGGATTTTTGGGCAGATTCCAGCATCCAGCAACCAGCATCTTCTCCATTCGTTCAGCATTTTTTCGGTTCTCCATATTTCTTTGAATAGGTCCGTTACCGCTTTCGCTAGTTGTGGTCCTCCATATTTTATTAATTCTGACGGAATGTTGTCCATACCTGGTGATTTGTTCTTGTTTAGCGACTTGATTGCTTTTCTCACCTCCTCTTCAGTTGGGGGGTCGTTGTTCTTCTCTCGTTCGTCTGCTGTGAGTTTGAGGGCTCTCTGGTCTTTGTTGGTTGGATTCTGGTTGCTGTTTGGGTTTAGGAGTTCCTCGAATGTCTGCTGTGAGTTCGAGTTCTCTCTGGTCATTGTTGGTTCGATTCTCGTTGCTGTTTGGGTTTAGGAGTTCCTCGAGCGTCTGCTGTGAGTTCTAGTACTTTCTGGTCTTTGTTGGTTGGATTCTGGTTGCTGTTTGAGTTTGGATTTCCTCTAACGTCTGTTGTGAGTTCTAGTGCTCTCTGATCTTTGTTGGTTGTATTCTGGTTTCTCTTTGGGTTTAGGAGTTCCTAGAACGTCTGCTGTGAGTTCGAGTTCTCTCCAGAAAGCACTCGAACTCACAGCAGACGTTCGAGGAACTCCTAAACCCAAACAGCAACGAGAATCGAACCAACAAAGACCAGAAAGCACTAGAACTCACAGCAGACGTTCGAGGGACTCCTAAGCCCAAACAGCAACCAGAATCCAACCAAAAAAAGACCAGAAAGCACTCGAACTCACAGCAGACTTTCGAGGAACTCCTAAACCCAAAGAGAAACCAGAATACAACCAACAAAGTTCAGAGAGCACTAGCACTCACAACAGACGTTAGAGGAAATCCTAAACTCAAACAGCAACCAGAATCCAACCAAAAAAAGACCAGAAAGCACTCGAACTCACAGCAGACGCTCGAGGAACTCCTAAACCCAAACAGCAACGAGAATCGAACCAACAATGACCAAACAGCAACCAGAATCCAACCAAAAACAGACCAGAAAGCACTAGAACTCACAGCAGACGTTCGAGGAACTCCTAAACCCAAAGAGAAACCAGAATACAACCAACAAAGATCAGAGAGCACTAGAACTCAGAACAGACGCTTGAGGAAATCCTAAACTCAAACAGCAACCAGAATCCAACCAACAAAGACCAGAAAGCACTCGAACTCACAGCAGACGCTCGAGGAACTCCTAAACCCAAACAGCAACGAGAATCGAACCAACAATGACCAAACAGCAACCAGAATCCAACCAAAAACAGACCAGAAAGCACTCGAACACTCAGCACAACTCACTCGAACTGACAGATTGGGTCAATGACCCAATCTGGTCTTTGTTGGTTGGATTCTGGTTGCTGTTTGAGTTTAGGATTTCCTCTAGCGTCTGTTCTGAGTTCTAGTGCTCGCTGATCTTTGTTGGTTGTATTCTGGTTTCTCTTTGGGTTTAGGAGTTCCTCGAACGTCTGCTGGTCATTGTTGGTTCGATTCTCGTTGCTGTTTGGGTTTAGGAGTTCCTCGAGCGTCTGCTGTGAGTTCGAGTTATTTCTGGTCTTTTTTTGGTTGGATTCTGGTTGCTGTTTGAGTTTAGGATTTCCTCTAACGTCTGTTGTGAGTTCTAGTGCTCTCTGATCTTTGTTGGTTGTGTTCTGGTTTCTCTTTGGGTTTAGGAGTTCCTCGAACGTCTGCTGTGAGTTCGAGTGCTCTCTGGTCTTTGTTGGTTGGATTCTGGTTGCTGTTTGAGTTTAGGAGTTCCTCGAATGTCTGCTGTTAGTTCGAGTTCTCTCTGGTCATTGTTGGTTCGATTCTCGTTGTTGTTTGGGTTTAGGAGTTCCTCGAGCGTCTGTTGTGAGTTCGAGTGCTTTCTGGTCTTTTTTGGTTGGATTCTGGTTGCTGTTTGAGTTTAGGATTTCCTCTAACGTCTGTTGTGAGTTCTAGTGCTCTCTGATCTTTGTTGGTTGTATTCTGGTTTCTCTTTGGGTTTAGGAGTTCCTCGAACGTCTGCTGTGATTTCGAGTGCTCTCTGGTCTTTGTTGGTTGGATTCTGGTTGCTGTTTGGGTTTAGGAGTTCCTCGAATGTCTGCTGTGAGTTCAAATTCTCTCTGGTCATTGTTGGTTCGATTCTCGTTGCTGTTTGGGTTTAGGAGTTCCTCGAACGTCTGCTGTGCGTTCTAGTGCTTTCTGGTCTTTGTTGGTTGGATTCTGGTTGCTGTTTGAGTTTAGGATTTCCTCTAACGTCTGTTGTGAGTTCTAGTGCTCTCTGATCTTTGTTGGTTGTATTCTGGATTCTCTTTGGGCTTAGGAGTTCCTCGAACGTCTGCTGTGAGTTCGAGTGCTCTCTGGTCTTTGTTGGTTGGATTCTGGTTGCTGTTTGGGTTTAGGAGTTCCTCGAACGTCTGCTGTGATTTCTAGTGCTTTCTGGTCTTTTTTTGGTTGGATTCTGGTTGCTGTTTGAGTTTAGGATTTCCTCTAACGTCTGTTGTGAGTTCTAGTGCTCTCTGATCTTTGTTGGTTGTATTCTGGATTCTCTTTGGGCTTAGGAGTTCCTCGAACGTCTGCTGTGAGTTCGAGTGCTCTCTGGTCTTTGTTGGTTGGATTCTGGTTGCTGTTTGGGTTTAGGAGTTCCTCGAACGTCTGCTGTGATTTCTAGTGCTTTCTGGTCTTTTTTTGGTTGGATTCTGGTTGCTGTTTGAGTTTAGGATTTCCTCTAACGTCTGTTGTGAGTTCTAGTGCTCTCTGATCTTTGTTGGATGTATTCTGGATTCTCTTTGGGTTTAGGAGTTCCTCGAACGTCGGCTGTGAGTTCGAGTGCTCTCTGATCTTTGTTGGTTTTATTCTGGTTTCTCTTTGGGTTTAGGAGTTCCTCGAACGTCTGCTGTGAGTTCGAGTGCTCTCTGGTCTTTGTTCGTTGGATTCTTTGTTTGTTGGTTCGATTCTCGTTGCTGTTTGGGTTTAGGAGTTCCTCGAACGTCTGCTGTGAGTTCGAGAGATTTCTGGTCTGTTTTTGGTTGGATTCTGGTTGCTGTTTGCGTTTAGGAGTTCCTCGAAATATTGTTTCCACCTCCCTTGTATTTCCGATGATTTGTCCTGTCTCATCTCGGCATAGGCTAGTGCTTGGCTGGAAACCTTTCTTGAATATATTTATTTGCCTGTATGCTTTCCTGGTGTCGTTGTGATTAAAGCCCTCCTCTATTTGTAGCAGTGTCTTTTTAATGGCAGCTCTTTTCTTTCTTCGTAGCAGTTTATGAGTTGCTTTTCTGGCATCCTCGTATTTGGCTCTATGTAGGCTCTCTATGTATATAGCACATGCTTGCGTTCTTTGCACGCGTTCTTCGCACTTCTTCGTTCGTATATAGCACATGCTTCACTTCTTCGTCGTTTTTGGCTTTCTTGCACTCCTCGTCAAACCATTCTCTTTTGTTTTCCTTTGGTTTGGGGCCGATTGTGTTCTTGGCGGCTTCTGTGGCCGCTTCCTTGATTTCTTTGCATTTCTCCTCAACGATTTCGCTCTATTCCTGGTTTTCTGTTACCTTCTCTTTCTGTTTCTATAGTACTTCTGCTATATTATTTTGGAAAACGGTTGTTCTCTCTGAAAAGTTCTTGTTTCTTCGTTTAGTTTTTCCAGGTGATATTTTGTTTGGGATTCGGGGGATATTTTTGCGCGGTTGACTATTCGTTCTCTGTAAACAGCTTTAACTAAGAGGTCAGAGTCAATATTTGCTCCTCTGTAGGTTCTGATATCACGTAAGCTGGATGCGTTTCTTTGACCGATGATCAGGTGCTCGATTTGGTTGGCCGTTCTGCCGTCCGGGGATATCCATGTATGTTACGGTGTGGGAAGTACGTTGAGCTAATTATCATGTTTTTACTTGTTGCGAAATCTAATATCCTTTTTCCGTTGTTATTGGATTCGTCATGGAGGTTTTGTTTTCCTATGGTTGGTTCGTATTCCACTTCCTTCCATATTTTGGCGTTCAGGTCTCCGAGGACGATTTTGATATCGTTTGTTGGTATTGTATCATAGGTTCTTCCTAATGTTTGGTATTGGTTGTGGTAAATTTTGGTACAGTTCGTCTGACTATTTCTTCCTTCTCTTCCGTTTCCGCGTGGATATTTATTATGGACAAATTAAAGAACTTTAGCTTTAGTCGTATCACGCACAGCCTCTCGTCGTTGTCTGAAGTCTATGATCCTGGTTTTGGTTTTTTTGATCTACTTTAAATGCGACTCCGGGTTCGTAGCTTTAACTAAGTGGTGGTCAGAGTCAATATGCCGATCTTCCAGAGAGCTGATCAGAGCCGATCTTCCTTTCCACTGTATAGGATCGAGTGTGTCTTTGTATCCATTACTCCTTTCCCCAACCAACTGGTCTCCTGTATGGCGGTTACTTGTATTTTATATTGCTCTAGTATGGGGAGTAGTTGCTTTAGCGTTCCTGTTTTGTATAGGGTTCGCACGTTCCATGTTCCGATACTCATTTCAGTGTTTCGCTTGGGACGTCTTCTCAAAGTCCGTCCGGTCCGCGGCTTCTTTAGAGGTTTCGTTTTAAAAGGTTTTTCCGGGATGGGGTTGTTAGCTCCACAGTTGTTAGCCCAACCCTCTCGTCAGCCCTGACCTTTCTTTGACAACCCAGTAAGGTTGCTCAGGTTGCCTGGGGTTCCCCACCTTTATATTCATATAAAGGCGACTAGGAGGTGGGAGTCGGAACTGGGTAGGACAGGCTATGCTACGCTAACAGGAATCAGCATCGTGTGGTACGAATGCACTACCCCATTTGAACCCCCCAAAGCATAATCAAAAATAGCCGATATTTCTACAATTTGGCAAAAAATTCTTTACTTTATTGTGCTTTTCTTCCGCTCTCGTCAGCCCTGACCTTTCATTGACAACCCAGTAAGGTTGCTCAGGTTGCCTGGGGTTCCCCACCTGTATATTCATATAAAGGCGACTAGGAGGTGAGAGTCGGAACTGGGTAGGAGAGGCTATGCGACGCTAACAGGAATCAGCATCGTGTGGTACGAATGCACTACCCCATTTGAACCCCCCAAAGCATAATCAAAAATAGCCGATATTTCTACAATTTGGCAAAAAATTCTTTACTTTATTGTGTGTCAGTCTGTCCGTCTGTCCCTCTATGTGGCTGTTTGTGGAATCGTAGCTCCTAAACAAATGGACCGATTTCGCTGCGGTTTTTTTTATTTGAAAGCTGACGTGAGCGAGGAGGTTCTTAGCTATAGTTTATGACAAACTGTTCAGGCATTTGATGATTTCTTTTAACTTATTAATATTTTGATGATGAGCGTCGCCGCATCGGGGAACTGCTAAGTAAATCATGTAATAAAACCAGAATACAAAGAAATAATAAGATAATTGTTAATGATAGAGTGTGGATTATACTTACTCTGTGTAAGCAACGTACGTAAGTAACAAAACAACAATATCCAATCGTTTACTTTTCAGATTCATTTACTCATGGAGTTAAATGGACAACAAAGAAATTTTTTTTTTTTTTTGCTTTTTAGAGGTTTTTTGTGTCGGGTGTTGCTTAAACTTTTTAATTTTTTTTTAATAGATATCATCCCTTAAATTTGACAACCCAAAGCAGCTTTTAAGCTTCATTCCGTTTTTTTTGCAATTTTTTGCATAAAAACACGAAATAACAAAAAAATGTTCAAAGTAACTTTTATAGAGAATGAAATTCTTTACAACTTTTATCTAAAAAAAAACAGACAGGGGTGCCAATTTTTGTCACCAAATGTCATATTCTGTCAAAAATTTTAATGTCTCTGCCAACTCTGTACGAGTACTATTCCTCTGGTGGAATACACGGAGGTCTCTCGTCTTCCAAACCATTTTTCCAACTGAACAACAAGAATCTGACGATTTACAGCGGATCAGTGCATTATTTCCGCGTGCCGAAACCTTACTGGAGAGATCGACTTAGGAAGATAAGAGCTGCCGGCCTCAACACGGTGGAGACTTACGTCCCTTGGAATTTGCACGCGACCCAACCTGGCCATTTTGATTTCGGAGAAGGCGGTTCTGATTTTGAGAAGCTCTTGGACGTAGAAACCTTTCTAAAAACGGCGAAGGAAGAGGATTTGTTCGCGATAGTACGTCCTGGTCCTTATATTTGCGGAGAATGCGAGTTTGGAGGTTTGCCCAGCTGGTTGCTAAGGAAAGGGGGCATCAAATTACGCAGCAGCGACAAGTACTACATGGACTACGTAGCAAGATACTTCAAAACCTTACTCTCGATTTTAACTCTCCTCCAATTTACGAAAGGCGGTCCGATCATTGCGTTCCAAATCGAGAACGAATTCGGAAGTTTGAAGAATCACTACCAAAAGTACCTAACCGTGCTTAAGAACATCTTCAGAAAAAACGGCGTTACCGAGTTACTCTTCACTTCCGATGGTCCATCCGCTGGCAACTTGGGCCAAATCCCAGGCGTTTTGTTCACGAGCAACTTCCAAACCGAACCAACAGAGGAATTAGAAATATTAGGTACGTATCAACCTGGTAAACCGCTTATGGTCATGGAATACTGGACGGGATGGTTTGATCACTGGGGAGAGACCCACAAGACCGTCAAAAACTTCGATTGCACTTACGGATTGAGAATCATCTTAAGTTTCCCAGCTTCTGTTAACCTCTACATGTTTCACGGAGGTACTAGCTTTGGATTTATGAACGGAGCTAACTTGTTGAACAAACACGTGGATAACAGGGGATATCAACCGGAAACGACTAGTTACGATTATGATGCTCCTCTCAATGAAGCTGGAGATTACACGGTGAAGTATTTCGCTACAAAAGGTCTGATCAAAAGGTACAACCCGTTCGAACTAGTCTACCTAGTTTGCCTAAAATTAAAGAGAAGATTGCTTATCCAGCTATTTAAATCTTTGCTCAACTGACGTTGCCCGAACTAATGGCACAAACTCCTTGTAGGATCACAAGCGAAGGAATGATTCCCATGGAACTTCTGCCCATCAACAATAATTCAGGTCAAAGTTGCGGTTATTTGATTTACAGAAAAGAAAATCTTTATATACCGAGGAATTCTGTTCCACCTATTGTTGGGAGGGTTTGTAATACGGTTATGGTGTTGATTGGTGGGATTCTGCGGTCGAAGATTTTGGAAACTGTGGAGGATTTCAACGGTTTCGGTTACTGGAGGCTGCGGGATTCCAGTTTAAAGATCGACGCCAAGTATATAAACGCGACGTTGGACTTGGTGGTGGAGAATTGGGGCTGGGTGAACTTCGGCTCGTAGTCTCCTACTTTCAATTCTATTATTAATTTGGTTCAAACCATGACATCTCATTTTAAATTTTCAAAATACTTAAAAATAATTGCAACATTAATATGTTATAGACAATTCAATTCTCTACTAATGTTGTTTAAACAACTTTTGGCTATTTTGTCTGTTTTTCTCAAATTTCTCCCATTTAGACTTTTCTTCAAATCGTTCCAAAAATCACAAAATAAGTGATAAAACCAAACAAATTTTCTCTTAGACAATGAAATTCTTAACAGTTTTTGTCTAAAATATTTTCACGTACTTATTACTATTACATATTATTATTACGTACAAAAAAATTTACGTATAATTACGTTTTGTTGTGCGCATGCGTCAATTTCCGCCATGTTATACGTCAAAATTGCCCGAACTTTCATATTCCCGCCTTTAAAACTTGACGGATGCGCATGCGCTTAACTAACCGTTAAAAGGTCTGAACAGTTCAAATAATTAAAAATAAATAAATTGGATAGTGTCACACGAGGAATATTATTTATAGGTAAATTATTTCTAAATTAAAATGAAACAGAACGTGTTTGTTTTAAAGAGATTGTTTATTTTACCTTTAGTATATAAAAGAGTATTGCAAAAAAAAACAACTAAATTGTATTTAAAATTATATTAAAAGCTTGTTTTGGGTCAGAAACAAAGAGAAATTTCAGTAGAAAAAGTGTTTCTTTGTTACTTCGGTAATCACTTTTTTCCAGTACTGGCGTTTTCGCAAAAAAGACAGAATGAGTATCGATTTCTCACTCTCGATGTACTAAAGTCGCGTCCGAAACACGTGTGTAGGGGTGTTAAATTTGCAATGACGTCGCCAATAAAACCGGCAATTGCACGGAGCGCGTTGCAACCCACACTCACATCGCCGAACCTCAATTTATGCCGGCATTTGTATGCATCGAGGGTATCTTGTCACCCCATCGCTCGGTTCAATGGTTCAAAATATAATTGCGCCCGAATCCACCTGATAATATTTTCGAATTGTATAAATCGCGCGTAATCAACCGTTCCACTTTCCACGATCATTTATACACGCTCCCCTTGTATTCCCCCAGTTCCCCGCCCCTAAAAGCCCAACTAATTGATTTACTCCGCGCCATTATGAATTCGCGGAAACCCCATATTTATGTTATTATTTCACGCGCGCGGATTATTATCGCTGAATACATCGCCCGTAATTACGATATGCTAAATTTACATTTACACCCATGTAAGATCAATCTTTTATACCCGTAATTATATTCCACATTATTATATAAATATTTTCCATTCAATTTGCATACGATGTAAATTATATATCATGTAATTACCATTATGCAAGCAAAAAAATAAAATTCTCATTTTTCATATAAATTTTTTTACATTTTGCCATGTAATTATAATTCGAAACACTTGATTATAATATTTCCTTATAATATTCATTTACAACAAATATAATTGAGTAAATAAATATTTCAACAACGTGTCTAATAAACGATACAAACAAGATAAATAGAGATATAATATGGAAACGGGATGTAATAAAAAGTGAAAGGAATGTTTCTTTATATTTCGATAATAATCGGCAATAACATATATTTAAATAAGGCGGCTTTACATATAAAAATTTGTTACTAATTCCTGATTTACAAGGTTTTAGATCCAATAAAATGTTTACGAAAAACTAGAACAATATATGTTTCAATTAATATGAAAAAGGAATAATATAATTAGTTAAATATAATTAAACATTTTAAATTAAATAGAAATTAGCAAATATTATGAAATTACACAATTGCCCAACAAAATGAAATTTACATCTTGCTGTCAATCTTCTTGTGAAACACATCTTGTGGTGAAAATTAGAAATCTGATTTTCAGTTTTAAATTTTGGATTGGATGGAAGCACTAACGTACTCCAAAAAATACCTAGCATTTTTCATAGTTTTTCAAGTTCTAGTTATTGAAATATACGTTGTCTGTTAGAAAAGTATCCGACTTTTATCCGAAAAAAAAACTGGCATACCTGGTGCGTTGGAAACCTAATCACCCTCAAAGTAGTCTCCTTGGAACTCCACACACTTCTCCCAGCGGTACCGCCATTGTTGGAAGCATTCCGAAAAAGCCTCTTTCGGAATCGACTTTAGCTCGGCTGTGGTTGCAGCCGTAATGTGCTCTCTTGTCTGAAATCGCGTTCCTTTCAATGACCTTGACTTTGGGGAATAGCCAGAAGTCACAGGGGGCCATATCAAAAGAGTAAGGAGCCTGTCGAACAAGAGGAGTTTGGTATTTCGCCAAAAAATGTGAACCAAATGCGATGAATGTGCTGGAGATTCTCGTGATGTAGCCAATTTCCATCAATTCTTCTCGCCAATTTCCTGATCATCACAACTCCAGTCGCAATATCTCGGATAGTCACACGATCACCATCACCACAGCGTTCACTTTGGCAATGACATGGTCATTTCGGCATGTTGACGGCCGACTAGAGCGTGGCTCGCTTTCCACCGATGTGCGACTGTCTTTAAACCGGTTATACCACTCCTTAATCTGTGTGATGCCCATAGAATCGTCGCCGAAAGCCGTCTGAATCTTCCAAACGGTTTCCACTTGGTTATCGCCCAGTTTCTGGCAAAATTTGATGCAGTTCAGACGAGAGCACTACGCACTACGTCACTCGAACACTGCTCGACAGCAGCTGACCATATCTACAGGCGGGAAAAAATTTACGCATGCGCAAGGTCGGCTGATGCAAGCGCGCTTGATTCAAATCCATCAGGTTTTCAAAATAAAAAATAAGGTCGGATACTTTTCTAACAGACCACGTAGACTAATTGATTTTACAAACTTATTAAAGCGAAATATAACTTGAATATATAATAGTATATTACGAACGAGAGTTGTAAGAAGCATATAACGTACGAGCGGAACAGTTACGCGCGACCCGCGTAGCGCTTTCCACCGATTTGCGACCGTCTTTAAACCGGTTATACCACTCCTTAATCTGTGTGATGCCCATAGAATCGTCACCGAAAGCCGTCTGAATCTTCCAAATGGTTTCCACTTGGTTATCGCCCAGTTTCTGGCAAAATTTGATGCAGTTCAGACGAGAGCACTACGCACTACGTCACTCGAACACTGCTCGACAGCAGCTGACCATATCTACAGGCGGGAAAAAATGTACGCATGCGCAAGGTCGGCTGATGCAAGCGCGCTTGATTCAAATCCATCAGGTTTTCAAAATAAAAAATAAGATCGGATACTTTTCTAACAGACCACGTAGACTAATTGATTTTACAAACTTATTGAAGCGAAATATAACTTGAATATATAATAGTATATTACGAACGAGAGTTGTAAGAAGCATATAACGTACGAGCGGAACAGTTACGCGCGACCCGCGTAGCGCTTTCCACCGATTTGTGACCGTCTTTAAACCGGTTATACCACTCCTTAATCTGTGTGATGCCCATAGGATCGTCACCGAAAGCCGTCTGAATCTTCCAAATGGTTTCCACTTGGTTATCGCCCAGTTTCTGGCAAAATTTGATGCAGTTCAGACGAGAGCACTACGCACTACGTCACTCGAACACTGCTCGACAGCAGCTGACCATATCTACAGGCGGGAAAAAATTTACGCATGCGCAAGGTCGGCTGATGCAAGCGCGCTTGATTCAAATCCATCAGGTTTTCAAAATAAAAAATAAGGTCGGATACTTTTCTAACAGACCACGTAGACTAATTGATTGTACAAACTTATTAAAGCAAAATATAACTTGAATATATAATAGTATATTACGTAACGAGAGTTGTAAGAAGCATATTACGTGCGAGCGGAACAGTCACGCGCGACACTCGTAGCGGAGTCACCATCTCACAATGTTAACGAAACAGAGAATTCTGCGTTATATGTTTTCGGTTCTTTTTTAAATCGTGGATACTAACCGATGCAAATAGCAAATATCTGGAAGCATTCGAGAAGTGGTTATATCGAAGGATGTTGAGAGTTTCGTGGAAAAACCAACACTGAGATCCTTCATATAATGCGGAAGAATAAAGTGCGCTCCTCAATGTCATAAAATGCAGAAAACTCCAATACCTGGGGCATATTATTAGAAATGAATGTAGATTCCATCCACTGCAAACAATACTGCAAGGGAAAGTAGCGGGAAACAGAGCTGTTGAAAGAAGAAGATATCCTGGTTGAAGAATCTAAGAATATGGTTTGCCATAACTACAACCGAGCTTTTCCGAGCAGCAGCAAACAAAGTGATGATTGCCAAAATGATTACTAATGTCCGGAGCGGATAAGAACTTTAAGAAGAAGAACTTGACCGATTTACACATTTATAATTCAAAACAGCAAAGCTGCACTGATGAGAGAACCACAGATGGCTATTCACTTACTTTAATGAAAATTAAATGACCTTAAAAAACAATGTTATTTCTCTAGCTCTGTTAGTGCCATGAAAATGGACTGGGACTAGTAATAACATGCAAATCTCTGTTGTATAATTAAATATCGTGTGTGAAATTAGCCAGGAAGTAGTTGTTTTAACATGAGATTTGTTCATAGTCTTAATATGGCTCAATATTATAGAGCTACGAACAGCTTGAATATATTTATATATTCAAGCTATGTTTATTTTAAGTTTGTATGATAGTATCTGTAATTAGTATTGTTTCACAAATTGATTTTAGTCTTCTCCTTTGTAACCTTTGTTTAACGGTTTATCGCAAATACTCCTAAGAGTATCATCATTCGATTCAACATCCCAAAATTAGTTAGAAAATGTGTAAAGCTGTGCTGGGTAGCTTGAAACTTTATAAAATCGCATCAAATCATCCGCCGGCGGCGGTAAATAGAATGGGGATTTTATACGCCGCCGTTGTACTACTGTTTGGTACAATCTTCCGCCGTCACATATCCGATCCGATTGTCTCCTTGATCAGGCCCAGTTGAAGGAGCCAGAGTCTGGTGTCAGATTGCATCCTCCAACCCCCTTACTTATTGTTAGTTTGGTCTGCAGGATGATGCAGTTTACCGGGGTGTGGCCGCTGTCCTCTTCTTGGACAGCTTCTAGAAGCCATAAGTGAGAGTTGCATATCTGTTGGGAACCAAAGTAGAGAGGATCGAGTAGGTTTTTTTTATCAATCGGTGGGTCAAGGGCTGTAAGCCCTGAAAACACCGCGGCCTTGTGGCCTATTGCATTTGCCCACAATGTTCCATTCAGCGATTTTACCACTATACCGAAGGCGCGATTACAAAGGTGAACATCGTGAGGGAGCGGTCCCTTTTTTTGAATTAATAAAACTTTGTTTATTATAATTATTATTGTGTAAAATACAAGATTAGAAAAATTTAAAAATAAACAGAAATGGGAATGAGACGAATTCATTTTTTGGGTCATATGGAAAGAATGAATCATACGACGCTTACTTACCAAATCCACAAATTTCTACAGAACAAACGTACAAGACCAAAGTGGTACAAACAAGTAGAGAGGAACCTAGTGGAGATGGGATCGCCAGATCTGATGAATAGAAATGTGATCAGGAATATTGTTCACACAAGGGGATTTGAGGAAGATCAGAAGAAACCAACAAGACGTGTACGGTCGGAGGAACAGAAACTATTGGGCAAGGAGGAAGGCTCAACATACGTTGATTCCGCGTTGTCCTAAGTGACCCATCCGCGAGAAGAAGAAGAAACAGAAATTTGAAAGAAAAATCGGAAAGGTCGCAAATTTTCCGGTTCAAAATACTGCTGGGTGCTAGTTTTCTTCGAAGGCAATTTTTCAAATTCCTGTTTTTTCGAGAGTCTTTTCGAGGAATTTTCTGTTCCTTTGGTCAGTATCAAAATCTCAATTCCGACCGTGAGTAGTTACCAAACACTAATTTTTGTCCTAGTATCGCAATATCCTTTTCAAAACGCCTAGGAAAACGCGGATTTTTTTTCGGACAATTCTTTACTTCCGCAAGGCTCGTTCCAAGATCGTAGCTGTAGTTACAAAAAAATAAGGAATTAAGAATTTTCCGACAATTTCTTCAGTTCACTATCGTCCAAAATCTAAGCAAAATTTTCCAAAAATGAAGGCGAAAATGTTCAAACAACTTTTTCAGTTTGATCCATACTTGAATCAATTGAGTGAAATTGAATTCAACTTGATCCATATAACAATATTCCTGAAAATCTAGTAAAAACTTCACTTTCCTTAGTTTGGTCCAAAATCAAGGAAAAATTTTTCAATGACGCCTTCTGTTCCTCATGGTCTGATCCAAACTATGAGCATAGATTCTCCAAACTCCTTCAGTTCCCATGGTCAGCACCAAAGTCTAGGTAATAATTTTCCCGAAAATCAAAGAAAAACTCCCAAATCCCAGGAAACCAAACCGGTTTTCCAATTCTTTTTTTTCTAACGATTTGAGAAAGAAACTGCCGAAAGTCCTCCAGTCGGCTTTCTTTGTGTTTCCGCCTCGTCGTCCTTCATTCCCACGGCGTTGAAATCCCCTATTAGAAGATTGCAATAGGACGGTCTTGCATTCATTGCTGTGGACATGTGTTCGTAGAGGTCTTCAACTTCATCGTCGTCTTTGTCGGATGTGGGCTCGTAGACTTGAATCACTTTTAAGTTATACCTTGCATTTAGTTGTAAGATAACATAGACTACTCTCCATGATATGCTTTTGATCTCTATCACTTTGCTTGCGTGCTTTTTATGAATAAATAGTCCAACTCCTCCTATAATCGTTTCCTCTTCCCCTTTATAGTAGAATATATTTCCAGAAGGCTCTCTGACTATGCTAGGAAAATAAGGGTATCTTTCTATAGCCACGTTGCAAGATTGCCTCCAAACCGACTAACCAACCGTCTGTTCATCTTCTGACAAAACAAGATGGTTCGTACCACTTGGTTGACAAAAACTGAGAAGGATATTAAAGAACTGGGAATAACAGATCTCCAAAACAGACAGTCTGTGAGACACACCCTGAAGGAACTCCGTGGATTTCAGGAAAAAAACCCCGAAGCATGAGTCCTGAGGAGAATGAACCCCGAGAATGGAGTTACACCTGCAGAAGATGCGACAATACTGGGCAAAAATCAAAGCCCAACAGTTGAACAAGCCTGGTCCAAAATTGGCCTATTCGAAACAAGAAGAATATATTTCTTGTTTTCAGAGTTATCCAGCTTTCTTCTTCTCACCTGACTTCAGTGATTCCTACAATATCTCATCTGATGCGGATCGGTCTTCTTCTATTTCTAAAAGTTTTTGCTTCGACTACATAGATCTTGCATTATACGTAGCGATTTTGAATTGTATATTTTGGTAGCCTGCCTTAACCCGGGGATTCTTTGCACCCTCTGTACTTCTCTCATGTTTCCAGCCGCTATCGTGGTTGGAATCTGAAATACCGCCAGGAACTGAGGGCCGTTTCATTTCTTGACACTTCATCAATATGTGGAGGGGGCGGTGTTTCAAACCATGATGTTTCAGACGGGTGCGGGTTGGTGGTGGAGAGTAGTCCTGCTTCCAAGGATTTTATACGCCGCCGTTTGGTAGAATCTTCCGCCGCCGCATATAGGATCTGATCCTCTCCTTGATCAAGTTCGGTTTAAGGAGCCAGAGTCTGGTGTCAGATTGCCTCCCCCAGATAACCCCCTCACTTAGTTTGGTCTGCAGGACGATGCAGTTTACCGGGGTGTGGCCGCTGTCCTCTTGTTGGACAGCTTCTAGGAGCCATAAGTGAGAGTTGCATATCTGTTGGGAACTAAAGTCCCACATCATCCTCGAGAGGGTCGAGTGGGTTTTTTTATCAATCGGTGGGTCAAGGGCTGTTAGCCCTAAAAACACTGCGGCCTTGTGGCCTATTGCATTTCCCCACAATGTACCATTCATGCAAAAAGATCCAGCCCCTTGTGTTAGGTCTAGGAGCCGTAATGCTAAGCTCGTGCCTCCTAAATGCAATTGCTTCACTATGGAAGATTATATGAGAAGCAGTTTTATCCTCGTCATAGCCTAGTCTGCACTGTGGTTCATTACTCCAGATCTCCATTTTGTGAGGGCAGTGACCTGTAAATGAGCCGGCAACAATTGTGATGAAACTTCCTTTTCAGTTGTAGGAGTTCAACAAGAGACCGATGATTTTTTTAGCATTTGTTTGCTATGTTTCTGACCATTTGTTTTATCCCACTGTAGCCGGTGCTTAGTAGCTACCACAGATTTTATTATGGGCTATGGTTTTGGTAATGTAGGAGTCCCTGCTAGCACTGATGTTTGCTTTGTTAGCACCATCCTTTGCTAACTTGTCCGCCATTTCGTTTCCTACCAGTTCCCTATGGCTCGGTACCCAAGCAAGTGTGACTTTGTTGTGTCTTGCCAGAGCCTTGAGGTTGTGGAGGCAGATCCAAGTTGTTTTAGATTTAATCTCATGGTACGTTAAGGCATTTAAGCAGCCCGTCTGTCCGTGAAAATGCGGATGTTTCTACTTTTGTAGTTCATCATTAGATTTTCACGGGCACAGCTCGCAATGGCGTGTATTTCCGCTTGGAATGCTGTGGTATGTGATCAAAGGAGCACAGATAAGCTTTACCTCAGGGACGGTCCGTAGATTCCTGCGCCAGTTCCACTGTCCTTTTTGGAGCCGTCTGTATACCAGTCCAGCCCAGTCATTGTTTTCTTGCTTTCTCTCCAAAGTAGTTGTGTTTTGAAGGGTAGATCGAATGATAGACTTTTCGGCATTGAGTCTCCCTCAATATTGTGGTATGGTTCTGATATTACATTCGTTATCGTGGTGTGCCCTGACGTCGCTAGAGTCTCTCAAGTGTCATTACACCTGCACCTGTAGGCTCTCATTCCTGCCTCACCTATGATGAAGATATCTAGGGGAGGTAGGCCTGTCGTAACATAATAATTGCTAAGCATGCCAGTCTTTGAACATTTGCAAGCGTTGTTCTGTCGTAAGTCTATTCATGATGAAATGGCAAAACATATTGAGTCGACAAATTGACAAATTATCACTAGAAACGGTGTTGCCAGGTCGAAAAACAAACCTCTATTAAAAAACACCCGATAGCATAACACATTTTTATTACTCATGCGGGACAAGTACTATTTTGACGCCTGCTTTTTAGTGCGACAAATGGCTGTTTGTCAATTTATTTATTTACGCTTGGCGCACGCAAATTTAGAAACAGTCTTGTCAGGTTTTTACAAACCTCCCAGGTGTTAAAAAAAAACACCCAATATCTTGTAATATCTCTTATATTTATACTTGGCGCACGCAAATTGTCAATAAAAATCGAATAGGTAACTAAAAAAAAACACAATCTAAATTAATATTAAAAAAGTGACGTGGCAGAATTTTTTTATCCAAATTTCGCTCTTGTGGGCAATTGACAACTTGCCGCACTAGTTGCACAATATACTATTATGTCATTTTTATAGAAACCAATTACTGAATATTTAAACCAATAATCTTTAACAAAGCAATAAACATGAACCCATACCAGTGGCGGCTCGTGGATGATGTTTGTGGGAGGGTTGAAAAAAAATATAATAAAAAATTCATTTTTATTTAAAAAAAAAAACGCATTTTTATTGACATATACAGAAACATATTGAATTGTTTAATTCAGTGACAACCTGTTAACCAATTATGCTTCATATAAATTTTAAAAAAATATATTTTTATTAAAATTAAATTCAAAAATAACTATCTTACATTCTATGTGTATAGCTAAGAACTACTTATTTATTAATACTTTGTTTTAAATTGTCCAGTTTTCAATTGTCCATAAATTAATTGTCCACTGAAGGTTCTTTGCCGTTGCCGAAACTCGAGTTCTTAGAAACAAACTCACAAAATGCCTAAAATACAGAGTGCGGAACTGGTGCGGACTGCAATGTTTGCAGCCCGCAATATAATATTACAAAAACGTATATCGCGGGTGGGGGTAATCAGGTCAATACACTAACTACGCAGCGAGACTCGGTCTGCACTGACTGCAGCCCGGATGAGTATACAACACACAATACACACATACAGAGCGCCTCCTCGATAGGCGCTCTGTATGTATGTATATTATTTATTGCCTACAATTCAAAAAATAAATATACTGTGAATGGAAAAATATGTTTTTGTAAAATAATTGTGTACTAATGGAATAGTTTATAGTAATTAAAAAAATGTTTTCATTTTGGCGGGTGGGCTGCAGCAATGCAGCCCTTATGGCGAGCCGCCACTGACCCATACTCATCTCAAAATAATCCTGTAAAATGTATTTGTCTTTTACCGCATTCAAGTGTTACATGCGGTTGCTCCTTTTTATTCCACACAAATTATATTTTTATTAATTGTTTATATCTTTTGGAATTTACAGAGGAATTCAATATCACCAGCAGAGCGCGAAAAATACAGACCAAGAACTCCACAAGAACCCGATCACAAGAAAGTCAAGAAAGAAGAAAAAGATCTTGGCCACGTAAGTATGAAAGTACGTAACTAACTTGATTACTAATTGTTGTCGTAGACTAATCACATTAGTAATTACACAAAATAGAAATCATTTCTTTACTGACCTATCCATTAGAATAACAAAACTAAAGTTAAAGTGTTTATATGTATTTGAAAATAATTTGAGTGATTTGTGTCGGATGGATAATATGGTACAATTTGATTATATATTTAGGTCGATATTAGTAGTTTATGATACAAGTGTGTGAAGAAGGGCTTTTGTGCATGAGTTGCGAAGTTTGAATTAATCACAATGAGTGCACAAAAGTCTTTCACACACGTGTGTAATACATTATTTGATTTACGAAACATGTTAACCCTTTGACATACAATGACGTCTCTAAGACGTCATGTATATGTGATAAGATCACATGTATATTACACGTCAACGCGCATTTTATTCGTATGTCAAGGTGTTAAAATACTGTTGAATCTACAAGAAAATAATTGTTTCTTACTAATAATAATTACTTAGTAATATTGAAAAAATTGTAATTTTGATAGAGAACATACTTCAAATCACTGACACAATAAGGTTAGAACGTGCAGTGCCTCCGTGGACAAAAATGCGAACTAGTAAAAACGCACAGTAACAGAAACACTATTTGGCTGTTGCCGATGAGTAGGGAAAGATTTTTCCTTCTAGGCCCTCCACCTCCACTGACCTAGACCTTGACACTTGTGGTTTCGATTTTGAATTTTCCCGCCTGCGTCAAATTTTCAATTTTCCCGCCTGCGTCAAATTTTGAATTTTCCCGCCTGCACCGAATTTTGAATTTTCGCGCGCATAGTGCAGGCAATGGGGTGGCCGGATGTGCGAAACCGGAAATTGGAAGTTGGGAACCGGATGTGAGAAACCGGACACGGAAGTCGAAACCAGACCTCACAACCGGAGTGGGGTTACATAGACCTCACACGTGGGACTACATAGATCTCACACCCAGCGTGGGGTTACATAGATCTTGGACGTGGTGCTACATAGACCCCACACTTTCATCAGCGAAAAACCGGAAGTGGGAAACCGGAAACGTAAGTTGAAACCGGAAGTCGGAACCGAAAGTGTCAAGGTCAATGGAGGTGGAGGGCCTAGAAGGAACCATCTTTCCCTATCTCAATGTAATCTGGCTTAACCTATAATTAATCTAGATTATATTATTGTTAGATTATGTTATATTATAGCCAGATAAAAGAGAGAGACTTCTTGATTAAAAATAAGAAAAAATAATTCAATTTTAATATACGCCATAAAATTTATTTTCACTACGTCTAATGTTTTTTGTTTAGTGACGCAAGTTGTTGTTAGTAGTTAGTAGTAATAGTTAGTAGTCCCGCGTTAGTAACAACAAACAGAAATCGTTTAATAATGAAACTCCATTTGATTTACATTGGACTTTTTCGCACGATTTGGATACTTTTACAAACGATTATAATAATGGCAGCCTTCACATACAATAATGTATTTATTAATGTGTTCATTTTGGTGTATGGGTAGATAAAAGGCTTTATGCAGACTGAACTTTTACGCACGATTTGGATACTTTTACACACGATTATAATAATGGCAGCCCTCACATACAATAATATATTAATATGTTCATCACATATAGTTCAGTGTGAGTAGATAAAAGACTTTATGCAGACTGGACTTTTACGCACGATTTGGATACACACGATTATAATAATGGCAGCCTTCACATACAACAATATATTTATTAATGTGTTCATTTTGGTGTGTGAGTAGATAAAAGACTTTATGCAGACTTTGGCAGGTTTAAAGACTTTGTCTTTTGGTCGCTCGGTTTCTTTTTTTTTATGATGCACTCGCCGAGTGCAGTTCACAGCTTACGCCATAAACGTAACGCGCAATAAACAGACGGGGCCGTAAATGCGCGGGGAATGTTTTATTATAATATAAAATGTCGCCCGGAGAAGAGACATTATTCTAACAAGTACTCCGCCAAAGTGCATATAACAAAACCGTTCAGCGAATTCTACAACTTAATAAAACTATTAACGGTCGGAATCTATTGTCCGTATCCATTTATGTTAAATCATATTTTCTTTTGTACTCCCATTTATTGATCAAATATTATTTCCATTCAAACAAATGAAAACAATATTCTTTCTCATGAAAACTTTGATTTAAAATTATTGAAATGCAACGTATTCCAAATACTGATTTAAGCGTGTGATAAACCGTAAAATTATTTTGGGTTTTTGTTTGCTTTGTAATGGTTTTCGACAATATTATGATCCGATTTAAATTACCAATTATAAAAGGTTGGAGCGAAACGGATTCGGGAAAGGTCGTCAATCTAAATGGCATTTACGTCCATTTTACGCCACCGTAAATATCTTCACTTATTATTCCTTCCTCGCCACGTTGCGCCAAATAGGGAAAAAAACAAAAGGGGAAAGAAACCACATATTTATTACACACTCAGTTAACAAATGTTAATAGGGAATATGCATGAAATTTATATTTACCAGGATAAAACACACATATACATAGATACAAATATTTGGTTCAAATATTTTTTTTTGGAATCTTTATTGACCGGACATTTCAACTAAACCAGAGGTGGCGAACCTTTTTATGACCGCGTGCCATTTTTCTTAAGTTTCTACATTATGAAATGCTGACGTGCTTGATAACTTTGCCTGAATATCCGTTACTCTATTAGCCTGAATATTATATAATACCGTGTTAGCCTGAATATGATGTTTGAAAGTATCAAAGTCCATCCCGATTTACAAAAATTAAGGGTCAACGCGGGATCCCACTACCGACCAATCTGTATTCAAAGCCAGTTCTCAAAAAAAATTAAGACATGTAGCGGAAATAGTACCAGAGCACTCCGCGAGTACCCTGTCGGAGCGCTACCCGTCGCGCATAAACCCTGTCCCGGGTCGCATGTCTACCACATCATACGTCCATCGTATTGGTTCACCCCCTCTCGAGTTCCACCACCCTGGCTGTAATCGTCCGTTGTGTAAACGACCCTACGGTATATACATCGCTACATCGTCCAAGGGAAGAGAGTTCGTCTAGGCGCTTGCTTGCAGTAACACCTAACTAGAACTTGACTACCCTGGCTTTACTTAGCAGACCTTGGTTGATCCTTACGTTATAAAAGTAACTGCGACTTAGCTAATAAATCGTTGTATGTAAATACATCACCTTTGCGTTTGTATTTCCGAACCTCTACGTCCCGACGTTACAGATATCATTTCTGACTCGATTATCAAGTTTCTTGGAAAGTAATAACATGCTGACAAACAGTAAACACGGCTTATGGAAAAGTAACTCAACTTATACGTGTCTGATGGATTGTGTTAATTACTTCTCTAAATTGAAATCAGGAGGTTCTTGCTTTATTTTGCCACCTAAGCAAAGCATTTGACTCTTTTGATAACAAGCTCCTTCCGCAAAAAAATGAAGATATTGGAGTTAAAAGCGTTGCCAAGATCTGGGTAAAATCTTCCTTGCATCAAAGAGGACGAACATATATCGTAAACGGTTCAAAATCGGAAAATAAATTAAAGAAGTGTAGCGGCAACGAGCCGTTACATTTTTATTTCTTAGTTTTTCGAGGACATTACAATAATTCTTCTTCTTCTATAGCTCTACAGCCCTGGGTGGGCGTTGGCTTGAGTTACAACATCCTTCCATCTCTCCCTGCTGTTAACCAATTGCAGCCAGTTTCTCACACCTAATATCTTTAGGTCGTCGATACAGTCATCTCGCCATCTCTTACGTGGTCTACCCCGAACTCTTCTTTCATGTGGACGTCAGTATTTTCGGTCCTCGGGTGCCTTTCATACGCATAACATGTCCAAACCATTGTAACAGTAGTGCTTTTACATGCCTTAATATGTCTGCTCCTCGAATTAGTCTGTCCAGTTCATGGTTCATTCTGAATCTCCATTACAATAATTACGCAAATATTTTCAAAAGAATTTCCGAAAATATTTTATTAGGGTCGGTAATGTAATCCTCGAGCAGGTTAAGAAATATTTGTATTTTTAGTTTTGCGAAGGCATTACGGGGATTACCCAGGCATTTTCGGACGAATTTCGGAAAATATTTTATCAGGGTCAATGCTGTAATCCCCGGGGAAATTACGACAAGATGTTTTCCCCGAGAATAGGTAATCGCCAAAACAACAAATTGTCGAATAATCACCCTCAGATGAGGGACCAGTATATCTGGACATAGTATAAATAGCTGGACCCCTGAATAAACAAGTTATAGTCTCACCGACCTTCGCAACCGCAACATGAACTCGCTCATTCCGCCAACCCTCAACGAAACCGCAGCTATGTACCTCGACCCCGCCTACCTGGACATCCTGGACGACAGCCTCATCGACCAAATGATAATTTACATAATGAAAAGGAGAAAGACCCAAGGCGACAACGAGAAACCCCAGGAAACCGCCGCCGAAAAGACAACCGAAGCCGCCCCCGAAAAGACAGCCGAAGCCGCCCCCGAAAAGACAACTGAAGCCGCCGCCGAGAAGACAACCGAAGCCGCCCCAAGGAAAACTACCGATGCCGCCCCCAAAAGTACAACTTAAGCCGCCCAAAAGTACAACTGAAAGACCCAAGGCGACAACGAGAAACCCCAGAAAACCGCCCCCGAAAAGACAACCGAAGCCGCCCCCGAAAAGACAGCCGAAGCCGCCCCCAAAAGAGAACAACTGAAGCCTCCACCAAGAGAAGAACTGAAGCCCCCTAAAGAACAAATGAAGCAGCCTCCAAAAGAGCATCTGAAGCCGCAAAGAGAGCAACTGAAGCCGCCCCATGGAGAAGAGTCACACCGACGGACACATACGGCCCCACCGAAGCCGCCCTCAAGCGCAAACCAAGACCAAGAGGAAGAGAAGAGAAAACCATCAAACCAAGAAAAATCAAGAAAAAAGCTAAACTGGAGAAGACCAAGAATCAATCGAGGAACCCGACAACCCCGCCAAGAAAACAGGACCCACCTGTAGGCAAGTAGAACCGAATGTAGTCCACCGAAGAAAACCAAGGAGAAAAAAAAAACGAAAGACAAACAACAACAGACGACAATAACAGACTAAAAAACAAAACAACAACCGAAAATCAAAACAAACGACGGCGTAACAACGGGCTCACGCCCACGACCGCCATAAAACAAAGGATCCTATATAAACAAGTTAGTGCACTGGAACAATTCAATCCGGACGGTCAAGCGACAGACAGTCGCGGTCCACACAGTCAGGCGCAACTGTCAACGATATATACCAGTGTAATCCCCGGGGAAATTACGACAAGATGTTTTTCCCGAGAATCGGTAATCGCCAAAACAACAAATTGCCGAATAATCACCCCCCCAGATGAGGGATCAGTATACCTGGACATAGTATAAAGAGCTGGACCCCCGAATAAACAAGTTAGTTCACTGGAACAGTTCAATCCGGACGGTCAAGCAACAGACAGTCACGGTCCACACAGTCAGGCGCAACAGTCATCCATATACACCAGTCCGGCGCAACAGTCAACCATATACACCAACTCACAGTTACTCTTTTTCACAATTTTAACAATAAACTAGACATTGTGAAGAAAATCAATAGCTTAGACAGACAAGTCGTTAAATGTATGCCAACAAGTTGGGGACGTTACATTAGCATCAGTCATATCAATAGCGGTCGATGGGTGTTGTGACATAAACGATACGGCGCAAGTTGTCCATTTTGCTCGCTTTATATCATCAGTTGGTTCCAAAGAAGAACTCCTGGGATTAATGTCACTCAAGGGTCAAACACAAGGAGAAGATGTAGAAAATGCAGTGAGCGAATGTCTGAATAAAAATCACATCGATCTTATTAAAATGGTGTCAATTGAAACAAACACAATTTTAAAACGAAAAATTGATCATGACATGCATGGGCGTAGCCAGGGGGGGTTTTGGGGGGTTCAACACCCCCCTGCCCCCTTCCCCCGAAATATGCAAAATATAAGATAAACATTATATTGAAATCAGGAGGGACGAGTAGAGACGAGGGGTCTCGTCAAGAAAGCATGGTAGATGTGGAGTTTAGGAACCCTTGTAAACTAAACCCTGGCTACGCCTATGATGACGTGTTATCTTTCCATTGCATAATTCACAAGGAAGCACTTTGCGGACAAACTTCCAGAAGATATGGGTAAAGTTATGGATGTAGTTAGAGTCGGACTGGGCCGGAAAGGCCTGGATGGCTCCCCATAAACCCGGGGCGCGGAACGGGATATTGATAATTGTAAGTTCTGGATATAAAGGAATGTATAATAATATTATTTACTGTCATTTTTGACAGTTTTTATCAACTATCGTCATTTTGGACAGTAATTAGCATTTTTGATAGTTGTTATCAATTTTGACAGTTATTACAATGTTAATTGACTATTATAAATTATTTTACGATTTTTACCACTTTTGACAGATTTTAATTATAAATGGCAGCTTTAATGATTAATAATAACCGAGTAGACAAATACACATAATTATCCAAAGATGCAAAGAATATTTTTGCCATTTATGACAAGTTTGAAAAGTTTTTATAACATCCACTTTGGGACAGCTTTACTAATTAAATCAAGGGAGGGACACGGAAATCTTTTGTTACTCTTTAGCATTAAAGACATTCTCATTTATGACAAGTTTTGGGAATATAAGTTTTCGATGAAAATAAGAAGTTGGAGAAGAAAGGCTCTAGATAGAGAGGAATGGAAGGAAGTAATTCAGCAGGCCAAGGTTCTACATGGACCTTAGTGCTGACAGAAGAAGAAGTTTTCGATGATCTTAACGTAACGGGACGCGACGTGACGTATAACTTAAACACGTTCTTTTATATGCGACTGATTACGCCTGACGCGACGTACATATCAGAACTTAACGTAACGTAAAAGCTGCCAAAGTTCAAACCTGGCTTCCCGTTACGTTAGCTGATTCATATGACTATTTTTGCCAATCAAGAGTGACATTGTTATTGTGTTATGATTGGTGGTATTGTGTTGTGATTTATATTGTGCAATAGCCAGTAACTATAACAACAGAAAGAAAAGAAAATGTCGATGGACCTTTCACAAACGTACCGTTAGTTAAATTCACGTCAAATCACTTTACGTCGCGTTGCGTCCCGTTACGTTCATCGTAAACCCGGCATTAACCATCCAAAGTTCTGCATATCAAGGAATGATAATGTCATTTTAGACAGTTAATATCAGCTATTGTCATTTTTGTAGTAATTGCCATTTTTAACAGTTATTACAATTTTTGACAATTATGAACTAATTTAGCGTTATTAGCACTTTAGACAGATTACAATAATAAATGTAGCGGCAGGACCCGCAAGCCAGACTTTTAGGGGGGTTGCGCAGGATAGTGGCCGGCTAGCAAACGCCACCTCAACTACATGGCCAGTCAGACGCTGGATTTGGTAGTCAAAGCCACCAATAACATTACAGCAAAGGGGCTTAATCACCGCCAATTATGAAGAAAATTTAAAAATATGAAAAAATTATCCGTTCTAAAATAACGATCCGATTTAAAATCTTTTTAAATAAAAAATTGGCTCTTAAGTTTATAGAGTTTGCCGACCCCTGGTCTAGCTTGTCTGATATTTTGGGGTCAGCACCTAATATTGATGCGGTGAAAATGCACAAAAAGATATTACGAGCGATGCTCAATGTACACCCTCTTCAATCCTGAAGAGTTCAATAAACGTTCAATACGAGTTTTTTACAGTTCAATAAACGGAATCCATCAACGATTAACACATTTAATTTAATATCTTTTTTAGGTGGAGGTCCGCATGATTTGCAATGGTCTTTGTTCAACAAGCAGAACATTTTATGGGTAGCGTTCAAATGTTGTGCTTGATGAACAAAGACCTTCTTCCTTCTCTCGCGTGCCAATAAAAATTTTCAACGTGTCAGGTGTGACACGCGTGCCATAGGTTCGCCACCGCTGAACTAAACCATTATTCTTTAATTAATATCTTTAAATACTTAAAAATAATAAATAAAAGTGCAAATAAGCGAGGGAAATTCAAATTTGTAAAACGCAACATTGGTTGAAACGAAAGTGACGTAACATACCATATAAACAAGTCCGTATTTTTACATTTGTATGTCATTGCAGTCTTTTGGTTAGAAAACAAACGTCAAAAACGTCAAGAGTAGGTAAAGATGATGCGTTTTAAATCACTCCGCCTTATGGGGATTTACATGTAACCCTCCACCTTAAGGGAAATTACATGTAATCCCTCCCCCTTATGGGGAATTACATGTAAAATTTAGCCTACCCCTCCGTATGGGGAATCCTATAGAAAATAGTTTGGAACGTGACCGTAGAAATAAACACTGCTTGTTTCTTGGAATTGATCTGTGTTTATCCTACGTGAGCGTAAAAATAAACACTGTTTCTTGGAATTAATATGTTTATCCTATTAAGAGTTTGACCTAGTTTTTGACCCGTGCAAGTGAATCGTGAGAAAGTGAAAACCGTCGAGTTAGCATTTTCCTGTTTCAACTTGTCTAGCTAAATCATTGACCACGTGACACATGCGGCGCATTAAACTCAATAAGCCAATCAACTTATTGCATCTAAATACTGAATATTGATCCTACACCCCCAAGAAGATAAAGTTGGAGCCGCAGACAGCCAAATAATTTCTGTGAAATATGCAATCAACAATACCCAATAAGGCTAAGGTATGCAGTAGATCTACGACCAGAGAAACACATCCAAGCAGCAGTGATGCCAGTCCAGCAGAACATCTTCCAGGCTTGTGTCAGTTTAAGAACAGAGTGATCTGCTATACTGCTATAGAATTGATGTTTCAGGGATTGATGTAGATAGCATTATTAGTAAATTGAACAGCCGTTGTACGAGGCATTCCGCATTATATTCCGCATTATATCCGTCCAGTTTCCACACATTCCATCCATTTTCCATCAACTCCATACACTTTCCATCCACTTTCCATCAACTCCATACACTTTCCATCCACTTTCCGTCCACTTTCCAACCACTTTCCATCCACTGTTCATCCACTCCATTCACTTTCCATCCACTTTCCATCCACTTTCCATCCACTTTAATCAGCTTTTTAATCAGCTTTTTAAATCAGCTTTTAAATTGCTGTTTAAACAGCTTTTTTATCAGCTTTTAAACAGCTTCTTAATCCGGTTTTAATCAGCTTTTAAACAGCTTTTAATCAAAAAGCTGATTAAAGTGGACGGAAATTGGACGGAAAGTGGACGGCAAGTGGATGCAAAGTGGATGGAAAGTAGATGGAGTGGATGGAAAGTGAATGGAGTTGATGGAAAGTAAATGGAAAGTGGATGGAGTGGATGTAAACTTAATGTAAAGTGGATGGAGTTGATGGAAAATAGATGGAAAGTGGATGGATTATATCCGTCCAGTTTCCACACATTCCATCCATTTTCCATCAACTCCATACACTTTCCATCCACTTTCCATCAACTCCATACACTTTCCATCCACTTTCCGTCCACTTTCCATCCACTTTCCATCCACTGTTCATCCACTCTATTCACTTTCCATCCACTTTCCATCCACTTTAATCAGCTTTTTAATCAGCTTTTTAAATCAGCTTTTAAACTGCTCTTTAAACAGCTTTTTTATCAGCTTTTAAACAGCTTCTTAATCCGGTTTTAATCAGCTTTTAAATCAGCTTTTAAACAGCTTTTAATCAAAAAGCTGATTAAAGTGGACGGAAATTGGACGGAAAGTGGACGGCAAGTGGATGCAAAGTGGATGGAAAGTAGATGGAGTGGATGGAAAGTAGATGGAGTGAATGGAAAGTGGATGGAAAGTGAATGGAGTTGATGGAAAGTAAATGGAAAGTGAATGGAGTGGATGGAAACTTAATGTAAAGTGGATGGGGTTGATGGAAAATAGATGGAAAGTGGGTGGAGTGGATGGAAAGTGGATGGAATGTTTTCAAAGTGGACGAATAGAATACGGAATCTCGTACAACGGCTGTTCAATTTACTAATAATGCTATCTACATCAATCCCTGAACCATCAATTATATAGCAGATCACTTTGTTCTTAAACTGACACAAGCTTGGAAGATGTTCTGCTGGACCGGCATCACTGCTGCTTGGATGTGTTTCTCTGATTCTTAGATCTACTGCATACCTTAGCCTTATTGGGTATTGTTGATTGCATATTTCACAGACATTATCAGGCTGTCTTCTTGGAGGTGTAGAGTGAATATTCAGTATTTAGACGCAATAAGTTGATTGGCTTATTGAGTTTAATGCGCCGTATGTGTCACGTGGTCAATGATTCAGCTAGACAAGTTGAAGCAGGAAAATGCTAACTCGACGGTGTTAACTTTCGCACGAGTTTTTGAGTTCATGATTAATCACCATTATCAACATTAATTCCAAGAAACAGTGTTTCTGCGCTCACGTTTCTAGAATAAACATAGAACAATTATAAGAAACTGACAGTGTTTCTACGGTCACGTTGACAGATAAGTTGAAACAGGAAAATGCTGACTCGACGGTTTTAACTTTCCTACGATTCTTTTCACGGGCCAAAAACTAGGTCAAATTCTAGGATAAACACACAGACTAATTGGGAGATGACAGTGTTTATTTCTACACTCGCCACCCCGCAATCCATTTTGAATTTTCGGTGTGTTCGGTATTGTCCGCTCTTGTCCGGTATTGTCCGGTCTTATTCCGTCTTCCCCTCCGGTGTCCCCTCCCTAGCGCTGGCGCCATCTACACATACACGCTCGGTCACGCTCAGAACTATTTTCTATAGGATTCCCCATACGGAGGGGTAGGCTAAATTTTACATGTAATGACCATAAGGGGGAGGGATTACATGTAATTTCCCATAAGGTGGAGGGTAACATGTAAATCCCCATAAGGCGGAGTGATTTAGAACGCATCATCTTTCCCTACTGTCAAGTTAAAAATGAAAACAGCTGTAGTAAATGGACTGAACTGTCAATGGTAATTGACGTCATCAACAGACCGCGCGAAAATGGCGGCGTTTAAATTGAAATATTTTTTTAAACTTAATTACAGAGTTTTTAAGCAGCATTTATATATTTTTATATGTTATAACGGTGTAAACAGTGAATTAAAAATATTAAAACTTTCAAATTTTAAAGAACAATTTCAAACTCGACATGTAAGAATGAATCCAAATGCAACATAGCAAATCTACTTAGCAAAATAAAAATAAGCAAATGGTTAAAAATGTGTATTGCAATTTTATGAAGCTGAGAATGCGTTTATTAACGTTGCAACGGATTCTTTATAACTAACTGTACATGGTAACTGATTTGCGATGCTGAAAGGCGTTCCTTGAATTGATAAACCATTCAGGTTCATTTCGAATATATTTGGGAAACGCGAAGACGTCCCGCGGGAAAACTGGGAGAATGTTGAAAATTTTTCTGCGGAATATAAAAGTTTGTGGGGAGGCAATGGGATGATTGAATTTGTGTTACAAATTGAGGAAAATTGCGCCGGAGATTTTCTATTTTAAAATTGCTCGGTATCACAAAATAAATATTTTCCAGAGCGGAGAAATTATATAAAATTGATAAATCAATGAGATTATAAAGGAATTATTTTTTTGTAATAAATAATGTTTATAAATATTGGCGTTTATTTGAAACGTTTAAAAGGAATTTAAAAAAGGTATGCAATTAACATTTTAATGGGTTATTAACGTTAAAATTACGACACTAATTATAGTTTGAAATTACAAATTCGTCAAACATTAAATAATTTTATTGTCCCATTCTAGATTGATTAGTAAAGATGGAGATAATTAAATTGTGCGGCGAGTACGTTTTAAGGTTTGTCCGTTTACACTGTGCACAGAAGGAACAGGAAAAAAATAAACGCGAGAGTAGCAAGTTAATGTGTACAGGCTTTAAACGCTGATATATTGTGTTGACTTGAATGCATGCGTAGGTTTCTTACATTATGCGACATTACTATGGTCTATTTACCATATAATGGCCGGTAACGGCGTCTCTTTGACTTCTCGATACGTGACTACCACTGCAAATCACCCTTTGTTCTCATTTACTGCTGAATACAAATGATTATTCCGCATGGCGCACTTTATAATTATCACAACTTAAATCCGACATTATATTAAACATCTCTCCGCTTTGCAGCATAGCGATGGCGAGAAAAGTGATCAAGATTTAGTTGTTGACGACGCTTCTGAAGACCCGGTCTCTCCACCAAATGGAACCGCTTCTCCCAGAGAAAACGGCATCGATAAACTAGCGAAGAAAGAACATCCTGGTCCACATAGTCCCAGATCTGGAACATCAAGCAATGCGTCCACACCGTCTACTAAGAAGTTGGATGGCGAGAAACCAACAACACCGATTTCAAAGCCAGTTACCCCAACATCCGCCGCTGGATCGGCAGCTGGTGGAAGCGGTTTGAAACCTGTTGTGAAACCACCGGCTCTTGGACAATATCCATACTTAGCAGGAATGTCCAACGGTAATAATCATTTAAATATTCTTCTCTAAATAAACGGAATCCATCAACAATTAACACATTTAATTCATTAATAATTTAATTAAAATTAATAAAGTCGGAATTCAGACTGAATATATAAATATATTCAACCTTTCCGAAGCTCTATAATACTAATGAGTCTTTTTTAGGACTACCAAAAACAAATGTCATGTGAAATTTGTCCGTTATTTTACAGATCAATAAACGGAATCCATCAACGATTAACACATTTAATTTAATTTCTTTTTTAGGTGGAGGTCCGCATGATTTGCAAGCTGCCGCAGCCGCAGCAGGTGCTTACGGTGCGATGCATAATAACCTTCCGCCAACTCTTAATAATTACCCTCGACCGCCACTTCAAGTTGGATATGACCCCCATTCGCAAATGAGGGCTCCAGTTGTGCCCGGCATGGGCATACCCGGAGGCAAACCGTAAGTACTAAAGAAACACAAGTTGTTAAACAGACAAGTAATACCGTCGATTATATTTTCAGAGCTTATTCGTTTCATGTGAGTGCGGATGGGCAGATGCAGCCGGTGCCCTTTCCGCCAGATGCATTGATTGGTCCGGGTATACCAAGACATGCAAGACAAATAAATACCTTAAGTCATGGAGAAGTTGTGTGTGCGGTTACTATTTCAAATCCTACAAAATATGTTTATACTGGTGGAAAAGGTTGCGTGAAAGTTTGGGACATTAGTCAGCCAGTTTCCAAAAGTCCTGTTTCACAATTAGATTGTTTAGTGAGTCCAATCAAAAATTTAAATTGAATCTTGTTTCTTAATTTGTTTTTGTTTTAGCAAAGGGATAATTATATAAGATCTGTAAAGTTGTTGCCTGATGGAAGGACGCTTATAGTTGGTGGTGAGGCTAGTAATCTATCGATTTGGGATTTAGCTAGTCCAACGCCGCGAATTAAAGCAGAACTAACATCGAGTGCGCCGGCATGTTACGCGTTAGCAATCAGCCCCGATTCCAAAGTGTGCTTCAGCTGTTGTTCAGACGGTAATATCGCCGTTTGGGACTTACACAATCAAACGCTCGTGCGACAGTTCCAAGGGCACACAGACGGTGCTTCTTGCATAGACATTTCCGCAGACGGAACGAAACTCTGGACGGGCGGCTTGGACAACACCGTGCGAAGTTGGGACCTACGAGAAGGCAGGCAGTTACAACAGCACGACTTCTCTTCCCAAATCTTCTCTCTGGGCTATTGTCCAACAGGAGAATGGCTCGCCGTTGGAATGGAGAACTCCAATGTCGAAGTGTTACACGCATCGAAACCCGATAAATATCAATTGCACTTGCACGAGAGTTGTGTTCTTAGTCTTAGATTCGCTGCTTGCGGAAAATGGTTCGTTTCTACAGGAAAAGATAATCTACTAAACGCTTGGAGGACACCCTACGGCGCTAGCATATTCCAGGTAATTTCACAAAATTAATTTCATTTATTATTCTCTACTTCTTTAATCTTGCACTTTTTGCTAATTTGATTCCTAATACAGGGTCTTCCAATAAGAGGTATCATTTTCGATAGTACGCCATTTTAACGGTTATCATGAGTCAACCTGTAACTACTTGACAGATGATAAGTAAAAACTACGCTATTAATAAAAATGCAACGATTATTGGTCTCCTATTGGATTGATACATCTTTATCTGATTTTATATTTGCAGAGCGGTTGGACGATTGACATTTATAATTTTGAAGATCCATCAGGTTATTTCTATGTTTGTATTCCTTTAAAAATTCACACCATAATCATCATCATCTTCCCCAGATATTGATGATGAGGGCTATGGTGATGAACCTCTCCATTGACTTCATACGTCCGAAATGCTGAAATGGTGTTCTTAGCTGTAACAAAACTTGCTTGCGCAGCTAACGCCTACTACTGGAGTCATCCGAGACAGTCTCGAGCCCATTGCTGAAATTGGAGTTAATGATTTTGTTTCTCCAATAGACGTCAGGTCTGATGTCCCCAGAAAGTCGACGGAACCGATCACGTAGTTTTACCAACTCGGGAGTTAGACTGAAACCAGCGGCAATCCAGTCGTCGAGAACGGCTACATAGCAGAGGCGCCTCAAGGAGTGTGGTATCCCTCTTCTCAACCCGCAGATACCTAGACTGCCATGCGCGCCTACAGGAATTGATCTGGAGTATGCACGTGGAGGTGTATAGTGCACTTCACCGACCGCTTAATCAAACGATCGGCCTCCTGAGAACCTTACCGGTCGTACCAGGACTTCTGAGACAGTAGCGAAGCTTGGGCAAGATGTTTTCCCTGATGATGGAGAACCGCTGGCCAGACTTAGCACGGGTCCCTCGTACTAGGTTTTCCAACCAGATGGTCAGGTTGCCAAACCGAACGCCTAATCAAACGACCGGCCTCCCTGAGAACCTTACCGGTCGTACCAAGACTACTGAGACAGTATTGCAGCTTGGGTAAGATGATTTCCCTGATGATGGAGAGCCGCTGGTCAGAGTTAGCACGGGCCCCTCGTGCTAGGTTTTCCAACCAGATGGTCTGGTTGGCAAAACCGACCGCTTAATCAAACGATCGGCCTCCCTGAGAACCTTACCGGTCGTACCAAGACTACTGAGACAGTATTGCAGCTTGGGTAAGATGATTTCCCTGATGATGGAGAGCCGCTGGTCAGACATAGCACGGTCCCCTCGTGCTAGGTTTTCAAACCAGATGGTCAGGTTGGCAAAACCGACCGCTTAATCAAACGATCGGCCTCCCTGAGAACCTTACCGGTCGTACCAGGACTTCTGAGACAGTAGCGAAGCTTGGGCAAGATGTTTTCCCTGATGATGGAGAACCGCTGGCCAGACTTAGCACGGGCCCCTCGTACTAGGTTTTCCAACCAGATGGTCAGTTTGGCAAAACCGACCGCTTAATCAAACGATCGGCCTCCCTAAGAACCTTACCGGTCGTACCAGGACCACTGAGACAGTAGCGCAGCTTGGGCAAGATGATTTCCCTGATGATGGAGAGCCGCTGGACAGGCTTAGCACGGGCCCATCGTGCTAGGTTTTCCCACCAGATGGTCAGGTTGGCAATAGACGTACACGCAACATACCCCTAGCGCTGTATTAGTGGCCGAGGTACTTAAAACCGTTGATTTGATACGCATAGCTCCACCACGTAAACGGAAAGGGGTCACGATCCGTATGACGGATTTGTGCTGTTTCGTACGAGCCGAAAGGCACACGGATTTGCGGGAAGTGAAGGCCATTCCTCTCGCGGAGAAAAAGCTTTCTGAATACTTCAGCGATATAGGCATATCGCGCTCGTCGTCATGCTGTCATCAACACTATGTGATTATTGATCTGCTGTGACCAACACTGTCATCGACAAAAGCTGTAGCAGTGACACACACTTCGGGAGAGATGGTAGCCCCGGAACCGAGTCCCTCTATACCGTCCAGGTATTCATCCATCACGATATTAGAAATCAAAGGGCTTAAGGGATAACCCTGCTTCACTCCTCTACGTATCTTGATCGGTCTAGTAATGCAATGACCGACACGAATAGTCGTGGTCGTACCACTCATGGTATCCTGCCGATCGACCAAGTGGTAGAAGAGCGGAAGAAGCTTCACGAGCCTGGCATGCAATAGACTTGAAAAAAGACACGTCGGAGAAGAACTGCTGAAAGAATGGCAGAAGCTATGTGATTCCAGCGAGAATGGATAATGGAAAAAACTCCTTAGCCCGGATCTAACGACATGAGCAAACAAAAAGCACGCCGAAACGACTTACCACCTAACCTACCAGGACCCCAGTCCTGTCGGTCTGTACTACTTTGCAAAATGATAAGAAGTTATCTTAGCTGCAGGAGTTTGATACTGCAATCTGGACGGCAGACTTAATTGCGTGAAGTCCGGTTTTTTACTAGAGAGACAAGATTAGACAAACAACACCAGTCAGACATTGACATTCCACATGGTAGGGCCCAGTATCGATCCTTGTGGAACACCACTATTCCACAAGGATCGATTCTGGGCCCTACCATGTGGAATGTCAATGTCTGACTGGTGTTGTTTGTCTAATCTTGTCTCTCTAGTATTGCCTGCCTATCGCTTCTCGGCTTATGGCTAAGATCAAATTGTATTAGGCTACCTATTCTTGTCTAACGAGTCTAATCTAAATGCGCGATACTGGATCTAGACTGCACAACTAAGCGAGCAGTTACACATCACCACATGGACATCCAATGTGGTGTAATGAAGAACCTGAAAGACGGGGAAGCGTATCAACCTGGGTATTCCAACCGGCTTCCAGGTAGACAGTATACCCGAATTAAGCATCGAGAGAATGAACGAGAAATTGAATGAACGCATGAAGAGAATGAACTGGATAAGATAGACAAGTCCCTCCTAGCACCTTGGCAAAAAATCAACTCTGTGTGCCAATTTATTCTCCCACTGGTATCATTCATTCTACGCGGAACACATGTCATGAAAAAGTGTTTTAAACCCCTTGACCTAAAAATCAAAAGAACCATTAAAGGATGGCTAAAACCACCTCAAAGAGCAACAAGAGAACTCATGATGAACTCCTTAAGACGCACATCTACAGAATGACGTTCAAGGGCAAATATTTCGGACATACACCAAGCGACTATGTGAATGTTGACATTAACATTCCCCAAATTTCGGTCTTTCACGGTAACATATACACATTGAACAGAAATGGAGCGATAACACTTCCTTGGGGTAACACTTTCTTCTCTGGTCTCTGCCGGCTACGTTGCCCTTGGAAGTCCACAAAATACCTCCGATTCTGCAGGAGAGTGACAGTGAACCTAGTTAGGCTGGAGTTTAAGGGTTAGTCAACCTAACTTAGGCTTAGCCAACATGTAAATTATTATTATTAGCTGCCTAAAACACCTAACAAAACCTAAAAAAACTAACCTAACCTAACATCCGATAATCTACAGAATGGCGTTCAAGGGCCCTACGGATTGAGTGGTGCGACACCGAGTCGAAGGCTTTGCCCAAGTCAAGCGAGGCAACGTGAAACGACTTCCCCTAACTTGTTCTACTTCTAATGTAGTGTTCCAGTAAGAGGGCATTGCACTTTGCTTCGTCCACTCCACGGACGAAACCGCGCTGAGTTGGTATACAGAGATACTACACCGCCTAGCCACGGCTAGGATACGATGCAGAAGCCTCTGGGGCGCAGACCTGGTGGTAATGGGCCTCCAGTTTATCGCTTGTGTTGTACCTCCATCCTTAGGAACGATGGTAGTCCTAAGGAGTCGCTAGGTGTTCGGCAAGACGTATGCAGTAAGAAGCGAGGAAGAAGAACCGGAGGAGACAACGCATTGAAATTCGCTTCAAAAATTCGCTTCGAGCATTTGGCTCACAAGGTCGAAGCACAAGTCCGCAACGGAGATTACGCTCCATTCGTTGGACACTCTCCAGTTTCTTCCGCTGTGTATGCAATCGGTGGAGCAGTTGTAAATTAATATATTCCTGAAGTTGCCGCTGCTACGATCAACCACTTTGCCGCTCACGCCGAAGCTATCGCCCGTACTGGATTCCAAAGCGAGCTTACACTTAAACACCTACTTTTATCGTGCTCGTCGTGGAGTTGTTGCTTACAATACCTATACTTACAATCCAGCCGTAGCATCGGCTTACACTTATCCATACGCCCATGAAGCCGCTGCCTTCTACCGTAAACGTCGTGGAGTTGTAACTCCATTCTCTTACACCAGATACGCCCATACCCGAGTAGTAGCCACTTCCGTTTACACTTACCCATACACCCACTTTTATCGTGCTCGTCGTGGAGTTGTAGCTTACAATACCTATACTTACAATCCAGCTGTAGCTTCGGCTTACACTTATCCATACGCCCATGAAGCCGCTGTTTTCTGCCGTAAACGTCGTGGAGTTGTAACTCCATTCTCTTACACCAGATACGCCCATACCCGAGTAGTAGCCACTTCCGCTTACACTTACCCATACGCCCACAACACTTTATTTTACCACAAACGTCGTGGAGTAGTAGCTCCAGTCAATGTGAAAATTTCGCGGTTACAATTCGCAAAACTAAAGCATTTTTGGATCGTCGTGAAGCACCAATGCAGCAATTTTGAAACTGCTGGAATAGTTTAAGCTGTTGGAACAAGTTAGTGAACTCGTGCACGTCGCTTAAGAACAACTGAGAATATTGCTCTGTTGTAGCCCATCTTCTTCTAAGGGTGCCTTCTCCTAACGGCAGTTGGTTATCTTAATGGCAATTCTCATTTTTGACACTTCTGCTGTCAGGTCTATGGAGGAGCAACCAAACCACTCCTACAAATTCTTCAGCCAGGAGGTCTGTCGTCTTCCTGGACTCCTGTTTCCTGATATTTTTCACTGCATAATGAGTTGTAGTAATTCATAACGATCTCCTCGCATGACGTGTCCCAGATTTGAAGTTTTCTGGTTTTTATTGTTTTAATGAGTTCTCGTTCTTTATTCATCTGTTTATTGTTTTCTTTTGTTTTCATTTGTCGTTTCAGCCCATAGTGTTGAGGAAAACCCACTTTTCTCCAATTCTCGTTGGTCTTTGGAATTGGGCATTCAACAAACGACATTACACCGTATTTTGCATAAAGACTTAGATCTTGAGGCTTTTAAAGTTCAGTTAACATAAGAACTCACGCCTACCTACCATCAATAACGTCGTGTCTTTGCTGCTTGGGTCCTTGAAATGCATCAAACTGAAATCTAAAAATCATCTTGAGTGATGGGGCCCATTTTCACCTCAGAGTCTACGTTAACAAAAAGATTTGTCGCATTTGGGGCTCGGAAAACCCAAGAATTATTGTTGTAAAGCCTCTCCATCCTCAATCTGTGACTGCTTGGTGCGGTTTTTGATCTGCCGATGTCATTGGAACTTACTTTTTCGAATATGAGGCTGAGGGAACTGTTTTGGTGAATGGATTGCACAATTGAACGATGATTATAGTATATTTTGCAACTAGGGCGCTAAGTTGTCAATTGATCGCGAGAGCGAAATTGGGCGCACATTCGCTCGAGAGAGCGATGTATCATAATGCGTCATCATGCGAGGGGACGTATCTTACAAGTTTGGGATCCAGGGGCCATTGGGATCCATCTTGAGCAAAGTGTGCCAAAGAGTAACAGAAGATATCAGTTTAATTCCAGCTATTGGCAGATTTGAAAATATCCTAATGATAATCTCCTACTTTGAATTCTATTTAATGTTTATATTGCAATGAAAAAAAATCTTTCACTTTCACGTCACTTTTTTTTTAATATCGAGGTCTTGATTGTGTTTATTTAATTTATTTAAATTGTTTTTTTTTTTAATGTAACTTGCCTGCGTTTCCCAAGTTATTTGGTAATACAACCAAAAATGGCATTTGTCGCACTAAAAAACGTGCGCGAAGATAGTACTTTTAACGCATGAGTAATAATAATGATTTTGTATGGCCGGAATGGCAAGATATTGATGTTTGCGACGTTTATTTTCAACAAGACGGCGCTACGGAAAAGGGCGATTGTATCGTTACTTGTGTGGTATAAGTAACGATACAATCGCCCTTTTCCGTGAAAAGTTTCCTGAAACTGTCATTTCTCGAAAAGGCGATCACAATTATCCACCGAGATCTTGTGACTTAACAGATATACACCATTCTATTTGAGGCTTCGTGAAAGATAAGGTCTATACCAATGGCCCATAATCGTTTCAAGACCTAAAAGATGGAATTCGTGAAGTTCTCCATTTGCGACATACAGCCGCGAATGTGCGAATTGGTTCTGGAACATTTCTTGAAAAGAATATGGTCCTGCGAGCGTAGCCATTTGGCTAATATTGTTTTTGATTATTAATGCCATATCCTCCTCTTTACAATTAAATAACCATCCGATTTATTTATTCTCGTGTCAGAAAACATCAAATAAAGCACAGATACAAATTCTATCACTACAAACGTTACATAATATTTGTCCAAAAGTTGGCCTCTTCCACTACATTCTGTGATGCTTCATAAAGTTCATCTTCTGTGAAGGATATCGGACACAGTCTACACTGAAGCATAAGTTTCACAGTCTGGTTTTCTCCACAGTCACACTGAGTGCTTCTTCTTCTTCTTTCGAATAGACCTAATTTGGACCACGCTTGTTCAACTTTTGGGCTTTGAAATGCTATCTTCATTTATGTAGCCCCACTTTGCAAGATTGGTCTTAGATCTTCCCACTCCTGATCTTAATCTATTCAAGGATTTCAATGTTAGCCATCCTTGATCATATCCAGGAAGTAAAGTATCAGCTATCCTTTTCCAGCCTAGTGGAAGAGATTCCTTAGCTTTCCATAATTCTAGCCTGGCTTTTTCGCATGTAGTCTTCAATTCTTTGGATGTTCTTAGGAAACTCTTCCTAGACTTCAGCCTCTGAAGCATGTAGTTCATGCCCATGCAGAGGATGGGTTGCTTCCTGCTCAGCTTTCTTCCTTTCCTTGTTTGCAGCTATTTCTCGTCGAATATAGAGGGTGGTGCTATTCCTGCGAGCTGGTAAAGGCATTCATTTTGTGTTGATCTAAACCAGTCGGTTATAGTTCTACATGTTTCATTGAGAGCTACGTCCATCTGTTTAACATGAGTTGAGTTATACGAGACCGGACAGGCGTATTCTGCAGCGGAATAACACAATGCCATTGCAGATGTTCGAATGGTGTCAGGTTGACTACCCCATTTTGAACCAGCCAGTTTTGAACCAGAAACTTTTGACTTGCTGTTCAGACAGTTTTCTTGTACATAAGAGCTCTGTCCAATGTCACTCCTAGAAATTTTGAGGTGTAACAGTGTTCCAGTTCTACTCCTGACCATAATACCTTCAATTCAAGAAAGACTTCTCTGTTTCTGATGTGAGAGGCACATGCTTGTGTCTTGGAGGCTTCTCTGTTTCTGAAGTGAGAGGCACATGCTTGTGTCTTGGAGGGATTTGGTTTCAGTTGGTTTGCTAAATAGTATTTGGACAGACACTTAAGGGCACTCGTTAGGTTATTCTCCAGTGATTCAAAATCTTTACATTGTGCAGCAAGAGCGAGATCGTCAGCGTACAAGAAACTCCTGGTGTTGGGAGCTATGTGCTGCTCATTTGTATACACATTGTACAGAAATGGAGCGAGAACACTTCCTTGGGGTAGACCATTCTTCTGTAGTCTCCATCGGCTACGCTGCCCTTGGAAGTCCACAAAATACCTGCAGGAGAGTGGCAATGAACCTGGTTAGGCTGGAGTTCTTAGTCAACGTGTAGATTAGTATTAGCTGTGTACCATCGCTTAAAAATATTGGTTTTAAAATATCAAAATGAAAGCTCTTATTTGAAGACCCATTACTTTTAATGAAAGAATATCAACATATTTTCGTTTTCTTATAATAGAGCTGAGATATCGAGTTTTGCTCACCCTGTACATGCATTTACAGGTTGCAATTTTTTCCTTCCATTTCTTTGTACTTTATAGCAGTGGTGCGCAAACTTTTTTCATGGGCGACCCCCCCATTTTGTGTACAATTTTGTGGCGACCCCTGGATCCACAGTAGATATTTTTTATTCGTTAACGTAGGTAAAGTAAAATTCTTTCTGGGATTTGCGTTTACAGGGTGTTTTTAAAGGAGTGTTGGTGACGTCATTGATTAAAATGCAGCCATTTTTAAATAGCGCAGCAAACTTATAAATTATCATAAAAATGCTATAAAAGTTGTAACGCCATAAAACTTCAGATAATGAATCGCATCTACGCGGACATATTAGTAAAGTCTAGTATTATTGTCCAGCAATTCTCCTCGAAAAACAAATGTACCTTGGGGCCAACTGCTTGTACGCAGATGAGTTGCAGTCTTGAATACCAACCAAATCCTGAAATTCCTAAAGGAATCAGGACAAGAGGAGGCGCTATCAATGGATCTATGAAGGTCGCAGTACAAGTCACCACGAGGGGATTAGCCGTCCTGGTCAACGACGGAATCGAACCTCGTAACTGATTTATTTCTTTGCTGGTGGTATCTCTACCTCTAACGTTCTCTTTCTCCCATTCTGCGTTTCCCTTGACGTGTTCCTCCAGGTCCTCCTTGCCCTTGATCTCCAGGATCTGTTCGACGAGTTGTCCCTTGTCCGCCGGAATGTCCAAGGACTTCTCGAAGTCGACCGGCTCGACGAGCTCCTCGGCGTTCTTCACCACCACCGTCTCCTCCTCGTGCTGCTCCTCTCAGCCCCATCGAACTTCTCCACGGAGACATGGAGCTCCCGGACGGGCGCTCGATGGACGGACACTTGGTGGACGAAGAAGCGAACTCCTTGGACGAACTTCTCGAGAAGTCTAGTAAACTTTTCTTCAATTTTGCCCTCTTGAGGAATTTTGACCTCGTTCTCCTCAATCTGTTCCCCTCAACATCCTCCTCAACCTTCTTCTCTTCGTCTGTCTTGTCCTCCACACCTTTCTTCTTCTCCTCAACCGTGTCCTTCCTCATCTCAGCCATTCTAGGCCTGTTTAAACCCTGTTCTCCTCCTCAACAGCCTTACTCACCTCTTCTTCAACAGCTTTCTCTACACCAATCACATTTTCCTCAATTGTTTCCTCTTTGCCCGCTTGTAGCTCCGCCAATCCCGCTTCTTTTTTTGAACCTTCTTTAGGGAACTTCCCCTCTTCGTTTTTGACCTTCATCGGCGACCTAGGGGAGTCCTTCTGCTTAAAATTCGAAGCCTTCTTAACAACCTCCTTGCTTCTAGAAACCTTTGGCGTCCTGGTTTATTTCTGGGCGTCGATTCTTTGACTTTAGATTTGACTTTATCTCCGATTTTCGGTGTTTCCATCGTATTCTTCTTCGCCTTCCCGGTGGAATCTTTGGATTTTTCGCTGTTTACCGTGCGGAGGACGAACCCTGTTCTCCTCCTCAACAGCCTTACTCACCTCTTCTTCAACAGATTTCTCTACACCAATCACATTTTCCTCAATTGTTTCCTCTTTGCCCGCTTGTAGCTCCGCCAATCCCGCTTCTTTCTTTGAACCTTCTTTAGGGAACTTCCCCTCTTCGTTTTTGACCTTCATCAGCGATCTAGGTGAGTCCTTCTGCTTCAAATTCGAAGCCTTCTTAACAACCTCCTTGCTTCTAGAAACCTTTGGCGTCCTGGTTTATTTCTGGGCGTCGCTTCTTTGAGTTTAGATTTGACTTTATCTCCGATTTTCGGTGTTTCCATCGTATTCTTCTTCGCCTTCCCGGTGGAAACTTTGGATTTTTCGCTGTTTACCGTGCGGAGGACGAACCCTGTTCTCCACCTCAACAGCCTTACTCACCTCTTCTTCAACAGCTTTCTCTACACCAATCACATTTTCCTCAATTGTTTCCTCTTTGCCCGCTTGTAGCTCCGCCAATCCCGCTTCTTTCTTTGAACCTTCTTTAGGGAACTTCCCCTCTTCGTTTTTGACCTTCATCAGCGACCTAGGTGAGTCCTTCTGCTTCAAATTCGAAGCCTTCTTAACAACCTCCTTGCTTCTAGAAACCTTTGTCGTCCTGGTTTATTTCTGGGCGTCGCTTCTTTGAGTTTAGATTTGACTTTATCTCCGATTTTCGGTGTTTCCATCGTATTCTTCTTCGCCTTCCCGGTGGAATCTTTGGATTTTTCGCTGTTTACCGTGCGGAGGACGAACCCTGTTCTCCTCCTCAACAGCCTTACTCACCTCTTCTTCAACAGCTTTCTCTACACCAATCACATTTTCCTCAATTGTTTCCTCTTTGCCCGCTTGTAGCTCCGCCAATCCCGCTTCTTTCTTTGAACCTTCTTTAGGGAACTTCCTCTCTTCGTTTTTGACCTTCATCAGCGATCTAGGTGAGTCCTTCTGCTTCAAATTCGAAGCCTTCTTAACAACCTTCTTGCTTCTAGAAACCTTTGGCGTCCTGGTTTATTTCTGGGCGTCGCTTCTTTGACTTTAGATTTGACTTTATCTCCGATTTTCGGTGTTTCCATCGTATTCTTCTTCGCCTTCCTGGTGGAATATTTGGATTTTTCGCTGTTTATCGAGGACCTTGTATCGATCCACCTTGTTCTTGATGCAGTTTCCGATCGTCTGCAGCTTGTTGGTTTCCGCTGACTCCAAGCCGGCGATTATCTTGCTGGCAGTTCTTCCCCGCTGATACTTTTGACTGCCAGCTTGAGTGTAATGCTGCTAGCTGGAGCTGTGCTAGCTGGACAGTAATAATGACTTATCTGACAGTAAGAGGAATCCCTCCCTATCTCCTGCATATGGTGGGGAGCTATTTGCTCGACAGATCATTAGTACTGCGAGCATAAGGAAACTCAACAGAGTGGGTACTAGGTAGTGTCGTTTCACAGGGTTCAGTCATGGGCCCGAATATCCTATAAGTGTTATATATTATATGGTGCCATACTTATTGGCTTTGCTTACGACCTGGCACTCGTGGTTTAGCCAAAACAGAGATCTATTGAATGGTTGGCAAGAAACAAGCTAAGTCTCGCGTCCCAAAATTCAGAAGCAGTGCTACTAGCTGTACTAAGTGGAAAAAATACAATAGAATTTTAAATCTAAGACATCTACAGTCCGAAGTTACATATCTCCCTATCTCCTGCATATGGTGAGGAGCTATTTCCTCGACAGATCATTAGTACTGCGAGCACAAGGAAACTCAACAGAGTGGGTACTAGGTAGTGTCGTTTCACAGGGTTCAGTCATGGCCCCGAATATCCTATAAGTGTTATATATTATATGGTGCCATACTTATTGGCTTTGCTGACGACCTGGCACTCGTGGTTTAGCCAAAATAGAGATCTATTGAATGGTTGGCAAGAAACAAGCTAAGTCTCGCGTCCCAAAATTCAGAAGCAGTGCTACTAGCTGTACTAAGTGGAAAAAATACAATAGAATTTTAAATCTAAGCCATCTACAGTCCGAAGTTACATATCTCGGTATTGGGAAAGTGTTGGGCAGCGCAGGGGTTGAAAGTGTTAGCGGCCTTTGACAGCATCCTGCCAAATGTAGTGACTATATATATAGTGACTAGCACTAAGAGTGCACTTCTATTTTTATAAATAATTTAATTTTACTATTTTACTGGTAAATAAATTTTCTTTGAATTAGACGACCCCGAAAATTTCTCGGGCGACCCACTGAGGGATCGCGACCCACAGTTTGCGCACCACTGCTTTATAGCACAATGTTGGTGTCGTTTTTATTCGCGAAATAAATTGGCCTGTGAAAATCAAAATCCAAAGGATAAAATAGTATATTTTGTAACTAAGGCGGTGGGTTGTCAATTTGACACGAGAACGATATTGGGCGCACGAACGAAGTGAGGTTAGTTTAGGTTAGTTTATCTTGGGTTCGGTTAGGTTAGGTTAGGTTAGGTTAGGTTCCTATGGAGAGGCCGAAATCCGCCAGGCCTAGAATGGCTGAGATGAGGATGGACACGGTTGAGGAGAAGAAGAAAAGTGTGGAGGACAAGACAGACGAAGAGAGGAAGGTTGAGGAGGATGTTGAGGGGAACAGATTGAGGAGAACGAGGTCAAAATTCCTCAAGAGGGCAAAATTGAAGAGAAGTTTACTAGACTTCTCGAGAAGTTCGTCCAAGGAGGGCAAGGAGGGCTCTAGAGGGCAATTCACAATACCGCCCGTGTTACAAACAATATTTTTTATTACTCATGCGAGGGGATGTATCTTAAGGTAGACTTCCGAGCAAAGCGGCTTTTGCGTCACTAACGCAGCGTTAAAGCCGCCGCGACATAACGATAGTATTATGCACTATCCAAATGTATGAGGCGCCATTCGAGCGTAGCGACATTGACGCGCTCAGCGTCAGTGCGTCGGTGTCGCTTCGCTCGAATGGTACCTCATACATTTTCATAGTGCATAATGCGTCAGTATCGCTCCGTTAGTAACGCCAGAGCCGTTTTGCTCGGAAGTCTAACTTTACAAGTTTGGGGTCCAAAAATAATAGAATAAAAAATGAAGAATTTGATTTTTCAAATGTCCTCGGTGGTGTGGATTCGTGATAAGAACTCTCCTCAGTCTCCAGTATCACCATAGAATTTACACTCATTTTAAAACGTTTTCTTCAATTTTCTTTTAAGTTTTTAAAAAATTGACTTTCACGTCACTTTTTTAATATTGAGGTCTTGATTGTGTTTATTTTATTTATTTAATTGTTTTTTTTTATGTATCCTAGCGATATTGAATATTTGCGTGCGTTACCCAAGTTGAAATACTACCAAAAGTGGCATTTCTCGTACTAAAAAAAGTGTGCCAGATAATACTTTTAATGAGATGAGAAATGAAAAAAATTATGAATTATATAGTTTGTTTTAATTAATTCTTATTTGAATCATTTTTTTTTTAGTCGAAAGAGTCTTCAAGTGTTCTAAGCTGCGACATCTCAACCGATGACAAATATATTGTAACAGGATCCGGAGACAAGAAGGCCACAGTCTATGAAGTCATTTACTAAGTGCGTCAAGTTAATACTCACAAAAGTAAGGGTGGAAGTGACGATAAGATAAAACAAGAGACTCGTAAATAGTTATATTAATTATAAAGAAATGTGATAATTATTTATAATAAACATTTTGTGCTTATAAAACTGTCACATGATTTAAAAAAAAAATGAAAATGAAAAATTAGGTGATGATCTGAGGTAATAGGAAATAAGTTTCAGTTCATGATCTCCATGACACTACATGTTTTTAAATAAAAATTGGCTTATTATATACTATGTAAATAGACTAAGTTAAGTTTTATTAAACAAAAAAAATTAAGCTCAACAAATATAGTTTATGCTACTGATGAATACTTAAACGATTTTTTTATATATATAATATATTAATTTCAGTTTTATGCTAAGTTCAATATTATGTAAATAATTTTAATGAGAAAATAACGTATTTAAGCGAAAAGGAAATGTGCACCTTGTTTTTTGTTTGTTATTTAATATTTAGCAAGCATGTTTTAAAAAACTTTTAAAGAAACTATTATAAATGAAGAAATTAGATAAAAAAGATTTATTGTTTGGAAGCGTAAACGCGAAATGCATGCATGTTTTTTAATAATTGAAACCATTAAGAAACAAGTTTGTAGATATATGAAATATATTTTTAACGAAGCGTTTAACGAAGCGTATTTTAGCGAAATAAATCTTTTTTATTTAAGTTTGATTTGATGCAGGAAAAAGAAAACAAACTGAACACAAATGTATATTCTCTTATATATTTGTAAAGAAAATATGTAGTATGAGGGGAAAAATACCTAAGCATCTGAATGTTGCCTACACGAATTTGCTCCAATTTTGCATGTGCAAAACGAAGAATTAAAAAAAAATGAATTAGAAAAACTACTTTGTGTAAAATCAATGTTTTTTCGTTTCACTATATATTTAGATAAAAAACAACATTATATGAAAAAAAATTCTTATTTATGTTAATAGAATTGTAGATAACAAAATTTATATTATTGTTTTTGATTTTTTCTAAAAAGTTTATTCAAAAAAAAAAAAACGTAATAAATTGCATTTTCAAGATTCATTTCACATGAAATTTGCAATTTATAACAATTTGAGCTCGAATTTTATTTTCTGTTTCGAAGAAAACAAACACCGTATAGCAAGGCAGTCAAGTATAGGTGTATGTATTCATATTCTATGGCTATATATATAACATTTTTTTCGAACAGCATGTTGTAATGGAAATTATTGATTCCTTGCTATACCTAATTCAAGCTATAAACAGATTACATGTTGTGTTCATAATTCTTTTTTGATACAAAACTAACAATAGACCAATTACTTGAACTCAGCATATACCTCAAACACAAGCAAACAATAGCCCAGACAAATGTATTTTTATCATACAATAATAAATTTATGTTTATTGCATTTTATATTTTGTCCTTTATTTACCTTTATACTCATAAATCTACCATCAACTATCTTCATATTAAATCAATCCATTTTTAATACATTAATAAATTTATACAGTGTGTCCGCGGATTGTAAAATTCTTTATAAAAAGTTTAGTAAAAATTGTCGAGAAAATGAATGGGCGATAAGAAAATTTTAGATCAAATGTACAGGGTGTTAATAAATTCGGAAAGTTTGAAAATGCTTCAAGGCATAAGTTACATTATTTATTATTTTTTACAAATTTTTTATAAAATAAAGTTGTTTATAAACTAAAGTAGAGTCTGAATACAAATTTTTAAATAAAAATTCGAATTTTGAATAATCATTCTACATAGCTACCTACCAACCAGTGTGTCCGCCGATAGAGGTACTAATTAGGGCATCCAAAAAAACGATGAAAAGTTTTTTCGTGAAGTAAAAAACCGGTTAACCGGTTAAAACCCGGTTTTTATTAGAGTATATAAAAAAATACATAATATTCTTATTTGATGATAATATAAAAGTAACACAAATTATAAAGTTTGGTTTTTAATAAAATAATATTTCACGAAAATTAACGCATCTAAGAGGTCATATTTCATTGACGATCAATCGAAAAAGCTCTCTCGCTATCTATTGAGATGGGTTGAATCAATTTCAGTGCATTAAATAAATTTTCGATAACCATCGATTACCAGCAGGCTGAGTAGGCTGGAGGCTAGGGCGGCAAATTTGTGGCCAACATTTTATTTGGTCGTACAGAAATTAAAAAAAATCATTTTTATATACCTTAATGTAAATGTTATTAGGTCCACACAAACAAATTCATCATGTAATATGTTTCACCACGTATTGTTAAATTATTTTTTTCTACAATTTTCCTAGTAGTGGTTGGTACGAAGCAGCAAGTTAGGAGCATACGCCGCGTAGTGGCATTGAGTCTGGGAGAGATAGATATACAGCGGCGATACAAACGAAAAAGCCGCCGAAATGAAAAGCCGCCTCTGTTGATTGAGTATTAATTTTTCTTCCGTTGTGTACTATAGAGGGAAAAATAAGAAGTACAGTCATCCGAATAACGGAAATTATTGTATGATTTTAGAACTATTAGCTGAATTCGATCCTTTTTTAGCGAGTCATGTTGAATATCTAAGACTAAGATTTTTATAAATTCGACACAACGCTGGCAAAAGTGACTGAAATTGGGAAAGAGAAAACGCTAAAGAGAGTAAATTTGACACGTTTGTCAACTGGAGAGGACGCATGAAGAAGTTGGAGAGTTTCTTGACACGAAGTTCTTAAAACTATGCAATCAAGTTGCTAAAAAACATAATGTGATTAATATAAGACCCCTTACGTTTTATTTTAGTATAAATAAATCTACAATATAATACTTCATGAATAACTATAATATAATTAAAAAAAAATTCACTTGAAGAAAAAAAAAATAAATAAAAACCAACTTTCGATTTTTCAAAAAAAATCCGGTTTTACGCTTTCGTAAATTTTAACAGAAAAGCCAGTTAACTGGTTTCGGTTTTAACCGGTTTGGATGCCCTAATACTCATTAGGGCAAAAATCTTAATTTTTCATTTAACGACCAAAAGTCATTCTTTATAAAAAGTTCTGCTTGTTGAGAAAATGCATTGTCGAATAGAAAATTTTAGATCAAATGTACAGGGTGTTAATAAATTAAGAAAGTTTGAAAATGCTTCAAGATATTGTTACATTTTTATAGTTTCACATGATGTTACTTAAAATTGGTTTGGAGTAATAGTTTTTGAGAAAAAAAAAAAATTTTGAGTTTGAAAAAATTTCAAAATTTGGTAAAATTTGGCATTAATTGATGAGTTATATAGTTGCATCTTATATCAAACTTTAAATAATTTAATATAGTTTCACATGATATTGCTTATAATTGGTCTCGAGTAACAGTTTTTCAGAAAATTTGAAAAAACAAAAAATGTAGTTTGAAAAAAAATCAAAATTTTGTAAAAATTGGCATTAATTGATGAGTTATATAGTTGTATCTTATATCAAACTGTAGATAATTTAGTCTAGTTTCACATGATGTTGCATAGAATTGGTTTCGAGTAATAGTTTATGAGAAAATTTGAAAAAACCAAAATGTAGAGTTTGTAAAAATTTCAAAATTTGGTAAAAATTTACATTAATTGATAAGTAATATAGTTGTATCTTATATGAAACTGTAGATAATTTAGTCTAGTTTCACACGATGTTGCCTAGAATTGGTTTCGAACAACAGTTTTTGAGGAAATTAGAAAAAACAAAAAATGTAGAGTTTGAAAAAATGTCAAAATATCGTAAAATTGGCATTAATTGTTGAGTAATATAGTTGTATCTTATATCAAACTATAGATAATTTGGTCTAGTTTCACACGATGTTGCTTAGAATGGGTTTCGATAATAGATTTTGAGAAAATTTGAAATAAACAAAAATGTAGAGTTTGAAAAAATTTCAAAATTAGGTAAAAATTTACATTAATTGATGAATTATATAATTGTATCTTATATCAAACTTTAGATAATTTAGTCTAGTTTCACATGATGTTGCATAGAATTGGTTTCGAGTAATAGTTTTTGAGAAAATTTAAAAAAACCAAAATGTAGAGTTTGTAAAAATTTCAAAATTTTGTAAAAATTGGCATTAATTGATGAGTAATATAGTTGTATCTTATATCAAACTGTAGATAATTTAGTCTAGTTTTACATGATGTTGCTTAGAATTGGTTTTTAGTAATACTTTTTGAGATAATTTGAAAAATCAATAAATGTATAGTTTGAAAAAATTTCAAAATTTTGTAAAAATTGGCATTAATTGATGAGTTATATAGTTGTATCTTATATCAAACTGTAGATAATTTAGTCTAGTTTCACATGATGTTGCTTAGAATTGGTTTTGGGTAACAATTTTTGAGAAAACTTGAAAAAGCAAAAAATTTAGTTTGAATTTTTTTTTTAATTTAGTAAAAATTGGCATTAATTGTTGAGTAATATAGTTGTATCTTATATCAAACTGTAGATAATTTAGTCTAGTTTCACACGATGTTGCTTAGAATTGGTTTCGAATAACAGTTTTTGAGAAAATTTGAAAACACCTAAAATGTAGAGTTTGAAAAACTTTCAAAATATCGTAAAATTGGCATTAATTGATGAGTAATGTAGTTGTATCTTATATCAAACTATAGATAATTTGGCCTAGTTTCACACGATGTTGCTTAGAATGGGTTTCGATAATAGATTTTGAGAAAATTTGAAATAAACAAAATTGTAGAGTTTGAAAAAATTTCAAAATTTGGTAAAAATTTACATTAATTGATGAATTATATAATTGTATCTTATATCAAACTTTAGATAATTTAGTCTAGTTTCACATGATGTTGCATAGAATTGGTTTCGAGTAATAGTTTTTGAGAAAATTTAAAAAAACCAAAATGTAGAGTTTGTAAAAATTTCAAAATTTTGTAAAAATTGGCATTAATTGATGAGTAATATAGTTGTATCTTATATCAAACTGTAGATAATTTAGTCTAGTTTTACATGATGTTGCTTAGAATTGGTTTTTAGTAATACTTTTTGAGATAATTTGAAAAATCAATAAATGTATAGTTTGAAAAAATTTCAAAATTTTGTAAAAATTGGCATTAATTGATGAGTTATATAGTTGTATCTTATATCAAACTGTAGATAATTTAGTCTAGTTTCACATGATGTTGCTTAGAATTGGTTTTGGGTAACAATTTTTGAGAAAACTTGAAAAAGCAAAAAATTTAGTTTGAATTTTTTTTTTAATTTAGTAAAAATTGGCATTAATTGTTGAGTAATATAGTTGTATCTTATATCAAACTGTAGATAATTTAGTCTAGTTTCACACGATGTTGCTTAGAATTGGTTTCGAATAACAGTTTTTGAGAAAATTTGAAAACACCTAAAATGTAGAGTTTGAAAAACTTTCAAAATATCGTAAAATTGGCATTAATTGATGAGTAATGTAGTTGTATCTTATATCAAACTATAGATAATTTGGCCTAGTTTCACACGATGTTGCTTAGAATGGGTTTCGATAATAGATTTTGAGAAAATTTGAAATAAACAAAATTGTAGAGTTTGAAAAAATTTCAAAATTTGGTAAAAATTTACATTAATTGATGAGTTATATAGTTGTATCTTATATAAAACTTTAGATAATTTAGTCTAGTTTCACATGATGTTGCATAGAATTGGTTTCGAGTAATAGTTTATGAGAAAATTTGAAAAAACCAAAATGTAGAGGTTGAAAAAATTTCAAAATTTTGTAAAAATTGACATTAATTGATGAGTAATATAGTTGTATCTTATATGGAACTGTAGATAATTTAGTCTAGTTTCACAGGATGTTGCCTAGAATTGGTTTCGAATAACAGTTTTTGAGAAAATTTGAAAAAACCTAAAATGTAGAGTTTGAAAAAATTTCAAAATATCGTAAAATTGGCATTAATTGTTGAGTAATATAGTTGTATCTTATATCAAACTATAGATAATTTGGTCTAGTTTCACACGATGTTGCTTAGAATGGATTTCGATAATAGATTTTGAGAAAATTTGAAATAAACAAAAATGTAGAGTTTGAAAAAATTTCAAAATTTGGTAAAAATTTACATTAATTGATGAGTTATATAGTTGTATCTTATATCAAACTTTATATAATTTAATCTAGTTTCACATGATGTTGCTTAGAATTGGTTTTAGGTAACAGTTTTTGGGAAAATTTGAAAAAACAAAAAATGTTGAGTTTGAAAAAATTTCAAAATTTGGTAAAAATTGGCATTAATTGATGAGTAATATTGTAGTGTCTTATATCAAACTGTAGATAATTTAGTCTAGTTTCACATGATGTTGCTTAGAATTACTTTCTTGTAATACTTTTTGAGAAAATTTGAAAAATCAAAAAATGTAGTTTGAAAAAAATTTAAAATTTCGTAAAAATTAGTAGTGTCTTATATCAAACTGTTGATAATTTAGTCTAGTTTCACATGATGTTGCTTAGAATTGGTTTTGGGTAACAGTTTTTGGAAAAATTTGAAAAAACAAAAAATGTTGAGTTTGAAAAAATTTCAAAATTTGGTAAAAGTTGGCATTAATTGATGAGTAATATAGTAGTGTCTTATATCAAACTGTAGATAATTTAGTCTACTTTCACATGATGTTGCTTAGAATTGGTTTTGGGTAACAGTTTTTGAGAAAATTTGAAAAAAACAAAAATGTAGAGTTTGAAAAAATTTCAAAATTTGGTAAAAAGTGGCATTAATTGATGAGTAATATAGTTGTGTCTTATATCAAACTGTAGAGAATTTAGTCTAGTTTCGCATGATGTTGCTTAGAATTGGTTTTGGGTAACTGTTTTTGAGAAACTTTGAAAAAACAAAAAATGTAGAGTTGGAAAAAATTTCAAAATATCGTAAAATTGGCATTAATTGTTGAGTAATATAGTTGTATCTTATATCGTACTGCAGATAATTTAGTCTAGTTTCACACGATGTTGCTTAGAATTGGTTTCGAATAACAATTTTTGAGAAAATTTGAAAAAACCTAAAATGTAGAGTTTGAAAAAATTTCAAAATATCGTAAAATTGGCATTAATTGATGAGTAATGTAGTTGTATCTTATATCAAACTTTAGATAATTTAGTCTAGTTTCACATGATGTTGCATAGAATTGGTTTCGATTAATAGTTTTTGAGAAATATTGAAAAAACCAAAATGTAGAAGTTGTAAAAATTTCAAAATTTTGTAAAAATTGGCATTAATTGATGAGTAATATAGTTGTATCTTATATCAAACTGTAGATAATTTAGTCTAGTTTTACATGATGTTGCTTAGAATTGGTTTTTAGTAATACTTTTTGAGATAATTTGAAAAATCAATAAATGTAGAGTTTGAAAAAATTTCAAAATTTGGTAAAAATTGGCATTAATTGATGAGTAATATTGTAGTGTCTTATATCAAACTGTAGATAATTTAGTCTAATTTCACATGATGTTGCTTAGAATTGGTTTTGGGTAACAGTTTTTGAGAAAATTTGAAAAAACCGAAAATGTAGAGTTTGAAAAAATTTCAAAATTTGGTAAAAATTGGCATTAATTGATGAGTTATATAGTTGTATCTTATATCAAACTGTAGATAATTTAGTCTAGTTTCACCTGATGTTGCTTAGAATTGGTTTTGCGTAACAGTTTTTGTGAAAATTTGAAAAAACAAAAAATGTAGAGTTTGAAAAAATTTAAAATTTGGTAAAAATTGGCATTAATTGATGAGTTATATAGTTGTATCTTATATCAAACTGTAGATAATTTAGTCTAGTTTCACCTGATGTTGCTTAGAATTGGTTTTGCGTAACAGTTTTTGTGAAAATTTGAAAAAACAAGAAATGTAGAGTTTGAAAAAATTTCAAAATTTGATAAAAATTGGCATTATTATCGATGAGTAATATAGTTGTGTCTTATATCAAACTGTAGATAATTTAGTCTACTTTGACATGATGTTGCTTAGATTTGGTTTTGGGTAACAGCTTTTGAGAAAATTTGAAAATACCAAAAAAGTAGTTTGAAAAAATTTCAAAATTTGTTAAAAATTGGCATTATTATCGATGAGTAATATAGTTGTATCTTATATCAAACTGTAGATAATTTGGTCTAGTTTCACATGATGTTGCTTAGAATTACTTTCTTGTAATACTTTTTGAGAAAATTTTAAAAATAAAAAAATGAAGTTTGAAAAAAAAATTAAATTTCGTAAAAATTGGCATTAATTGATGTGTTATATAGTTGTATCTTATATCAAACTGTAGATAATTTAGTCTAGTTTCACATGATGTTGCTTATAATTGGTTTCAAATAACAGTTTTTGAGAAAATTTGAAAAAACCTAAAATGTAGAGTTTGAAAAAATTTCAAAATTTCGTAAAATTGGCATTAATTGATGAGTAATATAGTTGTATCTTATATCAAACTGTAGATAATTTAGTCTAGTTTCACATGATGTTGCTTAGAATGGGGTTCGATAATAGTTTTTGAGAAAATTTGAAAAAACCAAAAATGTAGTTTGCAAAATTTTCAAAATTTGGTAAAAATGCACATTAATTGATGAGTTATATAGTTGTATCTTATATTATACTGTAGATAATATAATCTAGTTTCACATGATGTTGCTTAGAATTGGTTTCGAGTCATAGTTTTTGAGAAAATTTGAAAAAACCAAAATGTAGAGTTTGTAAAAATTTCAAAATTTTGTAAAAATATAGTTGTATCTTATATCAAACTGTAGACAATTTAGTCTAGTTTCACATGATGTTGCTTAGAATTGGTTTCGAGTATTAGTTTTTGGAAAAATTTAAAAAAACAAAAATTGTAGTTTGAACAAATTTCAAAATTTGGTAAAAATTGGCATTAGTTGATGAGTAATATAGTTGTATTTTATATCAAACTGTAGATAATTTAGTCTAGTTTTACATGATGTTGCTTAGAATTGGTTTTTAATAATACTTTTTGAGATAATTTGAAAAATCAAAAAATGTTGATTTTGAAAAAATTTCAAAATTTCGAAAACATTTACATTAATTGATGAGTTATATAGTTGTATCTTCTATCAAACTGTAGATAATTTAGTCTAGTTTCACGTGATGTTGCTTAGAATTGGTTTCGAGTAATAGTTTTTAAAAAAATTTGAAAAAACAAAAAATGTAGAATTTATGAATAGGATGGTTGCGACAGTTACTACGTGGTAATCTATACTTACATTGAATTGAAAAATTCACTTTGTTTTTTACCACACTTATATTATGTAAAAATGTTATATAACTTATTATTCACAGTTATATAAATTTCTACACATCATCACGACTCGATCTTCGACGTTTGACGGTCATTGTCAAGTGTCATTTTCAGTTTTTCAAGACATGAAAATGACCGTCAAACGTCGAAACTCGAGTCGTGATATGTGTAGAAATTTATATAACTGTGAATAATAAGTTATATAACATTTTTACATAATATAAGTGTGGTAAAAAACAAAGTGAATTTTTCAATTCAATGTAATGTAGAATTTGAAAAAATTTCAAAATTTGTTAAAAATTGGCATTATTTGATGAGTAATATAGTTGTATCTTATATCAAACTATAGATAATTTGGTCTAGTTTCACACGATGTTGCTTAGAATTGGTTTTGGGTAACAGTTTTTGAGAAAATTTGAAAAAGCAAAAAATTTAGTTTGAAAAAATTTTAAAATTTAGTAAAAATTGGCATTAATTGATGAGTAATATAGTTGTATCTTATATCAAACTGTAGATAATTTAGTCTAGTTTCACATGATGTTGCTTAGAATTACTTTCTTGAAATACTTTTTGAGAAAATTTGAAAAATCAAAAAATGTAGTTTGAAAAAAATTTAAAATTTCGTAAAAATTGGCATTAATTGATGTGTTATATAGTTGTGTCTTATATCAAACTGTAGATCATTTAGTCTAGTTTTACATGATGTTGCTTAGAATTGGTTTTGGGTAACAGTTTTTGAAAAAATTTGAAAAAAACAAAAATGTAGAGTTTGAAAAAAATTCAAAATTTGGTAAAAATTGGCATTAATTGATGAGTTATATAGTTGTATCTTATATCAAACTGTAAATAATTTAGTCTAGTTTCACATGATGTAGCTTAGAATTGATTTCGAGTTATAATTTTTAAGAAAACTTGAAAAAACCAAAAATTTAGAGTTTGAAAAAATTTCAATTTTAAAAAAAAATTGGCATTAATTGATGAGTTATATAGTTGTATCTTATATCAAACTGTAGATAATTTAGTCCAGTTTCACACGATGTCACTTAGAATTGGTTTCAAGAAGCAGTTTTTTAGAAAATTTGAAAAAACAAAAAATGTAGAGTTTGAAAAAATTTCAAAATTTCGTAAAAATTGGCATTAATTGATGAGTAATATAGTTAGTTGTATCTTATATCAAACTGTAGATAATTTAGTCTAGTTTCACATGATGTTACTTAGAATTGGTTTCGAATAACAGTTCTTGAGAAAATTTGAAAAAACATAAAATGTAGAGTTTGAAAAAATTTCAAAATTTCGTAAAATTGGCATTAATTGATGAGTAATATAGTTGTATCTCATATCAGACTGTAGATAATTTAGTCTAGTTTCACATGATGTTGCTTAGAATTGGTTTCGAGTAATAGTTTTTGAGAAAACTTGAAAAAACAAAAAAAGTATTGTTTGAAAAAATTTAAAAATTTTGTAAAAATTGACATTAATGGATGAGTAATATAGTTGTATCTTATATCATACTGTAGATAATTTAGTCTAGTTTCACATGATGTTGCTTAGAATTGGTTTCGAGTAATAGTTTTTGAGAAAACTTGAAAAAACAAAAAATGTGAAGTTTGAAAAAATTTCAAAATTTCGTAAAATTGGCATTAATTGATGAGTAATATAGTTGTATCTCAGATCAAGCTTAGATAATTTAGTCTAGTTTCACATGATGTTGCTTAGAATTGGTTTCGAGTAATAGTTTTTGAGAAAACTTGAAAAAACAAAAAAGTATTGTTTGAAAAAATTTAAAAATTTTGTAAAAATTGACATTAATGGATGAGTAATATAGTTGTATCTTATATCATATTGTAGATAATTTAGTCTAGTTTCACATGATGTTGCTTAGAATTGGTTTCGAATAACAGTTCTTGAGAAAATTTGAAAAAACAAAAAATGTAGAATTTGAAAAAATTTCAAAATTTGTTAAAAATTGGCATTATTTGATGAGTAATATAGTTGTATCTTATATCAAACTGTAGATAATTTAGTCTAGTTTCACATGATGTTGCTTAGAATTACTTTGTTGTAATACTTTTTGAGAAAATTTAAAAAATCAAAAAATGTAGTTTTAAAAAACTTTTAAATTTCGTAAAAATTGGTATTAATTGATGAGTAATATAGTTGTATCTCATATCAGACTGTAGATAATTTAGTCTAGTTTCACATGATCTTGCTTAGAATTGGTTTCGAATAACAGTTCTTGAGAAAATTTGAAAAAACCTAAAATGTAGAGTTTGAAAAAATTTCAAAATTTCGTAAAATTGGCATTAATTGATGAGTAATATAGTTGTATCTCATATCAGACTGTAGATAATTTAGTCTAGTTTCACATGATGCTGCTTAGAATTGGTTTCGAATAACAATTTTTGAGAAATTTTGAAAAAACCTAAAATGTAGAGTTTGAAAAAATTTCAAAATATCGTAAAATTGGCATTAATTGATGAGTAATATAGTTGTATCTTAAATCAAACTATAGATAATTTGGTCTAGTTTCTCACGATGTTGCTTAGAATGGGTTTCGATAATAGATTTTGAGAAAATTTGAAATAAACAAAAATGTAGAGTAAAAAAATTTCAAAATTTGGTAAAAATTTACAATAATTGATGAGTTATATAGTTGTATCTTATATCAAACTGTAGATAATTTAGTCTAGTTGCTAATGATGTTGCTTAGAATTCGTTCCGAGTAAAAGTTTTTGAGAAAATTTGAAAAAACCAAAAATGTAGTTTGCAAAAATTTCAAAATTTGATAAAAATTTACATTAATTGATGAGTTATATAGTTGTATTTTATATTATACTGTAGATAATATAATCTAGTTTCACAGGATGTTGCTTAGAATTGGTTTCAAATAATAGTTTTTGAGAAAATTTGAAAAAACCAAAATGTGGAGTTTGTAAAAATTTAAAAATTTTGTAAAAATTGGCATTAATTGATGAGTAATATAGTTGTATCTTATATCAAACTGTAGACAATTTAGTCTCGTTTCACATGATGTTGCTTAGAATTGGTTTTTAGTAATACTTCTTGAGATAATTTGAAAAATCAAAAAATGTAGAGTTTGAAAAAATTTCAAAATTTGGTAAAAATTGGCATTAATTGATGAGTTATATAGTTGTATCTTATATCAAACTGTAGATAATTTAGTCTAGTTTCACGTGATGTTGCTTAGAATTGGTTTCGAATAATAGTTTTTGAGAAAATTTGAAAAAACAAAAAATGTAGAATTTGAAAAAATTTCAAAATTTGTTAAAAATTGGCATTATTTGATGAGTAATATAGTTGTATCTTATATCAAACTGTAGATAATTTAGTCTAGTTTCACATGATGTTGCTTAGAATTACTTTCTTGTAATACTTTTTGAGAAAATTTGAAAAATCAAAAAATGTAGTTTTAAAAAACTTTTAAATTTCGTAAAAATTGGCATTAATTGATGTGTTATATAGTTGTATCTTATATCAAACTGTAGATAATTTAGTCTAGTTTCACCTGATGTTGCTTAGAATTGGTTTTGGGTAACAGTTTTTGGGAAAATTTGAAAAAACAAAAAATGTAGAGATTGAAAAAATTTCAAAATTTGGTAAAAATTGGCATTATTATCGATGAGTAATATAGTTGTGTCTTATATCAAACTGTAGATAATTTAGTCTACTTTCACATGATGTTGCTTAGATTTGGTTTTGGGTAACAGTTTTTGAGAAAATTTGAAAAAACAAAAAATGTAGTTTGAAAAAATTTCAAAATTTGGTAAAAATTGGCATTAATTGATGAGTAATATAGTTGTGTCTTATATCAAACTGTAGAGAATTTAGTCTAGTTTCACATGATGTTGCTTAGAATTGGTTTTGGGTAACTGTTTTAGAGGAAATTTAAAAAAACCAAAAAATGTAGTTTGAAAAAATTTCAAAATTTGGTAAAAATTGGCATTAATTGAGGAGTAATATAGTTGAATCTTAAATCAAACTGTAGATGATTTAGTCTAGTTTCACATGATGTTGTTATATTAATTTTTATAAAATTTTTATAAAACAAGGTTGTTTATAAACTAACTAGACTTTAGAGTCTGAATACAAATTTTGAAATAAAAATTCGAATTTGTTTTGTTTTATAAATCTTTGTAAAAAAAAATAATTAATGTAACTTATGCCATGAAACATTTTCAAACTTTTGTAATTTATTAACACCCTATACATTTGATCTAAAATTTTCATATCGTATTCATTTTCTCGACAAGCAAGACTTTTTATAGAGAATGACGTTTGGTCGTAAAATGAAAATTTTATGATTTTTGCCCTATTGGGTACCTCAATCTGCGTATACACTGTATCAAATATATTTATACAGGGTTGTTTCCATTTTAAAAATAGACTCAATTGCATGAATAATGGACAAAAATGATAATAAATAATTATAAAGACTACTGTAAACCCTTGTGCATGTTGAGACAGAGCAAATTTAAAAAGTTAACCACTTAACGCTATGGTATATAATAGATATAAGTAAAATCTTTCAAAATCTCTTAGAAAATCTCATTCAAATTGACTAAGGTTAAGCGTAACGTTATTTATAAATGTTTAAGGTAGGCGTGAATAACTATAATTTGGATAATTTACATAAATAAATATTCAAATGTAATCAACAACAATCTTAATAAATTAATAATTTAATTTCTACAAGCAGAAATGCTGCTATTTTGAGTTTCCATAATTAAAACATAGCTTTTTGAGGCAGTTTCCCAAAGAAACGAGCGTTTTGGACTTAATAAACATTTCAAATATAACTACAAATCTGAAAATTTAAGTAATTTTAGGTAGCCAATGACTATTATAGCCCAGTCATTTTAGCATATCACCCCGGAATCGAACGGAAGAAGCTGAATTTTTGTATAGACCTTTATTTTAGCATTACAAATGTTGTATCAAAAGTCACATATGACAACATGTGAGCGTCCTTAGATATTCAAGATCAAGGGTCGCAAAAATCAGTTTTTTGAGAATATCTCGTTTTTCCTGCCTCCTGCCGAATTTGCATTCATTATAAAAATTGTGAGGATACATTTCTCTACAAATTTCATCTGAGACCTTTTTTTATTCCTCGAACTGTTTTTGAGATAGAGGACGCATAGTGTATAGCGTACAGCCATACGTACCTTCTCCTCTTCTTAATCTAAGACGTGTAGTGATAGGTCATGAATGTCGGCGTCTATCAGGCCCCCTTAAGTGTGTTGATGCCCTGCTTGGTGGTATTCTAGGTACGTACTAGCTACTTAGCGCAAAGTAAATCCTGAATCGCAAGGTAATATATCGTTTTTTTACATTGCATTGACCACAAGCTAAAGAACATTACATCTATAACTTATGGCATTCACATCGCGAACCACAACCATTCTAGCAGTTGCGGAATATTGAAGTGAGTGGTTCATCTATTGTAGGTGGTAAAAGTGTTGTTACCGGCGTTAGGCTACGGCCTGAGTGAAAGTGCGTTGAGCGTGTAGTTTAAGCGGGCAATGGGCGTCCAATGTTCTGGCCTGAGTTATTAGCGGGGCGTGCAGCATGCAGCTGCATCCGATTTCCTCAAACGGCTTACTGCACGCTGTAGAGGAACGCTAAACACAAACTGATTTGGAATGAGCGTGCACGCCCCGCTGCACGCAAACCCAAACGCCCCGCTCACTTACTTACACGCCTGCTATTAAGACCATGTGTTTGAGATGCACGCTGCACGCCACGCCCCGCTCCACGCTCTATTTGAGCGGGCACTCAGGCCGTAGACTTAGGGTTTCATTTTGCAGTACCCAACCCCATCTTCCCATCTTCGCCTTCGATATTATCGAACTCTTCTGTATGGATTCCCGTTGTTGGTTATAGAAACGTTTACTGGTTTGTTGTGATAATCATGGTTCTTGTCTTCAGTATGTTTATATACAACGGCAATCTTTATGAATATAGCCATATAGCTATAGCTATATACTGCCATGAATATAGTCAGAATCGACTCACGGTATACACAATTAATCCGACAAATATACCAAAATGCCACTTTTAAAGTAACTCTAGATGAAAAGTAGACTACAGAGAAGATCAAGATAGGGAGATGAGTCAGGCAAAGAGGCACAATAGCACCAAAGCTGTTTACACTCGCTTTTAAAGACGTTTTTAAAAACATGCCTTATGAGAAGAAAGGCATAGATAGGCATAGATGGCAAATATCTAAATCACTTACGTTTCGCCGATGATATTATATTAATAAGCTCAGACATCCAAGAACTAAAAGGCATGCTAGAGCAACTAAGTACAGCATCGCTATCAGTAGGCCTGAAAATGAAAGGAAAGACCAAGATCATGATCCAAGATTTTGGAGCCCAACCGCACCAAATGGATAGGCAGGAAATCGAACAAGTGACCGACTTCATATACCTAGGACATCAAATAAAACTGGAGAAGGAAAATCAGGCAACAGAAATCACCAGAAGAATAAGTCAGAGATGCTTTCTGTAGAACCCAGACATACTGCACTGCCTAAAACGAAAAGTATAGGACATGTGCATATGAGCAATGTCGCATAAGTCGCAAAAATCAGTTTTTTGAGAATATCTCGATTTCTCTGCCTCCTATCGTATTTTAATTTATTATGAAAGTTGTAGAGAATAAAATTCTTTACAAACTTCATCTGAAGCCTTCTTTATACGTTGATCTGTTTTTGAGATAGAGGGAGCAGAGTGTGGAGTGCTGATAAGCAGCCGTATACGTACCTTAAAGCCCCCCCGTACGTACCTTAAGGGGGGGCTAAGGTTAATTCGTACAAAAAAAGGCATTTTTTGTGATTTTTTTGTGATGACACAGTTAAAATCTCTTTATTAAAACTAATAGGACAGTAAAGTATGACATTTGAAGAATGTTGTATAAAATTTTGACGAAGAAATATTAAAAAACACGGCAATGGCAGCAATTATTCGGACGTCTCAAAAAAAAGTAGAATGGCGGTGCCCCTCATAACTTGGTGCTGCGTCATCTGAAATGAAAAAATCAAAGTTCATTCGTTAGATAATAGTTTTCCCCAGGTAACGCTGGGAGGGTTTTTCGAAATTTAAATTTTTCACTTTTTTGGAACACTTTGAAGGGAAAAACGCGGTTTTTAGTGAAAAAAATTAGCCGATTTTTTTTACTAAAAATCGAGTTTTTCCATTTGTTATCGTAAAATAAAAATTATTAACAAATTTGAAAAAACTCTCCAGCGTTACCTCGTAAATTATGTACAGAAATAGTTTTCAAAAAGATCGGTGCAGTAGTTTTGAAGTTATGAGGGGCACCGACTTTGAAAACGTGAGTTGTGGGAAAAACGCTATAAAGTTTTGAACACTAAAAAATCTGGTATTAAACGTTTATAAGCAAATTTTATCGGCTTACCTCACACTGAATCATCAATGCCAGGTCCATAAAGAATGTTGCTATCATCCATGATGTCTAAAGCACCTTTTCGCTCCTGTCTTCGACGAATCCTGCCTTCTTTAGTTTGTCTCTCAGCTTCCTGCTCTGCTCGGCTTATATGTATGGAGTCAGTTGATCGCGCCCAGTCATGAGCACTTGATCCACTACTGATTCCCATGTCTTGCATGAAGGTTAGTAAAGCAAAAGAACCTTCATTGAAGACACTGGCTGCCACATAAGCTGCAATTTCAACGATGACAGATGTTCCACTCAAGTGCTTTGACGAGATTTTCCAAATAAGTTGGTTCAAACTCTCATTGTTGTTCTGCGTGAAACCTCCGACACATCGCTCCAAGAGGGCATATTTGCTCAGATCTTCATAGATAGGCATGATGGCATTCAAAGCATACTCGGGAAGAGCACTGTACGTGTGTTTGAACGAATACAATGCATTAGCAGCTGCAGCTTTTTGCCATTCGCACCAGGAATCCGCGCCGCTCGGGCATTTTTCATGCTGTGGATTCTCGTCCGTCGAACTGTAGTGAAAGAACGTTGCCCAAATAGCATTCTTCATATTTTCCACGGAATCAGAATAACGTCTAATAGCCAAACCGTAGTATACCGTCAGTTTATCAATCATTTTGGCCGTAAGCTTCCCTTTACCAGATCGGCTCCTTCTTTTGATCTTCTTTCCAGTCTTAGTTTCAGTATCTACAACGGCATTTTTGACTATTGCACGTAGACGAGTGCCCATTCTTTTTTGAACATGTCCTACATATTCTTTTTTCACTATTGGAAAATAATCACCATAAGGTTTAGAATTCACTAACCCGGAGCAAGCTTTGGAGTCACCGTCGCCGATATAGTTGCGATATCGTACACCATTATTTACCGAACGTTGAAACAAGGTTGTTATCGCTCCTGTTATAAAAATACTCGTAACTTCGTCAATTTTTCAAAAATTTTTGCGAAAAACAATATGAAGCATTTATTTAAAAAATTTAAAAAAAAACGCAAAAAAAATAATTTTAATACCTTAGCCCCCCTTAAGATAATAACTTAATAATTAAAAAATAAAATATAACTTTAGAACGAAATAAACTGGAAAACCGTTTTCAGCACAACGATTTCCTTCGTATAACCAACAAAAAAATCACGAAAAAAATTTGCAAAAAAAATTTCGATAAAAATTTTCCATCATTTCGTTCGAAAAATACATGCTTTTTCGGTTTTTTTCGATTTTTTCGAAAACGGTAAAGAGCAGCGAAATTATTTTGGGCACACAGAAACTACACTACAAGACGAACAAGTCGATGTGTAAATTGTCCGGAGATTTTATAATTCGTCGATAAATTTCATATTAAAATTTACCCGATTCTCGAATTGCTAAGTAGATATCTCGGAAACTATTGCAGACAATTAAAAACGGATTGCGGCATCGTTTTCAGAAGGTCATTTTCCTATGGATACACTAAGACTGTCCGCGGGATATTCACAACTTTCTGAGATCTCCACTAGAGCGCCGAAATTTCATAAAAATGTCTTCAATTTTTGCAGGCGAAAGTGAACCGAAAGAGCTAGGGAAATATAATTTGCATATCTGTAATCAGCAGCAAATATGCTTTCAGAAACGTTTTTAAATTTTGTTGTGACTCAAAAAATAACGATTTTGAAAAAATCGATTTTCTCGCATTTCGTTGTTTCCGCGGTCTAGACATCCCGTCTCGATGGTATTTATTAACTGAAAGCTCCCCAAGGAATATTATATACGTTGTCCGACTAACTTTTTGACGCTGAATCGATTGGTGAAGACTAGAAGTCTCTGTGGTGAGCGGTTCAAAAGTTATGACAACGTCAAATCAGTAGGAAATGTGTGCTTGCTTAAAGCGAAAAAAAAATATAAAATTTGTTTATTTGTAACTTTAGTGCGAAATAAACTGGAAAACTGTTTTAAGCACTTCGATTTCCTTCGTGTAACAAAAAAAAAATCACGAAAAATATTTGCAAATAAAATTTCGACAAAAATTTTCCATCATTTCGTTCGAAAAATACATGCTTTTTCGGTTTTTTTCGATTTTCTCGAAAACGGTAAAAAACAGCGAAATTATTTTAGGCACATAGAAACTACACGACAAGACGAACAAGTCGATGTGTAAATTGTCCGGAGATATTCAATAATTCGTCGATAAATTTAAAACTGAAATTTACCCGATTCTCCATTTTCTAAGTAAATATCTCGGAAAGAGTTGCAGATAATTAAAAACGGATTGCGGCATCGTTATCAGAAGGTCATTTTCCAATAGGTACACTAAAATTGTAAGCGGCAAGTTCACGACTTTCTGAGATCTTCACTAGAGCGCCGAAATTTCATCAAAATTTCTTCAATTTTTGCAGGCGAAAGTGAACCGAAAGAGCTAGCGAAATATAATTTGCAAATCTGTAATCAGCAGCAAAAATGCTTTCAGAAACGTTTTTAAATTTGGTTGTGACTCAAAAAATAACGATTTTGAAAAAATCGATTTTCTCGCATTTCCTTGTTTCCGCGGTCCAGACTTCCCGAGTCGACGGTATTTCTTAACTGAAAGCTTACCAGGGAAAATTTTATACGTTCTCCGACTAATTTTGGGACGCTGCATAGATTGGTGAACACTAGAAGTCTCTGTGATGATCGGTTCGAAAGTTATGGCAGCGTCGAATCAGTAGGAAATGTGTGATTGTGTATAACGAAAAAAAAAAAACTTGTTTATTTGTAAGTTTAATGCGAAATAAAATGAAAAATCGTTTTAAGCACTTTGAGTTCCTTCGTGTAACCAAAAAAAGGCACGAAAAAAATTTTAAAAAAAAATTTCGTCAAAAATTTTCCATCATTTCGTTCGAAAAATACATGGTTTTTCGGTTTTTTTCGATTTTTTCAAAAACGGTAAAGAGCTGCGAAATCATTTTGGGCACACAGAAATTAAACGACAAGACAACCAAGTCTATATGTAAATTGTCCAGAAATATTCAATAATTCGTCGATAAATTTCAAACTGCAATGAGAGATTCCACGGTAATTGTTCACGTTTGTTCTGCCCCCTTTCTTATGAAGAGGATCGATCAAAGGTGGAGTCTCTCCTGGAAGTTTCTCGATTTCTCATATCCGGCAGATTATCTCTGTAAGCTTTTCAACTTCCTTCTTCCCAGCTTGTTTCCACAGTTTAGCAACAATTGAATCTGTTTGATTTCTTCCTTTGTAGGGGGGGATGAGTCTTGACTGTTGGTTGCACTGTCTTCAAAGGTGAACTTAGATTCCGGAGGTTCGCAGTTGAGGAGAGACTCAAAGTATGTTGCCAAGTTGTCTTTGTCATTGAAGGTAGTTTTTCTATCAGCATTCTTAAAGTGTAGAATCAAATACTGTTTGAATGTTCTGTAATATTTCTGGGTGTTGTTCATCTGGAAGTCTTGTTTAACTTTAGCTAGATGATTTTTGTCGAAGGCCCGTTTTACCCCACGCATGGTTTTCGCAGTGTATTTTCTTGCATTTAGGAAATTGTTCCAGTTATCTTTATTGTTAAATTACTTCCATCTTTTATATATCAATTCCAATTTCCGGATATTATCTATATTTATTTTACATTAATTTTAAAGCTAGGAATTCTGGACTTTTTTATATTTATTTTTATTTTCTCCGTGTGGGGATGATTTTTTATTCATAGCTGGTGGTAACTTCGATAGCTGGTGCAAGTTTGGAAATCTCGGGTTTATTTCTTCCTATAAGAGTAATATAAAACTAGTAAAATAGTTAAAGATTGAGCTTATATATTCGATAAAATATCGTCAATGGTTAAGACTGTTCTTCAAACAAATGTTAATTTTCAATAAATTGAAATGGATTATATAAGTAAGATTGGGTTATCACAGAGTTAAACAAATTGACAAAATCCTATGCAAGCTGGATGGCCTGGCTTGGAGCTTAAACAAACCTAAACAAAACTATTTTTATGATAATTTCCTGAACCAAAATTTATATTCCTCATGTAAATTATATACAAATTCCAATTTCAACCAAATCATAATAATTATAAAAAACACAATTTCTATTTCTCGAATTCCGAAAACAAAACTGCCGACATATTTCATGCAAATTTCTTACATGCGAAACACATATGTAGATGCCTATATCAAAGCCTAAGGCTCATATGCAGTCCAACGCAGACGCTGCGCTAAATATCCCGAACAAAACCCATATTATTAGAAAACTATTTGCCAAATTATATGGTATTATTCAAAACGCAGACCACATTTCGTCTGGACCGCCAGGACATTAACCCAAGTCGCTGACTCCGAAGGTCCTTCAAGTTTTAAACTGAATCATCCTTGGTTACGCATCACAACCGTAGACAACGACCGTGAATTTAGTCTTAGTTTAATGAGGTTTAGATTAAACTAAAGTTTAAAACTAATTATATTGTAAGTATTTGTCTGTTTTGGAATTGTTGGTTTGGGAATAATAACGATAGTGTTGCGTTTTTAGCTCGTGACTAACACCAGTAAAATATAAGTGTTATTTTTTATATCTTTTTAATTATTTGATTCTATGCTAATTTTAAATGCAATGTTTAAACTAAGGTTATAAACATAAAATTACTTCTGCTGAAACAATTAAAGAGATTTGTTAATTTATAAATAATTGCAATATAAAACTATTGTTGATGAATCTTGTAAGCAAAATGTTGTTTCTCAAAGAAACTGTGTCCGCATTTATTTTTTGTTTTGATTATTGCACTTTAACAAGCCATCAATCTCCTCTTACCTATCGTCAAAGCTTCGAAGCTTGAAAACACGAGTAAAATTAGTTGCCTACCCCAAATCATGAAAACCTTCCCCTAATTAAAGTTTCCAGCAACTACCCCTAAAATTCTCTGCACACATTTCCCTTCATTTCATTGCCTTTGCCTAGAGAGGTCACTACCAATAACAAACCAACAATAAAACATTATTTTCGCGGCTTTAATTTTAACATTAATTAATGTAATTAACAAGACAATAAAAACCTTTAAAATTAATTGCATTCAATGATTAACACGATCATTTCTGCACATCGTTATTTGGTATATGCTAAAGAGATGTGCTAAAAAAATCGCACACGCAATAATTATATAATTTCAAATTCAGATACTTTCAAGAATAAAGTAAAATGTTACGCAATTAGTATACACGCGAATACGTGATTGTTGCCTAAAAACAGTTTATATTAATTAGAATTAATCTGAATTTTATTAATTTCATAAATTCGAGGATTACCTGACGAAATATCTCAACAAATTTATCATGATCTTATGTGCTATTTTAAGTAATTTAAATAACTTTGCATATAAATGTGAACATATTTCCAATTAGATTACAAGTTTCGCAAGAACTAAACTTATTAAAGTAGGTAATCGGATCTAAAAAAACATCAATAAACTTAAAAATATATCAAAGGGTATCAAAGAATATCAAAGAGTATCAAGGAAACAACCTTAACCCCTTGACATACAATGGCGTCTCTAAGACGTCATGTATATGTCATAAGATCACATGGATATGGACACGTCAACGTCCATTTTATTCGTATGTCAAGGGGTTAAACTAACCTAACATAACCTAACCTTAAAAGAAACCCAACCTCACCTTTTTTTGGAAAAGGGGGAAATACCTTTACGTACGACCCCCAAGGCACAACACGCCGAGGAGTGTGGGACTCACCCGGCTTAATGTTAGCACAGGTCCTAAACACTAAAAACCCACCCTTTCCTTTTGTACTCTCGCACTGCCACGGGATCAACTTTCTGTATTACATCATAGCTGTGGGTTGTCTTTGTGCATCAGAGGTCACAGTCTTGCTCCTTTTCTTTAGCTCTTTCGTCCTTCTCTTTTTCCCATAGGATATTATCACCTCATATTATCATGGTGAGTAAGGGGTGACGGCAAAACACTCAAATAAGACCGGCCCAAATGTCAACCTCACCTGCACGCGGTACCCGCTGCTAGATAACTATCGAGGCTCTGGCGACCGAGTCATGGCGGTATAACCATTCCATTGAGAATTAAGGATATGTAATGTGCAATGGCCAGCTAGGGGATCCGGAACCTCGGAGGAACCTTAACCTTAACCTTAACGGATAGTGGAATGCCCGCTAAGCTTAGCTTGGAGGGTAGGGATGAAACAAAATACCCCCCACGAACTTAAATAAAGTTTGAGCGTAAGGTTAACTACCCTGCCTCGGAAAACAAAAAACAGTTATGAAAACTACAAATGCGCCTCGCAACCGGACGGATCACACAGGAAAACGACAAACGCATCGAAAAAGGAATATGAGTATCGGTACGTGGAATTTTCTCAGCTGGCACAGAACAGGAGCATCCACTCACGCTGTAAGACAACTGGAAAAATTCACAGCAGTCCAAGAAATCAGACGGTTCGATAGTGGGAAACTTAGAATTAGCAAGTCACACATTTTCTACAGCGGAAGCCAGAACGGAAAACATGTATTTGGGACAGAGTTTGTAGTTTCAGAGAAGATCTTTAACAGCGTAATAGGCTTCAATCCAGTAAGTGAACGCATTTGCGGTATCCGACTAAAGAGACCATTGTACAACTATTCTATCATATCAGTTCATTCCGGTGTTAGTGTCCATATCAGCATCTTCATCCTTTTCCTCCAGACAACAAAGAAGATTTCTCAGACCAACAAGAAACAGCAATTATGCAAATACCTCAACAAGACATGACACTACTTTATGGGGACTTCAATGCAAAGACTGGAAGAGAGCAAATTTACAAACCAACCATAGGCATACACAGCCTACACAACACCAGTAATGATAATGGTATGACCCTCATCTAACTAGCGGCTAGTAATAACTCGCTAGTCAAGTCTACAATGTTTGAACACAAGGACATTCACAAACAGACTTGGATATCAAATGATGGTATCACAAGGAATCAGATAGACCACGTTTTAGTAGACGCGAAACATGCAAGCAACGTCCTCGGTGTACGGAGCTTGAAAGGTGCAAATGCGGACTCGGACCATATCCTAGTAAGAGCAAAGGTGAGAATGCGCATCTTTAACCACAAAAATAAAAGAGCGAAAAGATCAAATAGGTGGGAAGTAAACTAAATGACGAAAGAACCAAAAACGAGTTTCAAAAACAAATATTGGAAAACCAGAAACCTTTGAAGATGAGAACGTAAATGAGATCTGGGGTACAATAGAGCGATCAATATGCCAAGGAAATAATACTGGGTCCAACACAAAAGAAGAAGCATAAGAACTGGTTCGACGATGACCTTCGGATGGTATTAGAACCGCGACAAAATGCTAACGATACAAGAGCCCAATGAGACAAACAAAAGATATTTCAGTGACATAAAAAGGGAAGCCAGAATACTAATAATGACAAAGAAAAGGAAACATGAACAATAAATGCTGGAAGAATTTGAAACGAATTTCAGAGGCAATCAACTAAAGGAATTCTATAGGAAGGCGGGCGAAGCAAAATCTGGATTCAGACCAAGAACAGGGAACATCCTGAAGAAGGATATTGGGACCCTAATTACAAATTAACAAGAAGTTATAACGGAGTGGTATAACTACTTTAGTGGACTTCTCAATATTCAAGTAGACGACAACCAAAATGTTGTGCATTTTGGTTGTCGTCTACTTGAATATTTAGAAGCATACCGCACGGCAGATTTTCCTGTAGAAGACCCCAGCCTGGAGGAGGTCCAGAATGTCATAATGAGGATGAAAAACGGCAAGGCGCCGTGGCAAGACAACATACCAACGGAATGCATAAAATATGGAGGTGAAGATCTGCATCGGCATATACACCAGCTAATTACCACATTCTGGAAATAGGAAGAAATAGCCCTAGGAAGGCCGCGAATCAGACGGGATAACGTAATCAGAGACCTACGTACCATGAGATTGGACTTCGACCCTCAGATGTTGATAGACCGACAGGGGTGGAGACGCATTGTGCAGTCAGCCAGAACCCACATAGGACTATAGAGCTACGGAAAGAAGATATTATAAGCCATTCTTTCTATAGCTTTCCATTTTCTTTCACTTTGTTACATTGCCAATATTGCGTTCTCCGATGTTAGTTTATTGCCTATGCAGTCTTCAGCTCTTTGCATTATTTCGTTCCACTTTGGGCATATGCAGAACGTGTGTTCGGCGTTGTCCGCATCAGCTTTGCAGTATAAGCACTCAGATGATGTGCTCTTACCTATTCTCACCTTCTAGGAATTGAAGCAGCCGTGTCCGGTAAGCATTTGTGCTAGGTGGAATGTTATCTCGCTGTGCTCTCTTGTGAATCAATCTTTTATTTTAGAGATTAATCGGTGCATCCAGGCGCTTGTGTTTAGCTTGTCGCATCTTTCCTGCCACCTCTCAATAGTGTCCTCTATGGCTTTCTTCTTCCGATCAGGGTCTGCGCCGTACGTCTCTCCTCTCTCATTTGCAAGTAGATCCAGCGGGATCATCCTTGCCAGCACAAGCAGCGTTCTATATCCAACAGTTCTATATCAAAGAATATTATTTATTGTTATTATTGTTGTTGTTTATAAATATAAACAATTTGATGGATTTTTTCAAAACAAAGAAAACGCTGGTTTAATATCTTAATTATTACAAGATTATAAACGTCAACTGAAAAACCGTTTATTTTCTTGAAAACCGTTCTACCAACTTAATCTAAAAATACATTGAAAAGGCATAAACTAAAGCAACACTGCAACGCTTTCCCTTTTTCTTAGATTGAAGAAAATAGTCCAAGATCCTGACGAAGTGTCTGTAATATCTGTAATAATCTGTAGGGACAAGAAGAGGCTTCGTCATTACATCTGCGACATGTTTAATGGTTCTGATGTGAACAACTTCACCTTCGAGTACCTTTTCTCTGAAAGTACTTGATCTTTATATGGTTTGTTCGACGCTGAAATTATGTTTTCTGTGTGAGTCTAACGGTAGCCAGATTGTCAACATGCAGTATTGGTGTCTCTTGGATCCTTCCCGTACTTTTAAAGAGTCGCTTAATCCAAATCACCTCTTTAACTGCATCGTTGGCGGCAATCGGCTCTGCCTCTGTGGTGGATGTGGCAGTCATTCCTTGCCTTTGGCTCAGCCAAGAAATAGCTCCTCCTGCATGGGTGTTCACTACTCCTGATGTTGACATCCCAGCCTTATTATAACCTCCATATTCAGCGTCACTGCAGCTTTTAAAGTTATCGTTCTTCTTCTTCTATAGCTCTACAGCCCAGGGTGGGCCTTGGCTTGAGTTACAACATCCTTCCATCTTTCCCTGCTGTTGACCAATTGGAAAGTTACCAATACTGGTTGGTTAATATACTACACCAAGCTAGGTGGTGCATACAATGTAACTGATAAGACTCTTCAGCCTACCTATATCCTCCCCGCTAGCAGCAAAGGAACTGCTGCTGGATCTAACTCCGTTGCACCTTGTCGTGGAGACGGTCGCCAGATCGGCGATTGCAAGGTTCAGCAAGGAAGGAGTAAAATAATCGGGAGCAGAGACCGGAACAGCGTCGCTGCCAAAATCCCCTGGCTGGAAGCACCAAAAGACGAAATGGTATGCAAATACCATTTCGAGAAAAACTACACAGCAATGCGTAGTAGTAAAGCCGATTGGAGCGACGAATCCTCAGCATACCACATAGAGCAAAATGCTATCAAGTGGTATACAGATGGTTCGAAGACAAAGGGAGGTACTGGTGCAGGAGTGTTTGGACCTCGTACCAAATACTTCGAATTCATGGGAACATTGCCAAGTAGCGATTGCGTGTTTAAACAGAGGTTTAAACACGCAATCGAAAGATGTGCACAATTCAACCTCGCAGGAATTATCACAAAAACGAATTGCTATCCTGTCAGACAGCCAAGCAGCTAAGATCAAGGCCATTGGCTCTTACATCATCAGATCCAAAGTGGTATGGGATTGTGTGGGAAAGCTTAACAAGCTAGGCAGAGAAAATAATGTAACGCTATACTGGGTACCAGGACACACTGGTATAGACAGAAACGAAGAAGCCGATCACCTAGCAAACAAGGGATCCAGTATCCCTATATAGGTCCGGAACCCTTTTGCGGTATGAGTTTGAACACCATCCACAAAATATAGAAACAAAGGGGTATCAACAAAAAGTAAAAACCAAAAATTATCTTCAAAGCGTACAGTTAAAAATAAAAAATAAAAATTCTGCTAAAAAAAAAATCTTGGTATTCTGGTATTGTGATATTTGCAATTTGTAAAAATTCTGGTATTGTGATATTTGCAAAGAAGATGAGGCGAAGGATATGCGCATGTCTATAAAAACCTTCATTCATGAAGATTGCGTTGGGTTGACAAAGAACGATAAGGGGATGTGAAAATGAAAATAAATTAAATCATTTTCAGAAATGATTCCGTAGTAAAGGTTCCGTACCGAAAACGGAATCCTTATAGGATCACTTTGTTGTCCGTCCGTCCGTCTGTCTGTCTGTCTGTCTGTCTGTCTGTCTGTCTGTCTGTCTGTCTGTCCGTCTGTCCGTCTGTCCGTCTGTCCGTCTGTCCGTCCGTCTGTCTGTCTGTTAAGACCATTTATCTCAGGAACGCGTAGAGGTATCAAGTTGAAATTTGTATCAAGGACTCGGGTCTGCGGTCTCTTTCAGCTGTGAAAAAATCAAACTTGTAAGTCAACGCGGTCAAAAGATATGACCGTTTATGTCGCATATTTTGCGATTTCACAAGGCAATCAAAACCTATAGGGTACTTCCCGTTGACCTAGAATCAGGAAATTTGGCAAGAAGCTTTGTCTTACAGCACATGTAAAGGGAAAAATCTGAAAACTGTAAATATGTAGTTTAATTACAAGAGAAATGCGAATTTACTATTAGAAACTTATGAAAATACACTAATGTGTTGCGTGGTATTGTCAAGCACCAGAAGCATATGGGTTGCATACAGTTAGGTCCTCCACAGAAAAAGATACCTTACTTACAAGTTTGTACGGAACCCTCGGTGCGCGAGTCACAACTCGCACTTGGTCGGTTTTTTTTATTTTAACGTTATAGGCCATATTGCGTACATGCACTACCCAATATGGCCTAAATGTACTCTTTGTGTAATAAGTTTAGACTTCCTAATTTTTTAAATCGCTTGAAATTTGTATTTTTATTTTCCAAAAAGTTTTGTCTTATATCCACGCATTAAGGACATTATTTACATTTACAAAAAAACTTTAAAGCTTAGGTAAGCCATATTTGGCCACCATCCTTGGTCGTCGTCGTGAGCATGGACTTGAACTTGGAACGCAAATTCAGCCAGACGAGCAAATTGAGAATAGGATGGGCCTCCTGCCGTCTCCACGAAATGATAGAGCCCACCAAGTGCTTCAACTGCCTGGGCTATGGGCACAGCAAAAACGAATGCACGAAGCCTAAAAGGGACATGACAAGGCGCTGTATGAAATGCACACTAGAGGGCCACATTTCGCGAGAATTCACAAACGGAGAAAAATGCTATGATTTCCTACTGGAAAGGCACCAAGCGGGGAAAATGGGGTGTGCAATATACAGAGCAATAAACTGGCTAAAGACAACAAGAAAGACCCCACAACACAACTGCGTCGAAATGGTCAATCCGCGCTACCTGTAGGAGTGGAAAGGCAGGGGGACACAGCGACAAATTCGCAGTAATCTAAATCAACATGAACAGATGCAAACAGGCCACGGACCTGCTCTACCAAAACATCTATGAATGGAGGATAGATATATCCCTCCTATCGGATCCCAACATACGCCTAACCTCGAAGGACCTTGGATACTAGATAAAAACGGAGACGTATACCATTGGGCTACGTATACGTATACCATTGGAATACCATTGAGCTACATAGCAAACAACTAAAAGCCCTGAGAACTGGGGAAGGCCCTGGATTCGGGTGGGTAGAGCTGGAAACCGTTTGTCTGTACTCAGCCTACGTCTCCCCAAACAAAGACCACACACACTTCCTACAGTTACTAAACCACCTACGGGAAAGCATCGACAACCAAAACAAACAGGTCATAGAAGGGGGCGACTTCAACGCCAAGGCCAGGGCATGGAGAAATCGCCGACAAGACCCCAGAGAGGGGGTGTTGATGGAGTGGCTGGAAGAGCGATCTCTGGTCCTGCAGAATACGGGAGAGAACCCGACTCTTGTGAGACGGGACAGCGTCTCTTTCCTAGACTTGACCTTTAGCAGGAAAGATGCGTCCAAAACGGGTCAGAGACGAATAGTCCCTAAGCGACCATCACTACATCACATTCAAGGTCGGGCAGGCAAACGAGAGAACTCCCAAAACAAAGGAACTGAAGATCTGGAACCTTAGCGGGAAAAAGATGGTAGATTGCATGCAAGTTCTGAAAACGCTCATAGAAAAAGGAGGTGACGACGCATGCAATGCAGACAAGTGCATACAAATACCGCAAGAAGCGCTCATACACGCCAATAAAAACAACAATCTACTTACTGGTGGACGGAGTCCAACAACGGCAAAAGACTTAACACAGGAAGCCAAAGAAAGGGACCATGAGAACTACAAGGTAGACAAAAGACACCTAAAAATGGTTATAATGAACGCCAAAATGGAAGCGTGGAGGCAGTTAACCGCACAAGTTGACAGCGACCTTTGGGGTATGGGGTACAAAATCGTCACGATGAAGCTGAGGCAGGTGTTCTCGCTCCAAATGAGCCTCAAAGAGAAGAAAGAAATCGCGCAAACTCTATTCCCGCAGCGGGAAAAAAATAAAATGGGTATACCCACGAGTTTCTGAAGCAGATATCCCTAGGTTTGAGCAAAAAGAACTTTTATCCGCGCCTAAAAATCTAAAGGCGAAAAAAGCTCCCGGACCAGAGGGGTTCTCCGCAGAACTGATAAAGACCGCAACAGCAACCTATCCAGAGTTCATGAACAAGTTACTGACAGAGGGGAGCGTCCCCTGGCAGCGAAAAAGGGCGCGACTGGCGCTGATATAAAAGAAGCAGAAAGACCCTACCCTCGCGAAAACCTACCGCGCTTTATGTCTTGTAAGCTCCCTAGGCAAACTTTACGAGCACCTATTCCTGGCACGGATAAACGTGGCACTGGAAGCCGGAGAGGGACTATCTGACCACTAGTACGGCTTCCGAAAGAAAAGGAGCACGGTGGATGCGTTACTTGAGGTCAAAAGGCTGGCCCATGAGGCCAACACCGGAACCTACCACACCAGAAAACTATGTGCGCTGATGACGTCCAATATGCCTTCAACTCGGCAACATGTGACGGCATAGTGGAGGCAATCAAAAAAGGGGAAATCTTCCCAAGCTACCTCCTGAAAGTGATCCAGAACTACTTGTCAGATTGCAAACTCTTCCTTGACGACAACAGGGAGTACGAGGTGACGTGCATAGCACCCCAGGGATCAGTATTGGGCCCCACTCTATGGAACATCCTTTACGACGGGGTTCTAGACATCTCAATGCCTCAAGGAATCACGCTGGTTGGATTCGCAAACGACCTGGGAATGGTCGCCACGGCCGGGACTAAAGAGGCACTGGAAACGAACATAAACAAGGTTCATCGCTGGATGGAGTCAAAAAAACTGAAATTGGCGCCCTACAAGACAGAACTGGTAATTCTGATCGGACGGCGCAAACTGACCAACATGACCATAGAGATCATGGGAGCGAGAATCCCATCACAGGAATCCGTGAAATACCTCGGAGTCCAACTGGGCAGAAATATGAACATGACAGCGCACGATAACTGGGTCGCCCAACTGGGACGGGGACGAGGATGGCCGGGACTGGGACGGCTGGGACTAAAGAGGCACTGGAAACGAACATAAACAAGGTTCATCGCTGGATGGAGTCAAAAAAACTGAAATTTGCGCCCTACAAGACAGAACTGGTAATTCTGATCAGACGGCGCAAATTGACCAACATGACCATAGAGATCATGGGAGCGAGAATACCATCACAGGAATCCGTGAAATACCTCGAAGTCCAACTGGGCAGAAATATGAACATGACGGCGCACGACAACTGGGTCGCCAAGAAAGCAGTTTCCGCAGCCACTGCCCTCACAAGGCTAATGCCTAACGTAGGAGATCCCAGAGCTAGCAAGCGCCGGATACTGAGGTCTGTCGTGAATTCAATACTGTTAAAATACAGAGAAACAAAAGAACATTCTCGAGAAGGTGGCAAGGCGGACCATGCTCTGGATTATCAGCGCATACCGTACCGTGTCCACAGAAGCTGCCTGGGTGATATCCAGCTGCCCCTCATCGACCTCCTCGTCGATGAGCGAGCTCGCCTACATGAAGGAGGCAAAGTAGATAAGGCAGAAGCCCGCAGACGCCTGCAAAGCAGATAGCAGGAAAGGTGGGAAACTGAAACAGGGAAGGCTATATGGACCAAGCGCTTGATTGACCTGACCTGCGTCCATCGGTCAACAGAGAGCAGGGCGAAACATCCTACCACGTAACCCAGATCATAAGCGGACACGGATGCTTTAGAGCCTACCTACACAGGTTCAAGGTTGCTGAGACAGAGGAGTGCTGCTACTGTGGCCAGCCAGACACAGCTGACCACACTTTCTTCTCCTGCGAGAGACGGGAAAACGACAGACGCCTGGCAACATCGGAAATAGGAGAACTGACCTCCGATAACTGCGTTAGGAAAATGCTAATAGACCAACGCCACTGGAAAGCAATCTGCAATTTCATCATTAGCATTATCACCCAGAAAGAGGTCGAAGAACTAGCTAAATCTCAAGAGTAGAAGCAAAATCGAAATCTCAAAAAAACTAGGGCGGTAACAACTGTCCGGGCTGCCCACCCTGAAGGAATGCCCAAGCGATACCGGGGTGCTGGTCTTTATAGCCAAGTGGAAGAAATTTAGAGAGTGAGAACCTCACACGCAGGCTGGTAGAGCTTCCCCCAAACCACAATAAAAAAAGGTATACCCGATATTATAGTTACGTTATTAAATAATATGAAAGAAGATTCATCAAATTTATATGAATAATAATGAATATGAAAGAATATAAATAATATCAAAGAATGTGAATAGACCTAAAAATAAAATCAACACAATTATCAATGAAAATGTTGAATGTTAATTAGTGTTATAAAAAACTAACAAGAAAAATACGATAATAGGTAAAAAAATACACTGATAAGAAAATTTACAACACAAATGAAACAATTTTATAAAATATAGATATAGCTGCACACAAAACTTTCTTTAAATTTATTTCAACGTTTCGGTTGAGTTTAAGTTTATCACTGATTTTAGCTTGTTCCACGAAATAGTCAAATAGAAAAGGTAAATAGTTGAAAACTGGATACACCTTTGCTCGCGTGGAATTCATTAAAATAAATTATTTCTCTGAACGTTTTCCACTCTAATTTGTATCAATCCTCCGCATCATTTTTCATTCGAAATTTTAAAGCATCAAACTCTGAGCTTATCTCCCTTTGAATAATTGTCATCCAATTCTTCAGCAAAAAACGACAAACTAATTGGATTTACACACAGTGTCACGTTTTGCGAAATGTTGAAAGATAACGAAAGGTGCGTTTCCCCCTAAAAAAATCCTGACGAAACACAAACTGTATTAGGGTAGAATTTTTAAGGCGTTTTATTTGCTAATTTATTTATCTAATGTTTGCTTAAGATTAAACCCTATCCCGTCAGTTTTATATTCAATAACTCTGATAAATATTTTCACCAAATTATTAGCAATGTTTATTTAGGTGAATATATATTGAAACTGATATAACCGTCATAGAAATATTTTATAAATTTAAGTCACAAAATGCATCATAAAAATTCTGTGTTATTACATAATATTTGTCTCCACTCTTATGTATTTTTCTTCGTATTTGTAATTTGATTATCTGGGAAAACGTTTCTTTTAACTAATTAAAATGTAAAATGTGTTTTGTGGATGGGCCCAAATGGCAAAACGCACCATCGACCATCTGCTGATAATCAGAGGTGTCCAAATAAATCATTGAATGGAGAGGAAACGTTTACTTCTTTTACGATTATTTCCGTTCTATTATAAAACATCATGCGGTGGAAAAGTTAATGGCCACAGCTTCTAGGGGCTCGTTGAATTGAATTGAATGTTACAAATAATTAACATTTAATATTCGATGCTAATAATTATTCTGTGATAAAATGATTGGAGTGAATAAATAGAACAGATGTTGGCCACTGGACAATGATTGGCCATATTTTAAAAACTATATAACTATAAGACACTATTTTGGCGATGTAATTGTCTATTAATACAAAAAAAAACTATTCCTTTCCGTGTTCGATACAAATCGTAAGTTTTTTATAACTTAAAGTTTCATGTGTGTATTTAGTTGTAGACAAGACTAGACAGACAAGACTAGACATACAAGACTAAACAGAGAAGACTATACAGACAAGACTAGAGAGGCAAGACTAGACAGACAAGATTAGACACTAGACAGACAAGATTAGACTAGACAGACAAGACTAGACAGACAAGACTAGACAGACAAGACTAGACAGACAAGACTAGACAGACAAGACTAGACAGACAAGACTAGACAGACAAGACTAGACAGACAAGACTAGACAGACAAGACTAGACAGACAAGACTAGACAGACAAGACTAGACAGACAAGACTAGACAGACAAGACTAGACAGACAAGACTAGACAGACAAGACTAGACAGACAAGACTAGACAGACAAGACTAGACAGACAAGACTAGACAGACAAGACTAGACAGACAAGACTAGACAGACAAGACTAGACAGACAAGACTAGACAGACAAGATAGAGACAAGACTAGACAGACAAGACTAGACAGACAAGACTAGACAGACAAGACTAGACAGACAAGACTAGACAGACAAGACTAGACAGACAAGACTAGACAGACAAGACTAGACAGACAAGACTAGACAGACAAGACTAGACAGACAAGACTAGACAGACAAGACTAGACAGACAAGACTAGACAGACAAGACTAGACAGACAAGACTAGACAGACAAGACTAGACAGACAAGACTAGACAGACAAGACTAGACAGACAAGACTAGACAGACAAGACTAGACAGACAAGACTAGACAGACAAGACTAGACAGACAAGACTAGACAGACACGACTAGACAGACAAGACTAGACAGACACGACTAGACAGACAAGACTAGACAGACAAGACTAGACAGACAAGACTAGACAGATAAGACTAGACAGACAAGACTAGACAGACAAGACTAGACAGACAAGACTAGACAGACAAGACTAGACAGACAAGACTAAACAGACAAGACTAGACAGACAAGACTAGACAGACAAGACTAGACAGACAAGACTAGACAGACAAGACTAGACAGACAAGACTAGACAGACAAGACTAGACAGACAAGACTAGACAGACAAGACTAGACAGACAAGACTAGACAGACAAGACTAGACAGACAAGACTAGACAGACAAGACTAGACAGACAAGACTAGACAGACAAGACTAGACAGACAAGACTAGACAGACAAGACTAGACAGACAAGACTAGACAGACAAGACTAGACAGACAAGACTAGACAGACAAGACTAGACAGACAAGACTAGACAGACAAGACTAGACAGACAAGACTAGACAGACAAGACTAGACAGACAAGACTAGACAGACAAGACTAGACAGACAAGACTAGACAGACAAGACTAGACAGACAAGACTAGACAGACAAGACTAGACAGACAAGACTAGACAGACAAGGACTAGACAGACAAGACTAGACAGACAAGACTATACAGACAAGACTAGACAGACAAGACTAGACAGACAAGACTAGACAGACAAGACTAGACAGACAAGACTAGACAGACAAGACTAGACAGACAAGACTAGACAGACAAGACTAGACAGACAAGACTAGACAGACAAGACTAGACAGACAAGACTAGACAGACAAGACTAGACAGACAAGACTAGACAGACAAGACTAGACAGACAAGACTAGACAGACAAGACTAGACAGACAAGACTAGACAGACAAGACTAGACAGACAAGACTAGACAGACAAGACTAGACAGACAAGACTAGACAGACAAGACTAGACAGACAAGACTAGACAGACAAGACTAGACAGACAAGACTAGACAGACAAGACTAGACAGACAAGACTAGACAGACAAGACTAGACAGACAAGACTAGACAGACAAGACTAGACAGACAAGACTAGACAGACAAGACTAGACAGACAAGACTAGACAGACAAGACTAGACAGACAAGACTAGACAGACAAGACTAGACAGACAAGACTAGACAGACAAGACTAGACAGACAAGACTAGACAGACAAGACTAGACAGACAAGACTAGACAGACAAGACTAGACAGACAAGACTAGACAGACAAGACTAGACAGACAAGACTAGACAGACAAGACTAGACAGACAAGACTAGACAGACAAGACTAGACAGACAAGACTAGACAGACAAGACTAGACAGACAAGACTAGACAGACAAGACTAGACAGACAAGACTAGACAGACAAGACTAGACAGACAAGACTAGACAGACAAGACTAGACAGACAAGACTAGACAGACAAGACTAGACAGACAAGACTAGACAGACAAGACTAGACAGACAAGACTAGACAGACAAGACTAGACAGACAAGACTAGACAGACAAGACTAGACAGACAAGACTAGACAGACAAGACTAGACAGACAAGACTAGACAGACAAGACTAGACAGACAAGACTAGACAGACAAGACTAGACAGACAAGACTAGACAGACAAGACTAGACAGACAAGACTAGACAGACAAGACTAGACAGACAAGACTAGACAGACAAGACTAGACAGACAAGACTAGACAGACAAGACTAGACAGACAAGACTAGACAGACAAGACTAGACAGACAAGACTAGACAGACAAGACTAGACAGACAAGACTAGACAGACAAGACTAGACAGACAAGACTAGACAGACAAGACTAGACAGACAAGACTAGACAGACAAGACTAGACAGACAAGACAGACAAGACTAGACAGACAAGACTAGACAGACAAGACTAGACAGACAAGACTAGACAGACAAGACTAGACAGACAAGACTAGACAGACAAGACAGAAGACTAGACAGACAAGACTAGACAGACAAGACTAGACAGACAAGACTAGACAGACAAGACTAGACAGACAAGACTAGACAGACAAGACTAGACAGACAAGACTAGACAGACAAGACTAGACAGACAAGACTAGACAGACAAGACTAGACAGACAAGACTAGACAGACAAGACTAGACAGACAAGACTAGACAGACAAGACTAGACAGACAAGACTAGACAGACAAGACTAGACAGACAAGACTAGACAGACAAGACTAGACAGACAAGACTAGACAGACAAAGGACTAGACAGACAAGACTAGACAGACAAGACTAGACAGACAAGACTAGACAGACAAGACTAGACAGACAAGACTAGACAGACAAGACTAGACAGACAAGACTAGACAGACAAGACTAGACAGACAAGACTAGACAGACAAGACTAGACAGACAAGACTAGACAGACAAGACTAGACAGACAAGACTAGACAGACAAGACTAGACAGACAAGACTAGACAGACAAGACTAGACAGACAAGACTAGACAGACAAGACTAGACAGACAAGACTAGACAGACAAGACTAGACAGACAAGACTAGACAGACAAGACTAGACAGACAAGACTAGACAGACAAGACTAGACAGACAAGACTAGACAGACAAGACTAGACAGACAAGACTAGACAGACAAGACTAGACAGACAAGACTAGACAGACAAGACTAGACAGACAAGACTAGACAGACAAGACTAGACAGACAAGACTAGACAGACAAGACTAGACAGACAAGACTAGACAGACAAGACTAGACAGACAAGACTAGACAGACAAGACTAGACAGACAAGACTAGACAGACAAGACTAGACAGACAAGACTAGACAGACAAGACTAGACAGACAAGACTAGACAGACAAGACTAGACAGACAAGACTAGACAGACAAGACTAGACAGACAAGACTAGACAGACAAGACTAGACAGACAAGACTAGACAGACAAGACTAGACAGACAAGACTAGACAGACAAGACTAGACAGACAAGACTAGACAGACAAGACTAGACAGACAAGACTAGACAGACAAGACTAGACAGACAAGACTAGACAGACAAGACTAGACAGACAAGACTAGACAGACAAGACTAGACAGACAAGACTAGACAGACAAGACTAGACAGACAAGACTAGACAGACAAGACTAGACAGACAAGACTAGACAGACAAGACTAGACAGACAAGACTAGACAGACAAGACTAGACAGACAAGACTAGACAGACAAGACTAGACAGACAAGACTAGTCAGACAAGACTAGACAGACAAGACTAGACAGACAAGACTAGACAGACAAGACTAGACAGACAAGACTAGACAGACAAGACTAGACAGACAAGACTAGACAGACAAGACTAGACAGACAATACTAGACAGACAAGACTAGACAGACAAGACTAGACAGACAAGACTAGACAGACAAGACTAGACAGACAAGACTAGACAGACAAGACTAGACAGACAAGACTAGACAGACAAGACTAGACAGACAAGACTAGACAGACAAGACTAAACAGACAAGACTAGACAGACAAGACTAGACAGACAAGACTAGACAGACAAGACTAGACAGACAAGACTAGACAGACAAGACTAGACAGACAAGACTAGACAGACAAGACTAGACAGACAAGACTAGACAGACAAGACTAGACAGACAAGACTAGACAGACAAGACTAGACAGACAAGACTAGACAGACAAGACTAGACAGACAAGACTAGACAGACAAGACTAGACAGACAAGACCAGGCAGACAAGACTAGACAGACAAGACTGGACAATCACTATATTTATGTGGCCGATAACTATGTTTTTTATGAATCAAATATTTATCTTTTTATATTCTATAACAAAATTTAATTTTTTTATTCAAATGATTATTTAAATAGAAAAGTATCATGTTTTACAATCACTAGCACAATATTTATTCATAAATTCATTTTATATTTTCATTGTTTAATTTCTAAAAGGGCCAATCACTGTTTACCCCTATATTGTTTTATCGTAATATCTACCATAAATAATTAATTTACAAACATTTTTTTCCAGTAATTTGTTAGTTTTTCTTTTTCAATAACAAACTTTATAATTCTACAAGGACTGATAATAATTAAAGCAATAAAAAAAGCGCGTTAATTCTAAAAATATTTCGAAATTATTATAAATATTTAACAACATAAACATAAATCTTGTCGATAAATGTCACAGAAACTACTACTATATAATTGTATAATCAATATTTATTAATACATTAAAACATAGTACTATTGTCTAAAATTTAGATTTAAAATGCATTAATCATTTCTGTAATCAACAATTTAGATATTTGAGTTTGGATTGTAAGGTCATTTATATTCCAAACAATTACCAAATTATTTGTAAATCGTTGAACACACTGAATCATTGATTAGCAAATTATTTTCTCAAATTTAAAGAATAAGCAACCATCTGAAAAGTATTTAATTGAAATATTGATTCACAATTAATATTTGATTATTGAAATGATTATCTGATTCACAATTTATTGAGATACAACTCATGAATCAAATATCTTATACATTGTTTTAACTGTACTATACTATACTATATTATACTATACTACTATACATTTTTTAACGGTTACTTGAATAAATATTTCTAGCTTTTACTATGTTAGTTTATATTAGTTTTGAGAAAGTTTATAATTTCATTGATATTTTCAAACACAAAGCTTTGCCGTTACATTTTCTTACGCTTTAAAATCTTACGCTTTTCTTTATAAAAATAAATCTATTACATTTTGCTTTCAAAAACCCCAGTAAGATAACAAAAAAAAATAAACCTTCTTTCTATTATGCTCCATCGGTAGCAAACAAACAGTTCCACGAGGTAAAGTAATAAATGTATGACCCAGGAACACAAAATAAAGGAAAATAGGTAAAATCCAGGTGTCCAGAGATCCTTTCGCTCAAAAATCGTTATTATATGTACGTACTCGAATTCCATTTCTTAATTCTTTCGGGTATTATCCAAGTTTCAAAAGAATCTTTAGGACAATGCCCGAGTTTTAAGGACACCTGGCCCCCCAGACAACATAGAATTCGCAACCGATGACAATTTTTATGCTCACTGCATAAATATAAATAAAAATATATTAACCGTTTTCCGCATGAATCTTTGTTTTTCAACAAAAAAAAAATTAGATAAAAACTTTAATTCCAATTTCACATGAAAATAATGAGGAAAATATATAGCTTGTACAATAATTTTATTCACACTTTCAATGTTTTATTAATACAAAACTGTAATTACGTTATTATAAATTAGTTTAGACTATTTTATACAGTGTTTCTTAAAGTTTACTTTGGGAGCTCATAGGTGCTCAATATGGGCTTCTACTGTTACACGGCACACGTCAAGGCGATAGTCTAGTTCATTCCAAACCCGGTGTAACATACCTGCATTGACACTTTCCACAGCTCTCGTGATGCGTTATTTTAACTCATCTAAATCATTAGGAAGCGGAGGGCCTTTAACAAATCGCCATAGAAAAAAATCTCACGGTGTAAGATCGGGGCTACTTTTGAATTTGAAATTATTGCACCAAAGATGCAACAAATGAGACAAATAAGTTTAAGAAACACTGACCTAAACCAACGCTTCCTTTCAGACTGTCCTGATATTTTCAATTGTTCCCCTCTTAGCCTGAAGCACTTCCTTAAATTATACACCACTGCTCTGGGTGAAATAAGTCTCTAATCATTTGTTTCTGTCAGTCATTGTTTGATACCATTTCTGTGTATTGCAATACCTAAAGTGTTGGGTTGTAATTGGGCTCCGATTACTCATGAGCCTGTTACTCACTCCTTCCTTACATTGCAATTTACGTATATATTGTAAATTGTGTAATTAGTAAAATAAAAACAAAATTAAAAAAAAAAGTGTAACCATTTTAGAATTTAAAAGAGCAAAGCTGCACTGATGAGAGAAGGATCTCGAAACTGCAAATATCGTCTGCAGATGGCCATTCACTTGGGTTAAATAGAAAGATGTGAACACAAAAACAATGTTATTTATCTACTTCTTGTTTAGGGCTACGTAAGTGGACCGGGGCTAGTAAATAGCATACAAATATTTGTTGTTTCAACATGAGATTTGTTTTGTAGTCTTAAAAAGGACTTAATAACATTATAGAGCTACAGAAAGGTTGAACATATTTATATATTCATTCTATATTCCGCTTTAATAAGTTGGTATAAGATGTATAATTAGTTTGGTCTCACCCCAATATTCTATTTTCACATCAACATCTATGTTTTTCATTTCAAGATCATTTCGGTACGCATGCGCAAAAAATGTAGATTATTTGAATGTGGACTATATAGTAGTAGCTTATATTTAGACTGTACTAGGGTATCCGAACCCTCCAGGAATGCCCGGGATACTCCGGGAATAATGTTCAACCTCCCGGTCCGTAATAATTTTTTTTTAATAAAATTAATATTAATTAACGAAATAAATAAATTGCGTTCAAAAACAACTCCCTTCCCGCCGCGTCCTATGCTAGGTACATACAAGGTCGCAGGTTTAAACCCGTCGTGATACGTGCGCCACTCTTGCGGGTCGCGTACTTGGACGATTGAATCAAACACTTGTAAAAGAAAGAGAGCGCGTCCACAAACACGACCGTCATCGTCCGATGACGCTCGAAAACGGCCGCACGAGAACGTAGACAGCGTACGAGAACGCGGTTGTCGGCTGTTGCACGGCCTATCCAGCGCTGTGAAAGTGTTTCGTTTAGATAATTTCTAACGACACGGTGCCCGTGAGGAGGCGCTCCATCTTGTTGGAGGATATAGTTTCCCCAGTCCTCATGCAGTTGAGGCATCAACAAATTGATCAACATTTGATAATATGTAGCTCGCGTTACGGTATTTTCTTCAAAAAAGAAAGGATCATAGACCTTTGTGCGAGATACTGCACAGAACATATTCACTTTTGGAGAATCTCGCAAATGCACCACCAACACTCTCGGAGGTTCAGTCCCCCATATTCGGACGTTGTGTTTATTCACCTTGCCACTTATGTGCAACGTTGACTCATCGCAGAAAATTATCCGCTCACAAAAATCATCCTTAAGAAATCTTTACGTTTAAGCTTATCATCTTCAGGTAGATGCTGTACCAACTGCAATCTGTAAGGCGTCAGTTATAGTCGTTTATGTAAACTTTCCGCACAGTTGGTTGCGGAATTTGTAGTTCCAAACTTGCACGTGTTGTTGACTTTTGTGGAATTCTTTGGTAAACGCGATCACGTTCCACTGTTTCTTCTGACAGACGACGTCTTCCCGGACTTTTGCCTTTAGATAAACACCTCGTCGTTCCAATTCAATTTATTGTACCAATCGTAGATCGACTGTCTAGTAGGTGATGTTTTCCAAAACGTGTTCGAAAATGTGGTTGGACAACAGTTACGGAGTTCGTTTTGGCAAATTCAAGCACGCAATATGCTTTCTCAGTAGAGTTTGCAGCCATCGTAGCTATTATGCTTGCGCAGTACTACCAACTGTACTATCGAAACTTCTACAGTTCCTCAATCTAGCGCAAAATGCATGTCAATATCGCAGTACAATCTTGATAATCCCACGGTTGGTTAGTCCGACACGTTCACTAATCCGGCGCTCTGGGGAAACACGTGTCTTTTCTTGCCGCCGCGCTGGATGTAAGCAAACAGGGCCGCTCGTGCTGTTGCCTCCCAATCCTTTTTCTATTCAATATGTTCGCCGCTCCACTACATCTTGTTTTGTTATTGGTTTGTCATTTATCGAGTGTATCTAGTGTAAGAAGTTATTTAGTGTACAATGTCAACCAATCGAAAATACGTCACTTTAAGTTGCGTCTTATGCAAAAAACGTGAAAATGCGTCAAAAACAGAAGATCATCAATAAACTTGATAAAGGAAAAACCCCGGCAAACCTCGCACGCATTTATGGCGTTGTAAGATTCACGATCTACGACATGAAATTCAACCGCGAGAAATTCCTCCAATTCGCAAGGACTGCTGAGGGAGACTTGGAGAAAAAAAGATATTAGACGATGGAAGATGCCATATTTACTTGGTTTATGCCAGAGCGTGCCCGGCATACGACATTATCCGGAGATATCCTCCGTGAAAAGGCAAAACAATTTACCGAAAACATGGGTGGCTTGATAATTAAAAAAATACATTTGGGATCATTTTCAGAGGAAATTGGAATTAAAATTCCAATAATTAGATCTCTTACCAGAACAGGTTTACAACGCAGATGAAAGTGGTTAATTCTGGAGAATGCTTCTGCATAAGACGTTTTTACACTGTTTCGAAGAAAGTGAAGAAATATGTCAAAAGATAGACTGACATTCATACCTTATGCAAACTCCACGGGCACACAAACTTGCCTTATGGGTTATAGGCAGGGTTAATGGTATTTCTTAACTGAAAGCTTCCCAGAGAATATTATAAACATTCTCCGACTAATTTTGGGACGCTGAATCGATTGGTGAAGACTAGAAGTCTCTGTGGTAAGCGGTTCAAAAGTTATGAAAGCGTCAAATCAGTAGGAAATGTGTGATTGTGTACAGCGAAAAAAAATTGTTTATTTGTAACTTTAGAGCGAAATAAACTGGAAAACCGTTTTCAGCACTTCGATTTCCTTCGTGCAATAAAAAAAAATCACGGAAAAAATTTGCAAAAAAATTTTCGACAAAAATTTTCCATCATTTCGTTCGAAAAATACATGCTTTTTCGGTTTTTTTCGATTTTTACGAAAACGGTAAAGAGCAGCGAAATCATTTTGGGCACACAGAAACTACACGACAAGACGAACAAGTCGCTGTATAAATTGTCCGAAAATATTCAATAATTCGTCGATAAATTTCAAACTGAAATTTACTCGATTCTCGATTTGCTAAGTAGATATCTCGGAAACGGTTGCAGATAATTAAAAACGGATTGCGCCATCGTTTTCAGCAGGTCATTTTCCTACAGGTCCAATAAGAATGTCCGTGGGAAATTCACGACTTTCCGAGATGTCCACTAGAGCGCCGAAATTTCATAAAAATTTCTTCAATTTTTGCAGGCGAAAATGAACCGAAAGAGTTAGCGAAATATAATTTGCATATCTGTTATCAGCAGCAAAAATTCTTTCAGAAACGTTTTTAAATTTTGATGTGACTCAAAAAATAACGATTTTGAAAAAATCAATTTTCTCGCATTTCGTCGTTTCTGCGGTCTAGACTTCCACAGTCGATGGTATTTCTTAACTGAAAGCTTCCCGGGGAATATTATATACGTTCTCCGACTAAATTTAGGACGTTGAATCGATTGGTGAAGATTAGAAGTCTCTGTGGTGAACGGTTCAAAAGTTATGACATCGACAAATCAATAGGAAATATGTGATTCCGTACTCCGAAAAAAAATATAAAATTTGTTTATTTGTAACTTTAGAGCGAAATAAACTGGAAAAACGTTTTCAGCACTTCGATATCCTTCGTGTAACAAAAAAAAAATCACGAAAAAAATTTGCAAAAACAATCTTGGCATATTTCTATCATTTCGTTCGAATAATACATGCTTTTTCGGTTTTTTTCGATTTTTTCGAAAATGGTAAAGAGCAGCAAAATCATTTTGGGCACACAGAAACTACACCACAAGACGAACAAGTCGATGTATAAATTGTCCGGAAATAATCAATAATTCGTCGATAAATTTCAAACTGAAATTTACTCGATTCTCGATTTGCTAAGTAGATATCTCGGAAACGGTTGCAGATAATTAAAAACGGATTGCGGCATCGTTTTCAGAAGATCATTTTCCTACGAATACACTACGATTGTCCGCGGAAAATTCAAGACTTTCAGAGATATCCACTAGAGCGCCGAAATTTCATTAAAATTTCTTCAATTTTTGCAGGCGAAAGTGAACCGAAAGAGCTAGCGAAATATAATTTGCATATCTGTAATCAGCAGCAAGAATTCTTTCAGAAACGTTTTTAAATTTTGCTGTGTCTCAAAAAATAACGATTTTGACCAAATCGATTTTCTCGCATTTCGTCGTTTCCGCGGTCTAGACTTCCCGAGTCGATGGTATTTTTTAACTGAAAGCTTCCGATGGAATATTGTATACGTTCTCTGACTAATTTTGGGACGCTGAATCGTTTGGTGAAGACTAGAAGTCTCTCTATATAAAATTTGTTTATTTGTAACTTTGGTGCACTGTTTTTCAACCTTTTTCATGCCGCGACCACTAAGGGGGTAATTGTCTTTAATTATTTTTGTACAGTATAATATATATATATATATATATATATATATATATATATATATATATATATATATAACAAAACAAAAAATTTATTGCACAAAATAACTAAACAAAACATTATTGTGTCCATATACTTTGTTCATTCGCAGAAACATCATTATTGTGCCCTTTTCTTACCCTTGTTTCTGTTGCTAAACTGTGATTCTGGTTCATCCAATATGTAACAAAAGGAATGGCATCGAAATTTGCTATAGGTTTGCCCAATAAATATATTATCATTACATTGGATATATGTTCCACAGTAAGGCTGGTTCTTAATTTTGATGCAATTAAATTCATAAGACTAAAACCTCTCTCAGCTTCTGAACTGCTAATAGCAATTGCTATTTTTTTAGCCCTTAAAATTTAATTAGGTAACTGAACATTTTTCAGTTGTATTTGCTTCTATAAAGTCACGAAAATCATTAACATCTACTGGAAACTTGAAAATGTCACATAATTTTCTAACCATTTCTTCATCTTTTATCCATGGTGACATAATTTTATCTAATGACCAGGTAGAAGGATCTAAAATCTGTGCTGCACACATTTTTCATAGTTATCAGTGTCATTGTTCTCGTTCTTATCCTCATCCATATTTATATGACTCGCCGATAAAAGTCTTGCTTTCATATTCTTTGCCACACTATCTAATAATTGCTCTCTGGGAAGAGGTTCAAATTTATTATTGTTATCAAATTATCGTAGACACCAAAATTATAATTCTTGTGTAGTTCTATAGCTCTTATTGAACGCTTAATTAATTAATCAGAATTAATTGATCAGAGAATTTCATCAGCTTTAGATATGGTAATTTTTCTTGATTGTAGCGCATTGGATAGTATTAACAATTCTTCTACGATATCTATCATTAAAGATAAATCTTCAATAAAATGTGTATTAGCTAATCTTTTGGCCATTCCTGAATTTGATTTGGACTGGATAAAATGTTTATACAACGCTGGGTATGCTCGCCACAAAGCAGTAGCTGCTCGTAAGCTACAGGATGCCCAACGAGGTCAAAAACGCCACCATTTTTTATTATTTCTAGGTTCAAATCATTAGAAATAGTTTCCAATTCGGCTTGGTTTTTATTTGACTGATTAATTTAATAAGAGTTGTTCACCGAGTTATATACGAATCGTCTAAGAGCCCAAATTAGGACCGCCGAACAATATATGTTGTTCGGTCGGCTTATCGACAGACCGATGCACGGTGTCTTTTATAGACACATCGACGCAAGAGGTCTGTCGACAAGGCTGACCTTCGGTTATCGGAGGAGTGAATCACCGAGGTATTCATTGCGGCCTGTCAAGATGGCGTTAACAACACCTTGGTCTATCGTCGCCGTGTGATGGGTGTACAGGTCCCTGATACCGCCTGCAGGACCTGCCGCAAGGCACCGGAGACGCTAATGTACATGGTGTCGGCTTGTCCGATAAAAGCTGTCTCGGCGTACATCCATCGACGTGACGCGGCAATGCGAGTGCTCTATTATCATCCTAGGCACTCGTATAAGATAGACCGGGTGCCTGTGCCGCCTTACTTGCCGGGAGATATTGAGTTGTCGGTAACGAGAGATGCCAACATTTTTGGAACTATCCGTTCTCGACGGTCAGGCTTAATCGCGCCAACAAGCCTGACATTGTCCTCCTCGATAAACAGACCAGGACTATGTTCGCATCGAGTTTTCCGCTCCAGCGGAACAGAACGTAGTCCTGAAAGAAGAGGAAAAACGGACCAAATATTAAGACCTTCTTTTTGCACACTGCTCTGGATTTCAGTATACTGTCAAGCTTGAACATGCACTTGTTACGTGCTATTATGCGTTGCTTTATTTCGCTAGACATTTCATTATTGTGGTCAATTGTGGTACCTAAATATTTGAAAGTATTCGTTTTACATAGTTGGCAGTTCTAGACAGTTCTATTCATAGTTCTCAGTATTTCCAAAACATCATTCTCTCTATGTGGGCCACCACGCCAGGTTGTTGTGCTTTTGTTTGTTTTCCAGCCTGTTCTATCTGATTCAGTATTTCTACTGTGTCCCTTTCTCTCCTTCCCAGTATTACTACGTCGTTGGCGTATGCTAGTTGTTGAGAACTTCTGTTAAACAGTGTACCACCGGGGTTGATGTTAATTTTCCCAAATAATGCCTTCTAATACAAGCTTAAACAATATGGGTGATTATGTCTCTTTGTTTCACACCTCTTGGTATATTGAAATCTTTCGCGACGTTTCGCCCGATCCTGCACCTGCATTTAGTTCCTATGAGTGTCGTTTCGACTAGCCTGATTAACTTTCTTGGGATCCCAAATACTCTCAGTGTGTTCCAAATAGAGTTATGTTTAGTGCTGTGGTAGGCCGATTTATAGTCGACGTATAGTTGGAAGACGCTAATATTATACTCCAAGCATTTTTCTAGAATTTGCCGGAGGGTACAAATTTGATCCGTGGTTGATCATTTACTTCTAAAACCCGCTTGGTAGTCTCCTAGTAGTTCCTCTACAATAGGAGCAATTCGTTGGTTGAGGATGTGGGCGAAAATTTAGTATGCAATGTTCAGGAGACATAGTTTGGAACCTGGTGATGAGACCTGGGTCTATGATTACGATCCTGAAACAAAGCGGTAAAGTGCGAAGTGGCACACCACCTCATCTGCAAAGCCCAAGAAAGCTCCCATGAGCAAGTCACAGTTTCACACAGTGTGAAAAGCATGCTCATTGTTTTCCTAAATGCGAAAGGAGTGATCCACAAGGAGTTTGTTCCTGCCTGACCGACTGTTACAGTTCAGTTTTACATTGAAGTGCTCAAAGGAGATCAAAGACGATTGGGTTCTTCACCACGACAATACTCCTTCTCACACGTCACTCGGTGTCGGCAAAAGTTCAAGTTGGCAACACTGCAACAGGCAATGAACTTTCACCGACACCGAGTGACGTGTGAGAAGGAGTATTGTCGTGGTGAAGAACCCAGTCGTATTTGATCTCCTTTGAGCTCTTCAATGTAAAACCGAACTGTGACCAACTTTGTTCCGGCAGGAACAAACTTCTTGTGGATCACTCCTTTCGCATTTAAGAAAACAATGAGCATGCTTTTCACACTGTGTGAAACTGTGACTTGCTCATGGGAGCTTTCTTGGGCTTTGCAGATGAGGTGGTGTGCCACTTCGCACTTTACCGCTTTGTTTCAAGATCGTACTCTTAGACCCAGGTCTCATCACCAGGAGTATTGTCGTGGTGAAGAACGCAATCGGCTTTGATCTCTGGACGGACGAGGAGGAGTCGATCCTTCAAACGGCGGAGCTCTTCAGCGTAAAACCAACCTGTGACAAGAACCTACAGCCCCGAACTAGCTCCCAGCGACTTCTTTGGTTCCCCGAATCAAAAAAGAGAAGCGAGTCGATACGCTTCCAGCGGTCCAAGCAGCTTCGACGAGGTCCCTTGACTAGCCTTCCGCGCGAAGAGTTCCAGGGAGCCTATGAACAATGGAAAAAGCACGCAGCGGTGTGTTGCTGCCGACGGGTCATATTTCGAAGACTTATAGTTGCTGCACAAAAATGATTAATACATTTTCTGTTCTAAAATCAGTCTTGCAACTTTGTGAACGCATCCTGTATATATCAGTACATGCAATTCAAGTTTAAAATAGTCAGTGTTCATGCTAGTTTTTAAAATACAGTCAAAATGTTAATAACTCGAGGTTAATAACTCATTATCTATTTTAACGAGTTCACTAAAAATTAAATTCGAGGTTTCATCAGCCATGAATCTTCGAGGTAACGAGGCTGCAGATGAATTAAACTTACCGCCTAAGCAATATGTTTCAAGTAAACAGATTTGTTCAATTTCGCCTCTAAAATGGTTAAGGAAGGGTTGTCCATTACGAGTTTTCGAGTTATCGAGTTTTGACTGCAGTTAGTATCATATAAATTAGTAGAGAATATTCCTACTACCTGTACAATGTTAATACATCGATTTAGTACATTTAATTTTTATTAACGTTTATGTAAAATATTTTTTATTGCTCATGCGCGAAAAGTACTTCTTGACGCACGTTTTTCAACATGAGAAATGACACTTTTCGTTGTATTTTTTAAATTAACCTAGCGATAGGTTAGATTAAAAAAAACAAATAAAAAAATAAAATCAAGACCACAATATTAAATGTGACGTGAAAGTGTCACTGTCAATTTTTTTTCATTACAAAATAATAATAAGAATTAAAGGAAACGTTTTAAAATGAGTGTAAATTCTATGGTGATACCGGAGACTTAGGAGAGTTCTTGTGACGAATCCACACCACCGGAGGCAATTGAAAAAGCAAATTTTTTATTCCAATTTTTTCTTTGGATGGCACCTGCATCCCAAACTTGTAAGATACATCCCCTCGCATGAGTAATAAAAAATATCGTTTGTAGCACGGGCGGTATTGTCAATTTCCCTAGAGCGAATGTGCATTCACTTCGTGCGTCAAATTGACAACTTAGTGCCCTAGTTACAAAATATACTATTAACATATGTTACTTGTTATAGTTACCAAATCTAACAATTTAAATAGATTTTTTTCTGGGGCTAGAAAGAACAGGAAGAGGTTGAAAGAGTGCAAGAGAAATACCTGAAATGGGTGTTGGTTGAAACTCCAGGATACAAAGTGAGAGGGGAATCTAAGAAGGGCAAACTGGAACTTTTGGAGTGGGAAAAGATGGTTCCTTCTAGTCCCACCAGTGGAAGTGGCCAAGGTGAACGTTAAGGTCACCGGAAGTGGTGGCTTCCTATGACCTTGACCTTCACCTTGGCCACTTTCGGTGACCTAGACTACCTCCGGTTTCAGAACAACTACCGGATAAGCTTTTAAACAACTTTTAATCAGCTTTAATCAGCTTTTAAGCTTTAATACCCTAAAAGAGTGTGAGTTGATAGTTATCGCTGTAACATGAGACCACGAGTATTACCACTACACCACTCGTGCCGACCACTATGGTGGTCTATGTTGCCCCACGCTAAACAGGGTTGAGGTTTATGTAACCCCACGCTAAACAGGTTGTGAGGTCTTTTTAACCCCACGTTAAACAGGCTGTGAGATCTATGTTGCCCCATGCTAAACAGGGTGTGAGGTCTATGTAACCCCACGCTAAATAAGGTGTGATGTCTATGTTGCCCCACGCTAAACAGGGTGTGAGGTCTATGTAACCCCACGCTAAATAGGGTGTGATGTCTATGTAACCCCACGCTAAATAGGGTGTGAGGTGTATGTTGCACCACGCTAAACAGGGTGCGAGGTCTATGTAACCCCACGCTAAATATTGTGTGAGGTCTATATAACCCCACGCTAAACAGGATGTGAGGTCTTTTGATGTAGCCCCACGATAAATAGGGTGTGAGGTCTATTTTTGTTGAGTACTGAGGTCTATTAGCTTTAATCAGCCTTGAATCAGTTTTTAATCCGATTTTAATCAGCTTTTAATCAGCTTTAATTTCATTGGGTTAAACTAATTTAGGAAGTCGTCAAGGTCACAGGAAGTGGTCAAGGTCACCGGAAGAGGTGGCGGTGGGTCTAGAATGAACCATCTTTCCCTACTCATATGCCTCGACAGTAACTGCATTCTAGTTTGTTTCCTTTCTTGTGTACTGGGCATATGATTGCGATTTCCCACTCATAAGCTAATTGTTCTTTCTGCTATATTATGTCTACAATAAGTTAGTGCAGAGCTTTAATTAGCTCATCGCCTGTGCTTTTAATAACTCTGCAGCTATCTGCAGCTATATCGTCAGTTCCGGGGGCCTCGTTATTTTTCGTGCGTTTCATAGGGGTCTCTACCTCAGTTCTGGTTGGTTCTTCGATCTTTTCTTCTTCTTCCTGTGAGCGTTCTTCATTGTCTCCTAAACAATCTGTTTTTTTTTTGTATTAAAGATTGCCCAACAGTTAGAGAAAACCAATTAAATTAACAATTAAATTAACTTAGACTAGAAGATTCCAAATTAAAATATAAAAATGTAAAATATAAAAAATATAAAAAGGATCCTCATATAAACAGAATCAAACATCAATAAATAAAAAAGTTAATTAGAAAGGGCATTTAATTTGAAGCATCTAAGCTTCACAAAGATGTCACAGTCAGAGCTGATAGAGTTATAGATCGAGCACACGTTGAATAGGGGTGGCACCAACATGAGGGGACCAAAAGATGATGGGTTATAAAAGGAGCCCGTTTGTCTACTAGAAGCCCTAGGAACACGTAAGTTCAAGAACCGAGAATCTCGGAAGAGTCAATGACGCCATGAGTGGCCAATGACGCCATGAACGATTGGTACACCAACTCATTCAGCAACGATGAGTGGTCGATGTGAAGAGGAGGAGGAGCTCCAAAATTCTTAAACCAGAAGTATTTTAAGAATTTCCTCAGAACAACCTCCAAAGCCAAGATGTGCTTTTTACAGTGCGGGTCCCAAATAATGGAGCCATACTCAAGGATGGATCTCACGAAGCTATTATAGAGGGCTCCCAGCGCCAAGTAGTTATTAACCCTTAACCACCTGCCATACGTCTCAGGTGAGATAATTACTGCTACTTTGGGTCTGAGAGACGTATGTCAGGTGGTTAGGTATTAAAACCGCGAGCATTGCGGATTATGAAACCGAGTGCTCTCGCGGCTTTGGAGACTGAAGACAATATGTGTTGAGCAAACGTGAGATTACTGTCAAATATAATGCCAAGGTCTTTGACTGTGTCACATCGCTCCAAGTAAAAGTTCTTCAAGGTATACCTAAACTAGATCGGGTGTTGAGCCGAGTAAATGTGACAAACTGGCATTTGTTAAGGTTGAGAGCCAGGTTGTTTCACATCGCACCATCTTTCCAATATGTCATGGTTCTCTTGTAAGAGTGCACAGTCGTTAGACTGCTTAATTGACAAGAAGACTTTAAGGTCTGCAAAAAATAAATGTGGCACGGAGAAAGATGCACTCAGGTCGTTAAGGAAGATGTTAAATAACTAGGGCCAAGGTTAGATCCCTGAGGAACCCCGGAGGTGGCAACAAATTCAGTTGATGCATAACCGAAGTGAAGTGATGGTTGCTCAGATAGTTAAACACTTGGCTCTCGGGTCAGACAGCGTGGGTTCGAATCCCACCAGAACTAATGCAGTAAAAATTAAAACTAATGGCTGCAACCCATCACACTCAATTCCCCAATCCGGCTTCGGCAACCGTGGGGTCTCACTGCCTAACACCTTCTCTGGAAATTCGTCGTTCGGATTCGACGTTAAACAGCTAGGTCCCCCACATTCAATCTTAGTGCTGAGGTTGGATATGTGGCAGAGAAGAGGCCGGTGCCCAGCAATGGGACATAAAGTCTGGCTAATGATGATGATAACCGAAGTGAGAAACGTACTGCATTCTATCAGCCGGGTACGAGGACAATAAGACTATTAAGTTATCAGCCAAGCCAAAAGAATGAAGCTTTTCGATAAAATCAATGCATGATCAATGCTGTCAAAGGCTTTGGAGAAGTCAGTATAAATGCATGGCCCCTGCTTCCTATAACTGATGAAGCAAATTGCGTGAAAGCTATTAAGTTGCTGACCGTGGAGCGTCCTTTAATGAATTCATGTTGTTTCAGGGAGAACAGATGCTTAATTGCGAGGAAAGATGGAGTTTGAAGATGGAGATTGATTCAAGGATTTTAGAAAAGTTGAAGAGAATCGATATCGGGCGATAGTTCCTAATGTCCGATTGAGAGCCAGACTTGTGGATGGGGCAAATTTTAGTAGATTTCCAAATCGCTGGAAACTTGCCTTCCTGGAGGATAAGGTTGAACAGTTTCGTAATATGAGGAGCAAAGATGTGCGCACAATCACGAAGTAAGAACGCCGGGACTAGGTCGGCACCGCTGGTCAAGTTACATTTTAAATTTCTGAGGGTTGCTAACACATCATCTTCGGAAATGTTCGCAAGCCCAATCAAAGGGAGATTCAGACCCGCAATATCCGTCTTACATATGCTTATAGACGAAGGAATATAGACTCCCTTAAAGTAGTTCGCAAAGCCGTTAACAATGGATTGAGGAGTGTCACAAAACATTTGACCAGGTAAACGACTTTGGCGCTTCTTTGATTTAATAAACGACCAGAAATATTTTGGGTCAGCAGAAATGTTATTGGCTGCCGCCTTGATAAAGCTCGAATGGGCAGAGTTAATCTGCAACTTCACTTTGGATCTGATGGCTTTAAATCTCGAATAGTCTAGGGCCGATTTAGACCATAGGTACAATGAAGAGTGCGTTTTTTACGAAGTCCTGCAATAATCGATGGGGAATACCACGAGGGATAAGTAGTGCAAGAAGAGGAACGAGGCGGCACAAATTTATCAAAGGTGGAATACAGAACAGCGTAAAATGAGACTAAGAGATCACTAGATTACCGAGTGGGATCGTCAAGAAAAGTAAAGTCCGAGGAATTAAGAGCCCGATATAGTGCTGGAAGATCGGCACGACGGAAGTTGAAAGATTTGGAAGTAGGGAGCGTCTGATAATTGCTCATAAGCTTAGGATGGTCCCCACTGGCATAGTAAATAATGCCGAGTGCTGTTTACCTAACAACCTGTATATATTCAGTACAATGATAAATGTATATAAGGTTATGTATTTACAGATATTATTATGCAGATATTCTTATACAGATATTATTATACATTTACAGATATTATTATATACTAGTCTTTAGATTTGACTGTCTCATCTCTACTCGGGCCGGCGAGAGAATGCATCTCTGGGAAATGTTCTGGGCCACAGATGGGCATATCCTCACTTTATTCCGAGTGTGCGGTGTTTAGTTGTCCGTATTGGAGAAACTGACGCATATTTCTTAATTCAAACTAACCTGCGCGTACCTCGGCGCGTCTCTCGTTCCTCATACCTCGGCGCAGTACAGCTGCATGGGAGAGTGCTGAGGGAGAGTGGCTACGGAAGGGCAAAGGGGGGGATAGTAACAGGGATCAAGTGGGGTATCAGGGAAGCGGAGAGATTGCAAGAAGAGGTGGAGGGGATAGTTTTCAGGGAGGTAGAGCTGAAAGGAAGCTGGTGGCAGATAGCCACGGTATATAACAATAAGGGGCTGCAAAGAATTAAAGAGTGCATAGGGTGTAATATAGAAGGTACGGCATCGACTAACTTTCTGCTAGGAGGTGATTGGAATGTGAGGATAGGAGGGGAGCAGTTCAACACGGTGGATAGAGCTGGTAAAGTGCTACGAAGGAAATCTAAGGACAAAACGAGAAATGCGGAAGGAAAAGAATGGGCAGAATGGGTAAAAGAAAGTGATGTCTTGAACGGGTGTATGGAAGGGGACTGGGAGGGACAGTATACCCTTGGGAGTGCTGGGGGGGTGTCGGTGATAGACATTGCAGTTGTTAACGACTCCGCGAGGCAAGGAATTAGAGAGATGAAGATCGGAGTGAAAGGTGAATCCGACCATATGCCAATACTGATCACGTTAAAGCAGCAGGTAGAAGAGGGGTCCAGGAAAGAAAAATGGGTTACCAGGTGGGATAGCGGCGCGCCGGAGCTGTTTAAATTAAGAATGGAGGCAATAGACTGGGATAATTTAAAAGATATAGATATGATAACCGATGAAATGCAAACAGCAATGGTCAGGAGGAAAGTCACAGAAGGAACAGTGGGAAGATTATGGGCGGATAAGGAATTCATAAGGGAGAAACAAAAATATAGAGAGGTGACGAGAAGGTGGAGAGAGGGTGCCGGTGACAAGGAACTGTGTTTAGTACGAGAGCGGACTTACAAAACCTGGAGAGGAGAAAGAAAGAAATGTGGGAGAGAAGAGAGCGACAACGAATACTGGAGATTAAAACTGAAGCGCAGCTGTGGAAATATTTAAAGGAGAAGAGCGGGAGGAAGGAGCGAATTCCAGACAGTATACCTAAGGAAACCTGGTTAAGGCACTATATGGTTCTATTGGAAGGAGTGGAGATAACGGTGAATCGAGGGAAAGACAGTGTTAGAAAGGAGCAGACTGTTGAAGAAGTAGGTGAATAAGAAATTACTGTTGGGGAAGTACACCAGGTAATTACAGCCTTAAAGCAGAAGAAAGCGGCGGGACCGGACGGAGTTGGAAATGAAGCGTGGAAGTTAGTGCCAGAGAAATGTATCGACAAGCTTACGGAGGAGTTCAACAGGATATCGAAAGGGACAAAGGGTATCCCAGAGAGCTGGAAAGAGGGGATAATACAGCCAATCCACAAAAATGGGGACAAGGAAAGGGTGGAGAATTACAGGGGGATCATGCTGATGAACTCTTCCTACAAAATGTTCGCCAAGATTCTAGAAGGGCGCTTGAGAAAAGAGGCGGAGGAAAAGCAATTAATACCAGCGGTGCAAGCAGGATTCAGAGAGGGAAGAGGCACAGTCGAACAACTCATAACACTTAGATTTATAATTGATCAGGAAATTAGATCTGGGAGCCTTTTTGCTCTTTTTATCGATCTGGAAGCAGCGTATGATTCCGTAGATAGAGGGAGCTTGTATGAATGTTTGGTTAAAAAAGGTATTTCTGAGAGGTTGAGGACGAATGTGAGGAAGGTGTATAGGGAAACGGTGTGTAAGATCAGGGTGAATGAGTGTGTAACGGAATATTTCGAGATAAAAAAGGGCCTGAGGCCGGGATGTCCACTGAGCCCCACAGTTTTCAATCTCTATGTGGCTGATTTGGAAAGAGTTTTGGCAGACGGGCAAGCTGGAGGAGTGGTGGTAGGGAGAACAAAGGTGTGGAGTTTAGCATACGCTGATGATGTAGTTGTATTTGCCAAGACAGCTGGGGAATGGAGAGAGGTGATTGAAAGGGTGAGAGGGTTTTTTGAAAGGAGAGATTTGAGGGTGAATGTGGGAAAAACTAAATGGATGCGGTTCAAAAGAGGTGGGAAGTTCAAGAAAGAGAGGTTTGAATGGAGAGGGAAGGAAATCAAGGAGGTGCAAAGGTTTAAGTATCTGGGTATGTATTTGGAAATGGAGGTAGCAATAGAGAAGATGTGGAGTATGTAGCGAAGAAAGTGTGGGTGGCAGCTGGGCGAGTCAGGAATGAATGGAAGAATAACTTCGAAGGAAACTTCAGGGCGGCTGAGACGGTGTGGAAGGTGTGTGCGAGAAGCATTTTATTGTATGGCTCAGAAGTCTGGGGGACGAGAGAGGATAGGGAGAGTCCAGTTAAAGTTTTTCAAAAAAATCCTGAAGCTTGATAGGTCGACACCTAGTTACATCGTCTACCAGGAGGCGAATGCGTGCAAGGTGGCAGTCTTGGCTGCAAGAAAGGTCATAAAGTATGGATATAAGGTGAGTGAAATGGGAGATGAAAGGTTAATAAAAGAGATTTTTAGAATGGTAAATCGAGTGGGAGGAGGCGGTATGAAAGGGAGTGACTGGGGTAAGAATAAGAGGAAATTGTATGAAAGAGGTGGTACATCTGGTGAGGGGGTCGAAACGCTAAAGCAGGAAAGGGCAGGGTGGGCCGAAAGGTCGGTAGAACGTTTGCAAAAAGTGGACCTACAGGAGCGGCAAAGCAAAATAGAAAGTAGTAATTTTCATAAAGGGTGCGTAAAGATACAGGTACATGGGCGGTTACCAACCTATTTAAGTGTAAATCAAGAGGACGATGCACAATTCATGTTAGCAAGGTATAGGTGTGGATGTGAGGAGCGTGGAAGAAGATATTGGATGAGTGAGGAGCATAGAAAGTGTAGTGTTTGTGGGGCAGCGAGGATACTTGGGAGCATTGGATGGAAGAGTGTGCAAGGGGTGAATGGAATGAGGGAGAGAGGCGGGAAGGAAAGAAATGGGAGGAATGTATGAATGATAGCGGAAAGGGTCTGAAACTGCTGAGACGGATAAAAAGATGGAAAGAGCAAACTGGTAACAGGGAAGGTGTATTATAAATGAAATTGGAGTTTATTTTGTGTTTTGTGATATTTTTGTATTTTTATTTTTAAATTTTTAAAATTTTTTTTGTATGTGATTTCTATATGCCAGTAGGTTAATAAATAAATAAATTAATAAATACAGCTGCATTCTCTGAGTATAGACTATTTTTTCGGTCTAATGTCTTATGTCTCTTAATGTTTCCAATCTAATGTAATATGTTTGTTGTCAGTCTAATTTTGTATGTATAGGCCTTTTCTATCTAGTCTAGTCATCTTGTGTCTGTTAAGTCTGTACTTTAACTTAAACTAATTGTCGCAGCTTAATCTTACTAGTCGCAATGTCTAGGTAATTTAGCTAGAAATATCCTATATAAATTTCATTAATTTAGACTAACTAGATTTTGAGTAGTTAAGAAAAATCTAGACCGTCAGAAATTGTTTTCAAGATTCAACAAGGAAAGTAAGTTGCAAGTTTGCTGCTTAATTTTATAGAAACTAGTTGTCGCAGCTTAGTCTAACTAATCTTAATATCCAGGTGATTTTATTAGCTATATCCCGTATGAGTTTATATTTATAACACATGTTTGTATGTTATTACTAGGCTCACTTGCGTGGCACTAAACGTGTACTAGATAAATAACATTGTTTTGAAGAACATATCTTTCTATTTAACTTCCATCTATTCCATTTAACTTCCATCGTGCTATTAGCAGCGAAGGTTTTGTGCCCAAAGACAGACGAGCTGTCCAATTTTTGTGCGAGTGTTCTGTTCGCGACCTGACGCTTTTTGTGTGTGTGATATTGACGCTGCCCACGAGTACCCCCCAAGCAGTGTTGGGCATAATTCAATTAATTTTTTAATTGCAGAATCAAACAATTACAATTTTAATTGCAACTAAATCAATTGCAATTAATTTAATTCAATTAAGTGTTTAATTGTGAGATGCAATTGAAATCAATTGCAATTAAATCCATTAACTGTGGTTTACAATTAATTAAATTGCAATTAAAATTTTAATTGTTAGTTACAATTAATTAATTAAGTATAACAATTAAAACTATTTGATGAATGTAAAAACTTAAACAGTCGGGAAAGATCGTCTGGACCGGTCGTTCTGGACCCTCCACCTCCGCTTCCGGCCCCCACCCACTTCTAGTTTCCACCCCACTTCCGGTTCCCACCCACATCCGGTTCCCACCCCCACTTCCGGCTCCCACCCCATTTCCATTTCCTACGCCAACTTCCGGTTCCCACCCTCGCTTCTGGTTCCGGGACCGGAAGTGGGTGAATTTTTGGAACCAGAAGTAGCGGTGGGAACCGGAAGTGGGGGTGGGAACTTGGGGATAGATGACTGGTGGATGATCCGGTTTCCACCCCAATTCCGGTTCCCACCCACGTTCGGTTCCCACCCTCACTTCCAATGGAGTACACACAATGGAGTATAAATAAACATATCTTCTAACCGACATTTATTAATTGTTAACTGTAATTGTAAAAATGCATCAATCAATTAACAATTAATTAATTGTAATTGCAAAATTTTTCAATTAACAATTAATTAATTGTTAATTGTGTTATCTTGCAATTACAATTAATTATTTTAATAGCCATCTGCAGAACACACTCTATTCACTTATGCTCCAGTTTGCATTGACAAGCGACTTCCATTTGGCAGTGGCTCGGTTACGGTTTGGGCAGAAATTTCTTCACGAGCACGCACTGAGTTGGTCTTCATACAGAATGGTTCTCTGACAGCTCACAGATACATTACGGAGGTTCTAGATCATCATGTTATGCCTTTCATGGTCACTATGGATGAGCAGCATTTTCATGCAAGATAATGCTAAACCTCACACAGCCACAGTTTTCAGAGAATATCTGGACGAGGTGGGCATTGGCGGTTTGAATAGCCAGCGTACGGCTGTGAAGTGTGGATCCTCACCGTAAAGAACGAAGCAAAAATCGACGCGTTTCAGAGAATAATATTAAGAAGAATCCTAGGACCAGTACGGCAAAATGAAGAATATAGGAGGCGATACAACAAGGAAGTATATCAGGGCCTTAAAGAGAGCCTACGGTGGGCAGGGCACATTATAAGAATGCTAGATGGTAGAAAATAATGGCCAAATGGAGGGGACGAGGCCGATAGGTAGACCAAGAAAATAATGGGAGGACGAAGTAGACCAGGACGTCAGACGAATCCTTAAACTAGGAAGATAAAATGAAGTGGCCCGGGAAAGGGTGGCATGGAGGAGGAAGCTTGAGACCAAGGCTCAAATTGGACTGTAGCGCCAGAAGAAGAAATATAGCCAGCAGTCCAGGCATGAACCCAATCGAACATGCCTGGGATGAATTGGTACGACGTATCCAATGGCATACACCAGCTCCAAGAACTGCTCAGTGAGTTGTTATTGTAGAAATGGAATAACATTGACCAAAATTTGATTCTTAATTTAATTGAAAGTACTAGATTGTGTCAATCCTGTCGTATTTGTTACATTTAGAATATTCTATCTAATATGTAAATAAAAACTGTCAGAATAAAATAAATGTTTGCGGAATCTAAGAAAACATTGGATTTGCAAGAATTTGAATTAGTTGAGTGGGATTTCAATTTAACATATTTGTATAGATATAAGGTTTTTCAACAACTCTTATTCACTTAATTGCTAATAGAGGTAAAGAAAAAAAAACGTGTTGTTATATAAAATACTGGTAGAAGAACTGTGGCATTGAATAAGTAATAGCGACCTTTCAATTATTTGAATGAATTTATGCAAATATTATTTCGAATGAGTTTTAAAGTGACTTATTATCATCGTTTCTCGTAGTGTAAATAATTTATTTAAAAAAATATATCAGTTTAAGGTTCTAATCTAATCGCAGAACTGATTTTTTTTTATCATCTAGAAAACCGTTCTGAATGTATTTAGGTGCGCTTTAATAATAGAATAAGTTCCTTCACCTATTACGAAATAAACTTAAAATCATCACACACGACTCTCAAATCTCAAATTCGGCGCGAATCGAAGGCTAAATATTTTTTTCCAGACGTTCCTTTAGTATAAATCCAAACACAAAGCGGATATAACGAATTTTTTTGCAAGGACATTTTGCGATTTTTACTTACTTCGTTGATCTTCTACTCAGATTAAAATTTAAACAATTATTTCATTAAAAGAAATATAAAATTTTGCGAAGCGACCTTAATAGCAAAGTTCTTTGAACGAGAGGATAAAGATAATCTTGAGAAAAAAGCTTTTGCGGATGAAAGGGAATTTGCGCTGCTTTTAAAGAAATTTTTAAAGTGACGCCCTTTTGTAAACGGTGAGGATTGTTACCTGAATAATCCTCATTTGCCTTGCACACCTTAAGGTATTCGGTTTAATTGTTTTACAGTTTCTTGGAATCGAAAGGCTTTAGTTTTAAAGACTTATTGTAATAAAGCTGTGGGCTATAAGCTGTCAGATCTATTGTTGAGCAGTATACATAATGAATAAAATAATCATAATTTTCTTATACAAATTCTTTTCAAAATGAGAAGTTTTATAGATTATTTTATCGTCAAATATCTTTGTTTATAACACAAATTTACCTGTTCCTAATACCTTTTCACAATATAATTCCTTTGAATATCTTAAACAACCTGCTTCTAATCTCACTATTTACTTTTATTTATAAAATATTACAAAATTTTATTTAATTTTTATTGTTTTGCTTGCATAATTTTTTGTTGTGGTTTACCGAAAATCTAATAAAAAAAAAATAGATAGTTGATAAAAAGACCTGAATAAAACGCTTCCTATGCTTTAACACAAATTATTCACATTTTCAAACTTGGTACTAGAAAAATTGGAACTTACGTATTAACGCCACCACCGCTACATTTTTAAATGCCGCTAATCTACACCTTAAATTTTTATGATAAATCATAAAATAAAACATTTTATTTTAAATTAAAACATTTTTAAAACTCAAAATACCTTATTTTTTAACCCCGGTTAGATTAGGTCGCCCGCCGCGGAGCGGACAAATAAATCAAGACAACATACGCGCGGCGGCGCAAACTCTCGATCCAAAATATAGCGGTGGTGGCGTTAATACGTAAGTACCCAAAAATTTAGTTCTCAATAAATATAAAGAAATAAACGTATACAATTAAAGCAGTGATACTCCCGCGAATGGAAGTCACCTTGTCTTGGTGCGGGGGCTTAGCTTCGTGCTACCCTTTGGAAGTTGCTGATGCGAGGAGCACTGCCCAGGCATGGCGACTCGTGTCGGGGCGGACTCTGGGTGCCGAACAACTAAGAACTTCCCAACCCGAGGGTTTCGCAACTGGCGAAACAGTTCCTGCCAGAAACGGGGTGCCCTAGCTGGATGACTGCCGTCTAATTCTTCCTGACTTACGGCAGACATCCACTTACTTCCCTTTCTATACTGTCAAGGCCTCACTTGGTCTAACTCTTGTTCACTTCAGATCTAAGGATCTTCTGTAATCTATCTTTTCCGCGCCTTCAAACCATAATCCAAGCTGTAAGCTACCGTGGTGATGGATGAATGGCACTGGGGTGATTTCAGTGTCGATAACGGTGCACCCGGGATACAGGGCGCCCTCCCGGTGTACACAACTTACTCTTGCATGAGGGGCTCTGCAGGGGCGGACCACTTATTTCAATAGCTACTCGTGGGAACAAAAATGAATCCTAATAAAAACATTCTTCTTCTTTATGTGCATATCCGATTTCGGATGTTTGCGATGAGCATGACTATTTTCACTTTATTGGTTGCTATTCTGAAGAGCTCGTTCGAAGTCTTCCCGTACCACGCCCTGAGATTCTGCAACCATGAAATTCTCCTCCGTCCAGGTCTTCGTTTTCCGTGTATCTTGCCTTGAATGATTGCTTGTAATAGGGCGTATCTGTCCTCGTTCCGCATGATGTGGCCTAGATATTGGAGCTTGCGGGTTTTGATGGTATCCATGATCTCCTTCTCTTTCTTCATCCTGTGGGGGACTTCGATGTTTGTTACCCGGTCTTTCCAAGATATTTGCAGGATACGTCGATATAGCCACATCTCAAAGGCTTCAAGCTTTTTTGTTGTTGCATCATTTAGTGTCCAGGACTCGACTCCGTAAAGTAATATTGGGAAAATGTAGCACCTCAACATGCGTACTTTGGTTTCAAGATGTAGTTCGTGATTTTTGTAGAGGTTATTCATTGTATTGAAGGCAGCTCGGGCTTTTCCAATTCTACATTTTATCTCTTGGCTATTGTCCCAGTTTTCGTTCACAAGTGTACCTAAGTATGTTGTTTTTCTCACTCTCTCTATTCGTTGGTTGTGAACGTAGAGATTTGCATTAGCTATATTGTCTTTGCTAATGACCATGAATTTTGTTTTGTTGTTATTAATGTTAAGTCCATATTTTTCAATAGCCGCTACAATTCTGTTCATTAGTGTTTGGAGTCCTTCAAGAGAGTCAGCGAATACCATTGTGTCGTCGGCATATCGGATGTTATTCAATCTGACTCCGTTCAGTAAAATGCCTTCTTCTATGCCTTCTAGCGCTTCATTAAAGATCTGTTCGGAGTATAGATTGAACAGAATCGGAGAAATAATGCACCCGTGCCTTACCCCTCTAGCTATTTCAATGTCTTCTATTTGTTGCTCTTCAATTTTCATGGATGCGGTCTGTTTCCAGTACAAGTTAGTGATGATTTGTAGGTCTTTGGCGTCAATTCCCACTTGTTTAAGGATGTCTATCATTTTGTGATGTTGCACTCGATCAAACGCTTTCTGATAATCGATTAGGCATACGTAGATATCGCAGTTTACGTCTCTAGATCTTTGAAAGAGCACCTGCACTGAGAAAAGCGCTTCCCTTGTGCCTACGGCGTTGATGAATCCAAATTGATTTGCTGAGATTTGTTCTTCACATTTGTTAAAAATTCTCTTGTGTATTATTTTTAGGAATATTTTGAGAAGATGACTCATGAGACTGATACTTCTATATTCCTCGCACCGTTTTGCTCCTACTTTCTTTGGTAATACGATGAATTCCGACTTCAACCACTCTTCTGGTATGCTGCCCGAGTTGTATATATTGTTGAAGATGTTGGTAAGTATTTTGATATGTTTGTCACTTAGCAGTTTCAGGATTTCAACTTGTATATCATCCGGCCCCGCCGCCTTCCCATCTTTCATTCGTTTTATTGCTACGTCTACTTCCTCTTCCAAGATGTGCAGTCCCGTTTCTCCTTCGATGATTGGTGTTGCTATTCTCTCTTCATCTTCAAATAGTTTATTGAGATATTCCCTCCACGTTTTCTTTTTGTCTCCTAAGTTTATGATGATTTTTCCCTCGTTGTTCACCAGCTTTCCAAAGTTCTTTTTAAACATTAAATAAAAACATAGAAACAAAAATTCCCAAGCTAGCTACAGGGGAACATCCACTGGATGTAGATCCAGTAGAACAGCTTAGAACCGGAGCAGGGTCAACAGGCCTAACTTCGGTCCAAGACATGATATTAGGGGAAGAGGATGTCGCTGTAGTTGACAGGCGCAGCGATAAGACTCCTTCTCCTAATGGGTCACCTCTCAGGGGAAGTGGATCAACCACTAGACCCATAGAAGGTGCCCCAAGCACTGCTACCTCGAGCTTGCAAACAACGCAAGAAAAGATTTACAGAATAAGTGGGTCGCAAAGCAGGAAGATGAAAGAGGAGGCCGCTAGAGACAAACTTGATCCTCAACTGCGTGTGACCGGCAAACCGGCGCCGGGGGCGGACGCACCAACTGCCACTAGTGCCGGGTGTGGGTCTGGGACTGCCGTCGTCAAAAGGCTGAGGTTTGAGACTAGTACACCGTCTCCCAGACGGAGCTATCCTCTGCCTCTGGAGCCTAAAAGGCCCAGGACGGAGGGGTCGCTGTGGAACAAAGCTGGTGCTAGCTCACAGAGCCGGCCTAGGCAGTCCTACAGCGGAACTCTCTCTGCCTGCAAAATGGCTATTGTTCTTCAGAAATATCCTGAGGAAAAGATGACAGATGAACAAGGTAAGCTTCTGCAATCGGAGCTAATGAGGGGGATTTGGAGCTGTGAACTAGGCACAGGCCCCCACTTTATAAACAGCTTTGTCGACAAGGGCGTAGTCTACGTTACCTGTGCCGACGAAGATGCAAAAGTCTGGCTTCAAGAGAATTTGGCCAAGCTTAAACCTTGGGAGGGGGCAATTCTCAGACCGGGTACGGCGAGAGATATTGTCCGTACGACCAAGGTGGCGGTTTGGCTTCCAACTGAACTCCTTGTAACGAGAGAGCCAGCTAAAATACTCCCGCTACTTAAGACCCAAAACAGGGGCTTAAACGTAGAGGAATGGAGTATTGTCCGCAGTAATGCGGATCCTAAGGGAACCACTTTGGTTCTCTACATACTTTCCGCATCAGTGAATGAGCTGACCAAAAAGGGGTGCAAAGCCTATTTTGGTCTAAATCAGCTCACTTTCAGGATCATAGGGAAGAGAGTGGAGGGGTCCACTGGTGATGGTACTTCAGATCAACCTTCAGCATAATTCGGCTGCCTCTGCCTCCCTATGCAGAATCTTAGCTGCTGGAGACATTAGCATAGCCCTTATCCATGAACCCTGGTTAAACAGAGGCCAAATAATGGGTCTGGGTGAAGCTAGGGGTAAGTTAATCTACGACTACTCCTGTAACAATATCAGATCCTGCATTTATGCTAGGAATGATGTTGACATATTAACGCTGCACGACCACTGTTTCAGAGATTTTGCCACAGCAAAAATCAGGTATCGCATGGGGGGCGGGGCAGTTAGGGAACTTATTGTGACCTCTGCGTACCTACCACACGATGCACCTGAACCACCACCTACCGCAGAATTGGAGCGCCTGGTGAAATACTGCGAGGTTTCCAATCTCCAGATGCCAACGCCCAAAACGTAGTATGGGGGAGCACCAAAACCAACAAAAGAGGTAAGTCTTTGCTTAGATATTTTGTGTCCACGAATCTGGCAATACTGAATGTCGGTAACAGGCACACCTTTCAAACAAAACAACGGGAAGAGGTTATTGATATGACTTTGACGTCCTTATATACAAGTGCACTAGTGAGTAAGTGGTATGTGTCCGAAGAACCGTCGTTGTCGCACCATCGATACATCTTTTTGGAGGTCAACGCCGTTGACAGGAGAGAGGATGTGTATTGTAATCTACGCAAAACTGACTGGGAACATTAGGAAGGGCTAAAGATACATACAAGTGTGTTAAGTTCGAACATTACCAGTCCGCATGATATTGAAGAAACCTCCACTCTTCTCCAGGTGGCTATAATAAATTCTTATCATGACAGCTGTCCTCAAGTGAAACGCACCAGGAAACGAGAAGTAACCTGGTGAAGCAAGGAACCTGAACAGAAGAAAAACAAAACGAGGAAGCTCTACAATAGAGCTAAAAAGACAGGGATGTGGACCGAATATACGGCTACACTCACTGATTATAACAAATTTGTACGGAGGGCTAAAAGGGAGTCCTGGAGGAAGCTGTGTGAGGATGTCGAAAGTACATCTGAAACAGCAAGACTCCAGAGACTTCTGATAAAGAACCCGTTAAATCCGATTTGTACTATCAGAAAACCAAAACGGAAAACACACAACCAATGGGAAGGAAACTATGGAAGTTTTACTCCAAGCTCACTTCCCAGGTTCCTATGTGATCGACCCAACAATGGATAATCCTGACTGTCATGCTGTACGCTCTCAAACAGGAGGGACGAGGTGTGACTGGCAGGTGTCCAAGAGGGTTGTCATGTATGAAAGAATTGAATGAGCCATAAATACCTTTGGCCCATACAAAGCAGCTGGCCCGGACGGTGTCTTCCCCACCCTTCTGTGGCTGGGGAGGGAAACGCTAGTGCCAATACTGATCAAGCTATACAGAGTAAGTCTGATATCAGGCTATGTGCCAACTCCCTGGAGGCAAGTAAAAGTGGTATTTATACAAAAAGCCAGGCGTCTAGATTACACCCAGGCTAAAGCGTATAGACCAATAAACCTAACCTCCTTTCTAATGAAAACGTTAGAAAAACTGGTTGAAAAGCATCTAAGGGAGACCTGCTTGTTAGACAGGCCCCTACACTCTAATCAGCATGCCTATCAACCAGGAAAATCATGTGAATCTGCTCTACACCAATTAGTGGTTAGAATAGATAACACACTAGAAAACAAGGAATTGGCGAATTGGTGCGTTTGACAACACCTCCTTCGACAGTATAGCCAATGCAGCCCGGAGTCATGGTGCAAATAAAACATCAATCAGATGGATTAAGTCCATGCTACAGGGTAGAAATGTTGAGGCTACAGTATCGGGTGACACAATGTGGGTAGCTGTCATCAAGGGGTGTCCTCAGGGTGGGGTTCTATCTCCACTCATTTGGGACATGGTTGTTGATAGCCTGCTTGTGTCACTAAATATTAGATTTTACGGTCCCTTATTTTTATGGTCCCATCTCTTGAATAGTCTTCATTTGAGGTATGTAGTTTTTCGCTACATCCCCGATGGAACTGAGCGGAACATTAGATGTACATTGTAAATTATAAACTGGAGCTTGGTTTTCTCTAGCCAGCCCCTTAGGGGACGTGATAATACCTTCGATTGGATGCAACATGAAGATTGGAGAGATACTCTTTGAGTCTAGGCATTTTAACGATAGCAGAAGAAGGCATTAAACTGATTATCGAAATATACTTGATTATCATCAATAGAGTTCTTCTTGCAATCAATGACCATTTCTGTAGGGGAGCCTCCAGATTCTAACTCCACCAATCTTCCGAACGTTAAAGCCCTAATTTCTTGCGCAGTGAGCACTAAATCGTAATTACGTTCCTGTATTTTTTAATGTCCATATTCAAGTGTCTGCGATACTACAGCCTGGTGATACAGTCTCAATATCCTTAGTTCCTAAAATATTGCCAACAGCATCGGTAAGCTTAACTTGCTTTGCGTCGGATTAAAAGTGTAAATAAGGATTTTACACCCAAGGCTATGTGGATGACATAGTCATCCTCATCAGAGGTAAATTTCCCTCTATAATAGCAGCGCTTATGCAAGAAACACTGAACGAGGTGGAGAGTCACAGGGTCGTCCCAATTTTCTATAACGAACATCTAAAGGTGAGTGATGAAGTCAAGTATCTAGGTGTAATCCTGGATGCCAAACTGACTTGGAATCAACACCCAAAGCAAGCTACCAACAAGTGTAAAATGGCACTGATGATGACCAAAAGAACACTTGGAAATTCATGGGGACTGAAACCAAGCATGGTATACTGGCTATACACTATGGTAGTTAGACCCATTCTGACATATGGCTCCACAGTATGGTGGACCAAAGTGAAGCAAAAACAGGCCATCAGAGAACTCTCCTCTGTTCAAAGACTGGCCTGTTTAGCAATTACGGGAGCGATCAAAACCGCCCCAAACTGCAGCTCTGGAGGTGATCCTAGGAGCTTTCAGATGCATATGCAATGGCACATGGGAATCTCTGGCGAGGTCAGGACACACCATGATAACGAATGTCATATCAGAATCGTACCTCAATATAGAAGGGGATTCGATGCCCAAATGGCATTCATTCGATCTACTCTTCAAAACACATCTACGATGGACAGAAGGCAATCAAATAACCACTTGCCAAGGAGGACTGGATTGGTATAAAGACGGCTCCAAGAAGGACAGTGGTACTGGCGCAAGAATCAATGGACTGTCCCTGGGGTGCAGCCTATCTGTACCCTTGGGGACACATGCCACAGTATTCCAAGCAGAAATACACGTTATCATGGTCTGTGCCCGAGAAAATTTGAGAATGGACTACAAAAGTAGAAACATCCGCATTTTCACGGACAGTCAGGCTGCGATTAATGCTCTAGCGTGTCAAGAAATCAAATCCAAGACAGTTTGGGACTGTCTTCAGGACCTAACGCCCTGGCAAAGCACAACAAGGTCACACTCGCTTGGGTGCCTAGCCACACGGGACTGGTGGGTAACGAAATGGCGGATAAGCTAGCAAAAGATGGAGCCTGCAAGGCAAACATCATTGCTGAAAGCGGACCCTACATTACCAAGACCACGACCCGAAATAAAATCTGTAAATGGGTAGCAACTAAGCACCGTCTACAGTGGATCAATTTGAATGGTCTGACACACAGCAAACGAATGTTAGTAAACCTATCGGAAACTCTAACTGCAGAAATCCTGCAACTGCCAAGGAAGCAGATCGCAATTGTGGTAGGCCTACTTACAGGAAACTGCCCTCTGAGAACACCTGCATAAAATGGGTATCTGGAAGGATGAACCTTTATGCAGGTTATGCTATGAGGAGGACGAAACCGCCGCCCATATAATCTTCCACTGTGAAGCAATTGCACGTAGGAGACACAAGCTTGATATTACAGCTGAGAGAGTCCCCGTGAAAAACATGGCACATAGAATCCTGGACCTAATAGAGGGACTGGATCTATTTGCCTGAACGAAACAATGTGGGGAAATACAATAGGCCAATGGGCCACAGTGTTTTAAGGGCTAAGCCCCCTGGACCCACATTGGTTAGAGGAAAAAAAGCAGTGATAAAATAAAGTGCAAAGACAATAAAGTCAAAGAAATATTGTAGCCTATATATTGCAACTAGTTAACTATATTAAGTGCACGCGGAAATGGTCTATAGCCTTTTACAGCTGTGCATTAAGCAATAAACATTAATTTAATCTATGAATTTCTAACGAAACCTTCGTTTTAATAATTCCAATAGAAATAAAACAGACAAACAATTAATTTATAAAACATTTAAAATAAATTTCACAGTGAATTTATTGTTATTTATTAAACATAAAATATTATTTCCGTGGCATTGTCCACGGGCCATGAAAAAATGATTGTATTATCGTTTGCATAGTTAATTAGATTCGTAACACCACCATTTCTATACCAATCCGTATATCTAATCACACTTAAAATAGGAGAAAAACTAGTTCATTATCATTTAGGAAAGTCTTTAATTTTATTTATCTATGTATGTTTCCAATGAAGAAACCGTGATAAACCCAAAGACTAAAAAGGCAACATCATAATGATAGCACTAAATTGACACAAAGACAAAAAATATATAGATATATCAGATATATACAGATATATCAGACATTACATTTTAAAGAAGATACTAGATAGATGAGGTTAGATATATAAAACAAGACGTACTAGACCAGTGGTTCTTAACCTTGCTGGAGGTACCGAACCCCATCAGTTTCATATGAGCATTCACCGAACCCCTTTTAATTATAAAAATAAAATATAATTTTTCAAACTTAAAACATAGGTATATATTTTATTGGTCCACAATATAAAAAAAAACCATTTGAAAAATTTAAAAAATCACAATATAACAAAACTTTCCCATTATTGAGCAAAAAAATACGAACAAAGAACAAAACATTAAGAACAAAGAATAAAACATAAAGAACAAAGAACAAAATTGCAAATCAGTGTGACTGCTGCTGTTGCCTTTTAGAAACCAGTTCGGAAATGCGAGGCATTACCTTGGCAAGTGCCACTTGCATGTCATTTTCGCAACTAAGTCTGTTCCTCGAAAAAGATTGCTCGCAAAGATATGTTGACACAAACAGTATCAAAATCTCCAGAGCTTTCTACGCAATAGCAGTGTACGTTACTATTTGATGGCACCAGAACGATGAGAGCGTTGTTGTTTTGGACCTGGCTCTGCTAAATTTCAAGGAATTCATCTAGGTATGTATCATTGACATCTGTTGTCTCAACATCAAACGTAAACGGCTGCCTCACCTATACTGGATATAACTCTCTTGAAGGGAAGTACCCTTCAAGAGACTTTGCAAGCTCGTCTAAGTGCATGGACATTGCGTGCTTCAGTTCCCCTGATACAGAAATATCTCCGATTCCAGGCACATCTTCGATATTATTTACACATTCGTCCAGCAGGGGAAACTTTGCAAAGTTACCGTTTTCTATTCGTCGTTTCCACAACGTTAGCTTTTTTTGAAACGCCTTCAGGTTTTCTTCTGCTTCGATGATGTTGACACCACCGCCCTGCATCTGTTGATTCAGATGATTGAGAGCTGCGAAGATATCAGCCACGTACGCAAGCATGAGAATAAATTTAGAATTTTTGAAGCAATCTGCATGACCATGTTGGTACTCTTACAAAAACAGGGCTAATTCCTCACGTATGGCAAAAACACGATTCAGAACCTGTCCCCGGGATAACCACCGAACGTTTAAATGGTACAGAAGTACGTCGAATTCAGATCCCATTTCTTTACACAGCTCCTTAAAGATACGCTGCCTCAGATCACTATTTCGCACATAGTTCACGCATTCCACTACGATTTTCAAGACTTCTGCTAGTTTTGCAGGCATGGTTTTTGTTGCCAACGCATGCCTGTGAAGAATACAATGCGTACCAACGATGTGTGTTGCATCGGCTTTCACTAGCGCACCAAAACCAGACTCTCTTCCCAGCATGGCTGGAGCTCCGTCCGAACAAACTGCAGAAACCATATCCCACGAAAGATTATTTTCTTTGAAGAAGTCATCCACAAGTTTCTGCCTTAGTTGTTATAAGAGGCTTACATAATATAAAATCTTCCTTTGTCACGTCGTGTTTCACATAGCGCTCGAATACTGCAAGCTGACTTAGATTGGAACGTCTGTAGTTTCGTCGAGTTGAAGGCTGAATTTTGCCGGGCTTGAAATCAGATATGCAACTACTTGGGCTAAGATATCTTTGCTCATGTCGTCTATTCTGTCACTGATGGTGTCATTTGAAAGAATAATTTGGGATAACTTAACTTCAGCCGCTTTTCCCAGCATGATATTCACCATCTTCAACACGGCTGGTTTTATGAGTTTTTCCCCAATATTGTGTGGTTTGCCCTGCTTTGCGATAAGGTAAGCAACTTCGTACGATGCTGTAAGGATCGGTTTGTCGATTGGTACAAAGCAGAGGACAGGGAGAGTACCCTTTTCATCAAATCTGTACCTCTTCACCTTGATTTCAGCGAGTGTTGTATTTTTGTAATTTCCATGCAGATTAAAGAAGTGTTCTCTTAGTTTTGCCGCTGCTAGACTAGAATTGCTCAACTTGGCATTGCAAATCATGCAATTAGGACGCTGACTCCCATCACGTTCCGTTATACATGTGTATACATATTGTACATATTCGTCCGACCACTTTCTTTTTCTACTCGACATAGTATGAAGGGATTAATATATTAAGAAAGAAATCACACGACGTACAATCACGACAGTCACAATTCGAATACTGGGCGCACCAAATTTCCTGCAGCATAGAAAGGCCAAGCGATGTTGCGTGATCACCCGCAGCCAATGCTAGACGAGTGGGGCGTGTCATCTCGAACGTATGAGTCGGGTGTGTGCTTGACCGGCTTGCAGGTCGTTTCTGCAGCATTAGTTTCCGAAACCAATACGGTTTCTACGTCACGATGACGTAGGTTGGTTGACCTCCGCCGAACCTCTGAGACTGACTTCCCGAACCTCTGGGGTTCCGTGGAACCCAGGTTAAGATCCACTGTAGACAACTGTAGTCCACTGTAGTCCACTAGACCACTAGTAGTCCACTAGACAAGATGTACAGACAAGACTTAGCAGACAACACTAGGCAGACAATATTAATCAGACAAGACAGTATATAATACGAAATAAACTAAAAGCACTGTGGCCTACGATTAATCAACTGACCAACAAAACCAAAACGTCCTTCTGTTGCCTCTTCTGCCGCTGCCAGGAGAATTTTGAAGTACTTCTTCCGTATGTCCTTCATTTTGAGGAGATCACTCTCCATTTCGCCCTCATGGTTTTTGATCAGGATAGTTCGTGGTTTAAAACCATCTCTGGTTTTGTGTAGATACTTGTATGCTTCCTGGCTCTGCTCTCTTTAAAGTTCTCCTCCATTAGACCTATGAGCTTGTTGTCATGTGCTCTCTTCTAATGCCTATATACCATGTCCGACACGCGCCTAGCTGCTTCAACTCTCCCTGGTTCTTCCTTCAATATAATTCCTATATTTTTTTGTTTCTGTCTGCTATTGCTTCTTCACACTCTTTGTCGAACCACTCTTCCCGCTTCTTCTTTTTCCTTGGGCCTAGGTCTGTCCTCGCCGTTTTTGTTAGTATCCCCTTCATTCTGTTCCAATGGTTTTCAACGCTTTCTTGCGGGTTGGTTGTTTTCAGTGGTCAGTTTGTTTGTGATCTCATGTTCATACAATATGACGCGTCACTTCTGGCGTTTTTAGTTTTTCGGAATCGGTTGGCGCTGTCTATGTTTGCGCGTTGTTGTCGTTCTGCACCTTAACAGTGTTTGAACTAGGTTTTGATCTGAGCCACAACATTCACCTCTTCTTGGTTTCACGTCCATTATGCTGTTTACTGCTCTTCTGTCAACTCTGACGTGCAAAAACACTTGGAAAACGGAGACATGCTCAACAGCTTTGCTGCAAGTAAGAACATGGTCATCAGCTCCACGTGTTTTCCACACAGAAACATACACAAACAAACGCACATGGAGGTCACCGGATGGAGGAAAAACAAAACAAATAGATCACGTCATAGTTGATAGAAAGAGCAGTAAACAGCATAATGGACGTGAAAGCAAGAAGAGGTGCTTTTCTATTGTTGCAATGTACTGGTCTTCAACCCCAATTTTTGCTGTAAACCCTGTAACAGCAGGGTAACCCTGATTATGATTTTGTGATCATTCCTTGGGGAGTTGTCATATGTCACCTCAAGGAGCTCGTAGTATCTTTCTTTCATTTCTTCGTCATGCTCCTCTGTGGGGCAGTTTACATTTATCTCGGTTAGGTTAAAGAATTTAGTTTTCAGACGTACTTTGATTAGAAGTCTAAGATGTTTGCTTTCAGCTTGTTATCTACATTGTATGCCACGCTTAACACCTTCTTGCCTTGTTCTTTACCGCTGTAGAGTATAGTGTGGCTGTTGGTATACTTCTTTGCCGTTGGTTACTTCTTTGCCAATCCACCTCGTCTTTTGTATTGCTGTTACCATTGCTTTGTATTTTTGTACCTCATTTTTTTTAAGTTTGTGATTGTAAAATGTGATTACCGGGTTTGCCGACCCTTCGAACACTGCGGCCTATTGTATTCTATCACATTCACTTAGGCCCAGAAAACCTGTTATAGTAAATTGCGCAAATTGCCATTTTTCACATTTGTCTTTCTGGAACAAGTGCGGCCGGCGCTGGGAATAGAACTCGGACTTCTATACTCGTCAGTTAGCGCTCAAACATGAGGCCACGAGCGTCACCACTACACCACACGCGCCGGCTGTACCTCCTTTAGTAGTGCCCGTTGAGATCCTGGTTTGTTTACTGTTCGTACATTCCATGTTACAAATACATAACCTGTATTTGGTTCCTTGTGTCAGTCAATGTCTGTTTTCCATGTTTCTGAACTTGTGTGTCTTTACAGGCAGGGGTAGTTGGCCGTTCGCCCAACCCTCCTTTTTATCCGGGCTTGGGACCGGCTGCTTTGGTCAACGGGCCACTCGATCCACCCGCCTTCCGCCACAAGTAGAGGTTTTTCTTTCTCAATTTGTTGGGTCCTTTCATGTGCTATATATTTTTTATAAATCATTCACTATTCCGTTTTTACATCTTTTTACGTTGTAAGCAGGTGGGGCTTCTTCTGCTGAATCCAATGATACCAAAAACTTATTTTATGAAATTTGGGACTTTGGACTTTGGGACGAGGTTTTACATGTAAGCCATTGATATAGACGAGACTAGATAGATAAGACTATATGTTGAGAAATACCGAAAAAGACCATTTGAATAAACAACTTAATCTCGAAATTCTTCGAATATACGTGCTCTGTTAGAAAAGTATCCGACCTTTAGCCGGTAAAAAAAAACTGGCATACCTGGAGCGTTGGAAACCTAATCACCCTCAAAGTAGTCTCCTTGAGACTCCACACACTACTCCCAGCGGTGCCGCCATTGTTGGAAGCATTCCGAAGAAGAATCTTTCAGAATCGACTTTTGCTCGGCTGTCGTTGCAGCCATAATGTCCTCTCTGGTCTGAAATCGCGTTCCTTTCAATGGCCTCTTGACTTCGGGCGAATAGCCAGAAGTCGCAGGGGGCCATATCAGGAGAGTAAGGAGCCTGTCGAACCAAAGGAATCTGGTTTTTCGCCAAAAAAATGTGAACCAAGTGCGAAGAATGTGCTAGAGAATTGACGTGATGGAGTCGCCAATTTGATGATGCACAGCATCACGCCGCACAGCATCACGTAGGCGTCTTAGGACATCTCTACGAAGTAGGACATTGATGCAGTAGCGCTGCTCCAGTCGTTCCGTCATTTTACTTGTATTTAAAAACCGACGAGAGCACTATACACTACCTCACTCGAACACTGCTCGACAGCAACTGACGCTATCTACAGGCGGAAAAAAAACACGCATGCGCACGAAGGTTCAAGGTCCACTCATACATGCGCGCTTGGTTTAAATCCATCAGGTTTTCTAAATAAAAAATAAGGTCGGATACTTTTCTAACAGACCACGTACCAAAAACAACCTGGAATTTAGTAAAACAAATCACGGAGATCAAAACTAAACGGCGTACATTTAGCGATAATACTGAAGCATCATATGAAGTAGCTAAAACCATTAATGATTATTTTGCCAGCAAAGTCCAAAGCTTAACCAATTCACAAGCTAAGTCACAATATGTGAACATTTTTATGGGAAATAACGCTTCAATCTTTTTAAAACCGACTAACAGAGAGGATCTTTTGTTCGGCTTCCTCTCATAATTTTCTCTGTTGCGTATTATTGCGTAGATTATCCGCTGCATGTTTTCCCAGTTTTCTTTTTCTCAAGCATGTAACTTATAATGGTTCTGGGACCAATAGGTTCTCCCGTGTTTGCTGCTGCTGATTCCCTTTCGGCTTGCCATCTGCAGCATTCAAAGATGGCTCACACTGTCTGTCTCCCCGCAGTGCACATATAATTCGTCTGAAGGCCGGCCTTCTTCTTCTTAGGACGTCGTCTCCCTAACGAAGGTTGGCGATCCAACTGGCTATAATGGCGCGTGAAATCGCACCTCTGAAAATCTCTATAGATGTTCGTCCGAACCATCCACGCAGATCCTTTCGCCATGAGTTCTGCCGTCTGCCCACAATACTGCCCGCAGTTATGTGTGTACTGCCCGCAGTACACATAATTCGTCTGAAGCCCGGCCTTCTTCTTCTTAGGACATCGTCTCCCTATCGAGGGTTGGAGATCCAACTGGATATAATGGTGCGTGAAACCGCACCTCTGAAAATCTCTATAGATGTCCGTAGGAATCATCGACGCAGATCCTTTAGCTATGAGTTCTGCCGTCTGTCCACAGTACTGCCCGCAGTTATGTGTGTACTTCCCGCAGTACACACATAATTCGTCTGAAGTCCGGCCTTCTTCTTCATAGAACGTCGTGTCCCTAACAAAGGTTGGCGATCCAACTGGATATAATGGTGCGTGAAACCGCACCTCTGAAAATCTCTATAGATGTCCGTAGGAATCATCGACGCAGATCTTTAGCCATGAGATCGTTTGCCCTCGATCTTTCCTTCGATGAGGAGGTGGAGAAAACTCTCACAACGTGTCCGATTTATTGAAGCTTTCGTTCTTTGATGGTCGTCAGCAGTTGTTTACCTTTACCTATTCTCCGGCCTATGTTGTGTAAATCTTTAAAACAACCATGGCCAGAAAGTGTTTGGGACAGATAATAACTTATTTCACCGTGCTTTCTTTCAATCCAGGTGGGGATGTTCGAAAAAAGTAATATGGTCCACTATCCTGTTTCTGTGAGCTCCCACCTTCTCTGCCAATGTTCGAGAAGTTCCTCTCTGGATATTTTTTTGATTTCCCGTTGTAGCCGGTTTCGTAAAGCTCCTTCCAATTTCTGCGAGTAGGTCAATTGGGAGAATACCTGCAATGACCAGGACAGCTTCCCCCGATACCGTTACATAGCCACTACCTTCGCGCATAGACATTTTCCGAACATTGTATTTCCATTTGATTGCAGTTCTTTGGCCCAAAATGGAGCACCGTACAACATCGTAGCCTGAACTACAGGGCTCAGAATTCTGCGTGTGCTACATTTAGGGCCCCCTAGGTTTGCCAACAGTTGTTGTAAGCCTGCCATAATCCTCATTCCTTTAGCCGCCGCTTCTGTTAAGTGTGCAGTAAACGATAGCCTTTTGTCAATTAACACTTCAAGGTATTTTATTTCATGTTTTGGTATTATCATTGCCTTCGATTTTAAATTTTATTGGACCATGTTTTCTCTGACCTGTAAGCAGATGCGCTTCGATTTTTTCGAAGTTTTCCGGATTTCATCCATGCACCGATTTTGAGCGATTACATGATTTGCCGTTTGCATGAGACCTGTTCGGTTCTGGCTGTAACTACCAGTGCTATATCATCGGCGAAACCAATTATTGTTGCCCCCACTGGCAGTTTCATAGTTAGTATTCCGTCATATAGCACGTTCCAGAGTGTAGGCCCTAGTATGGAACCCTGTGGGGCACCACAACTAACTTCAGGCTCTTCTATCTTTCCATCGCCTTGCAACAATAAGCTCCGTTTGCTAAAGTAACTTCCTATCATGCGCAACTAGTATGGAGATATACCTTTATTTTTCAAGCTCTCCATTATATCTTTCACTTCGCGCTGTTTAAGGCATTCCTAACGTCAAAGGTTAGGTGAGCACATATTTTTCTGGTTCTCTGCGATCCAGATTTGGCTTTATCTTCAATTTCTAGGACGGATCTTAGGGCATAAATGGTTGACTTTCCTTTCCCGAATACAAATTTCTTGTCAGATAATCCGGTTCCGGCCTGGAGGTCATCTTTTAATCTAGCTAGCAGAATTTGTTCCAATAATTTGCTAGAGACGTCCAATAGACAGATTTGGCCTATACGATCTAGGGTCGCCAATCGGTTTATCCCCTTTTCTGACATGGACTAACTTTGCTCTCTTCCATCTGACTGGACAATTTCCGGCAACTAACTGTGACTTCATGGTGTCCAGTTCAAATTTATTTCTCGCCCTCTTATTGATTTGCGATATTATTAATTCATTATTATAAAAAAATTATAATTTAAACATTTTTTAGAAAAGTTTTTCTCTTTCTACTAATTTTTTTCTACCTGTTAGTTATGACACGCGTGCCATAGGTTCGCCATCGCTGGACTAGACTACACAAACAAAGCTTAACATACAAGACTAGAGGGACAAGGCAAGTAAGCAAGAGCAAGAGACAAATAAGTCTAGACAGACAAGACTAGAAATATAAGGCTAGACAGAGAAAGCTAGAAACTGTCTGTCAATAGCAGACAGAAAAGACTAGTTAGACAAGGCTAGAGAGACTAAAAAGATTCATATTTTTGAATGTTGTTATTAGACCTTTTTGTCAGCCCTGTTTTTTTATCTATATAAGGGAATAAGGTCAACGACCAAGCTTATCAAAATCTTAATAAATGTAAAATATACAAATTATTTTGAAATTTGATTGACAAGTGTAGTCTGCAACGTTCAATTTGTGATTGTTGGAACATGAAGTTCAAAAACATTGAGACTCATTTGGTATTTAAAGTAATAAATGTAAACTCGTAGTTTCAAGAATGAAATAAATAGAAATTGGTCCACTAATAAGTTCTAGTTAAGTGTTTATTTACACAAGAGTTTATGCTTGAGAATGAGTTCTGTTTTGGGAGTATTTTATCTACATTTATTTATATACATATTTAGTTGCAGTGACAAGCGAAAACAGAATTATATTCTCCAGTTTTTTAGTTCATAGACAGACACGTTTATCGAGACCAGGGGTCGGCAAAAACTCTAAAAACTTAAGAGCCAAATTTTTATTTAAAATGATTTCAAACTGGATCAAGAGCCACGAATGTTTTTTTTTTCATAAAATCATATTTTTGTATTTTGTTCATAACTGGCGATGATTAGGCGATAATATTGACTACCAAATCCATAACTTTACCAATATTTTTGGAAATGTTTGTGCGCAAAGAGCTCCCTGGTGAATTATGCAGAGGAAAGATAACACGTCATCATCATTTTTTTCTTTTAAAATTGCTTTTTTTGTTACCCACCATACTTTTAGCTCCATCTGTTGCAATTGACACAATTTTAGTAATTGAGGTGCGACATTCGCTCACTGCATTTTCAACATCTTCTCCTCATGTTTGACCCTTGAGTAACAATAATCAGAGCCAGCGCGAGTGGTGTAGAGCCGGCGCGAGTGGTGTAGATCCGACGCGAGTGGTGTAGATCTGACGCGAGTGGTGTAGAGCCGGCGCGAGTGGTGTAGAGGTGACGCTCGTGGCCTCATGTAAGAGCACTAACTAACAGTATAGAGGTACCGAGTTCTATCCCCAGTGCCGGCCGCATTTGTACCAGAAGACAAATGTGAAAAAATATTAATCAACGCAATTTACAATAACTACTAGGTTTCTGGGCCTATAAGTGTGAGTGCAAAATACAATAGGCCACAAGTATACCGCAGTGTTTGAAGAGTTAATACCCGGCATCCACATCGGACCAAACTTCTAAAAAAAAAAACAAAAAACAATAATCCCAGCATCCCAGGAGTTCTTCTTTGGAACCATCTGCTGAAATATAGCGAGCAAAGACGTCAACTTGCGCAGTATCCTTTTGTCATCGACCCAACGCCTTTTTTGTTGAGCCTTTGAGTTGTGCCTTTATTTGCCTAATCTTACGCCTAGTTGTGTTGTCTATTGACATGGCTCTTTTTTTCGGGAGGATCGGAAAAACATTAGCGCACACACAGGACCTGCGTTCCCGTATGGTGTGTGGCTCTTTGGTCCAGTTGTTGTTGGCCAGCATACCCACTAAATCCTCTCCTCTAGTTCTTCAGTTCACTTCGGAACCGCGCGAGCATTACTTCAAAGGGGAAACTCGGGATCTAGGGTTGGCCTTTGTTACTTGCCACTCCATACCTTCTTTCGTCTTCGTCCTTTCTTTTAAGGATTTTGGTACACAGGTTTGTTATTGGCATCCAGTTGTCCTCGCTCTTAGTCTTGAGATTCACTATATTCTGCGTGTTAACCCCTTGACATACGAATAAAATGCGCGTTGACGTGTCCATATACATGTTATCTTATCACAAATAACTTCATTTTACATTAGGGTAGCGGGTAGGTACTCCCTGCGGTCCCTGCAGGATAGACCTATTTCAGGGATGCGACCCTGCCCACGCGAGCCTTGGTTTCTCTCCCACTCAAAAATTCCGGGAGGTAACCATGTCCTAACCTAATCCTACCAAAAAACTGAAATTTATCCTTCCTATATCCCACCAAGTCCGTCCCAGATTGCACAGAGGGGAAAATCCTCTTCACCAAAAAAAGTTCCCTAGACCCAGTGGCGCGGGTCTAGGCGTGTCAGCCATAAAAGATGAAATGTCGGTTCTTAAAAATATAGTACCCCAGGTGGGTAGGGCCATTGGTCCGGAATCCCACCCCGATTTAAACTCGGACCGCTCCAAGGATTCTGGGGGGAGCAAACAGACGACTCGCTTATCCTTCGGCACGGTAAAGGCTAGAAGCAATTCTATCAGTACCTGTTTCGAGGCTTTGAAGAAAGGGAAGGTGGCAGACACCTCAATGGAAAAGGAAGAAAAGACCTCAGCATACAACAGGAAACAAAGCTCAAGTGCATTTGTGTTAGAAGAGGCAATTGCAATGATAACGAAGTTAGGACTGGAACTCGAGGAGAATATCGAACAGAACACCAAACGTGAAATCAAAGAAATCACAAAGAGACTTTCTAGACAGATAAGCTGCCTGAGTTCCCCTGCCATACAAAATTGGATAAAAGAAAATAAGTACGAGAGGTTGGAAAAAATGACTTTCGACGTGGATATACAGACCGACCCATACAAGGGCAATGACGTCGGAACCCAGACAATAGAAGAAAATGACCTGTTGGAGTTTGAGCCCTGCAAATGCTACGAGAATTATCGATTGCTCGAAAATCATAGATGGACAGACGAAACTTACAAAAATACAAAAGTTCTGAGTGGAAATCCCATAGTAAACACAAGGAACAACATTGATAAAGTAATGACAGTCTGGGTTAATAGCAACGACATGAACACGAATAGAGGGATCCAGAAGGCTTTTAAGGATATATATCCTGAACTTACTGATATTTATGAGGATTTCGGCATGCTGGAACGCGAAAGCAAAGACACAAAAAACAGGACAAACAGTGAGACAAAAGATATTTAAAATAACACCTGAACTGACGGAGAAGAAAATCTTCTCGCTACTGCTGCAACTCAAAACGGAAACTGAAGGCGACAAATGTATTATTACCCACCAGCCGGAAGGTTTTGACACGGAAACCTTCAGAAAACTGGCAGAGGCTGTTTTCCACAAGTCTACAACAAATATAGAAATCTACACAAGTGGTAATAAAACAAGAAGAAGTGAGATTAATCAAGAACGTAGAACTTACGCCATTGTTGTGGAAAACAAGGACAGAAGCCACCAGGACAATCTACAGACAGTAAAATCGGCACTGGAAGGAAAAGACGAAAACGACAACATTCTAGGTATAAGAAGTACGAAGGAAGGCAAGGTTCTTATTACAATGGAAAAGAATAAAACGGCGCTGGACAAACTACATCATATATTACAGAACCAAGGCGCAAACGATGGGACCAAAGTCTGAAGTCTGGAGGACAAAATGGGAAAGGTGTCTCTGCATATAAAAGGCATCGACGCTCTTACTGAAAGAGACGAAGTTGAAAAGGCCATCCGAGAAAACATCGAAGAATCGGACAAGAAGGTATATACGCTCAGCGAACTGAGACCAGCAGCGGGACACACTAGATCAGCAACGCTCACCATAAATAAGACGGACGCTGAAAAAATTCTTCTGAAAAAATACATTAAAGTAGCTCTAGTCCGGTGCCGGGTGGAAAAATGGATACAGATGACCAGATGTATTAAGTGCTGGAGTTATGAACAGAGCCAAAACGACTGCAATGGCCCTGAAAGGACCAAAACATGTTTTAACTGCCCAGCATTCAGAAAGTCTCTGGCAAAGGCGAGGAGGAGGGAACACTCTTTCGCAAATGGATAATCACGCAATACTTCAAACAAACCTTGGCAGGCGAAAAAGAGCGATGGACCTGCTAAGGCAGAAATGCGCTGAAGACAATTTCGACATCGCACTGGTCTCAGATCCAAACCAACATATGGTAAATGGAAACCCAAGATGGATAGCCGACTCCAAAATTGACGCAGCCATATATATATATAGCACAGAATAGGACAAAAATCTATAAGACGGGATACGGAGACGGATTTGTATGGATTGAATGCCAGAACATTGTATTCTATGCATGTTAAGCAAACTCAACACACAACACAATAGAGTATTTGAAAGAGAATTACAGGGAAGAGCGAGGAACTCTTAAAAAGCTGATAAAAGTAGCAAAAAAGAAAGCATGGATCGCACTATGCCAGGAAATAGACAATGACAAATGGGGGATGGGCTACAAAATTGTCACGGGGAAAATAGGAATCCGAAGAACAATAACCCTAACAGATGATGAGCAGCTAGCAATATCAAGACCGGATTGAATACCACCAGAAGTAATTAAAAGCATCACCGAGATAAACCCAGAACTATTCCAGACGACGATAGAAAAACTAATTAAAACAGGGATGTTCCCAGAAGAATGGAAAGAGATGAAGCTTACCTTAATCGAAAAACCTAATGCAGTAGGGGAAAATAAGAAATATAGACCAATATGCTTACTAAATACGGCGGCAAAGCTATATGAACAAATATTGAACAAGAGGCTAGTAGACGAGATCGAAGAAAACGGGGGCCTCGCACCGACCCAATTTGGTTTTCGGAGAGGGCGCTCCACCATTGACGCTGTGAAACTAGTACAGGATCTGGTCAAGGAAAAGAGGAAAAAACCGAATAAAAAATACGCCACCCTGGTAACACTAGACGTACAAAATGCTTTTAACTCGGCGTCCTGGCCGGACATCATCAGAACGCTACAAGAATGGCAGATATCACCCTACCTGGTGAAAGTGATACGTAGCTATTTCGGTAACCGGAGAATACTTGTAGCTGAACAGCATAGCCTGGAAATGACATGCGGGGCTCCACAGGGTTCAGTAATGGGCCCCACACTCTGGAACCTGTTCTACGATGATATACTTAGAGGACTAATGCCATACGAAGCCACACTGATAGGTTACGCAGATGACCTGGCACTTGTGGTGAGTGGAGACAACAAAGAAAATATGGAAAGAGATACAGAGCTAGCTATAAAAAAGATACAAAGTTGGATGGAAGGTAGGAAACTACAACTGGCACCGCAGAAGACAGAAGCCGTAATACTGGCCGACAAGAAAAAACTGAAGACCATCTCCATAAAAGTAGGCGAGACAACGATAAGCAATAAACCCACGCTACAATATCTAGGTGTCACCTTTGGACATAACATGAATATGGGAGCCCACATCACAAGAGTAACGGAGAAGGCAAATAGAACTATAACCGCACTGGCACGAATAATGCCAAACACAAGAGGTGCAACACAAGGATCTAGGAAAGTGATATACAGCGTGGTAAACTTTATACTCCTCTACGGAACACCGGCGTGGCGTGAGTGGGCCACTAAAACGAAATATAGAAGAATCCTAGAAAAGACCCAACGAAAGGCAGCCCTTAAGATTGCGTGTGCCTATAGGACGGTATCCACAAAGGCCATACAGGTGATTGCAGGCACGACACCAATCCATCTGCTGGTACTAGAGCGTACCTACGCTAAAACAGGAAACAAAAAAGAAGAAAAAATAAAGACTAAGGAGGCTACTCTAAATAAGTGGGAAGAAGAATGGTCGCAGGATAGTATTACCGCTAAGTGGACGAAGGAACTAATTCCTGAACTAAAGCCCTGGATTCAAAGAGAACACGGAGAAGTGGGATACCACCTTACCCAGTTCCTTAGCGGACATGGCTGTTTTAATAGCTACCTATTCAGATTCAAATTAGTCCCAAGCGAAGAGTGCAGATACTGCGGTCAACGAGATACGCCGGAGCACACGGTCCTGTGGTGTTATAGGTGGCAGACTATAAGAGAAGAAGCCGTAGACAAAATAGGAGAACTACTCACAAAGAACAACATAATAAAGATAATGTTAGAAAGCGAGGATAAGTGGGATGCCGCAGAAGGAGCAATCAAGGAAATAATCCGAAAGAAGGAGGAGGAAGAAAGGCAAATGAAGAATGAAAGATGATGAAAGAATTTGTGGATCTCAGCGTAGTTATGCTTCAAGGCAATTCCACTGATTTCCATGTAACCGAGGAGGGGTTTTTAGTGGGTAAACCTATCCCGACCATCTGGATAGGGAGTCCCACACTCTCCAGGGAAACCTCGAGGTCGTACGTAAAGTATTTCCCCCTTCTCCCAAAAAATAAAAAAAAATAACTTCATTTTACATGACGTCTCAGAGACGTCATTGTATGTCAAGGGGTTAATGGATTCTCTTACCTCCTGTTCTGCTACGGCCCAATCATCAGCCCATTGCAAACATTGAAAGATAGTGTGTTCAGCAGTATCCGTATCGGCTACTGCCTAGCAACGGAAACTGCTGAACACTGCGGCCGCTTTCTTCTTCTTTTACTTCTAGGAGATCTGTCGATCTGTTAATCCTGGAGCCGCCTCTGCAACTGTTCCTAAGAGGTAGATTGCCAACTATCTCTCCATCTTCTAGGTGGACTCCCGGGAGGTCTTGAGCCGGGCGGGTTGTTTTCTAGGACTATTTTCGGTAGTCTGTTCTCGTCCATGCGTCTTACATGGTTGTACCACTGCCTCTTACATTATCTTCCCCATCTCACAATTTCTTGTATTTTGCATTGTTCTCTGATATCTGTGTTTCCTACTCTGTCTCTGTCGCTTTCTATTTTTCCTATGCTTTCGGCGAAAATTTCTTTCGGCTAAATTTCCATATCCGCGTATCCGGATAAATAGTATTTGTGTGAGGTAGAAGATGACTTCACCGTGTTTACGATTGTACCATGAGTCAATTTTGGGGATGAGGTTCGAGTCCACCCGCCTTCCTTGGCGTGGCCACAACGTTGCCGAAATTTGCTCATGAGTTGGTTTCTGTTCGATGTCCTACGCTCTTTATTCGTACCTTGATTGGAAGCCCATTGCGCCTCCATAAGACTTGTAGTGCAACATTGGACACTGTGCGGTAGGCGCAGCATATGCTTATAGTAGTATATGCTTATAGTAGTACATATGCGTATATGCATAAGCATGATACGTTGTGTTCTCATCAATATATTCCTGTTACAAGCTGCTTTTAGACCATCTGCCCAGGAAGGTGCGGCGTAGTGGAGTATGGAGTTTTCAACTTCGATTAGTAGCCTTCTAGTTTTAGTAGCAGGGCCCATCAGTCTAGGCATTACTTTACGACTTTCATAGCCGCGTTTTGGATGTGTCTATTCTAGGATAGCCGTAGGTCAATATGAACGCCGAGGTATTTTATTGTCGGTTTTGCCATCAATAAACTTGGAGGATGTTAACCGTTACGGCACCTATTATCTTGCAACGTATTAGTGCGATGACCTCTGAAGCTATTTGCAATTCCTTCCTTTCCATCCAACTATGAATGGCTTTTAATGCAGTTTTGAACCTGGGTGCCACAGCTTCCTCGTTGGTGTCCATGGACAACACAAGGTGGTCGTCAGCGAATGCTACCAGTCTGCAGTTCGATGACCTGGTCTGGCTGGTCATTCCTGTACACGTTGTACAAGAGCGGGAACAGGACACTGCCTTGTGGCAGCCATTCTTCTGGACCCTCCATCTGCTATTCTTGTTTTGGAGTGAAACATAAAATCTCCTGTTCTGGAGGAATAGACCGATGACCATAGTGAGCCTATAGTCTTTTGTTGTCTCATAAAGCTTTCTTAACAGACTCCTGTGGTTGACAGTGTCATAAGCGGCTGTCAAATCGATGAACGTCACTCCAGTAATCTTCCTTCTCTCAAAACCATCCTCTATGTGCTGAGTTAGGTTGAGGATTTGGCCACAGCATGATTTCCCTGGACGAAAGCCGACCTGCTGTTCGATAATCTGGGTGTCAAAAATCTCCGCTGTTCGGTTTAGAATCAGTCGTTCCAGCAGTTTGAAGAGTTGGCACAGAAGGGACACGGGCCTGAAGTTCTTAGGGTCAATCGGTTCCTTGCCAGGTTTTAGTAATGCGACCACACGAGCCTTCGTGCATTCTTTGGGGATCTTCAGTTGCGTGACACATACGTTGAACATATTAAGGAGCTCTTGCAGGGTCTGTGATCCAAAGTTCTTGATCTGTTCTGCCCTCAGATCGTCCACGCCCGCCGCTCGGTTGAGTTTCATCCCTTTAATCCCAGCCACAAGTTCAGTCATGGAAAAAGGGGCACCGAGGGTGTTATTCTCATGCCTAAGGTCCCTGCTAATATGCTCTTTGGACTTCTTGCCCTTTGTTTTACCGTCCAGTAGCAGTTGGATGGCTACTTGATCTGAAGTGACTGGAATAAAGTTCCGAACTGGTTTTGTGGCGTCACCACTCAGGTTTTTTAGGGTCTTCCATGTCCGTGTGCTGTTGACCTTCATATCTAGGTTTTCTAGCATGTTACACCACTTTGCCGTTTGGTCCTCTGCCATTTTTGCCATCAGTATTTCTCCGGCCTTAGATGTTTCCTCCGCAAAGGGGGCTGCGTCTTTCAATTCTTGTTGCTAACACTCGTCGCAAAACACTTTGCCGACCCCTGATCCAGACTGATTGCTCTTTATTTTCTATTAAATATATTCTAGTCCAAATATCATACTCAGCAAAATTGTAGATAATAAATTAGTCATTATCATAAGTTTATTAATAAAATCAAATAATAGTATATTTTGCAACTAGGGCGATAAGTTGTCAATTGGTCGCGAGAGCAAAATTAGGTATATTCGCTCGAAAGGGCATTTACCACCTGTGTTAATTTTTTTATAACGTCACTTCACGTCACTTTTTTAATATTGAGGTCTTGATTGTGTTTATATTATTTATCTAATTTTTTTTTAAAGAAACTTAGCGATATTTAATAATAAATAAAACTAGCTTACTCTGAATATTTGCGTGAGTTACCCAAGTTATGTGCTAATACAACCAAAAAATGTCATTTCTCGCACTAAAAAACGTGCGCAAAGATAGTACTTTTAACGCATGAGTAATAAAAAATAAATTTAATTTAATTTCATAAATAACGTTTTAAAATATTTAGAGGCCCACCAGATACCATGCGGAGTATAAGTACATTTATCTAAAGCCTATGACACAGTAAACCATACCATCATCCTACATAAACTGAATAAATATGGAATCAGAGGAGTAGCTTTAAAATGGCATAAATCGTACCTAGACGAAAGAACCCAACAAGTTAAAATAAAATAAAATCATTCAATAATTTGATTATTAAAAACGTGCGCTAAGATAGTACTTTTAACGCATGAGTAATAAAAAATAAATTTGGTAGTTAGAATATATTTCAACAATTTATTTACAGTTTTTGATCAATTCTAATGCTTTTACTAAAGCAATATTAGCACAACTTCAACTTATCTTATATAAGTACTAAATATCAAATAAGGATTCATTTCCTAATTATATTAGAAATAAAACGATTTCTGAATTATAATTTAATCATTTACAAAAAGTAGTTCATGTAGTCTGGACAATCTCCATCTGGCATATGTTTGTGTCTACACGGTTTCTTTAGTCTTGCCATACTTTCAGTCTAGTCTTTCCTGTTTTCCTTTTCTTATTCTTCCTGCATCTGCCGTTTTTTTCCCCAATGCATTCTACTCTTTTGTTTATGTAACTGGTGGTTATATTTGCTACCTGCCGGTAACATCTGCCTACCTATGCAGTTAGATTGCTTAGGCGTATTTAGAAGGAAAAATATTTTTTTGTGCAAATAACCTACAGGCAGATGAAAAGACGAAATCGTGCCCAAATAATTTATTTTCTCTACAAAACAACAACAAAAAGATTTTTTTCTACATTTTAACTTACGTATTTTATTTATTCATAATTACTAAACTTATATAAGTATGGTCTAAATATATGAAGCCACATGTGTGTCAAAATATTTTCTTCTTGTTAAAATCAACAAAGTTGTATAGACGATACAAATATAACGTTGAGTCAAGTTTAAGCTTGTCCGTCTCCACATTCTACGATTATGATTTCATCTTTTATTTGTATACCCGCAGACAGTCTTATTTACTTTTCTTAGAACGACATGCGTATCTTCAACCTCTTAACTATCTAGTTTTTCTTAATAATTTTTTATTGACAAATCGTATTATAGCATTATTAAACGGTACCGTATAAAGCCTCCAAACAGGAAAATAACCTGAAAAATACAGTTTCTATAATCTAATTAAACCTAGTTTGTGTGTTCGTTTCAATATTAATTGAGATTTTTTATTGCGTAATTTACTATGACTTATTCAATTATCATATTTAGTAAATAAAATTAATTCACGAATTGGTAATTTTAATTAGAATAAGTGAGGTCATCAGTCTTTAAGATAAGTTGTGGCGTTCGTAATTTAATTAGTAAATACAAATTTGTTTCACGGAATAACTTATAACATAACGCAAGAAAATATAATTTTTCTAAATTGGTGAATTAAAAAGAGGAAATTAGCAGAGCGTGGAAAAACTACAATTTTCTTAACACGTCGACTTTATTCCACTACCAATTCTACTTCCTGTGACCTCGCACATTATAATATTTAAAACAACACAATATTTTCCATCCATTTTAACTTGCATTAAGCGACAACTCACGTACGCTACCGTATTATTATTATTGTATTTTTAGCTCTTGTATTTTATCAAAATCGAATCATTCATATCTCCGTTCCGCTTTTATATACAATATATATATTTCTAGTTACATTATTGATTTTCCTGCAGACGGCACGAAAACTTGCATTACTATTTCATTTCATTTATCTTCCTCTCCATGGCCATTATGCCTAGCAAACAGCCAACACAAACAAACAATATCAAAATGAAAATGATACTATAAATTGCGATATTTATTAAATAACGATACTTATTGCATTTGTTCAGTTTCTTGTTACACCATTTTTGCGACACAACATTCTTTCAGTGTTTTACTTTTTTTTTAAAGTTTGTTTAGTCTATTTTTAACACGATATAAACATTTTGAATGCAGTTGTCCTGATTAATTTAGTTGCATTTCAAGACATTTTATCGTTGAACAATGTCTCAAACAAAAATAATTTATAAATTCCCATTGGCTGAAATTCAATGTAATAATTTGGCTAGATTTGTGTTAGTATTAAATGTTTTATCTTGTAATGCTAGCGTTAATTTTCATACGGATAAACGAATTTTAAACCAACATTTAATCTAAAATCAAAAAGTATAAGCTGTTTCAATAATATCTTTCTAAGGTACTTACGTATTAACGCCACCACCGCTACATTTTTAAATGCCGCCAATCTACACCTAAAATTTGTATGATAAATCATAAAATAAGATAATAACTTTGATTACCGGGTTTGCCGACCCTTCCAACACTGCGACCTATTGGTAGCCTATTGTGTTCTATCACATTCACTTAGGCCCAGAAAACCTGTTGTTATAGTAAATTGCGTTAATTGCCATTTTTCACATTTGTCTTTCTGGAACAAATGCGGCCGGCGCTGGGAATAGAACAATAAATCATAAAATAAAACATTTCATTTAGAATTAAAACATTTTAAAAACATTTTAACCCCGGTTCGATTAGGTTGCCCGCCGCGAGGCAGATAGATAAATGAAGACAATATACGCTCGGCAGCGCGAACTCTCGATCCAATATATAGCGGTGGTGGCGTTAATACGTAAGTACCATTTCTAATTTCATCGTAATTGCAAAACATAGATTTCCTCAAGCCAATTTGAATTGTTCTCCATTATCCAGGTTATTTAAGCAAATTTTCAAATATTTTTTAAAATATATGCATACGGTTCTTGCCTTGTTTTATGATGCGGTGTCAATTTTGAATTCGCAATTAATAAAAACGCTCGCAATCAATAAACTTAATGAACTTTATTTTTATTTAAATAAAGAATATTCAAAGCAGCCTGGTTAAACAAGCTAAATGACGTGTTGCCATACACAGACTAGACAGGTAAGTCCGAATAAAACCAATTAAGATCCGATTAAGATTAAGAGCAGACAAGACCAGATAAGCCCAGACAAGATCAGACACGACCAGACAAGACCTGACACGACAAGACCAGACAAAACCACACACAACCAGACAAGACCAGATAAGGGCAGACAAAACCAGACAAGACCAGACAAGACCAGACAATACCAGACAAAGACAAGACCAGACAAGACCAGATAAGACTAGACAAGACCTGACAAAACTATACAAAACCAGACAAGAGCATACAAAACCAGACAAGAGCATACAAAACCAGACAAGACTAGACAAAACCACAGAAGACCAAAACTGGTAGAAGACTAATACCAGAAAAAAACAGACAAGACCAGTCACACAAAATCAGACAGAAAAGACCAGACAGACAAGACCAGATGGACAAGACCATATAGACAAAACCAGACAGAGAACACTAGACAGACAAGACCAGGCGGACAAGACAAAAGAGACAAGACTAGACAGAAAAGACCAGAAAGACAAGACCAGACAGATAAGACCAGACGGACAAGACCAGATAGCCAAAACCAGACAGAGAACACCAGACAGACAATACCAGGCGGACAAGACAAAACAGACAAGATCAGACAAACAAGACCAGAGAGACAAGATCAGACAGACAAGACTAGACAGACAAGACCAGACAGACAAGACCAGACAGACAAGACCAGAGAGACAAGACCAGACAGACAAGATCAGACAGACAAGCCTAGACAGACAAGACCAGACAGACAAGACCAGACAGACAAGACCAGACAGACAAGACCAGACAGACAAGACCAGACAGACAAGACCAGACAGACAAGACCAGACAGACAAGACCAGACAGACAAGACCAGACAGACAAGACCAGACAGACAAGACCAGACAGACAAGACCAGACAGACAAGACCAGACAGACAAGACCAGACAGACAAGACCAGACAGACAAGACCAGACAGACAAGACCAGACAGACAAGACCAGACAGACAAGACCAGACAGACAAGACCAGACAGACAAGACCAGACAGACAAGACCAGACAGATAAGACCAGACAGACAAGACCAGACAGACAAGACCAGACAGACAAGACCAGACAGACAAGACCAGACAGACAAGACCAGACAGACAAGACCAGACAGACAAGACCAGACAGACAAGACCAGACAGACAAGACCAGACAGACAAGACCAGACAGACAAGACCAGACAGACAAGACCAGACAGCCAAGACCAGACAGACAAGACCAGACAGACAAGACCTGACAGACAAGATCAGACAGACAAGATCAGACAGACAAGACTAGACAGACAAGACCAGACAGACAAGACCACACAGACAAGACCAGACAGACAAGACCAGACAGACAAGACCAGACAGACAAGACCAGACCGACAAGACCAGACAGACAAGACCAGACAGACAAGACCAGACAGACAAGACCAGACAGACAAGACCAGACAGACAAGACCAGACAGACAAGACCAGACAGACAAGAACAGACAGACAAGACCAGAAAGACAAGACCAGACAGACAAGACCAGACAGACAAGATCAGACAGACAAGATCAGACAGACAAGACTAGACAGACAAGACCAGACAGACAAGACCAGACAGACAAGACTAGACAGACAAGACCAGACAGACAAGACCAGACAGACAAGACCAGACAGACAAGACTAGACAGACAAGACCAGACAGACAAGACCAGACAGACAAGACCAGACAGACAAGACCAGACAGACAAGACCAGACAGACAAAACCAGACAGACAAGACCAGACAGACAAGACCAGACAGACAAGACCAGACAGACAAGACCAGACAGACAAGACCAGATAGACAAGACCAGACAGACAAGACCAGACAGACAAGACCAGACAGACAAGACCAGACAGACAAGACCAGACAGACAAGACCAGACAGACAAGACCAGACAGACAAGACCAGACAGACAAGACCAGACAGACAAGACCAGACAGACAAGACCAGACAGACAAGACCAGACAGACAAGACCAGACAGACAAGACCAGACAGACAAGACCAGACAGACAAGACCAGACAGACAAGACCAGACAGACAATACCAGACAGACAAGACCAGACAGACAAGACCAGACAGACAAGACCAGACAGACAAGACCAGACAGACAAGACCAGACATACAAGACCAGACAGACAAGACCAGACAGACAAGACCAGACAGACAAGACCAGACAGACAAGACCAGACAGACAAGACCAGACAGAAAAGACCAGACAGTCAAGACCAGACAGACAAAACCAGACAGAAAAGACCAGACAGACAAGATCAGACAGACAAGACCAGATGGACAAGACCAGATAGACAAAACCAGACAGAGAACACCAGACAGACAAGACCAGGCGGACAAGACAATACAGACAAGGTTAGACAGACAAGACCAGACAGACAAGACCAGACAGACAAGACCAGACAGACAAGACCAGAGAGACAAGACCTGGCAGACAAGACCAGACAGACAAGACCAGACAGACAAGACCAGACAGACAAGACCAGACAGACAAGACCAGACAGACAAGACCTGACCGACCAGACCAGACAGACAAGCAAGACAGACAAGACCAGACATAAAAGACCAGACAGACAAGACCAGAGAGACAAGACCAGACCGACACGACCAGACAGACAAGCAAGACAGACAAGACCAGACATAAAAGACCAGACAGACAAGACCAGACAGACAAGACCAGACACACAAGACTAGACAGACTAGTCCAGACAGACAAGAACTGACAGACAAGACCATACAGACAAGACCAGACAGACAAGACCAGACAGACAAGACTAGATAGACAAGACCAGACAGACAAGACCAGACAGAAAAGACCAGACAGACAAGACCAGATGGACAAGACCATATAGACAAAACCAGACAGAGAACACCAGACAGACAAGACCAGGCGGACAAGACTAGATAGACAAGACCAGACAGACAAGACCAGACAGACAAGACCAGACACACAGGACCAGACAGACAAGACCAGACAGACAAGACCAGACAGACAAAACCAGACAGACAAGACCAGACAGACAAGACCAGACGGACAAGACCAGATAGACAAAACCAGACAGAGAACACCAAACAGACAAGACCAGGCGGACAAGACAATACAGACAAGATTAGACAGACAAGACCAGACAGACAAGACCAGACAGACAAGACCAGAGAGACAAGACCTGGCAGATAAGACCAGACAGACAAGACCAGACAGATAAGACCAGACAGACAAAACCAGGCAGACAATACCAGACAGACAAGACCAGACAGACAAGACCAGACAGACAAGACCAGACAGAGAAGACCAGACAGACAAGACCAGACAGACAAGACCAGACAGACAAGACCAGACAGACAAGACCAGACAGACAAGACCAGACAGACAAGACCAGACAGACAAGACCAGACAGACAAGACCAGACAGACAAGACCAGACAGACAAGACCAGACAGACAAGACCAGACAGACAAGACCAGACAGACAAGACCAGACAGACAAGACCAGACAGACAAGCCCAGACAAACAAGATCAGACAGACAAGACCAGACAGACAAGACCAAACAGACAAGACCAGACAGACAAGACCAGACAGACAAGACCAGACAGACAAGACCAGACAGAACAGACCAGACAGACAAGACCAGACCGACAAGACCAGACAGACAAGACAAGACAGACAAGACCAGACATACAAGACCAGACAGACAAGACCAGACAGACAAGACCCGACAGACAAGACCAGACAGACAAGACCAGACAGACAAGACCAGACAGACAAGACTAGACAGACTAGTCCAGACAGACAAGAACTGACAGACAAGACCATACAGACAAGACCAGACAGACAAGACCAGACAGACAAGACCAGACAGAAAAGACCAGACAGACAAGACCAGACAGACAAGACTAGATAGACAAGACCAGACAGACAAGACCAGACAGAAAACACCAGACAGACAAGACCAGATGGACAAGACCATATAGATAAAACCAGACAGAGAACACCAGACAGACAAGACCAGGCGGACAAGACTAGATAGACAAGACCAGACAGACAAGACCAGACAGACAAGACCAGACATACAAGACCAGACAGACAAGACTATACAGACTAGTCCAGACAGACAAGAACTGACAGACAAGACCAGACATACAAGACCAGACAGACAAGACTATACAGACTAGTCCAGACAGACAAGAACTGACAGACAAGACCATACAGACAAGACCAGACAGACAAGACCAGACAGAAAAGACCAGACAGACAAGACCAGATGGACAAGATCATATAGACAAAACCAGACAGAGAACACCACACAGACAAGACCAGGCGGACAAGACTAGATAGACAAGACCAGACAGACAAGACCAGACAGACAAGACCAGACAGACAAGACCAGACAGACAAGACCAGACAGACAAGACCAGACAGACAAGACCAGACAGACAAGACCAGACAGACAAGACCAGACAGACAAGACCAGACAGACAAGACCAGACAGACAAGACCAGACAGACAAGACCAGACAGACAAGACCAGACAGACAAGACCAGACGGACAAGACCAGATAGACAAAACCAGACAGAGAACACCAAACAGACAAGACCAGGCGGACAAGATCAGACAGACAAGATCAGACAGACAAGACTAGACAGACAAGACCAGACAGACAAGACCAGACAGACAAGACCAGACAGACAAGACCAGACAGGCAAGACCAGACAGACAAGACCAGACAGACAAGACCAGACAGACAAGACCAGACAGACAAGACCAGACAGACAAGACCAGACAGACAAGACCAGACAGACAAGACCAGACAGGCAAGACCAGATAGACAAGACCAGACAGACAAGACCAGACAGACAAGACCAGACAGAGAAGACCAGACAGACAAGACCAGACAGACAAGATCAGACAGACAAGATCAGACAGACAAGACTAGACAGACAAGACCAGACAGACAAGACCAGACAGACAAGACTAGACAGACAAGACCAGACAGACAAGACCAGACAGACAAGACTAGACAGACAAGACCAGACAGACAAGACCAGACAGACAAGACCAGACAGACAAGACCAGACAGACAAGACCAGACAGACAAGACCAGACAGACAAGACCAGACAGACAAGACCAGACAGACAAGACCAGACAGACAAGACCAGACAGACAAGACCAGACAGACAAGACCAGACAGACAAGACCAGACAGACAAGACCAGACGGACAAGACCAATCAGACAAGACCAGACAGACAAGACCAGACGGACAAGACCAGACAGACAAGACCAGACAGACAAGACCAGACCGACAAGACCAAACAGACAAGACCAGACAGACAAGACCAGACAGACAGGACCAGACAGACAAGACCAGACAGACAAGACCAGACGGACAAGACCAAACAGACAAGACCAGACAGACAAGACCAGACAGACAAGACCAGACAGACAAGACCAGACAGACAAGACCAAACAGACAAGACCAGACAGACAAGACCAGACAGACAAGACCAGACACACAAGACCAGACAGACAAGACCAGACAGACAAGACCAGACAGACAAGACCAGACGGACAAGACCAGACAGACAAGACCAGACAGACAAGACCAGACAGACAAGATCAGACAGACAAGATCAGACAGACAAGACCAGACAGACAAGACCAGACAGACAAGACCAGACAGACAAGACCAGACAGACAAGACCAAACAGACAAGACCAGACAGACAAGACCAGACAGACAAGACCAGACAGACAAGACCAGACAGACAAGACCAGACAGACAAGACCAGACAGACAAGACCAGACAGACAAGACCAGACAGACAAGACCAGACAGACAAGACCAGACAGACAAGACCAGACAGACAAGACCAGACAGACAAGACCAGACAGACAAGACCAGACAGACAAGACCAGACAGACAAGACCAGACAGACAAGACCAGACAGACAAGACCAGACAGACAAGACCAGACAGACAAGACCAGACAGACAAGACCAGACAGACAAGATCAGACAGACAAGACCAGACAGACAAGACCAGACAGACAAGACCAGACAGACAAGACCAGACAGACAAGACCAGACAGACAAGACCAGACAGACAAGACCAGACAGACAAGACCAGACAGACAAGAGCAGACATACAAGACCAAACAGACAAGATCAGACAGACAAGACCAGACAGACAAGACAAGACAGAGAAGTCCTTATAAACAAAACCAGACAGCCGAGACATGCCAGACAGGATTAGATTGATAAGACTAGAGAGACAAGACCAGATAGACCAGACAGCCAAGACCAGACAAACAACATCATACATGCAAGACCACACAGACCAGATCAGATAGACAAATTTTGATAGATATAACTAAACAGAGACGACATGGACAAAATGATTTGTTTTGATTTGTTTTTGTTATTTATGGTTGAAAATAGGAACTTACAGAGTTAACCTATAAAATAGAATTATGCTAGTGCACGAAAAAGATAAAAATCACATATTGTTGGATCAATACCCGCAATATATAATAATACGAGTATATCAATAACAGGTTAACTAAGAACGTACTCTAGTTTAAATTTTAGTGGGAAGTTCGAGAGAAAAAAAGAATGTTAAAACTCGATTGTTTTATAAAGAGGTGGATTGGAATTCGGTTGAAGAAGAAAATGTCTAAGATAATGGGTCTGTGGAGAGCAGAGCAGTGAGATTGAAATGTGAGTGTAGTTTGTTAGTAAGTATTAAATACATTTATTTATATCTTGTCGAGTTTGAAGATTTTTGAAGTTGATAATTAAAACATTTGAAAAACATGATAATTACGATGCAAATATGACGGTATGATGATTTCTACACAGATAGAGCATATCATTTACAAGAAAAAATGCCAAAAGTTATATACAACGACGCCATAGAAAAAATAGACATTCAATGTTTCTATTGCTATCCACGTTAGACGAATTATGTCCTAGTATAAAGTGTTTAAAAAATAAAAAAAGTTCAAGCCATGACGAAGTACCAGTATCCATTATTTATATCTTGTTGAGTTTGAAGATTTTGATGATATTAAATAGTAACATTTGAATCTTTTCTTCAAAGATTATTTTGTTGACGATATGTATACAAAAATTTCCTAGTTAATATTAAATATTTAATATTAAATATATGATTTAAAAAATGTAAGTAGTAATAGTTTGTGTACGAAAATGCCGGTAAGGCGGTTATACACCTAAAACATAGCACGTGTTATCTGTTATTTCTTTGTTTGCCAGTATAAATTCGTTGAGAATCGTATTAGTTCGTTGGGGGTTAGTGGGGACATTCAGCAGTATGCGTAAAGTGAGCAGCCAATGGGAAGTGGGGATTTGAAACTCGCGGCCCGGCGTTTTTGGGACGCATGTGCAGTCCGGTTAATCTTGCGCACATGGTTTTAACCAACACGCTTCTCTTCTAAAATTCAGTCAGATACAAGCAAGCAGGTTGAGAGGGTCTGCTTGACAAACAATAAACACTTAGAACCCTAAAATACTTAGTAGAAATTTATAATAATAATATATTTTTGTACCAGTGAAACCGTTTTTTAATACTTAAACGTCGTTTTTATGTATTTATAAACTCTTGTTGCTTTTCTCGCCCGGGCTTTCGCCGAGCCTTATATGTGTGTATTTTAAAACTGCGACAATCAGTCGGGGGATATAAACCAACAAATTAAATAAAACTATTCGTGTTTTCTCCATTTATTTCCGTTTTGGACTGCGTGCGTTTGCTAATTCGAAGTTTCCAGTATATAAATCGATTTATTTAGTGAAATGCCCGCTAGTTATTTTACCGAAATGGATCGTGCAAACAGTATCGGCGACGACAGGGCTCTACAACTCGCCCTCGAGCTCACCATGTTGGGTCTCAACGATCCTTTATCTTCTGTGTCCGAGCCGGACAGTCCTACCGATCCGTTAGGATCTTTCGTCAATCCTCTCACCAATCTAGGACTCGACGAGGTTCGATCCAAGAAATCACAGAATATGACTGAATGTGTACCAGTACCCAGCTCTGAACATGTGGCCGAGATCGTTGGCAGACAAGGTAATTAAAAAAATTCTTTTATCTATTTTAATCTCCATTTAAAAAAAAACTCGAACTGAAAGTTTATTTTAAAATTTATCACACAAGAACACATTTTAAAGAAATCTTCAAATAAAATTTATAAATAATTGAATAGGATGACAGTTACTACGTGGTAATTCAAACTTACATTGAATTAAAAATTCACTATGTTTTTATCACACAAGTGTGGTAAAAACATAGTGAATTTTAAAATTTATTGAAGATTTCTACGTTATATAATTTGTTGTAAAAATAAATTAATTTTGTATAAAATATAAGCGACATTTATCTCTTTTATTTCACATCGAATTGAAAAATTCGCTATGTTTTTACCACACTTGTGTGATAAAAACATAGTGAATTTTTCAATTCAATGCGAAATTAAAGAGGTAAATAAATGTCTCTTATATTTTATAAAAAATTAATTAATTTTTACAACAAATTATATAACGTAGAAATCTTCAATATCTTTTTAAATTATACAATCCATCAGACGAAAGTTTACCAAACAATAATGTGGTAATCACTTTAACATTATGTTTAGTAAAAACATGTAATTAGTAATTTTTACACATTTTAAATATTGAGATATCAAGATCTATTACGTGATATCTGGAATTATAGAATTAACATTTCTGGCAGGACAAAATGTTAAATCTTGATATATTTATAGATAGATAGTCAAATGTTTAGTTAATCGTGTAAATATTAATTTTTGGAACCGGAATTGTAAATGTAAATATTAGTTTTGTGTGTAAAAGTGCAATTTGTGCACGTTTTAGTAAGAACGTTAAAAAAATCTCGTAAATATTTTGAAATGTCGAATATATTGTTTGCATTGGAGAATTTTAAAAAAATATTTACTCGTTCTAAAAATAAAATTTGGAAACTTTTACACCAAAGCAGAACAATTTTTGAAACTGAAATTGTAAATATTAGTTTCGTGTGTAAAAGTGCAATTTGTGCACGTTTTAATAAGAACATTCAAAAAATCTAGTAAATATTTCGAAATGTCGAATATATTGTTTGCATGGAGAATCTTAAAAAAATATTTAATTTAGTTCTAAACATAATATTTGGAAACTTATATACCAAACTAAAACAATTTTTGGAACTGAAATTGTAAATATTAGTTTTGTGTGTAAAAGTGCAATTTGTGCACGTTTTAGTAAGAACATTAAAAAAATCTCGTAAATGTTTTGAAATGTCGAATACATTGTTTGCATGGAAAATTAAAAAAAAATATTTATTCGTTCTATTTGGAAACTTATTACAAGTTTTGATTTGTATTGTATTAATTAATTATAGAGTATCACGAGTTTATAACCAAATCAAAACAATTTTTTAAACTGCAATTGTAAATATTAGTTTCGTGTGTAAAAGTACAATTTGTGCACGTTTTCGCAAAAACATTAAAAAAACCTCGTAAATGTTTTGAAATGTCGAATATATTGTTTGCATGGAAAATCTTTAAAAAATATTTACTTTCGTTCTAAAAATAAAATTTGGAAACTTATAAACCAAAGCAAAACAATTTTTGAAACTGATTTAAATATTAGTTTCGTGTGTAAAAGTGCAATTTGTGCACGTTTCAGTAAGAACATTAAAAAAATCTCGTAAATGTTTTCAAATGTCGAATATATTGTTTGCATGGAAAATCTTTAAAAAATATTTACTTTCGTTCTAAAAATAAAATTTGGAAACTTATAAACCAAAGCAAAACAATTTTTGAAACTGAAATTGTAAATATTAGTTTCGTGTGTAAAAGTGCAATTTGTGCACGTTTTAGTAAGAACATTAAAAAAATCTCGTAAATGTTTTGAAATGTCGAATACATTGTTTGCATGGAAAATTAAAAAAAAATATTTATTCGTTCTATTTGGAAACTTATTACAAGTTTTGATTTGTATTGTATTAATTAATTATAGAGTATCACGAGTTTATAACCAAATCAAAACAATTTTTTAAACTGCAATTGTAAATATTAGTTTCGTGTGTAAAAGTACAATTTGTGCACGTTTTCGCAAAAACATTAAAAAAACCTCGTAAATGTTTTGAAATGTCGAATATATTGTTTGCATGGAAAATCTTTAAAAAATATTTACTTTCGTTCTAAAAATAAAATTTGGAAACTTATAAACCAAAGCAAAACAATTTTTGAAACTGATTTAAATATTAGTTTCGTGTGTAAAAGTGCAATTTGTGCACGTTTCAGTAAGAACATTAAAAAAATCTCGTAAATGTTTTCAAATGTCGAATATATTGTTTGCATGGAAAATCTTTAAAAAATATTTACTTTCGTTCTAAAAATAAAATTTGGAAACTTATAAACCAAAGCAAAACAATTTTTGAAACTGAAATTGTAAATATTAGTTTCGTGTGTAAAAGTGCAATTTGTGCACGTTTTAGTAAGAACATTCAAAAAATCTCGTAAATATTTTGAAACATCGAATATATTGTTTGCATGGAAAATCTTAAAAAATATTTACTTTCGTTCTAAAAATAAAATTTGAAAATTTATAAACCAAAGCTAAACAATTTTTGAAACTGAAATTGTAAATGTTAGTTTCGTGTGTAAAAGTGCAATTTGTGCACGTTTTAGTAAGAACATAAAAAAAATCTCGCAATTGCGTAAATATTTTGAAATGTCGAATACATTGTTTGCATGGAAAATTAAAAAAAAATATTTATTCGTTCTAAAAATAAAATTTGGAAATTTATCACAAGATTTTATTTGTATTGTATTAATTAATTATAGAGTATCACGAGTTTATAACCAAAGCAAAACAACTTTTGAAACTGCAATTGTAAATATTAGTTTCGTGTGTAAAAGTGCAATTTGTGAACGTTTCAATAAGAACATTAAAAAAATCTCGTCAATGTTTTGAAATGTCGAATATATTGTTTGCATGGAAAATCTTTAAAAAATATTTACTTCCGTTCTAAAAATAAAATTTGGAAACATAAAAACCAAAGCAAAACAATTTTTGAAACTGAAATTGTAAATATTAGTTTCGTGTGTAAAAGTGCAATTTGTGCACGTTTTAGTAAGAATATAAAAAAAACGTTTTTAAATGTCGAATACATTGTTTGCATGGAAAATCTTTAAAAAATATTTACTTCCGTTCTAAAAATAAAATTTGGAAACTTATAAACCAAAACAAAACAATTTTTTAAACTGAAATTGTAAATATTAGTTTCGTGTGTAAACGTGCAATTTGTGCAAGTTTAAAAATCTCGTAAATATTTTGAAATGTCGAATATATTATATCGAATATATAAAAAAATATTAACTTTCGTTCTAAAAATAAAATTTCGAAACTTTTTCGCAAAACATTTTCCTTACAAAAAAAATCTGATTATCACTTGAATTGTTTATCAAACCTCATTATCCAGTCATTTTTTTGTTTCGTGTAAACAAAATAGTTTGCACTATTTATTGCTTATGAAAACATAATTTTTGCAACTTCCCAATCGATTTTGAAACAGAATAGAAATGAGATTCTGCAATTTATGTATGTTCCACTTATCTGTCTAATCATTCCAATTAAAACGCTTTTAAGACGTCTAATTGAACATGAAAAACTTATCTTTTCGAAAACGATTAAACCTCGCCAGGAAACATTAAAAATTGTGCTATCGTGTATGTTTATATGCGGTGTATAGACAATAAATATCTCGAAAATGTTTTCAAACTTGTAATTGTTATCACACAATTATTTGCTTTACAAATTCTCAATTTATTAATGGAAATAATAGACATTTTTTAATAGTTTCAAGCTAATGTAAAAAGACAGACTAGACATTAATTAAAATTAATTAATTAACATTAATTAAAAGTGTTGAATCTACAAAAAAATAATTGTTTCTTTGTAATTTTCTTCTTAATTAATTAATAATTATTTTTTGTATTTGATCAGATTTTTTTTTTTTTTGGGGAAATTACAGGGTTATGTAGAACCTTTTTAGAACCTCTTATGAAAAACTTTCTTAAAAACAACTACTTCACTGGCAAACACCACGACTGACATTGAATTTCTTTGTAACTCAATGTCAGTCGTGGTGTTTGCCAGTGAAGTAGTTGTTTTTAAGAAAGTTTTTTATAGAAAGATTAGTTATACAAATGATGTCAACTTTGTTGACGATACGTATACAATAATTTCCTAGAAATTATAATCTTTGAAGGAAATATACAAATGTTACTATTTACTATTATCAAAATCTTCAAACTCAACAATATAAAAATTATTGTTTTTTACCGATAATATGGAAAAATTGTAATTATGACAGACAACATACTTCAAATGACTGACACAATAAGGTTAGAACGATCAGCGCCTCCGTTTTAATTGCCAACTAGTAAAAGCGCGCAGTGACGGGGACACTATTTGAGGGGTACAGGCAAAGAACAGGGAATGTCCTTTATGCATTTATTTTTATGAATAGATTCTGAGAAAAAACAATTTAAAGTTTAGAAGTTATAATCTTGTTATTGAGATCAAAGTATGCAGTAACTTTTACTTAGAAATAACAATGACTTATTATTAAGCATATTTATGATAAAATAAGAGTTTTCAGTTATTGACAACCATCTTACAAAAAGTATAAAACAAGGAATGTCTTTGGCGTCACAAACAAAAACAAGGAATGTCAAATTTAGTCATCAACATCTTTGGTTTTTTAATCATATTTTAGTGTTTCATAAAATAATGGTGTTCTCTTGCACAAAATGGCATCAAACTCATAAAATCTTTGTATTTTACCTCATTTTTGGATAAAAAATTTCAACTTTTTATATGCAAAATCTGAAAGTTCGCACTCAATGTTAGTGGCAGGACTACAACAATTACTTAGAATTTTTATTTCCTCCGAATCTCCCAAGTAATTTTCTCTATGCAGTACCACAGGACCATGTTCTTTGGAAACCATTACTTCCGTTTGCTTTTAAATTGGGATCTTATATTTCTTCATGAATTTTCCTGTGCGAAATTTCGACTTTTCTCTTACGATTTCTCCTGGAGCAATTTCAATAAAGTTGAAAGGTGACGGTTTTGTCCTTAAACTTTTAAGCAGTTCTTACCAATGAAATGGCAAAAACATTGTCAGAAAATTTCAAAATTGTCAAAAAACTGAGTCAGAAAACATTCTTTACAAATTTTAAATTAAAATTGCAACGCAAACAAACAATGTCAAGGGAAGCAAAGTCAAAGAACTCGTTAACTTCAAAATCACCAGTTCACAATTGTCAATTTTTGGACTATCCTCCTACTTTACCAGTATGTCAAGTACATTCCCTCTTCTTTGCCTGCACCCTTCATTTGGTCGTTGTCGATGAAATAATCTGGACTAGGTTATGGCTAGATTAAGATATATTAGAGCCAGATAAATCTAGACTGCTAGGCTGAGACTTCTTGATTAAAAACAAAAGAAAATTAATTCAATGTTAATTCAATACGTCAGAAAATTTATTCTAGTCTATATTTTTACCTTAGTGACGAGAGTTGTTGCCATAGTAACAACAAACAGACATAGTTTAATATTGAAACCCCATTTTATTTACATTAGATTTTTACGCACAATTTGGATACTTTTACACACTATTATAATAATCGCATCCTTCACATAATATAATTTATAAATTAACCCTTTCTGTGCTAAATACTTTTTTGAATTGATGTGATTGTGTTCTCAATATTCTGAACATTACATTATTGGCTGTGCGGAATACTTTTAATATTTGTATTGCAATAATTTAATTTTAATATTTTAATTGCAATAATTTACAAATATTGAAGCAAATTTTGTTTTTTGATTTGAGTGGACAAACTTTGCGAAATTGCTTTCTTCTTCTTCTAGTGCTCCTCCTATCGGAGATTTGCTATCATCATGGCAATGCACACTTTGTTGACGGCAGCTCTGAACAGTTGGATGTTGGTACAGCCAAACCATTCTCTTAAGTTTCTGAGCCAAGACGTTCGTCGCCTGCCGATGTTCCTTTTCTTCCCTTGTATTATCAGTTGTATCTTCCCTTGTATCTTCCCTTGTATTATCAGTTGCAGAAGTTCGTACTTGGGGCCTCGCATTAGATGTCCTAAGTATTGTAGTTTTCTCGTTTTTATGGTGTGAATGATTTCGCATTCCTTTTGCATTTTGTTTAGGACTTCGATATTGGTAACCCTATCAGTCCACGAGATCCTCCACATTCTTCGGTAACACCACATTTCGAAAGCTTTCAGTTTGTCCATGTGCCATTTTTTCTTCTTTGAAATTGCTTTGTTTTATGTCAAAATTGGACGAAAATCAAAATTATTTGCAAATATTGCCAAATTTTTAAAAACCAAAATTTCCATTCTTTTTTTTTTGTTGATTTGAATGGCCAAACCTTGCGAAATTCTTTTGTTTTGTGTCAAAATTGGACGAAAATGTCAAAATAATTTGCAAATATTGCCAAATTTTCAAAAACCAATACCTCTATTCGAAGCAAATTTTGTTTTTTTGGCGATTTGAATGGACGCAGTTTGCAATTTTTTTTGGTTTTATGTCAACATTGGACGAAAACGTTAAAATAATTTGCTAATATTACCAAATTTTCAAAAACTAAAAATCTTTTTGTTTTTTTTGTTGATTTGAATGGACAAAGTTTACAATTTTTGTTTATTTTATGTCAAAATTGAATGAAAACGACAAAATAATTTGCAAGTCTTGTCTGTCTAGTCTTGTATGTCTAGTCTTGCCTGTCTATTCTTGTCTGTGTAGTCTCGTCCGCCTAGTCTTATCTGTTTACTCATAAATATGACTAGTATTGTCTGTCTAGCCTTGTCTATCTAGTCTTGTCTGTCCTAGTCTTGTCCGTCCCAGTCTTGTATGTCCTAGTCTTCTATGTCCTAGTTTCGTATGTCACAGTCTTGTCTCTCCTTGCTTTGTTTGCACTAGTCTTGACTGTTCTAGTCTTGTCTGTCTTAGTCTTGTCTGTCTTAGTCTTGTCTGTCCTAGTCTTGGTATGTCCTAGTCTAGTTGGTCCTAATCTTGTCTGTCATAGTTTTGTATGACCCTACTCTTGCCTGTCCTAGTCTTGTATGTCCCAGTCTTATCTGTCCTAGTCTTGTATGTACGAGTCTTGTCTGTCGTAGTATTGTCTGTCCTAGTCTTGTATGTCCTAGTCTTGTCTGCCCTAGTCTTGTTTGTCCTAGTCTTGTCTGCCGTAGTCTTGTCTGTCATAGTCTTGTATGTCATAGTCCTGTCTGTCCTAGTCTTGTCTATAAAAGTCTTAAATTAGCACATTAGCATTAGGAATTAGCAAAAGGAATTAGCACAAAGAGGGATTAAATATTTATGCGCGTAGATTTAGTTTATATTTTCTTTTATTCCAAGAAAAAATATTTTTAGGGAAAAGTGATGGTTATTATAGTGAATCTAGAGGCTGAGACTTCTTAATTAAATAAAAGAGAAATTATTTCAATTTTGAAATACGTTAGAAAATTTATTTTGACTACGTCTATGTTTTTTCCTTAGTGACGCGAGTTGTTGCCATAGGAACAACAAACAGAAATCGTTTAATAAAGAAACTCCATTTGATTTACATTGGATTTTTACGCACGATTTGGATACTTTTACAACTATTATAATAATAGCATCCTTCACATACAATAATTTATATATTAATATGTTCATTTTGGTGTGCGAGTAAATTAAATAAATTATTGATTGAATATATTTTCTTTGTGGAGAAGAAAGTTATTAAGGAATTAGAACAAAGAGGGATTACATATTTATGCTAGTAGAATTATATTTTCTTTTTTTCCAAGAAAAAATATTTTTAGAGAAAGGTGAATGTTATTATAGTGAATCTAGACTGAGAGGCCGAGACTTCTTGATTGAAAAAAATTATAATTAATTAAATTTTGATATACGTTAGAAAATTTATTTTGACTACGTCTATGTTTTTTCCTTAGTGACGCGATTTGTTGCCATAGTAACAACAAATAAATCGTTTAATAACGAAACTCCATTTGATTTACATTGGATTTTTACGCACGTTTGGATAATTTTACACATGATTATAATAATAGCATCCATACAATAATTTATATATTAATGTGTTCATTTTGGTGTGCGAGTAAATAAAATAAATTTTGGATGAAGTATTTTCTTTATGGAGAAGAAAGTAATAAACGAATTAGCACAAAGAACTATTAAATATTTATGCGCGTAGATTTATTTTATATTTTCTTTTATTCAATAAAAAAAATAGTATTTTTAGGGAAAAGTGAAGGTTATTGAAACTTTGTATTTATGTATTTTCACGTAATTTTAAATTTTAACGGTATATTCAAGGACGAGTGCAGTAAGCGCGATTTTACAGCACGCGTCCAAGTTTGGAAAACGACGAGCGCAGCGAGTAGTTATCTAATGGACAAGTGCTGAAAAACGCCTTACGAACGAGTTTTTTATAGTATTTTTTCTATTTTGCGCCCTTTTATGCCATTTCTAAATAAAAAAATCGCCGACACATATTCAGAAAATTGTATCGCACACGGCGAGCCATAACCGCACACATCTGGGTGCTGTTATGAGTCCATTACAGACGCAAAATAGAAAAATATATTTTACTGTTAATTAAGATTCGTGAAGTCTTAATAAATTAATACTGGAAGGTTAAGTTCATCTCTTTACATCAGTATTTCTCAAAGTGTGGTACGCGTACCCTAAAGGGTACTTCAGGGGTTTGCAAGGGGTACGAAAAGATTTTTGAAAATTTTTCTTTTGTGTGTGTGCCATAGCAGATATGAAAAGAACTTTTAATAAAATGTTTAAAACAATAAATCAGTATATAATGCAAACTATCTGTTAATTCATATGAATTACATAGGAATCTGCGACATATTAATCGTCTTTGATAGTTAATCAATACGATATTAATTTCTTAGATATTTTTCTTCTTTCTTAGATTTTCTTCTATAATTTTTAAATAACCAATAGTTGACTATAAAATGCTTATCGACTATTGACGATAAAATGCTTTAAAGATTTAGAATTTGTGAATATAGATAACCATACAAACATAGATTACATACATAATTATAGATAATCATACAAACTTAAAACAAAGGGAACACAGGCTGAATATATAAACCTAATCTAACCTAACCTAAAAAGACTCAGTAATTGTTATAGAGCTCCGCAAAAGCTGAATTTATTTATATATTCAGGCTGTACATTTTTACGCGGTGTATATTAATTTCGGCGAGTGGTTTAATCGCAATGAGTGCCTTCTTTCTAGAAATGGTTTGAAAGTTTACAAGTGTGTGAAACGCTTTTGTGCACAATTAAACCACTCGCCTGCAGCTCGTGCTTTAAACTGCGCAACTCGTGCACAAAAACCCTTCTTCACACACCATGTGCAGTGTTCTGTGAAACACATTTCAAATAAATGTGTTTAGCTTGCACTAGAGTAAGTTTGTTTTAATAAGACAATCTCTTACGTTTCTATGCAGAAGATTAATAATGTTTTCTTATTCTCCGCTGGTTTTAAGTTTGGCTTTAAAGATTGTTTTTATGTATTTAAAGACAAGCAGAATCTTAAAATGGACTCATATAAAGAATAACATTTTTCTTAAAATTTACAAAAATCAATCCCAATCTGCGGATATTATTTACAAAATATGAGTACAGTTTTTGTTTTTAACAGAATATCCCAGAAATTTTCTACTACAGGGTACGACGTGTTAAAATTATTTGAAAGTGGTACACATGAATCGGAAGTTTGGGAAACACTGCTTTACATATATTATTTGTTTAAGAATATTTGAACATTATAATTTACTAACAATAATTGGCCATTTATAATTAAACATTATTCGTCAGTACTTGATATAAATTAAGTATTTTTATTAAAATAACCCTTTCTAAAAATTTCGGAGAATATATTTACTGTATACTTTATACAAAGGGTTACTGACCACGAGGTTCTTCTGCACTATCTCTTTGCAATAATAATAATAATGATCTTAATTGTCCCCAAAAGTTCGTATACTTTATACAAAGAGCTATTGACCATGAGGTTCTTCTGCACTATCTCTTTACATTAATAATAATAATCTTTATTGTCCCCAAAAGTTTGTATACTTTATACAAAGGGCTATCGACCATAAGGTTCTTCTGCAATATCTCTTTACAATAATAATAATAATCTTTATTGTCCCCAAAAGTTTGTATACTTTATACAAAGGGCTATCGACCATGAGGTTCTTCTGCACTATCTCTTTACATTAATAAAAATAATCTTTATTGTCCCCAAGAGTTTGTAAACTTTATACAAAGGGCTATCGACCATGAGGTTCTTCTGCACTATCTCTTTACATTAATAAAAATAATCTTTATTGTCCCCAAGAGTTTGTAAACTTTATACAAAGGGCTATCGACCATGAGGTTCTTCTGCACTATCTCTTTACAATAATAATAATAATCTTTATTGTCACCAAAAGGAACAAATAACTATCGACAATAAGGTCTTTCTGCCAGATATCTTTTTTACATTTAATCACGCTTTAATAAAAATCCTAAATCAAAATTTTGTTCAACTTATGCAAGATTTCCAAATATTGTTGTTATCTACTGTAAACATTAAACGCGATAAGTACAAGGCAAACTTCAAGCTTAAAAAAGTAGGTAATAGAATTATCGATAAGTCTCCGAATATTTGCCAAAAAGAAATTATTTATAAAAAAAACACGACAACTTTCCTACCGTTAAATTGAACAAATATATTTATTTAATAATAATTTTATGCGCAGTTTTCAGTGAAACACATTTCAAGTAAATGTGTTTAGCTTGCAATAGAGTAAGTTTGTTTTAATAAGACAATCAATCTCTTACGTTTCTATGCAGAAGAAAAAAATGATTTTAATAAATATTTACACACGACATTTTATGATTCAAATTGTTTATTAAATATGTTTATCTACTCACACACCAAAATGAACACATCAATAAACACAATATTGTTTGTGAAACATGCATTATTTTAATCGTGTAAAAGTATCCAAATCGTGCGTAAAAGTCCAATGTAAATGAAATGGACTTTCATTATTAAACGATTTCTGTTTTTTGTTACTATGGCAAGAACTTGCGTCACCAAACAGAAAACATAGACGTAGTGAAATAGTTATTTACATTAGAGTGCGGAAAAATTGATTTTACAACGCGACAGGGGCGAGTTCCCCATTAGATGGAGCATTGTAATAGTTATTTACATTAGAGTGCGGAAACGTCAATTTTACAATGCAACAACTCGTGCTGGAGCATTGTAAAATCATTTCCGCACGAAATTTGTAAAACATTTTTTGGCCGACAATTATTATTTAAGAAACAAATAGATTTAGATTAATTATAATATTGGAAATTATTTAATTTTTTAATGTTGGTACTCACAAACTGTGACATTTTTACTAATTCAAATTCATTAGGTACATAATATGTCATTTTGTCATACGCTATGCTTTATAATAAAAAATCACTCTTATTTTCTACATTATCGTGTCAAATATGGTGTAAAGTAGCTTTTTCTAAATTAGATTTTATTGTCTTATACTTAATTTATTTTATCATTGTATAAGTATCATTGAAAGGTTAAAATTTACTGTTCACTTTACCGCATAGTGGCCGTGCTTTTGCAACACTGTGTGTAAAAATCTAGTTTCGCTTGACGTATACACAATATCAAAACTTGTTTTACAAATCCAGAGGCCAAAAATATTTTTCTGACGTATATTAAAATTAAATCAATTTTTCTTATTTATAAGTCTAGTTCCCGAGTTATAGCTTTAATACACGTGGACAAATCTTTCAAAACGCCCAAACAAATTTTAGTTTTCGCAGCCGGGATTAGACTAGTTAGTCTTAACCCATGGACTACCTATTACCGGAGATTTTTAGAAAATTGAATCCTCTACAAGTTTTATCTAAGACTTGTTTCGTTGCCTAGTCTAGTTCACGAACTATAGCTTAAATAAACACGAATAACTCTTTCAAAACGCCCAAACAAATTTTCGTTTTCGCAGCCAGGATTAGACTAGTTAGTCTTAATTCGCGGACAAACTTTTACCGGCAATTTATAGTAAATTTAATCCTCTATGAGTTTTATCTAGGACTTGTTTCGATGCCTAGTCTAGTTCCCGAGTTATAGCTTAAATAAACACGAACAAATCTTTCAAGACGCACTAACTATATTTCGTTCTCGCAGTCAGGATTAGACTAGTTAGTCTTAATCCACGGACTAACTATTACCGGCGTTTTATAGAAAATTTAATCCTTTACGAGTTTTATCCAAAACTTGTTTAGATGCCTAGTCTAGTCCGAGTTATAGCTTAAATAAACACGAACAAATCTTTCAGGACGCCCAAACTAATTTTCGTTTTCGCAGCCGGGATTAGACTAGTTAGTCTTAACCCATGGACTAACTATTACCGGCGTTTTATAGCAAATATAATCGTCTACGAGTTTTATCGAAGACTTGTTTCGATGTCTAGGCTAGTTCCCAAGTTATAGCTTAAATAAACACGAGCAAATCTTTTAAAACGTTCAAACTAATTTTCGTTTTCGCAGCCGGGATTAGACTAATAAGTCTTAATCCTTGGACTAACTATTACCGGCGTTTTATAGCAAATTTAATCCTCTACGAGTTTTATCCAAGACTTGTTTCGAAGCCTATTCTAGTTCCCAAGTTATAGCTTAAATAAACATGAATAGATATTTTAAAACGCCCAAACAAATTTTCTTTTTCGCAGCCGGCATTAGACTAGTTAATCTTATTCCATGGACAAACTGTTGCAGTATTTTGTAATAGCTTATATTTTGGGTCATTTCACACTTTGCAAGCGATCAATTTATTGTTTTTTCTCTAGTAGCATCGGACCTCGCCAAGGACAAACTGTTACCGGCGTTTAGAAAATTTAATCCTCTACGAGTTTTATCTAAGACATGTTTTGATGCCTAGTCCAGTTCCCAAGTTATAGCTTAAATAAACATGAACAAATATTTTAAAACGCCCAAACAAATTTTCGTTTTCGTAGCCGGGATTAGACTAATTAGTCTTATACCATGAACTAACTATTACCGGCGTTTTATAGAAAATTTAATCCGTTACGAGTTTTATCTAGAACTGGTTTCGATGCCTAATCTAGTTCCCGAGTTATAGCTTAAATAAATACGAACAAATCTGTCAAAATGCTCAAACAAATTTTCGTTTTCGCAGCCGGGATTAGACTAGTTAGTCTTAATCTACGGATTAACTATTACCGGCGTTTTATAGAAAATTTAATCCTCTACGAGTTTTATCCAAGACTTGTTTCGATACCTAGTCTAATTCCCGAGTTATAGCTTAAATAAACACGAATAAATCTTTCAAAATACCCAAACAAATTTTCGATTTCGCAGCCGGGATTAGTCTAGTTAGTCTTGCACCATGGACTAACTATTACCGGAATTTTATAGAAAATTGAATCCTCGACGAGTTTTATCCAAGACTTGTTTTGATGCCTATTCTAGTTCCCGAGTTATAACTTAAATAAATGCGAGCAAATCTTTCAAGACGCTCAAACTAATTTGCGATTTCGCAGATGGGATTATACTAGTTAGTCTTAATGCATGGACTAACTATTACCGGCGTTTTATAGCAAATTTAATCCTCTACGAGTTCTATCCAAGACTTGTTTCGATGCCTAGTCTATTTCACGAACTATAGCTTAAATAAACATGAACATATATTTAAAAACGCCCAAACAAATCTTCGTTTTCGCAGCCAGGATTAGACTAGTTAGTCTTAAACCATGGACTAACTATTACCGGCGTTTTATAGCAAATTAAAATCCTCTACGAGTTTTATCCAAGACTTGTTTTGATGCCTAGTCTATTTCACGAGTTATAGCTTAAATAAACATGAACAAATCTTTCAAGACGTCCAACCTAATTTTCGTTTTCGCAGCCGGGATTAGACTAGTTAGTCTTAATCCACGGACTAACTATTACCGGCGTCTTATAGAAAATTTAATCCTCTACGAGTTTTATCTAAGACTTGTTTTGATGCCTAGTCTAATTGCCGAGTTATAGCTTAAATAAACTTGTACAAATATTTAAAATCGCAAAAACAAATTCTCGTTTTTGCAGCTAGGATTGAACTAGTTAGTCTTAATCCACGAACTAACTATTACCGGCGTTTTATATCAAATTTAATCCTCTACGAGTTTTATCTAAGACTTGTTTCGATGCTTAGTCTAGTTCCCGAGTTATAGTTTAAATAAACACGAACAAATATTTTTAAACGCTCAAACAAAACACTCATTGCGATTAAGCCACTCGCCTTCCGCTCGTGCTTTAAACTTCGCAACTCATGCACAAAAGCCCTTCTTTCTAGAAATGCTAGTTTATTATACAAGTTTGTGAAACTCATTGCGTTTAAACCACTCGCCTGCGGCTCGTAATTTAAACTTCGCAACTCGTGCACAAAAGCCCTTCTTCACACACACTATTTGAAATAATCGACATTCATTCCATTTTCTAGAAATAGTAGTTTATGATACAAGTGTGTGAAATGGGTTTTTGCACTCATTGCGATTAAATCACTCGCCTTCGGCTGGTGCTTTAAACTTCGCAACTCGTGCAGAAAATCCTTTCTTCACACCCTATTTGAAATAGTCGACATTCATTCCATTTACTAGAAATAATAGTTTATGATACAAGTGTGTGAAACGCTTTTGTGCACTCATTGCGATTGAACCACTCGCCTGCGGCTAGTACTTTAAACTTCGCAACTCATACACAAAAGCCCTTCTTCACACACTATTTGAAATAATCGACATTCATTCCATTTTCTAGAAATAGTAGTTTATGATACAAGTGTGTGAAACGCTTTTGTGCACTCATTGCGATTGAACCACTCGCCTGCGGCTAGTACTTTAAACTTCGCAACTCATACACAAAATCCCTTCTTCACACACTATTTGAAATAATCGACATTCATTAGATTTTCTGGAAATAGAAGTTTATGATACAAGTGTGTGAAACGCTTTTGTGCACACTATTTGAAATAATCGACATTCATTCGATTTTCTAGAGATAGTAGATTATCATACAAGTTTGCGAAACGCTTTTGTGTACTCGTTGCTATTAAACCACTCGCCTGCGGCTCGTGCTTTAAAATTTGTAACTCGTGCACAAAAGCCCTTCTTCACACACTATGTGAAATAATCGATATTCATTCCATTTTCTAGACATAGTATTTTGTGATACAAGTGTGTGAAACGCTTTTGTGCACTTGTATCATAAACTACTATTTCTAGAAAGTGGAATGAATGTCGATTATTTCAAATTGTAATTCGTTGCTAAATATTGTTTGAAACATACAAATAAAATGACAATTTGAAATAAAAAGTGTATAAACAAAAACATGAATTAAATTTGTAATTTTATATTAACCTTTAAAATTACAAGCAATTTATGTTATTTGAGACAACTACAAGTAATTAGCAATTTACAAATTAAGTTTTGAAGGACGAAACTTAAATATTGTCCTTTGCAAGAGATAACAATTGTTGTAAACAAAATAAATTATTACAAACTGTTACTTGAAAACTATGTATGTGGTATTTGTTTTATTTTTTTGAATATTTTTATAGCTTGTTAATGAGTGTTATCAAAGGTAAAATTAAATTGAAAGGTTTCTTCTGTTGGAATGTCGAGAACTTGTTAAATTATCAGATAAACAAAGAAATAAAATCGCGGTCTTAATTTATATAAACGAAGAAAGAAACAACTGGACGACGGCATTTTTAAATTAAAACGGAAAGAAATGTTGTTGCTTTCGGTCAAAATGTTGGGGAAACAAACGTTGTTTGCGCGAAATTTGGAACGATAAACAGGTTGGAAAAAGTGTATATTAATTCTCGTTCCACTAATCTCTAAAATGGGAGCTATTGTCGAGGCGTTGTTGTGTCTGATGATAAACATTGTTTATAAAACGCGCGTGTGAAATAACAAACAATAAACTTTTACTCTTTTGTTTGGGATATTGTGTAATTATTTTTTCGTAGCATCTGATACTTGTCATTCGATCACAACGCGGGTTAATTATCGATAGATATTCGATCTTCTTCATCCGCAGGATGCGTCGTACACATTCTTCGCCGTTGTGCGGTTTGAATGGATGTCTGTCTGTCTGTTTTTAATATATTTCACGAGGTGTTCTTGCAATGCATGACTCAACGGAAGTTGCTGGATATTATTATGCGCTACGTCGCAAAACTGGAATACGAAAACAACTAACAAAATTATAATTTCGGCAATATTTTCTTTTATCTTACAGGTTTTGCTTCCTACCTGCGAAAAAATCTACCTGGGAATTTTAACTAAATGAGTTTTCTGTAGCGCAGGGGTTGTTATTGATTTTTTACTGGCAAAGGGGATGATGCATACTATACATGTATGGTGGTGTCTTGCAGGGAATTTTTTAAGGCATTAATTATTAACGAAATCGAGGATTGGGAAATAGTATATGTTGGAGTTATTAACAGCGCAGAGCAAAAAACTCGACTTGCACTACTACTAAGAGTTCAAGGCTATGCCGTAGTACAATACCTTTTCATTGAAATTGCGCTGCGAAACGATTTTCTGCCAAGTCGTTCGAAGAAATTACACACAGTTTTTAATTTCTGTTTTCAAACGCAAAATTGAGATTATCGAGAATAAGGCCAAGCCCCACCAAACAGGAAACGTAACCCAACTAGTTAAACTACACACTTAATTGCTGCTTCAATTTAGTATATTAAAAGCGTTCTTCTTCAAAGTTATTTTTACGGTCACTGTTAGAACAGACCCAAATAGAATTGATTTCGTTCTAATTAACTCATTTAATTGGAAGACTTCAAACCCCTCAAAAAAAAAAGGAATCCACTTAGTTAAAAAAACTTGAAAGAAAAGCATCTCACATTTACTACTACTATTAATAATGTCTACACATATAACTACAATTATAATATAAGATATAAAACTTAAATGTTAAAAAAACATTATTTTTTAAACTACTACGCCTATAAATAGATTTAATATTCGTAATTTTTTTCTTGTTCTGTAAACTTCCTTTCTAAACAATACTTTCTCTGTATTTTTTTCCATTGAAATTCATTGTTTTAATTATATAATTTATGTGATTCGGATGCGTAGCATGTGAATATAGCGTAACAGTTTCCTTGACCTTGCCTAGTGAGCTTCAAGGCTAGATCTCGTGGTCTATCCTAGACGAAGCCAGCTGCTGCCGCCGGTCTCTTTTATAACAATTTGCTTTTACTTTGTGTATAAATGGTCTATCTATGAATCGAACAGCAACGCGCACCACGTACCTAATCCGATCAAGTCTTTATGATTAAGCATTTATACGGCAAGTTGAACGAACTTTTTATTGATAGATTGTTATATAGAATATTTACCGTCGCATTTCTATTACCGAGTTTTACCATTATTGTCCACGCAATTTGAATTATTGTAATGGAAAAATAAATCGCTTTGTATAAGTCGTCGTTGCCTTTTACCACATTGCATTTACCTAATTTGTTAATGCTTTTTTATCTATTATTAATAAAACCATACTAATTAAAAATACAATCATATAAACTTATTAAGGACTAAATGCAGCCTGTATATATACATATATTCAACCTTTTCGTAGCTCTATAATTAGCTGAAACTGGAAGTAGTTGAAACAACTACTTCCCTGACTAATGCCACACACTTTATTGAATTATACAACAGGTATTTGTATGTTATTACCAGCCCCCAGTGCAATTTTCATGATAAAGTTTGTAGATACAATCATTGTTTGGACCGTGTGTGTCGAAAATCAAATTTTCCAGTTTTAAAACAAGGCTGGTCTAATCACTTACCTGTTAGGACTGCTCGCGTCTCCGCCACGTGTGATCGTCCTTCCGGCGCCTTTTTCAAGGCAGGAAATGGGGATAATAAGTGGAGGGATTCCCTTAAAATTGTTGTCTTCCAGACGTTGGATGCCGGTGATTACACCCCTGGTTAACTTGACTTAAAACGATAAACTTAAAGATGCGTGCACGTGTCGGTCGAGCTTCGTTCGCGCTTCGATTCTTGTCTTTTCGCTTCTTACACTCGAAGCATCCTCCCGAATAAAATAAATCCGCGATGTAAATTGATAAGTAAATCGCGCGATTTCGGCCCAGGTCGATACACCTTTCCCCTTCTGTTAATCGGTGCCGAAATCGATTCAAATGTTAAATTAAAAATACAGATTTATTAAAATTGGCGCGAACAATCATGACAAAATGCAGCCTGAATATATAAAAATATTTAACCTTTTCGTAGCTCTATAATATATTGTAAGTGGAAGTACTTGAAACAACTATTTCCCTGAATAATATCCACGCAGAATATTGAATTATACAACAGGTATTTACATGTTACTACCAGCCTCCAGTGCTATTTTCATGTCACTAAACGAATACTAGATATATAACATTGTTTTTAAAATCATTTCTTTCTATTTAACTTCAGTGAATAGCCATCTGCGGATGCGTTTCGAGATTTATCTGTCACCAGTGCAGCTTTGCTCTTTTGAATTATGAATTGTAATTCACTTACGGGAACAGCTCGTGCATGACTGGCTAGGTTCGGTTTTAATTTGACGTTTGTGTAGAAAGACATGAACTTAGTTGCAAGTTATTGATGATCTTAAAAGCAATGTTATTTATCTAGCACCCGTTTAGTGACATGGAAATTGTACTGAAACATGCAAATCATCATCATCATCTGTGGCGCTACAGCCCTGTGCTGATCCTGGCCTTCCAAAGTGCCTTCCTCCATTCGTCCTTGAATGAAACAACAAGCATTTGCATATTATTACCGGCCTCAAGTGCTATTTTCATGTCACTAAACGAGTACTAGGTTATATAACATTGTTTTCAAAATCATTTCTTTCTATTTAACTTCAGTGAATATCCATCTGCAGACGCGTTTCGAGATATATCTCTCATCATTGCAGCTTTGCTGTTTTGAATTATGAATTGTTATTCACTTACTTGAACACCTCATGCATGCCTGGCGAGGTTAGGTTTTAATTCGACGTTTGTATAGAAAGACATGCACTTAGTTGTAGGTCATTGATGATCGTAAAAACAATGTTATTACTCTAGCCCTTGTTTAGTGACATGAAAATTGTACTGATGGCTGGTAATAACAAGCAAATCATCATCTGTGGCGCTACAGCCGTGTGCGGATCCTGGCCTTCCAAAATGTCTCCATTTGTCCTTGAATTATGCAACAGATATTTGCATGTTATTACCAGCCCCCAGTGCAATTTTCAAGTCACTAAACGAGTACTAGATATATAACATTGTTTTTAAGATCATTTCTTTCTATCTAACTTCAGAGAATGGTCATTTGCAGAAGCATTTCGAGATTTATCTTTTATCAGTGCAGCTTTGCTGTTTTGAATTTTGAATTGGAATACACTTGAACAGCTTAGGTTTTAATTTGACGTTTCTGTAGAGAGACATACATTTAGTTGCAGGTTCTTGTTGATCTTAGAAACAATGTTATTTATCTAGGACTCGATTACTGACATGAAAATTGTACTGATGGCTGGTAATAACATGCAAGTCATTATCATCATCTGTGGCGCTACAGCCCTGTGCGGATCCTGGCCTTCCAAAGTGTCTTCCTCCATTCGTCCTTGAATTATACAACAAGCATTTGCATGTTGTTACCAGCCTCCAGTGCAATTTTTGAAATATACTAATCGAGTAAGGTACCGTCCCTCAACTCGGAAGGGGGCAAAAGTCAAGATTTTTTGAAAATTAAGAAAAATAGTCAAAAAATTCGGTTTACGTCTTGAATTTTTTACAGTGAATTGAACAAAAAATTAGGTTTTTTTTGACGAGCCTTACAAAGTTCCGCCCCCGCAGGGGGCGGCTGTAGGTGCGTTTTAAGTTTTTCACTTTTTCTTCAAAAACTCTGTTCCTCTTGCGCGTCGAAACGGAAAATTGTCATTTTCTGTTGTAAAACTGAACGGGCCTTCGACCCGTGTCTGTCTGCCGCTCGCAAGTACCACACGGCGTCCTCCAGGTGCCAAAAACAGGAGATCGTTTCTAGCACTTTTGAGGAGCAATTTTGGCACGCGGTTCGATTTTTTTACTGCGTCCTCTTGCCGCGTCGATTTCACGTTTTTTGACGTCTTGCGAAAAAGTACGCGACCGTCGGTTCACCCGGTGCGGCCGAAAATGTAAGCGAAAAAAAACCGTTTTTTTCATCACATCTGTGGACGCCGTACTCTTGATTGAAGAGCGCCGTGTCTCGAAACCGGTTCGTTCGATGCGAGATGTTTACCCGCAACGGGCGGTAGAAGATTCTGGGACCTGCGGCATACTTTTCCCGCTCTGGGTCAATTTTAACACAAAAATCGGTAAAACGCGCTGTTTTTTTCACCTAATTTGCGGGGATCCCTCTCCTGGAATACCCAAGAGTCGGATGGGGACCGGACCGGCACCATTCGATTCTGCATAGTGTCTTTAAGTTTGTTTTGGAGTTTAATTGCGATTGCGTGCCGGATGGCGCCGGGAGGCCCGAAAAACCATATTTTGCATATGTACGCGAGAATCCCCTGGGATTCACTAAATTAAATAGAAGGGCCTCGCGGTGGTGGGTTCTGAATGTAGAACGAAAGGGTCTATAAGGCGATAGGAACGACGCATCGCTCGATCGCATTTGGGGGTCTCGACGCCCGTCCAAACTCGAAACGAATTTTTCAAAATTGAGCAAATTGAAACCTTCAATATTCGGTGAAATGTTTTAGAATTGTATTGCTCTTTTTAGGGATTATAGCCCCACGTGTGTACTTTCGAACGACACCAGTCTCGGCGCATTACACCCCTCCGGGGACGTTCCGCAGGCCCCAATTCGCGAAGTCACTTTTTTTCACCTCTTCAAACGGAAACGCGAAAAAGAAAATTTACATTTCCAGTCCAACAAGTGCATGCCCGGTGAAAAGGCCAACAGTATGGCGTTTGAATTACTCTAATCCATCAACGGATTCGCACTCCAGGTCAAAAATACTACGACCATTGCTTGCCGCTGAATCGCCAATTTACACTTACAGCTGATCATTTTGACACTATTTTCGCTCAGGTTATGTGCAAATGTCATTGTTGAAGTTTATCCGTTTATGATTATTCGTGTAATCATGTCACTAAACGAGTACTAGATATATAACATTTTTTAAGATCATTTCTTTCTATTTAACTTCAGTGAATATCCATCTGCAGACGCGTTTCGAGATTTATCTCTCATAAGTGCAGCTTTGCTGTTTTGAATTATGAGTTGGAACACACTTGAATACCTCGTGCATGACTGGCGAGGTTAGGTTTTAATTTGACGTTTGTGTAGAAAGACATGAACTTAGTTGCAGGTTATTGATAATCTTAAAATCAATGTTATTTATCTAGCACTCGTTTAGTGACATGAAAATTGTAGTGAAACATCATCATTATCTGTGGCGCTACAGCCCTGTGCGGATCCTGGCCTTCCAAAGTATCTTCCTGCATTCGTCTTTGAATTATACAACAAGCATTTGCATGTTATTACCAGCCTCAAGTGCGATTTTCATGTCACTAAACGAGTACTAGATTATATAACATTGTTTTTAAAATCATTTCTTTCTATTTAACTTCAGTGAATAGCCATCTGCAGACGCGTTTCGAGATTTATATCTCATCAGTGCAGCTTGGCTGTTTTGAATTATAAATTGGAATACACCCACTTGAACAGCTCGTGCATGTCTGCTGACGTTGGATTTTAATTTGACGTTTGTGTAGAAAGACATGCACTTAGTTGCAGGTTATTGATGATCTTAAAAACAATGTTATTAATCTAGCACTCGTTTAGTGACATGAAAATTGTACTGATCCCTGGTAATAACATGCAAATCATCATCGTCATCTGTGGCGCTACAGCCGTGTGCCGATCCTGGCCTCCCAAGGTGTCTTCCTCCATTCGTCCTTGAATTATACAACAGGTATTAGCATGTTATTACCAGCCCCCAGTGCAATTTTAATTTTAGGGACATAGAAATTGTACTTAAACATGCAAATCATCATCAGCTGTGGCGCTACAGCCCCGTGCGGATCCTGGCCTTCCAAAGTGTCTTCCTGCTTTCGTCCTTGAATTATACAACAGGTATTAGCATGTTATTACCAGCCCCTTGCAATTTTCAAGTCACTAAACGAGTGATATATAACTAGATATATATAGATAATATATAGATGATATATAGATAACTAGATATATAACATTGTTTATAAAATCATTTCTATCTATTTAACTTCAGTGAATAGCCATCTGTGGACGCGTTTCGAGATGTATCTCTCATCAGCACAGCTTTGCTTCTATGAACAATAATTTGTAAACCACTCACTTAAAAACCCATGTGGTGTTTAGGGTTAGATGTTTATAATTTTGATATTTTGTGAGAGAGACATGAGGCGTTTAGTATCAAAACCAGCTCAATCCATTTTTCAGGAGACAAAAAACATTTCACGCTCTGCCCATTTAATTTTTGCAAAAAATTAAAAAGTCTATAGGACAACCTTCGGTGTACTATTCGAAATCTTTTTGTTTTGTTTTTAATTAGTATGATTGTATAATTATTTATAAATAAAAATAATTTGGATTGAGCTGGGTTTGCAAAAAAATGTTCATCCATCCTTTCAAATTTCAATTAAACCTATATCGTATCTTAATTATATTCGCATATTAGTCTGTAGAATCAAAAGTGTGAGTTGATTTTTCTAATTAATTTATTATAATAAATCGATAAGTTGTTGTTCTGATAGGTAATGAAAAAAATAAAAGACTTTTTCGAATCAGAATTATTATTATAAACTTAAAGTAGAAAAAATGGAGATAATAAAAAATTGTCATTAGATAAAACATTTTCTCAGAGTTCACATTGGCAACACATGTTTCGTTCTCTACGTCCTTGTAATATTTGAAGGATTCGATTTCCATCCACTGATCCCTAAAATGCTTATTGAGCAAATTGTTAACTTCATTTCTCTTTGCTGAAGCAATAGGAACTCCAACAACCACAGAGGAAGGAAGAAGGGTCAGAATAGTTTTGTGTTTCTTCAACACATGAAAGCTCCAATGTCCGAATTATGAAAAAGTTCACTTCTTACTTTGATGTCATTTTTCATCTCATTCCTGATGAGCAGAAATCGTTTAGAAGCTGAACATGTAAAATGCCACTGACCTGTGATGCGCAAAATTGACGAAATAACAGTTTTAAAATCATACACTTTTCCAGCAAGGGAAATTGTGATTCCCTGATGAACAAAAATTGCGGTATATTCTTCGGTGTCTATCACTGTATTTTTCTTTTTTATATCCCTCTCTATTCATCCAAATACGCGATAAGATGTGCTAACGTAAGATGCAGGTGGCACGCATGGTTGGCTTTAATAGAAGCATGGATTGAGCTGGTATTTAAAAAAACACCGGTTTTTGACACCGGTTTTAGACAGGATCAAGACGGATTCGGTCCAAATCGCTTTGTAGTTACGACAGTAACGACAGTAACGATAGTAACGACGATAGTAACGACAAAGACCTATCAAACGTAAAGAAAAAACTTGAAAATTAATGGATTGAGCTGGTTTTGATATTAAACGCCTCATATGAACTTAGTTCATGACACTTTATTGTTCATGGAATCATGGAAGCAAAGCTGTGCTGATGAGAGATAAATCTCGAAACGCGTCCACAGATGACTATCCACTTAAAGTATCGGAAAGGCATGAGTTTAAAAACAATGTTATTTTTATGGTTTTTGTTGAGTGCCACGAAAGTGGACTGAAAGCTATAACATTACTAATCTTAAAAAGACTCAATAATTATTATAGAGCTCCGGAAAGACTAAATATACTTACATATTCAGGCTGTGTTCCGTTTGTTTTAAGTTTGTATGATTTTCTATAACGTAGGATGGTTTCACCAATTCTATCAATTAATTCATATTTTTGATGTTCGATTAAAAATTCCCCTTTCGTATTTATCTCAAATTGTTTTATTTTATTAAATAATTGAAATTCTGTGTCCTTATTCAAATGACACGGCTCAATAGTTTAGAAATATGTTTTTTCTTAAATAATATTTTCTTGAATAGATAAAGATAAGTGCATATATGTATAAATATATCTTGTGTAATACTTTCCCTTCGGAAATTTGCGAATCGCGAAAAAATCTCCGTCCATATATATTGTTGTACGGTGCGACCGTTTTGTTATGAAACATTTAAGGCACGGCAATAATCTAGTAATTGTCCTACATTATTAATTTTTTAATTGTGTCACTACTGATATTTTCGAATTTCTAATACCTTATGCAATTGGAACCTTTTGAAAAAATGTGTTCTTGTTATTTTAACACCTTAATGGCAAAGTTCGCCCAACTTTGCGACAACTCTAAAAAACATTTATTATGAAATATTCGCTACATCCAATGACACAATTCGCAACATTTCGTTATATCATTTCCAGTTTGCAAAACTAAGCGACTGGAAACAATAAGTTAAAGTAGTAATTCAAGTACTACAATACAAAAATAAATAGATAAAAGGGCGAATTGCAGCATGAATATATAAATATATTCTACCTGTTCGTAGTCAAAAACAACACCATCCAGTTTTCTTGAAAAATGTCTGGCCGACACAAACTGTTTTTAACACTGAAAACTTGATTGACGATTCCGACCAAGCTGACTCCACTCTATAATTGTCTTACTATTAACTTTGTCTTATAATTGTCTAACTTTTAAGTTTGTACATATTTTTTGTATTTACACGTTTACCTATATAGATACATATTTTATTATTTCTGAAATAGAATTGTACATAAAATATGGAAAATTGGGTACTTACGTATTAACGCCACCACCGCTATATATGGGATCGAGAGTTTGCGTATGTTGTCTTGATTTATCTGTCCGCTGTCCGACAATTGTTATTGTTTTTGATTGAGATTAAAAGAATCTTGATAATCCGGATTTTTTTTAACATGGATATATCGGTAGAAAAATCCAAAGTGTTAACCATCTCAAAAGAGCCCAGAGGATGTAAACTGGCTATATACAATAAACCAGTAGAACAGGTTATGAGTTTCAAATATCTCGGCGTCAACATCACGAGCAGCAGAGACCTCCAAGAAGAAGTCAAGGCTCAAACGACCAAAGCAGCTTTAATATCAGGATTCCTTAGAGATATAATATGGCGAAACAAGCACATGTCCATTGAAAGCAAAGTCCGCATATATAAGACCTGCGTGAGACCCGTTATGAAATACGCTGTAGAAACAAGAGCCGAAAACTCCACAACGAAAAGGATTATCCGTACAGCAGAGATGAGGTCTCTAAGATCCATAGCAGGCTATACTCTAAGAGACCACAAAAGAAACGACATCCGAGAACTTTGCGATACCCAAGACATAGTGAGATGCTCCCGATACAGGCGTCGCGAATGGAGAGATCATGTTGAACGGATGGACGACAACAGATTGTCGAAAATTGCAAGGGGTGGTCTTGCAAGATCCAGGAGACCACCAGGATGTCTACCCATACGTTGGTATAAAAGCTGTAATTCATCATCCCAGCTACTACTCTAAGAAATTAGAGAATAAGGCAGATGCCTTACAAAAAGGAAGAAGAAGAAGATCATAAGCAGACGATAAAAAACCTTCTTGCAGCATTTATTTCATTTTCAATCTAGATCGTATAATCCCATCATCTGATCCGTCAAATGAATCCCTTCCAAAATCTCTCTATATGTTGCAACCATTTTTGGGCACCCAAACTTTTGCACCTTCTTCTCGTCGTACCTTCCACTGGAAAGTGTATTTAGATACATTTTCGAGCCTCTTGTCCTTCCCCAGATGGTCTTCCTTCCTTCGATAAACGTCGCACAGTTGCTTATTTTCTTCCTACAGCTATCATTTCTTCCGCTAGTGGCACTAGAAATATCAGGAAAGGAATTTTGCCTTTGTTTTCTCTTTGTAGATAATGCGTTTACGACAGCCATTATACGCAGACGATAAAAAACCTTCTAGCAGCATTTAGTTGATTTGCGATCTAAATCGTATAATCCCATCATCTGATCCGCCAAATGAACCCCACCCAAAATCTCTCCATGTGATGCAACCATTTTTGGGCACCCAAACTTTTGCACCTTCTTCTCGTCGTACCTTCCACTGGAGAATGTATTTAGCTACATTTTCGAGCCTCTTGTCCTTCCCCAGATGGTCTTCCTTCCTTCGATAAACGTCGCACAGTTGCTGCTTTTCTTCCTACATATATCATTTCTTCCGCTAGTGGCACTAGAAATTGCAGGAAAGGAATTTTGCCTTTGTTGAATGAATTTTGTCTCTTTGCAGATAATGCGTTTACGACAGCCATTATACGCAGACGATAAAAAACCTTCTAGCAGCATTTAGTTGATTTGCGATCTAGATCGTATAATCCCATCATCTGATCCGCCAAATGAATCCCTCCCAAAATGTCTTCTTCTTCTTCTTTCGAATAGGCCTACTTTGGACCACGCTTGTTCAACTGTTGGGCTTTGACCTTTGCCCAGTATTGTCGCATCTTCTGCCGGTGTAACTCCTTTCTCTCTTCTGTCCAGGGGGTAACTTCCCTTCGAGGTTTCTCCTGAAATCCACGGACTTCCTTTAGGGTGCGTCTCACAGACTGTGTGTTTTTGAGATCTGTTATTCCCAGTTCTTTAATATGATGAATCTCTTCATATGATGCAACCATTTCTGGGCACCGAACACTGATATTGAAGCAACCTTTCAAAGTTTTGTTGGCAGTCATAACATTAGCAGTATGGCAATTGCTCATCTTGTCTTGTCATCTTCACAAATGTGAAGAAATCAAAACATTTTATGCTGCCGCACTTGCACACAATGCATTACAAAACTAAATGGTACACATATAAAGCAAAATTACTGAAATATGCAGCTCCGCCTTTGGAAGCGAAAAACATTTCCATCGGACAAAAAGGGAAGCGTGGATGTCCTGCAAAATCTAAAACCGCAATAGTAATTAAATAATAATTCTTTATTAGCATATTTTGTAACTAGGGCGAAAGGTTGACAATATTACGCGAGAGCGAAAATGTGAGCGAAGCATTCGCTCTAGAGGGAAATTGACAATTTCGCCCGTGTTACAAACAATATTTTTTATCATTCATGCGAGGGGATATATCTTACAAGTTTGGGATCCAGGTGCCACCCTAAAAAAGTGGAATTAACTCTTTCTGGTTCCGGTACACATATGTCCCACTAAAATTTCATCTTCCGAAACTTAAGATTGTGAATTTAGAATTGTACACATATGGAAAATTTACCAGGCATTTGTTTCGCGTATGTTATATGTAAGAAGACAAATATTGTATTGGACACTAGAAGATTGGACCAGAATAGATCCCAACCAAATAAAACTAGAAACAGGACAATAATAGAATGGAAACATATGGACAGGTCTACTTTATATTCAACAAGACTATATTGTTTGTTAATGTTGGACACAATTTTGAACCAAAAATTGGACAAGAGTGAACAGGATTGAATAGAATAGTCAATATTTGATAATGTCAAGACTTGAAAAGTATTCACAAAGTTAGACGTGAGTAGATATTATAAGATATGTGCACCACTCATCTCTTGGGACAATTCAATCCATGGTCGATTTATTTTGATATATTCTGTTTATTTAGCAACAAATTATCAAACTATATTTCCGCAATATTATTAACGTTCAGGGACGAAAGGGTTAAAACTGAAAAAAATTCTGACACTTCACGACAATTTTTTAACACCGAGGTCTTGATTGTATTCATTTTATTTATTAGTTTATTTTAATGTAACCTAGCGATATTGAATATTTGCGTGCGTTACTCAGGTTATGTGGTAATACAACTAATAGTGACATTTATCGCACTGAAAAACGTGCACCAAGATAGTAATATTGTGCATGAGTGATAAAAAATAACGTAATATATTTTTTTTTCTTAGGAAAAGAGGACAATAAAATGAAATGCAGATGTCTGTTTTTACTATTTTTTGAGGCTGAGATTTGCTTGGTAGATTTTTAATTTCGATATTCGAATCTTTTATAAACGCTTTATTAGTGTAATAGCTGCTGAGAACATCATAAAACCGTTGACAGTTTTAATCTCTTTAGTTGCACACAATTTGAACCACAGTCAGTATTTCTATTGCCACACTAGTTTTTATAACTTACCAAACGGGCAATAATATAAAATAATAATGTTCGATTAAATACCACCCCAATACAAAATACACTACAGTACAATCTTGATAATCCGGCGGTTGGTTAACCGGACGCGTTCAGTAATCCGGCGCTCTGGGGAAACTTTTCATTTTTCTAAACCTAGCACATAGAAAAAATAAAGTCAAAAACAACACCATGCCGTGTTCTTGGAAAAAGGTCTGGCTAACACACCCTGCTTTTAACTATTAACGATTCTGACCAAGCTAACTCCACTCTATAATTGTCTTACTATAAGTTCGTACATATTTTTTTGTATTTACACGTTTACCTTTCTTAGTCTTATCTTCATGTCTGAAGAGTTGTGACACTAAGGTTATGTACACTGATTGCTTAGTTGTTTTCATTGCTTGCGATCTTCTGCCGCTCTTACGTTCGTTTGCAGGGGTTGTCCCGTTATGTTCTTGATTTGCCTCGCGGTCTTTTGACCTGTACGATCAACTTCTCCAAGTTGTCTTGTGCTCTTCTGGTTACGTGTCCAAAGTATTTTAGGATGATGCGTCTTCGTCATATTGTGGACAATCGGTCTTGAATTCCTATTCCATTTATTATCGATGCATTAGTTCTCAGTGTCGTCCAAGGTATCCGGAGCATTATCCTCCAGCACCACATCTCCAATGCATCTATGCGTTTTCTGTCGGAGGACTTGATTGTCCATGACTCAGAGCCGTATGCAAATATAGAGAACACTAATGTTTTAACCAGGGACACTTTAGTATTCTTTGTTATTTGTTTGTCTTTCCATATCTTGACTAAGGCCGAGGCCGCACTACGGTTTTCTGCCGCGAGCGGTAACCGCTATAACCGTGAAACCGCTCAAGAAACACACAGTGCTCTATGGGTAAAATACAGCAGTATTTTACCCTAGCTTGTATTAGGGTAAAATCAGTCGCGGGAGAAAACCGCAAGTGAGGCCGCTTGTATTAGCTTACTAGAGTCACAGAATCAAGCGATTGGAAACCGCGGCGGTTTAGCCGTAGTGCGGCCTAGGCCTAAGTTGGACATTGCGGTTCTAGCAATCGATATTAGTCTTCTAATTTCAGCTTCGCATCCTCCCTTGTTAGTTATTGATGCTCCCAGGTAAATAAATTCGTCGACAATGTCGATGTCATTATGCAGGTTCTCCATCTGTATTGTTTTATTCCTATCGATGAGCATTAGTTTAGTCTTGGTCCACACGTTTACCTATATAGATACATGGGTACGTACGTATTAACGCCACCACCGCTGTATATCGAAAGTTTGCGCTGCCGCGCGTATGTTATCTTGATTTATCTGTCCGCTTCGCAACCTAATCTAGAAACCTAATCTAACCGGGGTTAAAAAATTAAGTATTTTGGGTTTTAAAAATATTTTAATTTTAAATAAAATGTTTTATTTTATGATTTATCATAAAAATTGTAGATGTAGATTGGTGGCATTTAAAAAATGTAGCGGTGGTGGCGTTAATACCTGCAAGTACCGATACATATTTTATTGTTTCTGATATACAATTGTATATAAAATATGGAAAATTGTTATTGTTTTCTTTTAATCTTGATAATCCGATTTTTTTGATAATCCGGCATCTGATCTCATGTGTCCGATGTCTGATCTCATGTGTCCGATGTCTGATCTCATGTCTTTGATTATCAAGTTTATACTGTGTTATTTTACATACAGTATTCTCTCCATATTCATTGACTTTCATTTTCTCATCCGTTTTTTTATAATTTTTATGATTTATGGGACTAAATTTCTGTATTAATTTACATGAGGTCGCATGTTTTTGTCGGTAATTCGCGTCGTCAGAACGCAATCGTCCGAAAAAACGAAATCGGTAACAAAAGATCTCGGCCGTGGTCCCACACACAAAGCCGAAACTTAATCCGATCGAGAATAAAAATACGTCAAAACAAAAAGTGTGTAATTAAAACTGGAAATATAAATCTGGATCGGTCCAGATTACGAGCGGACAGCTTTTGTATGAAGTGTCCTGCCGATAATCAAATCAATTAATTTCAGTTCTAATTATCACCAACAATAAACACCAGTTTAACTTTAATTAGCGTGCTGTAATTACTTATTACGCTTTGTTTCATAATTTTATTTCAAATCAAAATTTAAAAAGAATTGTTATAGACTGTGATTATAAAATCCAATTAATCTTGCACAGGTATATAATTTAAGGTGAACAACTCACGAAATCACACGAAAAAATCGCTTTAAACCAATTTAAATATTCGACTATTTCACCTTCAGACTATGCAAATATCTTTTCACGATTCCATTTCGCGTAGAATTCTCTTTGACATTTTACAAATTTGAGTTCCTACATTACGCAACTACCTACGCAACAGACATTTTCTGAACAGGTAGGTAGTTGAACTATATTTTTCAGCAATAAAAATTAATCTAATAGAATGTTAAACTCAAGTTATTCTCATAATTTAACACGCATTTAAATTAATTTACATTGTTAAGTTTATATAAGCTTTTCCACGTTTTTTGTAAATTTATTAATGAAGTTGATTCTGCGCGTTGTTGATAAATTGGCAGTTGATACGCGAATTTGTGCGTTGCGCGACTCGCAAGGGTCCACGCAAAATATCAATGCAATTGCATAACAATTTCGTTTGACCCGCGCTTATAATAATTAATGAGCGAAAGTGGCTTTAGTTTACCAGCCGAGTGGGAGTCCAAGTATTGTTACCTTACTCACGCCTTGTTTTACAACTATTTTTCAATTTAAACCTTATCTAAATAAATATAAACAAATCGATAAACTACTTACAACTAATTTCTTACAAAACTGTTACGTAATTTAAACAATATATTAATAATTTACACACCGTGTTTGCTCTCTGTTCATGTCCATTTTTATTTAACCCTGCAATGCGCAATATTAAATGTTTAAATGTGATAATTTTTTTGTGGCTTATCACAATTATTGATAGAAATATGGGAAAAATAATACAATCAAACTTTTCATTTATTAGGGTTCCGTACCGGAAACGGAACCCTTAAAGGATCACTTTGTTGTCCGTCTGTCTGTCTGTCTGTCTGTCCGTCTGTCTGTCCGTCTGTCTGTCCGTCTGTCTGTCCGTCTGTCTGTCTGTATGTCCGTGTATCCGTCCGTCTGTCCGTCTGTCTGTCTGTCTGTCCGTGTATCCGTCCGTCTGTCCGTCTGTCCGTCCGTCCGCCCGTCCGTCCGTCTGTCTGTCTGTCTATCTGTCTGTCTGTCAAAACCATTTTTCTCAGGAACGCGTAGAGGTAATAAGTTGAAATTTGTATCAAATACTCGGGTCTGCGGTCTCTTTCAGCTGTGAAAAAATCAAACTTGACTTTGACAAACTTGGACAGGAAGCGGTGTCTTACAGCACATGTAAAGGGAAAAATCTGAAAACCGTAAATATGTAGTTTAATTACAAGGAAAATGCGAATTTACTAATAGAAACTTATGAAAATACACTAATGTGTGGTATTGTCAGGCACTAGAAGCATATGGGTTGCATACAGTTAGGTCCTCCTAAAGATACCTTACTTACAAGTTTGTACGGTACCCTCGGTGCGCGAGTCACAACTCGCACTTGGCCGGTTTTTATAATTAACAATTATATATGATTCATATTTGCATCACTGCGTATTTATACAAACAAATTTACTTTTGGTGGAAAAGTTTAAAACAATTTCTATCTTTGTTGAAACACAATGCTGTGTTACATTTTTCGCACAATTTGTTTGGGCTTTACAGGTGGGATTTTTGCATCTTAACCTAGTAGCATTCCAAATTGGGAAGTGATTTTGATGATCCAACCGTACATCTTTTGGAGGCAAGGAAGCAACATTTGGCTTCTCTCTTTTAATTTCGATAATGTTTTGCAATTCGGGCAGCCTTGCCCGTTTGGTCGTTCCTGGCATCCCTATTGCACACAACGTACGAGCTAAATCGATACGAAAATCAACAAGTTTCATTAAATTAGTACTATCCTCATTGCACCTGCGATAAAGTAACCAGGAATTTATTATTGTTATGTCCAGAAGGTGGTCAAATATCTTCATGTACCATTTTCGTGACCTCATTTTGATTTTATACCTCCCAATGATGCTGTGCAGTAAATCAACCCCTCACAAATGACGGTTGTACTGTTTTACTATTGCAGGACAGGCTATCTGAATTTTTTCTACGATCATTTTACGATCATATCTTTTTACCGTTCCTAGGGGATCGGTTCCTATAAACGAGGTTAGAAGAGTGACAAACTTATTGTCTTTCCAATAAACATTGGTTATTTCTATTCCTTCAAAATTTGTAACAAATTCATCAGACTTTACACTCTGATTCTGTGGGGACTTGCAGAATGGAATTCTATTTCGTCTTACGGTTCCAAGCGAATGAATTCCTTCATTTCCCAAGTAACTTATAAGTGGTACAGTAGTATAATAGTTATCGAAATGTAGTTTGTAATAACAATTTCTAGGTATCTCTCTGGCCAAACGTACGACTACATTACAACTTGCACCCAGATCGGGTTCACCTGGTAACCGTGTGGCTACATCATTTTCAGTTCCAGTGTAGATCTCGAATTTGTAACAAAACTCTGAACAAAATAGCTTATATCCCCATTTATGGGGCTTTAGTGGCAAATATTGCTTCATGTGATGAGGAGCTTTTGTGGCGCATATTTCCACTCTGTTACCCATATGGCCTGTATAATCTGATGGATGCTTTGTATGGATTGTTCATCTGCATTTTTCCACAAATTCTCCTCGTCGTCGTCGGGATTCCACGGACAACATCTCCTCTATGGGAACTGATACAAATTTTGAGGAAAGTGGGTCTATAATAGGCCTCAATTTGTGCAATTTATCTCCCTTTCCGTCTTCAGTGTTATCATTGAAATGAAGATTGGATCTAATTATTTCAAATTTCTTTTGGCTCATAGTATCTTCAAGTTCTAGTCCAATTGTATCTTTCCAGTTTCTTTTCCGTCCATGATATCCTGAACATACGTGTCCAGGTGTACATTTGAAACGCATCAATTCGTCTTCTGTCAGCCATTTCTTGGTTCCTTTAGAAATGCTGTGATCCTTCCAAATACGTGAAAGTTTTGGGAATTGCGGTTTTGCCCATAGATATTTTTCTCTTTATTTCGTTTTCACAGCTGCCAATTTGTGAGCCCAAATACACGAACTCATTTAGTACCTCGATTCCATCAATATGCTTTGGGCTTTCCAGTCTTTCTTGCGATCGGTCTATTATCATTATTTCAGTTTTTGTTTAATTCATTTCAAGGCCCACCTCTCCGCTGATTTCTTTCACCTTCTGGAGCAGATTCTTGATCTTTTCTTCTGTACTTCCCAGCAATGTTGTATCATCTTCGTACCGTAAATTTGATATTTTGCTGCCTCCTATAGATTTTCCTCCATCCCAGATGTGAGTTGCTTTGCGGACTATCCATTCTCCGTAGAGATTGAATAAAATAGGTGAAAGGATGCACGAAATTCTTTGTATACTGTATAAGGGGTCACTGAGGCAATCTTCTATTCTAACGTGTGCTTCTGCAGATTGATATAGGTTGGCGGTGAGACTAATAAGATGTTTAGGTACTCCCATCTCCGACATAACGGTCCAAAATTTGCTCCATTTTACTTGATCGAATGCCTTTTTGTAGTCAATAAAACAGAGGTATCTGTAACAAGGTTTGTTGAACTCCCTTAGTTTTTCAATTATCTGTCTGATGTTCAAGATGTGCTCTCGCGTGCCTCGACCCGGGATGAAACTTGCTTGTTCTTGTGGGATTTGGGGGTGTATGTATGCTTTCAACCTGTCGTGAAGTATATGTAACATGTTTTGCTGACGTGTGATATTAACCAATGTTCGGACCGTGTCTCACGAAACTCAAAATTCTCAAAGTCAAAATCACTTACCTGTGAGGGCTGCTAGCGTCTCCGACACGTGGGATCGTCCTTCCGGCGCCTCTTTTAAGGGTGGAAATGGGTATAGTAGGTGTAGGGATTCCCTTAAAATTGTTATCTTCAGGACGTTGGGTTCCGCTTCAACCCTTTGGGCTCGTGATCACCCCCTGGTTAATTTGGCTTGAAAACTATAACGCGTGCATGTGCCGGTCGAAGTGGGCTTCACGTTTCGCTCTCGCTCTACACGCTTCGAACCTTCCAAGCGTACTTGTCGACTACTATATAAATTCGCGAAATAATAATTAAATCGCGCGATTTCGGCGAGACAGCTTTTCCCCTTCTATTTATCGGTGCCGAAATCTATTCAAATGTTAAATTTGCTAAAATTCCTAAAATTTGCTAAAAACCTAGATTTGCTAAAATTGGCGCGAACACACGGGTAAGAGCGGCTGAACGGCGAAGGCCGCTCTATGTCTAATCCGGCGGCACGCGGGCCGTTTCCAAATCCTTCGTAGCTTAAATCTTGGATCAAGCAATCGTTCAATCCATCACTGAACGCAAACAAACAATTTGGAATGCCAAAGTTTTTGGGTTTTTGGATATTTGGAATGCATCGAGTTTCGGCCAAACGTCGTTGTAAAAATAAACTTAGTTTTTAAAGAACTGTGTTGATCTAAACGTTTTTCTTCTTCTTATATTTTTGGGTAATCCTTTCGCTATCATATGAATCGTCCCACGAACATCAGCTCCAACTTCGTTTTTGCCAATGTAATCTAATCGCTAACTCGCGTTACAGTGCTCATATAAGAATCCCTCTTCTTAGACTCTGCACCCAGTTTAATCTGCTTCACTTTTACCCCATCTAATCCCGATTGTGCCCGCAATATCCCAATTAGAACCTCTTCAGTGAATTTAATAGAGACGGCCGTTGTAAATATGTTATGTTGGCCATGGTCGCAGCAGGAATGCGAATATCTGGTTCTTTCTAAACTTAAATTTGCATATCCATATGATGAATTGCGGCCGATAAGTTGCGATGGAGTTGACACGATATAATATCGTTCATATCGTTCTGTAATTTGAACATTATGTCTTTGCTCCTTTTTATAGATTGGCACGAATACTGAGGTTGCCCAATCAGTCGGGCATACTCCTGGTATCCAGATCTTGTTGCACAGTATATGCAGGAGACTTATCATATTTTCATCGGACACGTCAATCATTTCAGCCACTATTGCGTCAGGTCCTGCAGACTTTCTAGGTTTTAGCTTTTTGAGAACCCACTCCACCTCGGATTTAAGGATTTCTGGTTCTTGGTCTTTTAGTTTCGGATTTCAGGTGGGTTGTCTCCTGGTTGATCTTCAAACAAGTTTTGACAGTAATCTCTTTGCAACCTCTGTTTTCTCCGTTATTACTTCTCCTTGCTCGTTTTCTACAATTATCGTTCGCGATTTGAAGTCTGTGGTTATCTCTTTGATTTTGGCAAAAAGGTCTCTGGTTGCATTTTTTTGATGAGTCTTCCGTTTTTGTCTTCTCTACACATTTTGCTTATATCTTTGGATAGTTTACTGTAGTCTTCACGTCGTTCTTCATTGTTCAAGACTTTTTGTTTTAGTTCCTTTCTTTCCTGTAGGGCCTTCCATGTTCTGTCTGTTTTCCATGTTTGTCTTCTTTCGGGCTTGTGGTTGAATTCATTTGCCATTTTTAACATTTCCGATTTCATCCTCTTCCAAAGTTGGTTCTCGTCCATTTGTTTGGTGTTTCCGCTATTTAGTGTTTGGAGTTCTTCGGAGAGTCTGGTTCTACAGTCGGTGTTATTGTGCAAGTCCCACCTATTTTGAGACATAGAGGGGGGTTTTGGAGTTTCCAGTTTTAATTTTATTTCTCCTATAAGTAGCTGATGATCAGATACGCAGTCAGGTTTTGGTATCTTTTATACTCGTTCACCATCTTTGTGGCATCAGCTGGAAATTTATTTGATTTCTCTACCTATCACCGGGTGACCTCCACGTATATAGTCGCCGTGGGTGATGTGCGAACATTGTGTTCATGATGGTCATATTCTTGTCAGCGCAGAATGACAATAAGCGCTCCCCTCTCTCATTTAATTCTCCAAGGCCCCATTTTCCTAGTATGTTTTCAAAGTGGTCTTCCGTTGTTTGCATGGGATCAACTTTCGCGTTGAAGCAGCCGATTATTATTGTGATCTCTCTGTTTCCTTAAGGATGTCCGAGTAGAATTCCTCAATTTCTTCATCAGATGCGTCTGAAGTTGGGGCATATATTTGGAGGATGTTGAGCTTTGTAGGTGTTGTGTTAAGTTTTATAGACATTATTCTGCTGCTTACGCAGTTATACCCTAATACTAATGATCTGTATTTCGGGCTGACCAGAAATACTACACCGTGTTTGCTCTCTGTTTCATGTCCTGAGTAGTACATCATATTGCCATTTTCCGTTCTGAAGTGGCCATGTCCTTTATAGTGAGTTTCAGATATTCCCACTATTTCGTAAAGCATTATTTCTCTTTCTACTATTTGTAGTTTTCCAGCTTTTAGGAGTCCTTGGACATTCCATGTTCCAATCCTCATAAGTCTTCTATGATTGTGGGGGCCAGTAGCATACTTTCCATGCATTGCCTTGCTTGGAACAGTCGCATGGTAGGTAGTCCATTTCTCACCAGCGGAACCGGGCACACACTGGCGCCGATTGCTAGTCGGGTCGCGATCTCTCATCCTTGACTATCATATCTCATTGTGCTCGTGGGACTTTGTAATCACAGTGGGTCCCTCTTCCTACTGTGATGGTTTGAGATGAGGTAGAGGGTAGTTTGTTTCATTTGTAGGATCTAAGGAGTAGGATTCGATTTGCTCCCAAAACTGGGGTGGGAGGAGAATCGAAGCTCACGTGGGCAGGGGCACATTCGTGAAGTAGACCTATCCCTGCTGGGGTCGCATGGTGTGTCTACCCATGTATACCATATAACTGTTACTCGACATTATTTAACTTAAAAGACATGTAAAGAAATACATTCTTAGGCTTGTCGATCACTGGATCCGCTCCGCTCAGCTCACATCCGATCCGATCGGGTCCGCTCCTCTCAGCTCCGTCATTTTTCCAAATATTATATCCGCTCAGCTACGTCACTTTTCCACACACTCAATCCCCTCCCACCTTTCCACCGGGAGAGTTAAATATGTGTGCCCACAGAAGAACATTTCATGGAGGCACCCAATTCACCCTCGCAGATACGCGACAGTTGTACTGGATTCTTGGAGGCAGAGGTGCAGTCAAAACTCATATTTTACGATGTGGTACATGTGCACGTCAACGTGGAATACGTGCACAACAATTGATGGGTTAACTACCAGTAGCTCGTGTCATGCCGTCACGCGAGTTCACCCACACAGGAGTTGACTACGCTGGAACCTGGAAAGGCCGTGGTGCCAAAACATCCAAAGGATGGATTTGTGTTTTTGTCTGTCTCGCCACTCAGTTCATCTAGAGGCAGTCAGCGAATACACATCGGAAGCATTTATAGCAACTTACAGAAGATTTACTTCAAGACGAGGAATACCAAGCACGCTCCATTCAGACTGCGGAACGAATTTTGTAGGAGCAGACGTCGAAGAGCTACGTCGAATGTTTACTCAAAGTTCAAAGGAACATTACTCAATTGCCTCAACTCTGTCAAAAAACAACCCCCAGTGGCAGTTCATTCCACCTGCCGCACCGCACATGGGCGGTAAGTGGGAAGCGGCGGTGAAATCAATAAAATTCCACCTCCGACGCACGGTGCCTGATATGGGCCTGGACGGACGAGACATTAGGATAATCGCCAACTTGTATTGGAATCAGACAGCTGACATTAGAATTAACGGCCAGACATCTGAAGAAGTGCCTATTATGAGAGTAGTCCGACAAGGCTGTCTGTGTGCTCTCGCCCCTGCTGTTTAATTTGTATGCAGAAAAAAATTTCAGAGAAGCCGTCGAAGACAGAACAGAGGGTATAATTGCTAATGGAATGGTCATCAACAATCTAAGCTATGCGGACGACACTGTCTTACTGGCAACAGATAAAGATGATTTACAGGCACTCTTAGCAGCGGTTACAGAACATAGCCAACAAATGGGTCTACGATTAAATATAAGGAAGGCCAAATGGATAGTTGTCAGCAAAAACAAAAATATGGCCGACAACTTGACAGATATCAGCATAAATGGAGAAATAGTGGAGAGAGTACAAAAATATAAATATCTGGGCTGCTGGGTGAATGAAAAATGGGAGTTAACTCAAGAAATCAAAAGCAGAATAGAACAGGCACGAGCATCCTTCAGGAACATGCAAAAACTGCTTACCAACAGAGCTCTAAAAATTTCCTTAAGAATACGCCAATTACTTTGCTATGTCTTTAGCATATTGTTCTATGGGATGGAAGCATGGACCCTCACTGACACTATATGCAAAAGGATTGAGGCCTTCGAAATGTGGACTTACCGAAGAATGCTGAGTACTTTTCTCAATACGCCCGCGTAATGAGAAATCCGAAATATGAATTGCTCCAAATTATTATTCAAGGAAAAATAGAGGGAAAGCGTGGCCCTGGGCGCCGAAGAACATCTTGGCTCAAGAATCTCCAGAAAACACCACGACACTCTTTAGATCGGCTGTAGACAAAGTGAGGATCAAGCGAATGATCGTCAATGTTCTGGGAGGACACGGCACTTGAAGAAGAAGACGCGCGGTGGGAGACATAGTGCTCACTTATGAGGAGTTATCTACAATGTTGGCTCAGATTGAAGCGACACTAAACTCAAGGCCACTGGAACCACTCAGTGACGATCCCGATGACGTCTCAGCACTCACGCCAGGCCATTTCCTCACAGGCAGCGCACTCTCCACTCTGCCCGAACCATCTCTGAACGAACAGAAATTGAGTCATCTATCAAGGTGGCGATTTATCCAGCAGAAGTTGCAGTGTTTTTGGACTCAATGGTCTAGTCAATATCTACAACGACAACAATCAATGTCGAAATGGCACCACCCTACCAACATAACCAAGAAAGGATCACTCGTGCTCATCACAGATGAGCGACTTCCACCAAGCAAATGGCCGATAGCTAGGGTCATTGCTCTACATCCAGGAAAGGACGAGTAGTAACGAAATACTCACCCGAGTAGTATCTTTGAAGACAGCTATACTCACTCAACCAATCAGCAAACTAGCTCCTCTGCCACATGAACCCACGAACTGAAACACTTAATCATCAAACTGCTGATGGCGGGAGAATGTTAGAGAAATAATTCTCTAGAGGTTGGCAGAACTCGCATTGCTAACTTCAAGATGCGTGAGAAGATGCGCGTGGAGCTAAGCGCGAAGGATTCGGCGCTGCACTCATCAACATGTTGTCCAAGCGTGTGGTAAAGAGTTGTGTCGAGCGTATAAAACCCAGTGCATTCTAAATCTTGTTTAATCTAAGTCATCCATGACTAATACACTCATGGTAACTCTTTTTAGAACTCTGACACTCATCAGATTACAGGGAGGATATTATTATTCACAAACCGCGGATTCACAAACCCCCTTACACAATCACACCAATTGGCCTGCCAACCTCGTGGCAGCGGCGTGGGTCGCCATTGGCCTAACTCAGCGCAACAGCGATTAATATAATTTCTGTATGCGAGTCACTCAATATACATTTTATACTATTATTGCAGCCACACGTGTGTCTAATATTCATTTCTACCATCTTTTCCACCATCAATAAAATCAGTCCACTTGCTCTAAGCTAATTTTGAACAGCTTCTATCCTGGTTGCATAAATGCCTTAGCTCATATATGAAAACGTTAGTGTTGCGTCTGCGTGAACCATCCGACCTCCGGCCTAGTATTCTTCACAAACAGAGGATAAGGAGCGGAGAGGAGCGGAACGGGGCGAAGCCGAGCTGAGCGGACGCAGTATGTGCGTTTCTATTTAAATACACGGGTTTAAATTTTTCTGGGCTGAAAGGCTGAGCTGATCGGAAACGAGCGGACCCAGTGTGCGACAAGCCTTAATGGTTACATACCTTATTATTTAGTACTTATTTGGGTTAAACTGGAATAAGAGTGCTCATAGATATAGGCAACCCAATCTTTGCAATGTCAATTTCCGTTAGTTTGAATTGAGGCACAGGGGGCGCTGAACGTATGAGCACGTAGTAGCTCTCAACGAATCGTAAACCAAACGCACGTGTGTGTTATTATAACTTATCATTAAACGCGGACTGTTACATACGTGTGTGTTATAGTGTATCTACATAGTTCACGAACTGTACAGTAATGGGCATTTACAATATTGGGCGTAGATAAAATATATTAATATTTTCTCTAATTTATTTTGTGTTCATGTTTCTCAATTTTTTAAGTCGCTATGCCCTTTTCACCCTTTTAATTGTTGCCACATGCAGAGAAAAGATGTTTAACTACGTTTTTTTTTTATGTTTAGACCAAGATTCCTGGTATCTCAACGATATCTAACAGATTTTTTTTTTCTTCAAATATTCATATCGACTGTCTAGACTTGTCTACTATGCTTTATCTTCTTGTAACTACACCCCTCCGTAATATCTCCTAGTAAACTAGTCTACCCAGTAAACTAGTCTAAGGTATAAACCAGTCTACCCAAACTTAATATTTGCTTAACTTCCCTCGTTAATAAATCGTTCTTTGTTGAAATTTTTTCAACATTTCTTTTCAATGAGTTATGTTCAAAAGATGCGTTAAAATAAACAAAGTGTTTGAGAGACATTTATAAGGCATAAAAAAATGTGTTTTGTCATCGTTGACTCATTTGGGAATGCATGGCCTCTTCGGTTCTTATTGCGAATTTTTTAATTGTTGGCCGGGTACAATTGCGTGCGAAATAATCCTGAAAAGGTTTTTGATATACAATGCTCTATATATTTCTATGTAAAGGGAAGTTTATTGAATAAGTTTTTGAGCAGACAATAGATACACGGCCAGGTATTTGATAACCTTGACATAACTCACTATTCATCATGATTTTTGTATGTATCAGAAGTCGTGTCTGGTTAGATGTTTCTTTGACTTTTTATTTTAATTTGATATTGATCCTAGGATCCCTCGGCTGAAGGAAATCTATATCCAGAGAAAATCGTTCGACTAGATTAACCGCGAGCCGTTCTATTTATGTAACTCATTAAGGCCACAGCTATTTTTTAACGTTTCGTATTGTACGGATGCATATAATTCTTTTAAAAATGTGTCGTGCGGGCTTTGGCTCCCTGTTTCAACATCCCGACTTTACATAACACTTTTTTATTACTTATCTCCACAGCAGACAAATTATAAAAAGACGTATAACAATAGAAACTTTTTTCTTTTGAATAATTAATTATTCATGTTTTTGACCCTTAAAGTCCTTCAAATTTACATTTTATTAAAATTAGAATTAAAAATATTTCTTGTTTTAACAAAAAAAAAAGATATTAGAAACGTCAAACCATTTTCCCTGCTTTAACACAACCATGAATAGGTTTTTCTCATTTTCTCCATTTTGTTACAAAAGGGACGCAAAAGTGCAAATAATTACTTCTCGAGATATCTGTTCGCTTCTTCAGCTCTCACAGAGCTATTGGATATCCAATTATTTTTAAAGAAGACAAAACCAAGTTCAAATTCAATTCAACAAAAACCCGAACAAATATTCTCTTCATATTTTAAAGTTATTCAAGTTTCGTCATTCTTCTCGTGTCGTGATATTTTCTTGTTCTCGTTCGTTTCTCTCAAAGGCAACTTTTTAACTCTTTTTTAAAGAATCACACAATTAAATTAAGTTCTCATTTTATTTTAACAAAAAGCGGTCTCACTGGTTAGACTTGTTGTTTCATTGAAGTATGCAGATGCATCTGTAGACCTCTCTTAAGTGTACAGGATAAGATTTTTATCTCCACGTAATTCTTAATAATCCAAGTGTTTTGCAATTATAAATAACTCATTAACTAATTAACAAACTCATTCATACAAATATCATAATTAAATGGAAGCAATTAATAGATTTCTTTTCATGAATTGGTTGCAAAACTTTTGTAAAAGGTCAACATAGAAATAGTAGTTTATGACACAAGTGTATATAAAAGCCTTTCACACACTTGTATCATACTTTTTTCTTCTTCTCGTTTGGACCTATTTAGGACCACGGGGCTCGTTTTGACTCTTTATATGGTTCTACTGTTTCTTCTTAGCCCTGAAAGCTTTCATTTTCTGGCTGTGCGCAAGCTTCCTCTCCTCTGTCCACTTCCCACACTTGTATCATACTTTTCCTTCTTCTAGTTTGGGCCAATTTAGTACCACAGGGCTCGTTTTGACTCTTTATATGGTTCTGCTGTTTCTTCTTAGCCCAGAAAGCTTTCATTTTCTGGCTGTGCGCAAACTTTTTTGCTGGTAAGGGACACTGGGAATACTCCTTGTCGAATGGTCTGCCGGAGTTTGGACCGATCCTCTATGGTTTCTGGTCGAATTTTAAGTTGCTCCAGGTCTGATTTCACTGTGGTGATCCATTTGGTTATGGAGGCTTCCCCTCTGCCTGTCGTGGTGAAGATCCTGTTCGTGAGTCTGCGAGGGTTCATGCGGGTTAAATGTCCATAGAAGGTTAGGCGTCTTTTCCTGATAAATGTGATTATGTCTTCTTGTAGGTGGTACAGCTCACTATTGTGTCTGATCCTGTATGTGCTATCCTCTTCTCGTATTGGCCCTAGTATTCTCCTCAGAATTTTCCGTTCTTTAAGCTCTAGTTTCCTGAGTGGACGGTGTCCTGTTCATCAAGAGACATTCTGCGGCATAGGGTACGGAGGGTCTTACTACTAAGTTATAATGTTTAAGGTTCTTGGAAAGAAGATTGGAGATATAAATGCTCCTGCAGGAGTGGTAGACCCTCTCCAACTTAGTACATCTTGGTACATCTGGTAATCCACTCTCCTAAATACTTGACTGCAACGAGTTTACGAATGGTAGTGCCTTCTAGTGGAATTGTACATGGCACGCCCTTTATGAGCACATATTAATTTTAACCCTTAACCACCTGCCATACGTCTTAGGTGAGCAAATTACTGCTAACGTCTGAGAGACGTTTGTCAGGTGGTTAGGTGTTAACATCTAGACCTGGCTTGTTCAACATCAGGAATTCCGACCAAAACCGAACAGAAAAATTTCAAAATATTAAAAAATAGCGTGAAAATGTAATAACCCTAGAAGGATTTCAATGCAACTTTTACTGATTATGGGAATACACAAGATGTACCCTCCGCCTGAACGCTCCGCCTTCAATGGAGGCGGCGTAGGGCATTATTTTTGCTTCAAAGCTTTTTTGCAAATATCTCGGCTACGCTCTTAGATATAAAATTGTAACCCGGATTGCCGTATGTAAGACGTCGGTGTCTACAAAAAAGTATTCTTTGCAAATTTAATTAAATCATTCGGTTTGGCCACAAAAGTAAAAATAAATAAAATGCAAAATATTTTGAATTGAATTTCGTTTCTCAATTCACATGAGTGAATGGTCAGGTCTAGGCGTTGAAATTAATGTATGCTATCCTTTATGTTAGTCATGAACATAGTCTGACTCTCAAACCGACCTTAGCTGCTATGCTGGAGAGGCTATGCATTTGGTAAGTAGCCTCTTCTACATCGTTGGATAACAGGACAAGGTCATCAGCAAAGGCTAAGCGGTGTACATTGAAGTTATGTTTCTTGTATCCAATCCCAGGTCCCGCTGGTAATGAGCAAGTCCATCCTCTGATGATTTTCTCCAGTTAAAAGTTACACAGTATGCAAGAAAGACCATCACCTTGTCTAACTCGTGTCTAACTCCTGTTTGAATCAGAGCTCACCTCTAAACTTGAGTTTGGAATTGGTGTTTCTCGAGTCGCCTGGATTAGTCTGGTTGTCTTCGCATCCCTTCGCACCTTCGCATCGTTTCTCCCAATTCTCGAAGGGTGGAGATCAGGGTGTGTCTGTCTACTGAATCATGTGCCTTTTGAAAGTACATTAGGATTACTAGCCAGGGATGTTCGTCGCGACCCCGGTATGTAAGGATGTCTGGATCCTTACATACCGGGGTCGCGACGAACATCCCAGAGTAGTAATCCTAATAGACTTTCAAAAGGCACATGATTCAGTGGACAGACAGGCCCTGATCTCCACCACATCTTCTTGAGATTTTGTATTTGCTCTGTACATGATCTACTACCTCAGAGGCCAGCCTGATATTCACCTAGTTGGGAGTCAAGCTGGTTGCTGACTCCAGTTAACAAGGCTGTAGAGAATATCTTGATTGTGACAGATATCATAGATATGCCTCTAATTATCGAGAATATAATAATAAGATAATAATTGTCGAGATCAATATTATTACCCTTCTTGTGAAGAGGATGGATCATAGCTGAGGTCCATCCTTTTGGTAAGATCTCTGTTACCCATATGTCCTGTGTAATCTGATGGATGCTTTGTATGGATCGTTCATCTGCATTTTTCCACAAATTCTCTACGTCGCGTCGGGATTTCTTCCCTCATTGCCATCGCCGCCTCCGCTCATGGGCCTGTTGGTGGCTCCAGAGACCGATGCCAGATCGGATGGTACGTTGGCATTGAGAACGAAGAAGGAGTGGGGATGGTTGGTGGTGAATGATGGTGACTGTGCACTGGAGGGCAGAAACAGGGGGGCTTGCACGTAATACCCTGCTTGCTGCTACTGGTACAGGCTCCGATGGATCATAGCTGAGGTCCATCCTTTTGTTCAGATATCTGTTACCCATGTGTCCTGTTTAATCTAATGGATGCTTTGTATGGATCGTTCATCTGCATTTTTCCACAAATTCTTCTCGTCGTCGTCAGGATTTCTTCCCTCATTGCCATCGCCGCCTCCGATCATGGAGTAGGCGGCGTAGAGTAACCTGTTCCTGTCCCTACCCAGTGAATACCATTAAGTAGCAAATACCAATCTTCAGGGCTGAGAAACGCCGCCGTACTTTTAAAAGTCTCATTCCACCGCCGTTCATAGAGTAGTTAACCTGTCCCTGTCCCTACCTAGTCTAGGAGGCTATTCCTCAGCTACGCCAGAAGAATACCCTTCAGTACCAGTAACTAGCAAAGACATCAGACCCAATCTTCAAGGCTGAGAAACGCCGCCGTATTTTTGAGAGTCTCATTCCCCCGCCGTCCATAGAGTTGGTAACCTGTCCCTGTCCCTACCCAGTCTAGGAGGCTGTTCCTCAGCCACGCCAGAGGAATACCCTTCAGTGCCCTTAAGTAGCAAAGACCTGAGACCCAATCTTTAGGGTTGAGGAACGACGCCGCACTTTTGAGAGTGTCATTCCGCCGCCGTCCATAGAGTAGGTAACCTGTCCCTACCCAGTCTAGAAGGCTATTCCTCAGCTACGCCAGAGGAATACCCTTCAGTACCCTTAAGTAGCAAAGACAGCAGACCCAATCTTCAGGGCTGAGGAACGCCGCCGTACTTTTGAGAGTCTAATTCCGCCGCCGTCCATAGAGTAGGTAACCTGTCCCTACCCAGTCTAGGAGGCTATTCCTGAGCTACACCAGAGGAATACCCTGCAGTACCCTTAAGTAGCAAAGACATCAGACCCAATCTTCAGGGCTGAGGAACGCCACCGTACTTTTGAGAGTCTCATTCAGAGGTGGCTATCGCTCTGAAGTCCCCCGCATTCACACAGCTCGTCATACACAGGCATTCCCTATCTCAGCCTGTTCGATTTACAGCGCGTCACTTCTGTCCTTGGTCTGTTCAGTGCTTTTCATGTCGCGTATGGTAAAAGTTTTCCCGGTGGCAAGTTTGGGTGTTTTTCTTTCCATAGTTCTATGCGGCGTTGTTTTGGACATCAAGCTCTTCCTTGATTTGAGTCGTCGCCTTTCTGGTTGTTGGTCGTGTAAGGAGTGCCGCCTAGCTCCGATGTGCTTCTGGCGCTCTGTTTCGGATGCTACTTCTCGTTTGACGTGTGCTGGGGCAATTCCAGATAGATGGAACAGCTTTTCGACAGGTGTCGGTCTCAGGCAGCCTGTTATAATCCTACACGTCTCGTTTAAGGTCACGTGGAGAACGTGCTTAAGGTCTCGTTTAAGGTCACAGAGAGAATGGGTCGACGTATGACACATCTTCAATATTTTGTGCTAAGTTTAGAACTTCCTCCACATTTTTGGGATTTGCAATTTCCTTTCACAGCAGTTCATTAAGTTGGTGATCCATGCAATGGTTGCAGTTCCAAAATAGTTATTTGTTCTGTTCTTAGATAATCTAGTCCTCCAGGCAATGTCATCCGCATAGATGAAGCGACGTGTCTGTTGGTCCGTTGGTTGCTCATTTGTGTATACGTTGAAAAGCATAGGAACCAGTACACTTCCTTGTGGTAGAACGTTCTTCTGGTCTCTCCATCGACTCGTTTTTCCATGTAGTGTAACATAGAAGTACCTATCCTGCAACAGAGTTTTCACCGGACCAGCTAGGCGATAGTCCTTGGTAAGATGATACAATTTTTCCACTGCTTTTTGGTGGTTTACGGTATCATATGCCGCTGTCAGGTCTATAAAGGCTACACCGGTAATTTGCTTGCGCTCGAACCCATCTTCAATATGTTGTGTTAAGTTTTTAAGACCTTTCCGGTCTAAACCCTGCTTGCTCTGGTATTATGCTTTCGTCTACTTTACCAGATATGCGACTCAGTATCATTCTTTCGAAGACCTTGAAGAGATGACATAGGAATGATACAGGTAGAAAGCTTTTTACAAGGATCGTTTCTACAAGGATCCTTTCCCGGTTTCAACAGCGCGACTACTCGAGCCTTCCTCCACATTTTTGTAATTTGCAACTTCCTTGCACAGGAGTTCATTAAGTTGGTGATTCATCCACAAGTGTACATAAAAGCCTTTTACACATGTGTATCATACATTTCTCTTCTTCTCGTTTGGGCCTACTTATGACCATAGGGCTCGTTTTGACTCTTTATATGGTTCTGCTGTTTCTTCTTAGCCCAGAAAGCTTTCATTTTCTGGCTGTGCCCCTTCCTGTCCTCTGTCCACTTTGGTCTGTGGGTTCCTGTGCTGTTTTTGCTGGTAAGGGCCACTGGGAATACTCCTTGTCGAATGGTCTGCCGTTGCTGTTCCAAAATGTTTTATTTGTTCTGTTCTTAAATCATCTAATCCTCCAGTCTCGTTACTTTTAAAGCTGTTAATGGCGGTTTTTTATTCACTGCTTGTGCATGGCTCAGCTAGACAGTCGGTTTCGTTGTCTGTATCCCTTTGCATTTGAGTTTTGGGGGCCCTTCTTTGGGTCTTTCCGTTCATTAGCAGTTGGTGTGCGAGCTAGTCTAAAGTGACCAGTGTCAGGTTCGGAGTATTACTTATGGGGTCTTTGCTTGATACGTTTCTAGGCACGTCGGCTGTTCTGCTTCAATCCAGAGATCTTCCATCATCGTTCGCCACTTATCGCAGTCTGCTCTAGAAATTGCTTGCATCAGATCTTTGCCCGTATTTAAGGTATCCTCAAAGAAACGACCTTTTCTCTGAGGATACCATACCTCAAATAGGGTTCGTTACCTCTTCAACAGTTCTGCGGATTCTGGAGTAAGACCTGAAATGTATTCGGTTCTGCATCCCCTTGGGATATGTTTTCGCTTCAAATTTTTGCCCGTATTTATGGTATCCTCAGGCAAACGACCCCTTCTCTGAGGATACCATACCTCAAATAGGGTTCGGTGCCTCTTCAACAGTTCTGCGGATTCTGGAGTATAACCTGATATGTATTCGGTTCTGCATCCCCTTGGGATGTGTTTTCTTGATAGTCTCTTGACGATGTCGATGAAAGCGTCATAGTTTTCGGGCTTAGCTTCCAGGTGATCTCGTGGTTCAGGTCAGCTGCAAGCTCATTCCAAATCGTTTTTTGAAGGGAACACTTTCACGCCTCGCTGCTGCATAGATTACGCATGTAATGGGGCGGTGCTATGTTTTTGGAAGTGGATATACTACATGTTTTGTTGATAGGGGAACAAGTTTATCTGAGACAAAAATGATGCGGGTTACAGTCTCTTGTCCAGCGACTGCCATTGAAAGACGGATGCAGCATGGGGTCGTGTATAGGATGGAAGTTCGTGTGCTCTTCCTAGTTCTCCAGTTCAGACACGGAAAGATCCAAATCAGCCAAGGGCTATCGCCTAGCTGGACTGGTAAAAACTGTTGCAGAACAGGCACTTCTATGTTACACTGCAGGGAAAGAGGAGACAATGGAGAGACCAGAACGTTCTACCACAAGGAAGTGTACTGGCTCCTATGCTTTTCAACGTATACACAAACGACGAACCAACCCATCAACAGACACGTCGCTTCATCTATGCGGATAACTCAGTCATCACCGCACAGGGGAACATTTTCATTTTCATCGGTCTGGCTATATCCCCATATTGTGCTGTGGCAGTTGAAATCGCCCAGCACAATCCTCCCGTCTTGCGATCGGAAGTTGGGAGCCTCTTGAAATTCGAAGATGATCTTAAGAATGATCTTATAAGAATGATCTTGAAATTCGAAGGCTGCATTGGGCGGTTTGAAATGATCTTGAAATTCGAACGCTGCATTGGGCGGTTTGTATATTGACGTGACTGTGAGGGACTTTACCTCCAATGTGAGAATCTTAATGTTGTCGTGTGACGTAAATGCCGCAGATCATGCCTTGCAAATTCGGCGCTTCCGTACTAATCATGGGGCTTTTCCACGACAAGTATCATTCCCGCGATCTTGGGTCTCCGAGCAGTGGGGCCTCTGTGGGTTTCTTGGTTTACCAAGATGTGGCACTTGGTGGCTCTTGTCAGGTCAGATAAAATTGTTTCCTTGTCCTTAGAAAGTCCTGCAATGTTAATTGGGGTCGTTTTAAATGTTGGCTTTGATAAAAACCGATAGATTATCTTGGTGTTTCGGCGTAGGAAGGATTAGCCGGCTGTTGTCGTTTCCAGGGGACAGTAGCGTCGGTCAATCGGGCAAATGCCCGGGGCCCACGAGCTAGGGCCCCCCCACAAGGGCTGTGAGGGGCCCCATTTTTGGACCCTCCCCATTTCGCTGAAATTAAAGCAAGGGAAATAAAGTTCAATTTTATTTTTCTTTTATATTATATTATATTTCTTCTATACATATGTTCCTTTCTTGTACGTATTCCAAATTAAACAATGTATTTGATTATTCAGTTTTTTTATTTATTGAGGGCCCCACCTCAAGATATATGCCCGGGGCCTCAAAATCCAAACGACGGCGCTGCCAGGGGACGTCTGATTGCTGTATGCATGCATGCGCATCCGCCAAGTTTGAAAGGCGGGAATATCAAAGTTTCGCATGCACACAAAAAAATTTCAACTATGAAAAGGTCCATTGTCCTTCCATGTCCTTGATTCTCCTTCCATGTGCGAGTAGATAAATGAATATAAAGCATAAAATATCTATCAATAAAAGTTAAATATATTCAACAAAATTATTGGTTTTACAAGACTATAAAATGCATTTTTGTTGTTGTAGTCTATAGATTTCCGTTGTAAAGTAATTGATACTGGAGCAGGTTAATAAATTATCCTGTATGGAACTATAAAAGCAATAAAAGAGTTGCAATTTTGCAAGAATAAATGAAAAAAAGTTTTGCTTGCGAAAAAAAATGCATTTCAAGTATAGCAATCACCATAAAAATCCCATAAATGTCACTTTTGTTCCTTTGATATAGTCTGCGGTAGGTTTTTAACAACTTTTAATAATATTTACCGGTGTAATACTTAAAAAATGTTTTCTTGTAATTGTAATTTTATTATATTTTTGACTGCCTACGTAGAGGACTGGTATAACTGTGGGAAACTATTCAGACGTGTGTATAATCTAGTTTAATTTAAATTAAAGAAAATTGTTAAGTTCACTTAATTTTAGTGTGTACTTCGAGTAGAATAATATTTATTTATATATTTTTCATTGAATTGCGTCTGTGGAATAAGTAATTCGTCGACACGTGACCGTGTCCGGTGTGGTCAATGTCTGCAAGACATGTTAGCGTTAACAGGAAGAAGTTGCTGGGAACTTAACCATGAAACGTTGGCTCGCCTAACCGGCGCGTCGTAACACACACACCACACTTTTGTAACCTATAAAACCATCTACCTGACTAATTACGGAGATTCATCAACGGTTTAATATCGATACCTGCGACCAGACGCCACATCAAATACCCGCCTAGTCTGCTCTATACTTTTATTATTAAATAATGTTTCGCATATCTTAACTTAATTGCAATTTAGATTAAGAGCATGTTTCGCAGTTTCCGTTATGCCTGGCGCTTGCGTAAGACATTTCCTGGCTCCGCAATTTTTCTTTTACAAAATATTTTCTATCGGGAACGTCGTCGTCGGCTCCAATTAAATTATAACTGCATCAAGTCGAGATTCAACGCGTTATTTTAGTTTTTATTGCCATGCGGAATATATCTTACTTATCTACTCATTTATTTTGACGTTTATGTGGGTTTTTATTTGTTTATTTTTTAAGAATGGGTTTTTATTATTATGTTGTTTTTCGGGTATTACGTAAAATTGACGATGTGTTGGGGCAAATTACATAAGAACATTTTCAATTAAAACTTTCCAAGTTGGTAGTAAATAATCAACGAGAAACAAACCGTAAATTATATCAACAGGCTTAATTGAAACAAGGTTTATTTAAGAAAAACTTGTAAATCCAAGGCTCTTCGCATTGATACATCATCCATGAAAATAGAGCACGTTTTATTATTGCTAGGAAGTTTTATATGATGATACAAACAGTTATAAATGATGAAGATGATTAGACTTGATCCAAAATATTTTGCGATTTACCAAATATTGTCCATTCTTTTAAAACTTCTTCTTATTCTTATGTGTAGGCACTATGTGCCTGTTTCTGTAAGTTTCTCCTCAGTCCTTCGGCTCCTGCGATTTGGAAGTCCAGGTGTCTGTCTGTCCGTCTCTTCGGTGGTCTTCCAGGGGGTCTCGTTCTGTTGGGTTTTTGTGTCATGGCCCAGTTAGCGATTCGGTGTGAGTTAGCGATTCGGACGGGCTCTTGCCCAGCGCACGACGTCCTGGATTTGTAGGTCAGCTCTGATCTTAGAGCGCCTGACATGGTTTCTTAAAGTGACTGCTCTTATTGCTCTCAGGGTCCGCATTTAGGTCGTTCTCAGCGCTTGTTTGGTGGCTGATGTGTCTGGCCTTGTTTCAGCCGCATATGTGAGTATTGGCCTTACTGCTGTCTTGTCGGGCCGCAGAATGGGCCAAGTACTTTCAGGGATTATACGAAACAGGAATCACCACCGCCCAGACAGGAACCACCACCTCAGCGAAATTACAAACAATAGAAGACTCACACTGGTTTATTAGTCAAGAAGAAAGAAGGCGCGAAATCAAAAACCTGCAATCAAGGACGGCGCCAGACGAAGACACCATACCCAACGAACTCCTAAAATACGGCGGCGAAAACTCGTGGCTGAGACCTCCACCCTATTTAAAAAAAATGTAGAATCCGAAATAGTGCCAATAAGCTGGAAAAGCACTATTACCATCCCAAGTATAGTAGAAGTACTATTTATTATCTCGATAATATCCGATTTATTATCCCTCGACTATCCATCCCTGTTATAAATAAATGCAGTAAAACTTGTTAATTTTCAAGCACAATGGAATCTTTCACCAATAAATTCCAAATAAATTCAATGAACAAAATATATGTTTACAATACTATATTTTGTAACAGGGGCGAAATTGACAATTTTTCGCGAGAGCGAAATTTCGAGAGCACAATCGAGCTCTCGCGAAAAATTATTAAACTAAAATAATAGTAGATTTTGTAACTAGGGCGAAAGGTTGTCAATATTACTCGAGAGCGAAAATGTGCGCACTAACGAAATGGGGGCGCGCATTCGCTCGAGAGAGAAATTGACAATTTCGTCCGTGTTACAAACAATATTTTTTATTACTCATGCGAGGGGATGTATCCTACGAGTTCGGTTATTATTATATTATTTCGGTTATCTTCTTTTGTTTTGTGTCAAGATTGGACGAAAACGTCAAAATAATTTGCAAAAATTGCCAGATTTTCAAAAACCAAAATATCTATTCGAAGCAAATTCTTTTTTTTTTTGTTGATTTGAGTGGACACACATTGCAAAATTCTTTTGTTTTATGTCAAAATTGAACAAAAACGACAAAATAATTTACAAAACTTGCCAAATTTTCAAAACCAAAATATCTATACGAAGCAAATTTTGTTTTTTTGAGTGGATAAGCTTTGCAAAATTAATTTGTTTTATGTCAAAATTGGACCAAAATGTCAAAATAATTGGCAAATATTGCAAAATTTACAAAAAAACAAAATCTTTATGCGAAACAAAATTTGTTTTTTTTTTGTTAATTTGAATCGACAAACCTTTCAATTTTTTTTTGTTTTGTGACAATATTTAACGAAAACGCCAAAATAATTTGCAAAAATTACCAGATTTTCAAAAACCAAAATCTCTATTCGAAGCAAATTCTGTTTTTTTTTTTGTTGATTTGAGTGGACACACTTTGCAAAATTCTTTTGTTTTGTGTCAAAATTGAACGAAAGCGTCAAAATAATTTGCAAATATCGCTAAATTTTCTAAAACCAAAATCTCTATTCGTAGCAAATTTTGTTTTTTTGTTGGTCTGAGTGGACACACTTTGCAAAATTCTTTTGTTTTATGTCAAAATTGAACGAAAACGACAAAATAATTTGCAAAAATTTGCCAAATTTTCAAAAACCAAAATCTCTATTCGAAGCAAATTTTGTTTTGATGTTGATTTGAGAGGACAAACTTTGCAAAATTCATTTGTTTTATGTCAAAATTGGACGAAAATGTGAAAATAATTTGCAAATATTGCCAAATTTTCGAAACCAAAATCGCTATTCGAAGCAAAATTTGTTATTTTTTGTTGATTTGAATGAACAAACCTTACAACATTCTTTTGTTTTGTGTCAAAATTGGTAAGAACGTCAAAATAATTTGCAAAAATTCCTAAATTTTCTAAAACCAAAATCTCTATTCGACGCAAATTCTGTTTTTTTTTTAATTTGAGTGGACAAACTGTGTACAATTAATTGTTCTATGTCAAAATTGGACGAAAACGTCAAAATAATTGGCATATATTGCCAAATTCTCAAAAAAACAAAATCTTTATGCGAAACAAAATTTGTTTTTTTTTGTTAATTTGAAAGGACAAACCTTGCAAAATTTTGTTGTTTTGTGACAAGATTGGACGAAACCGTCAAAATAATTTGCAAAAATTGCCAAATTTTCAAAAACCAAAATCTCTATTCGAGGCAAATTTCATTTTTTTGTTGATTTGAATGGACAAACTTTGCAAAATTCATTTGTTTTATGTCAAAATTGGATGAAAATGTCAAAATAATTGGCAAATATTGCTAAATTTTCAAAAACCAAAATCTCTATTCGAAGCAAAATTTTCTATTTTTTGTTGATTTGAATTTTGCAAGGTTTGTCCATCTTGCAAAATTCTTTTATTTTGTGACAAAATTGGACGAAAACGTCAAAATAATTTGCAAAAATTGCCATTGATTTTCAAAAACAAAAATCCCTATTCGAAGCTAAAATTATGTTTTTTGTTGATTTGACACGCGTTGATTTGTGGACACGCTTTGCAAAATTCTTTTGTTTTATGTCAACATTATGTCAATGAAAACAACAATATAATTTGCAAAAATTGCTAAATTTTATAAAACCTAAATCTCTATTCGAAGCAAATTTTGTTTTTTTGTTGATTTGAGTGGACAAACTTTGCAGAATTAATTTGTTTTATGTCAAAATTGGACGAAAATATCCAAATAATTGGCAAATATTGCCAAATTTTGAAAAAACTAAAATCTGTATTCGAAGCAAAATTTTTTTATTGATTTGAATAGACAAATCTTGAAAAATCTTTTTGTTTTGTCAATTGTGTCAAAATTGGACGAAAACGTCAAAATAATTTGCAAAAATTGCAAAATTTTCGAAAACCAAAATCTCTATTCGAAGCAAATTCTGTTTTTTTTTTTGTTGATTTGAGTGGACACACTGCAAAATTCTTTTGTTTTATGTCAAAATTGGATGAAAATGTCAAAATAATTGGCAAATATTGCCAGATTTAAAAAAAAAACTATTCGAAGCAAAATTTGTTATTGTTTGTTGATTTGAATGCACAAACTTCTTTTGTTTTGTGTCAAAATTGGACGAAAACGTCAAAACAATTTGCAAAAATTGCCTGATTTTCAAAAAACAAAATCTCTATTCGTAGGAAATTTTGTGTTTTTGTCTTGAGTGTACAAATTTTTCAAAATTAATTTGTTTTATGTCAAAATTGGACGAAAATGTCAAAATATTTTGCAAAAAATGCCAAATTTACCAATAACCAAAATCTCTATTCGAAGCAAAAACTATAATATATAGTTTCAACTACCAGAAATCCACATTTCAAATCTACATTTTATCTACAAATTCACGTTGAAACAACTTCATGTTGCGACAACTTCATGTTGAAACCACATCCTGTTGCGACAACTTCATGTTGAAACCACTTCATGTTGCGAAAACTTCATGTTGCGGCTTCGTATTGCGACAACTTCAAGTTACAACAACTTCATTTTGAACTTGAATTATACTACTAACTTATAGTAATTAAGTGGACCATGAGAAACACAATTTATTACATCTATAGGGGTCGTGAATGAAAAAAGTTTAAGAAGCCCTGGACGCTTCTTAAACTTTTTTCATTCACGACCCCATTTATTATTGTGATTTTTTTGCACCCCAAAAAATATAAAATATAGATAAATACATGCAAAGTAAGATGGATATCAATAGGTCAAAGTTTAAGAAGAATATTGTTATTAAAGGACGAAATCGAAATATTATTAATCGAACAAAAATGTGATCTTCCTACTTTTTTCAAAATGACCTATGAATATCCAAACTGAGATTTGAAAATAAGCTGCTGTTAAGGACATAGCTCTTAATAAAATGTATAAGCTTAACAGCATACTGAAGCACATCGTTCAATTCTGGTGCTATTTTTTGCTGCAAATGCTTCCCGATGAACAAGGCAGTGAGTAAAACTTATATGATGATTATTGAGCAGCTTGAAGAAATGTTTTAAAACCAATATTTTGACCTATGATCGCTTTTGCAACATCCGTACATATTAAACAGCAATTTTTACTTTCTAACCCTTAATTTTCTTTTTAATTCGTCAACTTTACAATATATGTATGTATTTAAATATTTTACATTAAAATCTCGCGACCCCAAAATTTCGCCAAGCGACCCCATTTAAGGTCGCGACCCATAGTTTAAGACGCCCTGATCTAGTCCAATTCAGTTAGCATTGTAGAGAATTCATTTAAGTAACTACATTTTAATCTAGTAGATTACAGACAAGACAAGAGACAAGACTAGATAAAGATAAGAAGGAGACAAGTCTAGACGAGACTGGACAAGACTCGACAAGCCTAGACAAGATTAGACATGACTAGACAAGCCTATACAAGATTAGACTAGATTAGACAAGACTATAGTCTTTTTTTTTTAAGAATGCAGTAACTAGAAAACCGATTTACACTATGACAAATGTTCAATATAGTAACAAATTTTGGCCCAAAATTCAAATATAGTTACTTGAATATAAAATTGGTAATTTATTAATGGTTTCATTGAATATCTTATTATTATTGATTAAATACTCCAAATGGCAACAAAAGTAATAAAATACAAACAAATAAATGGAGAAAATGCAAAAAATCTAAATGGTACAAACAGACCAGATGATAATTGTCAGCCATTCACAACTAACAGCTGCAAATGTATGTGAAACGAAAGAGTGAAGATAGGTTGAGATGGAGAAGTAAATATCGTCGGTGTGAACTCCTCGATTTAAGCCAATCAGAGAATAAGGTCAAATAAGCCCTATCTTCCGTGTACTGCATTCTTAAAAAAATGGATTATAGACATCAAATAATTAAAAAAATAAATATATGGCTATCCGCATAGTTAACAATTATTTTTTGGGATTTTGTGAAATATTCATCTTTCCACCGATAAGACCCTAGATGCAGGGGCGAGTCCCGAATCTTCCACACAGGGCAACGAAACGCTCCAATGAGATGTATTTATTAATGTCTATGTTATGTATAAAAAGCTGCAATTAATTCATGAAGTCTGTAGACTGCTATAGCAGTCCATAGCATCTGACCGCCCAATCAATTGGACTAATATAACAGTCCATGTCACATGGGTGTCAAATCAATTCAACTGCTATAGCAGTCCATAGCAGCGAAAGGGTTAATCTTAAAGGGTTTAAGTTAAGGGGTTAAAGTTAAAACTAGATTTTACTCTACAATGTTCAACAAAAAATGCCGATGTCTTGATTGTATTAATTTTATTCTTATTTATTTGTTTTTTTAATGTAACCTAGCGATATTGAAAATTTGCGTGCGTTGCCCAAGTTACGTGTAAATAGACTAAAAGTGACATTTCCCGTTCTAAAAACTGTGTACCAAATAACACTTTTAAAGCATGAGTAATAAAAAATATCTAAAGTATATATTTTTTTTATTATTAAATATTAACAAGTTGCTATTCTTGTAACATTAATAACAACAATTACGTAAATAGACTAAACGTGGCATTTCTCGTTCTTAAAACTGTGTACCAGATAACACTTTTAAAGCATGAGTAATAAAATATATCTAAAGTATATTTTTTCTAATTATTAAATATAAACAAGTTGCTATTCTTGTAACATTAATAACAACAATTACGTAAATAGACTAAAAGCGGCATTTCTCGTTCTAAAAACTGTGTACCAAATAACACTTTTAAAGCATGAGTAATAAAAAATATCTAAAGTACATTTTTTCTAATTATTGAATATAAACAAGTTGCTATTCTTGTAACATTTGTTGTTGTTAACACTTGTACACTTTTAACAACAATTACTTATTTGTTCACAAAATTACTTAACGTTTCCTTTAATATTAGAAACTTTAAAATCCTAAAGTTAATTATTTCTTTAACTAAAAGTAGTTACCTGAATTTGCATAATATATCCGAAAGCAAATTGCTTTTGCATTTACTTTTTATTTCTATTAATAAATACATTTAGCACAATTTGCACATTTTATCATTAATTTTCCATTGTTTCATATAAAAATGTTTTAAATATTAAACGTCTTTTGAGTTATATTTCGTAATTCTTTTGAGAATTACACAAACAAACGTTTCCTTCAATTTACTATTATTAAAGTCATAAATAAACAGTTTGATTGAATCTAAGTAATTGTTAATTAAGAACATTACCATCCTTGAAAGTAAACAAACTGTGCGAATTTCTCGCAGAGGTCAAAATCCTTATTAAAGTTATTTGTGAGTAAAAATCCATCAATAACTTAATAGGGTAATAATGCAGTCAATGAGGGTGCATGCGGTTTTATCATTAAATGTAATCGAAATCTATATGTAAGTTTTTTTTAATGAATTCCGTGAAACTTAACAAGTGGCTGAGCGGTCGGGGCCTGTCTTGGTGGTTGGTATAGACGGCAGCAGCAGGGTAGCAGCTGCGTACCAGACCTCAACCATGGTACAATGCTTCCGGCCAGCTGCGTGTGTCCTCTAGACAGACAATTTTGACCCCAATAACCTCCGCCCGTAGAGTCGCAAAAATGTTCTCACGAATGAAATTCTACCGCGAACTCTTAACCATTAGCTTTACTAATATATTTAACAAAAAATTACTATTCCCTTATATTCATCTGCAGGTAGTTTCTTTTATATTTTTAAATACACGCGTTTTATCGGTGTATTTATATAAAGGATTGTTTTAAAGCTATTTTAATTGGTTTTATTTTTTCGACGTTCGGAAAGGAAACTAATGCGGAGATTGTATCGAGGTTTTGTGCGCACGGGCGCATTTCTGCATTTGCAATTCTGATGGTGTGCATTGTAGCCGTGGATAGCTCCAGCCTTAGTGAATTCCATAGAGGATGGAGTAAAAAAAAGTTTCGGAGAGCGCCACAAAAAGACCGAAATTTAAGGTTTGCCGGTCCTTTTGCCTCCCGGCCGTATCGGTCTCGACAAATAAAAGGCAACCACTTCAAAGTTATTATATATAAATGGTTCAAGCCACAAGAAAAAAAAAACAAAGAAAAAATATATAAAGATTCAAGAGACGGCGAGGAAAAATCTGCGATGTAGACTAGATGTTTCAACATAATTTGATAACGTCTGAGTATCGGGTTTTACATGCAATGTTTATTTAATAAATTCGCGATATATAACAAACTTTTGTTTAACAGACTTTACTTATGTTTTATACTCATTACATATATTCAAATAATATTCTTTTCAAATTTAGCTTGTAATATTTTTGGTATATAATAATTTGGATATTTTGTTTAGGGTGTAAAAGTATTTTTTGTTACTCATGCGCGAAAAGTACTTCTTGGCGTAGATTATTTTATACGAAAAATCGAGTCACATCTCGTTGTATTTCCACAAAAATAAAAATAAATCATAGGTAACGCACGCAAATGTTTAATATCGCTAGGTTACATTAAAATAATCATATAAATATAAATAAATTGAACACAATCAAGATCGCGTTATTAAAAAAGTCACGTGAAATGTCAGAATTTTTTTTCACAACTAAGTAAAAATAAAAATTGAAGAAAACGTTTTAAAATGAGTGAATGAGTTATATGGTGATACTTGAGACTGAGGAGAGTTCAATTGAAAAAGGAAATTCTTCATTTTTGGTTCAATTTTGTAGGATGGCCCTTGGATCCCAAACTTGTAAGATACCTCCCCTTGCATGAGTAATAAAAAATATTGTTTAAAACTTGATAAAGTCGGAACAAAGCTTGAATGTATAAAATAAATCTTCAACTTAAAATATATATCAACCTTTCCGGAGCTCTATAATACCAATAAGTCTTTTTAGGACTGGCAGTTTTTAGCTTTGGATTTTTATATGTAACGGACGAACAGACAGAAGGGTTTTGATGAAACTCGGTGCGATTCTTGGCAAAGGTCCGCTAAATAGTTTCTGCAATTTTCAAAATTCTAGCTTGAGATTTGCAAATTTGAGACAACTTTAAAATTTGTTTAAAAATGAGGGCAGTTTTAGCATTAGATTTTGATATGTGACGGACGAACAGACGGACGGATTTTGGTGAAACTCACAAAGAACCTTTAAATAGTTTCTACAATGCTCAAAATTCTAGCTTGAAATTTGCAAATTTTAAAGAACTTTAAAATTTGCTAAAAAATGAGCGTATTTTTAGCTTTGGATTTTGATGTGTGACGGACGAACAGACACACGGATGCTGATGAAACTTGGTGCGGTTCTTGGCAAAGGTCTTCTAAATAGTTTCAGCAATTTTCAAAATTCTAGCTTGAGATTTGCAAATTTGAGACAATTTTAAAATTTGTGCAAACAACGAGCGGAATTTTAACTTTGGATTTTGATATGTGACGTACGAACAGACAAACTGATTTGGGTAAAACTCGGTGCGATTTTTGACAAAGGTCCTCTAAATAGTTTCTACAATTTTCAAAATTCTAGTTTGAGATTTGCAAATTTGAGAAAATTTAAAAATTTGTTAAAAAAATGAGCGTATTTTTAGCTTTGGATTTTGATATGTGATAGACGAACAGACCGACGGATTTTGATGAAACTCGGTGCGATTCTCGGCAAAGGTCCTCTAAATAGTTCCTACAATTTCCAAAATTCTAGCTTGAGATTTGCAAATTTTAGAAGTTTTTAAAATTTTTGAAAAAAAATGAGCTTATTTTTAGCATTGGATTTTGATATGTGACGGACGAACAGACGAACGGATTTTGTTGAAACTCGGTGCTGTTCTTGGCAAAGGTCCTCTAAATAATTTCCACAATTTTCAAAATTCTAACTTGAAATTTGCAAATTTTAGAGAAGGTCAAAATTTGTTTAAAAATGAGCGCAGTTTTAGCTTTGGATTTTGATATGTGACGGACGATCAGACACACGGATTTTGATGAAATTTGGTGCGGTTCTTGGCAAAGGTCCTCTAAATAGTTTCTCCAATTTTCAAAATTCTAGTTTGAGATTTTCAAATTTGAAACAATTTTAAATTTTGTTAAAAAATGAGCGCATTTTTATCTTTGGATTTTGATATGTCACGGACGAACAGACACTAGGATTTTGATGAAATTTGGTGCGGTTCTTGGCAAAGGTCCTCTAAATAGTTTTTGCAATTTTCAAAACTCTAGCTTGAGATTTGCAAATTTGAAACAATTTTAAATTTTGTTAAAAAATTAGCGCATTTTTAGGTTTGGATTTTGATATGTGACGTACGAACAGACAAACTGATTTTGGTGAAACTCTATGCGATTCTTGACAAAGGTCTTCTAAATAGTTTCTACCATTTTCAAAATTCTAGTTTGAGATTTGCAAATTTGAGAAACTTTTAAAATTTGTTAAAAAATGAGCGCAATTTTAGCTTTGGATTTTGATATGTGACAGACGAACAGACAGAAGGATTTTGATGAAACTCGGTGCTATTCTCGGCAACGGTCCTCTAAATAGTTTTTACAATTTTCAAAATTCTAGCTTGCGATTTGCAAATTTTATACAACTTTAAAATTTGCTAAAAAATGAGCGTATTTTAGCTTTGGATTTTGATATGTGACGGACGAACAGACACACGGATTTTGATGAAACTTGGTGCGGTTCTTTGCAAAGGTCTACTAAATAGTTTCTGCAATTTTCAAAGTTCTAGCTTGAGATTTGCAAATTTGAGAAAATTTTAAAACTTGTTAAAAAAATGAGAGCATTTTTAGCTTTGGATTTTGATATGTGATGGACGAACAGATCGACGGATTTTGATGAAACTCGGTGCGATTCTCGGCAAAGGTCCTCTAAATAGTTTCTCCAATTTTCAGAATTCTAGTTTGAGATTTGCAAATTTGAGAAAATTTTAAAATTTGTTAAAAAAATGAGCGTATATTTAGCTTTGGGTTTTGATTTGTGACGTACGAACACACCGACGGATTTTGATGAAACTTGGTGCGGTTTTTGGCAAAGGTCCTCTAAATAGTTTCTACAATTTTCAAATTTCCAGCTTGCGATTTGCAACTTTTAAACAACTTTAAAATTTGCTAAAAAATGGGCGTATTTTTAGCTTTGGATTTTGATATGTGACGGACAATCAGACACACGGATTTTGACGAAACTTGGTGCGGTTCTTGGCAAAGGTCGTCTACATAGTTTCTGCAATTTTCAAAATTCTAGCTTGAGATTTGCAAATTTCAGAAAATTTTAAAATTTGTTAAAAAAATTAGCGCATTTTTAGCTTTGGATTTTGATATGTGACGGACGAACAGACACACGGATTTTGATAAAACTCGGTGGGATTCTTGACAAAAGTCCTCTAAATAGTTTTTGCAATTTTCAAATTTCTAGCTTGAGATTTCCAAATTTGAGACAATTTTAAAATTTCTGCAAAAAATGAGCGCATTTTTAGCTTTGGATTTTGATATGTACGGACGAACAGACATACGGATTTTGATAAAGCTTGGTGCAGTTCTTTGCAAAGGTCCACTAAATAGTTTCTGCAATTTTCAAAATTCTAGCTTGAAATTTATAAATTTGAGAAAATTTTAAAACTTGTTAAAAAAATGAGCGCATTTTTAACTTTGGATTTTGATATGTAACGGACCAACAGACAAACAGATTTTGGTGAAACTCGGTGCGATTCTTGACAAGGATCCTCTAAATAGTTTCTACAATTTTCAACATTGTTGTTTGAGATTTGCAAACTTGAGAAAATTTTAAAATTTGTTAAAAATATGAGCGCATTTTTAGCTTTGGATTTTGATATGTTACGGACGAACAGACACACGGATTTTGATGAAACTTGGTGCGGTTCTTGGCAAAGGTCCTCTAAATAGTTTCTGCAATTTTCAAAATTCTAGCTTGCGATTTGCAAATTTTAAACAACTTTAAAATTTGCTAAAATATGAGCGTATTTTTAGCTTTGGATTTTGATATGTGACGGACGAACAGACACACGGATTGTGATGAAACTTGGTGCAGTTCTTTGCAAAGGTCCACTAAATAATTGCTGCAATTTTCAAAATTCTAGCTTGCGATTTGCAAATTTGAGACAATTTCAAAATTCGTGGAAAAAATGAGAAAATGTTAAAATTTGTTAAAAAAAATTACTATTTTTAGGACTTGGAAAGTTTATATGATTATCGATAATGTTGCATAGTTTTACCAATTCAAAATTTATCAAAAATATTGTTTGTAGGGCGAAATTGTCAATTTCCCTCTCGAGCGAATGTGCGCACTCAGCAGTAGCAGTTGCCACAATCAAAGCCTTGATGCTTGTCAAGATCTAAGCTTCAATTAACAGCTGTCAAAAACAAAGCTTTGCCAATAACTGAAAAATGTTGATAGTGTAGGTTGTCAAATTTGATCCAAGTTGTCTAATTTTGATGTAGATTGTCAATTTTGGATATCGGTTGTCAATTTTTAGTCTAAATTACCAAAATATGTTGATAAGATGAATCGGAGTTGTCAAGGTTTTGATAGTGTAGGTTGTCAAATTTGATCCAAGTTTTCTAATTTTGATGTAGATTCTCAATTTTGGATATCAGTTGTCAATTTTTGGCCTAGATTATCTAAATATGATGGTAAGATAAATCGGAGTTGTCAAGGTTTTGATAGTGTAGGCTGTCAAATTTTATCCAAGTTGTCTAATTTTGATGTAGATTGTCAATTTTGAATATCGGTTGTTAATTTTGGATACAGGTTGTCAATTTTTAGCCTAGATTATCAAAATATTATGGTAAGATGAATCGGAGTTGTCAAGGTTTTGATAGTGTAGGCTGTCAAATTTTATCCAAGTTGTCTAATTTTGATGTAGATTGTCAATTTTGAATATCGGTTGTCAAATTTGGATATCGGTTGTCAATTTTTAGCCTAGATTATCAAAATATGATGGTAAGATGAATCGGAGTTGTCAAGGTTTTGATAGTGTAGGCTGTCAAATTTAATCCAAGTTGTCTAATTTTTATGTAGATTGTCAATTTTAAATATCGGTTGTCAATTTTGGATATCGGTTGTCAATTTTTAGCCTAGATTATCAAAATATGATGGTAAGATAAATCGGAGTTGTCAAGGTTTTGATAGTGTAGGTTGTCAAATTTAATCCAGGTTGTCTAATTTTGACGTATATTGTCAATTTTGGATATCAGTTTTCAATATTTGGCCTAGATTATCAAAATACGATGGTGAGATGAATCAGAGTTGTCAAAGTATTGATAGTTTAGGTTGTCAAATTTAATCCAAGTTGTCCAATTTTGATGTAGATTGTCAATTTTGGATATCGGTTGTCAATTCTTAGTCTAAATTATCAAAATATGTTGATAAGATGAATCGGAGTTGTCAAGGTTTTGATAGTGTAGGTTGTCAAATTTAATCCAAGTTGTCTAATTTTCACGTATATTGTCAATTTTGTGTATAGGTTGTCAATTTTTAGCCGAGATATGAAGGTAAGATGAATCGGAGTTGTCAAGGCTTTGATAGTGTAGGTTGTCAAATTTAATACAGGTTGTCTAATTTTGATGTAGATTGTCAATTTTGGATATAGGTTGTCAATTTTTGGCCTAGATTGTCAAAATATGATGGTAAGATGAATTGGAGTTGTCAAGGTTTTTGATAGTGTATTTTGTCAAAATTAATCTATGTTGTCAGATTTTGACGTATATTTTCAATTTTGAATATGAGTTGTCAATTTTTAGCCTATATTGTCAAAATATGATGGTAAGATAAATCAGAGTTGTCAAGGTTTTGATAGTGTAGGTTGTCAAATTTAATACAAGCTGTCTACTTTTGATGTATGGATTGTTAATTTTCTTCGATTTTGCGCAAAATTTCGCTCCCGCAAAAAATTGACAACTTTTCGCCCTAGTTACAAAATATTGTTTCATATATTTCAATATAGTTTTCAAATTTAACTTAAAATATATTGCTGTAATATTTTGTTCGGAAATTATATGAAGTTAGGGAATGTAAGATTTGTTTTTTTTTAAGTTGAAGTCATTGTACTGTAACGTTGAAAAATCTGTTTACTTTCAGTAGTGTAACATCCAAATATTTACCTTTGGGGATTACGTAGTTAATGTTTTTAGGGCACTGTGTGCTTACGTTTCGTTCTCAAACAGGATATTTGACACAGATTTTCGGCTGTGAATTTATTTATTACATAAATTAATATATTTTTTCACTCAAACGCTGATAACGTGTTGCGAGATAAGATTAGAATTGCAAGGATAAACAAATATTTGTCACTTCTGTGTTTCATTAAAAAAGAAATGGTCACGTTGCACTTAAAATTAGAAAACAAAAACACAGTTATACGAAAGGCGCTAAACAGATTTTTCCACGAATTTCAAAGTTTTTCTACCTGAGACTTTTAACATCTATTTCTTTAATCTCGTGTTTACCTGTCGCATTATAGGGCCTGAAGGAAATTAAAACTCGTCAAAATGTTCTAGGTAAGATAAGATAAAAGCGGCCCCTATAATTTGCGGCACCAAAATCCTAGACAATGACCTGGGTCAAGGTTTTTGTGCGCAAAAATAGAATAAAACGGCGCACTTGATGCCCGGATTATGGGTCATCGTATCTCGCAGAAGGCCGTTGAATGCGAAACGTTTTCGTTACGGAGGTATAGAAAGTGATGCATAGTGTCGCGGAATGCAGCCAACCTGCACATTAGGTTGTGTCTGCGTTTCATGACCCGACATAAAAATTATAAAATATAATTTTCAGTTTTAATGCATTTTTGTGGTAGTAAAATTTGTGTGGCCTAATTTTGTTTTCATTCAGCGTGTATGAGTGTATGTGATATGATGGGCAATGATTGAATGAAAGTGAAATGAGTGAAACTGGCCGCGACTCCTCAGGCCGGCGCGGATGTTGAACTAGGTCCGTCTCAAGGTCCCTCGCAGGAAGGAGAGAGAAAGACACTGGAATGCCTCGCGAACAAAGAGACCAGACTCATTCAATGCACTCTATATTTATTAATCACTTATTAATAAAAATTTTACGATTTTTATTTCCTACATACTATACAATTTTTTTTTCCACGAAACATTCTTGGCAAACGAAACGCGGAATTTTCTTTGAAATATTTTCAACACTGCGACATTGGATTTTCTTAAAATACTAAAACCGATATAAAATATTATCGGCGTTGTGTCTGCAAACAATTTGAATAAATAAATGACCTCGTTTAAACCCTGGCGTCTATGCAAATAACTAAACCTTAATCACCCATGTATCTACAGCCCCATAAAGGGGGATTTTCTACGACTTCAGTATTCAATTCTTTACATTTAATAAAACTAAACTTCATGGAATAATTAAAAAAATATTTGAGATTTGCATTGACTTATTTTCCATTTCTTATCAAGTTTTCAATTCAAATCTTACAGCTTGGCCACAAACTTATCTTTTTTGCAAATCTGTGATGAATAGAAAATATTGGATATCTATTCTACGACAGTATTTAATTCTTTATATTTAATAAAACTAAACTTCATGGAATAATTTAGCAAATATTAACTTATTTTCCATTTCTTAGTGCAAGTTTTCAATTCAAATCTCGCAGCTTTGTCCACAAACTTATCTTTTTTTGCAAAACTGTGATGAATAGCAAATATTGGATATCTCAAGGCCGTATGAGGCAAAACCGTTTTAGTTTCGTAAACGTGTTCAAATATTGGTATTATTTCGGTTTAAAAAAACGGAATTATAAATGTAGATTGGGTTTGTATTAACAATTCAGATTGGGCTTCGCAAACCCGGAAAAACCTAAAAAAACATTTTTAACTGATTCAGTCACAGACAGGAAAACAAAACATGAAATCGAATAACAGATAAGAAACTCGGTTATATTTATTTAAATCGTAGGTTTTATGTGTTTGACAATTGGCCTAGAAGTGAGTTGTAATTTATATCTAACGTTTTCTCTCGCAATAAGTAAAACGGAATTTGCTTTTTATTCCCAGTCAAATTGGGATTCAAACAATTTGACTAAAAAGTAAATTCCCTGCAATAAAATTTGTAATAATTAATGATTTATGCAAGGCGTCGTTTCTTCAAAGTTGAATGAATTTATCGTGCTGATACCGCAATTAAAAAATTATAATGTAGTTTACTTTTTTTATTTTCTTTTATTTATAAACATTATAAGCTGAAAATCAATATTTTGCATGTAATTATGATTTTATATACACAATAGATAGACAAAAATCTATGTTTTAAATAAACTGATTTAATAAAGTCGGAACACAGCCTGAATATATAAATATATTCAACCTTTCCCAAGCTCTATAACATTATTGAGTCTTTTACCAAAACAAATCTCATGTGAAATTGGTCAGTTATTTTATAGCTTAGGTTAGGTTAGTCCTTACCAAAATGCAAGTTCTGTGGGAGACCTCGGTTATCCCAACTTACATTCCCTGTTGTTGAGGCCTCTGATCTTACTTTCATAAAGCCAGGGTTCTTGCAGCAGCGCTAGCCCTAAGTGTTGTTTACTGAACATCCTAGCCATCACAGCTGAAGCTGTTTTGGCATGGTGGATGTTCATTTGGGCGTCATTTTTGTTTTGTAACAGAAGCTGACAAGTCCTCTTCTCAGTCTTTTTCTACCTTGGTGAACATGGCTCATGTCTCAAATGTGAGGTCGGGAGGATCTGACTTCCTCGTTCTTGGCCATTGTAGCTTCAACAGATGGGAGTGGCCGCTATTGCTGTTTCTTGACCGCTATTGCGGTCGTAACTTCTGAGGGAGTGAGTAGCTGTCGGTACTATCTCTGCATATTTTTTCGGATCGTGGGGCTCATCCTCCATCTGGTTCACTAGTGCGCTGAGATCATTTTCATGTTTCTACTCATATGAATCCCACGAATCACATGAATGGGATGTTGCTGTTTCTTCAACCAAGGAGGTGGCCGCTATTGCGGGCGTAACTTCTGAGGGAGTGAGTAGCTGTCGCTACTACCTCTGCATCTTTTTTCGGATCGTGGGGATCATGTTTCATTCGGTTCACTAATGCGCTGAGTTCATTTTCATGTTTCTACTCATGAATCCAACGAATGGCTAGAGAACTAAAGGTACACCACATTGATACTCTCTGAGGTCGGCAGATATCAGAGGGGCACAGGTCGCTTGGCACCTTTGGATTAAGGAGTCAAGGAGTTTGGAAGTTCTTAGTTGTTTGCTCCCCATTGATGGCTCTAACCAGAGTTGGACTCCAGTCAAGATTGTCCAATGCTGTATTGCCAAACCAGTTCCCACACCACGTCGAGGTGACTTCTTTGACAATCAAACCATCTGAGAAACCTTGACCAATTAATTATTTGTTGAGCTTTGATAAACAAACTATCTGTCAAACCTTGACCAACTAATGGTCTATCGGGTCTTGAACTGTCAAACTTTGACAAACCATTTGCAGCAGTTTGTCTAACCGTGTGAAGTATTGAGGTATCAATCCTGGACAAACAAGGCTTCAACAAATTCTCGGTGTATGTCAACGTTTGACAGATGGTTTATCAAGGTTTGACATATAGTTCGACAAGGTTTGGCAGATCGCATCTGTAGCTGATGAGTAGCCTCCTCCATGTTGTTGGCCAATAGGGTGAGATCATCAGCAAAGACTAGACAGGCTACATGGAGTCTTTCTTGTACCTATGCTTCTGGTGACAATGTTGAAGTCCATTCTCTGATGATTTTCTTCAAGTCCTCTTCAAGTCCTCTTCTCAGTCTTCCTCTACCTTGATCAACATAGCTCATGTCTCAAGTGTGAGGTCTAGGTCATACTCTCCAGGTTATCCGAGCTGACTTCTTTTGCGTTCTTGGGCATTGTAGCTTCAACAGAGGGAGTGGCTGCTTTTGCTGTTTCTTCAATCAAGGAAGTGGCCCCTATTGCGGGCGTAACTTAGCTGTCGCTACTACCTTTGCATTTTTTTTCGCATCGTGGGGCTCATTTTCCATCTGGTTAACTAGTGCGCTGAGTTCATTTTAATGTTTCTACTCATATGAATCCCATGAATTCTACATTGATCACAAATCCACTACATTGATCCACATTGATCCACCACATTGATTGAAAGGTCCACTACATTGATACTCTCAGTCGGCAGGTATAAGAGGGGCTCCGTTTGAGGTGGTCAACTGGTCTCTTGACACCTTTGGATTAAGGGTTTGGAAGTTCTTAGTTGTTTGCTCCCCATTGATGGCTCTGACCAGAGTTGGACTCCTGTCAAGATTGTCCAATGGTGTATTGCCAAACCAGTCCCCACACCACGACAAGGTGACTTCTTTGACAATCAAACCATCTGACAAATCTTGACCAATTAATTTGTTGAGCCTTGATAAACAAACTATCAGTCAAACCTTGACCAACCAATGGTCTATCGGGTCTTGAACTGTCAAACCTTGACAAACCATTTGCAACAGTTTGTCTAACCGTGTAAAGCATTGAGTTATCAATCCTGGACGAACAAGGCTTCAACAAATTCTCCGTGTTTGTCAACGTTTGTCAGATGGTTTATCAAGGTTTGACAGATTGTTCGACAAGGTTTGACAGATCGCATCTGTAGTTGATGAGTAGCCTCCTCCAGGCTGTTGGCCAATAGGGTGAGATCAGAAGCAAAGACTAGACAGGGTACATTGAGTCTTTCTGGTACCTAAGCTTCTGGTGACAATGTGGAAGTCCATTCTCTGATTCCTCTTCTCAGTCTTCCTCTATCTTGATGAACATGGCTCATGTCTCAAGTGTGAGGTCTAGATCATCCTCTCGGTAATTCGCCATTGCAGCTTGAACAGAGGGAGTGGCTGTTGCTCTTTCTTCAACCAAGGAAGTGGCCGCTATTGCGGGCGTAACTTAGCTGTGGCTACTACCTCTGAATCTTTTTTCGGATCGTGGGACTCATGTTCCATCTGGTTTACTAGTGCGCTGAGTTCATTTCCATGTTTCTACTCATATGAATCCCATGAATGGCTAGAGAACTAAAGGTTGATACTCTCTGAGGTCGGCAGGTATCAGAGGGGCTTCGTTTAAGGTGGTCTTTGGCCACCAACTGGTCTCTTGACACCTTTGGATTAAGGGTTTGGAAGTTCTTAGTTGTTTGCTCCCCATTAATGGCCCTGACCAGAGTTGGACTCTAGTCAAGATTGCCCAAGGGTGTGTTGCCAAACCAGTCTCCACACCACCACGAGGTGACTTCTTTGACAATGAAACCATCTGACAAACCTTGACCAATTAATTATCTGTTGGGCATTGATAAACAAACTATCTGTCAAACCTCGACCAACCAATGTTCTATCGTGTCTTGAACTGTCAAACCTTGACAAACCATTTGCAACAGTTTGTTTAACCGTGTGAAGCATTGAGCTATCAATCCTGGACAAACAAGCCTTCAACAAATTCTCCGTGTTTGTCATATGGTTTATCAAGGTTGACAGATAGTTGTTTGACAGATCGCATATGTAGTTGATGAGTAGCCTCCTCCATGTTGTTAGCCAATAGGATGAGATCATCAGCAAAGACTAGACAGGGTACATTGAGTCTTTCTTGTACCTAAGCTTCTGGTGACAATGTGGAACTCAATTCTTTGATGATTTTCTCCAGAGCAAAGTTGAAGAGGATGCACGAGAGAACATCCCCGTGCCTGACTTCTATCTGGATGGGAAAGCTCGCGCAGAGTTCGACGAGATAAAGAAGGTCGCAGGTTTAAATTGGAATCGAGTTGCGCAAAACCGAAGCCAACGGTCAAATTTGAAAGGGGCCTATACCCAAAGTATAGAAAACGGCTAAAAAATTCCATATCCCTATGCGTAATGTATCTCGCTTTTTCCATGTCTTTATCCGTTTTCGTGCGTGTGTCATCGTCTTTGGGTCCGTCCTATTCTGAGGCTCATTCGTGGCATTTTGAGCAACTTTTTACTTGAGGTATGTCGCCCTCTAACCTGGAGGCTCCAACAGTCCAATTTTTGTTTCACGGTGGATATTTTATTTTTCCTCTACCCTCAAGACTCGGCGAGCATTCCCCTATTCCAATGGGGATGCGCGCGATGGAGGTAATTGGCAAATCCCCACACGTGCAGATTTGTTTTGGTAGTCCTAAAACGACTCCATAATGTTATAGAGCTCCGGAAAGGTTGAATAAATGTATATTTTCAGGCTGTTATGAGACTTTATTAAGTTTATATGATTATCTATAATGTAGTATGGTTTTTCAATTTTGCGTCTGTAACGGTCTTATAACAACACTCATATGCGTGCGGTTATGGCTCGACGAGTGTGATACAATTTTCTCAATATGTGTCGGCAATTTTTAGGGTTCCGTACCGAAAACGGAACCCTTATAGGATCACTTTGTTGCCCGTCTGTCTGTCTGTCCGTCCGTCCGTCTGTCTGTCTGTCAAGACCATTTTTTCTCAGGAATACGTAGAGGTAACAAGTTGAAATTTGAATCAAATACTCGGGTCTGCGGTCTCTTTCAACTGTGAAAAAATCAAACTTGTAAGTCAATGCGATCAAAAGATATGACCGTTTATGTCGCATATTTTGCGATTTCACAAGGGAATCAAAAGCTATAGGGACCTACTTCCCGTTGACCTAGAATCATGAAATTTGGCAAGAAGCGGTTTCTTACAGCACATGTAAAGGGAAAAAGCTGAAAACGGTAAATATGTAGTTTAATTACAAGAAAAATGCGAATTTACTATTAGAAACTTATGAAAATACTCTAATGTGTTGCGTGGTATTGTCAGGCACCAGAAGCATATGGGTTGCATACAGTTAGGTCTCCTAAAGATACCTTACTTACAAGTTTGTGCGGAACCGTCGGTGCGCGAGTCAACTCGCACTTGGCCGGTTTTTTTTAGTCCTAAAACGACTCAATACTGTTATGGAGCTCCGGAAAGGTTGAATAAATATATATATTCAGGCTGTGTTCCCACTTTATTAAGTTTATATGATTATCTATAATGTGGTATGGTTTTTCTATTTTGCGTCTGTAATGGACTCATAACAACACTCATATGCGTGCGGTTATGGCTCGCCGAGTGTGATACAATTTTCTCAATATGTATCGGCGTTTTTTTTTATTTAGAAATGATATAAAAGGGCGCAAAATAGAAAAAAAATTTATAACAAATTCGTTCGTAAAGCGATTTTCAGCACTTGTTCATTACCAAACTTGGACGCGTGCTGTAAAATCGCGCTTACTGAACTCGTCCTTTAATATACCATTTACAAATTCCAAACTGATTTGTTTTGTTTAACCAAATTGGGAAAAGGATAAACATAAATGCTAAATATTTTTTATGGATACAACTTAATATACAAAATAATATTTTGAAAATTAATATTTTGAAAAATTGTTGTTGTTATTAATTTTTTATAATAAAAGAAGAGAATTTCTTCGAACGTATTCGAATAACGAATGTGCTGAAATAGCAAGACACGTGTGAGAGACATAAAAAAAAACTAGTAATGGTAGCAGTTCTTATCACGTAAAAAGTATGTTCTGTTGACTTAAGTAACTGATAAAAAGTATCACGATTTTATATAAAACTAGATAAAACCGTAGGTATCAAGTTTAATACGATTTCACAGAAAATTATCCAAATTGCTGATAACGGGCGTGAATTTCTTCCCTCTTCCTGTTTACAGTGAACGTGCACAGTGCCTGGCAGTGTCTTCGAGAACTAATGATAAGATATTATTGATTTCGATTAGGATTACGTCATGCGGCAGTTTACGCATACAAAAGGTATATTCTTCATTAAAGGCAGGAAGTACAGCGCTTCCATTACCGCATGCAACGATTCATTATAATAGCCACCTTTTCCTTGAATTTTTCGTTGCAATTAGAAGCAGATTAATACGCGACGAGCAGTTTTGTAATAATCCCCCTTTTTTGGGATAATAAGAAATTTGAATATTTTTTTCCGAATCTTTATTGACCGGACTAAAATTTGAACTAAACCATTATTTTTGTAATTAATATCTTTTTAAAAATTAATAAATAAAAGTGCAAATTAATTAATTTAAATTTTTAAATTAATTATAATTTGTAAAACGTGTTGCGTTTTACAAATTAAATTTAAATTAAGTTTAGTTTTACATTGGTTAAAACGATAGTGACGTAACATACCATGTAATCAAGTCTGTTTTTTTGCATTTTGTATTGCAGTGTTTTGGTTAGAAAACAAACGTCAAAAAATGAAGTTAAAAATGAAAGCAGCTGTAGGACTGAAATGTCAGTGGTAATTGACGTCATCAACAAACCGCGCGAAAATGGCGGCATTTAAATAGCTCCAAATTTTTCTCTTTAATTTTTTTTTTAACTAAATTGGTTAAAACGAAAGTGACGTTACATACCATGTAAACAAGTCCGTTTATTTTACATTCGTATGTCATTGCAGTCTTTTGGTTAGAAAACATGTCAAAAACGTGAAGTTAAACAGCTGTAGTAAACAATGGACTGAACTGTCAGTGGTAATTGACGTCAATAACAGACCGCGCGAAAATCGCGGCGTTTAAACAGCTCAAAATTTTTCTCTATTTTAAATATTTTTTTAAACTAAATTGGCTAAAACGAAAATGACGTAACATACCATGTAAACAAATCCGTATTTTTTACATTCGGTTGTCATTGCAGTCTTGGTTAGAAAACAAACGTCAAAAACGTGAAGTTAAACAGCTGTAGTAAACAATGGACTGAACTGTCAGTGGCAATTGACGTCATCAACAGACCGCGCGAAAATCGCGGCGTTTAATATTTTTCTCTCAATTTGAAATATTTTTTTAAACTTAATTACAGCATTTTTAAGCAGTTTTATATTTTTTGCTATTTTATAACGGTGTAAACAGTAATTCAAAATATAAAAAAAATATTCCCCTATTGTAGATTGATACCGAAATCAATTATTCAACATGAAATGTAAGTGCACGCAATCCGGTCAGCATATTGTGTGTGATTAACACTTTTGCTACCTCGGTTTTTACAGACAAGACAGCAATGTTTGTGTTCGAGTGGGTTTCCACACAGAATGTATTTATACTATATATAAATAGTAAACGCCTTGGTAGTTTCAGTTTAATTTTAGTTACATTCAAAAATACATTTCTATACCGATAAAAACATAATTAATATCATTCCTATAACTTATCATTTATCTCGTTCCATAAATGTTTTGAAATTGAGGACCGTTTCTATAACTTATCACTTATCTTGTTCCAGAAATGTTTCTTTAAAATTTTGTTTCTCTTGTTTCAGGTGAGTTATCGATGTCAAAGCTGCGTTTTCTTGTTCGTATTGGTAAGATAAATTTAGTGTAAAGATGGTGTTTGGAAATGGTTGCAGCTCGCACATCATTTTACGTCCGTTGACCATGGTTTATTAATAAAACAGAAGGGATTCTATTTTTTTTTTTGAACAAATATTTAATTATCCTTCACGGTTTGATGAGCCCTCGTAGATAATTCGGACATTCGTTTCATAAACTCAAGGCGTTTTTTCAAGTTCATTAAAACGGGCAAAAAAATAATTGGGCTCTCAGTTCAAGGCGATTTTAAATAACCCACGCAATTATTCGAAAATATCTGTGATTATTGAGGGTTGTAAAACCACGCCCTGGTTTATAATTCTGGTTTAGCGGGACAGCGTTAGGGAAGTGGCCCAGGACGATGGCAATGACTCTTATTGAACTACCGGGGTCGACGTCTGCGTCGCGGCGCAGACCTCCAAAGCGGTCATGGGGTGGCGGCGGCGTTCAGGGTGAAGGGAAAGCGCGGGGATAGTGCAGTGCACCGGGCGTCACGTGACGTCTGCATCCCCCACCGTTAGCTGCAGCAGTTACTATGGATACGACGCCCCTAGAACGCATGGATTCTGCGGACGCGCGTACTACAACCACCCGAAATGGATTAAATTTCAATGAAATGATATTTTGCCTTAAGGGATGAGGGAATAAAAGGAAACTGTTAACTGATGAAAAGAGTTTATGTCGGTTGGTAAACTTGACCTCCTCGGGGTTAGTAATTGTGCAAATGATAGGGCGAGTCTTTGTCGGTTAAAATGCGGTAATTTTAACCCTTCCCCCTATTCCATATCAACCCTTTTCCGTACGTTTTGATATCGTTGGTTACTTCATTCCGTTTTATCATGATTTTGATAACCGAAAAAGGGGACCACATAGCACAAATAAATTAAATCTCTCCAACTGACTATTCCGCCATTCAAATTATACTTGGGAGCTAATTCTAAATCCTACAATTAAGCTCTACTTCTCACAACAATTACACTGTACAAAACTCATAAACCAGATAACACAAATATAATTACAACATCTCATAATTACATTTTCTAATCAAAAATACTTCCATAAATTTAATATTTTATTACAAACAAAAATATTTTAAATACAAATCTCATCTGCAAATCAACAACATCATCATCATCATCATCATCATCTTCAAATCATCTTCATCGTCTTCTTCATATCATCATCATCATCATCATCTTTAAATCATCATCATCATCTTCCTAGCATTAATCACGCTTTATTGCAGGGTCTGATTTTCTGCAATTTTTCTTCCATACTGATCGCTCTTGAGCGTCTCTAGTTGTGGTATTTACTGGTTCCTCCCGCATAGTAACCACCCAGCGCTTTCTCGGTCGCCTTCGTGGTCGTCGGCCTTCTGGACTAATGTCAAGTGCAGTTCTCGCGACTGAAGAGTCATTGCTACGCAGTACATGACCATACCAATGTATACGGCTCTCCCTCATTGGGATTGGAGCCACACCAAATGTAGCTCGAACATTATCATTCCTGATACGGCCCAGTCTAGTAAGTCCCTGTGTCTAGCGAATCATCTTCATCTCCATAACATATAGTAGTTGTTCATGTTTCTTCGTTTCTGGTCAGCATTCAGTACCACCATACAGTGCTACTGGTCGAACGATGGTTCTGTAAATTTTTGACTTCAGATATAGTGGGACATTCCGGTTAAAAAGGGCTCCAGAAATTTGGAACACAGGCTCAAAGAAATGGAAATTGTTTTCCCTTCTATACCTCTGCCTCTGCCTTCTTCATTAAGTTTTCCCTTACTAGTTTTTTGCCCTTAAAGACCACGGCATCCATTTCCCTCAACTTCAATTTCAGCCATGTAGCGTTGACTCTCTTTCTGGCATCTGTGAGTGTTTGACCATTTGAATAGTTTAGCGTACGTACCCAAGTATTCGAATACAGATGATTTTCGGAGTTCAGTGCCATCAATGTGAATAGATCCTTCACTTGGTACTCCACACTCATATACTCTGTCTAGTGCAGTTTTCCAACATTGAACATGCTGTTCCTATTCTTGGCGAGACTTGCAGGCTACAATGATATCGTCCGCATAGAGCAAGGTTCAGGGATTTGGTTTCAGTAGTTCGGCTGCGATGGTGTCAAGGCTCAAAGAAATTGAAATTATTTCCCTTCCACACCTCTGCCTCTTCTTCATTAAGTTTTTCCTTACTAGTTTTTTGTCCTTTTGGACCACGGAATCCACATCCATCAACTTCAGCCATGCAGCGTTGACTCTCTTTCGGGCATCTGTGAGTGTTTGACTATCTGAACAGATTAGCGTTCCCAACTATTCGAATACAGATGATTTTCGGAGTTCAGTGCCATCAATGTAAATAGATCCTTCACTTGGTACTCCACACTCCATATACTCTGTCTAGTGCAGTTTTCCAACATGGAACATATTGTTCCAATTCTTGGCGTGACTTGCAGGCTACAATGATATCGTCCGCATAGAGCAATTCGGATATTCGTTTCATAAACTCAAGGCGTTTCCAAACATTTCAAGTTCATTAAAACTGCCAAAAAAATAATTGGGCTCAGTTCAAGGCAATTTTAAATCACCCACGCAATTATTCGAAAATATCTGTGATTATTGAGGGATGTAAAACCACGCCCTGGTTTATAATCCTGGTTTAGCGGGACAGCGTTTAGGAAGTGGCCCAAGACGATGGCAATAACTCTTACTACCGGGAACTACCGGGGTGGACCTCCAAAGCGGTCATGGGGTGGCGACGGTCCAGGGATCTTGTTGCAGTAGTTCGGCTGCGATGGTGATGGTGAAGGCTCAAAGAAATGGAAATTATTTTCCATTTTGATTTTCCAGATGATTTTCGGAGTTCAGTGCCATCAATGTGAATAGATCCTTCACTTGATACTCCACACTCCAGATACTCTGTCTTGCCAATGTTAAGTCGTAGTTTTCCAACATTGAACATGTTGTTCCAATTATTGGCGAGACTTGCAGGCTATCAAGATATCGTCAGCATATAGCAAGGTCCAGGGATGTGGTTGCAGTACTTCGGCTGCGATGATGTCATGACAGATGATGAACAGGAGCGGTGACATAGAGGAACACCAACTCTGATGGGAAAAATTGTGTAGTTTACTCTAGCACATCGGACATAGTTGGTGACATTCCGATAAAGAAGCTGAACCCATTGAACATATGCTTCTGGTACTCCATGCTGTCGTAGTGCATACTATATTAGATCAGATCAAGAGTTACCCTGTCGAAGGCATTTTCAAGATACAAGTAATCTATATGGAGTGGTGTTCTCTTTTCTAGGTGCCTTGCCATCAAAAGACGAGTGGCGTGAATAAGATCGATTGTCCTTATAATCATCTTCATCATCATCCAGCTATACTTGTCCACTGCTGGACATAAGCCTCCCGTAATAACTTCCATCACCCACTGTCCCGTGCTGCTCTCATCCAATTGGGATTGATACGCTTAAGATCATTGAGTTCTTCTTCCACTTGTTTGAAGAACGGAATGGACATATTTGAGCGCTACGTAGGCTTCTTGGGGCGGTAATGGTCGGAAATATCAGAAGGCCAAGGTACAATCACGAGCTATACCTGATGTACCAAGAACCACCGATTTGTACATTCATCAGACTGCAAAGACTAAGCTGCTCAGGATGGACGACAACCGTCTGCCACTAAGAGCACTGAACGAAACAATGGAAGGCAGGCGGCCGGTTGGGAGGCCAAGGAAACAGTGGGAGGAAGAGACCCGTGAAGACGCATACCAACTACTCGGAGTAAGAGCGTGGAGAACAACTCTTCTTCCTCTATTTCGGAATGCATCGTTACGTGGTCTCCACTCCGTCACCCTTCTTGTTCATCTGTCATCTGTGACTCACTGGCCAGGTGTCCTGCCCAATTCCATTTAAGGTTGGCAATTCTCTCGATGGCGTCGGTTGCTTCACTTTCTACTCCACTTCTCTCAGAGACAGACCCAGCGTTACTCTCTCTATTGCTCTCTGTGGTATTCGTTTTCATTGATGATCTTGTTGAAGATATCTGCTAGAAACTGAGCTGCTTGTGCCCCAAGCATCTTCCACACCTCCGATGGAAGATCATCCAGTTGCCTTTCCATTTTTAATTTTCTTCATAGCGGTCTCAACTTCGGCAACCGTGATGGATCAAGTATAAGATCCGCAGTCGGTAGTAGCTGTGATTTTGGTAGCTGTACATTCTGTTAGGGTTAATGTTTTGGCCCCATATGTTAGTACAGGTAAGACGCACTGATTAAAGACTCTCATTTCAAGGCAGATGGGAATGTCGGATCTTAGGACATAGTCATAGTTCCGAAGGCTGCCCAAGCTAGTCCAATTCTTCTTGACAACTGTCCTTGGGGATTGTCCCTGTACCTTTCATGAAACTACATTGGTTTGAGGCAATCTTGAATATGTCACTAAGGCGATGTCACCTAGCTTTCCGATGGCTGCCCAACCTACTCCAATTCTTCTTGACAACTGTCTCTGGGGATTGTCCCTGTGCCTTTCATAAAACCCCATTGGTTTGAGGCATTTAATATCAAAGCAATATCAACGATACGCTCAAATATATTCATAGTGTGGCAAAGCAGTCGAATCGGTCGATAATTTGAGCAGTTGTTCACATGTCCTTTACCTTCCCAAATTGGTATTATTCGTTTTCATTGATGATCTTGTTGAAGATGTCTGCTAGAAACTTGGGAGATGCTTGGAGCACAAGCAGCACTGCGGAGGTGTGGAAGATGCTTGGGGCGCAACTTCCACACTTCCGATGGAAGACCATCAGGTCCAGTTTCCATTTTTCATTTTCTTCATGGCATTTTCAAGTTGGGCAACCATGATGGCTGATACTGGACTAAGTATAGAATATGCAGCTGGTAGTGACGGATGCGCAAATTCTTCATTGCTAATATTTTCGAAGTGCTGTTTCCATCGGTTAAGGATCTCATTAGGTTTCTGTAGAGGTTGTTGAACGGCGAAAATTAGAATATTTTGGTCATTTTATAAGACACCCGGAAAAATTATGAAATGCTACTCCTGTGCTAATGCGAGAGGGAAAATACCAGGCAGGCGGGGCATATGAAGAAGGAGAACATCCTGGTTAAAGAACTTGACGTTGTGGTATGGGAGTATACAGTTCAACTTTGCCGGGCCGCTGTCAACAAAACAATCATCGTCAACATGGTAGCCAACATGATAAACAACGATCGTTGAACGGTCATGGTACCACAAGAAGAAGAGAGGTTGTTGATTTTCATTCTTAACGATCATAACGAAACGAAGAAATACGAAGAACAGCCAGTATGTATTCCACTATAGACAGGATTGAGACTAGACAGCTACTATGGTACGGACATGTGAAAAGAATGGGGGAAGAAAGTTTACCAACAAATTTATTAGATTAGAAAAGATTAGAAAAACCCCATCATAGAAGAAGAGGAAGACCAGAAACGACGTGGGAAGATACCATCCGGAAGATAATGGAAGACAGAGCAATTGAGGAGAAAGACTGGCGAGACAGAGATCGCTGGCGGTCGAAATGTGGGAAGCGGCAGAGGCCGTAGGACCCACAAAAAAAAGAGATCATAACATGTTCCATATCTTGAGCAATGGCAATTCTTCGCTAGTCTTTAGATATTATTTGCTCCTTCTGCTGCTTTGAGCTCGTACATGTTCTTGTAATGGTCTGCTTTAGCCTTTGACACTTCCTGTTTAAATCTCATCTTCAAATGAAATTTATAATTACAGTTTTTTTTTAATTTCTTTCATAATGTCTGAGGCGTAAAATAAATTGTAAATTTGGTCGGGAATCCGCGATTCATCAAAAAAATAATTGCTCTCAACATTATACGCATTCAAAGCAGATGTGTTCTGATTTGTGTGTGTGTGTGGAACATAACGAACGCGATTAAAAATTCAAGCCGAATCAGCTGGAGGGTGAGGAGGTCGTTCGCGCGTGATAACAAGGGCGCGTTGTGCTCACCCCCCGCGCCAAAGGAAAAATCAAGCGCGCGCATAACCTTCATGCAAATGCGAAAAAGCTGCTTTATAGTTTTCTGTTGGGGATCTGAAAGGCTCAACCCCCTCGTTTTATTGTAAAACGAGCTCAAGGACGAAATCCTACACTAATATTATATTTCGGACATAAAATCTTTTCAATTACAGGGTAGGATTGCTATAAAAAATTAATTGTTTCTTAATTGAATCTCTGCATTTTGATTCTTAAAATATTTGTTTTGAGGTTGGGCGAAATATGTCTTAAATCATATTATTGGGGTTTGAGTGATGTATGGGTGTTGCACTTACATAACAGTTCCATGCAAAACGGTGAGCAGAGGTGGCGAAACAAAGTTTTTTTTATTACAAAAAGTGATGGCCCCGGGAGTCTGTATGTAAATACAGAGTAAAAAAAGAGGGTCACACATTGAATGGATCATGTCAATACAGACGAAAGACCGTGAATTAATTAGCACGTATTAAAAACAAAAATTGTTAATTTGTGTCATAACACCTTCAGCGACACGTGGTCGCAGCGAATCAATACAATATTATAACACATTTCTTTTTTTTCTTTAAATTTAATATCATTCTTTATATATTTTTTTGTTGGAACTATATTGTGTCTCGAACGTGATGACATTACGAATCAGAAAAGAGACAACCTTGGCTGGTTACGACAAAAGCCCAATACCAGTGCGCGCCTTTACGTAACTGGCCTACGCGTTTCGAAAAGACAATCGTTCCGAACTTTCGGTTCGCAAACTCTCAGGTAATCGATACAAATCGCAAACATACTCAGCATATGCTAAATGCAAACAGAATCACTGACACCATTCCGAATCGTGCATAACGGCTACTCAAATTTCGAATCGATCTATCAAACTATAAGAATGAATTCAATTACAAAATAAATTACTATCTATGTGGAACGAGTGGAAAAATGGAATTTACCATTTATGCAATGCAAATCGGTTTATCTATTCCATGTGCGAAACTCGCACTGAAATGTTTTAACTCTTTGTCTTGTTGATATCTCGCTATTAAAATTAGTTTCGAAATTTCAATTAAATTGTAATAAATAATTACGGGTATGATTCTCAAAAAGAAAGAAAATCCACTTAAATATCAATTATCCTTGAAGCTTCACAGTCTGGTAAAGAACTATTATATTACACCTCAGTTTAACAAACAATATAATATATTGTAGCTTAACTACAATATAATAAAAGGAATAAAATCTTAAGATAAAATAATATATTGTTTATTATACAAATGTATATTATACATTTGAACAGAAGGTCATCAATGTATAATTTTGGGTTCTGTGGGAGAGACAGGCCCGTAACTGGTGGCGTCTCCGTGATTCAAATTGAACTAACATAAAACTTACATGGGCGGGTTGACAGTTTGGCAAAGAACTAATTACTCCTTTCAAAATAAAGGTTACATTAGGTTATATACTGATCAGATAAAACTAGTCCACATATCGCGCGGTAGCGCGACCTCTCGATCCGAAATAAGGAAAAATATTACACTTTCTAGTTATATAACAGACCCTTCACAAAATATCTTCAAATTATTTTTTACAACGTCTATGTCTTTTCACTACAATGCGCATGCGCAAGACTATCTAATAGATCTGAAGTTGCAGACGGAACTGTCTCTCCTTCTGTTCCAACAGGTCAACAGGTTCAAATAGGTCATCTTCTTCTTCTGTCGGCACTACGGTCCATGTAGAACCTTGGCCTGCTCAATTACTTCCTTCCATTCCTCTATCTAGAACCTTTCTCATCCAACTTCTTATTTTCATTTCTCTTAGCTCATTTTCCACATCATCGCTCCATCTTTGCCTCGCTTTCGCGTCCCCTCTGGTTTTTTGTCAAATGCCATTTAGGTCATCTTGGACCACGCAAATATCATCTCATGCGGTGATTTCTCTTTGTCTTCCTCGCCAGTAGTTCTTGATTCTTTCGGACTGCTCCAATATCTTTTCTGCAGTCCATTCCCCTCGCTTGGGGGGTTGCTTTACATACACATAGGACGTTTAAATTCATATATCATCCTTCTGTACTTTTCTCGTTCCAAACAGTAAGTCATAAAATTTGAACACTGCCATGTCTTTACATACTCGAAGTAGTACTCGAAGTGTACTAGACTTATGTCTAGTACATAAAGACAAACACTCGTTTAAGAAAATGCAATGTATCATGCACACGGCCCGAGAATATGCCAACTCTTGCACACAAGAAAGGCAAATTTAACTATTTGTAGAAAAAATCCAATACACTGCGGTTTTCGAATGCCATGATCAGCAACCTCGAACGGAGAAGTTGAACCAAAAAGAACACTTTGGGTTAGACCATGAGGAACATAAGATCATGTAAAATTTGAAGTTTTCCCTTGATTTTGGACGGAGTTTTGGAAGTGGAGTTTTTACAAGATTTGGAAAGCTTGGGAGACTGCGAAAGTTGTTAGAGCTTCTCCTAGATTTTCGGAAAAATCGATGCTTTAATAATGGACCAGGCATAGGGAACTTAAGGAATTTTAGGAAAATTCAAGTTTGGACCGAACTTTGCGGAGCTAAAGAATTTACCGAAAAATTTCGACTTTTTCCAATTGTTGTTTGGACGGGAAACCGCGATGCCAAATGGAAATTGGGTTTTGGGAACCGTTGAGGGTTGAATTTTGAATTGAAGAAACGAAAGTTGCAATACTTAGGCCGCATCTCCAGAAACGAAAAATATGGATTGCAACAACTCATAATCCAAGGCAAGCTAAGTGCTGGTCGATATTTTGGCCGCGCAACTTGAGTGATTGGTTTGGAGAGTAATTGGCGGAACTGTTCCGTTCCGCGATGTCAAAAAAAAATTCCACAATGATCAGCAATGATCCAACGGAGCAGCTGACCAAGAAGAAGAACAGTTTGGTTTTAAAATTTGAAGTTTTCCCTTGATTTTGGACGGAGTTTTTGGAAGTGGAGTTTTTACAAGATTTGGAAACCTTGGGAGACTGAGAAAGATGTTGGAAGGTTTGGAGTTTCCTCTAGATTTTCGGAAAAATCGATACCTAGATAATGGACCAGGCACAAGGAACAGAAGAAATTGTAGGAAAATTGAATCCTAATTTGTGGAAAAACTACAGCTAGAACTTTGGACCGAACCTTGCGGAGCTGAAGAATTTACCGAATTTACCGAAAAATTTCGACTTTTCCCAATTGTTGTTTGGACTGGAAACCGCGAAGCCAAAAGGAAATTGCGAACCGTTGACTGTCGAATTTTAAACCTGATTAAATCTGTTTATTAGCTGATTAAACCCGAGGCCATAGGAGGAGGAGGGTCCAGAAGGAACCATCTTTCCCTACTTTCGCGTTTTCCCAAGAGTCTTTATACAATCTTTTCGATGCTCTTTCCGGAGGATTTTCTCTTCCTTTGGTCGGGATCGAAATCTAAAATTCCACCGTCAACGGTTCCCAAAACCCAATTTCTTTTGCCTTTCGTAAAACTAGCTCTGGCAGTATTTTGAACCGGAAATTTGTCCGATTGTCCTTCGAGATTTTTTTTATATTGTTCACAGTTATATACAAACTTTTTTTTAATAAATTCGTAAGAAAAGGTGTCGGCTCCTAGCGATGTTCACCTATACAACCACACGCCTGTATAGTGTTAATAGAGTTTTTTCAATAGTTCGTACATTGGTCATAATTTCTGTTTTGGCAAAGGAGATCTGAAGAATCTCCGCTATCTCTTTTAACTGGACAATAGGAAATGAGTCAGAAGAACAGGACCTCGAAATAGGAAGCCTAAAGAGAACCAAAGAATATAAATATTTGGGTTCCATAATAACAGAAAAAGGGAATTCAAAGAGAGATATAGAAAACAAAACTCAGCAAGGCAGAAGAGTGGTTCGCATATTGAATCCTTTAAAATGGTCAAAAAGTATGAATTTAAATGGTCAAAAAGTATGAATGAAAGACAATATATAACGCAAATGTGGAACCTATCATGACTTATGGGGCAGAAACTTGGCTACTGACCCAGAAAGATAAAAGGAAAATTGAAACAACAGAAATGGATTATCTGCGGAGAGCAGGCGGAATATCCAGAATAGAGCGGGTTAGAAACGAAGAAATACGAGGAAGAACAGCCAGTGTGTATTCCACTAGACAGGATTGAGACTAGACAGCTACTATGGTACGGACATGTGAAAAGAATGGGGGAAGAAAGATTACCAAAAAATTTATTAGATTACCTCATCATAGAAGAAGAAGAAGAGGGGGAGGACCAGAAACGATAAGGGAAGATAACATCCGCGGAAGATAATGGAAGACAGGGCAATTGAGGAGAAAGACTGACGAGGCAGAGATCGCTGGCGGTCGAAATGTAGGAAGTGGCAGAAGCCGTAGGAACCCCCAAAAAAAAAAAAAAAAAAAAAAAAAAAAAAAAAAAAAAAAAAAACGAGAAATCTTATTATTTTCAGACTACGACTACATCCGCCGCGTTCGACTGCTCGCTCACTGCACTCCTCTGATGTAGTGCCCTCCAGCAGCATTAAATATCTTGGACTATTGGCTCTAAACACAAATTCAACGCCAAATTACGTAAGTCTCAGATAACACTTAGAGCCTTAACGTACGGCAAGCAGGGCATTTCCGCAAAGACCGATTTGAAAATCTACAAATATATCTATCGTCCCATTTTTGATTATGGACATGTAATTACGTCTACCAATAATTCATGTACCTCTACCACGAACCCTTGAGGTCGCAGAGCGAATCGCATTACGTCTCATCACCAAACTCAGACATCTAAACAACCCTCCAACGAACTTCTCTATAGACAAACCCGGGTCCCTCCAATTGCTGACAAACATGACAGACTTAGGAGAAATTTTAAAAGCAACCCCATAACGTTCAACATCCTTGACGCAATTTGCTTAAAACATAAGGTAAATGAGGCCTCATACAGCCTCGCGATAGGGTACTTTGATCGGATCCTTTCCCATGCTTGGCATGGTGACGATCGGCTGGAACAGATACGGGATTCGCCTCTTCCTTGTTCAATCGGGCCAGAACTTTCTCCAGTTACGCTTCTTGATGAAGGAAGATTGAACCATTTGCGAGCTGTTCTAAATAGTATATCGCCTTACTGAAGGTGATACTAAACTCTTTCTTCAATTCATTGAGCAGTAAGGTGGCCAGACCCGAGTCAATGGAGGCAATAAGTCTATGTATATAGCCAGGATCAATTGAAGTTCTCCATTCCAGTTGGAAAAGACATTGCCGAAATTTGCTTAGAACGTCTGTTGGATTATTACATTTCGACAGGTACATAAGGCCTCCTACAGCCTCGCGATAGGGTGCTTTGTTCGGATCCTTTCCCATGCATGGCATGGTGACGATCGGCTGGAACGGATACGGGATTCGCCTCTCCCGTGTTGAATCGGGCCAGAACTTTCTCCAGTTACGCTTCTTGATGAAGGAAGATTGAACCATTTGCGAGCTGTTCAATTTGGAGTCCTAAATAGTATATCCCCTTACTGAACTCTTTCTTCAATTCATTGAGCAGTACGGTGGCCAGTCCCGAGTCAATGGAGGCAATAAGTCTATGTATATAGCCAGGAGCAATTGAAGTTCTCCATTCCAGTTGGAAAAGACACAGGGATCTGCATCTCTTGCAACTAAGTTGCATTCTAAGTAATTATAGAATGCAGACAAACAATAACTATCGATAAAGCAAATTTGATTCAATTGGACGTATCCCATCCGCTTCTGTTCTGGTTGCAAACACGATCGGTCCCATATTGATACCCTAAAGGTTGTTTCATGTAAATGCTCTCCTGGAGGTCACGGTTCTATACCGTGATTGTTTCTATAGGTTGACTTTATATCGAATTAATAAAACTGCATTTTCTTTGAAGACGAAATGGAAGCAATCGCTCTTATGGAGTCGAAACGAACTACTGGACTGAACGTCTCAAAATAGTTGACTGCATGCCGTTGTCTGAAGCCGCGAGCCACCAGTCTATCTTTGTAGCGATTAATGGTCTCATCAGGATTGAGTTTAATTTTAAAAATCCACTTGTTGTCGATGACTGCTTCATCTCTAGGCGGGTTGATTAAGGCCCAAATATGGTTTTCTTGTAGGGAGAGAATTTTATCGTCCATGGCTCTCTTCCACTCTTTCGCTTTGACACAGCTGACAGCTTCTTCGTATGTGTCGGGTTCAGAATAATCTGTACATTCTGCGTAATCTTATTATTTCATACGTGAGTCTCGTTTCTGATCTCGTCTTCAATCTTTGACTCTGACACGGACAGCCGTAACATTTCCTTCATAAATTTGAACTGCTCGTTCTGGGCTCGGGCACGTTCGGGTTGCTCGTGTTCAAATTTATGAAGAAAATCCGGAACGAGACCAGAAACGAGACTGTCGTGTGAAACCTTTGAATACTTATCTCATATTTCATCACTTTCAAGACAAAAATACCTTTTTCTTTTCTTTAAATGGGTCAATATGTACCTTCCAAGAATATGAAGAAAACTTGAAATTAAATCTTTATTTCATTTTTATTTTAATTATGTCGGTCATAAAAATGTTGAAACGTTTTATTTTTTAATTTATATTTATAAACCAGGAAATCTTATTGTTTATATAAAGTGATGTAAGGCACATTCTGGAATGATGTTGCAGTAGAGTTTATTAAAGTCTATTTTTATAGCTTTACGTTGATGGGTTAAACCGTCGTCCACGTGAAGCCAAAAACTGTTACTTTGAAACCTGAAGAATGCAAGTAAATCTAGCAATTTAAATACTGGAATATAACATTAAAATAGCTATTTTGTTAAATAATATTCTATGATTCATCATGTTTTTGATTTAAAATAATTATTAATTTAATGATTCTGTCTATTCGGTTTTTATCTAATCACTAAATTGTAATCAATGATTTAATGTTTGATTTAATTTTGAAGTAGGATGTTTGTTATTTTGTAACACAATTTCAAGAAACCGAGTAAACGTTTTAATTGAAAATTCGTATAATTTTATAGCCAATCAATAAAAAAAACTCGCTTAAGTGAATGAATGATCTTTGAATAACTCGCATTCTTACAGCAAGAAATAAGATAAACGGCATTTTATTACCTTTCATTGAAACGACTTAAACTCGTAAAATTAAATAAAAATCACACAGAAATTTAAATGTTTTTGAACTCGAAATTTAAATATGTCTGGGCTCGAATCGAGTGTTATTTTTGTATTTATTCAAAGTGTATGAAATAACATGCATTTGGAAACGGCGCACGGCGCCTTAAATACCGATTTTTTAGCACATATTGGCTCATAATTCAGTAAATATTTATACAGTTTTTACTACTAAGTGAACACATTTTATTAGTACATCTGTTATCACATGATAAAACAGCCACAATTACATAAGTTAGTATGAGGAAACGGATGGGATACGTCCAATTGAATCAAATTTGCTTTATCGATAGTAATTGTTTGTCTGCATTCTATAATTACGCCGAAGAGGAGACGGAACCGAAGGGAAATTTTACGTTACATAATTTTTGTGCCGTTATCCATTACAATAAAAATATTTTTAAAAACGTTTATTTGGGAGAATTATTGATGGAAAATTTTCGAGGTGTTTTTGAGTTGGAAATAGAGCCCGGAAGAAGTCACTAGCCGCGACGCATTTGTGTCAACCAGAGGTAGATGAACGTGAGACGCGTGTGGGTGCATATTCAAATATATATTTATGTTTAGTGAGATTTGTTTTTTTTTCTCGTTTACGAAAACAGATCAAACATTAAGGAAATTGTGTTTATGGGACAAAGATTATTTTTGGATTTTTTTTTTGTTTCTACAATCGCTCACCTGAGGCTACATCATGGGTTTTTTTAACACAAACAAAATATTTCGCCACAAGTATTTACAATGAGAATCGTTTTATGGATGGCAGTTCTAGTTAATATTATCTCTAGTGCAATTTATGTAATGATAAATACATGAGCTATTTTATTAGTTTGCGTTATATTTTTGTGCGAATTAGTGCAGAAATTGGTCCTTCACTATAATTGCATCTCTCTAATAAGAGAGAGAAAAAAATATCAAGAGCTACTTCAAAAGTTTTTTTCTTATTTGTTGTAATTTTATTGGAGATTCTACTAGTGAGACAGAAACATTTTTTTATATAATGAGATTCTTGAGCAGGTGTAAAAGCTATTCCAACACACGATAAAACGAGATTGAAACAATTCTATTTTAGTTTTAGAGGAAACTCTGAGAATGGAATGTAATATTATTTCTGTGTCAAATTCAATTTAAAAAGTTATTTCTGTAAAAAAAAGTTTTTCTTTTTGGTATTGGGTAATAGAATCGTGTAGCCGGAATGCGATTTCAGTAGCGGGAATTATTCGTGTGTTTGTCTATAAGACAACGCGCCGCGCTGGTATATAAAAACACTTAGCTAGATGGTCTATTATTACGTGGTGGCATTTACCCGAGGATATTTCTAGACCCAGATGCTAGACTGTAAAGCGAGTGCAATGCTGTCGCCTGGAGCGCGGCCAGCTCGTTGACATTTCCACGCGGGTGCATTCCCTCTTGCTGAGACCGCGCACACACAAACTCTTCTTCAATATTTTATATTTTCCACTCATAAAAAAAAAACATCATTTCATTATAAACTCAATAATTAATCTTAATCTAAATATATACCCAAAGCTTCATTGTAAAATCACTCTGAATTCTTTCATAATAGTAGTTTATGATAGAAGTGTGTGAAGAAGGACTTTTGTGCATGAGTTGCGAAGTTGAAAGCACGAGTCGAAGGTTAAAGAGCCCAAGTTTAAAACTCGCAATGACTGCAAAATAGCTTTTCACACGCGTGTCTAATACACTATGTTATCTAAGAAGCATGTTAAAATTAGGGATTGTAATTCGGAAAACCGGATCCGGTGATCCGGCGGATCCGGCATCATTAACGTTTAGCGGATCCGGTACGAATATACCGGATCCGGTGATGTTAATTTTTATTAAAATAATCGCGCTGTTGCATGAGTAGGTTAGATTAGGTTAGTATTTTGAGTTATAGTTAGTATTTTGGAAAATAAGGCAGCGACAGATCAATGAAGATGAGGTTGAAATTTTACAAAATCAACATTTGTAGACCCTATTTTCCTCACTTTACGACTATTTGGAGGACCTTTGGAAATCTAAAATCCACAAATTTTTCCAAAAAGTCCAAATTTTGAAAATCTAAAACCAATTTGTTATTATTTTGAAAAATGAGACAACGACAGATCAATGAAGATGAGGTTGAAATTTTATAAAATTAACATTTATAGACTCTCACTATTTTCCTGACTGTGCAACTTTTGGAAGGAATTTTGTAAATCTAAGAATTACAAATTACTCCAAAAAGTCCACATTTTGATAACCTAAAACCGTTTTGTTAATATTATCAAAAATATGGCAGCCACAGATAAATGAAGATAAGGTTGAGATTTTACAAAATTTACATTTGTAGACTCTCACTAGTTTCTTTCCTGGGTGACTATTTGGAGGAATTTTGGAAATCTGAAATCGTTTTGTTAATATTTTGAAAAATAAAGCAGCGCCAGACCAATGAAGATGAGGTTGAGATTTTACATAATTAACATTTGTAGACTCTCACTATTTTCCTCACTGCGCGACTATTTCGAAGAATTTTGGAAATATAAAAACCAAAAATTTCTCCCAAAAGTCCAAATTATGAAAATCTAAAACCAATTTGTTATTATTTTGAAAAATGAGACAACGACATATCAATGAAGATGAGGTTGAAATTTTACAAAATTAACATTTGTAGACTCTCAACATTTTCCTGACTGTGTGCAACTATTTGAAGGAATTTTGGAAATCTAAGAATTACAAATTACTCCAAAAAGTCCACATTTTGATAACCTAAAACCGTTTTGTTAATATTATCAAAAATGTGGCAGCCACAGATCAATGAAGATGAGGTTGAGATTTTACAAAATTTACATTTGTAGACTCTCACTAGTTTCTTTCCTGGGTGACTATTTGGAGGAATTTTGGAAATCTAAAAACGACAAATTTCTCGAAAAAGTCCAAATTTTGAAAATCTGAAATCGTTTTGTTAATATTTTGAAAAATAAGGCAGCGTCAGATCTATGAAGATGAGGTTGAGATTTTACATAATTAACATTTGTGGACTCTCACTATTTTTCTCACTTTGCGACTATTCGGAGGAATTTTGGAAATCTAAAAACCACAAATTTCTCCAAAAAGTCCAAATTATGAGAATCTAAAACCAATTTGTTAATATTTTTTAAATGAGGCAACGTCATATCAATGAAGATGAGGTTGAAATTTTACAAAATAACATTTGTAGACTCTCACTATTTTTCTGACTGTGCAACTGTTGGAAGGAATTTTGGAAATCTAAGAATCACAAATTACTCCAAAAAGTCCACATTTTGATAACCTAAAACCGTTTTGTTAATATTTTTAAAAATAAGGCAGCCACAGATCAATGAAGATGAGGATGAGATTTTACAAACTTTACATTTGTAGACTCTCACTTGTTTCTTTACTGGGTGACTGTTTGGAGGAATTTTGGAAATCTAAAAACCAGAAATTTCTGCAAGAAGTCAAAATTTTGAAAATCGGAAATCGTTTTGTTAATATTTTGAAAAATAAGGCAGCGCCAGATCAATGAAGATGAGGTTGAGATTTTACATAATTAAAGAATTTTGTTACATAATTAGAGAATTTAGGAGAATTTTGGAAATCTAAAACCCACAAATTTCTCCAAAAAGTCCAAATTATGAAAATCTAAAACCAATTTGTTAATATTTTGTAAATGAGGTAACGACATATCAATGAAGATGAGGTTGAAATTTTTCTAAATAACATTTGTAGACTCTCGCAAATTTTCTGACTGTGCGACTATTTGAAGGAATTTTGTAAATCTAAGAATCATTTAATTTCTCTAAAAAGCCCAAATTTTGAAAATCTGAAACCGTTTTGTTAAAATTTTGACAAATAAGGCAGCGCCAGATCAATGCAGATGAGGTTGAGATTTTTACACGGAAACACTTTTTGGTCGTTGTCCATGTAATCTAGGGTAACCTAGATTTAATCTCAATAAGTTTATGGTTAGTTTAAGTTATATTAGAGCCCTATAAATCCAGACTGAGAGGCGGAGACTTCTCGATTCAAAATAAGAAACATTAATTCAATATCCTTCAGAAAATTTAGTTTCACTGCGTCTATGCTTTTTGTTTTGTGACGTGAGTTGTTGCCATAGTAACAACGAACAAAAACCGTTTAATAATGAAACTCCATTTGATTTACATTGGACTTTTACTTACGATTATTATAATCGTGTGTAAAAGTCTCCATTTTACACACGATTATAATAATAGCATCCTTATAACATACAATAAAATACTTATTAATGTGTTCAATTTGGTGTGCGAGTAGATAAAATAGTTTTACAATATTTATCAGTCAATGTAATATTAACAGACGAAACTTCGCAAACATCTTCTACAATTTATAAACTACACAATATTATAAACCGTTCGACAATTACCCAAACTGTTTATTTTTAGAATTACATTCCAACAATTTTCGAAAATTCTTTTATTTTTCATCTGAAATATAGAATGTATAATCCGAAACGGGGGTTTCTTAGTTAGTAAAAATCAAATTTGAGCTTAGATTATTCAAGATTCACTTAATAAAGACGGAACAAAGCTTGAATATATAAATATACTCAACCTTTCCGGAACTCTATAATACTAATGAGTCTTTTTAGGACTACCAAAAACAAATCTCGTATGAAATTTGTCAGTTATTCTATAGCTTTCAGTTCACCTTCGTGGCACTCAACAAAAACCATAAAAATAACATTGATTTTTAAGATCATGTCTTTCCGATACCTTGAGTGGATAGCCATCTGTGGACGCGTTTCGAGATTTATCTCTCATCAGCACAGCTTTGCTTCCATGAACAATATTTTGTAAATCACTCACTTAAAATCCCATGTGTTGATTAGGGTTAGATGTTTTTAATTTTGACATTTTGTGAGAGAGACATGAACTTAGCAGGTTATTGATATATTAAAGATAAATTTTGAATTGGTAAAACCATACAACATTATAGATAATCAGATAAACTTATTAAAGAGAAAATTCTTTATTAAGTTTATCTGATTATCTATAATGTTGTATGGTTTTACCAATTCAAAATTTATTCAGGATTCATTTTCCAAATTTGTTTAAATCTAAGATTTTGTCAATTTTTCCAAAATTTTCAAATTTTCCAAATAGTTGCTTTGCAATTGAGTCAAGAAAGTTCCTGTCCTTTGATTCCACAATGCTAAGAAATATCAAATCGAGACAAGATTCAGATTCGATGTTCTGAAATTTGAGAATGAACAATTTCAAATTACATCAAGTATCTGCAAACTTTATATTGGGTCTTAATTTAGAGCACGTATTACGAATTCTATGCTAGATCATTTTAAATGGGCTCCAAAGGTTACATTTTGAGTCTAGAAATTGAAATTCACCCCATTACCCATTTCGATGTAGCCTTTAACCCCATGATGTAGTTGAAGATCCTTTTGGTCAGTCTGCATTCATCCATTTTTAGTAGGTGTCCGTAGAACTTCAAGTTAGAAGATCCGTGATCTTCTGAGTGTATTTGTAAAGTTCTTTCTTTTTGCCATTCAAATTTATGTTTGGATTGTTCGATAGTCGGGCATAACATACTATGATTTTTAATATATTCAAATTCAATTTAATTAGATTATTTAACTTCTACCTTTACTATTTAATTTGGCCAACTATGGCCCGCAAAGAACTTAAGACTTTTTGGATTTTCTCCTTTTCCCCTCCCAGAACTAGGGATTGCAATCCTGAAAACCGGATCCGATAATCCGGCGGATCCGGCATCACTAAACGTTTACCGGATCCATAGATTCCGTCGGATCCGGTCGGATCGAAGGTATTTCGGCCGGATCCGACCGGATTGAAAATGACACCGAATTGCAATCCCTACCAAGAACCTCTTCTTGCATTCGCTTCTTTTCTTTCTCTCCTCATCGGAAATGATCCGTTTGGGCTTCCTCATTGTTGGTTTCACCTGAAATGCTTTTATACTGTCTACTACTCTCCTTCTAAACTCTCTTCTGTTGTGGGCCATCTGTAGTGTGATTCCAACTTCTGTCGCATCCCTTTTCACCTCATCTACCCAATTAAATGTAGCCTTTAATCACATGATGTAGTTGAAGATCCTTTTGGTCCGTCAGCATTCATCCATTTTTAGTAGGTGTCCGTAGAACTTCAACTTCCGCGTACTCTTTGTGTCTGTTACAAATTGACATTGACTAAAGGTTGAAGACATTTCCTCTACAGTCGCCTTTTGCAGCGATATTTTAGTAGTTCCAGTTCTCCCGTGCTGATCTAATCGTATTGCTCTTATATATCTATCTAACTGCTCTACATTTTCATGGTTAATTTCCAAGTCCAGTGATTATGTCGAAAGACACAATAGCATCATTAATCCTAGAAGCCTAATCATATTTTACTAACAATAACCGTTTGTGCTTGTGAGTAGGTAAAAATGCCCTAGATGCTAGTACCTAGACATAGACCCTAGAAGCCCATTCTAGGGTTAAAAACAGAATCATGATTTATACACCTCAGACCTTATTTTTATGCCAGTAACACCATCTTGCTACAATTTCCTCTAATCCAAATTTAATGTACTCCTAATATTTATATTGGCTTATTGCTTATAGCTTTTTCCTCCGTGATGATAATGATTGCGTGTTGCTAACTCACCACACAATACGTCATCCGAGACGGTTTTTGTTAGAAAATTTGTTAATAAACCAAATTGTTCAGGACCCGAGAGTTCGTGAACCGAGGTTCGACTGCATATTCTTCCAAAATCAGATTTAATTTATTAGATTTTAAAAAATAATCAAAACAAGTTGAAATGCATATTTAGATTGTTCTAAATTCATACTAGATATCGGAATAATAATAATATTATAATTAAATATTATTAATATTCATGAAACCATACTAATTATAGATGAAGTTATCTAAACTTATTAAAGACGAAATATAGCTTGAATTTATAAATATATGCAACTTGTTTCTAGCTCTATAATATTAAGTCCTACCAAGCTATGACAAATCTCTTAAAATCAATATCCTGCGTGGTATTAGCCAGGGAAGTATTTGTTTCAACAAGAGATTTGTCATAGCTTAGTAAGACTTAATATTATAGAGCTACGAACAGGTTGAATATATTTTTATATTCAAGCTATATTTCCTCTTTAATGAGTTTTAGATATGGGAAATTTGATTCGAAAAATTTGGAATGGAGATAAATTGTTGAAAATTGAGTTTAGCTTAAGATTCAGAAATGAATTTTAGACCATATAAAATACAATATGAGATGTTTAAAATTTTTCTGTGGCTGTTTTACTGTTCGAGAATCAGATATAATATATCGCGATTCATACAAGATATCTCAAATGTTGGGTTAGAATATTTAACATTAAAACGAGGAATTTAGAAAACAGGACTTCAGATATTTCAAATTTGAGACCAGAAATTATATTTCAAAATTTATATAAAACTTTATGAAAAGAAATTGATTTTTTTAGTTTTTTGAAGAACCTCGAACTGAACTGGAAATAAAATTAAATCTACATTTGAAATCTAAAATGTTTTGTATCGGGATTTCTCTGATTTGAGACTGGAAGATTTGGAAGAGAGAAAACATTTAAAATTTGACTTCCTATAGAATAGATTTATTAAATTTATTAAATTTGGGTTCGATAATTTAAAATGAAAACAAGAATAGTATAACCAGTGAAAATGGCAAAATGTGTCCGAAACTTTCATATTCCCGCCTTTTAAACATGTCGGACGCGCATACGCTTAACTAACCATTAAAAGGGATTGGATGTCTAATGTCTAAAAGGGAAAAGGATTGGATGTCGTATTCATTTATAATACAATGAGCTGTCGAGCCAAAAAGCCAAACGAGCTGTCGCGTTGTAAAATCAACTTTTCGGCACTCTGATGTAAATAACTATTCATTACGTCTTTTTTTTTGCTTAGAGACGCGATTTGTTGCCATAGTAACAACTAACAGAAAGCGTTTAATAATGAAACTCCATTTGATTTACATTGTATTTTTACGCACGATTTAGATACTTTTACACACGATTATAATAATGGCATCCTTCACATACAATAATTTACTTATTAATGTGTTCATTTTGGTTTCTGCTAGTGGATAAATAAACTTAATTTAAAATTAAAACTTATTGGAAGCTCCATTTGTCCAAAGATTTAATTCCTTACAATTCTGATGGGAACTAGAGTATTTTAGTTATAATTAAGTATGCTGTAACATCAAAACATTTGTTATAAATATTTCCACTTTATTATAAATTTTTCTGAAACTTGGATGTACAACGGCGGCATGTACATTCGTCATTCGCAGACTTGTTTTTATGGTAACCAACAAGCGAATTCGATTGCGCTCTATGCACACTACATGCTAAATATCTGCATCTAATTATTATTGGCTCGTTTATTAAACGTTTACCTTGAGAGAAACCCACATTGCGTAAAGCATCGGGTGCTTTGTATCCCGGAATAATGATAACTAACGTTACGATTGGTATCTTGCTGGGAAACTTATTATATCTATATATATCTAGCCAAGTTAGAACTATTTATCATACTTGAAAACGTTGCAAAAAAAAAAACTAAATATTAAATACAAATATTTTTATTGGAAATTATCTATTAAAATAATATAGGATAATTAGTTTTATATTAGTAATAGTGGACGTAGTTTACTATTAAACATTTTTTTGCTGTCTTTTAAGGATATCTTTTAATTTTTTTTTTTTTTTAATATAAATATATAATAATCCTCTATTGGCATAAATTTAAATACACTTCTATCGCCTATCTTTTAATTGTACAAATTTTTATTTGTTTTTCTTTTAATTCAATCTTCTCATAATAATTCTCATAATTCTCATTATACACCAATAAACTTCTCATAATTCTTATTATACACAAACAACCAAATGTAAATTTATGGAAATTTGGCAGTATTTTCCTATTTTTTTCAAAATAGATGCGTATTGTTCTGCCCTTGTGTAGTATCAGACGATTTGCTCGACAACATGCCTTTACTTCGTCGACAACCCTTCTAACCTTTACTTCAAGATCTGCAATACAATTTGTGGTGACCACAATATTCATATCATCAGCAAATAGTATTGTCTGCTTTAATATGTGATGGGAAGTAGTTCATAAAGAATTGAAATAATAGTGGTCCCAGAACTGATCCCTGTGGAACATTTATACATAAAACCTTCATACGGGATTGAGTGTTGTTAGCACTTACGACTAATTTTGGATCCTGTCTAATTTGAACCTGTCTGTCTAGTTTTGTTTGACTACTCTTTATGTCTAGCATTGTCTGTTTAGTCTTGTTTGTCTAGTCTTGTCTGATTTTTTTTTCGAGGAGAAAAAATGCATTATGCACTCCGGTAGTGTAGGACTCTTACCAACTAAAACCCTACTACTATATCTGATTCTCTGCTTAACACGCCTCTTTCTTCGCGTGCTTTTTGATGCTCAATTTTTTTTAGAACTTTGGTGACTATCCTCCAGCCTTCTTGGCTGAAGGTCAGTACTTTTGCAATGTTGATTTTTGTTGAGACAATGCAGCTAGTGTCTAGTCTTGTCTGTCTAATCTTGCTTGTTTAGTATTGTCTGTCTAGTGTGGTCTGTGTAGTATTGTCTTGTCTGTCTAATACCGCCATAATTCTATAATAATAATATCGTCTGTCTTGTCTCTCTATAACCGCCAGTCACTAATCTAAATTCGTTCTGAATCTATTGAATGGCCTATTAACTGCCGGAACTTTCCCAGCTAGGTGGAAGCAAGCCAGACCTGCACTCATTAAAACTGGAGATAAACCATTAGGAAATCCAACATCATATAGGCATACCTGCTTATTCGGTGCGTCCGACAAACTTTTGGAGCAACTCTTGCCATCACGATTAAAGAGAGAAATCGAGGCGGGAGTCGGACTGTCGGAAAAACAATATGGGTTTACAGACAGTAGATCCACTATTGGAGATTGCAGAAAAGGCCAAACGTGGTACGCAGAGGACTAGGCACATATGTGCTCTCCTAACATCATGCATGCCTTTAATCCCTTGACATACAATGACGTCTCTAAGACGTCGTGTATATGTCATAGGATCACATGTATATGGACACGTCAACGCGCATTTTATTCGCATGTCAAGGGGTTAACAGTGCACCCTGGAAACATATTATGGACAGTTTGACCATAAAGGGCATATCTCCTTACCTACTAAGAACAATAAGAAGCTATCTGAATAGTAGAAGCATACTACTAATAGGAGACCGGAAACTAGAAGAACGACAAATTAGTAGCGGTGTCCCTCAGGACTCTATTCTAGGTCCTACCCTGTCGAATGTGCTTTACGACGGAGTATTAACAATGAAGCTACCTACATTTGGGGGCTATCAAAATTGGCTTCGCGGATGATATTGCACCAGTCGTAACAGCGAGAATAGAACTAGAGCGGATGCTAACAGCAAACCATGCAATAGAATAGATCAGTGTTATACAAAACCCAACCAAAGGGATACCAGATTTAATAAAATATCCCAGGCTGAGCTGCCCAGGCACAATATGACGATGACGGAGCGACTTCCTCCTTATAGTAACATGAAACTGCACAACAACCTCCAAATGGCCATATGAAAAATGGACAATTTGAAAAGTTTTAAGCAGGCACTTTTCGACCTCTTAATCGACATTGAAGCGTACAACTTGGATGGATGAAAAGCTCAAGGAAAACATAACTAAATGTATAGGTAGCTATTTTTTGTAATTTTTGTAGAAATTTTTGTATTTTATACACAAGCACTGTTGCTTCGTCTATTGCCTTTTTGTTAGTTTTGGATTTTTGAGCTTCTGGTCAGGTTATATTACCAAAAAAAAGTGTAGACTTGTTTGTCTAGTCTTGACTGTCAAGTTTTGACTGTATAGTCTTGTCTGTCTGGTCTTGTCTGTCTGGTCTTGTCTGTCTGGTCTTGTCTGTCTAGTCTAGTCTTTTTTTTTATGGCCCCCCTGAATAGATCGACCACACCTGAACCGCTCACACATTACTTCGGTGTCTAGTCTAGTCTGTCTAGTCTAGTCTGTCTAGTCTAGTCTGTCTAGTCTAGTCTGTCTAGTCTAGTCTGTCTAGTCTAGTCTGTCTAGTCTAGTCTGTCTAGTCTAGTCTGTCTAGTCTAGTCTGTCTAGTCTAGTCTGTCTAGTCTAGTCTGTCTAGTCTAGTCTGTCTAGTCTAGTCTGTCTAGTCTAGTCTGTCTAGTCTAGTCTGTCTAGTCTAGTCTGTCTAGTCTAGTCTGTCTAGTCTAGTCTGTCTAGTCTAGTCTGTCTAGTCTAGTCTAGTCTGTCTAGTCTAGTCTGTCTAGTCTAGTCTGTCTAGTCTAGTCTGTCTAGTCTAGTCTGTCTTGTCTAGTCTGTCTAGTCTAGTCTGTCTAGTCTGTCTAGTCTGTCTAGTCTAGTCTGTCTAGTCTAGTCTGTCTAGTCTAGTCTGTCTAGTCTAGTCTGTCTAGTCTAGTCTGTCTAGTCTAGTCTGTCTAGTCTAGTCTGTCTAGTCTAGTCTGTCTAGTCTAGTCTGTCTAGTCTAGTCTGTCTAGTCAATTATTATATTTTAATAAGCAATATTAAAAGAAATCTCCAAAACTATTAAATAAACTAATAAAAAGTTTTTCCTTTCCCAAAATTGTAATATTAATTTCATCTCGCCTTATTTTCCTTGTGGAGGGTATGGTCCATGGAATCCTGGTTCTTCTTGTGCCATGTGGGGTGGTGGAGGTCCATGCATGGGTAATCCGTGAGGAGCGCTCATGGGAGACATGTTCATGGGCGGGGGATGGGCGCCAGAAACGGGAGGCATGTGACCGGGAGGCGGTAGGTTGGGGGGAAGGGTGTTGTAGACATTAGGGGGCATGGGGCCCTGAAAAGGGACGAATTGTCTGTCGTGGGGCATGGTCCCGTAACCCATCATCGGGGGCGCCATACTCTGTGGCGGCTGATGTGATTACGTTCCATTGAAAATCATAGTATGAGAACGTTGTGGTGGTTGGTAACCAAAGGGCATCTTATTAACAGATAAACTAGTATATTGCGGTTCCCTCATTAAGGTGTGATTTAGAGGGAAGATTTAGAGCCTCGACTAAATCCGAACTGAGCTGCGTTAATTGGGCGTGCATTCTGTCGCTCTCTAATTCTTTATCTATCAGTCCGCCCATACTATTAACTTCTCTTTCTAATCCTATCATTTCTTTGGTATCCGTCTCGGGATTCGCTGGATCTGCTTCGTGCAGTAAATGCAATAGTCTGTCGATCTTGCTCTCGTCAATCTCAATGTTTTCGGGTTCCTTGATTTCTTCTAATTGTTTGTCCAGGATTTCGTCTAGCAGCACTAATTTCTTCTTCTTCTCTTGAAGTAAGTGATCCGGGTCCATAGAAACATCAGCCGTGACAAAATTGGCGGCGAAAAGACCTTCTCCACGCTGATTGCTGCCCTTCCACCAATTTGGATCAGAATCATCAGTAACAAAAATTATTTCTCCACTGCTAAAGGTCAACTCGTTGTCTTCGGCCGCTTCGAAGTCGTAGGCGCCCGAACCTTTCGAGGCTTCTTGACGGGTGCAGCCGCTGCCGCCGCCATGGCTATATTCGTGGAGGGATATAAGGAAGTTGAAGCTCCTTCAAAGAAAGCTCGATTGCTTTGGCTATTTGATCCCCTTCCTCTTGAGATTGTACCACGTTCTGATCTTTACTAAACGTTGCTTTCGTTGTTTTCGGAGCCTCGTCGGGAATATAGCCTCGATTCTTCAACTTCATGTACAGCGAAGGAATTAGGTTCAGTTGCTCGTCGTTTTTGAATTCGCCCTCGGCCCACCATTTCAGCGCCGATTTCAGCGCTAGGGCAGCGGTGATGTGCAGTTTCTTCAGCAGTTTGCAGGCATCGTTTTCGAACTCCCTCGACGCGACTTCCTTGTGGAAATTTTTACAACAGTTTCTCACACACGCATCCAACAATGTGACTGGTTTTTCTTGTATATGCGGGTCGATATTGTTCATGCGTTACAAAATGGCCTTCAGATAATCCTTAGACTCCTGCGTGGATTTTCCGGCCTTGTTGCAGACTTCCATAATACTGCCCATTTTTTCTGAAGCAATGTTTTCATTCGTAGCCTTTTCAACATCCAATTCACAAGGCGATGGACCACCAAATAATCCCATAGTTTCAAGGATTTGAACGCGTTGCGAGTAGGAAAACGCTGCTTTGTGTCGTTCTCTCCGTTTTCTGGTAATCGAACGCAATTAGGAATATTTACATAATAATTGAATGCTCTTTTGGATTGACGATTAGTCTTGTCTGTCTAGTCTTGTCTGTCTAGTCTTGTCTGTTTAGTCTTGTCTGTCTAGTCTTGTCTGTCTAGTTTTGTCTGTCTAGTCTTGTCTGTCTAGTCTTGTCTGTCTAGTCTTGTCTGTCTTGTCTGTCTAGTCTTGTCTGTTTAGTCTTGTCTGTCTAGTCTTGTCTGTCTAGTATTACAATTAAAGTCTAGTAATACAATTAAAGTCCGTCTAGTCCATCTATTCCGTCTTGTCATTTAGAGATTTACGTTGAAGTTGTAAGTATATATTTATTAGATTATTTTTTTTTATCTGTTTTGAATGTTCTTCCAATCGTTGAACTGGCTTTGATACCTCTTTGTTGGCAACTAATTGCTCGAATCAATATTCGCAAATTAAATTATTTCATGCAAACTTTATCCGATTAGCCCGTTCATTTGTGGTCCAAAAACGGCACAAAGGAATTACAAATTCGCTTTGTATATGAAAAAATATATATGTCGGTGCGACAGAGGAATTGATATTTCGAATTAGCTTCGGCAAGTCGAAAAGGCATAAATCAACCGGACACAAAACCAATTTGATTTCTAGCGTTTCAAAATTCTAGCACTGAGTTTTCACACAAAATTTCATTAATTTTGCTTCGCCCATGTGCTTTAATGTGCTTCGCCCATATATTTTTTATGAATAAATATTGTTATCCCCGTACCCGGAAAACGGTGGTGCATGAAGATGCAGAATGAACCATGAACTGGACAGACTAATTGGAGGAGCGGACATCGTAAGGCATGTAAAAGCACTACGGTTACAATGGTTTGGACATGTTATGCGTATGGAAAGCACCCGAGGACCGAAAATACTGACGAACTGGAGTCCACATGAAAGAAGAGCTCGGGGTAGACCACGTAAGAAATGGCGAGATGACTGCATCGACGACCTAAAGATATTAGGTGCGAGAAACTGGCTGCAACTGGTTAATAGCAGGGAGAGATGGAAGGATGTTGTAACTCAAGCCAAGACCCACCCAGATGGAAGGATGTTGTAACTCAAGCCAAGACCCACCCAGATGGAAGGATGTTGTAACTCAAGCCAAGGACCCACCCAGGGCTGTAGAGCTATAGAAGAAGAAGAAATATTTTTATCTACTCGCACTACAAATGGAAAACATTAATAAGTAAATTATTGTATGTGAAGACTGCCATTATTATAATCGTGTGTAAAACCATACAGAACGTGCGTAAAAATCCAATGTGAATCAAATAGAGTTTTATTATTAAACGATTTCTGTTTGTTGTTACTAAGGCAACATCTCGCGTCACTAAATAAAAAACATGCTGCTACTATTTGAAATTTTTAAAGTGTACTTTTTCCGTGTGAGATTAAAGTACGAGCCGAAGGCGAGGTAAACTTCGCACTCATGCATAAAAGCCTTTCTTCACACACTTGTATTATAAACTACTATTTTTTATATATTTTTTTGCATAAATAGACCTTTTTACGGTTAGTTAAACGCATGCGCATCTGTCAAGTTTCAAAGGCGGGAATATGAAAGTTTCGGGCATATATTTAGTTATATGTTAAAAAGTTCTGGCATTTTTTGACGTATAACATGGCGGAAATTGCGCAAAAAAAAATTCAACTATGAAAAGGTCTATTTGTTGTGTTTATATTAAACAAAAGAAAATTCTTAAATCAAGAATTCATCATCATCGTTGGCACTACAACCCTGGGTGGGTCCTGGCCTCCTCAAGGATCTTCCGCCATCCGTCTGTGTCTTGGGCTTTGTTCTTCCAGTTAGTTACCCCTATGCTTCTCAGGACTTTTTCTACCCCGTCTATCCATCGCAATGTTGGTCTACCTCTTCCTCTATTTCCATCAGGTTCTGATCTAAGTGCTCGTTTTGTGGGTCTTTCGTCATTCATCCTCATTACATGTCCTGCCCATCTTAGTCTTCCTAGTTTTATTATTTTTACTATGTCGACATCTTCATATATTTGGTACAGCTCGTGGTTGTATCTGTTCCTCCATGCCTGGTTTTCTTGGACGGGGCCAAATATTTTTCTCAATATTTTCTTTTCAAAGACTCCCAGGAGGTTCTCGTCTGCTTTGCTTAGGGTCCACGTTTCTGAAGCGTATGTTAATCAAGAATTATGTAAAGCTAAAATATTTGAACTCCCCAAAAGTGGATCCTATCAATCATGTCCTTAATTAAGTTAAGTGACAGATGGAATTCTGTAGCTGTTTCAAACTAATCCACGTCCAAATTTTATTCTTCTTCAGAAGATTATATTTATGTATTCATTATACCAAATTATATTCCATCCAAGTATTATTTTAAAAAACGTATAAATAATTGGGGCGTTAAGGAAATGTATTATTTTTAGTGTAACAATGATGGTTCAGATAGTTTTTGGCAAGTCTCGTTTGTGTTGGGATATTTTTTGTTTGTAAAAAAACTCGAAAGAAAAGTTAATTGTGTAAGTGCTGTTTAGAAATAGCATTAGGGTGAGTCAGTTCAGGAAAATTGGCGACACTTTTACAAGTTTTTGTTCCAAGTTTTATTAATTTTTGATAAATAGATTGAAACAGACGCAGTAAATCGCACGAAGCCAAATTATTCCACTTCAAACTGTCTAGTTAAATATTATTTAGATTTATTTGAAGATATATTTAATCTTCTTATAATTCAGTTACTTTAGTTTTGCTAAATATAGTTTGACGATCCTAATAAACCAAAAGAGAATGAAGAAAAGTTTACAGAATTTTGAAAAAATTGCAGTTGGTTTATCAAAAACTAAGATGAATTAATAGTATATTACGTAACGAGAGTTGTAAGAACCATATTACAACTCTAGTTGAAACTTCTCGAGTAACCGAGTAACTTCTCGTTACTCGGAATTACGCAGGAATTAGGCGGAATTACGCAACTCCCCGCTAGACAGGTCGTGCGTAATTGTTTCGCGCGTACGTAATTGCCTTACATCTCGAGTTATGTACTACTTTATCTACGACTACACTAATGTGTTTGACATATCCACGAGAATACGTGCTCTTGTCGTATATTACGTTAAAAAATATTTATCTGGTAGATAAGATCTGTCTCCAATAACTTTGAGAGAAAATATTTAGGAATGGAACATATACAATGTTTCTGTTTGATAAATGTTTTTGTGAGACAAAGTACATGTTGTTTTAACACAATTTTTACTATGACATTAATTAATATTTAAAGTATGTTTCAAAATAATTCGATACAGTTCTTATTTCGTATGAATACATAATAAAAAAAATGCAAATAATTTAATGTGTTCCGACTTTCGATTTCCCATTAAATGTCAATGTAAACTGCAAAATAAATTGATGTTGAAACTGTATATGTAACTTTTATGTAATAATAACTATGGGTAGCATTTCTTTTTTATTGAATATTTCTTGCGCGGCTACTGGTCGCATCAGTTTAGTTTTCTCGTCCGTAGGACCAGGAAATCAAGCGCATCCTGTGCAATTAGCAATTAGTAGCTGATAATAATTGAAATGACACAAGTGCATCCGTTGTCAGGTGTGAGCAAATAAATCTACGCCGTGTATATGAATGAAGTTATAAATCGTTGAGTAATTTATTCCCCGTTCTTAGTATAAATATGTAAATGATGTGAAAAGCATCGGACTATGGAACAAGCTGCGTGAAGAATGCATTGCCCTGTGCTTAATATAGTCTCACTGACCTCCGCTGAGCGCATCGTCTATTCCAGAAAATCTTTAGCAAAACATTTTTCGATTTAACAGAATTTTACAAATATTCTTTTAATAGCGGCTTAATTAAGGTTGAGTTTCCGAGGGTATAAGAAACAATGCAGACGGAGGCAGAGAGAAGGGAATTCTTTAAATGAAACCTGTCTTCCACAAGCATGAAGAGTGGTCCATATTAAATCCCGACCTTACCTGGTCTGCTATTCCATTCTTGCATGCCAAGGTTATACCTCTTAGTCCATACTATTTATATTTTATTCTTTAAGAATTAGAGTTTTTTGTTCGCGAATAAATTCTTATCTCGAATATCTAATTGTCTTAATGCAATGAATAGAATTACGTCCATGTTAGTATTTACGCATATAAATTAGTTTCAAAAGGAATTCTTCGTGTATTAAAAACCCCACTACCATATACATTTTAATATATATCTCAGATTTTCAATTCGAGTTAAATTATAATTAAATTTCACCCATATAGTTTTTTATAAATAAATATTTTTATCTACTCGCACACTAAAAGGAATACATAAATAAGTAAATTGTTGTAAGTGAAGGATGTCAACATTACAATCGTGTGTAAAACCATGTAAATCGTGCCTAAAAATCCAATGTAAATCAAATGGAGTTTTATTATTAAATGGTCTGTTTGTTGTTACTATGGCAACAACTCGCGTCACTAAACAAAAAAAAAATAGAGAGAGAAGAAAAAAAAATAATCTTGTGTAAAACCATATAAATCGTGCTTAAAAATGCAATGTAAATCAAATGGAGTTTTATTATTAAACAGTTTCTGTTTTTGTTATTATGGCAACAACTTGCGTCACTAAACAAAAAAAAAAAATAGAGAGAGAAAAAAAAAATAATCGTGTGTAAAACCATCTAAATCGTGCCTAAAAATCAAATGAAGTTTTATTATTAAACGGTTTCTGTTTGTTGTTACTATTGAAAAAAAAATAATCGTGTGTAAAACCATCTATCTAAAAATCTAAATCGTGTCAAAAAATACAATGTAAATCAAATGGAGTTTTATTATTCAACGGTTTCTGTTTCTTGTTACTATGGCTACAACTCGCGTCACTAAACAAAAAAAATAGAGAGACGAAAAAAAAATCGTGTGTAAAACCATCTAAATCGTGCCTAAAAATCCAATATAAATCAAATGGAGTTTTATTATTAAACGGTTTCTGTTTGTTGTTACTATGGCAACAATTCGCTTCACTAAACAAAAAAATAGAGAGAGAAGCAAAAAAAAAAAAAAAAAAATCGTGTGTAAAACCATCTAAATCGGTGTTTAGTCGGCCCGCGCCCCACAGGCGGCAATTTGATTGTTAAGGGGGACAATTCTAAAATGGACTCGAGTTTATCCTCTTTGCTCCGGGCCATTTAAATGCAAAGCTAGGATTTCGGTACCAAAATTAAAAGAAAAAAGCAAATTCTTAAATAATTGCAGCCAATAAATATAAATTCGTTTAACGAGACCAAAATATCAACTGGGTTTTTGGCGTCGTCAATTTAACCTCGGAAGCGTCCGGACGCTTTTAATTTAAGAATTTTAGAAAGGCTTAGGTTAGGTTAGTAATCGTGCCTAAAAATTCAATGTGAATCAAATGGAGTTTTATTATTCAACGGTTTCTGTTTGTTGTTACTATGGCTACAACTCGCGCCACTAAACAAAAAAAAAGAGAGAGAGACGAAAAAAAAAATCGTGTGTAAAACCATCTAAATCGTGCCTAAAAATCCAATGTAAATCAAATGGAGTTTTATTATTAAACGGTTTCTGTTTGTTGTTACTATGGCAACAATTCGCGTCACTAAACAAAAAGAGAGAGAGAGAGAGAGAAGAAAAAAAAAATAATCGTGTGTAAAACCATCTAAATCGTTGTTTCCCAACGAGGGGCCCACGCCCCACAGGGGGCAATTTGATTGTTAAGGGGGGCAATTCGAAAATGGATTCGACACGAGTTTATCCTTTCTGCTCCGGGCTATTTCAATGCAATGCTAGGATTTCGGTACCAGAATTAAAAGAGAAAAGCAAATTCTTAAATAATTGCGACCAATAAATATTATAAATTCGTTTAAAGGGACCAAAATATCAACTGGGTTTTTGGCATCGTCAATTTAACCTCGGACCTCCGGACGCTTTTAATTTACATTGGATTTTTAGGCACGATTTAGATGGTTTTACACACGATTATTTTTTTTCTTCTCTCTATTTTCTTTTATTTAATGAGGCGAGTTGTAGCCATAGTAACAAAAACAGAAACCGTTTAATAATAAAACTTCATTTGATTTACATTGGATTTTTAGGCACGATTTGGATGCTTTTACACACGATTATTTTTTATCTTCTCTCTTTTTTTTTTGTTTAGTGACGCAAGTTGTAGCCATAGTAACAACAAGCAGAAACCGTTTAATAATAAAACTCTATTTGATTTACATTGGATTTTTAGGCTTTTTACGTTTGATGTTACTATGGCATTAATTCGCGTCACTAAACAAAAAAAAAAAAAATAGAAATAGAGAAGAAAAAAAAAATCGTGTGTAAAACCATCTAAATCGGTGTTTCCCAACGTGGGGCCCACGTCCCACAGGAGCAGTAATATAATACACATTAATATAATAAGTAAATTATTGTAAGTGAAGGATGCCATTATTACAATCGTGTGTAAAACCATCTAAATCGTGCCTGAAAATCCAATGTAAATCAAATGGAGTTTTATTATTAAACGGTTTCTGTTTATTGTTACTATGGCAACAACTCGCGTCACTAAACAATAAAAAAATAGAGAGAGAGAGAGAAGAAAAAAAAATCGTGTGTAGAACTATCTAAATCGGTGTTTCCCAACGTGGGACCCACGCCCCACAGGGGGCAATTTGATTGTTAAGGGGGGCAATTCGGAAATGGACTCGATACGAGTTTATCCTTTTTGCACCGGGCCATTTAAATGTAATGCTAGGATTTCGGTACCAAAATTGAAAGAAAAAATCAAATTCTTAAATAATTGCGGCCAATAAATAAAAATTCGTTTAACGAGACCAAAATATCGACTGGGTTTTTGGCGTCGTCAATTTCACCTCGGAACCCCCGGACGTTTTTAATTTAAGACTTTTAGAAAGGCTTAGGTTAAGTTAGGTTAGGTTAGGTTTAGGTTAGTAATCGTGCCTAAAAATCCAATGTAAATCAAATAGAGTTTTATTATTTAACGGTTTCTGTTTGTTGATACTATGGCTACAACTCGCATCACTAAACAACAAAAAATAGAGAGAGAAGAAAAAAAAATAATTGTGTGTAAAACCATCTAAATCGTGCCTAAAAATCCAATGTAAATCAAATGGAGTTTTATTATTAAACGGTTTCTGTTTTTTGTTACTATGGCACCTTGTAGGTGATCTTCGATTATATCGCCTCTCTTGGACCAATTCTTGGGAGAATAATATCCTGTCGAAATCTTCTTAAAGCACTTCCGCTGGTAAATTCTTAGTTTTGCTTTATTCGAGTTTTTGGTGATCATAAAATATGAAAAATAAATTGTTTGGTAATCTGCCCGAGGATTACACTATGGACGGTTTATGGTAGGCAATATCCGGCATCATAAATTTTGGAAAATACGCGGCGGTTAAAAAATTGGAGTTTTAGAGATTATTTTGTATGTAAAATTTTAATATTTAACAAATGTTTACTACAAGTTATGTAAAAATTCGAGTTAAGGAAAATTCGAGTTATGGAAGTTAATTAGTATGTGAAATCTAAACGTATGAATTTCTAAAAATATTCGAGTTATAGAAAAATTGGAGTTACAGAAGTTCGAGTTATAGAAGTTCGACTGTAGTTTGGAATATTGTTTGTTACATGGAATAATTAAATTAAATCGCGCCTACAAATCCAATGTAAATCAAATGGAGTTTTATTATTAAACGGTTTCTGTTTGTTGTTACTATGGCAACAACACGCTTCACTAAACACAAAAAAAATAGAGGTTGAGATTAAAATTGAGACGAGCAATTTTATAGTAATTAGTTTGGAATATTGTTTGTTACATGTAATAATTAAATTAAATCGTGCCTAAAAATCCAATGTAAATCAAATGGAGTTTCATTATTCAACGGTTTCTGTATGTTGTTACTATGGCAACAACTCGCGTCACTAAACAAAAAAAAATAGAGGTAGCGATTAAAATTGAGGCGGGAAATTTTATAGTAATTAGTTTGGAATATTGTTTGTAACATGGAATAATTAAATTTATTTTAATCTAAAAGTTGGGACGTGTATAGAATTTGATATTTTCTAATTATAGTTATATGAAAAGCCAATTAAAATTCAATTAGTATTATCGAATTGTTTAAGAGTTTGGGAATTATTTGTCCTTATGAGAGAATTATTTGTCCTTATGGAGAATACGCAGTAAAAGTGCAAATAAAGTTGTTAATAAGGAAATATGTGAGATTGAGTTTCGTGTACGTATTATTTATAATAAAAAACTGTATTTATTGTAAAAAAAAAATTGCTGGGTTGTCGTTGAAGGTTGTCCGGGTGCAAATGCATTCGCACGCAGTCAGCGCCCGCGCACAAGGTGAATGCAACTGACCTGCGAACAGGTTGAAGGGCGGACCGTCGCTGCTTTGTCTGTCTTCTCACCAATAAAGTCAATAACATTTTTCTGTATTCTAATAGATTTTTCTTTTTGGTTTCAGGTTGCAAGATTAAGGCGCTCCGCGCTAAGACAAACACGTACATCAAAACGCCGGTGCGTGGTGAGGAGCCGGTGTTCGTGGTGACCGGTCGCAAAGAAGACGTGGCGAAAGCAAAACGTGAAATTTTATCCGCCGCTGAGCATTTTTCGCAGATTCGTGCATCGCGCAAGAATAATTTGGCCGGTCTTAGCTCAGGCGCTAGCACTCCTCCAGGACCTCCGGCCAATGTCCCCGGACATGTCACGATTCAAGTACGCGTACCATATCGTGTGGTAGGTCTTGTCGTTGGACCAAAAGGCGCAACCATTAAACGCATCCAACATCAAACTCACACTTACATCGTTACACCAAGTCGCGATAAGGAACCCGTATTTGAGGTCACTGGTTTGCCAGAAAGTGTAGATACTGCTCGCAGGGAAATCGAAGCACACATTGCTATGCGTACTGGGAACGGGACTAGTATTACAGGATTAAATGGTTTGGCTAATATGGATGATACCAGTGATATCTTAACAAATTTATACAAGACGGGTTTTAATTCACTGTTTAACTATATGGAGCAATCGTCTGATACATTTCCGAACATGACGTTATCCACCGGAAGTACGGGAGCTTTTTCTAGCTCAGGATCGTGTTCAAGTAGTTCATCAAGTTCCGGAGGACGCGGCGATTTAGGTGCTATCTGGAGTTCTAATGACCGCGATGAAGGCTTGGGAGACTCCCCCAGTTTCGATAGCTCAACAGCTCTGTCAAGTATTTGGTCATACCCCAGTGTATCTGCACCCTCTCGCCCGTCACCAGCACACAGCACAAGCCCCGCAGATTCCCTTCTGAGTTCAGCGAAATGTTTGGTTTGTGTTGATGCTAAAGTTACTCACGCTTTAGTGCCGTGCGGTCATAATTTCTTCTGTATGGAGTGTGCCAATCGCGTATGTGACGGCAGCGAGGCTCAGTGTCCTGTTTGTTCCTTGCCCGCTATCCAGGCCATCCGCATATATTCGCCCAACCCTTAAGCTGCCGATCGATCTCGCTCGAATCCTCCACCGCGCCCATCCACATTCCCCGGGCCCGCGCCCCGTGTTCAGCCCGGCTTCGCTCGCGCATCATGAAGCCACATGGCACTCACAACGAAAAAAAAAAACTTTTATTTTGTTATTGTTTTTATTTTTTATATTTTTGCTTGAATTGTGTGGCTCAGGCAGTGCGAGCTTTGCCGGTGCGTAGTCATCGTATGCCAGTTAAAAATATTGAAAACAGATTTATTTAATTTTTATTGTATCACAAATTTTTGTTTTTTTAGTATTATTTAGAAAAGAAATTGGTATATTTTTTATTTTTTTTATATATAATGCGCATTGTGCTATTTGTTTTTGATTTTATTTTTTTATTGGACTAAAGTTAGGTTTTGTTTTGAGGAAGTAAAAGACAATTGCGTGCGGAGCAGATTTATTTAAAGGAAAAATGTGTTTCGTTGAATTTTTTTTATTTAAATATATTTTTTTAATTTTGCCATGTGATGAGTCACATATAATTAAAGTCTGATTCAGCAATTCTCAATATTGTTTAAGTATATAGTAATTGAAGTTTAATATATTATATAAAAGAAAAAACAAAAATATCGTAAAAATGCAAAAATTGTGTATAAAAAGAGAGTAGCGATTTGTGCGGTGAGAGCAGGAAAGGGTTAGGGGGCCTGGCTGTGATCCGAACTGCCACAGGCCACAACGGTCCCACAGGGGCTCGCACTCGTAATAACGACATACATATCCCTTATTGTTAGTTAATCACTCATTGTTACTATTGTTCTGTTATGTCATGTGATGTGTGATAAACATATAAGTATATTTCTTATAGCCTATAAGTTATTGAGAGTATTTTATGAGATGATAAAAAAATTATTTATTAATAATATTGTGCGCAGCCTGATTTTTTATGAGACCGGTGCGGTCGCGAGTTGCGCGTTTCCATATCACATTGGTTTCCGCAACCTTAGTCGTAGCTTTGCGCGGCCCCCGCCCGAAATTCGTGCCTCTGTATTCACTCCAGTATTCACTGTCTACTTAAATTCAAACCTGGGCACGATATACATATGTGTACATCCATCATTTTGCATTTCACCCAGCACTTAGTGAATTGCGGCTAGCGCAGACCCTCCTATATATAATATATATGCTTATTATTATTAAGATTAATATATTCATTATTAAATATATATATATATTATTAGAAGCAATATTCTGTTTATTTATTTTTTTATTTTTAGAGTTCGGTTATAAGTAATCGTTATTAAATGAAATTATATATTTTATTATTAATAATGTATTCTCTCGTGGTCTGCGCCAGCCGAGAGCGGTCCTTCCGCAGTTTAGTTTGTTATACGTACATTGTATATAAGTTGTTGTTTATAGCTCTTAATACCATATTATTATTATTATTAATTATTATTATTTTATTTTTTTACATATTTTTGTGAAGATATTTAATTATGAATGTTAGTACAAGTACATGTCCACATGTTTGTGTGCAGCGTGACTGTTGAAATAGTTTAATTAGAACTTGATTATATATTTATATTGATATTTTAATTTTATAAATCAACCTGTGGTGATTTTTTTTTTTGTAATTTTGTATCTTTTTTATTGATTTTATGATTCTTAAATGTATAAGTGTGTTTTCGATTAGAAATTTTAAAAATAGATGAATTTTTATAAAAAAAAAACGCGCGCGCGACCAACGCTTAAATCCTCGATTTCTATTCTGGTCAGCGCCCCCGAAGAAATTTGAAAAGAATTGCCCCGGCTCCCTGTGCGGGTATAATATTTATTATAAACTATATATTATATTTAAGACTAAACCCCTGATACAGCCTGGGGCAACTCTCGTATATAGAAACTAGAAAAATATTTTTAAGATTTTTTTGACTTTTTTATAAATTAATTGCTACCAAATATTGTCGTAATAAATTTCCTGATTTATATTTTTTTTTAATTTCATTTTTATTTTATTTCCTTTTATGTTTTTAGCATGCCTTTTACTTTTTCATTTCTGTGTCGTTTGGTGTTGTCTCCTCATATTCCGCATGCTAGTGGATACTGTAGAGAACTAGACTTTGCATCACGAGGCACAATTTATACATGAAAAATGGAATCGCGTTTTATATTTTAATAATATATTCCTATAATCGCATATAATAAAAACAAAAAAAAAACTGAAAATATAAAACAAATATTTTAGTACGCGTGAATGTAGTCTTAGCGTCTTTTGAATAGACATATATTATATATATTAAATTAAATCTATCGCGAGGAAAAATTTAAATATAAATTCTGCTCAAAGAAAATGGTTGATATAGCGAAAACTTTTCGGGATTTCAAGAACGGTGTTAGCTAAAACAAGTAATAATAGGTTAGGCAATATAAATTAGGGTACGATTTGAATTCAAAAGGCACCGTTCGATTTGGGCACGACTTTAAGGGTGCTTGGCGCGACCGTTGGTTTTTAAAACATTTAAAAAAAGTCTTCCCGCCCGAAAAACAAAATCATCCCATTTAAAAAAAAACAAAAATAGTTTATTGAAGAAATTAAATCAAATTTATTTTGGTACTTACGTATTAACGCCACAACCACTACATTTTTAAATGCCACCAATCTCCATTTTTATAACTCAAAATAGTTATTTAAATATAATAAAAAAATTATTTATTTTTTAATCTCGGTTGGATTAGGTTGCCTATTATTATTAGGTTAAATCAAGACAACATAGTGCGGCAGCGCAAACTCTCGATTTAATATATAGCGGTGGTGTCGTTAATACGTAAGTTATCTTTATTTTAAATATAGATAGTCTAATTGGCATTTTTCATCGCTGTGTTTTGTGTTCGTTGAATAATTAAAATGAATAAAAACCAAAAATATATATACTTTTTCAGATTAAAAAAAAAAGCTGCAATAATTAAAAAGTATTTTCATCATCATCGTTTTTCACGTAAGGATAAATATAAAAATTGACTGCGACACAGATATAGCAACAAAAGAATATAAAATCACAACTGTATATTAGCATATTTTTAAAAGAAAAATAAAACACTTAATATACAGGCCTAACTATGATATTTAAGTAATAATATCTTATATATTTCATAATTATTATATATGAAGAAAAAAGTAATTTTTCAAATAGTATAAGAGAAAAATACATATAGATGTTTCTAGAAAAAAAAACTGTATTTATATTATAGAGTAAATGAAAAAAATATTTATATTAAAATATATCTTTTTGTAGCCTCCTGTATGAGACGTACGCCGATGGCTCGCAGGTCTAACTGTTACGGGATTTCAACGGGTTGTAAACAAATATTCAGTTTCCTGGAAGGCTAAAAAATATACGTGTAAATAAATGTTCCTATTGTGTAGGAATTGTTTACTTGCAGCTACTCCACAGCCCTTTGATTCCAAAAAAAAAACTATTTATTGTTATATAAAAATATCAAAATTTCGTCTTCTAATCGTAACTGAAAGCAATAAGGTAACGAAATAACTTTTAAATCTATTTATCTACTTTTTAATAAAAAAATAATAACGTAGAATAGAGAGTAGAGCGTAACAGAGTACACTTGCGATCCAGGCTAGTCAACCCGCTCAGCATTATAATAAAAATATATTATAACTATATATATTATATACTAAATAAAAAATAAAAATATTTAGCTGCAAATGTTAAAAGTATTTCTATATAAATAAATGTGTGCGAGTCGTTTGAACGTACTAAAAGTTAGATTTTGTCTTTTCTATAAAAAGAATGTTTAATAATAAAAGAAACACTTGACTTCAGTGCTGTTGGAGTTCATCGAGAGTGCACAAAAAGCTTGATTTCAAATTTATTTTCTATTGAATCGTGTAAAAAGCAAAGTGAAATAAAATAGATTTATAATATTAATTCCAAAAATACATTCCAAAAATCTGCCAAAAAACTGTTGAGATTTTTCATCTCCAATAGGCGGATGACAAGACACAGAAACCGAGCACAATAATTTGATCATATCAAAGCTTCACTGTGATTCGTAAGACTGACTTAAATGTTATTTCGGAATAGAAAATAAATTAAAAAGAAAATATTAAATCCCATTTCCCTTCCTTCAATGAATATAAAACATAAATTAAAAGTAATCGATGGAAGCTTTCAACAGCATTGAAGTCTTATATATTATATATATTTAAAAAGAGTAAAAAAAAAGACAAAAAATAATTTAGGTGTGCAGTGTGTATATTTTTCCAGTTATAACTAAATTATAGAAAAAGAAATATTTAGATACGGTTTCTATCACGATATATTAATACGTATACTAATGTATATATTATTCAAGTAGGTTGAAAAGAGGAAAATAACGCTGAAATTGCTTTCTGTCGGGTAGTATTTATCATTGTCGCTTTTGAAAAAAAAAGTTTTTTGATTTTTAAAAGAAAAATATTGAGAGAAAAAAACCGCACACTTTTTAAATAAGATTAAAATAAAAAAAAAAACAATAATTATATATTGGGGAACAGTTGTCAACCGAAACATCGATTAAATTAAAAGAAAACGCATTCTAAAGCAAAAATTTTATATTAATTAAAAAAAAAATAAATTCTGGTGCCAAAGAGAATCATAAAGTTACTAAACATAACAAAAAATAAATAAATTAAAAATAGTTCAAGCAGCGACACTGATTTTGAAATTGGTGGCGCAGTTTTTGAAAATAACGTTCGTGGTGACCAATCATAAAAAAAACTTCTTTATCTTATTTCATCCTCAAGCAATATGCATGGACTGCGGTTGCAATTCGCAGATACTCGCCGCGAAGTAGTGAGGTGAAAAGACTTTAAAATATGTTTTAATACCTGAAAAGATATTCGCTAAATAAGTACAAACTAAGTTAAAATTTAGATTTGTCCAGAAATTAATAAAAAAAGATTTAGTTTTTCGTAATAATTGTTGGGATGAGATGATATATTTTAAATAAAAAAGTAGTATATTTATATAGACGGGGAAGTTTCAGCGTTGGAGCTCCCTTTTGTTGAATAGTAATATTGTTTATAAAAGCTTCAGCTGCGAGTGTTTGTGAGCTGCAACTTCGATGCAAACAAAAATCATAATCATACTTTTCCGTAGCCTAGTATTAGCTATTAACATTTTACCCAAAAAGAAAACATAGGTTGTTGTACCTTTTAAGAATAATAAGATAAAACATAATAAGCGCACCATGTATTCACACCAAAATAACTTTTGTAAAACCCTAGCCGCATGAAAATTTATATATTTTCATATTATATAATATTTTAAAAGTGCGTCAAGATAATCTACATAAATAAAGAGAAAAATATATTAAAAGAAAAAAAACTACAAAAAATAATTTTTACGTAAAAATATTTAAAGAAAGTTGAGTCGACACGAGTTGTTCGTCCTGTGTATTTCAGATTAGTATGTCGTGAAGAATATTTTTCAGTTTTTTTTCGTTCAAACACCACGGTTTTTATTTCTAATCTGAACTACAGGACCCTAAACATAGCTCCAGTCATCACCTCGCAATCTGACGAAAGAAGCTGATTTTTTGTATAGACCTTTATTTTAGCATTACAAATGTTGTCTGAAAACTCATATATGCCAACATGTAAGCGTCCTTAGATATTCAAGGCCAAAGCTCGCAAAAATCAGTTTTTTTGAGAATATCTCGTATTTTATGCTTCATACCGTATTTACATTTACATAAAAGTTGTAGAGAATAAAATTCTCTACAAATTTCATCTAAAACCTTTTTTTATACGTCGAACTGTTTTTGAGATAGAGGACGCAATGGAGCGCTCAGCTATACGTACATTGCCCCAAGCAAATCCTGAATACCAAGGTATTATATCGTATTGCATTTTTTATAAATTATTTTTTATATAAACGTATTTGCATTTATTACATAGTACTCTTATATAGTACTTTATAATTAATAAATGTACATATGTTACATATCTTCAGTGTTCCACCTTCCTCACGTTGTGCTTGTTTTGAATTTCGTACTTCAAACCATTTTTTCTCATAGCCACTCATAATGACTATAATCATCATTTGTTTCCATTGTAGGTGGACTTTCTTTGTAAAAGTTGTAAAGAAGAAAATTCTCTACAAATTTCATCTGAGACCTTTTTTATACGTCGAACTGTTTTTGAGATAGAGGACGCAGTGAGCCGCTCAGCCAAACCATCCCATATTTGTGTCCTGGCCTAATACCAAACCTATTAGGCATAAACTCTCCCTCATATTGTAGCCTCATTGGCTTCCCAGTATCTACAGCATCCTTTTTCTTCTTTTTTTTAATATAAGCTAAAATTGGGTCTCCTTCCCGTTCTTGCTGCTTTAAATATCTTTCCAAATCTTCATCATCTGCATACCTTGCCAATGGTTTATTCATTTCATAAACATCCTGTTTCAATTTCTCATTGTCATCTTCAACCTGTTTAGTACCTTTTCCCCATTTGTCATATTTTTCTTTAACTTTTTTACTTTTTTCTTCTTGGAAAACTTTTTCTTCCTCCAGATTTCGCACCTTTCAAGTTTTTCATTGTTTGTGAATTCACTCCAGAAACTTCTGCTGCCATATTTTTAAATAGATCTTCTTCGCTCCTACATACCTCTCGGAGCTATACTGGATCGCTCCTTAACATACAGGTCCCCTTGCGAAAAAACCCGGAAGAAAGTGGAAGCGCGAAACAGCCTTCTGAGCAAACTCAGCAACAGCAAGTGGGGCGCAAAACCGACAGTGCTGAGAACGTCAGTGCAGGCGTTAAGTTTTTCAACTGCGAAGTGTGCCTGTCCATTGTGGAACAGATACAGCCACGCCAAAAAGTAAACACGAGCCTGAATTAAACGTGCAGGATTATAACAGGGTAAACTGTATAGAGCCTCAGATAACCTAACCTAACCTAACCTATCAGACCCTGACTCATGTAGAAAAGCCCATGAATTCACAGAGAGGACCAGACAGACCCTCGACGAGCGCCAACCACTGTTTGGCCATGAAGCATACCTAGGTAGAGTTAAATCAAGAAAGCGCTTCATGAACACTCCACTAGACCATTATATCAAGCGACTGGATAACATGGCGAATGCTGAATCGCATTAGAACTAACATATCCCCCGTCAAGACCAACCTTCACCTTCAGTCTGCGAATCCCATCGTACACCATGTTCCACAACGTTGGGCCCATGACTGATCCCTGTGGAACACCGCTATGAGTTTTCTTCGTAGAGCGGTAGCTGTCTGATTCGATGGCAATCGTCCTTTGAGATTTGTAACTCTCTACTCGTGTCTTTCTGTTTTGAATTTTTGAGTTTCTTCAACAAGATCTTTGGCGTTTTGTAAACCAGCTGATTTTCCATCTAAGGTTTTGGTCATTTTTGTTGAAGAAGGTTCACCCCACCTACTTACTCTTTTTTTTCACTTCTTCTTGATGGACTTTTTTCTTTTTCACTACAATCATTTTCTGAAAAAATAATTTCATATCTGGATTTCTTCCTTGTGGAACTTGCATCTTTACTTCTTCCTACAGGATTCTTCGTTCTTCTTGGTGAGTTATTATATTGCTTTTTATTTCTAGATGAGCTTTTCTACTTCTTGGACTATTATTTTCATTATTCCTATGTCTTCTAGATGGGCTATAATCATCAATTCGTTTATTCCTTCTGGGAAGACTATCAACATCATTTCTTCTAGTTGTGCAATTCTCTTCTTTTATTCTATTTCTTCTTGGACTGTTATCTTCATTATTTCTAGTTCTTCTTACTTGGGGGGATTATTACCAACATTATTTCTTCTTGGTGGACTAATGTCATCTTTCTTCTTGGAGCACTATTGTCTTCATCTTTTGCTCTTTTTCTGGGGGGTTGTTATCTTCATTTCCTTTTTGCTTTGATGGACTACTATCATATTTTCTTCGTCGGGGAAGACTGTTACCTTCATATTTGACATTTTTTTAGTGGATTTTCTTGATCTCTTTCTTTATTATTTCTTATTCTTCTTGGAGGACGAGTGTGAGGTCTAGGTCGTCCCCTCGGTAATCCAAGCCAACTCGGCTATTGTGGCTTCAATAGAGGGAGTGGCCGCAGTTGCTGTTTCTTCAACCAAAGGAGTGGCCGCTATTACAGATGTAACTTCCGAAGGAGAAACCGCTGTAGCTGCCGCTACAACCTCTGCATCTTCTTAGTAGCTGCCGCTACTACCTTTGCATCGTGGAGCTCACGCACAATCAGATCCGCTAGTTCTGTGGCAGAGACATCTCGCACATTAGGGTTCTATTTCGTGTTTCTTTTATGAATCCCATGAATGGCTAGGGAAGTAAAGGTCCCCGTTTGGCATGGCAAGGCTTTATACTCTCTGAGGTCGCCAGGTCTTCTGGGTGGGCTATTATCATCAATTCTTTTATTCCTTCTGGGAGGATTATCAACATCATTTCTTCTAGTTGTGCAATTCTGTTCTTTTATTCTATTTCTTCTTGGACTGTTATCTTCATTATTTCTACTTCTTCTAGAAGGACTATTACCAACATTATTTCTTCTTGGTGGACTAATGTCACCTTTCCTCTTTCTTCTTGGAGTACTATTGTCTTCATCTTTTGTTTTTTTTTCTGGGGGGGGGGGGGGAGGGGGAGCATCTGTTATCTTCATTTCCTTTTTGCTTTGAAGGACTACTATCACTTTTTCTTCGTCGGGGATGACTGTTATCTTCATATTTGACATTTTTTAGTGGATTGTTTTCTTCATCTCTTTCTTTATTGTTTCTTATTCTTCTTGGAGGACGAGTGTGAGGTCTAGGTCGTTCCCTCATTTATCCAAGCTAACTCGGCTATTGTGGCTTCAACAGAGGGAGTGGCCGCAGTTGCTGTTTCTTCAACCAAAGGAGTGGCCGCTATTATAGTTGTAACTTCCGAAGGAGAAACCGCTGTAGCTGCCGCTACAACCTCTGCATCTTCTTAGTAGCTGCCGCTACTACCTCTGCATCGTGGAGATCACGCATCATCAGATCCGCTAGTTCTGTGGCAGAGATCTCGCACATTATGGTTCATTTTCGTGTTTCTTTTCATATGAATCCCATGAATGGCTGGAGAAATAAAGGTCCCTGTTTGGCAGGGCAAGGCTTTATACTCTCTGAGGTCGTCAGGTCTTCTGGGTGGGATATTATCACCAAAGCTTTTATTCCTTCTGGGAGGACTATCAACATCATTTCTTCTAGTTGTGCAATTCTTTTCTTTTATTCTATTTCTTCTTGGACTGTTATCTTCATTCTACCATATATCATCCATATACTTCTTCTAGGGGGATTATTATCAACATAATTTCTTCTTGGTGGACTAATGTCATCTTTCCTCTTTCTTCTTAAAGGACTATTGTCTTCATCTTTTGCTCTTTTTCTGGGGGGGGGGGGGGGGGGGCTTTTTCTTCATTTCCTTTTTGCTTTGAAGGACTCCTATCATTTTTTCTTCGTCGGGGAGGAGTGTTATCTTCATATTTGACATTTTTTTTAGTGGATTGTTTTCTTCATCTCTTTCTTTATTATTTGTTATTCTTCTTGGAGGACTTCCACTTTCATTTCTTTTTCTTCTTGGAGCGCTATCACAATTTCTCTTTATTCTTGATGGACTATCATCACCATAATCCTTTTTAGTGTAGAGGGGGGGGGGGTTCGTGGCAGATTTTACTGCGATGACTTTCCCAGAGCCATCTACAGGAGAACGGTGGCTTATTTTTCACAATGTCCAGGATTCGAACCCGGGACTTGCGGCTCCGAAGTCCGACACCTTGACTAATGGGCCACCACCGCCCTTCTTTTTACATCTAGGGGGACTAATCATCACCACTTTGTCTTCTTGGACTGTCCATTTCCTTTTTTTTTCCTTCTAGGAGGACTATAATCATCATTTGTTTCCATTGTAGGTGGACTTGCTTTATAAAAGTTGTAAAGAAGAAAATTCTCTCATCTGAGACCTTTTTTTATACGTCGAACTGTTTTTGAGATAGAGCAAGCAGTGGAGCGCTCAGCCATACGTACGTTGCCCCAAGCAAATCCTGAATACCAAGGTATTAAACCGTTTTTTTACATTGCATCAACCACAAGCTAAAGATCATTGCATCCCTAACTTATGGCATCCACAACGCGAACCACAAGCATTCTTGCAGTTGCAGAATATTGAAGAGAGTAATTCATCTGGTACAGGTGGTAAAAGTGTTATTACCGGCGTTAGGGTTTCAATTTGCAACACCCAACCCTATACCAAGAATAACATTAAAATATATTTCGAATGATTTGCTTCATTATTTGATTGTCATAGATAAGTAATATTTGATGACTTTTTGATTTAAAAGGAATATAAATGTGACGCAAGCTGACGAAAGGGACCTTATCTTGCCAGAGGTGAACATTGAGTTTTTGATGCCACTGGATAAAGAACAAAATCCTGAAGAGAACGCCACAAGAATCGCGCAAAATGTCAAAAATTGCCATAACTTTGGAAATTTTGAAGTTTAAGGTACAAAAATGGTAGTTTCGATATAATTGAGGTTAAAGTTTGAATTAGTTTTTGGACGCGTTTTCAAACATTATGAAGTGCATATGCGCAAATTTAGGCTTAATTAATTTATTAATTAATATCCTCTTAGCGTTTGCTGCAAAAAACCCAAAACATGAAATTTTGACCTAAGTTTTGGCCTAAGTACTGAAAATTTTACTCTGGCAAGATAAGGTCCCTTTCGTCAGCATGCGTCACAAATATAAGTAGAAGGTATTAAATTGTTATTTAAGAAATATATAATAAATAATATTAAGTAATATTTAATAAATAATATTAAGTAATATTTAATAAAAATAATAATAAATTTAAAGTAATTGTGTAAAAAACGGTATAATACATTGCGATTCAGGACCTTGCGCTAAGGTACGTATAGCTGTTCATCGGCGCTACACACTCTGCTAACTCTATCTCAAAAACGGATCGACGTATAAAAAAAGGTTTCAGATGAAATTTGTAGACAATTTTATTCTCTACAACTTTCATAATAAATGCAAATACGATACGAGGCAGAGAAAATTAGATATTCTGAAAAAACTGATTTTTGCGACCTTTGACCTTGAAAGCACGCTCACCCGCTGCTACATGTGACTTTTGAGACAACATTTGTAATCCTAAAATAAAGGTCTACACAAAAATTCAGCTTATTACGTTACATTCCGAGCTTGACCCCTTTTTTTGATTAAGATGACTGGACTAAACAGGCCTTTTCCAAATACTTCAGATTGTTTAATAATATATAATAAAACAAACAAAAACCACAAAGACAAAAAAAAAGTAATAAACAAAAAGGAATTTTACCTAAGTATACTGAAAATCATGTTTAGTTTTATTTTTTATAATGGGAAAAAAATTATTTTATATTTAAAAAGAAATCTGGGCGAAGGTATAAACCAAAGGCGTGGAACAACATACGAAAAATATCTATAAACGTATTAAAACTAACTGTGCAATATAATTCTTGTTTCTGTTTTTGAAAAACAACTTTAACTTTTGTGTTTGTTCCAGCATTCTTGTTTCATACAGTTGCTCTTCAGAGTTCCACTGAACGTGTTCTCGATGTGAAATATTTTATAATGAGTGTTCATGGTGTGTGTATATCCCCATGCGTTGTACTTGTCGGACGTTGCCGGTGGATGCAACGACTACGGCGTCGCGACGCTCATTATGCCACTCTGGCGGCAACGTTCGCCTTGTTTTATTGATTGTTATTTGTGAGGATGTCAATAAGATTTAAAAGTGAATTCATTGTAAGAGGTATCTCCCCCATATATATATTTTAATAAATATAAATATATACGTAGCATATATACTATATATGTTATGCAGTCAGTATTTTGTACGAGTACACGTTTTTCGGAAAATATATATAAATATATAAAATATATTCTCTACTTAATATTATCTTTCTACATACTAAATACATATATTATAAATGTTGCTATACCATTATATTACCTATTTATTTTATCACACACATAAAATATACATTATATATAATAGGAATTATATACATATATACAAAAGAAAACATATATGTGTATATTTATCTAGTGAAATATATTATTACAATAATAAAATGTATTTGTACTGGACTACAGCTTTATTTTTTAAGTCACCTAACAAATAATAATCCCATTTTTCCATTAACATTTCAGATCATTATTCACATTAGCTATGTCGGGGCTTCTCCAATTTTTTCCATTCGAATTTTAATTCAAACATGAACTTCTTAACTTACTGGACGCTGCTATTTATGCCCTCAACAAAACAGAATACCGTCATCTTGTGAAGATTTGTGATTTGTTGATAGAGCAATTCAATGGCACTACACTGATACTTCGACTGCGCAGATGTCTCGACACTGCCTCGACACTTCGACGACACTTCAAGAAAATCAGTTAACCGAAATGTCTGTTCAAATTTCAGCGTTCCAAAAAAACAACACTTCCCTGACACTTTAAGGACACTTCGTTTCTCATATCACCGACATATCGTTCAATTTCGAGCGGACACATTTATTGTTATAAATAATACACACATATACTGTCCCCGATAATATAATTTCATTTCATTTAAACTACATTTAACATATCGACATTGTAACAAATCGCCAAAATATTTTAGACAGCTGGACGCTGCAATTTCTGCCCTCAACATAACCAGTCTTTTTGTACAGAATACCGCCATTTTGTGAAAATTTGTTCATCATACAGCAGCTTGTCTCGTCCACTGTTGGACATAAGCCTCTCTTAACCTAGACTATCTTGCTCGTGTCTTTGGCGTCCTGGATCCAGTTCGGGGAAATCCTTCTTAATTCGCCCGTCCATCGGGTCGGCGGTCGTCCTCTGTTTCTACGTGCATCGTCCATTCTAGTATTCTCTTCGTCTATCTGTTGTCCGACATTCTTCCTACATGACCAGCCCAGTTCCATTTTAGATGTGTGACTCTTTCAATTGCATCCGTAACTTTTGTTCTTCTGCGTAGTTCTTCATTTCTGATGTATGATGTTGAATAACTCAACGAGCCATTCCATGGCTCGTTGAGTTATTCTTATTTTATTAACAGTTCTGTGTTAGTCTGTGTAAATGTTAAACTGTTTCCGATCCATTTGTCAATACCGGGAGAACGCACTGTTCTAACACCTTTCTGTATCTGTTTTTAATACGTGTCTCAGCTTGTCAAAGGCAGCCCAAGTTAGTCCTATCCTTCTGCTTAATTCGCCGGTCTGATCTCTTCCCATTCGGATCTCATGTCCCAGGTATTTGTAAGATGTTACGTATTGAATTTCCTTTCCTTCTATCATTAGGTTGCAACTGGGAGCGAAGTTTGTCATAGATTGGGTCTTGGCGATGTTGATTTTTGAGCCTACTTTTTGGGAGCCTGAGACCATTTCATTTGCCTCGTCTAGTCGGTCTGAAATCATTACGATATCGTCAGCAAAACGAAGGTGGTTAAGCTTCTCTCCATTCACATTTATGCCTTTATTGTCTAAGTTTTTTAAGCATATATTCTATCAGGGTTGTAAAAAGTTTTGGGGAAATTGTGTCACCTTGTCGGACACCCTTTTGATTTTAAACCGATCTGTTTCCGCATGTATTTTTTCTTATGCCGTTGTCTGCTCATGTATATGTCGTAGTATGGAAATGTAGCGGTGATACGACAATTCGCGAGGGGCTTAAACAGTGGTGGTTTATAAAATCGAATGCCTTTTTCCGAAGATTTTTGTTATTTGTTGATAAAACAGCTCAATGGTACTACATTGATACTTCAGATATCAACACTTCCACCATACTTCGACAGCACTTTAAGAATACCAGTCAGGCGAAATGTGACTGTTCAAATTCCAATGTTCCAAGAAAAACAACACTTCTCTCACACTTTAACGATACTTCGTTTCACGTATTACCGACAGTTCGTTCAATTCCCCTCCAGCGGAAACAATTTTTGTTCTATAATACACTATAATACACTCACATATGCTGTCCCCGACAATATAATTACACTTAAAATGTAAACTACATTTACCTTAACGACAATACAATAAATCGCCAAAATATTTTCGAGCATTCTTGAAAACCAATTTTTCTGCTGAATTATAAAAATGGAAATTAATTAAAACACTTCATCTGCGGCAGGGGTTCCCAATGTGCGGCCCGCGGGCCAAATGCGGCCCGCAAAGCCTGTGAATTCGGCCCGCGATTTCGATATATTATACTTGGAGGAGGAGGCCCAGGTCCAAATAGGACTGTAGCGCTACAAAGAGAGAGACAGTCTCAAGCAGGACCTAGACACAAGTATAGTTTGAATTTCTTGACAGACAAAATTTCTTAGGAAGTTACCAAAATTTGGACAGACAAACAATTGCAGGAATTTTGAAAATACTTGATTTGGTTTTGAATTTGTAGACAGACAAATTTTCTTAGGAATTTTCGAAAATTTGGACAGACAAACCAATTTAAGTACTTACAAAATATTTTTGAAGTTGCGGTGAAAAATTTTCGTATCCTAATTATGGTGGCTTGAAGAACCAAGACAAAATCTTGAAAATTCGCTTTTCAAAATCGTATCTTAGTTGTGGTGGCTTGAGGAACCAAGACAAAATTTTGAAAATTTGCGTTTTAAAATAGTATCTTAGTTGTTGTGCCTTGAGGAACCAAGACAAAATTTTGAAAATTTGCGTTTCAAAATCGTATTTTAGTTGTGGTGTCTTGAGGAATCAAAACAAGATTTTTTAAATTTGCATCTAAAAATCGTGTCCTAATTATGAAGCCTTGAGGAACCAAGACATAATTTTGAAAATGTATTTCTCAAAATCGTGTCCTTATTATGGAGCCTTGAGGAACCAAGACATAATTTTTTAAATTCGCGTCTCAAAATCGTTTCCTAATTATGGAGCCTTGAGTTACCAAGACAAAATTTTGAAAATTCGCGTCTCAAAATCGTGTCTTAAAATTAGTTGTGATGCCTTGAGGAACCAAGACAAAATGTCGAAAAATCGCGTCTCAAAATTTTGAAAATTCGCGTTTTAAAATCGTATCTTAGTTGTGGTGCCTTGAGGAACCAAGACAAAATTTTGAAAATTCGCGATTTAAAATCGTATCTTAGTTGTGGTCTTGAGGAATCAAATCAAAATTAAAAAAAAATTGCCTCTCAAAATCGTGTCCTAATTATGGAGCCTTGAGGAATCAAGTCATAATTTTGAAAATTCGCGTCTAAAAATTGTGTCCTAATTATGGAGCCTTGAGGAACCAAGACATAATTTTTTTAATTCGCGTCTCAAAATCGTTTCCTAATTATGGAGCCTTGAGGTACCAAGACAAAATTTTGAAAATTCGCATTCCAAAATCGTGTCTCAGTTGTGATGCCTTGAAGAAACAAGACAAAATTTTGAAAAATCGCGTCTCAAAATCGTGTCCTAATTATGGACGCTTGAGGAACCAAGACATAATTTTGAAAATTCGCGTCTCAAAATCGTGCCCTAATTATGGAACCTTGAGGAACCAAGATATAATTTCGAAAATTCGCGTCTCAAAATCGTGTCCTAATTTTGGAACCTTGAGCAACCAAGACATAATTTTGAAAATTCTCGTCTCAAAATCGTGCCCTAATTATGGAGCCGTGAGGAACCAAGACATAATTTTGAAAATTCGGTTATCTAAAAATCGTTTGATCGTTGCTTTATTAAATAGAATTCAATTTGAGTTTGGTACTGCAAATGTTGGTGTATTCCCAACGTTATACACATTTAAGTTTTCTTTAATGAGGTATTCTCAAAGGTACCTCTCTTATTAGTGTCCGTGATGCCCCACATCTCGTTGTGGGCGTTTGCGTCACATCCTAAGATGAGAGGCAGTGTTTTACCAGTCTTTGTACTTCTATGTGTGGTATGTTGTTACAGGGCCTATCAGAGGGGGGTGGGAGGGTTCAGAAGTGGCAGTTGCCATGGGCCTCTTAATTTCCCACGTTCCAAGAAGAAAAGCGCGAAAAGCATTTGTTAAGTAAATTTCCTTATTGAATAAATATTTAAGTTTTTACTTTTCAACGGATGTGGGAGGGGGCCTTCAAATATCAATTGACCCGGGCCTCGCATTTTCTCTGAGAGGTGTTGTTACCACCACCAGGGAAGTATGCTGATGCGATCACTACGTCGCTGTGGAGGTCCTCGGTCTTGATGAGGAACTAGATCCCACATAAATAATTTATGTCCGTCCTTGCCTCAATGCAAGTTCTGTGGGAGACGTCTCGGTTATCCCACACCAACTTACATTCCCTGTTGCTGAGACCACTGATCTTCCCTCCATAAGCCCAGGGTTCTCACATCTTATTTATTTATTATGTAGAGTGCAATGCCGGCTCTTCGCTTTCGCACTGAGCCGGTTATCTTAATCTAATTTGACTAATGGCTAACATGCTTACATAAGTTTATCTGTAACTAACCTAAGGAGCCTAAACTAAATTAAGCCTAAAACTAACCTAAGCTATGCTACGGGGAATGGTGAAATGGTAGGATCGGATAGGGTAGGATGGGTATGATAGGGAGGTAAGTGGGGAAGGTGTGCAGAATGGTGACAGATTATACACATTTATATCGCACGTTTGGTGTGGCCTAGGAAGAAACCTAAAAGAAATCGGGTAGGTAAAATAAATTGACGCCAGTATTTTATTTATTATACAATCTGGGGGGGGGGGGGGCTTGGAGGCTGGTGGAGTCCGTGATGGTTTGCTTCTTCTGTGGGGCGGGGGTATCAGTGCAGGTCGTGGTCCAGTCGTGTGAGGCGTCGGGCGCAGTTGTCGAACGTCTTCCACCAGGTTTTGTGTAGTTCTGTGTTCTTGATTTCTTCTTCTCTTCTGGGCCAAGTGCATCCGGCGTTGAACATTTCGATCTCTGTCTGGTCTCTCCATTCTCTGGTCATCGGGCAGTTGAATAATACATGGGCAACGGAGTCCACCTCACCACAGCCGCAGGCCGGCGACTCCCTCCTTCCAATGCGGTGGAGGTAGGAGTTGAAGTTCCCGTGTCCCGTGATGATTTGGACCGCTTGGTGTGAAAGGGCCAGGTCTATTTCCATCCACTCTTTGACCGATTGGATGAAATTACTGGTCCAGCTTCCGTTTTGGGTGTTCTCCCAGTGTATCTGCCATTTCATGAAAAAGAAGAGAGAGATTCTGCTCCTCTTCTCTCTGTGGGATATTTTATTAAACATAACAGGAAGCTGAGTTCCAGGGTTCTGACAGCAGCGCTAGGCCTAAGTGTTGTTTAGTGAACATCCTAGCCATCACATCCGCTGCTATGGCATGATCGATGTTCACTTTTTTGTGCGTCTACCGGTCATTTTTGTATTGTGTCAGAATGACGCTAGTTCTTTTGTCCGGGCAAGAATGACGTCTTCCAGAACCTCAGTAAACATGACAGGACTGCTATGAGTGTGGAGTCTAGATTGTCCTCTCGGTAATTCGAGCTGACTTCCTCGTTCTAGGCCATTGAGGCTTCAACAGGGGGAGTGGATCAGGTTACAGTTTCTTCTACCAAGAGAGTGGCCGCTATTGTGTTCGTAACTTCCGAAAGAGAGCCCGCTGTAGCTGCTGCTACTACCTCTGCAACTTCTTTCAGATCGTGGAGCTCCACTAGTTCTGTGGCGGTGAGATCGCGCACACTAGGGTTCATTTTCGTGTTTCTTTTCATATGAATTCTATAAATGGCTAGGGAACTAAAGGTCCCGCTTGACATGGCAAGGCTTGATACTCTCTGAGGTCGCCAGGTATCAGAGAGGCTCCGTTTGCGGTGGCCGGTTACCCTTGGCCACCAACCGGTCCTTTCAGCATCAGCTGTTTCATATACGCCTTTTCTATAGCTCTAGCCCAGACCCAGAGAATGGTCGAGTGAAGTCCAGAGCAAAGCACACTTCTTTTACTGCTTTTTGGTCTGCCGCTGTTAGTCAATAATTTTCTTAGGGCTGATGTAATTTTTAAATCTTTTTCTGCGGTTTTATTTAGAAAACTAGCAACCAAAAGGTCCTTCTGGCCGGAAATACAATGTGAAAGGAAAAAAGAACTTATGTACATATTAATGATATCAATAGTGCAATGGGAATGAAAAGTGATGAGATGATGAGTTTAATCGACCATCATTGTTTTATAAAGCGTCTTATTGTTAGCTGGGTGTCTATGTGAAGTGGTATTTATGTCTCGTTTTATGAATAGCGGGTCTACTATTGTCCAGTGGTTGTTGCTAGCTTTGAATTTTGTCCGTAGTTGTTGATGCCTGTCTAGGAGTTTTGGAACTTGGGAGAGTCTATATAAAAGATCGTTGGTAGGATTTTGAAGGATGTTGTTTGGTTATCCCAACTTGACGATCAGTCGTAATGAAGTTCGTTCTGCCACAATATATTTAGAGTTCTATCGTTAGCGTTTGAAAGTAACGTGTGCCTGCAGTCAAGAAGCGTGCAGCAGATGGCCTTTTCGATTCTGGCGGCTGTTTTGATGGAAATTCCTTTATTTACAAGGGTTAGGTCACGGAAATATTTACTTTTTGCTATCTTCTTCGTCTTTCGTTGTTTCGTGTCGTTGGTGAATTTAATTTTGTTGTTGAAGATTATTCCTAAGTATTTGATTTGAGGAGTGGGTGTTACGTCGATGGTGCCTAAATGTATGAGGGAAGAGCTGGAGAGAGTCTGTGGTTAGGAATGAGTTAGATGGGTGGAGAGTCTCCAACGATTGAGCCATTATATCGTTTTGTCATTAAGGGCTTGGAGCTCGTAAATGGTTTTGTTTGAGGTTTTTGTTGTGGGAGATGAGAGCGGTGTCGTCGGCATATTGTAGGATGTAGGAGGAGAGGTTGATTTGGAGTTTGTCGAAAGAGTGATAATTATATATGTCGTGGCAGTAAAGGTTATAGAGTAGTGGGGAGAGAGAACCTTGTGGAAGGATAAGGTAAATCAAGGAATTTGCCCTTTTTACTAGTTTGACGATGTGGCACTCCCATTTGATGTTCTGGATCATTATAATACCCAGGTCTTGCTTTTCAGCAGTGAGTGGGCTACCATTTAGGGTGTAGATAGTATTGGGGGTTGTTAGGTCCAATGTGCAGTACGGTGCACTTAGCCATATTTAGAGATATGAGCTATATGTCAGTCCACCTTTCGATTGAAGCAAGATCTTCCTGAAGTGTTACAGCACTTTCCAGCGGATTGGAGTATAATTTCGTGTCGTCTGCAAAAAAGCAAATATTTGACTTGATGTAGACTGACATGTCGCTGATTCAGAGCAGGAATAACAGGGGGCCGATGACGGAACCCTGCGGCACTTCGCTCTTAACTGCTCTGATATCTAACAACGATCCACCAACTCTGACTTGAAATCCAGCGCAGTTATCCAGCGCAGCAAGGAAACCCTCGCTTCATAGTGATTCAGCTTGTGCAGCAGACGTCTATGTGGGACTTGACTCGAATAGCCTTGACGAAGTCCAAGTAGATAGTGTCGAAGGACGACCTTGGTCGTGAAGATGAGTCCAATCATGAAGGCAGGAGATAATATTGGTGTTATTTGATCGTTTGGGTAGGAAAGCATGCTAATTGATTGGAATGATGGTGTCTTGCGGAAGGAAGAGCTAACTCTGTTATAATGACCTTCTCCATGCACTTTCACAGGGTCGATATCAGATTAATGGGTCGGTAATTTTGGGGTTAGTATCTGTCTAGTTTTTTAAAGATGCGTGTAACTACAGCATGAAACCACATCTTCGGCAAATATCCATTTGCAAGGGCTCGAGACATCGATGCAGCCAGTGGGGCGCTTATTATGGGCCAGAGCAGTTCTTCAGGGTGATTCTTTAGTGAGTTGTTCTTTAGTGAGGCAGTTGAATCTTGAACCTTTTCTTCTGTGAAATCAATTGCGTTCAGGGAGTTAGGATATTGAGTTGTTTCATTTTGTAAAGGAGTTCGACGTGCCACACATTGTTGAAGGCTTTGACTTTGAAAGTACATGGAGAATATCGTTATAACAGAGATAACTTCTTTCCCCAAAATAGGAGTTAGGATATTGAGTTGTTTCATTTTGTAAAGGAGTTCGACGTGCCACACATTGTTGAAGGCTTTGACTTTGAAAGTACATGGAGAATATCGTTATAACAGAGATAACTTCTTTCCCCAAAATAATATAATTCCCATCAATTAGCATGATTTCCTACCTGTTGATATCAAGGCATAGGGCAGCTGAGTGTTGGTGTTGAAGGTATGAAGCCTGTAGGTTATTGGTAAGGATGAATAAAGAATGGGTAGTAGAGTGGTGGGGCTTAAAACTAAATTGATATTTTGGATGGTGTTTACTAGCATGCTCTGGAGTTTGGTTTAAAGGATATGTTCTAGGATTTTGCCAATAACTGATAGGAGTGTAATGGGTCGGTAGCTATTTGGAAGGGAATGGTTTTGTCCAGGTTTGGGGATAGTGATCATTATTCCTTTCTTCCAGCACTTGGGGAACGATCTCCTGTGGAGGCAGACGTTGAGCAATGTTACAAAGTGTTGGTGGATTTCATCAGGCAGGTTTGGGAGTAAAAAATTTTTGACGAGGTCACAGCTAGGGGAACTATGTGTTCCATGGATGAAGTTCCATGTATATTATTTCGTCCGTACTGTCGCAGTTGAAAAAGTTCTCAATCCAGGTATTTACTCTGTTCCTTGACTGGGCGTCGGCACTGGACCTCGGCATTTGCAGCCGGAGAAAGGTTCCGACCTTCAGCTCTCTTGAAGGTTCGAACCTTTCTCCGGTTGCAAATGCAGAGGTCCAGTGCCGGCGCCCAGTCATGGAACGGAGTAAATACCTGGATTGAAAATTGTCCGTGAAAATCAATCGTGGACTTTTTCGACGTTCGCATCGCAGGGACTGATCGGAAGAGTCAGGGATTGGCAGGTGAGGGACGATTGGGAGTCGCTGAGCGACCACCAATGCATTTCCTTTTACCTGTAGAGTAACGCCATCGAGGGGTAGCCGCGCGAGCACCGTGCTCGTTGAATAGTTGGAAGAGCTGACAGGCAAGCCATTAGATGGCTCGAGGAAGTACACCGCACGAGCCGGCCGCGGGAGGGACTGTTTCCCAGGTGCTGGAAAAAGGCCATTTTGGCTTTTATTTCAAGGCCGGGTAAGGATTCCTCGACTCCGATCTGTTTGCTGGACGGCGGGGCAAAAGTGCTAGAAAGTTTGCTTCTATGGTGCTTACAAGCCGTTATAGAGCAAGGGGACGGACTCGCTCCGAAGCAGTTCGGCTTTGGTAAAGGGGTTGGGACGGAAGATGACATTCGGGCTGTCCTTCGTGTCGCGGAGGGGGCTAACAGCGGACCGTACCGTAGCAGGGGGCTGTGTGGTCGTCAGCTTTGACCTCGCCAATGCCTTCAACACGGTACAGTGGTGGTTCGTTTTCGAGGCCGACGATCGGAGACGTTGCTGAGCCTCACTGACGATTACCTGCGCGACAGAATTATCAGGTACCGCGATGGGGAGGTCTGGCGTGAGCGGGGGTTGTCTGCTGGGGTTCCGCAGGGATCGGTTTTAGGACCATTCTTGTGGAATGTTGCCTATGACGGCCTTTTGCGGACGCTGAGACGGTTACTGCTCACAGGGGTGGGTATTGTGACGCAAGGGGATGGACTCGCTCTGGAGCAGTTCGGCTTTCGTAAAGGGGTTGGGACCGAAGTTGATACTCGGGCTGTCCTTCGTGTCGCGGAGGGGGCTAACAACGGACCGTACCGTAGCAGGGGGCTGTGTGGTCGTCAGCTTTGACCTCGCCAATGCCTTCAACACGGTACAATGGTGGTTCGTTTTCGAGGCCGACAATCGGAGACGTTGCTGAGCCTCACTGACGATTACCTGCGCGACAAAATCATCAGGTATCGCGATGGGGAGGACTGGCGTGAGCGGGGGTTGTCTGCCGGGGTTCCGCAGGGATTGGTTTTAGGACCATTCTTGTGGAATGTCGCTTATGACGGCCTTTTGCAGACGCTGAGACGGTTAATGCCCACAGGGGTGGGTATTGTGACGCAAGGGGACGGACTCGCTCTGGAGCAGTTCGGCTTTCGTAAAGGGGTTGGGACGGAAGACGACGTTCGGGCTGTCCTTCGTGTCGCGGAGTGGGTTAACAGCGGACCGTACCGTAGCAGGGGGCTGTGTGGTCGTCAGCTTTGACGTCGCCAATGCCTTCAACACGGTACAATGGTGGTTCGTTTTCGAGGCCCTAGTACGGTGGAAACTAACGGAGACGTTGCTGAGGCTCACTGACGATTACCTGCGCAACAGAACCATCAGGTACCGCGATCGGGAGGACTGGCGTGAGCGGTTGTCTGTCGAAGTTCCGCGGGGATAGGTTTTAAGACCATTCTTGTGGAATGTCGCCTTTTGCGGACGCTGAGACAGTTACTGCGCACAGGGGTGGGTATCGTGGCGTTCGCAGACGACCTGGCACTTGGGATATGCTGCGTCTCAGGGTCACTCGTTCGGGAGTGGATGGAGACGGCGGGGGTTCTCAGAAGGTCAGGTAGAGGCATTCTGGATATTGAAATCTTAGGAGAGAAGATACCGGTGGAATACTCATGCCGAGGGCCACCGGGCCTGGAGAGGGTAGGAGGATGCTTATGCCAGTGTGGTCCAGTACTAGTAGACACCTATACGTGGCACCGGTGTGGGCAGCGGCGGTGAGGGGTAACGCCCGTAACAGGGAGCGTTTGCGACGGGCACTGCGCCCCGTAGCCATTAGGGTCGCCCGGGCTTACCGTACTGTCAGCAGTGACGCCGTGGAGGTCATATCGCGGATTCCTCCCGCGTACCTCATTGTAAAGGAGCGTGCGTCGGTGAGTGACATCTGGTGGGAACCGCGGGGAGGCAAGGAGAGTTGCTCGGGAGCAACTACTTGCCGGCTGACAGGAGAGGTGGTCACGCGGCGGAAACGGCGCGTGGACTCGTCACCGCATCCCTGATTTAATTCGGTGGATGGGGCGACGGCTGGAATCATACTTCTTCAATTAGCTTCTTACCGGACACGGTTCCATCGGAGCATATCTCCACAGGTTTGGGAAAGCCGCAGACGACAGGTGCACATACTGTGGAGGGCGTGCGCGACGACGCGGAGCACACTCTCGTGGCGCGTCCGCGTTGGGAGAGGGAGCTACAGGCCCTGGCGTCGGATCTGGATGGGGAAGTCACGGTCTGGTGGCCTCGCTGGCGAGATGGGGCGGGGGCTGTGGGCAGCTTCAGACATTTGGGCTAAGGAGTTGCCTGGGTGGTATAGCACAGGTGTATAGCACAGGTGGTAACAAGGTCGGTAGAGTTTTTCTTTATTTTTGTTGTTATTGTAAATGCTATTGCATAGCATCTTGTATTTTTATGTAAATGCTGTTGTGCATTGCATAAATCTCATCTGTTGCCCGTTGCGGGAAGACTCGAAAGGTGAGCAGAGGCGGTAATACCATCGTTGGCGGTCCCTCTGTCCTTCCGTTTCATTGGAGCCACTGAGAAAAAAAAGAAAAGGTATTTACGCTGTTAGGGTAGACTTCCGAGCAAAGCGGCTCAGGCGTCACTAACGGAGCGATACTGACGCGGCAACATAGCGATAGTATTATGCACTATGGAAACGTATGAGGCGCGATTGGACCGCAGCTACACTAACGCAGTGACGCAGCGACACTGACGCTCAGCGCGTCAGTGTCGCTGCGCTCGAATGGGGCCTCAAACGTTTCCATAGTGCATAATAACCATAGTGCTAACTAACCTAACCTAACCTAACGCAGTGACGCAGCGATACTGACGCTCAGCGCGTCAGTGTCGCTGCGCTCGAATGGGGCCTCAAGCGTTTCCATAGTGCATAATACTATCGCTATGTCGCCGCGTCAGTATCGCTGCGTTAGTGACGCCAGAGCCGCTTTGCTCGGAAGTCTAGCTTTAAGGTTGCATTTTGTGATTATCTACAGTTAATATATTGTTGCATTTAAATTGTTAATAGTTATTTGTTTAATAGTTATAAATAGTTAATAAGTTAATATTTTATTGCATTTTGTTTGCACATAAAATAGTTTGTCAGTTATGCTTCGATGATATTCAATCGTGATTGTTATATGTTATTGGTTTCTAATCTAGATAATTTTGACATATTGAACTCGCATGTAGATATCACTTGTTCTAATTAAGATTTACATGAAATACATCCTTACTTCAGATAGGTATGTATATGCCATCTAGATACTAACTAGATAATATACTAGATAGATATCTATCTATTGGTGTAAGTAGCTTTGATATCATAGAATTGTGTAAACTAATTTTAGCGTTAAAGCTGGTTTCAAGGAAACTTGACTTAAAATAATCTTGCTTTCTTAATTATTTTCTGCAGAGAAGTTTAAATTTGTAATTATTTACTTTTAAAAAGTTGGAATAAACTTGTTAAAAGTTTGCGTCAATTATTGATTTTCAGTTGGATTTCAATTATCAAATAAAATTTTGTAGAAAGAAACTTTGTAGAAACTGATTGTTGGCGTAGAAATCCAATCACCTACTCATTTTTGTTTTAGAACATTCTATAAAGCATGTTCTTGCTTGATTAATTTACGAACTCTAAATTGCTTAAATTCAACCATTAAGACTTAAGTAATCTATCATAAACAAAACAGAAATAGACTAATGTCCTCATTATCTGTTTATAATGGCGTTAGTATTAATTATAAGCATTAAAATGAACTTGATTCAATGTTTAGAATAGATCTTAAATTATAGGTTGCAGGCTCATATTTCATCTTTACAGTTTTCAGTCAGTTTAATGAATCTTCAATTTAAGAGCTAATTTATTTTATCTGAAGGTAAGTGTTAGTGTGGCTGACGTAATTGAAGATTTTCGCATTAAGTGCATGACTACTACAAGACATCATACTTGAAGAGGATTGAAGGAAGATTAATTGCACCAATTGCTATTAAAGAACGTAACATGTCTTTTAGTTTATTGTTGCTCAAATAATAATATGTTTAATTTCATTATTTCTTTGTGGAATTTAAAAAAAAAAAATTTTCAGAAATTAATGGATAGATTTACATTATACATTTATTGGTCTTTTGGACAAAAAAAGTTTTTATTAAATACCGTTTGAGCATTCAGATTTCAACATTTAGAGTTAGTTAAAAGCGGGACTTACGTATTAACGCCACCACCGCTATATATTCTGGATCGAGAGTTCGCGCTGCCGAGCGGATGTTGTCTTGATTTATCTGTCCGCTTCGCGGATAGCTAATACCTAATATTCCTAATCTAACCGGGGTTAAAAAATAAAGTATTTTGAGTTTAAAAAATGTTTTAAATTTAAATGAAATGTTTTATTTTATGATTTATCATAAAAAGTTTAGGTGTAGATTGGCATTTAAAAATGTAGCGGTGGTGGCGTTAATACGTAAGCACCCAAAAAGGTTAGTGGTATTTTAAAAAAAAATATTTTTAATTGAATTTAATTCATAATTACTCGACATGTCTAAATAGCATTAAATTTAAAACTTTGAAATTCTCTCACTTTGCGCAATTTTTCATGCATTGTTTTCACAGTTTTCACCATAATTTCAATTTAATTTCCATAAATATTCAGAAAGGCATTAAATGTGAACTAAGCAAAGCTTTGGACGGCATTAAAAGTTTTTGTTTTTCATTTTTAATTTACATTTGAATTGCTCATTCTAGAAGAAAAAAAAATCGCCGATAATAGGCCCAATTCATTAATAATGAATATATAATTTGAGATATTTTTCGTAATAGGCACTTTATACGTTTATATTATATAATAGGCACTTTATTTTTCTTTACATAACATGTTTCCGTAACCTTGCAATAATTAACGCTAAATTGCCAATTAATGCAGAAACAGAAATTTGATTTATAATTTATTTCAAAAATTTTACACAAATAATCTTAATTTATATAGATAAATAACACTCACCATGCGATTAAACACAAGGTTCCTTTCAGAACCAACCCTGGAAGTAATATCAGTTACTATCGAAGGCATTTAAGCATCTAAACAACAGCTGCTGAATAAAACACTGGCGGATCCATGGGGGGGGGGGGGGGCTAAGGGGCTCAAGCCCCCCTCCCAAAAGCATCTGAGTTCTTCCGTGGCAAATCAAAGTGAACTCATCGGAAAATATATTTTCATAGTTCTTCTTCTTTTTTGGCGCAACAGCTTAACTGGAACCTAGGTCTCCTCCCTTTACGTATACTTGTGTTTGGTGTCTAGGTCTTAGACGTTTTCTTCCGTTTCTTATCGTGGGAGGTGAGCCACATTTGAGCGAGGTATTCTCGGCAAATTGATGACTTTGCCAGAGTCATGCTTAAGAGGACGATGGCTTATTATAATACGTATCCCGAGTTTTGAACCTGCTACTTATGTCCCAGAGTAGTCCGATACCTTGACTACTAGGCCACTACTATAGCCACTACTTGACTATCCACGACTCTCTCAGCAGTAAAGACGTTTAATTGTTGTCGCGGTGTTTAAATCTTTTTATAATATTTTGAATTGAAAGTAATGGCGTCGAAACGAAAACAAAGAGATCCTCTTTCGTATTTTTTGTGAAAAGAAATAAAGAAGAGGGTGAATCGATCGAAAAAAACAATCAATCGAATGAACCAATATCATCTGGGACATCTGGAAACAATGTCAGTGACTTATCATTGACTCAAAGTCCATCAGGTACATCTTTCGAAATCTTTTTGAAATTTTTTAACTCATCAACGATCTGTTTATTCCCATTTATAATACCGTAGCATTTCTTGTAGATATTAAGATCTTTAACTTTTACAGTATCTCTCTTTCGTCATTTCCAACAATATTTCTAGTATATCTAAGATAGAAAAAAAAATGTTTGACAGTCTAGTCAGTTTTTTCCAAATATAAAAATGTTGTTACAAATTCTTGCTACATTACCAGTAACTACTTGTAGCTTTGAGCACAGTTTCTCTTTGCTTAAACTAATAAAATCGTACCTTCGTACGACAATTACCCAAGACAGATTACCTGGTTTGGTTTCCATGTATATTCACCGAGATATCTCTGCTAATCTACAACCTAACGAAGTCATTGAGGAATTTTCGAAAAGTTATCCGAGGAGACTTATCATGCGTTAAGCAAAATAAAATGTGTGTTTTTGAGTGTTTTCTTTGCTAGTCTTTACTTTACCTACCCTCAGCGGGGCCAAGCCCCTCCAAATGAAAATCCTGGATCCGCCCCTAGAATGAAATATGCTATGAAGGGAAGTGTGATATTTTGTGCATTCAAGAAACTTACAAAGATAGATAATAGATAGATGATTTAAGGGCAACACTATGCAGCAACATCTTGAAAGTTATGCGAAAAGCGGTCCTAAGATGCTTGTGATATTCCGAAGGGTCTACTTGCTAAGTTAACCTTGAGGTGCTTACTACGACACCAACAAAAAAAAAAAAGTTTTGTCTATCTCGCTTTGTATGTTTAGTTTTGTCTGTCTAGTCTGCTACTATTGGTCTCGACTGGTTATTGTTAGTTGTCTATAAATTTGTTTATATTTTCTGTTTGAACTTGCCTGCCAAGTCATGTGTGTGTCCAGTTTTGTCTGCCTGATCTTGTCTGTTTAGTCTTGAGATAATTACTTAACAGTAAAAGTAATTGCATACGAAATCAGATTTTCCTCTGCAGCATAAATTAATTTAATGGATAGTTATTATTGTGTTTTTTGAAGTAAATTGAGGTAAAAATTGGAGCGTCCGAGAATTAAAATTAAAATAAAGTTGGAGAATATGTTGGGTAAACAGGTCACGGATGAGTCCGTAATTAATTAAAATATACAAATTCAGACGGAATAATTACGAATTTGGCAAATGCAAATTTCGTTGATATCGCAACCTTTAAAACCAACAAATCGAATCCCATTTATAACGCAAATATAATTATAATTTTATATTGAGAAGTTTATGATTCATTTTATTTAGTCGAATTTATAGTCTATTGAAGTTTAAGTCTATTAAATTTTAAAATAAATTATTATTTATAGCAGCAAATAAACAGAAGAAATTTATTTTTAAATTTAGTTTAATTATAAATTATCATTTTTATGTAGTGGAAACCTAGTTTTTATGCAATGTCCAGTTTTAGTAAACAAGTTGGTTTATAGTTAGTTTATAGCATAATATTACCAAGAACAAGTCTAGTCAAGAAAGTTAGTATAATTTCCAGAATAAAACAAACCCTTAAAATTATTTAACGTTTAATCCTCTTCACTTTCTTTTCATTTATCTCCCTTTACACTTTAATCTTGTAAGTTTTAAAGTTACAACTACAGGTTGTAGATAAAGTTCGCGTAATACAATTACGAGATTAATCTGTTAAGAAATTTACAAACGAAAATAAAAATTGGTAATCCCTCTAATGGGGTCTTGGGGAATTTCGCCGTTATCGGAAACTGAATTTCCTTGTTTCTGGAGATTATAGTTTTTGTAAGCTTCTAAGCGTCGGAGATTTAAGTTTTAATTGAGATTAGTTCACTTTAGGTACAAAATTATTTTATAACAAATTACTTAAAATTAAAGCAATTTAATAATTTTAATCAAAATATATTACAACAAACGTTAATTTAATGAAATTGTTTAATCTAATTAAAACATTTTTTACAAAAATATTTCTAGTTTAATAACTTGTTACTTATTTATCTAACAATCTAAATAACATATTTTTGTTTCTCACTTTGTTGTAGCTGCAATACATAAAATAAGGAAGCAAATTAAGATAAGTTAATAATCTAAATCATCTGTTTAATCTTTGGTTTATCTAGTTGAGTTTATAATTAACCGTGTCTGTCCAGCCTTCAAGATATCCATCCGATATATTTTTATCCAATTTACTTCACTAAAGCTTTTATTTATTTTTAGCAATTTGTTTTAACTTCTGACGTCTGCAAACTTATTTGTCAAAACAAAAACTCTCTGTTGTTTTCAAATTTTGATTAAAATCAGCGACTAATTAAATTAAACTTAATATTTAATATCTGCAGAATTGAGTTATTTATTGTGTTTTTGTGAATGTCTCGCAAAAATAAAATTTTTAATTTTTACATTTCGTTTTAATAAAAATTTATTCAAGATGCATTTTTTTTATATTCGAGTTTTTTTGTGTGTTGATTTAGCTTATGAGTTTTCTTATCATAGAAAGTGCCAGGTGATCGGTTGGTGAGTTCTCGCCAAAGAAACACATAAATATTCGGAGGACATCAAAGAATGTAAAAAGTGTCGAGTTTGGTTGATTGTTGAGCCTCCCAGGTTGAATATTTTAAACTTAGGAAAAGTACATTCTATTGAATTCAGATACCTTCGCCCTTATTTCATCAAGTTTATAAATTTATTGTCAGGTTATTTTCCAGCTGGAAGAAAAAAGTTGACTTCCCATGGGAAATTAGACAGGATAAGATATTTAATTATTTCGAGATTTTTTTCATTGGGAGGGATAATAGATTACAGCAGCGTTTCTCAACCTTTTTTGGCCCACGGACCAGTAAAATTCAAAAAAAAGATTCGCGGACCAGTGATATTTCTTTGACAAAATTTTACTAGGTATTAAAGAACTACTACACAAAGGTGAATTAAAGTCATTTAAAACAAAATATCGCGAAATAACACGTAGCATGAGTAACTTTGATTAAATTTATGACAGTATGTGTGCCAAAATTAAAACCAAATGTAGCGAGTTTCAGGAGAAAGATTCGGGTTGGTCACTAAGGGAGATTTCCCATTTAGAAATTAATATCAATAAATATAAACCAATACGTGGGTCGTCATTTATTCAACTGCCAAAAGAGATTAGGGATCGGAAAGCTTGTATCAATGTTCAGAATGTAGACGAATTTTGTTTTTTATGGAGCATTGTATCCGCATTACACCCCACGAATGTGAGTTCTGATCGCCCGGCATCATATCCCTACTTTTCTTCAATTTTAAAATATGACAGATTAGAGTTTCCGCTTAGAATCAAAGACATTCCTAAATTTGAACAGATGAATAATATTAGTATTAACGTTTATAGCTTGGAGTTTAATTTTAAATCTAAACAACATGACGTAGTAGGACCAATTTACCATACTAATGCGACTAGGGAAAGGCATGTAAATTTATTATATTTGGAAGAAGGGGTTAAAGGTCATTATGTTTATATTAAAAGTATTTCACGGCTTGTAAGAAGTCAAATCTCGGAAGATTGTAGAAAAAAATATTTATGTGGCGGCTGTTTAACCTTTTTTTCAAATGAATTCGCGTTTAATCAACATAAATTGAATGACTGCAGCAAAATTTACACTATTATGCCGACGGAAGACCTTGTAAAACATAAGAGGTGTGATATGATGCCGGGGAATATATTAAAATTTCAAAATTACGATAGAAAAATGCGTATACCCTTTGTTGTATACGCAGATTTTGAATCAATTTTAAAACCTATTGATACATGCTCACCGAACCCTGACAATAGCTATACTAATCAGACACATATCCATGTACCATACAGTTTCGACTATAATATAAAATGTTCATTCGATGACTCATTGAGTAAATTTTTCACTTATTCCGGGGAAGATTGCCCGAAATTGTTTTGTCAGAACCTCTATGCATATGTTAAGGAATTATACAGGGAACATTTAAGCGTTATACTTCCGATGATTAAATTAACTGCAGATGAGCAAAATTCCTACGATACGGCTACTTCTTGTCACATATGTAATTAATTATTACAAGTAACAGACAAAGTCGCCGATCACGATCATTTAACGGGTAAATTTCGGGGAGCCGCCCACTCAAATTGTAATTTGAATTATAAAATACCTAAAATGATCCCGATATTTTTCCATAACATGTCGAATAATGATGTTCATTTATTTATTAAAGAATTTGGATCTGACGAGGAAAAAATTGATATCATCCCCCAAAATAAGGAAAAATATATATCCATCACCAAAAATCTACCTGTTGGTAGAACTACTACAAGTTAATTGTAACATTTTTATTATCATTTACTTACAATAATATTTATATGTAAGGATATGTAATTATTTTTTTTTTTTTTCTTCAGTGCCGTACTAATCATAAATTACATAGAATTAAAATTAGTTTAAGATATTTGTATTTCGTAATTTTATAAATTAAAATTTAGTTTTTATAAGTAAATTTTTTTCGCGGATAGAAAAAATTGTCTGCGGACCAGTAAAATTTCTCCGCGGACCACTGGTGGTCCGCCGGACCAGTGGTTGAGAATAGCTGGATTACAGTAAGTCCGATAAGCTTGAAAGCAAAAAGAACACATTTTTTTGCGTCGTATCCAGAAATTTGAATATCGCATTTCCAAGTTTATAAAGCTGGCCACTTCTTCAAAATTCAAATTTGATTAGACAAGAATCATGTGCTCTTTATGTGCCGCAATCGCGATTTTAGTCCTCGAAGTGTTCAATGAAAAAATCTAATTTCACTGGTGGAAGTGTTAACTCATTGTCAATCTAGGACCCACCCATCTGAAAAATTGGGATACCGATACCAAATAAGCACAATAATTATGTGCTTTTCAAGTACGTCGGAGCCATTTAGCTAATTCAACTTCTTGCGCGTAAAACTCACCCCGAACCGAATGAGCCAAGAGGGGAAATCTATAATAATCGAGAACTGAAATTCTAACCGACGCCAAATCTTTGTAATTATGTTCTCTTATATTGATATCTAATATCTAGTTGGCCATGAAATTCTAGCATGTGCCAGATTTTTAATTTTGCTCCCCGGAAAAAATGGGCAAAAAGGAGTAAATAATAATGCCAACCACAGCAAAACATCTGCTGCCGTACGGACTTACTACCCGTACGATGATACTCAACAGCAGTGAAGGCTGAGATGAAGATCATCGGTATGGCAGATCTGGCGGAAGAGACCCCCCTACGGTGGTAGGCTGCTACCAGGCAGCAGCGGGCACTAGTATTGACTTGATGCACTGAGCAAATGATGCTTTAGTTGGATGAAGATCGGAGAGTCATGGGCGAAAACCAATCATAGTCTGGTTCCTCGGCCGTGATACTGCGATGTGGAAAGGAAATGGAAAGACTACTACATTATTATATTTCCTGAACGTCGGAAGACGGAGAATGATGATGGCAGTTCCTGGAGTAATGAATTCAGGAGGTAAAATACTCCCCCTTGCGGATCTCCGGGTGGGGTGTACTTCGGGGAGAGGCATCAAAAGAGGTGGACATTTTAATTTAAGGATCGCGACATGGAACGTAAGAACACTTAGAATAGCAGGGAAAATCTGAAAAGAGAAATGGATAAATGTAAAGTGAACATAATGGGTTTAAGTGAAGTGAGGTGGACAGGTAGTGGTGAAATAGTGTCAGGTAATTACACAATGTTTTACTCAGGTGGAAAAAGTCATGAACGTGGAGTAGCAATAGTGATGGGAAATCAATTAGTGCAAAGTGTGACTAAAATGGTGTTTCATAGTGATCGTCTAATGTTTGTGAAAATAAGTGCAGAACCAGTGGCCATTCTGATAATTCAAGTCTGATAATTCACATGCCAACATCAGATCATGATGACGAAGAATTGGAGAAAATATACGATGAAATAGAGGACATCATCCACTCTGAAAGCAGAGGAAAAATAAACACCATAATAATGGGTGACTGGAATAGTGTGGTAGGACAAGGTAGTGAAGCAAACATCGTGGGACAATATGGGTTAGATAGAAGAAATCCCTAGGAAGAGGGATGCTAGTGGAATTCTGCCAGCGTAACAATTTGGTAGTGATGAACACTTGGTTTAAGAAAAGGAAGAATAAATTATACACATGAAAGAGCCCAGGTGACACTAGTAGATATCAGATAGATTTCATACTTGTAAAGCAGAGATTTAGGGGCAGTGTGAAAAACACCAAGACTATGCCAGCTGCCGATATAGATTCGGATCACAACCTTCTGGTTGCAGACATCAGTACAAGGTTGAAGAGGATCAGACAGTGTGGGAAGAGAAAGCAGAGATAGGACTTGGAAAAGCTAAGAGAGAAGAACGAGGCAGTAAGAGAATCCTTAGAGAATGTCTTTAGTGAATTGAGAGAGGAAAATGTAAGTGCAAGTGCAGAAGTACAGTGGAGAAATATTAAACTGGCCTTGTTGAATACTTTAGAGAGTAAACTCTGACAGAGGAAACTCTGGATCACCAATGAGATCCTGGAGAAGATGGAGGAAATGTAAAAATGTGAACGAAGCGGAATACAGAAGACTTAACAATGCACTCAGGAGAGAAACAGACAAAGCGAAGGAAAAATACCTAGAAGAAATGTGTGAAGAAATAGAAGAACTACAAAGGAGAGGAAGGTATGACCTGATGTATCAGAAAACGAAGGAGTTGGAAGGGAGTGAGAATAAAGGAGTAAGGAACTTCGGAATAGAAAACTATAAAGTACAAATGGAGACAGAACAAGGGGAGATGCTGAAAATATGGGAGGAATACGTAAAAGAACTCTACGATAAGAAACACCGCCCGAAAGTAATTAAAATAGAGACAGAGGAGGCGGTTGATGAAAACGAAAAACAGCCCAGCATATTGAAAACAGAAGTAGAGAAGGCAATTAATGACATGAAGAGGAGGAAAGCTACAGGAGAAGACAACATACCAGTGGATTTGCTGCAGGAAATCGGAGATGGAGGTTTGAAAGCGTTGACACAACTCATCAACAAAATCTACGAAACTGGGGAATGGCCTAAAGACTTTTTAGATGTGACAATGGTTGCTCTAGAAAAGAAACAGCAAGCCAAGAAATGTAGTGATTACAGAACAATTAGTTTGATCTCACACGTGGCGAAGATCATTGCAAAAATACTCAATGGACGGATAGAACATAACATCGAAGAAGTAATGGAAGATGATCAGTTTGGATTTAGGAAAAGAAAAGGAACCAGGGACGCCATAGGCATGATGAGGATATTGTCGGAGAGAGTTTTGACTTTTAACGAAGAAGTCTGCGTGTGTTTTGTAGATTGGCAGAAGGCCTTCGATAGATTTAACTGGACAAAATTGATGAATATTCCTAAGGAGATAATAATATAATTGAATAGATAATTATTAAAGATAATTAGGAATAATATTCCTTAGGTGAACTGGAGAGACCGGAGACTAATTTGCAATCTGTACATGAGACAAAGAGTTAAAGTACAATTGAACTACGGAGAAACAAACAGCGTAGAAATAGGAAGACGAGTCAAACAAGGATGTTATCTATCGCCGAGTCTCTTCAATTTGTATGGTGAATGGCTGGCGAGAGAAGCTTTGAAAGGATGTGGAAATTTCAAGATAGGGGGACGCCTCATCAACACCATCAAATATGCAGATGACCTGGTAGTACTCGCCAAGAACCAAAGACAACTACAACACATGATGAACCGGCTGGTGGAAACTGGAAGGAAATATGGCATGGAAATTAACAAGGAAAAATGTAAAGTGATGAGGATATCAAAAAGGGAAAAAACTCTGAAGATAACAGTCGACAATCAAGAACTGGAGAATGTAAAACAGTGCAAGTACTTGGGAAGCCTGCTGACAAAGGATGCATACTGCCCAAATGAAATTCGAGCAAGAATCGCCATGGCCAAAGCTGCATTCAACAAGAAGAGGACTCTACTGACCAGAAAGTTGAGCTTGGAACTAAGGAAGAAACTGGTGAAGTGCTACATCTGGAGCATTGCACTGTACGGAGCAGAGACGTGGACCATGAGGAAAAGGGAGCAAAAATACCTCGAAAGTTTTGAAATGTTGTGTAGGAGGAGAATAGAAAAGATCAAGTGGACAGATAGGGTGACAAACAAAGAGGTACTAAGAAGGGTAGGAGAAAAGAGAATTATTCTAAATACAATTCTCCAGAGGAAGGCCAACTGGATCGGACATATAATTAGACTTGAGGGGCTCATACATGACGTCATTGAAGGGAAGATTAAAGGAATTGCAGGTCGAGGAAGAAGAATAATACAACATCTGGATGACATGAAAGAAAGGAGGAGATACAGCAGGCTAAAGGAAGAAGCTGACGACAGGGAACATTGGAGGCAGAAATTCTCCGTACAAAGACAAGGACCTACCACTAGGCAGAATACTGTATAATAATAATAATATTGATATCGTTAAGATATCAGAATAGAAATAGCCCGAAAAAGATTTATAAAATACAGGTCAATGTTCACAAATAAGAAATTAATTTTAGCCATGAGATTAAGGTTTCTAGAATGTTATGTATGTTCTCAGCTGTAATATGGGATAGAAACTTGGACGCTAAAAGCACAATCAATAAAAAGATCGGAGGCATTTGAAATGTGGCTCTACAGACGTATACTTAAAATTCCTTGGACTGCTAGAACCACAAATGAAGACATACTAAGAAGAATTGGACACGGCCGAAAACTGATGAGAATAGTCAAAATCCAGCATATCTTGGCCACATACTTCGTAATGACAAATGTAGATTGTAGATATGATGGCGACGACTTGTACTGCGACCTTTATAGATCTATTGTACCCCAGCTTCTTCCTCTAAGCGTTGGTGCACTTACCCAATTAGAGCGCCTCCTCTAATCCTGATTCCTTTAGGAATTTCAGGATCTGGGTGGGATTCTTCTTCATCTTCTTCTTGTTCTTCTTCATCTTCTTCTTCTTCATCTTCTTTTCATTTTCTTTCATTCTTCTTCTTTTTTACGTGCCAAGTCCGCCGTGGACGTCGGCGATCATCATAATGATTTTTATTTTATCAGCAGTGGCACGAAACAAGCTAGTAGAACTGACGCCATACCACTCTCTCAGGTTTTTCAGCCAGGACGTGCTTTGTCTTCCTGGACCTCTTTTACCTTGGATTTTGCCTTGCATGATATTCTACAAGATACGGTACTTTTCCCGCTCATAACGTGTCCAAAATATTCCAGCTTGCGTTTTTTGATGGTAAACATGACTTCTAGTTGCTTCTGGAGACGGGCAAGCACCTCGGTGTTTCGGACTCTGTCTACCCATGACATTTACAGCAGGCGGCAGTAGCACCACATCTCGAATCCTTCCAGTCGGTCACACATTGCCTTTGTTAAAGTCCATCCTTCCATTCCATAGTACAAAATTGGAAATACTTAGCTAATAATCGAATACGCAGAGGTATTGACAAGTCTCTGGATGTAACAACCTTCTTCATATTGCTAAATGCTGCTCTAGCTTGCCCAATGCGGACCTTACTTCCTGATTGTTATCCCACTCACTGCTCAACAAGTATCCCGGATATCTGAAGCTCGAGACTTGCTGAATCTGTTGGTGACTGTACTCAGGTTTGCTAGAAGCTCACCATTTTTGCTAATAACCATAGCTTTGGTCTTGTTAATATTTAACTTGAGTCCTCTTTCTTCGCTTTTAGCCGCAACCCTATTCAGTAGCGCCTACAAATCATCAGCACTTCCTGCCAGCAGAACTATCGTATCGTGCGCATAACGCAAGTTATTTATTACTTCTCCGTTGACAACAATTCCTTCCCGGGGGTGGATTAAAAGACTACAAGACTCCTCTGCGTTCTAGCAGTGAACCTCGAGGTACATCTGTCTCTTGCGGAGCAGTGCTCCGCAGTCTTTGAGCAGATATATGGGAGTTATCTCTGCTGAACCAAAGAATCTACATCCGTCATCCTCCTCTATGCCTAGGGCCTTGAGGTATTTTCTAAGTCTGCAGTGTCTCGTCAGGACTCCTATCAGAATTCTAAGCTTGTTCCTGTTCAGTTTCATGAAAGCTTTTGTTCATTTCTGGTTAAAAGCCCAGCATCACTGATCCCAGCATCACTTTGAACTGCCTTAACCTTGGAAGATCTTTCTAGGTTTTTATCCATTGTTCACACTCATGCCGCAAAAGGGTTCCCGACGTATAAAGGGACTAATAGATCCCTTGTTTGTTAGGTGATCGGCTTCTTCGTTTCCGTCTATACCACTGTGTCCTGGTACGCAATATAGCGTTGGTTTATTATCTTTGCCAAGCTTGTTTAGCTTTCCTACACAGTCCCATACCAGTTTGGATCTAATGGTGTATGAGCTTTGATGGATGCTTGGCTGCCTGACAGGATAGTAATTCTATTCAGGATAGATCGATAATATAATCGATTATCGATCTTAGTCCTTTTGTGGGTTGGGTCCACGTGTATTTATGTATATATTTGTGGGAGAAGAAACCATTCATTATCTTTAGAGACATATTCTGACATAGTTGTTTTAGACGTCTGCCGTTATCGTTTTCAGTTTGTTCTCCATATCTACCTATTACCGGGTTGTTTCCTTCTCTCCCTGTACGGGATTTTAGGTCTCCCAAGATAAGTACTTCTCGATCTCCTTTTATCTCAGATATTATTCCGAATAGTTTTTCGTAGAACATATCTTTAGTGGCAAGGTCTGCATCCTCGCTAGGAGCGTATACTCCTATTATAACTATATTCTGTCCATTTTTTTTTAATTTCCATTTTTATTATTTGTTCGTCAATTTCTTCATGGTCTTTAATGTATTTTTTATACTTTCTGTATATTGCTATTGCTACTCATCTCTTTGCTCTTGTGTCCTTTTTAACTCCACTATAAACATGTATATATTCCCCTACCATCTCGACTCCATTCCCTTTTTTTAAGTTTCTGTAAGCACACAGACATCCAGTCTCATTTTGTTTAATTCTTGGAGTTCTTCTGTTTTCTTTGTTAGTAATGCTTGTATGTTCCAGGTCGCCATTCTCATAGTCAATTTACTTTGCCTAGTTCGTTGTATTTTATGTCCATCATTGTTCCGAGGCGGATTTTTGAAGTTTTTAACATTTTTTTCTTTTTCCGAATGAAGAGGTGTTGGCCCATCGATTCAACCCTCCAGCTTGAAGGACCAGGATTTTTTGTTAGGGTTTTCTCCTTTAGCCACTTTTGTTCCGGTTTTCACTCGCCATTTACCCCCTTCCGTCTGCTACACCACGCACATCCATTGTACGCGATGCACTCAGAGGCCACGACGAGGACGTGGAAGTGGGATTTGCTGAATTTGTCCTTATTGGGACTGTGGGCGTTTCCCAGAGTTTTTTTGTAGCAGGAATAGTGGCACTTTCTGCTACCCCTGAGACCCATACCAGCCATTTAGCCTCCTAAAACCCCATCAGCCTATGATAACAAAAACCAACAGCTTTGTCTATAATTAGCTTTAATGCTTCGCTGATGATCGGTTCTAACGCCTGTTCAATGATCGGCTTCGAAGCTTGGCAAATAATCGGCTACCATGCTTGGTCGATCCTTGTTTGCCATGCCTGCCCTGCCGTTATCATTCGATCCAAAATCATGCCTGGCTTATTGAAGGTATCCAATTATTGGCCGCTGATTGAAATCGGCCCAATATATCTCAATAATGGGCCGATTATCATTCTTTGCATCGATTTTTATAGATTTCGCCTTTTACGCCTCATATAGTTCAAGGTGAATTTTTCGTACAAGGGTGTGGGCACAAAAATCTCGAATAGCATGTCTGGAGAGAATATAATTATTGCAACGATTTGGCGTCGGTTAAATTTTCTGTGTACGATTATCATAGATAACACCTCTTATGGCTGCAATTTGGGGTGAGATTTTTGTGCTACGGTGCGAGCACAAAAATTGCGAATAGGATATCTCAAGATCATATAATCTAACGATGGAAATTTGCGCCGCGGCTGAGTTCCAACCCTAAATTCGGAATGGTAAAGATAAAAAGAAAATATTATGCCCGCTCCACACTCTCGCGGAATAACTTCGTCGAGGCTCCTCGCCGAAGTTGTTCGAGGCGAGGAACTAGACGGAGGAGGCATCTACACTCTCGTCTTACTTCGCGAGGACCTCAGTGCCATGACTGACACCGAACAGGTGGTAGCTGCTGCTGCAACTATTTGTGTGTATAATATATAGGAAAGGACGACGGAGTGTAGACGTGATACTCTGCCTTCCTCGTACTCGCGCCTCGTGTCCCTTTGACTCGGGTATGAAAAACCGCTTCCTGAAGCGAATTTAGCCAAGGCGAGGCGAGGAAGCACAAGGCGGACCGAGTAACCTGACCACACTCTCGTCCCTCGCTCAACTCCGTGCTACTTCGCGAGAGTGTGGAGCAGGTATTATATTGCCTTGTATTGCAACGTTTTCGCTTCGGTTAAAATTTGTGTACAATTTGTCACCTATTGTGGCTCATTCGGTTCAGGGTGGGCTTTTCGCACAAGGGGTTGAGTTAGCGAATTCGCTACGAGGTGCTTAGAAGCATATAAAGAGCACATAATTGTACTGCTTATTTGGTATCGATATCCCAATTTTTCAGATGGGTGGGTGCTAGCTCAACAGTAAGGTATTCCTCTACACTGCGGATATGGTAAAATTTATCGGTCAAAATCTACGCGAATGACTCCAGCATCATAGTTTCGGAACATTCTCTAGAAGAAAAGACAGCTCAACTAAACACTACCCTAGAAAATCTATACCAGTGGTTCTTTGCCAATAACTTACATTTAAATATTGGTAAAACTGGTTATGTAGTGTTTCAGTGCAACCGAAGAAACCCCACACAAGACATTCCACTTGGAATCGGCAACTGCAAGCTAATTCGTCAAAAACAACTGATATTTTTAAGTATCTACCTGTAAGAACATCTGACATGGTCCTCGACTACTTCTGAAATAGTGCGAAAACTGAACTCTAAGTGCTATTATCTATTAAGAAAAGTTCGTCAAACAGGGAGAGTGATGTGTCTCCTAAGCGTATACCATGCCGAAGTTCAGTCATGTCTTATGCTATTCTAGCATGGGGAATTTCTTTACATTTTCAACGGGTTTTTGTAGCACAAAAGAAGGCCATAAGAGCAATATCGGGTATTGCAACAACTAAATCTTGCAGATCATATTTCAGAAACTTTCATATTCTAATTGTACCATGTTTATACAGATGGGAGCTAGCCTGTTATATCCATAAAAATAGACACTTAATTGGTGACAGGGATGATCGATATGCACATAATACCCGAAATTGCCTTAATCTAAGAACTGTAAAAAGCAATCTTACCAACTGCAAAGGAGCACCTAATCGAACAGGTATACAAATTTATAATTGTATTCCAATATTTTTTAACACCTAACCACCTAACATACGTCTCTCAGACCCAAAGTAATTTTTTCACCTGAGACGCATGGCAGGTTGTTAAGGGTTATAGAGCAAACTAGTTATAATGTATTTAGAAGACTCTTAAATCGCATTTAATAGAAAAATGCTATTATAGTACAGCATAATCTTGGTGATTCGGCGGTTGGTTAGTCGGACACGTTCTGTAATCCGGCGGTCTGCAGAAACACGTGTTTTTTCACCACGCAGTACCGGATAGATATAAGTAAACGTGCCCGCCCGTGCTCTTACCTCCCACCACTCTTTCTCTATCTACTCATTCTGTTCGCCGCTCAATTACATCTTGTTTTGTTATTGGTTTGTCGTTTATCGAGTGTATTTAGTGTATGTAGTTACGTCAACCAAACGGAAACATGATGTCACTTGTTTGTACAAGTTTGTATCACAAACAGGATATCATCAAAAATCTTGATAAAGGAGAAACCGCGGCAAACCTCGCACGCACTTATGGCGTTGGAAGATCCACGATCTACGGCATCAAAGTCAACCGCGAGAAAACCCTCCAATTCCCCAGGACTGCTGAGGGGGACTTGAAGGAAAGAAAGACAAATAAAACAGGTGATTGTCCTGAAATGGAAATTGGCTTATTTACTTAGTTTATGCAAGAGCGTGCGCGGCACGTCATTATCGTGAGATATCCTCCGTGAATAGGCAAAACAATTTTACTAAAAAATAACCAAGAAAGATGATTTTCGAGCTAGTGATGGCTGACTTGATAATTTAAAAAAAAGATTTGGGATTCGTTTCTTAACTCTAACAGGAGAAATATTATCAAGTGATGTTTCGTCCCTTGATAATTTTCAGAGGAAATTGGAATTAAAAATCCAAGAATTAGGTCTGTTGCCAGAACAGGTTTACAACGCAGATGAAAGTACTTTATTCTGGAAGAAGCTTCTACATAAGAACTTTGTACAATGTTCCAGGAATTTTAAGAAAATGTCCCAGGAAGAAAAATGTCAAAGGACAGACTGACATTCATGTCCTGTGCAAATTCCACGGGCACACACAAACCATTATTGGTTGTAGGAAAATCTAAGCATCCGCGGGGTTTCAAAAACGTAACTCACTTACTAGTTACATATAAAAATCAAGCCAAAGGATGAATTACCCGAGATGTGTTTAAGCAAGATTTTATTTCGGCGGTAAAAGTTTTTTCAAAAGTTCACATCTTGCCTGCTAAAGCTTTGCTTATGCTACACATTTACCTATATAGGTAGGTACATATTTTATTTATTTTTTAATACAATTATACATAAAATATGTTCTTTTTTCGTTTAACTACCGATAATCCAGAATTTTCTGAAAATCCGGCGGTTGTCTAATCCCATATGGGTCAAATTACCAAGAATATGCTGTATTAATGAGTTTTTTGAAAATAATCGTCAATCTGTAATTAATGTTACTACTTTTCTTATTTTATTGACATATCTGATAGGTATGTGTATATCTTAAGATTAATAAATTTTGAATTTGAATTTAAGTTAGCACCACCACCAGTAATATTTTTTTATTAAACGCTTCGAGCACAAAAAAACGCGATTGCGGCACATAAAGAGCACATAATACTGATATATTCAAATTTGAATTTTGACCCACACCTTTAGACCTCAGCTTTATGGACCTCGTGTTTCCGTTTTTGTTTGAAAATATTAATAAACACAGTGTTATAAAAATTATTTATAAAGCCAAAACCTTTGTATGTTATATTTTTTGCAAAATATTGAGTTTTTACAAAAATAGAAAAATTGCGCAGATACCTATAAAAAAATCTTGTCACATACCCAGACAAACATCATAAATCCAACTCGTAATTCCAATATTTTTTTCTTGAATCTCTTCCAAGCATCAAAATATTTCACCGAAAATTCTCCCACAAATTTAATAATCGACCCTAATCACACGACTTCCTCCAGATATGATTCACAGCTAGACATTTGCGCAAAAATAAGATTATTGGCACGCACCACATGGCGAACACAAGGCCTTATTTATCACACATTTATTAATATGTGTAAATTGCTATTTAAATTCTCCACGAAGTTATCATGTGAGAAAAGCATTAATGCTTAATAAATGCTGTCAACATATAATTCAAATTAGAGCGTTTGTTATCTCGAAATACATTCCGTACTTGAGCCTAAAATTATAACTAATAAATAGAAATTCTGCTGGTTTAATTGAAATTTGCAATTTTTACGACACAATCTGAACCCCGCTAAATAATACAGCGTTTTATGTAACGAAGATAAAATTAAAAAAGCTTTCAGTATATCTGCAGATTATTGCAAATATCGATCTGTTCTAGTTATTTCCAACACTTTTAAGAGGTAGAATCATATAAATAGCCTTACAAGATGCTTATAAGATTTGGAAGATTAAATATAACTTCCTGGGAACTTCAACGTCTAGTCCGACTTCCGATCTTTTTCGGCAAAAAAATCTACAGGATGTGTAAAATCTCTGAAACAACGGGAAATGGAAATGGAGAAGGGCATGTGAATTCTTATTTGTAATGGTGAGATATTTATAATGATTTTCATAACGATAATCTAAATATTAAAACAGAGCCAGAATTACCCATTTTACCATTAAAACATAAAAACAACTTAACTGATTTTTTTATGTTTTCAATTTTTCTATATTAATTATGATTGAATTATATTTAAATGTAAGGGGTGGTTTTATTAAAATTTTCATTAAAATATTGGATTCTTGTGACAGCTATACACTATAGACGATTTTTAAGGTTAGCTAAGCGCATGCGCATCTGTCAAGTTTAAAGGCGGGAATATGAAAGTTTAGGGCAAATATTAAGGTTATACGTCAAAAAGTTAGGGCAATTTTGACGTATAACATGGCGGAAATTGACGCATGCGCAAAAAAATTTCAACTGAAGAGGTTTATTAAAAGACCCATTGAAAACCTTGTGGGCGGTTCAAATCTGTTTTAATTTGACGGCCAATTTGTAATTATAAATCTAATTATTGAATTAAGAACTTCGTGTTTTGATAGAAATTTATCTTTACAAATTAGTTGAAAGCAGACTAATTTGAAAATATTTAAATAATTGATAGATTGTGGAGTTACCTTCATTTCAATAATAAAAATTGAAACGCAGATTGTTTCTCGTTGAACAATACGCGTTATAAGTTTTATTATTTGAAATGATAAATAATTAATTCTTGGATAATAATAATATTGTCTCAAAATGTGGTCATTGTTTCAAATCAGATAAATATGGAAAAGTTCCCAATAGACCTTTTTACGGTTAGTTAAGCGCATGCGCATCAGCCAAGTTTGAAAGGCGGGAATATGAAAGTTTCGGGCAAATAATAAGGGTGTATGTCAAAAAGTTCGGGCAAAACATGGCGGAAATTGACACATGTGCACAAAAAATTTCAACTATGAAAAGGTCTATTGAATAGTATCAAAATTAACTGTAAATTAGAAAATTCCGCACGCGTTTTGTAAGAATTTCTAAATGCTGTTAGAAATTGTTGTTATGTTAGTATGCCTTACTTTATCTATAATTAGACGTTAGTCTAGAAACAGTACAAATTTGGGCTAAATGTAGTCAGATAAATTCAGTAATAGATATTGATAACAGAATTGAAAGTAGGAGATTATCACTACGATATCTTCAAATCTGTCAGTAGCTGGGATTACACGGATATCTTCTGTTACTCCATGGAGAATTTAGTCCTGTATGGGTGCTATAAAATGCTCTCAAATTTGGAAAACCCCGCTCAAGATGCGTGGTGTGAGCCATTCCCTGCGTCAAAGCAAGTAACGGGAACGGTCAAGACCAATTTTTGTCAGGGGCTGAAGGCCAGCAGATATTATAAAAGGGTAAAGAAAATAAAGTTAGAATTTGTGTAATTACTACCTTAGAGTCCAAGATAAGAAAATCCCGTCGGCTCCTCATCCAACGGGAACTCTTATCTGAAGGCAAACTGACAGATAGCGTAAATGTGGATCAAACGATGACATCTCATTTTAGATATTGATAACTTTTTTTTTTTTTTGCTCGTGCTGGGAAGTGAAAATTTGCAAACAGACACCACCCAGTGCCCAGTAAGGGGCGACCCACTAAAAAAACCCCCATCATACATGCCCCCCAGCCAAAAACCAGAGGAAACGTGATGGAATCAAAAGTTGGCATAACTTCATCACGTACGCCCTCCTTCCATTCCAAAAAAACATTTACCGCCCATTTATTCACTCGTTGTGCAGCCGCGCCGTTATTCGCCGTGCCCCCCTCACACCAAGGTTTACAATAAATTTGTGCGGCCCCTTCGCACTAAGGGGGCCCCGGCGTTGGCACGCACGGCTTGCGCGTAGCAGCCCTTCGACCCGACATACTCTCATCCCTTTCATCCTTCTTCTTTCTCCTCATTATAAATCCTATCATCCCAGTCGGCACGCCCCATTCATACTCACTACGGAGCATGATCCTCACCTTGCTCACGTCCTCTCCAGCCATGCATTCTGCCTCGCTCCACATCCGCACCCATCTCACATACTCACAGATCGTATGCTCCGCCGTGTTCTCATTTGCACCGCAGTACCTGTATTGCACTTGGCATTGAAATCCCCGCAGGCAACAATCTCTTTGGACCAGATTTTTATACTGGTCCTCAGCTCCAACTCCACAATCAAAAAATGCTACAAACTGCTCCAGCGTAATGTTGGGCGAGATGTAGCACGCACACTGTACCAAATTCTCCCATTCATTCTATATCAACACCATTTCAGTTGCACTCCTATTTGAGTTTTTTCTGAAGTATCATCATTTTCTAACAGACTTCCCTTTCATACTTTCCACACGTATTCGGTACACGGGGCAGCCCATAGAGTCTGCCCTATGCCCGCTCACTTCATACACGTAGCACATGGGCTCCTTGGCCTTGCACTCTTGTGCATTGTGCTCATATTCCCCGCACCGCAGACTTACAATCTTTCTCCCCTTTTCCTTGCATGCTGCCGCCTTGTGCCCGAAGCCAAGGCACCGGTAGCACTTGGGCGGCTGTTCTCACTCACCCGACACCTTAATTCTCCCTTTCTCCAGCACGGTTTGCGCCGCTCTTACTGGAAGTGCAACGACCGCCATGCTGGCCCCTCCCCACACTGGGCGGAGGGACTTTGCAACGCACTCCTTGCATTCAGTGGCCTTCTGCAAGGTCTGTTTCACTTCCTCTGGGGTGGTAGCCTCGTCCATTTCCCGGACCAGGACACTTCTAAAGCCCACCTTCGTTCTGACCTCACTCACCTCTTTCACTTGGGCTATTCTCTCAGCCAGTCGCTGCTTTTTCCCATCGTCTTTCACTCTAAGCATGAGGACCCCAGCTACCGTTTTCCTCATCCCTATCACATGTATATCCTCTACATCCACTTCATTCTTTATGGCATTTACCATCTATGCATATGACACATCCTCTGCAATCCTTACCAGAACGGCTTGGGTCATTTCGGTTTCTTCGTCGATTTAACTTTCACTTTCATCCAGTACAGGGTTACCTCAGTTCCAATGCAAATATGCAAATTCCACTTCGAGAAAAACTACACAGCAATGTGCAGTAGTAAAGCCGATTGGTGCGACGAATCCTCAGCATACCACATAAAGCAAAATGCCATCAAGTGGTATACAGATGCTTCGAAGACAAAGGAATGTACTGGTGCAGGAGTGTTTGGACCTCGTACCAGGTACTTCGAATCCATGGGTACATCCCCAAGTATCTTCCAAGCAGAGGTACACGCAATCGAAAGATGTGCACAGTTTAACCTCGACAGGAATTATCGCAAAAAACGAATTGCTATCCTGTCAGACAGCCAAGCAGCCATTAAGGCATCAGATCCAAACTGGTATGGGACTGTGTGGGGAAGCTGAACAAGCTTGGCAGGGATAATAAAATAACGTTATACTGGCTACCAGGACACACTGCTATAGATGGAAACGAAGAAGCCGATCACCTAGCAAACAAGGGATCCAGTAGCCTCTTTATAGGTCCGGAACCCTTCTGCGGCATGAGTGTGAACACCATCCACAAAAGTTTAGATAAAGAAACAAGAGGAAAATGGATGAAAACAACATGAAAACAAGCTTAGAATTCTGACAGGAGTCCTGACGGGACACTGCAGACTTAGGAAACATCTCAAGGCCCTAGGCCTAGAGGAGGATGACGGATGCAGATTCTGTGGCGTAGCAGAGGAAACCCCATGCATCTGTTCAAAGACTGCGGAACATTACTCCGCAAGAGACAGATGTACCTTGGAGCTCACTGCTTGAACACAGAGGAGCTGCAGGCCTTGAATTAATATGATTATTCAGACAGGACTACGCAAGAACAGACAAAAACAGTCGAGGCGAGACGAGACCAGTCAAGACCAGAGTGTATAAGATCAGACATGACAGGACAAGACTGGACTAGACTGGACAAGATCGGACAAGCCTGGACAAGACTGGACAACACTGAATAACACTGGACAAGACTGGAAAAGACTGCACAAGACTGTATAAGCCTACGCAAGACTGATCATGACTTGTCTGTCTTTCCATTTGCTTGGGTCTGGGATTAATAATCTGGTCCATTCTCCCCTTTCTGTATGCTCCCATTTTCTTTGCCATTCCTTACGCGTATTTTGCGTGGCTATTTCTTTTCTGACTTTGCCTCGGCCTGATAGGTAGCAAAACATGCGTTCTTGCGCAATCAGACCGATGGAGGCGATTACGAGAGCTGCGTCTCTAGATAGTCCTCTATGCACTGCAAACCCGTATTGACATTTTGCTTTGTATCTTGGCCAGTTTCTGCTTCTTCTCTCTGTCAGTACGTTATCCCACACAGGAGCCCCGTACAACATGATAGAGTGGGCCACTGTGCTAAGCAGTCTGCATTTGCTGCATTTTGGAACTTCGATGTTTGGTATCAGCTTTTGTTGCGCGTATGCGGTTTTTGTAGCTTTTGAGGTAGCGCAGCTTATGTGCGCTGAGAAGCTTAATCCTCCTTCTATGACAATTCCCACATATTTTACCCATCCGTTTGAGCTTCGTCCCTTGGATCCTAAAGGAAATCGGTGAGAGTTGTCCTTTACCGCTCAGAAGCACGGCCTCTGCTTTTTCAGGCGCAAGTTTCAACCCCTTACTTAGTCCATATTCCCCGCACCGCAGACTTAAATCTTTCTCCCCTTTTCCTTGCATGCTGCCGCCTTGTGCCCGAAGCCAAGGCACCGGTAGCACTTGGGCGGCTGTTCTCACTTACCCGACACCTTAATTCTCCCTTTCTCCAGCACGGTTTGCGCCGCTCTTACTGGAAGTGCAACGACCGCCATGCTGGCCCCTCCCCACACTGGGCGGAGGGACTTTACAACGCACTCCTTGCATTCAGTGGCCTTCTGCAAGGTCTGTTTCACTTCCTCGGGGTGGTAGCGTCATGTCCCGGACCAGGACACTTCTAAAGCCCACCTTCGTTCTGACCTCACTCACCTCTTTCACTTGGGCTATCTGCTTTTTCCCCTCGTCTTTCACTCTAAGCATAAGGACCCCAGCTACCGTTTTCCTCATCCCTATCACATGTATATCCTCTACATCCACTTCATTCTTTATGGCATTTACCATGAAGAATGAAGTGGATGTAGATCCACTTGTCATCCATTTGTTTATTATTTCGACCACTATATTTGGTTTCTGCATCGGGCTCTTTTCTTTCTTTCTTGCATTCGGTCCTTGCTTTTCCTTCTTGCATTCGGTCTTTGTAGTTAGTAGGACTTTCATCAATGATTGCTCATATGAAGACGTAACCAGCAGTTTGAGCAAACACCACAAAGCTGGTTCGGATGGTATACCAGTTGAATAACTGAAATATGGAGGTGAGAAGAAACTGCATCAGCTTATCCTGAAAATATGACGAGAGGAACAAATGCCGGATGAATGGAAGGAAGCAATTATTTTCCCAATACATAAGAAGGGAAACAAGCGAAACTGCAGAAATTACAGAGGAATATCCCTATTTATCACAGCTTACAAATTTCTGTCGCACATTATATTAGGACTATGTAATTCCATACGCCGAAGATATAATAGGAGACTATCAGAATGGTTTCCATGAAAGCAGATCTACAACAGACAACATATTTTGTATGAGGACAATCAATGAAAAAGTTTGGGAATACAACAAAAACATCCATCACTTATTAATTGATTTCGAAAAGGCCTACGATTCAGTCCATAGAGAAACAGCTTGGTAAATCATGGCAGTATACGGGATCTCACAGAAACTAATCAGTTTGGTCAAAATATGTATTTAGAAGACCGTAAGCTGGGTGACACACTATGGCTCCAAATCAGACAGTTTCGAAAACAGAACTAGACTAAAACAAGGTGATGCACTCTCCCCACTTCTTTTCAAAATTGTTCTGGAAAAAGTAATTTGGGAAACCAAAGAAGCTACAATCTGAGACCTTACAGATAGCAATCACAAAATCCTGGCCTATGCAGATGGCATAGTATTAATAGGAAGTAATTGAGGATAAATTGAAACTCTATTCAGGAAATTAAATGAAACCGCAGTTAAAATAGGTTTGAAAATTAATGAAGAGAATACATGATCATACAGAGAGAAAACATGAGTACAGATCATGGCAATCACCTTAATGTAGACAATTGCACGTTTAAGAACAATCCAAACTTCAAATACCTTGGTGTCAATATAAATGACTGCAACAGAAGACAAGTTGAACACCAAATTAGATTACAGAATGCGAAAAAAGTTTACTTGCACTGCAGAAATTAATTTCCTCCAAGATACTGACTAGAAAAACCAAACTGAAAGTATACAACACGAAAATCAGACCAGGACTGCTATACGGATATGAAAAGTGGATTGCGACTAAAAGGAAGGAACACCAGCTTACAGTCTTCGAAAACAAGGTGTACAGGAAAATTTTCAGGCCCACTTTTGGCCAGGAATCTCAAAGATGGGTTCTCAGATGAAACCATGAGATGTACAAGGTGGCCAATCAACCCAGGGTACTGAACATCATGTAAGCGAGACGGCTGCAATGGGCAGAACTTGCGATCAGAATGGATGCTCCCAGAATAGTTTGCCAGATCTATGAGAAGAAGATGGAAAGCTGAAGACACCCTGGAAGAAAGAGGAGTAGATTGCAAGATGAGGTGGCTTCTGACTGGCTGCAGACGGATGTGTCACTAGATGGGAGGATACGGCGCTGTATAAAAAAGGAATGGAGGCAGATAGGATAGAGCGGCAAGGAATCGCCACGTCCCAAAGAAGCCAACGGAGTGAGTGAGTGAGGATAGAGTTAGGGGGAAGCATAAATAGAGTTAGAATATTTTGGTCATTTTGCAAGGCACCCGGAAAAAATTAAATGCTACACCTTATTTATGGAGCAAAAAATACCAGGCGAGCGGGGCCCAGGAAGAAGGAAAACATTGTGGTTAAAGAACTTGAGGCAGTGGTATGGGAAGTCTGCGGTTCAGATTTTCCGGGCCGCTGTCAACAAAACAATCATCGTCAACATGATAGCCAACATGATAACCAACGATCTTTGAATGGTCATGGTACCAGAAGATCAAGATAAATAGAGTTAAGGGTAAGCTAAAATGCCGTGATGGAGGCGATATAGAAAGGTTGGAAAAAATAAAATATCTGGGTATAATTGTAGACGATAAATGAAGGTTTAATGAGCTCTGTGAATACATGATGAAAAAAATAGGAAAAGAAAACGATTTTTGGGTAGAGTGGCGCACTACCTACCTACCCAAAAATTGTTTTCTTTTCCTATTTTTTTCATCATGTATTCACAGAGCTCATTAAACCTTCATTTATCGTCTACAATTATACCCAGATATTTTATTTTTTTTTAAAATCCATGTACGCTAAGTGCATGGTTTATGTTTATAAGGCAATTATAGCACCGCACTTCATATATTGTTCTACAGGGTTGATAAATATGGGCTTAGGAGTCCTAACAAACTACAGATAGAGCAAAATTTAACAATACGAGTGATATTACAGTGCAATAAGTATACTAAAGTAGAGGATATGGTGCATGCGTAGCAATATAATGTTTGCATCTTTTATGGACAATATTATAAAACCTACTACAAAGCTATTTAAAAGCAAAGTTGGAAAGAGTTGGTGATTGGAGTGGAAAGAAGAAACGACAAGCTGGCAATTTTGTGTTAAAAGCGCGTAGTACAGCAAGTGCGCAAAAAAGCTCCGCAGTTGTGGTCGGTTATTGTCATGATCCTAACCAGGAGATCCATAGGATTGTCTGGTTGCCAGCTGTTGTTAGTTCATTTAGTTCACGTTTAATAAAATAAAACGCTATCCAGGGTGCACCACGGGGAGGCGAACTAACATTACACCCCATTGTATTTCTTTCAAAACTGTGATGAGGCATACCCTAAATAGAAAAAGCTAAAGTTTTATTAAAACCATTTTTTTTTTAATAACTTAAAATTATATAATTATATTACTAAGAATAGAAAGAAAAATGTATCTAACAGTAAATTTTTTCTTCAAATGGACAATATTTTTCTACATGAGGTAGACCCAATATAAGGTAAGAGGTATACCCAATATGGTCTACGAAAACTTGTAAGCTTTCTTTTAATGTAAATAATTTATCCTTAATGAGTGGAAGTTATTGGAATCTAAAAATAAACATTTCGTGCGAATTAAAAAATTAAAAAAGCATTAAAAAAAAAACTACAATTTTGGCCGCCTTGTGCGTTTTGGCCTCCATGAGTAGTACATGCACCCAATATGGCCAATGATGTTTAAACAAAGAAATATTCATATTAAATTCTGAAAATGAATGTATTTATTTTACTTTCACATTTTGGTCGTATATCTTTTTCCATATCGTTCTTTGTTAATCTAAAGCAATACATATGCGCTTATCCTTCTTCTCATCTTCTTTGCACAAAATCAGGATTAATTTATTGCAAATGTTTTTTATTGCTTCTTAACGGGACGCTTTGACGATTTCGAAGCTAATTTTTGCTCTTAGTTTTTGATGATACACTTTTGTTTCCATATTGGTTTCGAAAATACTGATTTTTACAACACAACTGCTCTACTATTGATAGCTTTCTGTCTATTAGTAACCTTAGGAGTGTTTTTGGCCGGAGTAGAGAGTAGATTGGAGAATGTGCTTGTATTAGCATCAAAGTCTCCATCTTCAGATGAACCTTCTTCATCAGAATTAATCATGGCAGCTTTAATCAATTTTTCCGTGGAATTGGGCGGTTAAGTCTTCACAAAACTGATATTCTATGTTGTGGAGGAGTCTTGTCCTGGTGGCAAGAAAGTGTTCGGAGTCGATGTTGGCTGACGTTTTTGAACTGGTAAGTTGGATGCTGTACTGGGATGTAGATTGTAGACTTCGGTGGTGACTTGTACTGCGATCTTAATATATCTATTGTACCCCACCCTCTTTCTCTAATCGTTGGTATACTTACCCGTTTAGAGCGCCTCCTCTAGTCCTGATTTTTTTCCAGTCCTGAGACGCTATAGCAAAAGTTATTGAAGTAGCAAAAAAATCGCAAGCGGGCACGCAGAGAACTAGAAATCTAGGTGCCCTTATCACTCTTGACGTAAGCAATGCTTTTAACTCAGCTGCTTGGCGAAACATCCTTGAGGAGCTCTCAGCAAGAGGTATCTCACCATACCTGCTACGTCTGCTACGAAGTTACCTACATAATAGGTAAGTTGTTCTCCAAGAAAACAACAAATTAGTGGAGCGTGATGTCTGTAGTGGGGTGCCGCAGGGCTCTGTTGTGGGACCGACACTATGGAATGTCCTTTACGACGGAGTACTCAGACTTAAGGGGAAAAATGGAAGCCCTACTGGAAGGTGTGTCGCTGATGACTTGGCACTTGTAGTGTAGGGGAAGACGGACATGGAAACTATGTCGAGATCAAACAGGGCCATTGGACAGGTGAATAAATGGATGGAAATCAAGAAACTAAAGCTGGCGCCAGAAAAGACGGAAGCAGTATTGCTAACTGGACTAAGAAAAACGAAACCTATTTCATTTAAGATAAAAGGAGAAAAAATAACCCCAAAGGAATCGCTAAAATATCTACCACAGTGGCAGCAAAAGCACTGAAAACTGCAGCAGCGTTAGATAAATTAATGCCCAACGTAGGAGGAACCCGCATTAGTAAGCGAAAATTTCTTTGCTCTTTGTTACACTCCACAATGCTCTACGCAGCCCCGATTTGGGCAAAGGCTTTGAGAAAACAAGTGATTCGACAAAACTTGGTAACCGTTGAAAGGAAAATGGCACTAAGAGTATGCTGTGCTTACCAGACTGTCTCTAAGGATGCTGCCCTAGTGTTAGCCGGCATACCACCCATAGAACTTATGGCAGAAGAGAGGGTAGAAGTCTACAATGCAGATCAAACGCCGATGGCACACAGGCCGACAAAAAGGCTCTAGCGAAGGCCCGAAAGTACCAGGCCTGGCAAAACCATTGGAGTCTATCCACTAAGAGATACTGGACCAGAATCCTAATTCCTGATGTGGAGCGTTGGGTAACTAGAAAACATGGAGAAACAATTTTTTTTGTTGAACACGGCAGTTTCAGGTACTTTCTCCATAGCATGGGTAGGGCCACATATTGCCTCTGTATTTACTGTGGACTCACAGACAGCGCGGCGCATACCGTTTTTGATTGTGACAGGTGGATACCTGAAACGGATAAATCGAAGGATAAGGCTGGACAAACACTAGACCCATCAACTATGGTTGAACAAATGATTTCGCCGGAGGACTTATGGGCAGATACATCAAGCATGATCATGACAATAAAAATGCTAGACGAACGGAAAGGGAAAGAAGCCGAAATGATAAAAAATGTTAGTACCTGAACCCCTAATCACTGTAAGTGGAGGGGGGATGTAAGGGCAACATTATGCGGCAACATCTTGAAAGTTATGCGAAAAGCGGTCCCAAGATGCTTGTGATATTCCGGAGGGTCTACTTGCTAAGTTAACCGTGAGGTGCTTACTACGACCCTAACAAAAAAAAGGCCTGATTCCTTTAGGAACTTCAGGAACTGCGTGGAATTCAAGGACTGCAACTCCTCTTCGTTCTAGCAGTTAATCCCAAAATAAATTTGTCTCTTGCGGAGCAGTGCTCCGCAGCCTTTGAGCAGGTGAATCGGGGTTTCCTCTGCTGAGTCGCAGAATCTGCATCTGTCATCTTCCTCTAGGCCTAGAGAATTGAGGTGTTTTCTAAGTCTGCAGTGGCAGGTCAGGTTTGGATTGTCCTCGGAGGCTGTACTGGGATTAATAGTATCTTCAAGAATTGCATTTGAATTGTAAGGATATAAGCCTGTAGCTCATAACAGATTAACAAGCAAGTTCGATGATTACCATCCAGTAGAACGGGCAGGATTCAGTACCTTAGACCACCTACAGACACTAAGAACGCTAATAGAAAAAACAACGGATTACAACATACCCATTCACCTTGCTTTCGTAGACTATCACAAAGCATTCGATTCCATTGAAAGCTGGTCCATCATACAAGCAATGGATGGTGCCAGAATCGACTGACGCTACTCAAACCTACTAAAAATCATATACTAGAACTCAACCCTTCATGTAAGAATAAACGAGAGCCTGACGACAAATATCATCAAGATAATAAGAGCGATACATTTGGGAGACCCCATAGCTCCAAGACTATTTGCCACGGTGCTAGAAGACGTTTTTAGAACACTATACTAGGATAATAAGCGTATAAACATCGACGGCATCTTTATGAACCACCTGCGATTTGGAGATGAGATCCAATCCAAAATTATCCAAGCATAAAATCCAATCAAGTAGTCCTTAAGATGAACCTATCCAAGATAAAAATTATGACTCACCTGAAAATGAGGACCATAATAAATAACACCACCACAGAAGTAGAAGAAGAGTACACCTACATATGACATGCTATTAAGTTGAAGAAAGGAAACCAGACGGTCGAAATAAGGAACAGAACAAAACTAACGTAGGCTGCCTTTAGCAGAATTAGCCAAATCCTCAGAAAGTAGGACATCCCAATACATCTTAACCGCAAGGTTTTCTACCTCTGCGTAACAACTGTAACAGCATTACGGCAACGGAGACAATGGCACTGACAAAGAAAAGTACGGACCATCTAAGGATAATGCAAATAGCGATGATAACAGTCAGTCCGCGAGACAAACTTGGGTGCGACGAAATTAGACGAGGAACAAAGGTAGTGTATGTAATAAAAGGAAGCGCAGAACTTAAATGGCGATGGGCAGGACACTCCGCAAGGCAACATCAAGACGAACACCGAGATTAATCCAATGCAAACCAAGACAAACCAAGAGGAGTTCAGGAAGACCATGGACGAGGTAGACGGACGACATAAAACGACATGCTCCAAGTCGCGCAAGACGAAATGGAAAGAGATGTAAGAGGCGTATGTTCAGGAGTGTACAAAGGAACGCTGAGGAAAAAAAGCCAGTAGCTCTAAATCCCGATTTGATGTTTGATGGTGTGATAGCTTAAGCCCACAATGGCGAGACGACTTTTCTTATTTGCGCCTTCTTTGCCTTCTTTGGTTAAATACTTTTTTGGTTAATGTTCTTTCGCCATAATGGTGCAATACAGCATTACTTATTAGTCCAATTATATTCGAAAGGACGAAATACTGATTTGTCGAGTGGCTGAAGCTCATGTGTTGTATTAGATGGAAAGCAGAATAGCACAATATTGTACTAATCACTAGCCTCGACAATTTCAAAGCCTAAGTGGCTTTTGACTTCATAAAAATGAGGGTACTTACGTACTAACAGCTACAGATTTGAACAAAATGGATGGTTAGATTAGGTTATAACGGAGCGGATAAATATAGACCACATATCGCGCGGTAGTGCGACCTCTCGATCCGCAATAGGAAAAAATATTGGATAAGAGTTAGTTTAGGTTATATTAGAGCAGATCATTGCAGACCATATATCGTGCGGTAGCGCGACCTCTCGCTGTGGTGGCGTTAACACGTAAGTAACAAAATGAGTACTCAACGATCAGGAGGTTTATAGGATCCAAAATGTTTTATAGCATTTCGATGTAGTTTCTTAGTTCAAATTAAAAAAAAGTTTCTAGTAATATTTTAAAATAAATTAAGAATGTTGTGCTCGTAGTGTAAGGGATATTAGAAACACCTGTTCAAAGGAAATGCTACCTACATAAACTGTCGAGGGCGCCTAAATTAGGGGCGAAAAGTAATACGACATTAATGACATTCTTAACTTCAACTAATTTTTCCCAGAGAAAAAAAAACACATAAGATGAGTTTTGTGGTTAAAAATGGTCTGTAATTAAAAAGCGCCATTTTCTCACTAAAAAAAGACTAATAGATGTTAAAAAACTTGAAGTTAGATTATTTGGTAAATTGTTAAATTTTATATTATACTTTGTTGGTAAATTTGTAATAAGGCAGTTGGGACATTGGGCAATTTGCCCATTTCCTGGTTGATATTTATTTATTATTGTTTATTTAATGTGAAAAGGTCAGGTCGTTAATAATAAAGAAATAACAAAGATGAAAATTGTTTGTTTTGAAATGTCGCTCGAGCAATCAACAAAAATGTTGCGAAACAATACTATGAAATACATTTTATTGAAAAAATAACAGCTAAACTTATGGAAATGTTATTTAATTAGACATGTAAATATATCCGAACAAAACAAGACATTTGCAGAATAAAACTGAATGCTTTTCCAATATAAGTTAAAGAAATGTTAAGTGTGTTTATGTAAAATTTCTTAAATGTATTCATGTGACTATGCAGTCAATGGTAACTTATTACATCCTGTTTTTATTAGTTCAAATAAAATAATTCTTGAATAAACACGAAATTACCATAAACATTTTGTTTACAAAAAATTCTTTACCTATGAAATACACGTTTCGAGAAGAAAAATCAAGATAAAAATTCTTCGGCTCCTTTAAACCTGAGAAAACCAAGTGTTTACACAAAGTTTTCTACTACAAATCACAAATTGAGTAAACATTGAAACAACCTTTTGTATTGATACAAAATAAAAGCTATTTATTTTTCCATAAATGTTTCCCTTAAATCCAATGAGAGCTTCGGGAGACATGTTCCAGAAAAAATAAATTTCTGCTATTGTGAGATAAGTGGAACGTTAAATAAGTATGATTTATCGCCAGGTAAACTATCATTATTAAAATATTATTGAAAATTGTTAGCATCAAAGAAATTCGAGTTAACAATGAGTGGAATAGTATAGCAATTTCGTATTTTAACATAAGAATTGCGTTAACAAAGGGAGAGCTGTTTTGGCAAGCGATTTTGAGGCTGCTCTTTTAATAAAGAACAGCTGTCCAGGAAATGTATTCAGTTTCTGTTTACCTTTTTCTTAACAAATTTCTTAGGTTGCAGATGCATCGCTCCTGGTCATATTTTACGATTTTGAACGGAGATCAAATGTGTTTTAGCATGATTGTCCAATTATTATAATTTTAAGCTAAAAAATTGTTTTCAAAAAAGTTGATTTCGTTATTTATTTGCTGTTCCAACTTAAGGTTAAATCTTTCATCTTTTTATATTTTTGTACGTTTTTTGTATAAATTTCAAGGAATCGCAAAACAGATTTTATATCTTGACGTATTAATTAGATTTTTTTTTGGTTGAAGATTCTTTATTAACGTTTCAATGTAATAACATTGAAAATATAATTCGTTACTATTGCGTTTATTAATTTTATTTTAATAAATTTTATTAAATATTAGCGGTTGACTAACATGCTAATACATAATTAATCCTCATTTAGCTATATAATTTTAATTGTACCATAAATAAAACATTAATTATTTCATTTCATGCCCAGAATGAATTTTATGTAATATTTCTGCGTTTTAAATCAAATATTTAAGACATGATTGTGTGATTTAATCTTATAGATACGTATTTAATTATGTAATTCAATGAATTTTCTTTATTTTCAAATAATTTTTGCTCTTCATAAATCGTCATTTAATGGAATTGTAGCTGCTTAACAGTAAAAGTGTATTTGTGAACACAATATGACAGAAAGTAATATCTGCGATATTTGCGAAACTAATAAACTTCTTAAACTCTCTCAAGGCGTAAATTAACTGCAAAGATATTTGTTAAACTCGTCAAATTATTTGCAAAGCAACTTGCGTGTCTGTCAAATAAGCTAAAAGCAGCTCAACTTTAGAATCATTTTAAACCGACTGTAAGTTTTCAATAAGATTCAAACTTTTAATACCAAAAACATAGTAGTTCTTCACAAAATAGTAGACGCAATTTTATCTACAAATACTGGGTTTTTCAAGGACATATGACTTGATCGGGAAAAGTTGCAATAAGTGAGAGGAAACGACAAAAAAAAACCTGCCAAGTCCGATTTGTGATTCGCGCACCGAGGGTTCCGTACAAGCTTGTAAGTAAGGTATCTTTAGGAGGATATGCAACAACATACAGTTAGGGTATGCAACCCATATGCTTCTGGTGCCTGACAATACCACGCAACACATTAGTGTATTTTCATAAGTTTCTAATAGTAAATTCGCATTTTTCTTGTAACTAAACTACATATTTACAGTTTTCAGATTTTTCCTTTTACATGTGCTGTAAGACACCGCTTCTTGCCAAATTTCATGACTCTAGCTCAACGGGAAGTACCCTATAGGTTTTGATTCCCTTGTGAAATCGCAAAATATACGACATAAACGGGCATGTCTTTTGATCGCGTTACCTTACAAGTTTGATTTTTTCACAGCTGAAAGAGACCGCAGACCCGAGTATTTGATACAAATTTCAACTTGTTACCTCTACGCGTTCCTGAGAAAAATGTTCTTGACAGACGGACGGACGGACGGACGGACGGACGGATGGACGGACGGACAAACAGACAGACAGACAGACGAACAACAAAGTGATCCTATAAGGGTTCCGTTTTCGGTACGGAACCCTAAAAATGACATTTCTCAGTCGATCACGATCTCAGTCGTATCGCTCGTCCCCGAGAATCGTGGCAATGTTATGACCTAGGGATCATATTTGTTGTACTTGTTGTCTCCATTCTTCCCGGTTTTCAGCAGCTTTTGTGCAATCGTGTACAGTTGCGCCTATGGCTTTGGATATTTGATCCACATAGCGCTATGGTGATCTTCCTCTTGGTCTCTTACCCTCTACCTTTCCTTGGACTATCAATTTCTCAAGTGACTCGTCCTTTCTTCGCATTATGTGACCGAAATATCTTAGGATGGACTTTTGGTTAGTTTTGCTCAGTCGATCGACGATGTTAGGTTCTCGTAGTTTTTCCGTTTTTCCGTCCATGATATCCTGAGCATGCGTCTCCAGGTGTACATTTCAAACGCATCAATTCGTCCTCTGTCATCCATTTTTAGTGTCCAGGATTCCGCAGCGCATGTGACTATAAGAAATATAAGTGTCTTTTTGCCATCTTGGTTCCTTTAGAAATGCTGTGATCCTTCCAAATACGCGAAAGTTTGGCAATGGCGGTTTTGCCCATAGTTGTTCTTCTCCTTATTTCCTTTTCACAGCTGCCTGTTCTTGAAATTTGTGAGCCCAAATACACGAACTCCTTTACTACCTCGATTCCATCAATATGCGTTGGGCTTTGCAGTCTTTCTTGGGATCGGTCTATTATCATTATTTTGGTTTTTGTTTTATTCATTTCTAGGCCCATCACTCCGCTGATTTCTTGCACCTTCTGGAGCAGGTTCTTGATCTCTTCTTCCGTACTGCCCAGCAATGTTGTATCATCTGCGTACCATAAATTTGGTATTTTGCTGCCTACTATAGATATTCCTCTATCCCAGTTGTGAGTTGCTTTGCGGACTATGCATTCTCCGTAGAAATTGAATAAAATAGGTGAAAGAATGCACCCCTGACAAACCACTTTGCATACTTTGAAGGGGTCACTTAGGCATTCTTCTATTCTGACCTGTGCTTCTGCAGATTGATATAGGTTGGCTGTGAGGTTAAAAATATGTCTAGGTACTCCCATCTCCGACATAACGGTCCATAATTTGCTCCATTTTACTTGAACGAATGCCTTTTTGTAGTTAATAAAACAGAAGTATCGAGATTTGTTGAACTCCCTTAGTTTTTCAATTATCTGTCTGATGTTCAAGATGTACTCTCGCGTGCCTCGTCCCAGCATGAGATCTACTTATTCTTGTGGGATTTGGGGGTGTATGTATGCTTTAAATCTGTCGTGAAGTATATGTAACAATGTTTTGCTGACGTGATATTAAGGATATCGTTCAGTAATTTGAACATTGGATCTTGACTCCTTTTTATAGATTGGCACGAATACTGAGGTTGCCCAATCAATCGGACGACTCCTGATATCCAGATCTTGTTGCACATTATATGCAGGAGAATTATCATATTTTCATCAGGCACGTTAATCATTTCTGCCACTATTCCGTCAGATCCTGCAGATTTTCTAGGTATTAGCTTTTTGAGAGCCCACTCCACCTCGAATTTAAGGATTTCAGGTTCTTGGTCTTCTGAGTTTGGGATTTCAGGTGGGTTGTCTCCTGGTTGATCTTCAAACAAGTTTTGAAAGTATTCTCTCCATCTCTTTGCAACCTCTATGTTCTTCGTTATTACTTCTCTTTGCTCGTTTTCTACAATTATCGTTCGCGATTGGAAGGCTCTGGTTATCTCTCTGATTTGGGCAAAAAGGTCCCTGGATGCATTTTTTTGATGATGGTCTTCGATTTCTCTACATATCGATATATAGCCTTCTTGTCTTCTTTACACATTTTCCTTATATCTTTGGATAGTTTACTGTTGTATTCACGTCGTTCTTCGTTTTTCAAGCCTTTTTGTTGTGTTCCTCTCTTTCCTGTATATCCTCCCATGTTCTGTATCTTATCCACGTTTTTTCTTCTATAAGGTTTGTGGTTGAATTCGTTGGCCATTTTTAACATTTTCGATTTGATCTTCTTCCAAAGTTGGTTCTCGTCCATTCGTTTGGTGTTTCCGCTGTTTAGTATTTGGATTTTTTCGGAGAGTCTGGTTCTATATTCGGTGTTATTGTGTAAGTCTCACCTATTTTTAGACATAGAGGGAGGTTCTGGCGTTTTCAGTTTTAATTTTATTTCTCCTAAGTAGCTGATGATCGGATCCGCCGTCAGCGTTTTGGTATCTTTTATACTTGTTCGCCATCTTTGTGGTATCAGCAGGAAATCTATTTGATTTCACCGGGTGACCTCAACGTATATAGGCGCCGTGGGTGATGTGTGAACATTGTGTGCATGGTGGTCATATTCTGGTCAGCGCAGAATGACAATAGGCGCTCCCCTCTCTTATTTCTGTCTCCAAGGCCCCATTTTCCTAGTATGTTTTCAAAGTGGCCTTCCGTTGTATGAATGGGGGTATTTAGTATATTTTATACTTGTTCGCCATCTTTGTGGTATCAGCAGGAAATCTATTTGATTTCACCGGGTGACCTCAACGTATATAGTCGCCGTGGGTGATGTGTGAACATTGTGTGCATGATGTTCATATTCTTGTCAGCGCAGAATGACAATAGGCGCTCCCCTCTCTCATTTCTGTCTCCAAGGCCCTATTTCCCTAGTATGTTTTCAAAGTGGCCTTCCGTTATTTGAATGGGACCAACTTTCGCGTTGAAGTCACCGATTATTATTGTGATCTCTCTTTCTGGTATTCTAGCTGTTTCCTTTAGGATGTCCGAATAGAATTCTTTCATCGGATGCGTCTGAAGTAGGGGCATATATTTGGAGGATGTTGAGCTTTGTAGGTGTTGTGTTAAGTTTTATAGACATTATTCTGCTGCTTACGAAGTTATACACTAATACTGATGATAGGTATGTATTTCGGGCTGTCCAAAAATACTACACCTTGTTTGTTCTCTGTTTCATGTCCTGAGTAGTACATCATATTGCCATTTTCTGTTCTGAAGTGGCCATGTTCTTTATAGTGAGTTTCAGATATTCCCACTATTTCGTAAGGTATTATTTCTCTTTCTACTATCTGTAGTTTTCCAGCTTTTATGAGTCCTTGGACATTCCATGTTCCAATCCTCATAAGTCTTCTAAGATTGTGGGGGCCAGTAGCATACTTACCATGCGTTGCCTGGCTGGGAAGAGTCGCATGGCCGGAAGTTCCTTTCTCACCAGCGGACCTGGGCACCCACTGGCGCCGATTGCTAGTCGGGTCGCATGGCGATCTCTCATCCTTAACTATCATATCTCATTGTGCTCGTGGGACTATGTAATCGCAGTGGGATCCCTCTTCCTACTGCGATGGTTTGGGAAGGGGTAGAGGGTAATTTGGTTCATTGGTAGGATCTAAAATGTAGGATCCCATTTCCTCCCGAGACAGGGCTGGGGGGATAATCGAAGCTCACGTGGCCAGGGGCGCATCCCTGAAGTAGACCTATCCCTGCTGGGGTCGCATGGATTGTCTACCCGCTACCCTGTATGAATAACATTTCCATAATTCATGTATGTCGTTATATAGTTATACCGGAAGTGTGCGCTCGCCAGAGCCTCGTTTGTTCTCTAGCATGCAGGTGAGGCATGTATCTATAGCTCTAGCATGCGCGTGCAAGTGAGGTTGACATTTGGGCCATCTGGTGTTTAGTGCGGCCCCTTGCACCCCCAACACCAAAAATAAGTGTAAAATTGGCCATATCTCGGGAATTTCGAGCACTCCAACGAAATACACCAGAAAAACGTGTTTAGCGTATCTACTTCCTTCGGCTTAACGGAAAAAAGAGCCTAAAATTTTCCAAAAAATCGTGAAAAAAATCCATCATCGTTTTGGTCAGGAAAATTGTGCGTTTTAGGTTGTTTGTCAATTTTCTAAAAATACAAATCATAGGGAAATTATTTTCGGCACACTGAAACTAGACGATAAGACGAGAAAATCGATGTCTAAATTGTTTGGAAAGATTCAAGTTTTCATGGCGAAATTCTGAAATCAAATTTTCCAGAATTTCGACTTCAGAAATCTATATCTCGAGAACAGTTGCAGATAATTAAAAGCCGATTACGGCATCGTTTTCCGGAAATAATATCTCTACGGAAACACTTAGTCCCAAGTACACTGTAGAAGTCGTCAACAACTTTAAATATCTGGGATCAACCGTCACGGATCAGAACGACGAAGGGGTGGAAGTACAACATAGAATCATGCAAGCCAACAGGGCATACTTCACTCTTAAATCCATCCTTAACTCGAAGCTAGCTAGCAGACAAACGAAGTGTAATATATATAAAGCAATCATACGACCCATCCTCACATATGCAAGCGAAGCATGGACGCTGACCCAGAAATCGGAAAAGATGCTGGAGATTTTTGAGCGAAAGATCCTGAGGAAAATTTATGGGGCAATTAACAGCGAAGCGGGCTGGAGAATTAGGATGAACTTCGAACTATATCAGTTATACAAAAGCCCAGATGTGGTATCCCACATAAAACTAAGCAGGCTAAGATGGGCGGGACATGTGTGCCGGATGGCTCCAACAGCAGTGCCGAGACAAATACTCAGAGTGCCGGAAGGTAGAAGGAAAGCGGGCAGGCCAAAGGCGAGATGGGAGGAAAGTGTGAAAAGGGATGCGAGAGAGATGCTGGGGGTGTGGAACTGGCGGGCGGCGGCAGAGGAAAGGGAACGCTGGAGACAACGTTTGGTGGAGGCCAGGGCTCGCTTCGGGCTGTAGCGCCATTGGAGAGAGAGAGGAAACACTTAGATAACCTTAACATGTATGTCTCAAATATTAATTAGTTTCCGACTTCTGTGCTCTGCGCCCCACATTTTCCGAAATTTCGCTCGTTTTTGCAAAATACGTCAAGTCATATCTCGCGAAAGGAAACGGCTAGCGATATGAAATTTACATATTTACAACCGGAAGGGAAAACTCTTTCAGATACGCTTTAAAATTCTCCAGTCGCTTGAGAAATAACGATTTTACTAACTCTTATTTTCCGCGGATTTCACGTTCTCATAACTTTTTAACGGCTCCTTGCAGAGACTTCTAGGTTTTTACAAATGATTCAGCATCCCGAAATTAGTTGGAAAACATATACCACGTTCCTAGGAAGCTACCAAAACTAAGAAATCCCACCGCGCCAGTCATCCATCCGGCGTTGGACATTTTAATTCACCGCGCGGTCAATTTTCAACCGACTTCAACAAATTTGGTCTCGAAAGATGCGTGAGGAATCGGGCTGAATTACTTTGTGGAAAAGTTTCAATAAGTGAGAGGGAACGGCCAAAAATGGCAAAATAAATGTAAAATAGGCCATTTTTAGCTTTTCAACGAAATAAACCGGAAAATCGTCGTTTTTAAATTAATTAGTTTCCGAGTTCTTTGCTTGGTGGGCCAAATTTACCGAAATTTCGCTCGTTTTTGCGAAATACGTCAAGTCATATCTCACGAACGGAAGCGGCCAGCGAAATGGAATTTACATATTTACAACCGGATGGCAAAAATCTTTCAGACACGATTTGAAATTCTCCACTCGTTTGATAAAAACCGTTTTTACTAACTCGCATTTTCCACAGAATTCACGTTCTCGTAACTTTTGAACGGCTCCTTGCGAGACTTCTAGTTTACGCCAAACGATTCAGCATCCGGATATCAGTCGGAAAACATATACCACGTTCCTAGGGAGCTACCGAAACTAAGATATCCCTCGCCAGTCATCCACTCGGCGGTGGACATTTTAATTCACTGCGCGGTCAATTTTCAACCGATTTCGAAAAATTTGGTATCGAAAGATGCGTGACAAATTGGGCTAAATTATTCTGTGCAAAAGTTGTAATAAGTGAGAGGGAACGGCTAAAAATGGCAAAATAAATGTAAAATAGGCCATATATCAAGCATTTTTAGCTTTTCAACGAAATAAACCGGAAAATCGTTTTCCGAAGTGGATGTAGGGTTTTTGTTATGTAGGAGATTATGTAGTAGATCCAGAATCTCGATCCAATGACAGTGATGCTCTTGCATATTAGAAGTCCCAATGAGTCCAACTGGACAAATGCAGCAAAAAGGGATTCCTTTTTGCAAATACCAAAGGAATTTCTTTGAAGAGATTCTAGAAGCCACGAAAGGGAAGAAAGCTGTGGAGGTGAGAGATTTAGTGATTGTACTAGCGGACATGCGGTGGGGTTCAAATGGGGTAGTGCATGCGCACAACACGACAATCGCACAGGAAGAGATAGCCTCTCCTACCCAATCCCGACTCTCACCTCCACAAAACCTCAAAGAGGTGGTGAACCCTGGAAACCTGAGTAACCTGGTCTTAGATGCGGTAAACAACCCGTATAGAAAGCTAAATCAAGGCAAACGACAGCGGTAGAAATGGTCCTCCGAAAAGGGGGTTGGGTGATGGACCAACTATCCATCCTCGTAAAAAAACTTGATGTTCAGAAAAACTCAACGATAGACACCGGGCTGACTACCAGATTCCGAAAAATGCAAAGGAATAAGGGCAAGAGATTGGAATTAAGGATAGGCACATGGAATATACGTACGATGCTGCAAGCTGGTAAAATGAATGCTATCTCAGACGAACTAGCCAAATATAAAGTGGACATAACAGCTGTCCAAGAAAATTGGTGGAGGGGACATGGAACATTAAAAAAACCTAACTATACCCTATATTACAGTGGAACAGAAGACCGAACATGGTGTTGGATTTATAGTCTGTATAAACACACAGAAGGCCGAACGATTATTAATGAAAGACTCTGCAAATTGCGTTTGAAAGGTAAACTTTTCAATACAACTCTTATAAACGTATACGCTCCCACAGAAGACGTAAATGAAGAAGCGATAGAAAGATTTTACGAGATGGTGCAAAACACATGTGAAAATGTACCCAAGCATGATGCCCTTATCGTCCTAGGCGTATTTAATGCCAAGATAGGACTACTACCAGAGTATAGCGGGAAAACATTGCCTGCACCAAAATATAAGAGAAAATGGAATGAAACTTTGCAACCTCGCAACCGCAAACAACTTAGTAATAAGTAGCACCTGTTTCGAGCACAAGCGTATTCACAAAGGGACATGGAGGATCCCAAGCAGAACACTAACCAAATAGATCATGTACTAATATGCAAGAGATACTCATCCTCAATCATAGATGTGCGGTCGTACAGAGGCGCAAACTGCGATTCGCACCATTATTTAGTTGTTTCGCATATGAGACAACGAATTTCCAATATAGCAGAAACTAAAACAACTAAGCCAAAGAAATGGAATTCATGGAAATTAAAAGAAGAAAAAGTAAGAAGAGTCTAGAAGTAAAACTAAATATCTTACTAAATATCAACCGGGCGGCCAAATAGATACGGAATGGAATAACATTAGAAATATAATAATACAAATCGCAGAAGAAACACTAGGCACCTACAAAAGAGAATTAAATGAGGATTGGTACGACGACGAGTGTAAAGAAGTTATGAAAGAGCAAACTATGAGCACTATACAACCAAACGAAAAGAAGCGACAGAAATGTGCAAAAGAAAGAAACGAGATATGCTCAACAGAAAAATCACGTGGAGATAGTACTGGCCAACAACTAAAAAGAGAATCGTAAATTATATAAAGCAATCCTGCAACAAAAACAAGAGTTTAGACCGCAAATTACGTCATGCAGAGAAAAAAATGAGAAAATACAGACAGAAAACGAAGAAGTAATAAAAAGATGGCAAGAGTACTTTGAGAGCCTGTTAAAGAGCGATGAAAACGATGAAGTAGATAAAACCAACTTAGAATACCAGGCAGGAGAACCACAGGACATAGAACCGATATACGATGAGGTAGTAGATATCATCAAATGCCTAAAAAACAGCAAAGCCCCCGGGACAGATGCGATAACTTCAGAGCTCCTAAAGAACGGTGGTGAGTTTCTGTCGACAAGAATACATATGCTTATTAGGATGATATGGAAAGAAGAGAAGATAAGAAGAAGGAATGGAAGCTAGGAATTATACAGCCCATTCACAAAAAGGGCGATAAAAATAACTGCAACAACTATAGAGGGATAACGTTACTCAGCGTCACCTACAAAGTAGTCTCAAGTATAATCAACCAAAGGCTAACAAGATATGCGGGGGAGATCTTGGGCGAGTACCAGTGCGGATTCCGACCAAATCGATCATCAACAGACCAACAACACACGATGAGACAGATAATGGAAAAATGCTATGAACACAATATCACAATTCATAACCTGTTTATCGATTTTAAACAGGCTTTCGACAGTGTAAATAGACTTAAGCTACTAAACGACCTGGTACTTGGGAACACCACGAAAACTAGTTAATATGGTGAAGGTCACCATGCATGAATCGAAAGCGATAGTAGCTGTACAAAACGAACTGTCGGAAGCCTTCGAGTTCAATAAAGGAGTGAGACAGGACGACGCACTTTCAGCACTTTTATTTAACCTAGTACTTGATGGAGCAATTAAGAAACTTAACATAAACGGATGCAAAAGCAACAGAACAAGGCAAATATGTGCATACGCAGATGATATCGTAATCATAGGGAGGAATGACATAACTATTAGAGAAACATTATTAGAAATGGACAAAGAAACTACAAGATCCGGACTGAAAATAAACGAAGCAAAAACGAAATACATGAAACAAGCAAGAGGAAGTAACAACAACCTTTTTCTTCCTCTTCTTTAAACCATAGCCGGCGCATGGAGAGGTGGTCGACCTCGTAGCCAGTACGCTGCTGTTGGTGCCGCTAGATTCCGTGCACCATTCACTATACGCTTCCATGCTAATCGATCAGTTGCAACGGTTCTTGCCTCAGCTGTTGTTATTCGCTGGTTTTTTAAATCGTTCTCTACGTGTTTCAACCATGTGGTCTTCGGTGCTTGTTTTTGTGTGCTCCAATCAAGAGGTCGTTTTTTCCATAGAATTTTGTGCGGTACTCGATTGTCGCCCATCCTACAGATGTGGCCGAACCATCGTAATCGGCGTTTTTGAATTTCCTCAACAATCGGTGTCTGTTGGTCGCACCTTTCTCTGATTGTCTCATTTCGGAGGTGGTTGAGGAGTGAGACGCAGAGAATCTGTCTCAGGCATCGCATTTGGAAGGCCTCGAGCTTGTTAAGGTCTGGTTTGAGTAATGTCCATGTTTCCGATCCATAAAGAAGAATTGGGAGGATCAGCGTCCGGTAAAGGCGTATTTTGGTTTTGATGGTAATATTCGTCCGCTTCCATATGCACCACTTGAGTGGAGCAAACGTTGCTGTTGCCTGGCCTATCCGGCTGTGAACTTCGGCTGTCGAAGCTACTTTCTTCTCCACAACCAGTGATCCCAAATATTTGAACTGTGATACCTGCTCGATTGAGGTTCCATCGAGGTAAACTCTGGCTTCAGATCCATCCGTTGTAAGCACTTTGGTCTTATCCGCATTGATTCTCAGTCCGTATGACTGGGCAATGCGGGAAATGTCATACAAGGTGTCTGTCTGTTGCTTCGGCATCTGTGTTGGCGAAAACCGCACTGCCATCGGCGAACATCAGATCAGTTAGGAAGTTTTTGTCATCATATCGAACTCCGCGTCGCCCATCAAACGCTTTTCGCATAATCGTGTCGATCACAATGTTAAAAAGGAGCGGCGAGGCCACGTCTCCTTGCCGGACTCCGGTTCGAATCGGGAATTCCTCAGTCATGTCGTTTCAGATACGAACATTGCTGGTTGAGCCGTCGTACGATGCTTGAAGAAGTTGAATTATTTTCAGTGGCACGTGTTCGATCTTCAGGGCTTCCCACAAGCTTGTCCAATCGATGCAATCAAAAGCAGATTTGAAATCGATGAAGACGATGACAGTTCGTTGGCCACATCGAATTCTTTCTTCCATTAGCTGACGGAGAGCAAATATCTGATCGATGCATCCTCAATGTGGTCGAAATCCAGCTTGTTCTTCCCGGCTTGTTTGCTCTCGATGTTTCTGTAGTCTTGATTGTAAGATTTTCATAAATACTTTGCCGACGATCGAGAGGAGGCTAATACCACGGTAATTCTTGCATTCCCGACTGTCGCCTTTCTTCAAAATAGGCACAACAATCGCTTTCTTCCACACGGATGGAACACAATCTGAATGCCATATATGCACTGTGAGAACGTGAAGTTGATGTAATAAGACGTCTCCCCCGGCTTTGATCATTTCGGCAGTTACTTGATCTCCTCCCGGCGCTTTACCATTTTTCAGGGATTTTATTGCCGTCTTCACCTCATTGATTGTTGGTTCAGTATCGGGAAACTGATTTATCGGCTGCTCAATAATCGGCAGTTCGGGTGCTGGACCTACTGGCGGATTGTGGTTGTAAAGCTGATGAAAGAATTCTCTCCACCGCTGTAGACGTTCCTGAGGAGAGGTCACGAAAGTTCCATCCAATTTTTTGATATTGTCATTTGTTGATGTTGTTTTGCCACTTAACCGTCGGATTGTCTGGTACAGCGTCCGGTACTCATGCCTTGACGCTGCTTCTTCTATGTCAGCCGCGATGTTATTCCAGTAAGCTTCCCGTTCCAATTTCATTTTCTGTCGAACTTCTTTGTTCAATCGTCGGTATTGTTAGAAATCGACGTGTTTCATTTGCTTCCGCTGGTCGACTAGATTGAGACAGTCGTCCGAGATCCATTGCTGCGTCCGTCGACGGATGGGCGGACACAGCTCCGTTGCACACCCCACAATAGACTCAGAAAGTTGTTTTTCTTCTATGTTGATATCGACTGGTATCGTGAGTGCTGCAAATTTGTTGGATAATGCGATTTGAAATTTTCGGCTGGTTTCAGGGTCTCGCAGACATGCCCAGTTCCTCTTGGCTGATGGTGGTGCCTTTTTCTTTGCTCTTTGTAATTTCAATTGTAGTTTCACTCGGACAAGATAATGGTCTGATCCACAGTCGGGTCCACGCATAGCACGTACATCTTTGAGCGTCGATCGGAATCTGGTGTTGACCAAAATGTAGTCCAACATCGCCGAATCGTTGCCGGATGGATTTCGCCACGTGAGTTGATGTTTGAGGGGGTGACGAAAGATGCTGTTGCCGATGATCAAGTTGTTTGACGCTGCAAATGATAAGAGGCGTAATCCGTTGTCATTTATTTCCCCGTATCCGAATTTTCCCATCGTTTCTTCCCAACCGGTTCGATCTGCACCCGTATGTGCATTAAAGTCGCCCATAAGTACGATTAATTCGGTTTGGGGTATTGTATCCAGTGTATGTTGAAACTGGGCATAAAATTCATCCTTGTTTGTGTCCGGGCTGGTCTCAGTTGGGGCGCAGACGAATACGATATGGGTCTTAATCGTTCCATCAATAGTGATAACCGCCAGACGCTCGGATATCGGTTGGAATGCGATAACACTGGCAGAGGCCCGTCGATCAACCATAAAGCCAACGCCCGCTTCTCGTTTGTCGCCACCAGAATAGAATAGCGTCATCGTCTCGTCGATTGATGGTGGGTCAACCTTCATTGTCCCAGATCCTGTGAGCCGCAGTTCTGATAATGCACAGATCGATATTTTGCATTTCAATAATTCCTTGGCGATAATTTCCTTTTGACCAACGTGATGTCCCGTTCGCACATTCCATGCGGCGATTCGTATTTCTGATTTCGGTGTGATTAACCTGAGTCTTTGGCCAGTAGTCCACTTCTCACCAGCATCCCTGGTTCCCAAAGCTGGCGCATCGGCTGCCCCGGATGCGGTAGCATTAATTCGTAAGTGGTTAAGTCGTGTATCCATGCGGTTTCTTGCCTAGTTTCTTCGGTTTCCCGACTTTCCCGACTTTCCTGACTTCTGGTCGGCGCGGCAGGCCGACCACCCTCCTCCTTTCACACCCTGGGCTTGGGACCAGACGACGGCGGAGACGACGGTGTATTAGGTCGAAAAAGGAGGGAGAGCAACAAAACAACAACCTACAACCCATAAACATAGAAGACTACAACTTCGAGTGTGTCAACAACTTCTGTTCTCTCGGCGCAGAATTGAACACACAAAACCAAACAAGCGAAGAGATTAAGAGCAGGATAGTAGCAGGAAACAGAGGTTATTATATGTATAAAAAACTACTAACGTCGAGACTGCTAAACAGCGCATCTAAACTTCGAATATATAAAACAATAATTAGACCTGTGGTTAAATACGGCTGCGAAACTTGGTCTTTATCGAAAAACGACGAGACCAATCTTAGAATTTTCAAACGAAAAATTCTAATGAAAGTATTTGGCCAAATACAGTAAGGAAACGGAATGTTCAGAATTCATATGAACCATGAACTGAACATCTGTATAAATAATGCGGATATTGTACGATTTATAAAAGCACAAAGAATCAAATGGCTGAGACATGTAGACATGTAGGACATGTACATGTAGTACATGTAGAGAGAATGGAACACACAAGGGAAACGAGGGTAATAACAGACTGGAAGCCAATGGAAAGCAGAGTAAGAGGAAGACCTAGAAGAAGATGGATAGATGGAGTGAAGGAAGATCACAAAACACTCGGAATGAGAGATTGGAAAGAAGCGACAAATGATAGAGCGGAATGGAAAAAGATCGGCGAGCAGGCTAAAACTCACGCACAAAACCAAAGAAAAAAAATTGAAAGAAAAAATGCTTTTTGTCCATGGAAATAATCTGTTTCTAAACGAGATTTGTTTTGAAGGAAGGCTATTATTAGAAACTATCTACGAAAACTAATAAAATGGAAAAAGAAACTAATTGTATATATCAAATCTAATAAGAAAATATAAATCTGTATTCGCCTACGTTTCCTCAATTCAAAGGGATAAAAATAGTCTCGTCTTGTAAGATGCATATTGCTGCATTTACATATAGATTTTCGTTTTGCATTTCCGACAGTTTGCCTGTTAACATCGCGAGCTACTATAAATATTATTATATTATAAAAAATATGTAGAGGTTCGTTGAAGGATTTCTTTCCGTCCATTCATTTATTAATACAAAATTGGGACCGATTACATTAATCAACAATATAGTAATGCAATAAATCAATTGATTCGGAACGTATTTAATAATTTACTTTGTAAGCAAATCTTTTTCTTTAAAAGTTTTAATCTAATTATGGGATATTATTGCGATGAAGCTTCGTCAACATTATTATCCAAATTAAAACTATTTTATTTACCAGAAAGATGTATATACAGGGTGGCCCAATTAACATGACCACCCCAAACATCTCCGCTACCTTTAGAGTGACGAAAAAATGTCAAAAGGGAATTTTATTGATTTCGAAGGGCTGACACGGTGGTTCAAAATTATTTTTTGTCAAGGTCACAGTTTATGCGTCCTCAAGGTCATCAATTTTTTCTTCATCTCAACTTTTGTGGATGGTATTCACACTCATACCGCAAAAGGGTTTCGGACCTATAAAGGGATTACTGGATACCTTGTTTGCTAGGTGATCGGCTTCTTCGTTTCCGTCTATACCAGTGTATCCTGGTATCTAGTATAGCGTTACTTTATTTTCTCTGCCAAGCTTGTTTAGCTTTCCCACACAGTCCCATAATCGTTTGGATCTGTTGGTGTAAGAGCTAATGGCCTTAATGGCTGCTTGGCTGTCTGACAGGATAGCAATTCGTTTTTTGCGATAATTCCTGTCGAGGTTAAACTGTGCACATCTTTCGATTGCGTGTACCTCTGCTTGGAAGATATTTGGGAATGTTCCCATGGATTCGAAGTACCTGGTACGAGGTCCAAACACTTCTGCACCAGTACCTTCCTCTGTCTTCGAACCATCTGTATACCACTTGATGGCATTTTGCTCTATGTGATATGCTGAGGATTCGTCGCTCCAATCGGCTTTACAACTACACATTGCTGTGTAGTTTTTCTCGAAGTGGTATTTGCATACCATTTCGTCATTTGGTACTTCCAGCCAGGGGATCTTGGCAGCGAGGCTGTTTCGGTCTCGGCTCTAGATTATTTTACCTCTGCCCACTCCTTCCTTGCTGAACCTTATGATCGCCGATCTGGCGGCCCTTCCCACCACAAGGTGCAGCGGAGTCAGATCCAGCAGTAGCTCCAATGTGGCTGTCGGACACGACCCCATCGCCCGTGATGCAGACACACGCCAGTCTTTGAATCTATTCAAGCTGGTTCCTCATAGAGGCCAGATTGATTCTGCTTCCTCACACAACTGCCCCATAAGTGATTGCAGGTCTCACTATCATGATGTACATCCATCGCAGGATAGTGGGGTTACAACCCCACGTTTTTCCTGCCAGATTTCTGCACACCATTAGGGCGCGTTTGTATCAGCGTGTCTATTCCATAAGGGCTTGCTATCTAGTGTGATACCCAGATACCTTATCTCCTGTTGGTATTTTACTGCCTTCCCATCTATGAGTATGGGATGTAGGCAGTTTAGTTTTCTCCTTCTAGTAAATGTTATCACCGTGGTTTTGCTCGGGTTGAGTTTCAGTCCCACTGTTTGACACCATCTACTAGTTACGCTGAGGCCTCTCTGAACAATTTCACAGAGCGTTTCCTCAAATTTCCCTCTAGCCATTATGACTATGTCATCGGCGTAACCTTGATATTTGATGTCTAGGTCGTTTAGCCTAACCAGTAGTTTATCAACTACCAGGCTGCACATTAGCGGTGATAGTACACCTCCCTGTGGGCAACCTCGAGTTGTGGAGATCTTAATGGTGTATTTTCCCACTTGTGGCTGCCGTTCTAGTTCTCAGTATTTCTCCCATCCACTTTAAGATAGTGCTGTCGATATTCCTTCTTTCGAGGGCCGCACTGACAGCCTCGTGTGAGGTGTAGTCAAAAGCTCGCTCTATATTCAAGAAGGCACATATCATTACTTCTTTTGTCTCTAGTGCTGCTTCTATTTCGTTTGTCAGCTGATATAGAGCGGTTTATGTGGATTTCACTGCTTTGTAGACTCCTGCTGACTCCTGTGTAGTGGTGTACCTACCAGCACTATAGTCCTAAGGTAATTATCAATCACCTTCTGCATTGTCTTTAACATAAAAGATGTAAGACTAATGGGTCTAAATGACTTCGGTTGAGTGGCGTCTTTCTTCCCCACCTTCGGTATAAATACCACCTTAGCCCTTCTCCATAGCTCCGGTATATATCTAAGTGCTAAGCGGCCGTATTTGGACCGATCGCAACGTAAGTGGTGCTATCGCGAGCGCCGATGTTTTCCGCACAAAACTGTCATGTTGAATTTTCGAGTCTTCGCTGAAAAATTGGAGATAATTACGAAAAACCGAAAAAATCTCTCTTCCTCTCTGGGTCGTCAAAGAGTCCACCCGATTTTTTTGCAAAAATAGCCGTGTGGTAGATGTTTTTGCAAAACCGGACGTTTGCGGCTGCCGAACCGGAAGTAGGTGGAATTTTGCAATTTATTCTACGCCGTTCGATGAAGGTCGACGGTATCTTGCGTACGATGTGCCGATTTGCCGATTCGCAGATATCACGAGTATTCAAGCTCTACAAAATTACAAATGGGACAATTTCCTGTCCAACAATGGCATATCGAGAAAAGACAGGACCGTGTCATAGGCTATTAAAAGTTGCAAAAAGTTCGTAACTGACAAAGTTATTCCAATAAAACGAAATTTGCATTTTATGTCCTAGCTGGGAGGTGATTGCAAATTTTTGATAAATTTTTGATCGGTGTCCTTCCGTCGAAATTTGCCGTCATTCTGAAATTAAGATTGCAGATTTCGCGTGCACGGCGCGTGTCCTGCGAATAAATGGTCGCCTATTTTTCGCGCGTCATATTTTATCCGTCTTTCAACTTTAGCAACTTTTACCGCGTCAATTCGCAAATTTCAACTTAGTTCTGCAAGGTTTATAAATTTCGTCTCTTGGCTGCGGTTCGATGAGGGGAAATTTTCCACAATTCCTCAAATTTCGGGTACGACAAAATCGGAATTTTCTTACCACTACATTTACGCTGCAACGAAGAACACCAATCGGTAAGACCCGTCGCAAGATGATTCGTATTTGTAATTTTTTTTTTCGCATTTTCTGAACTAAGAATTCATCAACTAAACACACCGGCGCACCGTGGTCCGAATTGAAAAATGTTGCCCCAAATCGAAAAAATGAGTCACCGAATGAGTTTATTTCAAAAGAATCTTGTAGAGGATGCTTCAGTCTATTTTTAGGGTTCCGTACCGAAAACGGAACCCTTATAGGATCACTTTGTTGTCCGTCTGTCTGTCTGTCTGCCTGTTTGTCTGTATGTCTGTCTGTCTGTCAAGACCATTTTTCTCAGGAACGCGTAGAGGTAACAAGTTGAAATTTGTATCAAATACTCGGGTCTGCGGTCTCTTTAATCTGTGAAAAAATCATACTTATATGTCAACGCGATCAAAAGATATGATCGTTTATGTCGCATATTTTGCGATTTCACAAGGGAATCAAAACCTATATAAACCCGTTAACCTAGAATCATGAAATTTGGCAAGAGGCGGTGTCTTACAGCACATGTAAAGGGAAAAATCTGAAAACCGTAAATATGTAGTTTAATTACAAGAAAAATGCGAATTTACTATTAGAAACTTATGAAAATACACTAATCTTGTCTTAGTAGTATTGTCAGGCTCCAGAAGCATATGGGTTGCATACAGTTAGGTCCTTCTCGGTTAGGTCCGAAGGTTAAAAGTATGTGTTGGCACCAAGCTGTTTATTCTGAATTTTCTTTGTTTATATTCGTTATGCATTTCATCAAGCACGATCTATATCATTGATGTATAAATACTTAGTATTCATATATCCATGTTTTATATACATAATATATACAGAGTATATATTATGTCTAAATTTTGCTTGTTTATAACCGACATGCGACATACTCAAGTCCTGTAACATCCTGTATATATTAAATTTCGTCTAATTTTTCTTTTTAATCTATATAATATGTTGATAATCTACATAATAATACTATACTATAATCTACATAATCTACAAAATATGTTGTAGATAATATGATTTAAGTATATTAAACTTATATCACGTACGCCCTATATTTTTTGGTAGTCAATTGCCCAAAAGCAGTCAATTGAACAACTGAATGAAATTAACTGAATGTTAAGTTTCGAAATAGATCTAGAAATAGTTAATATATTAGTTTTATATTAGATCTAGAAATAGTTAGATCTTAATATAAGTTAGTGAATAAGTGTAATACTAAAATAAAGTTTTCTTTTTATAAGTTTCAAAATATTCGCGTTATTTAAAAAAAATACCCTTTATACCTTTATACAGGGTATATAGGTATACAGCCAAAATTGAGCAGTAAAAACAAATAGTGAAGTTCCAGAACCCCTAAACACTCATAGTGAATGGGGATGTATGGTAATAAAATATAGGGTAGAATTCCATCGTACGACAGCGACACTAAGATGGTCGTGATTTCAGAAGGGCCACTTGTCAAGTTAACTGAATGTGCTTGCTACGTCCTCCACAAAAAAGATACCTTACTTACAAGTTTGTACGGAACCCTCGGTGCGCGAGTCACAACTTGCACTCGACGGCCGATTTTTTTTTATTTAGCGGCCCGAGTTCTTTCTAAAAATAATTTGTTCATTAACTGTACGTGATGTACACAGTCAAATGCTTTCTTAAATCACACTCTGCATTTCTAAAACCTTAAATCAATTTGCTTATCCACTTCGGACAGAAGCTCGCCTCTTGCCTCATGCTGTTCCACCGGAATTAAACTATGTTTGGAAATAAAGGGTGTACGTCTGTACAGAAAACAGTATTCCAAGATTTTTACAGAGAGTACAGACAACAAAGCAATGGGCCTATCACCATGTAGATTGTAGTATTAATGGTGACGACTTGTACTACGACCTTCGTAGATCTATTGCACCCTATCCTCTTGCTCTAAACGTTGGTATACTTACCCATTTAGAGCGCCTCCTCTAGTCCTGATTCCTTTAGGAATTTCACGAACTGGGTGGGATTTAAGGACTGCAACTCCTGTGCGTTCAAGCAGTGGGCCCCAAGATACATCTGTCTGCAGTGTGCTCCGCGGTCTTTGAGCAGATGTATGGGTATTTCTTCTAGGGAAGATACCTGGGAATGCTCCCATGGATTTGGTACGAGGTCCAAACACTCCTGCACCAAGACCTTCCTTTGTCTTCAAAAAATCTGTATACTACTAGATAGCATTTTGCTCTATGTGGTACACTGAGGATTGGTCGCTCCAATCGGCTTTACTACTATATTGCTGTGTAGTTTTTCTAGAAATGGTATTTGCTTACCAAATCGTCTTTTTGTGCTTCCAGGGGATTTTGGTTGCAAGGCTGTTTCGGTCTCTGCTAATGATTATTTTACCTCTGCCTATTACTTCCTTGCTGAAACTTACAATCAGCGATCTGGCGGCCCTTTTCACGACAAGATGCAACTGAGTCAGATCCAGCACTACCCCATCGCCCACGTGATGAAGACACACGCCAGTCTTTGAATCTTTTCTAGCTGCTTTCTCACAGAGGCCAGCTTGGTTCTACTTCCCCACGCAACTGCCCCGTAACTGATCGCAGGTCTTACTATCATAGTTTACATCCATCGCAGGATTGTGGGGTTACAACCCCACGTTTTCCCTGCCAGAGTTCTGCTCACCATTAGAGCGCGTTTGGCTTTTCCTACCACTGCTTCTGCGTGTTTATTCCATAGGAGTTTGCTATCTAGTATTATACCCAGATTCTTCATCTCCTGTTTGTGTTCTACTGCCCTCCCATTTAACAGTATGGGCTCTAGACTGTTGAGTTTTCTTTTCTAGTAAATGGCATTATCGTGGTTTTGCTCGGGTTGAGTCGCATTCCCACTGTTTGACACCATCTACTAGTTACTTTGAGGCCTCTCTGTGCGATTTCACACAACGTTCCCTTAAACTTCCCTCTGTCTATGATGACTATGTTATCGGCGTAACCTTGACATTCGATGTCTAGGTCGTTCAGCCTAGCCAGGAATTCATCAACTACCAGGCTCCACATCAGTGGTGATAGCACACCTCCTTGTGGGCACCCTCGAGTTGTGAAGATCTTGATGGTGTCTCTTCCCACGGTCTGTCACCATAGTCCTATCATTGTTACTAGTTATGGAGTAGTTTTAGAGTCATAGTTATAGAGAATGTTTTTTCTACTAATTATATTAATCTACAGAAGATATACTTCGCTTATTATTGAATTTCTAGATTATTCATTTAGAGCAAATATTGTTCTAAGTGGAACAATAAATTGTCGGGGAAAGTATTTTCCAATTGCTAAGTTTATATATATATATATATATATATATATATATATATATATATATATATATATATTATATATTTAAAAATAATAAACTTCTCATTCTCTTACCATTGTGTTTCAATTGTGAGAAGACCTACTGGTATTTTTATGGTTTATAATGATTTTGTTTAGCGATTTCTTTAATTTTAGTAAAAATATGAGGATTGAATATGTAAATTGAAAACCGGAAATTGAAAGAATCTGTACACTCTACACAAAAAAAAGTATTTAATAAAAAAAAGGTGTGTGCTCTATTTTACGGGGTATTCGACCCTTAAGAGGGGAAGGCACGTGCCTTTCACCCTCTTTTCATTGTACTGACGTAATTTATTATAATATTATACACGGAAAATCAGATTATGCATAGCAGTTCGCCAGGTGTGTGTGTGTGTGGCAAGGACCAAAAAAAGAAGGCTTAAACCGCGATCTACTAGAGAATGTCACGCACTGTTACTAAACGGTATTTGATTATTCTATGTCAAAACTCTAGATTTCTTTATATTTGCAACGACACGCATTTCAATCCTCCAAAAAATTTATATTAATCACCAGTGTTTACCTTTCCGTGAAACTTCGCGAGTCAACAATCCATTACAAGTGTGCGCAAACAATGAAAAACGAGTAAATAAGACGAGAGTTAAAGCAAAATATATTGTTTCACCAGTGGAAAAAATATATGCTCGGCTATTTGCATTTTGTCTACTGACCCTATTTCTGGATCGATTTCGGCATATGGCACGACAAGGAGTAATTGTTTTGGAAAAAGGGGATGATTTTTAGTTTCGAGTTCGCCGACCCTCCAGCGGCCTGTCTAATTAAAAATTATATATTTTAATGCATCATTCAAATCCAGAAAGAGGATGGAGTGAGTGAGTCATGTGGGAAAAATGTGTTTTGTAAATAGACAATAGGCAATACTCAATATTTTCTGGTCGGTTGAATATTAATTAGTTAGACCAGGGGTGGCCAAACCTTTTTATAAATCGTGGCTCATTTACTAGTTTTATCTCGGCGGACACTGGGACGGATTACGAATATACGGCGATAAAAATAAAATCCAGTTCATTTCAATTTTTATCTCACATATTTCCATATGATGACATTCTGATAATTCTAATATAGAATTAGTCTATAGTAGATGTACACGATTAATTAAAAATGCAAATTTAAGTGGAATATATATATATATATATATATATATATATATATATATATATATATATATTTTTTATATGACAAAAGTGCAGCATCTTTATACAAATTCGCAACCGTCGTTGACACAAAACTTATCCAACACGTATTGTACTAATCGTTCATTACACTTTAACGAAGAAAACTTATAAAAACTTTCATCTCTTAATACAAAATTGTTCATTTCTATTCAACGTTCTCTCTGCAAATGATTGTCATCATGACTACCTAGAAAAAAAAGGTGTAATTCTCAGTAAGGTGGAACGGTGTGGACGGGATTTTTGCTTTTCTAGAATTGTCAATATTTGTTTTATTCTACGAAATATTTAGTTTAACGGAACTATGCGGAACTTTTTTTAAAAATCAATTTATTGCAGTTTAATACAACAAATTTTAATTTACGATAGTCGTTTACAAAACTTTTTTTTCAACCGTATTGATTACAACTTTCTACAAATTTGATATTATTACATGTAAATACATACTTGAAGCTATATTCTCCATATTTAAAATGTTCACATTTTTTTAAAACAAACACAAAACGGACGTAGTTACTTTGTTAAAAATCCAACGCAACTGATTTCTTTTTGGTACCTAAGGGACAAGAGCGATGTTTAATACGTTCCCACAACCAATTAATTGGGTTTTCGCATTTATTTGTTTATAGTATTATGGATGGGTTATCTAACAATACATTTGAAGTGGTTTTGCTTAATTGTGAGATATAGTAAAATTCAATTTCTGTCGCCGTAAATTCGTAATCCGTCCCAGTGTGCGGCACCCTAGTTGGTCGAAATATGGTCGAACGATACTAGGTAGATAGGTTCAAATATTAGAATATGGGGTATGTAGGTGTCGTCGCATTCATCGCAATAACATAGGCCAAACAGGCAGAAACTTCAAAACCCGGTTTAAAGAACAAAAACGTTCGCTACGCCTGGAAAACAATTACTATACCTTTGCTAATCATCAAATAAAAACAAGACATCAAATTACACCTCCATAATATTACACCTCCTAGAGAAAGGATTAGGAATCAGTTTATGAATGAATCTTGGTGAAGAAAAAATTGCAGTAATTATAAAAAGGTAGAATACTAAATGCTTAGTAGATTACAAGCTTGTACAAAATTATTAGTTACTGTGTCTAAGTGTCTATGATTTGTAATCTCATTTATACATTGTTCCTTTAAACTGCTAAAAGAAGCAATGTATTAATCACGGCGTGTAAAAGTACAAACGAATGAGAAAAAAGTTTAAAAAGAAAAAAAAACGAAATGAAAATGCATCACGAAACGTACAGAAACGGTCGTTGACTGTGAAAACAGCTGCGCCTTTCCCAGTTCTGCGCACTGATGCATTCCCTAGCCCATTATCTATTACCAAATTAGAACATTTCACATGATTGCCGTACAATTCCATTCGATTATTCCAAAACATACACACAGCTCCATACACATTCATATCATAACGTCGATTACAAAACACAAACCTAATTGAAACGTTCAATTAATTTGGAATACAAATAACAGTTGCAAACATTTCCAGCCGCGTGTGATTTACGACTTTCGCATTGATTATTTCTGGTAAATTGCGGAAAATTGATCGTTTTGCAAGAAAAATCGTTCATTAGCACATCGTAAATCTTAATAAAACCGTAACTAAAACCACACATGACACATGAAATATTACAGATATTAGAGGTAATATTAATCATATAATAGGGTACACGATTAGAAAAATTGTTCTAGTTATGAAATCATATCTAAGGTTTTACAGTGGAAAGAAGAAATATTAAGATTTAAAAGAATCAGTAGAACATTAAACAGACAAATCTTTTTAGACAGTAAAAGCTATGTAAACTAGACCCAAATACGACTACATAGGCAAGATTAAGGGAATAAGTATGCCGCAGACAAATCGATAAAAGTAACACCAGTGATATTTTTTTTCCTCAAACCCGTTGTGTAAGGTCTAAAACTTGTGCAGTACAAAATCTACCTTTGCTGAATCCACCTTGATCCCTAATAAGCTTATTATCAACATAGACTTTTAGCCGATTGAGTATCAGTCTCTCGAAAAGTTTATAGAGTTGACAGAGCAGGGAAATTGGGTGGAAATTTTTTGGGTCATCTGGGGACCTTCCAGGTTTCAATAGTGCGACAGTTTTAGTATCTCTCCAAATTTTGGGCATCAACTGCGTAACTAAAATACCATTAAACAGATCCATTTTTCATCCACAAAATCCATTTTTCGGTTTGTCGTCCAAAATTCTAAATTTGTTGGGAATATATGTGTTTTTAATTTCGATGGCTTTTTGAATTTCAGGTACTGAGCAGTTTTCTTAAATATCCCCTGTTCTGATTCTTTGTCTTTTCTGTCCGCACTTCAGTCTTTGTATCGTTGCTTTCTTTTGTGATTTACCCATTCAAAAGTAATTGGTGTGCCAACTGATTTGCTGTTACGGGTCCCAGCGCTTTTCGTATTGATGGATCACAATCAAGTTTTCTCCAAACCAGACCAGATTAATCTATCGTGTCGGTGGAGCTTATAAGTGTTTGTTTATCAAGTTTGTTCATCAGTTTGTTCTTTTAGTGTTTGATATTTCTTCCATTAACTGGTCCCCATTTTCAATTGTTTTTCCATTAAATGGACCATCATTATAAGCTCTGTGGATATCTGAAATTGTTCAGACAGTTCTGGGGTTAGACCTGGGATGTGTCTTATTCTACAACCTCTGGGGATAAATTTCCTCGTCGTTTACTTTATTATTTCTACAAACTTTCCGTAATTTTCTGCAGTTGCTCCCATGGTCTTCACTTTGATGTCTACTTTTTCTGAGAATTTGAGCCAGTTTGCTTTTTGGAATTTAAATCTCCTTTGAAAGGGTACGTTGAAGCACCCTATCCTCGACGTAGTTTCACGACGTATATATTATACGACGTATATGGTTGCAAATTCGCTTGAAGGTCTCTTGTCTTATGATTTCACTTACAAAAATTTGCTCCGGGTTGTATCCTTCACTCCATCTGCCACTGTTAAAGGAATATGGAAGCTTTGGATCATGAATTACTTCCAACCCTTTAGCTTCTGCCCATGTTTCCACTCTGTGATCATCGTCATTATTTTCTTTATAGCCCCATGCAGTGCTATGGATTAAAGTTCCCCACAATCATTTTTGTTTTTTGGTTGTCAAAATTTGGAAGATAGGGGCTTTTTAATGGAAGTGACTGTGCAATTCTTCAGTTCAATAGTTACAATTTCTATGTCGGACTGTTCCGTGTGATCTGACGATAAGATTTGTAGGTTTGGTTTTGCAAAGATGGCACTACCGTATTTCTCGTGTGGTTTTTCAACTATGATCTGCACACCTTGGACATTTGGTCTACTGTTATTGGCTGTCCGGTGGGTTTCCTGCATGCAGATGATATCGCATGCGACATCCCCCCGGTCAAATGGAGTGAGGTCCTAGACGCATGTCTGCGTTTTGGCACGAGGAAAGCATCCGGTCTGGACGGCATCCCAAAAAGTGGCTTTGAGAGCGGCCGTCAAAGCTGCCCCCACGATCTTCACCAGGGTGGACGACAGGTGCCTACGCGAAGGTGTCTTCCCGGACGTATGGAAAAGGCAACGCCTAGTTCTGATCCTAAAACCCGGGAAACCCCCCGGAGAACCATCCTCGTATCGCCCGCTGTGTATGCTTGATACGGCGGACAAGATCCTGGAGAAGATCGTCCAGGAGCGCCTTCGCGGCTGCGTGTATCACCAATTGACGGACAACCAGTACGGTTTCAGACCTGCGAGGTCGTCTACGGATGCGGTAGAAGAGGTCAAGCGCTTGGTCACCAGCCACATTTGTGGACCACTTAGGAGGAGGAGACTTTGTCTCATGGTTGCACTGGATGTTAGAAACGCTTTTAACTCTGCAAGATGGGACAAGATCTGTGAGGCCCTCTGCCGTGGCTTCAACATCCCCGGGTACTTGAGAAACATCATCCTGAACTACCTCAGCGACACAGTACTATTCGCGGAGACGACGACTGGAGTCAAGGAGTTTAGAATCACTGCAGTCGTTCCTCAGGGGTCGGTTCTTTGCCCGGACTTATGGAACGTCCTGTTCAACGGACTACTGAAGCTGCCCTTGCCAGGGGACTGTCGGCTGGTAGCGTACGCAGACGACGTGGCGGTACTTATATCCAGCACCGAATGTGACGCCATAGTTGGACTGTTCGGGCAAGCCATGGAGATTATCTGGGAATGGATGGAGTCAGTCGGCCTCTCCCTGGCCGTACAGAAGACTGAGGCAGTGCTTTCCACTGGCAGTAAGGTTAGGACCTCAATGGTACTTACCTACCGGGGATGCACCATCAGGAGCAACCCTGCCATCAAGTACCTGGGAGTGATGCTGCAGCAGAGGCTCAACTTCAAAGAACACCTAAGATACGCAGGAAACAAAGCCGCTTCAACTGCCGCAGCTATCTCCAGGATGTGTGTTGTCTTCTAACTCCTACGCGGAGCATAGGGCCTCTACAAAGACCTTCCATCTGACTCTATTCTGAGCGAGGCGTTTCACCTCGTTCCAACGGTGCTCGCCTGCGTTAGCACCTCGATATTGCTGTATGCGGCGCCGACCTGAGCAGAAATGACGGAGGTTCCCGCATACCTAAGACTGATAGCCCCCGCACACAGGACGAGTGCACTGAGGATCGCATGCGCCGACCGGACTGTATCCGCAGATGCAGCACAGGTCATCGCTGGCCTACCGCCAATAAACCTGCTTTGCAAAAGAGCGCATGCGACAACATAAAAAGAAGAAGGGGCCGGCCCAGGACGATCCCCAACAGACGGAGGCCGACAACGATCGAGCCCTGACCGAGAGGGCGATCACCCTAACGCAGTGGCAGGAAAGGTAGAACAAATCAAGTAACGGTCGCTGGACCTACCGCTTTATCCCGTCCATCGAGCCGTGCATCTGAAGGATGCACGGTGATGTGAACTACCACCTCACCCAAATACTCACGGGTTCTGAAGTATGGGGTGTGAAAGAGGTAGAAAAGATAGAGAGAATGCAGTTACAAGTGTTAAAAAGGATGCTGCAGCTGGAAAAATCAACTCCGTGGTATATAGTGATGCAAGAAACAGGTGCAGTCAAAATTGCGAGTCTGGCTGCAGCGCGGTTTGCGAGGTATGAATGTAAGGTAGAAAGAATGGGAGATGATTGGGTCGTAAAGGAAGTGTACAAAGCTGCTAGGAAAGAAGGGACGGGTAATGCTAGGATAACCATATGGGGGAGTGAGAGAAGAAAGATGTATGAAAGGGGTGGCTGGTCGGGTGTGGAACTGGAGAGAATGATTAAGAGAGGTAGCAATGTAGAAAGTATGGTAGGAGAAAGAATGTTTGAGATAGAGATGCAGGAAAGGTTAAAGGGCATTCAAGAGGGATCGTACAACCCCGAGTACCAAAATATACTCGTTTTGGGAAAGCTACCAGATTACCTCCGAAAATCTGACGTTTCCCAAATAATGATCGCCAGATTTAGATGCGGCAGTGAAGAAAGGGGCAGGAGGTACTGGATGACACCAAACGAGAGAACCTGCCGTATATGTGGGACGGGCATAGAAAGTTGGGAGCATTGGGGTACAAGCTGTAGTGGTTGTGTGTGGAGTGCGACTGAGAAGATTGTGCTTAGAAAAGGTTGGAAGTCGTTGATGGATGAAAGCGGTCAGGGTTGGCCGCTAATGGCTAAAATTGTTAAGTGGAAAGACAGCAAAGGCGGATCAGGGTAGTCTAAGTGTCGTTTGAGAAATGTAATGTAAAAAAAAAATTGGTTGCACTGGATGTTAGAAACACTTTTATCTCTGCAAGATGGGACAAGATCTGTGAGGCCCTCTGCCGTGACTTCAACGTCCCCGGGTACTTGAGAAACATCATCCTGAACTACCTCAGCGACAGAGTACTATTCGCGGAGACGACGACTGGAGTCAAGGAGTTCAGCATCACTGCAGTCGTTCCTCAGGGGTCGGTACTTTGCCCGGATTTATGGAACGTCCTGTACAACGGACTACTGAAGCTGCCCTTGCCAGGGGCTGTCGGCTGGTAGCGTACGTAGACGACATGGCGGTCCTTATACCCAGCACCGAATGTGACGCCATAGTTGGACTGTTCGGGGAAGCCATGGAGATTACCTGGGAATGGATGGAGTCAGTCGGCCTCTCCCTGGCCGTACAGAAGACTGAGGCAGTGCTTTCCACTGGCAGTAAGGTTAGGACCTCAATGGTACTAACCTACCGGGGATGCACCATCAGGAGCAACTCTGCCATCAAGTACCTAGGAGTGATGCTGCACCAGAGGCTCAACTTCAAGGAACACCTCAGATACGCAGGAAAAAAAGCCGCTTCAACTGCTGCAGCTATCTCCAGGATGTGTGTTGTCTTCTAACTCCTACGCGGAGCATAGGGCCTCTACAAAGACCTTCCATCTGACTCTGTTCTGAGCGAGGCGTTTCACCTCGTTCCACGTTTTTCCTGCGATCTTTAATTCTGCGTCTATGGTCTTCCGCCACGTATTAGCTGGACGTTCCCTTCATCTCCAGGATACTGCCCAACATTTGCGGTCCGCGCGGTGCCAGGAGAAGGGTGCTCGCCTGCGTTAGCACCTCGATATTGCTGTATGCGGCGCCGACTTGGGCAGAAATGACGGAGGTTCCCGCATACCTAAGACTGATAGCCCCCGCACATAGGACGAGTGCACTGAGGATCGCATGCGCCGACCGGACTGTATCCGCAGATGCAGCACAGGTCATCGCTAGCCTACCGCCAATAGACCTGCTTGCAAAAGAGCGCATGCGACAATATAAAAAGAAGAAGGGGCCGGTCCAAGACGATCCCCAACAGACAGAGACCGACAACGATCGAGCACTGACCGAGAGGGCAATCACCCTAACGCATTGGCAGGAAAGATGGAACAAATCAAGTAACGGTCGCTGGACCTACTGCTCGATCCCGTTCATCGAGCCGTGGATCTGCAGGATGCACGGTGATGTGAACTATCACCTCACCCAAATACTCACGAGACATGGTGGCTTTCGTGAGTACCTCCACCGAATAGGGGAAGCAGTAACACCCGACTGCCCCCAGTGCACAGGGATCTCGGAGTCAGCAGAACACGTCCTGCTGGAATGCCCCAGATTCCAGCAGAAGAGACAGAGATGGGAGTACACGGAGCGACACGCATAACTGCCGCTGAATATGGTGCGTCATTGATGCTCTCCGAAGAACAATGGAATGTTGGCTGCGAGCTAGCCGTAAACATCCTGAAGATACTACGGCTCCAGGAGGAGGCGGATAGACCCAGGAGAGCAGGGCGAAGAGGAAGGCATGAGTAAGAACAACAAACTCGACAAAAGTGAACGTCGGCAAGGCCGAAGCTTCCCCTCCCGCAAAGTAATGACTAGCGTCGGTTCCACGAGGGATCCATAGGAAATATAGAGGTTAGGGTTTAGTGGGTAGTTGCGTCCCGGGAATACCGGTGGCTCCCATACTTTCCAGAACACAACGTTCTGGGGGTCGTGCGTAAATGCATCTCCTCCTCTTAAAAAAAAGATGATATCGCATGCGGTGGTCTTACACAGGTTTGATAATAGTTCTTCTTTCGATTATGATAGTCCCTCAATGTTAATTGAGATCGTTTTCAATGTCTTGGCATTTGGCCCTGAAGAGGGCCTTTTTTGTTGTTTAAGCATTTGTTGGTTGTTTGGGGTTGCAGAATTTCTGGTGTGCACCTTTAGCGCGAGCTTAAGGTTTTCTACGTGCACGATGGTAGATCTTTGGCCGTTTTAAACGTTGCGCAGGGGACACTACGAGGAAGCGATCTACCGTTGTACCCCTATAAAAATTATCCCCAGAGAGGCGATATTTTGACACAATTTCTTGGGAAAATAGCAAATGGAGGAGTCAAGAAATGGTCTACCCCAAGGTAGTGTCTTATATCCTTGATCAATATAGACATTAACGACCAGCCTATACTATCCTCCTTAGGCATCAGACACTTTATTTATGCCGATGACACAGCAGTGGCAGCCCAAGGTGGAAAAGAGCAGGGAAATTGGGTGGAATTTTTTTGGGTCATCTGGGGTCCTTCCTCGTTTCAATAGTGAGACAGTTTTAGTTTTTCTCCAAATTTTGGGTATCAACTGCGTAAGTAAAATACCATTAAACAGATCTAGGATCCATTTTTTGGTTTGCCGTCCAAAATTTTAAGGTGGTTGAGAAAACACAGGAAAATTCATCACAGCTTGTAGGTGTCTCAATTCGTAGTATTTTCAACTTCTCGATAACATCAGAGACTCTATGCTACTATAGCTGTCACAGTTGCCATTAGTAGAGTGTAGAGTTAACACATAGTAATTTGGATGATCAATCACTTGGATCAGCAGTTGAAGCTTCGCGTGACATTGTAAACGAGTGCAATCCACTCAGTCTAGTAATAAAACAAGAGGGGTCTACTGATTTAAGACTGGAAACCGATGCAGTTGTAGACTTTATCGAGTCAATTTTACTACTCGTATATGATACCGTCCTATCAACGTTTGGCAGAAGTCTGTTAAATTTCTTCCTGCAGCAGTCCGTCGATGGCTTGTTCTTAACGAAATCTGCTTCACAACCCGTGTGAAATAAATTATTGCAGGAATTACACGTGACAGCAGAATTCGCTTTTTTTTACATTTAACACATAAGTCTGCCAATAATGACATAACAATGTACAGACAGATTTCAATTCAACTTGTTAGAAGAAAATAATTTATGAGCGAGTTGTTGACTAGCTGGAACTGAACTCTTATTACCGCTGCTACGCTACTGGTACCAGACCATCATTAAATAGCGTCCATAAATGTTAACCAAACAGATCACGCTAGGAGTTAGCAAAAACACAATTTTATATTCACACTCGTAAACACCTATCACGATTTGCTCAAAGATATTATATTTTAACTAACAATACTTCATAGAGAGGAAAGTCTTTTATATGCGACGTTTCAGCGAATTTAGAGTTTCTGAAATATGTCCAAAAAAACTCAATTTTGAACTATGCAATGACTTGACTGCGAGACACAATAACTAAAAGAAACAACCGAGATCCGCGCCGTGACTGTGAGTTATCAACTTATCGGCGGAGCTCGTAAGACTCCCTGTCGGGAGTCTTACTGAGTATTACTTTCGGGAGACTCCCTGTCGGGACAGTTCTGTTTCTTCTCTTGCTATTTTCTTATGTTTCAATATATTTCTGAAGACCCATAAGCTCACACCAAAAGAACTACATGTGGCTCGTGAGCCAAACTTTACCGACCCCTGGACTATAAGAAAAAAATTAGTACGACCGGACTAGAGAAAGCAAATTAGACCTATTTTTGAATTAGACCTATAATAGATTAGATGAATGAAACAAATAAAATGATATTATACAGGGTCCGCTAAAAGTATTGCACCAAGCGATGTAGAATTAATACGCGATTTAAGACATGAAATTTTTGGTTACGTAAAAGCAAGAAAGAACAGACCTCGAAACGTGACATGATCGTTCAAATCGTGGGGCACCCAGTTTTCGAGCTTTTTGACCTTTCCAATACGTTTTAAACCAACAGAAAGCGCATTGAAGCCCAGTTCTTCCGTCATCCCCCGCATCATTTGTGATGGGTTCGCCTCCACCAGGGTCCGCAAATCCTCGTCCTGGATTACTGTAGGTCGACAACTTCGGGGCTCATCTTCAAGGCTAAAATCTCCGGAACGAAATTTCGCAAACCAACGCCAAACAGTGCATTTATTAATACTATTATTGCCAAATGCATGTTAATTTATCGGGCTGTTTCGGCAGCGCTTCTGCTAGTGTGCTCAGTAAATCTTAGTTTTTGATCTAACCACACCCCTAGGTACTTTACAGCTCTGCTGGGTGTAATTGTAAAACCCTGTATGTGAAGGGTAATAGGAGATATCTTCCTTTTAGTTGTAAAATGCACTGCATCAGGTTTCTCTGGGGCCAGTTCCAGTTTATTTTCTTCAACCTGTTTAAAACTCGCTGTAGTCCAGTATTTGTCATATTCATTAGAATTTCTTTCTCTTTTGCGGTCACCACCATCGCTATGTTGCCTGCAAAACCTATTAACGTGTTTCCTTGTGACATTTCAGTTTTCAGAAGACCGTCATATAGAATATTCCACAGGGTTGGAACCAGTACTGAACACCACTATATATTCTCATTGTTTTGCTAGTACCTTCCGCTTCTAGAACTGTCCCCCTTTCTTATAAATATGAAGCTATAATTTGAATTAGACCTTCCTCGATGTTCCTCCTCCTTAATTCTTCGAGAATTTGCTGCCATGATACGATATTAAAGGCGTTTTTCACGTCTAAGGTTATTACTGCGCACAGTCTTAGATGACGACCAGAATAGGCTGCTGCTTCCTTGGCAACTTTTAGTACTTTATTGACAGCATCTATCGTCTGTCGACCTTCCCAGTCTTGTCTGTCTAGTCTTTTCTGTTTGACTTAAAGAGGACTCGAGACAGACATCTGACTATCCAAGAAACAATTTGGATTCAGAGAGCGCAGGTCCACTAACAACGCAAAAGAAGCGGTCTTAAAACTCGGACCACCTAGAAGTGGCATCAAAAGGACAAGGAAGATTTGTGCACTAATTACAGTCGATATTACAGTACAGTCGAAGAAGCTACTTCCATGATAGAACACGGGTGCTTCAGGCACATGGAATTTCGGTAGGGAGAGAACTGAGTAGCGGGCTACCACACGGTTCGCTCATAGGCCCGACTTTTTGGAACACGCTAAATGATGGTATTTTAAGATTGAAACTCCCAGAGGGTGTCACACTCATTGACTTCGCGTACGACCTGACGCTCGAAGTCTCAGCAAAAACCGAATCCAGGCTAATGCAAACGGCAAACCGCGCAACACTCCAAGTAATCCATTAGATGGCATCAAATAACCTAAACTTTGCGCTCGAAAAGTCTGAAGCAGTCTTAACACCTAACCACCTGACATACGTCTCTCAGACCCAAAGTGGAAGTAATTTTCTCACCTGAGACGTATGGCAGGTGGTTATGGGTTAATAACCAGACAAAGGAGACTCAATTCAATTAATCGATCTTAGAAACGCCTTAAACAGTGCCAGTTGAAAAAAAAATATGAAGGAACTAACTAAAAGAGGAAAAGCCCCTTAACTCTTACGCATGGTAATTAACTACTATGATGATAGAACACGGCTGTTTCAGAAACATGGAGTTTCGGTAGAGAGACAACGGAGTAGCGACGTCCCGCAAGGGTCAGTCTTAGGCCCCACTTTATGGAACATGCTAAATGATGGTGTTTTAAGATTGAAACTCCCGGATCATGTCACACTGATTGGTTACGCGGACGACCTGATGCTCGTGGTCTCAGCAAAAACGGAATGAAGGCTAATGCAAACGGCAAACCGCGCAATACTCTAAGTAATCCATTAGATGGCATCAAACAACCTGAGCCTTGCGCCCAAAAAGTCTGAAGCAGTCTTAATAACCGAACAAAGCAGACTCAATGCAATAAACTAATGTTAGAAATGTCTTAAACAGTGCCAGTTTGAAAAAAAAGGAAGGACCTAATTAAAAGAGGAAAAGCTACTTAACTCTTACGCGTGGTAATTAACTACTTCTATGATAGAATACGGCTGTTTCAGGCACCTGGAGTTTCGGTAGAGAGACAACGGAGTAGCGGGTTCCCGCAAGGTTCGGTCTTAGGCCCCACTTTATGGAACATGCTAAATGATGGTGTTTTAAGATTGAAACTCCCGGATCGTGTCACACTGATTGGTTTCGCGGACGACCTGATGCTCGTGGTCTTAGCAAATATGGAATGCATGCCAATGCAAACTTTAATCCATTAGTCTTAATAACCGGACAAAGCAGACTCAATGCAATAAACTAATGTTAGAAATGTCTTAAACAGTGCCAGTTTGAAAAAAAGGAAGGAACTAACTGAAAGAGAAAGAGCCCCTTAACTTCTACGCAGGGTTAGAAGCTACTTCCATGATGGAACACTGCTGCTTCAGGCTCATGGAGTTTCGGTAGAGAGAGGCCCTACTTTATGAAGCACGCTAAATGATGGCGTTTTAAGATTGAAACTCCCGGAGGGTGTCACAGTGTTTGGCTTCGTGACTGACCTGACGCTCGTGATCTCAGCAAAGACGGTATCCAAGTAATCTACTCCCAGTAATCCTTTGGATGACATTAAACAACCTGAGCCTTGCGTCCGAAAAGTCTGAAGCAATCTTACTAACCGGACAAAAGAGACTCAATGCAATAAAGTTCCAAGCCAGGCTAGTCAAGTTCAAGATAAATATATAATCCCAAAAATCGATATCAGATATCTCAGGGTAGTCATTGACAAGAGGTCCACACCTCACGAAAGTAGCAGCGCAAGGCTTGAAGATAACTGCGGAATTGGACAGGATTATGCCCAACGTGGGTGGACGACCGAAAAGCTTCAAATATAAGCTCCTTGGTGCGATCACACAATTCACTATATGCTGTGCCAAAATGTGCTAAGAGTATCGCAAAAGAAAGTAATGTCTACAAACTAACCAGGGGGTTGGAGCCAGTACTGAACATCACTGTTTATTCTCATTGTTTTGCTAGTACCTTCCGCTTCTAGAACTGTCTCCCTTTATGACAAATATGAAGCTATAATTTTAATTAGACCTTTCTCGATGTTCTTCCTTCTTAATTCTTCTAGAATTTGCTGCCATGGTGCGCCAATAAAGGCGATTTTCACGTCTAACGTTATTACTGCGCACAGACTTCGATGACGACCAGAATAGGCTGCTGCTTCTTTGGTAACTTTTAACACTTTATTGACAGCATCTATCGTCTGTCGACCTTCCCAGTCTTGTTTGTCTAGTCTAATATTCCAAAGATTAATTACGAACATAATATGTAGTCTATATAAGACCATATCGGGGGGAAGGAATTTTGGCATTCGTTGGTATAGCCGCCACCGAGCTCCTAGTAAAGGCAAGAGCCGAATTATACTTATTGTTCCTAAAAGCAACCTCCTAACAGAGCGGCAACGAAAATGGTGGGCGTTCAAAATAGACTAATGGACAAGAGCATCGGACAAGTGAATGTACAAGTTAATCATACTAGATATCACACATGGGTAAGCATTGAAACAAATACGCGCTGCCGTGCATGACTTGAATACTACTATATGTGAATATTGTGGCGAAGTGGACTCTATAAGCCGCACAATATTCGACTGCTGGAGATGGGAAGCAGAAAGAGAAAATCTAATAGCCAATATAGAGATGCTGTTTAAGGCAAGAACGGAAATGAAATACATGCTGTAAAACAAAGAAAGTTCGAATGGGATGACCAGGCTAGTTAAACTTATTATTTCCTCTAATTCCTGCAAAACGAACAATAGAAAGATCAACCAGAAACCCCAATAAGATGAGTACAACAACCATACTTGTCTGTTCGGCAGCAATCTCGTCCGTCTTAAAAAAAGTCTGGTTTCTAATATCCAACGCAACATTCAGGATAAGATTATTAAGAAAATGTTGCCTAGTCTAGAGATCAATTTTAATCATTTGTTTGTGTCTACCTTAGCATGTCTACCCTTGTCAGTTTGGTGTACATTTACATGACGATATTTACTGGTTGTTAATGTTAACTAAACTGTGAAATGAGCAAACCAGTTCGAGTGGAGAAAAGTTTCATGTATACGTTTTGCCTAATACAACTAGGCGAAGAGAGCGCGGGATGACTTTTCAATTTGAATTCGTAGAGAAAAATTGGCCGAAAATCGCTGGACGCAATAAAATAAAATTTGGAAACAAAAATGAACAGCATCAATGTATAGAGTACAAAATTTATTAAGTAAATTTAATGATAGAAATGCGCCAATTTACTTTGTGAAACTGACACACAAGGGTTCTTAAAAACTCTACATCAGGGGCACCGCCTTAATCGGGCCGCGTGCCATTTTTTTTTAATTTTCATGTTTTGAAATGCTGACGTGTCAGGTCTACTTTTACAATGTGATAGTGAACATCAGTTACCGTATTAGTGTGAATATTTGACGTGTTTTGTGCGCCTTCTGAAAATACGGGCAAACCAATCGACTGATTCTGATAAAACGTGGTATTATTTGATGTTCTTACGAGATCTTACAAATTCCCAAATTTCAAAATTGCAGCTTTGGAAATACGGCTTTCGAGAATTTTTCAAATTTGTACATTTTTGTGCGTCTTTTGCAATTATGGACAAACCAATCGACGGATTTTGATGAAACTTGGTACAAATTGATATTCTTACAAGATATGACAAATTACCAAACTTGAAAATTGTAGCTTTGTAAATACGGCTTTGGTGAATTTTTGAAGTTTTGGCCTTTTGCAATTAAGGACAAACCAATCGACGGATTTTGATGAAACTTGGTATGAATTAATATTCTTCCGAGGTCCCACAAATTGCCAAATTCAAAATGGTAGCTTTGTAAATAGGGCTTTTGTGAATTTTTGAATTTTTTTTGAGCCTTTTGAAATTACGGGCAAACCAATCGACAGATTTTGATAAAACGTGGAATGATTTGATATTGTTATGAGATCTTACAAATTCCCAAATTGTAGCTTTGTAAATACGGCTTGTAAATTTTGTGGCGTCTTTTGAAATTACGGACAAACCAATTGACGGATTTTGATAAAACTTGGTACGAATTGATATTCTTACAAGATCTCACAAATTGCCAAATTTCAAAATTTTTGCTTTGTAAATACGGCTTTCATGGATTTTTGAAATTTGTAACTTTTGTGGCGTCTTTTGCAATTACGGATAAACCAATTGATGGATTTTGATGAAACTTAGTGTGAATTGATATTCTTACAAGATACCACAAATTACCAAATTTCAAAATTGTAGCTTTGCAAATACGGCTTTCATGAATTTTGGATTTTTTTGCGCCTTTTGAAATTACGGGCAAACCAATCCACGGATTTTGATAAAACGTGGTATAATTTATTATTCTTACGAGATCTCAGAAATTACCAAGTTTCAAAATTGTAGCTTTGTAAATACGGCTTTCGTGAATTTTTGAAATTTGTAAATTTTTTTGCGCCTTTTGCAATTACGGGCAAACCAATCGACGGATTTTGAACACGTCTTATATTTTACACCATTGATGTTGCACAAAAGTAGATTGAGTAACTTAAAATTTTTAAATTTAGAAACTTTTTATTTTAGAAAAGATATTTTAACAATTTTGGAACGCATGCGTGAGTAACAGTTAGCGTGCCAATAAAATTTTTCTACGTGTCAGCTGTGGCACGCGTGCCATAGGTTCGCCACCACTGCTCTTAATCTATCAGGCTCTCTTGAAGAGCGTCGCCTCTCCTCATCTCTCCTTATTTCAATGTAATATTTATATTTCGGAGGGGGGGGGGGGCGGTCTATTAACTAGTTTTGTTTTCATTAAAAAAAAACGTATGTGGTGCCTGCACTCGGAAACAATTGTTACTAACAAATTAGAAAAATCGTCAAAATATACACTGGTGGACATTGTATGCAACCTTAAAATATCATGACTGAACACGTTAGCTGCGGCATATTTCGTTCGGCACAGTAGGAACCATATCAATTGGCAGTCGGCTGTACAGGTGGCAGCTAACGTGTTAAATCGCACGCGTATTAATTCTATATCGCTTGGTGCAATACTTTGGCGGACCCTGTATAATTAAATATATAAGAACAACAACAAAAGTTATTGAAAGCAATTGAGAGAGCTTTTTAGGGTTTAAACTCTCTTATCAATTTAGAATATTTGTTAAAATTTGTCTAGAAATAGTTTGTCATAATACATGAATATTGGTTTAGTAAATTTAGTAATAAAATTTAATTATTATTGCTAATGCTACAATTTGATTTCCATGTGTTACATTTTATTATTTATTTACTGTGCCAGCTTTATTTGCTAATAATCGTTAAAAAGAACTATCATAATTTCACGCTATACCATAATCAAAGATTTATTTTATCCCGAAAGTTCCATAAGTAGTTCTGTCTGTTGATGACTGTGAGCTATGACTAATTCTTACGTTCTACCCCAAAAGGAGGAATTTGCTCCCTTACTTGGGTGGTCTCGATAAGTGGTGCGCAAACTATTTTCATTTGCGACGCAACATTTTCTGTAATTTTTTTCTGGATAAAAGTAACGTGAACATTGTAATTGCCAAACAAATGTACTAACATCTTCACAAAAGTTTAAAACAAATCCCAAAATTAGGTTTTGAGAAAATTAAGTTTGAAAATGTCAATGTTTACAAATTTGATTGTCATTGTGGAATTTAGAAAAAATTGCAATATTTGCTGAAATAAATATTAAAATATTGGGAAACTTTGTTAAATGTTCCAGAGAAGTTCTACCAATATCTCTACAAAATTTGAAATAAATTCCCAAATTAGTTTTTGAGAAAATTAAGTTTGAAAATTTCAATGTTTACAAATTTGTTTTTTAAGGTGCAATTTACAAAAAATGCAATATTTGCTGAAATAAATATTAAAATATTGAGAAACTTTTTTAAATTTTCCGGAACAGTTCTACCAACATCTCCACAATATTTGAAATAAATACCCGAACTAGTTTTTGAGAAAGTTAAGTTTGAAAATTTCAATGTTTACAAAATTGATTTTCAAGATGGAATTTACAGCAACTGCAATATTTGCGGAAATAAATATTAAAATATTGGGAAAATTTGTTAAATATTCCGGAACAGTTCTACAAAGATCTCCACAAAATTTGAAACAAATCCCCAAATCAGTTTTTGAGAAAATTAAGTTTGAAAATGTCAATGTTTACCAATTTAATTTTCAAGGTGGAATTTACAAAAACTGCAATATTTAATGAAATCAATATTAATATATTGAGAAACTTTGCTAAATATTCCGAAATAGTTCTACAAAGATCTCCAAAAAATTTGAGATAAATCCCCAAATTGGTTTTTGAGAAAATTAAGTTTCATCATCATCATCCCTTTTGCATCCACTGCTGGATATAGGCCTCCCCCATTTCTGCCCACTATTCTCCATTTGGAGCGCTCTGCATCCAGTTTGTGGTTATTCTTTTTATATCGTCCGTCCATCGCGTGGGAGGTCTTCCCCTGTTTCTCTTGTCAGCTCTTGGTCTCCACTCGAGCAGCCTTTTTGTCCATCGCCTATCTGCCATGCGGGCCATATGTCCAGCCCAGCTCCACGTGAGCTTAGCCACCTTTTTTTTCTCTTAGGAGGAAAAACCTTCAGCGGAAATTCAGCTGGAAATATTCGAATTTCTACTAAGGCTTTAAGTGTGGGATTGGTGCTTGCCCAGTGTAAGGGTTCGCCCAACCGCACTAAAAAACGCGCATTCTTGGATTTCCCATGGATCCCCGTGGAAACGACGCTAGTCAATACTTTGCGGGGGGGAGCTTCGGCCCTGCCGACGTTCACTTTTGTCGAGTTAGTTGTTTTTACTAATGGAGATAGCTAGATGGAGATAGCTAGAGTTGTAGCGGCTAAGATCCCTGCGTATCTGAGGTGCTCCTGCAACTTGATCCTCTGGTCCAGCATCACTCCCAGGTACTTGATGGCGGGTTTGCTCATAATGGTGCAACCCCGGTACATTAGTACCATTGAGGTCCTGACCTTTCTGCCAGTGAAGAGCACTGCCTCAGTCTTCTGTGCGGCCAGGGAGAGGCCGACTGACTCCATCCATTCCCAGATAATCTCCATGGTTCCCCGAACAGTGCAGCGATGGCGTCACAGTCGGTGCTGGGTATAAGAACCGCCACGTCGTCTGCGTACGCTACCAGCGGAAAGTCCGCTGGCAAGGGCAACTTCAGTAGTCCGTTGTATAAGTTCCATAAGTCCGGGCCAAGAACCAACCCTTGAGGAACTAACGTAGTTATCTTCTACATAATAGAAACTGTGGCCATATTTTAAAGTAATGAGCTGTTCCTCACAACATCGCTAAGACCCACGATATCTCATTTGATATTTTCTAATTCGCACTCAAGTTCAGTTAACCGTTCTTCCAACAATAATGACAGTGCATTGTATGTTACGATGTACATAATTTTATTCTTTTTACATCTCTCAGGTTTCTTCGACCCTGCCCACGCGAGTCTTGGTTTCTCTCCCACTCACAAATTCCGGGAGGAAACCATGTCCTAACCTAATTCTACCATAAACTGAAATTTATCCTTCCTATATCCCACCAGGTCTGTCCCAGATTGGGCAGATTGCATAGAGGGGAAAATCCTCTTCACCAAAAAAAGTTCCCTAGGCCCAGTGGCGCGGACCTAGGTTGGACAGCCTTTAAAATTTTGACCAAGCATACAAATAAGGAAAATTCGCTTACGGTGCAGAGGAGGGATACCTTCGTTGCTGGTCGGTGCACGGAGTGTGCCAGCGGGCACCCCCCGACCGTCATCCATCGACCGCCCAGCACTCCTGGTAGGTGACTGGTCCTAGTACCTAAACGTGGTAAGCCCCCCCCGCTACATCATTACGCCCAATCTGCCTACTAGACACCATCGGCAAGCTTTGAAAGGAACGGATTGGAAAGGCAGAAAGTGACAGCTGCAGATACTGCCAAAGGACAGAACGAATAATAGCCGCGAGGATAAGCCAGGAACTCGATCTGCATGGGGGACTATCAACATTCCAGTATGGGTTCCGAGAGGGAAGGTCGACAACTCACGCCATCCAGGAAGTGATGAAGATTGCCCGTTGTGCCAACCTGGGAAAAAGAAGACACAGAAAGATATGCTTAGCGGTCGCGCTAGATGTAGAAAATGCATTCAATAATGTGCCTTGGCGGAAAATCGTTGATGCACTCAGACGGAAAAGGGTCTCTGCCTATCTTATTGATTTAATCAAAAGCTATTTTGCGGACAGGACCCTAAAAATTGATGACAAAATAAGACCGGTATCTTGCGGTGTTCCCCAGGGGTCGGTTCTCGGGCCGCTGTTATGGAACATCCTCTACGATGGCGTCTTGGACCTGGTAAAAACGAACGACCTGAGAGGCTGTAGACTGATCGCAATTGCCGACGACCTAATTTTGGTGTCAGTTGCCACAAACGAGAAGGCTGTAATAGCGAGGGCCGAATCTGCAATAAAAGCAATGGAGATAAACGAACTACAAATAGCTCGAGAAAAGTATGAGGTCATTGCGCTATCGGGCCGCAAGAGGATTGAACCTATGTCTGTCAACATAATAGGTAGGATGGTTCCCGCGACACTGACAATGAAATACCTCGGCGTCCATATCGACTAGCGGCTTTGCTGGAGCAGGCACATCCAAAATGTAACAGTGAAAGCCGAACGTGCAGGTACAGCACTTCGTAAGTTTGATGCCCAGAATAAATGGCCCAAATATGCACTCAAAAAGGCTACTAAATGAGGTTGTTAATTCCATCCTCCTTTACGCTACACAAACATGCAGCCACAAACAAAAACAAATAAAAACACAACGCAGCATGTTAACAAGCATATGCTGCGCTTACCGCACGGTGTCAAATGTGGGGCTACAAGTGCTGCGGCAGACCCGTCAATTGATCTAATGGCTGAGGAACGGGCCAGCAACCACGGCACAAATACAGAAGGGAGGGTTCGACACAGAAGCGCACTCATGAGCAAATGGCTGAAACGGTGGAACGACGCCTAGGAATGGAACTGGACCAGAACTCTCATCCCAGAAATTGAGCCTTGGCTGAAGCGCACTCATGGCGAGGTTAACTACCACTTAACACAAGTGCTGAGCAGACACGGAAGCTTGGGCTCATATGTTAAAAGGACTGGAAAGGCTGAAAGTGACAGCTGCAGAAACTGCCAAAGGACAGACTCTGCTGAACATACTACTTTCGAATGCCCGAAATGGGCTGAAATCAGAACTACAACAGAGCGGGCGGTGGGAGAGCCTATAAACTCCTCTAAAATGGTCCAGCTGATGATAAAAGGCGAGGACAACTGAAAAGCAACGATGTGTGCCACGATACTTCGAACAAAAGACGAAGATGAAAGAAAGGTCAGGCTGCTGTCCAGGAATGGGCAGCCGTGATGGAAAGGATCGGCTAAAGCATTAAAGGAAAGTATTGCTAACGCGGTCCCGAAGTGGAGCACTGATCCTGGGGGGAGGTGGTTTTAATGGGTATACTATCTCTGGAAGAGCAGGAGTCCCACACTACTCAGGTAGTGGGTGCCTATAAAAGGTTTCCCTTTCATCCCAAAAAAAGAGGTATTTTCGCCAGATGATTGTCCACTCCAGAATCAATGGGGCAGACTGCCTTAACATCAGAGCAGGATTCGGAAGATAGTCTTCTACTCGCCGGAGTTAGTTGAGTCTTTATATCTGGCATTTTCATAAGGGTATTTAAGCATGGAACACCATGCTGACTAGACGTCTTGGTGAGCATGTATTTCAGCCGCACAATCTGGGTCAGACGCTGTTTGTAGCGGCCCACTCTGGGTTAGACGCTGCAAGTTCACCATATCTGGCTATCCTCACTTAGTTTGGCCTGCAGTTCGATGCAGTTGGCCGGGGTGTGGCACGTGGAGCCATAAGTGAGATTTGCGAGCCCTGTGAGGACCAGTCATCGCCGACTACTCATTCACTATGTCATTGAGTCCGACCGTCTTGATGAAAGGTACTACCTCTGCAGCACAACTCCATCATCAAACAGCCCAGGATAGGAGGAAATTGGCGGAAATTGGGGTGGCCTATGTCCAGCAGTGGACGCAAACCACTGCTGGACATAGGCCACCCCAATTTCCGCCCATTTCCTCCTATCCTGAGCCTCTCGCATCCAGGCTCCGCTTGTTCTTTTTATATCGTCTGTCCATCTTGTGGGGGGCCTCCCCCTGCTTCGTATATCTGCTCTTGGCCTCCACTCCAGTAGTCTCTTGGTCCATCTTCCATCTGACATTCGGGCCACGTGTCCAGCCCAGTTCCACTTTAGCCTCGCCATACGCACAACCACATCTGTGACACCTGTTGTTCGGCGTAGGTCTTCGTTTGTGATATGGTCTCGTAGCGACACGCCGAGCATCGATCTTTCCATCTTTCGTTGTGCAATTTGGAGCTTTTTTGCAGTGGCGACGGTGAGTGTTGCGGTTTCAGTGCCGTAGGTCATAACTGGCAATACACATTGATCAAACATTTTCCTTTTCAAGCAGACTGGCAGATCGCTTTTGAATACGTCCCGAAGTTTTCCATATGCGGCCCAAGAGAGGATTATTCTTCTTTTAAATTCGCATTGCACACCTGCACAACCCCATACACCCCGGAATTTACTAAAACTGCAATATTTGCTGAAATAAATATTAAAATATTGGCAAAATTTGCTAAAAATTCCGGAACAGTTCTACAAAAATCTCCAAAAAATTTGAAAGAAATCCCCAAATTAGTTTTTAAGAAAATTAAGTTTAAAAATTTCAATGTTTAGAAATTTTATTTTCAAGATGGAATTAAAAAAAAACTGCAATATTTGCTGAAATAAATATTAAAATATTGGGAAAATTTGTCAAATATTCCGGGACAGTTCCACAAAGATCTCCACAAAATTTGAAACAAATCCCCAAATTAGTTTTTGAGAAAATTAAGTTTGAAAATATCAATGTTTACAAATTTGATTTTCAAGGTGGAATTTACAAAAAAATGCAATATTTGCTGAAATAAATATTAAAATATTGGGAAAATTTGCTAAGTATTCCGGAACAGATGTACTAATATCTCCACAAAATTTTAAATACATCTCCCAATTAGTTTTTGAGAAAATTAAGTTTGAAAATATCAATGTTTACAAATTTGATTTTTAAGGTTGAATTTATAAAAAACTTCAGTATTCGAAATAAATATTAAAATATTGGGAAACTTTGCAAAATATTCCGAAATAGTTCTACCAACATCTTCACAAAATTTGAAACAAATCCCCAAATTAGTTTTTGAGAAAATTAAATTTTAAAATATCAATGTGTTTTTGTATTCCACTATTTTCTGCTGCCCAATACTTACACACGAAATGCCTTAAATTTTTTAGCAATTCGACGACCCAAAAAGATTCTCTATCGCCCACTATGGGGGGTCGCGACCCATGGTTTGCACACCACTAGTCGAGATTATTAGCAAACTTCTTCCACAGACTAAGTATTCCCTGAAAAACAAAATACACTAATTTGTTACTATTACAATAAAGTTTAATTTAAAGCAAATAAGTTGTAATCTACCATAAATATATAACATTTTTGAATCAAGGCAGAACATCGATTTTCAACTGAATAATTTTTACCCCTCTAAATCGTAAGTTTCAAACTGCTGCGTCAGGGTTTGTCAATCTTCCGCCGACAAATACCATCAATGATTGATGTACAAATCATAAAGATATCATAAAACTTTCACACAATGAAATCCGTCCAAACAATTATCAATCTCAATAAAATCACATCCTAAATACATCGGCAATCATGATTTCATTACATCACAACACTCAGACTAGCATAAAATGTTTTGAATAAAATGATTTTTTTTAATTTGTGTGTAGTTTTTGAATAAATATTTATGTAATAAGTGTCAAGGAATAAACTTGAAGGGATTGCCTCCCTATTGTACCATCACAGAAATTTGTAACAATTCAAGAGCAGCGAAGGTTCTCAAGCAGTTTCAGCGACCGCAAGCCCTAAGCTAATCTAGGGACGTGAAGGGTTTATTATTAATAAATAGGGCGTCAGCTGTTGGATGTAATAAGCCCCTGCAGAATAGATAGGATGTGGAACGGCGGTCAGCAAAGTTACCGAAACGTAGAAGTCAGACTTCTCGGTCAAGTTTACATTTTGCAATTTGTGTATTAAACCCAACACAACAAATTACTTATAGGACTTAGATTCAAATTGAAAAGTATTTAACAAACTTAAATTAGAATTAGAGTTTAAAAGAAAAAAGTTATTTTTTAGCTTAACGGTTTCCTTTAAAAGTATCAGCAATTCCAGAAGAAAAATCGCTAATGCTCTTTTTCCGCGCCCATGCGGATGTAAACAGTCGCGACTCTCCGGCAGAAAAACGCATCTACATTCATTCAGTTCGATGACTACTACACGGTTATTAGTCCGCGTTTAGCACAGTGCTAATTATCGCTAATTAAAACGATATTTATTTTCGAATTTCAATTTTACCGTTAGCTGCACGCCGGGTGCAACTGAATCCAATATTTCATATTTAAAAAAAACGCCGGGTTCAATTTCCACAACCGATGTTCGATTACTCCATTTTCAGGGGGTGAAATTTAATAAAGGTGTTGCATTCAGACGCACGATGAGAAATCGTTCCCGTCGAATGTCTCATAACTTCCACCGAAAAAAATGGAAAAAGGTAGAATTGTAAGGGTAGGTAGGCTCCTACCCTTATTATCGCGCTCTGTTTGGAATACAGAATTATTTCAATGAATTTAGATTCTCGGAGCTTTTATCGAAAAGGAGTATTGTTGGGTGATTACTATTATTAGTGGAAATTGTTTGGAATTTATTAGGATTACAAATTATGTTACGGGGCGGGTTGAAGGGTTGAACACGTGAAACATTTATGATATCTTCATGACTTGGGGATCAATCATTCGTAATTTTTTGGTTTGAATGTTAAAGATTGACAAACACTGACGCTGCATGTTTAAGATCACCTTGAAGTAAATAGTTTGTTTATATCGGGTGATTTTTTAACTGAAAATTGGAAAAACCACAGAAAATTCGCAAAAGTGAATGAAATATTTATTTGGGCCGATAAATGAATGCTTGCCATTTACTTTTTAAAGATTATTTCCTGTAAATGTTGCCCGCGGCTACGCCGTAGCTGGTCCATCCGTGAACTCCAATTTTGGTATTCTTTTTCCAGCATTTTGGCCGGTATCTCACCAACGTCAGCTATAATGTTGTCTTCCAGGGCTTGATCCGCTCTGGTTTGGTTTGGGGACGGTCTTGAAGAACAATTAGTCAAGACCGTCCCCAAACCAAACAAGAACGGATCAAGCCCAAAAGACTTCAGACCGATCTGCCTACTTCCTGTAGCCGGTAAAATTCTAGATTCGCTAATAATCACTAGATTGGAGCATTACTTGTCCAAAAATAAGTTACTCAACAATAATCAATTTGGCTTTCGAAAGGGAGAAGGAACCATAGATGCCATCAAAAAGCATTAGTCACAAAATGTAAATCGACGGGTCACTATTGCGCGGCGGTCGCTCTGGATATCAGCTATATCAGTTCGACAACGCATGGTGGCCACTCTTTATCGACAAACTGATTTCTAAGAAATGTCCAGACAATCTTATCCGCCTAGCTAGAGACTATTTCAACAACAGGACAGCTATAATTTCAGAGCCCAATATCATTCGTGGAAAAAGTTGTAGAAAAAGGTTGTCCTCAAGGATCCAAATCTGGTCCCGGCTTCTGGAAGATCCTGTACGACTCCATCTTCGACACAGACCTCCCGGAAGGTTGCGAGATAGTCGCATATGCTGACGACACAATGCTATTAGCAAGATCCACCACGTATAAAGGGCTCAGAAACTCAGTAAACCGCGCGCGGGAGACACTTAGCGTATGGTCGGCCGAGACCAAACTCAAATTTAATGCGGCAAAAACAGAAGCCATTTTCTTCGGCAAAAAGCCCAACCAACAGAATCCAGTTTTTAAAATCGGTGGCAAATCAATCTATTGCTCTCCCTACATCAAATATCTGGGCAGTTATATCGATAGGTTTTTGAAATTCAAAGAACACGTCACTCAGGCGTGCGGAAATGCAAAGCATTTGTTTCAAATTTAGCGCCGCGTCAATGAAAGAGTGGGATCTTGGTAGGTCATCATGTGTTCTGTGCTGGTCTGGCGGTTTTCAACTTTCGCCCAGCTATGCCGCCGTCTTATGGTTTGATTGTCGTTGTGTTTTTTTTTTAGTCTGTTGTTGTCGTCTGTTGTTTGTCTTTCGTTGGGTTTCGTTTGGCTTTACTTGACTACAGTTGGGTCCTGTTGTCTTGGTGTGGTCTTGGTGTGATCATGTTATCTTGGTGTGTTTATCAGTTTTAACCAGTTACACCAGCTTGTCGACGCTCAACTTCCAGGACTTCTCGTCGTCGCAGAACACAAACAGATCGAAAAAGTATCAAAGTTGCAAAGGCTCCGAAGAAGTAAATCATCCATTTTTCACTGCTTCCATCTGAACCGACTCGTCTGCCGGATCTAGTCTATCTGGTCTTGTCTATTTGATCTTATCTGTCTTGTGTGTTTCGTCTTGTATCTCTGTTTTTGTCAGACAGACAAGACCAAACAGACAGGACCAGACAGACAAGACCGGACAGATAAGATCAGTATGACAAGACCAGACAGACAAGACCAAACAGACAAGACCAGACAGACAAGACCAGACAGACAAGAGCATACAGAGAAGACAAGACAGACAAGACAAGACAGACAATACCAGACAGACAAGACCAGACAGACAAGACCAGACAGACAAGACCAGACAGACAAGACCAGACAGACAAGACCAGACGGACAAGACCAGACAGACAAGACTGGACAGATAAGACCAGACAGACAAGACCAGACAGACAAGACCAGACAGACAGGACCAGACAGACAAGACTAGACAGACAAGACCAGATAAACAAGACCAGACAGACAAGACCAGACAGACAAGACCAGACAGACAAGACCAGACAGACAAGACCAGACAGACAAGACCAGACAGATATGACCAGACAGACAAGACCAGACAGACAAGATCAGACAGACAAGACCAGACAGACAGGACCAGACAGACAAGACTAGACAGACAAGACCAGATAAACAAGACCAGACAGAAAAGACCAGACTAGACGGGACCAGACTTGACGGGACCATGCCAGACAGACAATGCCAGGCGGGCAAGACCAGGCAGGGAAAACTAGACAGACAAGACTGGGCAGACAAGTCCAGACAGACACGACTAAACAGACAAGGCCAGATCTAGAAGACCCGACAGATCAAACTAGACAGACAAAACCAGTTTTGTCTGTCTGGTCTTGTCTGTCTGGTTTTGTCTTTCTGGTGTTGTCTGTCTGGTCCTGTCTGTCTGGTCGTGTCTATCTGGTCTTGTATGTCTGGTCTTGTCTGTCTGGTTTTGTCTTTCTGGTTTTGTTTATCTTGTCTTGTCTGTCTGGTCTTGTTTGTCTGGTCTTGTCTGTGTGGTCTTGTCTGTCTGGTCTGGTATGTCTGGTCTTGTCTGTCGGGTCTTGTCTGTCTGGTCTTGTCTGTCTGGTCTTGTCTGTCTGGTCTTGTCTGTCTGGTCTTGTCTGTCTGGTCTTGTCTGTCTGGTCTTATCTGTCTGGTCTTATCTGTCTGGTCTTGTCTGTCTGGTCTTGTCTGTCTGGTCTTGTCTGTCTCGTCTTGTCTGTCTGGTCTTGTCTGTCTGGTCTTGTCTGTGTGGTCTTGTCTGTCTTGTCTTGTCTGTCTGGTCTTGTCTGTCTGCTCTTGTCTGTCTGGTCTTGTCTGTCTGGTCTTGTTTGAGGCAATTTGTGTGATTACAGGTCTCCTTCAAGTAGACATCCGCCTCAAGCAACTAGCTCTCTACAGCTCACACCAATTTGCAGACAATACGTTAATTAAAGATGTCATAGGCCTACCAAATACTTTGAACAATATCGAACTGGACTTTAACATACAAGAACACATTCACCCTTCAAAGTTATCATGGATTAGGTACCATTTGACACTGTCAAATCTTTTCCATCTTCGGGTATACACGGACGGTTCGAAATCGAGCAAAGGAACTAGAGCTGCATACGTTGCCTATTACAACGGCGAAGAGGTTCACCGCAAGGTCATAAGGTTGGAACACTACTGCTCAATATTCCAAGCAGAGCTCATCGCCACACTACATGCCTTGCAATATGTTGAAAATCACAGCAATAGTCCTTGCTCGATAATATGTGACGGCCGATATGTCCTCGATGCACTGAAAAGTTTGAAAGGAGCCACTGAACTGTTGATGGAGACATGGACGACAGCTGCAAGGGTCTCAAGGAAAAATATGATCCGATGGCATTGGATTCAAGCCCATAGTGGAGTCCAAGGCAATGAGCGAGCGGTCTCGCTCAATTGTCTCGCAAAACTCGCAGCAAGCAATGGTAATCTGCCAATTGCATACGACAAATTGCCTAAACAGGCGCTGAAATCTGGTTGCAAGGGAAATTTCGAGAAACTCTGGTAGGACAGATGGAATGCAGCTACAACAGGCTTGTGGACTAAGCTGTTTATACCATCAATAAAGGCTTGGTGCAGCTTAAACGTCAGTGTATCCCACCATGCAATTCAAATTATAACAGGGCATGGCAACTTCAAGGCATATCTCCACAGATTTGGGAAAAGAGATTCTCCTCTCTGCGAGTGTGGGGAAAACGACGATGCGGCACACGTGATATTTTCCTGTCCCGATACAGAACTATGGGGACGATCCTTAGTGACAGAAATGCAACCGCATGGACTGACGTGGCCCGATAATAAAAATGATTTAAGTAGAGTAGATAAACCCAAAAAGTGGTGGTACATGTTCGATCAACACGCCAAGAAATTGTCCAGATTGGACCACGACAGTCAGTTCAGGTGTTAACAATGTGGGTCAAGAGACGCCTCTGTAAATAGTAGAAATCGTTACAGCCAGCATAGTGTCGTATTTGACGCAATGCTGGCTTTCATATGTTTGCATATGAAAAAAACAACAAAATAGGCTGTCTGGTCTTGTCTGTCTGGTCTTTTCTGTCTGGTCTTGTCTGTCTGTTCTTGTATGTCTGGTCTTGTCTGTCTGGTCTTGTCTGTCTGGTCTTGTCTGTCTGGTCTTGTCTGTCTGGTCTTGTCTGTCTGTTCTTGTCTGGCTGGTCTTGTCTGTCTGGTCTTGTCTGTCTGGTCTTGTCTGTCTGGTCTTGTCTGTCTGGTCTTGTCTGTCTGGTCTTGTCTGTCTGGTCTTGTCTGTCTGGTCTTGTCTGTCTGGTCTTGTATATCTGGTCTTGTCTGTCTGGTCTTGTTTTTCTGGTCTTGGTCTGTCTGGCTTTGTATTATTGATCTTGTCTGGCTTTGTATTATTGATCTTGTCTGTCTGATCCTTTCTGTCTGGTCCTGTCTGAGGGGTTCTTTTTCTGTCTGTCAGATCTTCTGTGTATCTCTATAGACTTTTATTTTCTAAACTTTTCTAGATATTTTCTATTTCAAATATAATCTTTATAGCCCTCTGTGTCTATTTTTAGTCTAATTGTCTTCTTTATTATATTTTAGATGTTTCATCAAATGTATCCTTTGCTGTGAAGTTAGTAATAATTCTTGATGTTAATTCTCAATTGAAAACATTCGAATTTTGTGGGGATGGACGTGTACATTGGACGTGTTTTTTTGACAGATTTGGCAAATATATCTATTCGTCGGAGATGCAGTGTGTTTTACGGTGCACTTATCGATCTTGGGTCGAGGGTAGCTAAATGAATGCAGTCTAGATGGTAATATTTAGTCTGCGCCAAGTGGTGGTAAATAATAATAATAATAAAAAACTAGTAACAAAACAGCACCTGCTGCAGGAGTTATTGCCGGTCGAGGGGTGGCAACAGACAGCGTGCACCCCGGAACAAACCTAGGGAGCTGATGCAGCGTCGCTATGGGAACGACCACCGCACCCTCGCTGCACGAACGACGAGACTTTTCATTAAGCTGTTGTCTGCATTATACGTCGACCAATCTAGGGGGTTTCCACCACTTTGCAAAGCGTCTTTTCTCATAGGATTATTGTACTCTCTCTCTGTGTATGTCTGTCAAATCAATGGATAAGGGTTTGTCGGGGCCATTATCGACAAAAACGCGCACCGGTTTTTTTTTAATAAACATTTCGAGTTTTCCCCCGCAAGAACACTGTTCGCTAAAAGCGGACAAATTTCAAATCCAATTAACAAACACATGTTTTCGCGAGGAAAGCCCGGGATTAGTTTTCAGAGGTAATTTAAAATAAACTTGATGAATGTTTCCCAAAGCTTTTACAATTTTCTTCCAATTGAAAATTAACATTATAACAAATAGAAGAATGTTTTCATTACAATGACACAAATTATAATAAATTTAAATGCAAGTACTCTTCACTGTAATTTTATCCAATCTAGTTTATCTTCGTTCTAACATTATCTTCATTTAGTTTCTTCAGTTCATATTTCAGTTTCAGTTCATGCTCATCTTCAGTTTATCTTCGTTCTTTTAATAACCATTTTCCAGACTTTCATTTAGCATTTATGTCTCTTTTATGTAAATCTTTAATAATGAAATTAACTAATTCTGATTCTAACTTTAACTACACTAGTCCTATATAATTTATATAATTTAATCTAAATTTATTCTCTGTTTAGTCAGAAATGGCTTAGAAATATAAATACTGTCCAGTTTTCTTGCTCCTCTTTTCTAAATAGATTTTACATCTAATGATTAGAGTTCTAAATTTATGGCAAAACATTTAACTTAAAATATTGTTTATATAGTATGTAGTACAGACTAAGCTTTTCGGTCTATTATGGTAGCTTGTGCAAGATGTGTTATATAAAAAGCTCTCGTGATTATTTATAAACATGCTGATCAATGCACCTTTCTTGCAATTCTTGCCGAAACTAAACAAACCAATTAATTCTCCCTCTGTTCAGCCATCCCTTTGCATAACACGCTATCCCACTTACAGAATCAATACCATTTCGTGAAATTTCCACATTAAGGAACGAAACTTTGCCAGATTTATTGAACTACCCTAATTCATGTTAAATATTGTTACATCTTAAATATCTATACAATTATAATGAAACAATGTTCTATAAACTTATTTTTAGAATATTAATAACTTTGATAGACCACATTTATAAAATATTTAAAGAACTAGAATTTAACAAATATGAGGTAAGCATTTAATAGAGAGGAGGAAGTGCATTATGCAAGGTTTATGCACTACATACCAAGCATTATGCACTACATACCAAGGTATGTAGTGTCGGACCCGCCCAGACTTAAACCTACTCTTATGACTTCTCATTTTCCTGGAACCGCGTGAGCATTACTTCGGGAAAAGAGAACTGATATTCTAATCAACCGACATCCGTTTCTTCTTTTCTCCGTTCTTGTAAGATATTCCGCGCAAGGGTATCCACAAAAATAATCCACAATTCCACGTATCCTGGTTAATAAGCATGTTCGCCACACAATTATGGCTAGTTAGTTTGACTCCCGCAGCATTATGTGCTGCGTGTATTAGCAGTCTCCACATATCGCAGTGAAATAACACGTGGTTTGCATCTTCACCACCATGCACTTTCGGCATAAGTCACAATCGTTGAGGTGGAAACGATTCCGATAGCTATTGAATCACCCGTGTCCTCTCAGCAATTGGCAGAGATAGAAATTTATCTCTCCGTGTTTGCGTCCTACCCACTTTATAAGACCTGGTATCCGTAATCGTGTCCCTGTCCCTTTTTCGGTTTCCATTGCCCATTTTCGCTGCCATTCGGTAAGTATTTCCCAGTCCGTGCTACTGTCTATTCCTCTGGCATTTTGATACTGAAGGCACCTCTTTTTCATTGGGAGATCAATGGGTGGAATTCCGGCCTGTACCAATGCAGCTTTCGTAGATACAGTTCGATATCTGCAGCATATCCGAAGCGCCGCTCTAAGTTGTACCTAAGGTTCCCAACCCTCCCGGAATGCCCGGGAGACTCCGGAAATAATGTTTTACCTCCCGAGCTCCCGGTCCGTAATAATTTCTCCGGACTTTTTTTTTTAATAAAATTAATATTCATTAACAAAATAAATAAATTCCCGTTCTTCTCCTCGCCGCATCGCGTCGTCCTGATACGAGCGCCACTCTTATCCTCTCGCTGGCTCCTCCGCGATGCTCTGTCCGCTTTGTCTCTCATGCTCAACGACAACGTCAATCAATTTTATGGTAAATCGCCATGGATTTTTTAAATCATTTTGATGAACCTCAAAAGACAAACTGCAAAACTGATGCCACACGTTTTTTACGTCTTGTTTAATATATTTTCAAAAGTGGTATAACTTCAGATCGGGAATATCAAGCAATGGAAATTTTCTCTCTTAAAGAAATCCATTCACATGGGCAGCCATTACTACACTACAAGAAATTTAAAAAATGGACTTAGATCTAGACATATTGTATGATGAGGTAGGAACTTTACGTTAACTGCAACCACATCTCATTGAAGAGAATCGAGTTGATTTACGCTGGTTTAACTTCTTTGCGAAATCGAATGACCTAAATCTCTGCCATGAATTAAAAAAGCGTGTCGAAAACACTGCCCTGCATTGAAAACGTTTGTTCTCTCCATTCCTATCTCTAATGCTTCTTGCGAGCACGTATTTAGCATGATGGAACAAGCGTGGAACAAGGAATTTAACATGATGAACAGAACGTTAGCAAAAGCAGAGTTACAAGTCTGCAAAACTTTTGTGATTAAGTGCTGAAAGACCGTGTGGATTGTAGATTGTAGATATGGTGGTGACGACTTGTACTGCGACCTTTATAGATCTATTGTACCCCACCCTCCCCCTCCAAGTGTAGGTGTACTTGCCCATTTAGAGCGCCTCCTCTAATCCTGACTCCTTTAGGAATCTCAGGATCTGGGTGGGATTCAAGGCCTGCAGCTCCTCTGTGTTCAAGCAGTGAGCCCCAAGGTACAGCTGTCTCTTGCGGAGTAATGCTCCGCAGTCTTTGAGCAGATGTATGGGGTTTCCTCTGCTGAGCCACAGAATCTGCATCCATCATCCTCCTCTAGGCCTAGGGCCTTGAGATGTTTCCTAAGACTGCAGTGTCCCGTCAGGGCTCCTGTCAGAATTCTGAGCTTGTTCCTGCTTAGTTTCAGGCAAGCTTTAGTTCTCTTCTGGTTGAAAGATCCCAGCATCACTTTGGATTGCCTTAGCCCTGGAAGTTGAAAGACCGTGAAATGTTAAATGCTTTTCGAAAACAATTTAAATGTAAATACGATATATTAAAATCTCCCGGCATGGATCTTTCGAGATTTGGTAAACCTAGTTGTACCCCTGCCACGAGTCTTCTGTATTTCTCCCACTTGGTAGATTGGCCACGGTAGCTAGAATGTGCCACGGTAGCTAGAGTCTTCCTGTTGGATGATTTTGATCCCCTTAGGTTTGTCATAATTCTGCTTCGTGCCATTACAGATATTTCAGTTTTGATGCTGCATGTCGCTACATGTTCCTTCATTTTACAGTTGAGATCGAATGAATATCTACTCCGAGATATTTCAACAGCGATTTTGATCACTTCGTTTTCCAGCTGCAAGGGGACTCTTTTGAATTTACTGCTTCCGTAAAGTATTAGCGCTTCTGTCTTTTCTGCTGCCAGTTTCAGGGCTTTCTTGCGGATATCCGACGACAGCTTAGCCAAGACCCAGTTAGTGTTACTGACTAGCTCCAGCTGTGTTTTTGCTTAGCAATGTCATCAACACTTCCGGAGACCTGGACGACTTCCGGACCCCCGCCCGCCGCTTCCGGTCTCCCCCCTCCCCCAAGGTCCTGTTTGAACTTGGCTTATCAGCTGTCGGTTAGACGTGACCGGATGTCTGGCACTAATAACAATTTCCTGTAGGCGTGACCGGATGTCTGAATTGTGGAATAATAGATAAGAAATATTACTTACCAAGGGAATGATAAGGAAAGGAATGACTTAGAAATGTCATCAACGAATTCAATAATGGTCGTCCCGGTAAGTACTTCTATTGCAAGCACAGAATTATAGAAGTAGGGAAAGATGATATGTTCTGGCTCAGCCTCCAGCCTCTGACTTTGACCTTGGCCATTCCTAGTGACCTTAGCCACTCCCAGTGACCTTGGCCAGTTCCTATGACCTTGGCCACTTCCTGTGACCTTGGTGTCTTATGGCTGCCCGCCCCCCGCTTTCGGTCTTCCGCCCGGAGGTTAGTTGAGTGAGGTTAGGTGAAGTTAGGAATGAAGCGCGCTTGAGTCTTAACCTCCCGTAACCTAACACAACTAACCTAACCCAATGCGATTAAAGCTGATTGAAATCTAATTAAAGCTGATAAAACCTTACCTCACACGCTCTTTAGCATGGGGCAACATAGACCTCACACCCTGTTTAGCGTCGGGTTACATAGACCTGAAACCATGTTTAGCGTGGGGCTACATAGACCTCACACCCTGTTTAGCGTGGGGCTACATAGACCTCACACTCTTCCAGGGTATTAAAGCTGATTAAAGGGGTTTAAAACTGATTAAATCTGACTAAAAGCTGAATAAAAGCTGATTAAAGGTGATTCAAACTGATTAATATCTGATTAAAGCTGATTTAAGCTGATTAAAAGCTGATTAAAGCTAATTAAAAGTTGTTTAAAAGCTGATACAGCCTAGCCCGCATTAATGGATTAACGGTAGTTAGATCGTCAATTGAGCAATATGAGGGAATCATAAGATTTCATGTGAAAGGCTGTAAGGTATTTACTTAAACGGAGATAAACTTCATAGTGATGCCTTGTGAACATATAGGACTGTTCCATCGAGAATTATATCAATTGTCATTTGTTGAGAATTCGGATTCTCGGACACCGCCCGTTCAAATTACTAATTAAACTCTACATCATCTACATCAATCCCTGTACTATTAATTCTATAGCTGGCTACTCTGTTCTTAAACTGGTACAAGCTTGCATGTTCTGCTGGACCGGCACGTGTTCGCAGTAGAATCAATCATTTGGAAAAGTTGCTGGGGCCAATACTGAGAAAGATCTGCTTCTAAAGATGAGAAAGATACTGCATCTCATTCATATGGATCGACGATTTATTATTGATGTTCAAGGATTCAATGTGAATTGAAAGTTTACGCCAAAAGAATTTTCAATTAGATGTGAGCGTTGGTGTCTACATTAACTTATGTAAACCATCAACTTATTTAAACCATCAAAGCCATTCAGATCTCTTAACGCATCAGATAAGAACCAAGCTCGATGGTAGGAGAATTATCACCACGGACCTAAACACAGTGCTGGAAATTTATCGCCAAACCTGATTTAAACTATTATTATTAGAATTCAATAAAACCATAAATTATAAATAGAGTTTTCATTATTAACTCAACTTATCCAGCAAGGTGAGAAGACTGCAAAATGGTCTACCACAGGAATCTGTACAGGCTCCTGTGCTGTTTAACCTATACACATCTGATATTCCAGAAGCAATATAAAAAAGTTCCTATACGCAGACGACCTGGCATTAGCAGTCAGACGGAAGACAATAGAAAGCACATAACAAATTTTAGCGAACGATCTCAAAATCCTTGGACAATACTACCGAAGATGGAGTCTAACACCTAACCCAAGTAAAACCGACTGCCTTTGCTTCAACTTGAACAACTAACTCGCTAACCAAGAACTTACGACACACTTTAATGATGTGCAGATTACAAATAATCCCACGCCAAAGTACCTGGGAATTATTATTTTGACATAAATGAAACACCTAGACAATATGGCGGCCAAAATCCGAACAAGAAATAATATCTTACAGAGGCGCTGGCTGGGTGCGGGCTACTACCTTTCGATGTTCGGCGTTGGGTCTCGTCTATAGTGCGGCAGAGTACGGAGACCCTGTGTGGCTGAATAGCCACTACATCGCTAAGTTTGACCCCCAAATTAATATTACAATGCGAATCATCACGGTATGCGTTTGGTCAACGCCAACATACTGGCTTCCAATACTCAGCAATATACCTCCCCAAAGCCTCCGACGACAAGAAACATTAATTCGCCAATACTAGCAGATTTATAAAATGTACAACTGCTTATACACAACGACGTTGCCAGCGAAACCTCCCGTAGACTGAGATCCCGCAAACCAGCGGTTAGGACGGCAGAGGAATTGAATCTAAATGAAAAGAAATCTAAACGAAAAATGGACCGGGCAATGAACCAGCCATCTACCAGGAATCTACCAGCCAACAAAGAGCCTAATGGATTTGAGCTACCCCGATAAACTTGGAAGGCTGTGAGACGAATACGAACCGGCCATGGCAGATGTGCTGACACGATGCACAAATGGGGACACATGCCGTCTGATAAATGCAATTGTGGGGCCCCACGCCAAACTTTTTTCCATATAGTGCAAGAGTGCGAGCATAGGGCATACGGAGGGACATGGTGGACATGCTGACGTTGTCGCCGGATGTAACCGACTGGATTGAGGGCTTGGACCATCCATCCATTGTTCCATCTTCGGTAGTATTGTCCACTGTGATATCTCTTAAGTTGTCGATCTACATTTATATATTGATTTATGTTTGTTTTAATTTTAAACCTTGTGTACGCCACGCCACCCGATAAATAAAATAAAATAATTATTTTAGAACCTTATCATTCCCTTGAGAAGTAATATTTCTTATCTATTATTCCACAATTCAGACATCCAGTCACGCCTACAGGAAATTGTTATTAGTGCCAGAGATCCGGTCACCAGTCTAACCGACAGCTGATAAGCCAGACAAGGTCAAACTGGACCTTGGGGAGGAAGACCGGAAGCGGGGGCGGGGGTCTGGAAGTCGTCCAAGTCACCGGAAATGGCCAAGGTCAAGGCCAGAGGCTGTAGGCTGGGCTACAACATGTCATTTTTCCCTACTTATAGAAAATCTTCCACAGGATAGGTTCCAGAATAGAGCCTTGTGGCACCCCACATTCAATGTGCATGTTCATGCCCCGTCCAACAAGTATAGATCTTTCCGAGAGATAGTCCGATATTATTCGGCGGAGGTACATTGTTACTCCTATGTCTTTGAGCGCCAGCATGATTACTTCGCGGTGCTGAGTTTAAAGCATTGCGGATATCTAGCGTAGTCATTACGCAGAGTTCTCGGTTATTTGGTGCCTTTGATTTGATGCTATTCATGATCTTCAGCACCTATTGCTTTGCATCAGTGGTACCGACTTTTCTTATTTTGGTAGTTATATAGTTTCCCAACCCATATATATATATATATATATATATATATATATATATATATATATATATATATATATTTCGAAGAGAGGAGGAAATGCGTTATGCACACCAAGGTAGTGTCGGACCCGCCCCGACTAAAACCTCCTCTCATGACTTCTCGTTTTCCTGGAACCGCGTGAGCATTACTTCGGGAAAAGAGAACTGGTGTTCTAATCAACCTATATCCGTTTCTTCTTTTTGCCGTTCTTGTACGATATTCCGCGCAAGGGTATCCACAATATTCCACGTATCCTGGTTAACAAGCATGAACTCCACACAATTATGGCTAGTTAGTGTAACTCCCGCTGCAATATGTGCTGCGTCTATTAGCGGTCTCCATTTATCGCAGTGGAAGAACACGTGGTTTGCATCTTCTACCACCATGCATTTTCGGCACAAGTCACTATCGCTGAGGTGGAAGCGATTCCGATAACTATTGAACCAGCCGTGTCCACTCAGCAATTGACAGAGGTAGAAATTTATCTCTCCGTGCTTGCGTCCTATCCAGTTTGTAAGATCTGGTATCAATAAGCGTGTCCATGCCCCTTTTTCGGTTTCCGTTGCCCATTTTCGCTGCCATTCGGTATTTCCCAGTCGGTGCTACTTTCTATTCCTTTGGTAATTTGATACTGAAGACACCTCTTTTTAATTTGGAGATCAATGGGTGGTATTCCGGCCAGTACCAATGCAGCTTCCGTAGACACAGTTCGAAAACTGCAGCATATCCTTAGCGCCACTCTACGTTGTACCCCTGCCACGAGTTTTCTGTATTTTTCCCACTTGGTAGCTTGGCTCCATATGGGCGCTGCATACAGGAGGATCAAATGTGTCACGTTTGCTAAAATCTTCCTATTGGATGATTTTGGTCCCCCTAGGTTTTGCATAATTCTGCTTAGCGCCATTACGGATTTTTCAGCTTTGATGCTGCATGTCGCCACATGTTCCTTCATTTCACAGTTGTGATCGAATACTACTCCGAGATATTTCAACTGCGATTTTGTATCTATCACTTCATTTTCGAGCTGCAAGGTGGCTCTTTTAAATTTTCTGCCTCCGTAAAGTATTAGGGCTTCCGTCTTTTCTGCTGCCAGTTTCAGGCCCTTATTGCGGATTTCTGACGACAGCTTGGCCAAGACACAGTTAGTGTTACTGACTAACTCCAGCTGAGTTTTTGCTTTGCAATTAACGGCTGTATCATCAGCGAATCCAATAATGGTTGTCCCGGTAGGTACTTCTATTGTAAGCACTGAATAATAGAAAATATTCCACAAGATAGGTCCCAGAATGGAGCCTTGTGGTACCCCACATTCCATTTGCATGTTCATGCCCCGCCCAACAAGTATAGATCTCTCAGAGAGATAGTTCGATATTATTCGACGCAGGTACATTGATACTCCCATGTCTTTGAGCGCCAGCATGATTCCTTCCCACGGTGCTGAGTTGAAAGCATTGCGGATATCTAGAGTAGCCATTATGCACAGTTCTCGGTTATTTGGTGCCTTTGATTTGATGCTATTAACAATCTTCAGTACTTCTTGCATTGCATCAGTGGTAGACAGGCTTTTCCTGAATCCGTATTGGTGGTTATATAGTTTCCCATTGATTTCGCAGTAGAGCCTGTTTGCAATAACTCTTTCAAATAATTTCCCAAATACGTCCAGTAGACAAATTGGTCTAAACTTAGTGGAGTCATGTTTCTGGATAAGAACCAATTTCGCTATCTTCCATTGACGTGGAAAGATTCCCTTTTGTAGGAGTGCGTTATAGACTTCAAGAAGGGTGTCGAGTTCCGATAGGGCTGCAGCCTTCACTACCTCTGGTGGTAATCTATCTGGACCAGCAGCCTTTTTATTCTTTACTTGAGATATTGCTGTTGTGAGCTCTTCAGCACCAATTGGAGGCAGTGGGCAGTCTGGTAGTAAAGCTTCCCTTATTGGTGTCGTTTCGGTGCGTAGAAAAAGTTCCTTCGCAATTTCCAATTGTCTTGCATCATTTAGCTTGACTCTGGGGTACAAATGGGCTTTCTTCATAACAATTTTATAGCCAATTCCCCATATATCTTCGTCTATTTCGTCGCAGATTTTAGTCCATGCAAGCTGTTTTGACTTGTAGATCGCGGTCTTTAGTGCCTTTTTGTGCGATTTATATTCGCCTTTCAGTCTCTCTTTCTGTGGTAGTTGAAGGCTTTGGTTACGATTGCTTCTTACAAGTTTTGTCTTGTACCGCAGGCAGGTTTTGCGTAGATTCGCTATTTGCTCGTTCCACCAGTATGCTGGCTGTCTTCTAAAGGTCTCTTTTTTGCTAGAAACGAGTTATTACAGGCTATTGTACATTCTTGGACTACATTTTCTGGAGTTAGATGTTCAAGCTTGTTTTTCCTTATTTTCATTCCTTTGTTGAAATTTTGAGTAAAGATTTGAAGTAAAGATCTATTTTCCAACCCACAATTTTCCCTGCTCTGCTTTTCTTTCCTTTTTTGTTAGCGTCTTTTACTTCATAGTAGATATACATGTGATCACTCAGACTCTCATCTTCTAGGACTTGCCAGTTACTGATATTTATGGCTGTGTTTTCGGATGTTAGCGTGAGGTCAATTATTGAATGGCTGGTGCCTCTCCTAAAAGTCGGTTCATTCCCTTGGTTGTGCAGTATAAGATTATTACCTGCGATCCAGTCCAGAAGAGTAGTACCTCTCTTGTCGCCAGCTTCATTTCCCCATATAGTAGATTTAGCATTAAAGTTCCATTAAGGTTCCCACTTGCTTTATACTACCTTGGAGTCTATCTAAGAAATCTTCAAACTCGCTTGTTTCACAGTTAGGTGAGATGTAGCATGAATAGTAAGCTGTTCCACACACCTTAACCCAGATAAATCCATCATTATCCTGTCCGAAGCTGTCGATATCGACTCTTTGGCTTGTTATTTTGATGGCGACATCTCTAGATTTGTCTGTAAACCATCCTACCTTGCGTACTGTTTTATTATTCGGTTCGGAGATAATTAGTATATCGACATCGTGTGTCGTTGCGTAGTTGCATGCCAGATCCATCGCGGCGGTACTTCTTGCTGTGTTAAGCTGCAGAGTTTTTATGCTCATTGCAGGTCAGCTCTCCGATCCTTGCTGTCGTATCCTCTCCTTTTACTCCTTATATCGTTAACATATTTCGCATACACTGGGCATAACATACTATCCGCTCTATGTTCCTGTGTGTTACATTCGAAACACCTAGGCGGGTTTTTGCAGTCTTTCGCTGTGTGATCACTTTGTCCACATTTGAAGCATGCTTTCGTCCTGTCTTCCTTGTTAAGACATTTCGCTGCCACATGGCCAAGCCTAAGGCACTTAAAGCATCTGCTTGGTGAAAATTTTTCTTCTATTCGGCACCTGCTCCAACCAGCATGGATTCGGGTTTGTTTCAGCATCTTCCCCATAGCAGTTTCTGGCATAGTAATAAAAGCGTGCTTAAGGCCCCTCTTGTTCATGCTTCCCATTATTCTTGTCGCTATGGTAGCGTTTTCGCCAGTTATTATTTTAACAGCTTCTTCTAGTTCATCTTGTTCTATATCTGGATCTAGGTCTCTAATTACGATGGTTCCTGTCTTTTCTATTACCTGAGCTTTGCCAGATTCTCCTATCTTACTTGCCACTTGTTGTTCGAAAAATTGTATGTTATCATCTTCCTTGCAGGTAGATTGTATTTGTATCTTCTTGTTATCGGAAGATGTATGTACTCTGTGCACTTGAACGCCGATCTTTCTGACATCAATGTCTTTTTTTAAGCCCGTAAGCATTCCAGCATAGCTTAAATTGGGCTCCTTTGGTGTAATCGTCATGGTCTTTATTTTTCTCTTCCTAGTCCGTTGGACTTCCCATTTTAGTGGATTATCGTTTTTCATCTCGGGAGTATTTTCGGTCCCTGTGTCGCGAAGGCTCATCTTCCTTGGACTATTTTTCCTTCTACGATCCCTGTTTCGGGAAACTTTTAGCGTAAACTTAGTGTCCGTTTTATGTCCAAAATATTCCAAGACTTTCCGGATTGTAGTTTCCAGGTTTTAGTGGGGTGTTCCAAACAAGTACAAACACTCATTTTCCTTCAGAAAAATTTCACCGGTGGTGTCGAAGAGTTTCGAGATAACACTTAGGGTTTCTTTTGTGACATTTTTTTTATCCTTCGATCCATCAATTCCCACTATATACGTGTGGACGTGGCGCTCCCGTTCTTGGTTATCTTCTGCGATTAGAACTGTACTTGACTTCACCCTTAAGATGTCACCAGGTTTAATTTGTTTGTCCTGCATAAATAGCTGTGTCTGTTTAGGAAGTTGTATTTCATTATCGGCTTCGTGTGGCACATCTACTATCACCACTGTATTTTCCTGCTGTGTCTGGACGAGAATATCTTCTTTCTTGGTTTCGGTTTTAACATAGGTTTCTCCGGGCCAGTTATTGATTAACACCTGCATTAGGTTTTCTTGATTATCTTCTTTGTTAAGTATCTCGTGTATATCTGCGATCCTTTGTAATCGAGACTTTTCAATTTTGTCTGTTTGTGTACTGGCGTCCTGTGGCTGTCTTGTACTGTTTTTTCCCGCACCGTTTCCCATATTTATCCCCGCATTTTCATTTGATTGTGACTTCTGGCTCGTTTCCTGTAGAAATGTGTCTCTTTGAGTCGTAGAGTTGCGTGTCTCCAGCGGAGTAGCCACATCTAGGGCAGTTATTTTATCTATTTCATTGCGAGACGAAATTTGTTCTCTTTCAATCAACATTCGCGACACAAGGTTTCTTAAGGCGGCACTAATGTCCCTTATCTCCTTTTTAGTGTTTGAACTGTCGTCGACGCTTTTACACAGTTTAGCCACCATTCGTTCCACCTTAAGAAGAGTGTCCTCGACGCACGTACTCTTTGCAGGTGGTTTTTTAGCATTGTTTTCTCCTTGCCGTTTCCTCTTGTTCTGATAGGTAACTGGGGTGTATGAGATGTCTCCTACTGATGCCGATCTTCTAGGTGACTTGTTTATGATAGTGCTTCTTTTAAATGGATCAGGCGCGTTACCTATCTGCCTTTCACTAGGCGAGCCCGCTGGATCATCAAGCATCCTGTCCCATTTTCTACTAGTAGCTTTTGAGCACACCCGGGCCTGGTTACCCGCCACAGGTGTAGGAACGTTGCATGATGACGACCCAAGTAAGCCCGCTCCCAAGCTACAAGTGCCGGTTCTGCGGTTACCGAATTTCCCCTGTCCCGTAGATTTCGTCTCCTTTCCTTCATTCATTGCGCATCTTTGTTTAATAGGTGAGAGGATTGCTCTCTGCGCCTCCTACTCTGCGGGTTTTGTGTAGGGGTTTGCTCCCTTAGCCTTTGGATGCCTAAATCCTCACTGCAAGGCAGCAGTTGCTAATTTTGGTCTACCCCGAGTATTTTATTTCCTCGGTACCCACCATATCTGGTGAGAATTCCCCGATCCGCCACCTGAGGAGGCGCTCGATGGGAGATCAGCAACTCCTCACGATATATATATATATATATATATATATATATATATATATATATTTATATATATATATTTATACATACATACATGTAATGTAAGGGTTTTAATATAATGAATGTCCTTTTATGTGAAACGAGTTTTGTTAATTTTGTAGCAACATTTCCTCTTTAATAATTTAGTTGCATTTCTTATAAAGATATCGTAAAATGTATAAGATTAGGATGTAGTTAACGAAACATGTCAGAAATAGTCTCATAACACGTTAGATTTAGCGTTTAGTATAGAATGACATGCGAGCTAGTGCGTGTAAGAAATGTGATAATGGATTAATAAACGAGATTTTGCAACCTAGAGCACATTTACTAAGCTTTTAAGACATTGTGCAATCTACACAAACGAAGAAAGGAAAATAATAATGATAGAATTTATCTGAAATAAAAAGTAAAAGTTAATTTAAATTCCTTTGTTTACAATGAATAATTGAATAAATTTTAATAATTCCGCGTTGTTGTTCATTGTAAATGGAAAAAATAATTGGAAATTTCAGATTTATTCAAGCGAATTTTGGTTTATAGAAAATCAATCTTATTAGGAATCTAAAGTTTTAAGCTTTGCTTTTGCGAAAAGATACGTTGATTTCATATAGTAAACACGGTATTGTTTGTTTATAAATAACGTTTGTTTAGTAACAATCTAAAACTGTATACTTACTCAGTAGACTAATTGAATATAGTAAACATAAACATAAACATAGTTTGCTTGTATAGCCTTTAGCACTTAACCATATCTGAAACAAAAGTAAGAAATATCTGTAACAAAAGCAGATGTTAATAAGCAGGTATAATTTATAACAATTTCTATCGTTAAATCAATGATTAAATAAACGAAATTTGTAAAGTAGAAATCACGATTTTTTTTGGTAGGATTTGCGTTTGAATTGCAAATTCGCAAAGTAATTGAGAGATTGTAAAAATAATATTATCCCGGAGCGGTATCAAAAACTCGCCAGCCAAGCTAAACATTAAGCTTTTGCCGACATCTCGCTGCCCCCGAGAACAATAACAATAATCTTTATTGAATAAATCTAGAAGCTCACTGTCCCATTCTACCCGCATGACCATAAAAATAAGCGTTCCGCATAAACAATTTCCTATGAAAATGTCAATCATATGCCTTCAAATCATATGCCTTCAAAATACAATTAACATATCTTATCAAATAAAAATAGTGCGATAAAGAATAAATATTCTTCTACTTTTTCTCTGCCTTTTCCTATATCACGTACGGTCGGCGTTGCTTTGTTGGATTCTTCTTCTCCATAGATGTCTATCCAATGCGTCCTCACTCTTCCAACCTTCTTATCTCAAATCCCCTGCTACCTTGTCTTTCCATCTCATTTTTGGTCTTCCTTTCTTCCTTGACCCTTCTATTTCCAGCTTTTTAACTCTTTTTCCTACATAGTCCTCCTCTCTTCTCTGCAGATGACGAAACCACCTTAGCCTGCTTTCTTGGATCTTCTTTCCTATGTGTCCCCCATTCACAGTTCTTCTGATATACTTCCACCTCGCTCATCCACCTCAACATTCTCATTTGTGCCACTTCCATCTTTCTCTCATGTGCTTTTGTATTCGGCCAAGTTTCCGCACAATAGAGCAAAGCAGACCATACCCCAGATTTGTAGAGCTTTCCTTTCCTACTGCTTGATTTTTCATATCCATTGATCATTTCCTTGATCATTTCCTCCAAGCTGATCTTCTTGTCACACAGTACTCCACTCAATTTCTTCCAGTTCATCCATCCACTATTTACCCTGTGTATTCAGACTCCAGCCCTCCATCACTTTGAATATATGATCCCAGATATTTTAACTTCCAGGTCGGTGGCAGTTCTTCTTTCTGCAGGCTAATACATAGATCTTGAGCTTCCTTCATACAGATATATTCAGTTTTCACCCTGCTAATACTCATTTTTCTTTCTTCTAAAGCTTTCCTCCACTCTTCGAGCCTCTCTTGAAGTTTGTCTCGGGTCAGTTCACAGAATATAACGTGGTCGGCGAACAGCATGCTCCATGGTGCTGCTTCGCAAACATTCTTGACTAGCACATCCATTATCAGGGCAAAGAGCATATCCCTGGTGTGGATCTACTCTCACTGGGTATTCCGTTGTTGTACCCACACTTCTCTTAACTTGTGTCATCACACCTTCGCACATTTCTTTTACCAGTCTCACATACTTTTCTCGTACACCTTTACTTCTCATACATCTTCATATCTCTTGCCCGGGCACTCTGTCATACGCCTTCTCCAGATTAATGAAGGACATATGTAAATCAACCTGCACCTCCCTGTGTATCTCAATCAGTTGCCTTAGTGCAAATATTGCGTCAGTTGTTCCTCTCCTGGCATAAATCCAAAGGGTTCTTCCCCTACTTCAGTTTGCCGACGCAACCTTGTCTCAATGATCCTATACCATGTCTTCATTGTATGACACATCAGCTTTATACCTCTATAATTCCCACAATTTTGGATATCACCTTTCCCTTTGTACATGGGAAAAAGAATACTACTTCTCCACGCATTCTTTCTCCGTTCCAAATCTTCTTCATTAAATCCTAGAGGGTATCAATACCCCGGTCTCCCAGGCTTCTCCAGGCTTCTGTTGGGATTTGGTCGGGACCTTCCCATTTTTCATTTTCCCTACTTAATGCTTGGGTCAGTCCTTCGTTTACCTCTCCGTCCTCATACTTTTCTCTCTGATTTTCTTCATTCGATAGTCTTTCCTCCAGCTATCCTCAAAGTACTCTAGCCATCTTTCCAGTATTTTCTCTTCGTCGTGTAGCACTACACCTGAGTCATCCTTTATGTGCTTCATTGATGTTATATCATTGTATATATCATTGATGTTCATATCCTTTGCCGCTTTCTCTCTGGGTTTCGCAATTCCTCTAAGTTGTCTGTCATCCTGGTTTATCTCCAGCGCTTCATATGCCTCCTCCACTGCCTCAGTCCTCGCTTTTGCCACAGCTCGATTTGCCTTCTTCTTTGCCTATAAGCTTCCCTCGATAATGAATAAATATACAGGTTACTAATGCAAATATATTACAGGCAATCACTAAAATGTGGATACTATTATATGTATGCAGTTTTCCAATATATATTATTCCATTAATTTGATTTTCCATGTGATTTCCACCAATTGTTATGTCAATTTGCTTACAGCTTGCAAGTTTATTATGAACATGAACACATTACAGCAGGCATCAGCAACCTACGGCCCGCGGGCCACATACAGCGCCTGCGCCGGTTTCCCTCCGCTATGAAAATTACTTCCTTGCCTCAAATTTTAATGAACTGGACTATTAAGCGTACCTAACGCTATGTCATCTGTGTCTTCTTTCTTCTCACAGTCTGTTTTCGTGAACATAGGCCTCTTTCAAATTTTTGCATATCGATCCTTCCTGGACTACTTTCATCCAGTTTCCACCCGCGTGGTGTCGGATGTCGTCTCGCCATCTCGCCAACACTTAATAAGTTTCTCTTCGTATCGTAATAATAAGTTTCTCTTCGATCTTCCCGGCCTTCGCTTATTGTAATAGGATATTAGTCCACTTGATGTTGTCTCCCGATATGTGACCGGCCCATAGCCACTAAAGACGCACCACTCGCTCCACCCTATCCACAACCCCTGTTCTTCTCCCAATTTGTCCAATTCGAATTTTGTCCCTGAGGCTGATTCCCTGCATCGCTCGTTGGCAGACACGAAGTCGAATTGCGCCGTATGTCATTAGAGTAACAGCCTCGAGTCCATACGTTGCAACCGGCAAGATGCATGAGCCATAAACCTTCTTCTTGAGGTTAATAGAGATGCGTTGTTTCCTGAGAATGTAGGTGAGCCTGCCAAACGCCCCCAGGTCAAGTGGATACGTCTGGTGATTTCGGCGTCTGATTGTCCTTTCCCAACTTGATGTTGTGTCCAAGGTAAACAACGACTTTATTAAGTGTACGATTATGATGGTTTTCTCAAGATTTAGTTTCAGCCGCATCGCTTGGGAGACTTCTTCGAGTTCACGTAGCATTATCCCTAGTTCATCTGGGTCGATGAAGGTAAGTGGTCTATTGTCGGCAAAGCCTAGGTGATTAAAACGGCTTCCATGGATGTCGACTCTCTTTCGCTTCCAATATTTTTTTTTAAATACGTTCACCAAAGCTAGGGTAAAATGTTTGGGTGAGATCGAATCGCCTTGTCGACCGCTCCTGCTGACCGTTATTTAGCATCATTTGTGTACTCCTGCACTATGCGCCATAACTGCGTTAGTTGTTTGCCAGAAGCATACACTTTCAAATCATACATGTAAAGCAAGTGCATAATCTTATGCTTACGGTTACTGGGTGTACCACAGCCATAACATTTTGCACCGTGCAAGACTACGGACAGCGGCAACAGTGAGATGCAAAACAGAAGAGGACTCAAGGAATCTCCCTGGAATACTCCACTTCTCAACAACTCTGTCCGAACAACTCTGTACATCAACTCTGTCCGAACTCGGTCCCGTCGGGATGTTATCGAGAACCGAGTCTTCCAGAGTGACATAAGTTGTTTAATGCATCTCACCAGTGTATCGGGTATCGCAAGACATTCCAGCAAATGAATAATCAGCTCGTGAGATGTTGCACCCATTGTCTTACAATAATCGATACAAGCTCCAAGATAGGACCGTTTATATTGGACGGCATCCTGCGTGATGCACCTATCTATCAGCAGCATTTCCTTGCAGCCTTGCAGCCCATTTTACAGCCTCGCTGTTAGAAAAATACACCGGGTTAATAGTGTGGAGTATTCGGTAGTACAGGAGTCATGTGAAAATCTTAGCACGCATTTAGGCAAGTTATTGTTAATTAAGTACCCTGGCCAGACGCATATTTGTGGTTCGGAATTTCTTCCACCAAAAGGTATTAATTCCGGCAAAATGTTTGATTGCTTTAAGGGTTTTGCCAATTTCTTCCGGGATTATCGGATTGCACACCACTGGTTTTAATTGAGATTTTCTTATGAAGTTCTGAAATTGTGCAAGGGCTGGAGTATCTCCACACAACGATTACGACCCCTCGTATATTTCCCTCCAGAAGATTTCGACATCCTGCATCGCCAGCAATTTCTCTAGGATAGAGTTTGCCCGCTGGAAGGGCCTCGAAAGATTTGTCTACAACTTGTTGCTCTCGACCAACCTTCGCCTACTCATTACCAAGGATTTTCTTGCAACCACAAGACTGCGAATTATGTCCATGCTGTACTGCTTCTCAACAGCAAGCACCGCTGCATTCAGTGTGTGATGGGTTCGGCGATAACGACGCGCGATGCGCGGGATCTTTGGCGTGAAAAGTTTCATCTCTTTGATGAACTCCATCACACACTGAATTTGAGAAATATACTGCGTAGCGGTACATATCTTCCTGTCTATCTATTCAAGGCGACCTTCGAATTTCCCCTCACCCTCAGTGCTCTCACCACGTGGGACCGAAGAAGAAAGCCTCGTCGCCTCTCGATAGACCATCTCGTTAGGAGCAGGATGTCTGGATCCTCAGGGAGGTTCCTTTCGAGTGATTCATCCGCTGCAACAACATCTTTGCTTCTGGGTCGTGGACTTTCGTGGAGAGACTTTCTGTTCCGAAGCATCTCCAAATTTACCGGAACAGCGTGGCGGATCTCCCATTCGTTCGGCTGTACCTCCACCAACTGCTCCGGTACTCTCTCGTATTGAACGCGATGAAGATTCATTCCTTAGAGTGTTGGTCCACCCAAAGCGTCAATGGGCATTGCCATAGTTGTCAACGGGTGAATTGCTTTGCGAGACCCCACCACCTTGGTCCCTATCCGACTGGGACCGGCGGTGGGGGTCTTTCCCCGTAGGGGTAGAAACAAAAGTCTAGAGTTCCAATTGGTTGTTAGACAAAAGGAACCCCGGCCGGTACTGTCTTTTTCTAATATCCATTTCGATGTCTGAGAATTTCTTAGTTGTCTTGATTCACTGTAGTCGGTAGCCGTCAGGAGTATGTCTCCATCAGTTGCCTTAGTGCAAATATTGCGTCAGTTGTTCCTCTTCCTGGCATAAATTCAAACGGTTCTTCGTCTACTTCAGTTTCCCGAAGCAACCTGATTTCAATGATCCTTTCCCATGTCTTCATTGTGTGAGACATCAGCTTTATACCTCTATAATTGCCACAATTTTGGATATCACCTTTCCCTTAGTATATGGAAAAAGAATACGCATGTGGCATTGTTTCTCCGTTCCAAATCTTCTTCATTAAATCCCAGAGGATATCAATAACCCGGTCTCCCAGGCTTTTCCAGGCTTCTGTTGGGATTTGGTCTGGACCTACTGCCTTCCCATTTTTCATTTTCTTTAGCGCATATTCTACTTCTTCACTACTTAATGCTTGGGTCACTCCTTCATTTACCTCTCCATCCTCATACTTTTCTCTCAGATTTTCTTCATGCAATAGTCTTTCAAAGTACTCCAGCCATCGTACCAGTATTTTCTCTTGGTCGTGTAGTACTATACCTGACTCATCTTTCATGTGCTTCATTGATGTATATATCATTGATGTTCATACCCTTAAACGCTTTATCTCTGGCTTTTGCAATTCTTATAAGTTGTATGTAATCCTGGTTTCTCTCCAGCTCTTCATATGCCTCCTCCGCAGCCTCAGTCTTCGCTATTGCTACAGCTCGTTTTGCCTTCTTCTTTGCTTATAAGCTTCCCTCGATAAAGAATAAATATACAGGTTACTAATGCAAATATATTATAGGCAATCACTAAAATGTGGATACATATAATATTCACTTTTCCAAAACAGATTATTCCATTAATTTGATTTTCCATGTGATTTCCACCAATTGTTATATCAATTTCATTACAGCTTGCAAGTTTATTATGAACATGAACACATTACAGCAGGCATCAGCAACCTACGGCCCGCGGGCCACATACAGCGCCTGCGCCGGTTTCCCTCCGCTATGAAAATTACTTCCTTGCCTCAAATTTTAATGAACTGGACTATTAAGCGTACCTAACGCTATGTCATCTGTGTCTTCTTTCTTCTCTCAGTCTGTTTTCGTGAACATAGGCCTCTTCCAATTTTTTGCATATCGATCCTTCCTGGACTACTTTCATCCTGGACTAGTTTCTTGAATTTATTAATTTCAGTTATATTCGAGTTTGAGGGGCGGCGGCCGCCGCCAGATAAAATATTTTGCAAAACTAACTAAGGGAAATCATAGACTGACTAATTATCTATAAATGTGTGAAATTTTATTGTTCCACGTTGTGTGAAACTTATTAAAATAATTTTTTAAACAAATCCAGACATGTCAATCACGAATTCCGATCAAAAACGAACACGAAAATTTCAAAATATTCAAAAATTCCGAAAAAATGTATTAATATTTGAGGGATTTCAATGAAACTTTTACTGAATGTGAGTATCCACCAGAAGTAGGAGTTGACAAAATTTTAACGCTTCGACTCCAATGGGGACGTCGTGAGGAATGATTTTCTCTTCAATAATTTTATGGAAATATCTCGTCAACGCCTCAAGATGGAAAATTATAACCGGGATATCCGTATGTAAGACGTCGGTGTCTACAAAAAAGTATTCTTTGCAAATCTTGTAAAATCCTTCGGTTTGGTCGCAAAAGTAAAAAATATAAAATCCCAAAATTTATCCTTCCTTATTATCCTTATTTATCCCTTCTGTAAATTTTGTTTTTAAATATTTTCGTTTGCAAAAAAAAAATTCGGCCAAACGGTTCGCTTTGGAAAGATGAAAATTTTTAAGATGAAAATCTGCTCTATAAAGTAGCGCTAAATACATCTTTCGCGTATACATCTTTGGTAAACTTCGGAGAGTTGGAAAAAAGCGTTGAAAGTTTCCAATAAATATTTCTTTATTAGAAAAAATTATATACTCAGGCTATCGGCCATGAAAATACCAAAACGTTAATTTCAATAGATAAATGTATAATCTATATAGATCTGAAAGAAATTTCAATATATCTCTTGTAGTTTTCATTTTATAGTTATTTGAATTTATTAATTTCTGCTATGTTCGAATTTGAGGGGCGGCGGAAGCCGTCAGACAAAATATTTTGCAAAACTGACTGAGGAATATCATAGACTGACTAATCCTCTACAAATTTGTGAAATTTTATTGTTCCACGTTGTGTGAAACTTATTAAAATAATTTTTTAAACAAATCCACGCATATGAATCACAATTTCAACCATAAACGAACACGAAAATTTCAAAATATTAAAAAATTTCAAAAAAACATATTAGCACTGCAAGGATTTCAACAAAATTTTTACCGAATATGGGTGGCGACATGAAATACGCGCTGGCCAAATTTTAACGCTCCGCCTCCAATGGGGACGGCGTGGCAAATGATTTTCTCTTCAAATGGATTTTGCAAATATCTCGTCAACGCCTCAAAATACAAATTTTAACCTGGATATCCTTATGTAGGATGTCGGTGTCTACTAAAAAGTATTCTTTGCAAATTTTGTAAAAACCTTCGGTTTAGACACAAAAGTAATAAATATAAAATCTAATTAAAAAAATTTTAGAAGGGGTTTCATTTTTCAATTTACATAGGTTTTGTCCAAAATTTCCGCCAAAACGGTTCGCCTTGCAAAGATGAAAATGACACAATATTTAGATGAAAATCTGCTGTATGAAAGAGCGCTAAATGGATGCTTGGAAGCTATCGAAGAGTTGGATAAAAAAAATATATTTCCAAGTTTTGAAAAAATTGAAAATTCGAATCATCTTGCGACGGGACTTGCAGGTGGAAGTGCGAAAATGTCTTACCACCGATTGGTGTTCTTCGTTGCAGCGTAAATGTCGTGGTAAGAAAATTCCGATTTTGACGTACCCGAAATTTGTGGAATTTTGGAAAATTCGCCCATGCCGAACCACAGACGGCGAAGAAGCGAAATTTACAACCCTTGCAGAAAAGAGTTGGAATTTACGAATTGCCGCAGTAAAAGTTGCTAGACGGATGAAATATAACGTGCGAAAAATGGGCGACGATTCCCAGGACTCTGGGGGCGCACCGTGCAAGTGAAACATGCAAACTTAGTTTCAGAATGTCGGCAATTTCCGGCGGAAAGACACCGTTCAAAAATTTCTGAAAAATTCGCATGCGACTCTTAGCTAGGGCTCAAAATGCGAATTTCGTTTTTTTGCAATAACTTTTCCAGTTGCGAACTTTTTGCAACTTTTAATAGCTTATGGCACGGTCCAGTCTGTTCTTGATCTGCCACTGTAGCGAGGAAGTTGTGCCATTTGTACTTTTGTAGATCTCAATTGCGGATTGACATCCTACCGGTTTGCTACTATCGGCCGTGGCGACTTTGCGGTTTCTGCGAATTGGCAAATCAGCACATCGTACGCAAGATACCGTCGACCTCCATCGAACGGTTTAGAATAAATTGCAAAATTCCACCCACCTCCGGTTCAGAAGCGGATAACGTCCGGTTTTGCAAAAACATGTATCCCACGGCAATTTTTGCAAAAAATCGCACGGCCTCTTCGGAGACCCAGAGAGAAAGAACCTACGAAACCGGACCCGCAAACGGGAAGGCGTTCTGTTTCGCGGTCGGCTCGTAATAGAACGTCAAAGAAGATCGTTTTTTGCGATATTTTTTTTTCGGTTTTTCGCACTTTTCTCCAAATTTTCAGCAAAGACTCGAAAATTTGAGATGACAGTTTTGTGCGGAAAAAATCGGCGCTCCAGATAGCACCATCCGCGTCGCGATAGGTTCAAATTCGGCCGCTCGGCGGCTGAGAAACGGAAATTTCGTTTTCGCGCCGCACCCCCGCCGCCTTCGGCGGCACCACAATTTCTCAAAGATTAGTCAATTGTATGGAGTTTTCTTAACATTTTACCACTGTCTCCCGGCAAAATTTCTTTCGAAAATAACTCAAAACGTACGTTTTTATTCTACAAACCCGATTTGACGCATTTCTCCCGCCCCCTCCCAGGAAGGCGTACCAAACTATTTTAGTATATGTAACTAGTACATGTGGATCATATTTTTCGGAATGGAAATAAAAATAGTTTTTGTGGATGGAAGAGTTGAAAATAATGGAATAGTTGTTAAAGGTGGAATAATTGATGAGCGTGGAATTGTATAATACATTTTCAAGAATGTGATGTGATTGACAATTGTGTGAAATCAAACTTACTATAATTAAATATAATTAAAGGAGTGATATTACAAATGAAAACCAGTCAACATTCATACAAAAAGTTACTATATCTAGCGATGTGATGTTAGTTATTAAGGTTTACATGGACAAAAAAAAACTCAGCTGTGGCGTAAAAGTTACTGAAAATCTCACTAAAAATGTCATAACCTTTTAATTAAATAAGTGTCGTTAATGTTGTCAACTTGTCAATTTTACGTCCAACATAATTTGGAAATTATGAAAAACATATATTGTTTTTATCAAGTTGGTAACTTGTGTTGTTGAGTAACCAACATACTCAGACAAAATCTCACCAACTATTTGTAGAAGTTTCGTTGTTGTTGTCAAGTTTGGCAGATAACATAACCAAGTCAGAAAAAATCAGCTGTTACGAGTTTTATTCGTCAAAGTTGTAAACCTTAGTTACTAACGTCACTTCATCATATATAGTAACCTCCTTTTATGAAGGTTGGCAACTCTTGATTTCCAATATCACTCCTCAAATTATAGTAAGTTTGCTTTTAGACAATTAGCAACACTTAGCAAAATTATGTTACTAAAAGTTTCACCAAAAAAAATAATTACCAATAAATTACTCAACTTTCGTTAATGTCCACGTTGACTTGATTTTCATGTATTTCTTTATTTAAAAAATCCAGTGTCAAGGTTATCGACCACGAAAATTTCAAAATGGTCAAATTGCTTCAATAGAAATATCTCTTATCTTAATAGATCTGCAAGAGTTTTTATTATATCTATTACAGTTTTCAAGTTGTTGCTATTTGAATCTATTAGTATCAGTTCCGGTTTCACTTCGAGGGATGCGTATGTGGTCTGGATTTTTCTGGCGCTTTGCGACATGTAACCTAATAGGATAACCTAGGTTAAACCAACATTCAGCTTTACAGCTTTATCTTATTTTTGATCTCTTGGGTCGCGCTACCGGTCGTCGCGCTTGTAGTTTGTCTTAATTTTTCTGCCGCTTTGCGGTATATAACCCAACCTAAGTTAGGCCAACACACTTTGCCACTTTAGCATATTTTAGATCGAGGTGTTCTAACCTAACCTAGGTTTAACAACACCTCTTGCTACTTTATTTTATTATGGATCGAGAGGTCACGCGGCCACAATGTTTGATCTGGAAGTATAAAAATTGCACACTTTTTAGAAAATCTGCTTTATCGAGCAGTGTTATACGCAAGTTTGGTAGGAATCAGAAAAGCTTTGAAAAATTTCAATATATAGTTATTTAATTAAATCCTGCGGCAAGGCTATCGGCGTCAAAGATACCAAAACGAAAAATAGAAAATGGATAGTCTATATAGAACTGAAAGTTTTTTTAATGTACCAATTAAACTTTTGAAGCTATAGTCATTTGTTAAAAAGTATGGTACGCGACTGTTAATTGCGTCTAATTAGTTGTAAAAACTTAGAATTTAAATAATAAATAGTAATTTTTCAATTCAAAGTATTGTTATTAGAATTTATTACTCTCTGTAATGGTATGAATTTGAGGGCAGAAGCCTGAGGGTAGAATCGCGAAGATGTCAAAATATCAATTTATATAGAAAAATGTATGGTCTATATAGAACTGAAAGAATTCTGTAAAAATCTGTTACAGTTATCAACCTATAGATATTTGAATTTATTGTTTTCTCTTCCGGTTTGGTTTTAAGAGGAACGGCCGCCGCCAGATAAAATATTTTGCAAAATTGACAAAGTGATTTCATAGAACGATGCCCTGTGTATAAATGTGTACAATTTTATTGTTCTTCGTGGGGTGGAACTCATAAAGGCTATTTTTTAAGGAAATCAAACCTGTCAATCACGAATTTTATCCAAAACCGAACGCGGAAATTTCAAAAAACTCAAAAATAGCGAAAAAAAATGCATTAAACCTCAAACGATTCCAACGAAATTTTTACTGTACATGGATGCCTATAAAAAGTACACTCGGACGAAAATTCAATATTCCGCTGCCATCGTGGACGACGCGGCAAATTATTTTAGTTTTGGAGGAATTTGGCAAATATCTCTGCAGAGCCTCGAAACAGAAAATAGGAATTTGGTGCACCGTATGTGGAATTCTGGTATCTACAGATAAGCATTCTTTGCAAATTTTTAGTCTTTTGGTTTTGTCACAAATGTGAAAAATGTGAAAAGTGATATTTTTTTCAATGGCGTACCCCTTCTCTGAATTTGGTTTTACATTTTACATAGGTTTAAATGGAGAATGAATTCGGAGTTGAATAAAAAAAATTCCCATGACCAAACAATTAACAGCGGAGCGATGAAATTAATGTGTTTTATAGATCTGTGTTAAAATTATTTCTTGCAAACCCAAGGAAATGAGGCATATGATTTTTCGAAGATGAAGCAGAAAAGTACACGACATTTTTAAACGCTCGGCATGTCGAGGCTATCAGCCGCAAAAAGTTCATGTAGCACATTTCAATAGGCCTCAATGTGCACTATTCGATTTTAAAAAGAAAATCCGGATAAATTTCGAGATGGCTTCAGCCGTGAAGTGGTAGAACTGACCGTTTTTTCAACAATAACTCTTTTGTTATACACGCTAGGAAGTCGCGGAATACATCTTTAGATTCCAAATTAAATGTGTAATTTTTAACTATTCTTGTAGAAAACTCGTAAAACTTGTAGAAAACAGATAAATTAAGACCACATACGCGCTGCCTCGCGTATGTGGTCTTGATTGTGATCTGATCAAGCCAATACGTGCGGCGCTGCCGTGCGTATGTGGTATTGATTTATCTGATCAAGACTATATGCGCGGCGCTACCGCGCGTATGTGGTTTTGATTTATCTGTTCAGGGCTATACGCGCGGCTGCGCCGCGCGTATGTGGCCTTGATTTATCAGAGTTTGGAAAAATGATCAGAAAAAAGATTTTACCAAATTTCAATGTTTTCAAATTTCAAAATTTCTGTATTTACAAAAATTCTGTGTCCAGGCTATCGGCCTCGAAGATACCAAAACGTCAATTTCAATAGAAAAATATATAATCTATATAGTTCTGTAGTTCTATAGTTTCATTTTATAGTTATTTGAATTTATTAATTTTTATTATGTTCGAGTTTGAGAGGCGGCGGCCGCCGCCACATAAAATATTTTGCAAAACTAACTAAGAGATCTCATAGACTAACTAATTCTCTACAAATGTGTGAAATTTTATTGTTCCACGTTGTGTGGACGATACTAAAATTTTTTAAACAAATCCAGACATGTCAATCACGAATTTCAACCAAAAACGAACACCAAAATTTCAAAATATTCAAAAATTGGGAAAAATTGTATGAACATTGGAAGGAATTCAATTAAACTTTTACTGAATGTGAGTATCCACCAGAAGTATCAGTTGACAAAATTTGAAAGCTCCCACTGCAATGGGGACGTCGTGAAGAATGATTTTCTCGTCAACAATTTTATGGAAATATATCGTCAACGCTGCAAGATGGAAAATTATAGCCGGGATATCTGTATTTAAGACGTCGGTGTCTACAAAAAAGTATTCTTTGCAAATTTTGTAAAATCCTTCGGTTTGGTCGCAAAAGTAAAAAATATAATATTGAAAAAATATTAGAAGGGGTACCCCCTTCTCTGAATTTTGTTTTTGAATTACTTCGTTTCCAAAAAAAAATTTCGGCCAAACGGTTCGCTTTGGAAAAATGAAAATGAAACAACTTCTGGATGAAAATGTGTTCTTTAAAATAGCCTTAAATGCATGTTTCTTAGACTTCGGAAAATTGGACAAAAAAATATATTTGCAAGTATTTCTTTATTAAAAAAAATCCTGTGTCAAGGCATTCTACCACAAATATATAAATTTCAATAGAAACATGTACAATCTATTTAAAACTTATGTAAACTATATAAAATTTAATGCGTTTGTTAAAAGGAAGTGCGCTCTATATATCTGTGTAAAAATTATTTCATGCAAACCCAAGGAAATGAGGCATTTTTAAACGCTCGTCATGTCGTGGCTATTAGCCGCAAAAAGTGCATGAAGCACATTTTCAATAAGCAAATTTCAATAGGCCTCAATAAGCACTATTTGATTTTTTTTTAAATCCGGATAAATTTCGCTATGGCTTTTCCTTCAGCCGTCAAGTGGTAGGACTGACCGTTTTTCAACAATAACTCTTTTGCTATATACGCTAGGAAGTCGAGGAATACACCTTTAGATTCCACATTAAATGTGTAATTTTTAACTATTCTTGTAGAAAACTAGTAATTCTCACCGTTTGGAAAATGGATTTTAAATCACCAGATGACCGAAAAACTTACATCGTCCCCCATGTAAAATTAGCCGAATCACGAATCTCCAATCAGAAATTTGTAAAACAATAGTTTTCTTCTATAAAATCAGTAAAAACTCTAAAACTCTCTAAATATGGCCGAGCTAAAAGTAAGCTCACGTAAAAGTGTGAATTTGCTGGAATATTCAATTGTTTCTAATGTAGAATTTTCCAACTTTAACAAATCTGAGAAATAAAATTTTCCCGGACACCATTTACCACGGAAAATGGAAGGAAACTTATGTGGGGAGGAGATGATTATGCAACCGTTGCTAGCCACCCCGAATCTTGGCAAATGAATTGCATTTAAAAAAAATCCTGGTAAAGCGGTTTGCAAACGAATGATAAAATTTGCTCCGCTGGTAGAGGAAAGTTTACTCTATCGATTCATGCTAGAAGAATTTATTAGAAATGTAGGGAAAAGAAAAACGCAAATGTTTGAAAATCAAGTAAACAGTTGGAGGGCTGATGTCAAACATCGGCCACGTCTGGACCGTCAGCCGCAGAAAATTCATGCAACATATTTTAATAGAACTTGATGAGTTGAATTCGAATTTGAATCGAAAATGTCAATAAATATTGAAATGGCTGTTCCTTCCGCAGTGAAATGGTAAAACTGACAGCTTTTCGCCAATAACTCTGTTGATATACATTCTAGCAAGACGCGTGTTGTACCGTTGGAATCTAAATTCAATTTAAAAGCTCCAATTATTCTTAAAAAAAACTCGTAAATATTGTGGATTATGAAATAAATTTTGGAATTCAAATGTGAAGGGAAGCAATTGTTTCTGATGTAAAATGGTCGGAATTTTAAGAATCTGCTAAAAGAAATGTGAAAAAACTTCGTTTTCTTGTAGAAATTTGTGAAAAATTGCGAATTTTGACGTTGCTATGTGTTGCTAATCAAGAGCCAGAGTCGCCGAAATCTGCAATTTAGAGATTTCAAGATATCTATTTGAATTTTATTTGAATTTCAACATAACATTGATCGAAAAATCAGAATTTTGATTTAAATTCTTTTCTTTAATTTTATCTTTTCACAAGCACGCGAATAATCATAAACGGATAAACTTCAACAATGACGAGAATATAGTCAAAAGAGCGAAAATAGTGTCAAAATGATCAGCTGTAAGTGTAAATTTGCGATTCCGCGGCAAGCAATGGTCTTAGTTTTTTTGACCTGGAGTGCGAAGCCGTTGATGGATTTGAGAAATTCAAACGCCATACTGTTGGCCTTTACACCGGGCATGTACTTGTCGGACTGGAAATGTACATTTTCGTTTAAGCGTTTTCGTTCGAAGAGGTGAAAAAAAGTGACTTTGCGAATTGGGGCCTGCGGAACGTCCCCGAAGGTGTAATGCGCCGAGAGAAGTGTGGTTCGAAAGTAGACACGTGGGGCTATAATACCTGAAAGAGCAATACAATTCTAAAACATTTCACCGAATATTGAAGGTTTCAATTTGCTCAATTTTGAAAAATTCGTGTCGAGTTTGGACGGGCGTCGAGACCCCCAAATGACATCGAGCGGTGTGTCCTTACTATCGACCCTTTATATCGACCCCTTATAGACCCTTTCGTTCTGTATTTATAAATCGCCACGGCGACGCCCTGCTATTTAATTTAGCAAATCCCGGAGGATTCTCGCGTACGTCTGCAAAACATGGTTTTTCGGGCATCCCGGCGCCATCCAGCGCGCAATCGCAAGTAAACTCCAAAACAAACTTAAAGGCTCTATGCCGAATCGATTGGTGCCGGTCCGGTCCCGATCCGACTGTTGGGTATCCCAGGAGAGGGATCCCCGCAAATTAGGTGGAAAAAACACCGCGTTTTTCCGATTTTTGTGTTAAAATTGATCCAGAGCGGGAAAAGGATGCCGAAGGTACCAGATTCATCCACCGCCGGTTGCGGGTAAATATCTCGCATCGAACGAACCGGGTTGGAGACACGGCGCTCTTCTATCAAGAGAACGGCGTCCACAACAGTGATGGAAAAAACGTTTTTTTTTCGCCCGTTCAGTTTTACAACAGAAAATGACAATTTCCCGTTTCGACGCGCAAGAGGAACGGAGTTTTTGAAGAAAAAGTAAAAAAAATAAAATGCACCTACAGCCGCCCCCTGCGGGGGCGGAACTTGGTAAGGCTTGTCAAAAAAACCTAATTTTTTGTTCAATTCATTGGAAAAAAATCAAGACGGAAACCGCATTTTTTGACAATTTTTCTTAATTTTCAAGAAATCTTGACTTTTGACCCCTTTCGAGTTCAGTGATACTGTACGGTACCTTACTCGATTAGTATATTTCGACGAAAATAAACATTATTATTCAAAAAAAAAAATCTGTGCTATTCTATTATGGAACCATGTAACTGAAATACACAATAAATGATTTAAAATAAAATTTAAAAAAAAATACTGGGTTACGAGGAAGCGCATGTTAGACACATGCCATAGGCGTTGCATATCCTTGTTACGGCAGTGCTAAATCACATTATTACAATTATTTAGTAGGGACTCCATCGGCACTTTTGATGCACAGAACTAGATGGATACAATTAAATTGCGCAATCCTTGACAGACAAAACTAAATGGACAACAATTTTAAGTATCAAAGTTTGAGCAAACTTTGATAGTTAAAATTAAATGGATAAAATTGAACTCTGCCAACCTTGATAGACAAAATTAAACGGACAAAATTAAATTGCAAATCTTGTTGTACAAAACTAAATGGACAAAATTTAATTCCGCGGTTTTCTCCCCGGAATATCATCAAAAATCAAAAGTCGTCTTATATTCTGACCTTTCGATTGTTAGACATTTTCGTGCCTTATTACACACAGAATATTCTGCTAACTCATTTCTATAAGATTCTAGTGCAAAATTCGAAAATTCTAGTAGATTTAGCAAAAAAATACATCATAGCCAGGAACAACTTTAGCAAAGGAGATTAAATGGAGTTACCAGAATTATCCTTATTCAAGCACGAAATGTCCGATAATCGAAAGACGGCTGTTGTTGTTTAATGATACTTCGTGGAAAAAACCTCTACTTACAATTAGATTCGGGTCAATACGTTAATAATAAGTTTTATGTATAAGTTTCTGTATATATTTACTGCGTTTGATTGATGTTTTACATAAGGTCGCACGAAATAACGTAACACAGTTCAGGTTATAAACACAGTTTAGGTTATTTAGGCTCGGAAATACATGTTGTAAATTTTGTGTTTGAAAACGTGAAGTAGTTTTATTCGAAAGATTGCTGTCCGCTTCGAATAAATGTTTTATGACACGGACACTCGGATAGTTTTAAATAAAATACGAATGGTACATTCGATATGTTTTCAAATGCAGTAAAAAATGCATTAAGCGTTTCGAGTGCAAAATTACACAAAATCGATAATTTCCAATTACATCTACTCCAACTCTCTAGACAGCTTATGCAAGCTTTATATAAAACAAGGGCGGGGGCGTCAATAATTATCTCCGATTCCTCTCAGAGATTCCTAATAAAAGAATCTTAAAATACACTGAATGGAGCTTTTTTTATAAAATGTGTATTGTTGTTTTAATTAGACAATCGTGTCGCACTAAACAAAAGGACAAAATGGCCTTTAAGTGTGTAAACGAGGAAAGCAGAAGGAAGTTGGCTGGGGTTAGAAATGTGCGTATTGGTGCGTCCACCCAGAGAGAAACAAAGCTCGTTGGGTAGAATGATAAAGCACCGGGATAGAACAGATGACGCGCGGGAGCAGGAATGGGGTTTCCATGGCCACGCTTCGGAGTCTAGCGGTTCAAAACGAACTATCTAAATCAAACAATACGAAACCCACTTAATACTCAACTGCCCAACTGCGACTATGTCTATGTCCTTTCAGGAAATCGCATGGTCAGAAAAAAGTATGCTTAGACGACATAAAATTTAAACCGTCACGACAGGAAAGAAAACGTGTTTCTAGATACATTAATACGGAAAATCATGTTAAGAATAATCTTAATGCGGAGGAAACATTTGTGTTTAGATGTTTTCCGTAATCCCGCGCGCGCCATTATCTCTATTAGCTCCCGGAGCTTTCACGTCGTATGTGGCCATGATCTAGAATTTGTGAATAGTCGCAGACGCGAGAGCAAGGTTAAAGGGTAAATTGTATGGAACGATGGCCTTCGCCAGAGAAAATTGGATTCTAAAGTGTGAAGGACATTGCTTTTATGATATAATTTTCCAACGCGTTTCTTTGAATATCAAAACTTACTGGCTCACAAAAAAACAGTTCAATCAAAGTGAAAATATAAATGGAAAACAATTCTAATATAAACGCTTTTCTTATTATGACGCGAAAAATTTCAAGTTTTTTTTCTCTTTTTAAGCATGGTATAAACAACAACTGCTTTCGAATATACTAAATACTGTAATAATTTTAATTAATTATATATTTAAATTAGTTTGTGAATTGCTCGTTAATATGTTTTGCCGAATTAATCAAACTGCCTTGTACAGCCACCAAAACACGTCGCGTATAATGCGTATACATATTAATTATAATTTCCAAATAATGCCAAACACGAATCGATTAAAACATAATACGCATCAAATCAATTCAGAATTCGTAAATAAACGCATTAGAAATTATTAGTCTGCTATACAGTAATTAATTAGAAAATATTAATAATTTACAAAATAATTTGAATTTGAAAAAATCGGTAATTATTTGTAATGTGGTTGTTGCGGAAGTGCATCAGTTTGTTGTTAAATATCTGGCGGTAGTAGAGCGAGTGAATCGTTTAATCGAAGAGTAGTGGAGTAATTTAATTTCGTTAGTTCCTGCGGACAGAGTTCCATGTAATAAAAGGTAACAAATTGATGTAACTAAAATCAGGGCTGAATGCAATCTAAGTAAATCCTTTGAAACAAAGTTAACGCGTTTTCCTTCGGAGCTGCGCTAAACCGCTAAAAGCTCATGCCTGTAAATCTTTCTATGCTGTATATAATTTAATGAACGTTACACTTATGCAGCTTGAGAATTGCTACGAATGAAACCTAGAAAAACTTAAATTAAAATACAACATTACATATTTCTTAGATGAACACTTCTTTACAAACTGCTTTAAACACAATACAATAAAAAATATAACATTACCAGATACATATATTAGCCAGACAAGACTAAAGAATCAAGATTGGGCAGACAGTTTTGAAGGACATGATTAGACAGACAAGGCTAGACGGACAGGACCAGAGAGAAAATACTGTCCATACCAGAAAAGGCGAGACAAAGAACTCTAGGCAGCCAAAACATTTTTTAATACATTGCTAAGACCCCCGGTTGTTCCCGTTGTTCTCCTATTGTTCTCCTATTGCTGCCAACTGGAAGGCAATAGTTGTATGTTTTGGGAATATTCTTCTTCTTCATGTGTCATGCCCTTCAAGGGCGTTGACGACCAATTTCATTATTTGAATTTTATCTGCAGCTTTTCGAAATAGGGATCTTGTACTTTGTCCAAACCATTGGCGAAGGTTCTTGAGCCATGATGTTCTGCGGTGGCCTGGACTGCGCGTACCTTGTATTTCACCCTGTATTATTGTCTGCAGTAACCTGTACTTATCATTTCGGATAACATGACCAAGGTATTCCAGTTTTCTTCTCTTTATTGTGTTGATAAATTCTGTTTGCTTATTGACTCTTTGCAAGACCTCGACGTTAGTAATTCGATCCACCCAAGAAATTCTCAGCACTCTACGGTAAGTCCACATCTCAAAAGCCTCCACCTTCTTACACATAGCCTCCGTAAGTGTCCAAGCCTCGACGCCGTAGTACAGGATACTAAACACATAGCACCTTAACAATCTGATTCTGAGGGGGATTTCCAAGTGCCTGTTGTTCAGCACTTTCTTCATTTTGGTGAAAGCTCCTCTTGCCTGTTCGATGCGGCTTCTAATTTCCGATGTAATGTCCCATTTGTCGTTTACGTTACAGCCAAGGTACTTATAGGAGTTGACGCGTTCCACCACCTCATTTCCAACTTTTAGATTCAGCTGGTTATTTACGCTGGTTTTATTTACGACGAGCCATTTTGTCTTATTAACGTTGAGTTTAAGACCCATGGACAAGCTGTGCTCTGTAACGGTTGTCATTAGTTCTTGTAGGTCTTCTATGTTCGTAGCCAATAGAACGGTGTCGTCGGCATACCTCAGGTTATTGATCACTATGCCTCCTACGATTACTCCTATGTTCTTGCCATCCAATGCTTCTTGAAATATTTTTTCTGCATAAAGGTTAAAAAGTAATGGCGAGAGAACACAGCCTTGTCGCACCCCTCTTTGAATCATGACCTCTTCTGACAGTTCTTTGTTCACTAACACCGCTGCTGTTTGGTTCCAATACAGGTTGGCTATAATGCGGATATCTTGCCCATCTAATCCTAGTTCTTTAAGTATATCTACTACTTTATTATGGTTTACGGTGTCAAATGCTTTTTCATAGTCTAAAAAGCAGGCAAAAACATCCACATTAACATCAAAGCATCGTTGTACCAGAACTTGTACACTGAAAAGTGCCTCCCTTGTGCCGAACCCATTCCGAAAGCCATACTGGGACTCGCTGATCGACTCTTCACATTTGCGGTAAATATGATTATACAATTATGGATGATCTTCAGAAATAGTTTCATTACTTGACTCATGAGATTGATGGTCCTATAATCTTTACATTGTTTCGCATTTGATTTCTTTGCTAAGGTGATGAACGTTGATTTTAACCAATTTCTTGGTATTTCACCTGTTCTATATATATTATTAAATAGGTCTACTATTATTGAGAGGGAATATCCTCTAGCTATTTACTCTTGAACTGAGAATTCATTGAAACAATAGAAAAAAAACCAGAAAACTTTAAAATCTGGGCCACGCCATGCGAGGTGATCGTTCTGAATTACTACAACTCATTATGTAGGGAAAAATATGTCAGGAAAGAAATATGTCATTATGTCAGGAAAGAGGAGCCAGGGGAGACGACGGACCTCATGGCTGAAGAATTTTTGGGAGTGGTTTGGTTGTTCCTCTATAGATCTGTTTAGAGAAGCAGTGTCAAAAATGAGAATTGCTATTATGATAACCAACCTCCGTTAGCAGAAGGCACCCTTAGAGGAAGAAGAATTTACTTCTGGTTTTGTCGTAGGACTACTTTATCTATTCTTTCATTATTAGTTTGAATTTTCATAATGTCGTGAATCATTGCTTTTAAGTTGTTCCAGTTTTCCTCTGGTTGTAACATACTTTCAATAACATTGTCAGCATTAACATCTTTCCGAATATTTGCCCCGTAAACGTTCCTTTATTTGACCACCCATCACACTAAAATATAGTTTGTTCTGCAGTGTCTATATGACGGCACCCGCACTATTTTAAATGTATGTGGTGGACTTAGACAAAGTTTTGGCGACGGGTCAAGCTGGAGGAGTTGTAGTAGGGAGGAAAAAAGTGTGGTGCCCTTACTACGCAGACGATGTAGTTGTGTTGGCAAAGTCTGCTGGGGAATTGACTGACATAATTAACCGGCTTGAAAGATTCTTCCATAAAAGAGAACTGAGTGTAAATGTCTGGAAAACGAAATGGATAAGATTTAGTAAAAGCGGAAGCTGCAAGAAAGAGCGTTTTGAATGGAAGGGAAGTGAGATAGAACAAGTGCATCAGTTTAAGTACTTAGGGTATGTGTTTCGGAGTGCATGTAGTTACAACGAGCACATTGAGTCCGTGGCGAAGAAAGCGTGGGTAGCGGGTGCAAGGTTCTGGAAAGTACGGGAAAAAAAAGTTTAAATCGCATCACCGAGTGAAAGAAATGATATGGAAGGCTATGTGTGTAAACGAGGAAAGCAGAAGGAAGACTTCGCCTGTCTGCGGAGTATATTGATGTATGGAGGAAAAGTGTGGGGAGGCAAAGAGGAAGAAAGGATTAAATGAATTCAGCTGCAAAATCTTAGAAAGGCCCTGCAATTAGACAGGACTCTTTCCTATATAGTCTTGCACGAGCTTAATACGTTTAAGGTATCAATAGAAGCAAGTAGAAGGGTGGCAAGATATGAACGGAAGGTTAGTGGAATGCAGGAGGAAATATTTATTAGAGATGTGTTGAGAAAAGCAAGTAGGGAAGGAAGGAATGAAAGGAGAGAGACCAATTGGAAAAAAGGGGTATGTATGTAATAGTTGTAACCATTGGTTTTCCACCTCTGTTTTATACATACCCCGTATAAAACAGAGGTGGAAAACCAATGGTGGAATTTTCTGTGCATTCTTAGATAATAATAGAATTCCTCCAATGACTTCTTATTATCAACTGGGACGGAGCGTCAAAAGGAAGGTGGATCTAGAAAATGATAGCTGTCATAATCTCGTGGGTTACACAGTACCACGGTGAGATAAAATACTATCTCACCCATGTGCTAAGTGGATACGGGTGCTTTAAAAAATACCTATTCCGCATAGACAGAGCCGAAAATGAGAGATGCGAGGGGACACCGACAGTATATCACATACATTATTTGTATGCGAGAGATGGACTGACGAATGGAACATATGGACAAACAAGACAAAAACGGCACTCAACGAATACTCACTGGTAACGGAAATGCTGCAGGACAAGGAGAGCTGGGTTAACACCGACAACTTTATAAGAGCAATTCTGAGACAAAAAGAACAGGACGAACGAACAGCGCAATACGCGCCCAATCCTCCAAATCCAACCAAATATACAGCAAACTTTGGCAAACTGAAACTCCCTGAACCCCTAAACACAAAAAGTAAACGGGAGATGTAAGTTTGGTATGGGTTGATCTGGAGGAAGGAAGAAATTATTATTAGCTGCTACTTCTCCCCAAACGACAGCCTAGAACAGTTGAAAATTTCACTAAATGACCTGAGACAATGTATAAGAGGCTCTACTAAACCGAAATTGATCGCCGGTGATTTTAATACCAAGTCTCCATGCTAGGGTTCCTCGAAAATGGACGTGCGGAGAGATCTGTTTATGGACTGGCTATCCGAGCTAGATCTTACTGTAATAAATGAAGGAAATAATCCAACTTTCAAAAGAAGGGAGACAGCTTCCATTATAGATCTAACACTGACAACAGCTAAAATGGCAAACGAAATTGAACCTGGCAGGTGCTAGATAAAGAGACCTTAAGTGACCACAAATACATCCTCAACCAGTTGCATGGCAAAACGATATATCGTTCGTCTCAAAGTAAGCGCGATAGACGATGGCGAACCAAAAACTTCGACGAAAAAAAAATTTCAGAAAGGCTTCAGTTGCAAATAAACAACGGAACGCACCCCTGAAGAATTAATTAAGGTCCTTACGAAAACATGCGACGCCACACTTAAAATCAGCTTTCAGTAGGAAGAGACGGACCTTGGTGGAATGATGACATCGCAAAAAAAGAAAGGAATGTATTGCTGCACGAAGAAAATATCAACGCAAAACCAAACAAAATATAAACCCGGACTCTGTGCAGGGTCTCAGAAACCAATACAAAGAAGAAAGGAGATCACTGAAGAAGGCAATAAATATTTCAAAAAAGAACACTAGGGTGCCCTATGTGCAAAACTAGACGAAAACATCTGGGGGGATGCCTACGCACTCGCCACCCGGGAACTAAGGCTTAGGTACCCAAATCCCAAACTCCTCATGGAACAGCTGCAAGCAGTTGTAGATGTCCTGTTCCCAAAACACGAAGTACCACAGTGGAATCTATCGGAAGTGAAAGAAACCGAAGATTTCACGCTTGAGTAATTAGAAAGAGCCAGCAGACAACTCTTTATAAATTTATTTATAAGTTGCCGCTAAAATATGCCCTGACTTCATATTAGAAATTGCAAACGCGATAAAGAAGGATGGAAATTTTCCTGATATATGGAAAAAATCCAGGTTGGTCCTCCTGAGAAAAGTCAACAAACCTATAGAGAATCCGTCTTCCTATAGGCCCATATGCCTACTAGATATCGCAGGGAAGGTATTAGAACATGATGATATCTGATATTTGAGAAAATTACAAATGAGCTCAGGAAAGACGAAGGACTCTCGGACAGACAATTTGGGTTCAGAAAAGGGCTATCCACCGACGATGCCATATTAAGGGTGCTAAAGGTTGCAGAAGACGCTTCTGGGGGCTCCCAGCGGAAAAGGAAGATATGTGTGCTGATCACGTTAGACGTCAAAAATGCTTTTAATTCAGCTGCATGGCACAACATCGTAGAAGAGCTGATAGCCAGAAGTTTCCCCCCATGCCTACTGAAACTGGTGAGCAGCTATCTATCGAAGCGCTGTATCATATTGGAGGCGGAAGGTAAAGCTGTAGAAAGAGAAGTTTACAGTGGTGTTCCACATGGCTCAGTAATGGGACCCACCCTGTAGAACATCCTGTATGACGGTGTGCTAAGGCTGAGATTACCAGAGGGCGTTGACTTAGTAGGCTTCGCCGAAAACCTGGCTCTCATCGTAACGGGCAAAAAAGAGAAACAAATGGTCAGGAAATGGTCAGATAATGGTCAGAGGAAACATGGCAATTAAACTAGTGGCAACTTGGATGAACGGGAAAAAATTGAAGCTCGCTACAGAGAAAACTGAAGCTGTGTTACTAACAGGAAGGAGAAAAATAGGCCCCATCATGTTCAAAATAGAACTTGAAAAAATCATACCAAAGAAATCTATAAAATACCTGGGAATCATTATAGACCAATGTGTCTCCTTCAATCAACACATTGCGACAACAAGGGCAAGGGCCCTCAAAACCTGTGCTGCACTTTTAAGGCTAATGACAAACGTGGGAGAACCAAAAAGCAGCAAACGAAGAGTGTTATGCACAGTAGACCACTCTACTATGCTGTACGGTGCCCTAGTATGGAACAAGGCCATGGAAGAGGTTACCGCGAGACAAAAGTTGGCATCAATTCAGAGGAAGATGGCACTGAGAACTTGTTGTGAATACAGGACGGTGTCACGAGACGCGGCACTTGTAATAGCGGGGATACCACCGATACAGCTCCTAGCCAAAGAAAGATCTGTATTACACATCACAAAAAACAGTAATCAGGCTGGAGACAGAAATCAGCGAAAGAAGACTGCGAGGTCACAACTGTACACCAGCTGGCAACAACTGTGAAACACCTCAAACAAAGGAGAATGGACTCGACTGTTAATCCCCCAAGTAAAACCATGGGCACAAGGAAACATGGAGAGGTGGGCTACTACCTGACACAATTACTGTCCGGCCACGGATGCTTCAGACAGTACCTGTGCGGCATAGGACGAGCCTCGGATGGCTTGTGTGTCTACTGTGGGGAAATGGACAGTGTGCAACACACAATGTTCGATTGCCCCAGGTCGACACCAGAAAGAGGCAAATGGGCAGACAGAACCCAAGCAACATTGGAAGTGAAAACACTGTTAAGGTCGGAGCAGGACTGGATATCAACGGTGACCATGGCTAACGACATATTACGAGAAAAAGAAAACGACGAACGGAATGCGCATATACATACCTGAATCTCTAATCACCTATGGTGGAGGGAGGAAGTAAGGCCATAAATTGACCCAAACTGCAGACACCTTTAGAAACTAATAAATAGACAAGGTCATCTTGAAACTAAATGCCATGAGGCGGTACCAAGATGATCGTGTTATTTCAGGGGGCCACTTGCCAAGTTTACAGAATGTGCTGGCTACGTCCCATTAAAAAAAAAGGCAAGCCTAGACAGACAAGACTAGAAAAAAAGTTAGCAGACTCCATAACCCAGACTGAAGCCGCAGCAAATAAGCTGCTAGAGGAGATCTAGAAGTGGTTCTCGAGCAACCACTAGCCCGGCAGGACTATACACAAAAGATTGAACACACAAGACTAGACTGACAAGACTAGACAGAAATGACTAGACAGACAGGACTAGACAGACAGGACTAGATAGAAGAGACTAGACAAAACAGTAATTAAATTCTTAGGCTTATAATTCTTAGGCCATAGATAACAATCTTTCCTTCCGACAGCAAATTTTTGCTAGCACATTGCAATGGTGCTGGGAAGGCACTAAAACCCTCAGCAGCACTAGTTAAAAAATGCCAACTTATGCCAACTGTAGGTGGCCCTAAGAGCAACAAACGAAGGCTCTTGTGCTCAGTTGTCGAATATGCCATACTCTACGCATGACAGACAAGACTAAACAGAGAAGACTAAGTCCTCAAATCTAGAACTAAAAATCTAGACTATATCCTCAAATACAATATATATATATATATATATATATATATATATATATATATATATATATATATATATATATATATATATATATATACATAAATATATATTCCAAAAATTAATTTATCAATTTAAATTAATATTGGTGTATATTAAAAGCATTTTGCAGTACATGGCGCGATAATTCATGAAGCGATAAAAAATAGTACAAGTTTCCAGTAAAAATAATTTAAAATAATATGTAACAATCTGCCCGTTTCATCCAACAAACATATTTACCAAACAGCCACATTTCCCTTTATTATTACTACAAATATATACACACAATTAGTTTAACTAGCATCAAGTGTGCAGTTGCAGCAAGCTCTACCATCTCCGACAACAAACAACTTCTACAAAACGTTTCGCAAATGGAATAAACATCATTTGCATCGATTACAACCAGCAATATATTCTCGGATTCTAAATGAATTTATATCCTAATTACCTTATTTTTAAACCGAGTAATTAGTTCACTGTTGAATTGTTGCTATAATCTTCTTTCGTTTTGTTGTTGTCCATGAATTAAGTGAAGACTTACTAGTGTCACGCCAGAAACAAATCTACCAATGGTAATTAACTCTGTAGTTTGTTACGCTTTTATCTTATTCTCTCGCTATTGTGAATGCATTCATTTCTTTGTTAACATGACATATTTATGTTTTGTTCAGTCATGTCTTTGTCACTTTCCATTTTTATAGTAAACATTTTAGAATTGGTTAAACCATACTACATTATTGATAATCACATAAATTTAATAAAGAAGGGGTTTCGCATCTCCAGATAGAGCAGGAATTTACTCGGTGCGACAGCCTCTGGAAATGTTTTGAAAGTCGGAACACAGCCTGAATATATAGATATATTCAACCTTTCCGTAGCTCTATAACATTATTGAGTATTTTAGTCTTTTTTTAGTCTTTTTAGGACTACTAAAGGAACAAGTTCAGCAAAGACCTCGATGTAGAGATAGCGAGAATCGCTCCTCAGCCAGAGATGTACGAAGCATTCATTAAATTTAGTTGGGAAGGCCTCAAGAAAAGACATTTCCAGAGGGTGTCGCATCGAGTACATCCCTGCTCTATCTGGAGATGCGAAACCCCTTCTTTCACGCTACCAAGAATTGTAAGACCACTTTGCCGAGGAAACATCTAAGGCCGGAGAAATACTGATGGCAGAAATGGCAGAGGACCGAACGGCCAGGTGGTGTAACATGCTAGAAAACTTAGATATGAAGGCCAACAGCAGACGGGCATGGAAGACCCTAAAAACCTGAGTGGTGACGCCACAAAACCAGTACGGAATTTTATTCCAGTCACTTCAGATCAAGTAGCCACCCAACTGCTACTGAATGGTAAAACAAAGGGCAAAAAGTCCAAAGAGCACATTAGCAGGGACCTGGAGCATGCGAACAACTCCCTCGGTGACCCTTTTTCCATGTCTGAACTTGTGGCTGGGATTAAAGGGATGAAACTCAACCGAGCGGCGGGCGTGGACGATCTGAGGACAGAACAGATCAAGAACTTTGAACCATAGACCCTGCAATGGCTCCTTAATATGTTGACCTTAATATGTGTCACGCAACTAAAGATACCCAAAGAATGGAAGAAGGCTCGTGTGGTCGCGTTACTGAAACCTGACAAGGAACCAACTGACCCTAAGAACTTGAGGCCCGTGTCCCTTCTGTGCCAACTTTTCAAACTGCTGGCACGACTGATTCTAAACCGAACAGCGGAGATTTTGGATGCTAAGATTATCGAACAGTAGGCCGGCTTTCGTCCAGAGAAATCGTGCTGTGGCCAAATCCTCAACCAAACTCAGCACATAGAGGATGGTTTTGAGAGAAGGAAGATTACTGGGGTGACGTTCATCGATTTGACAGCCGCTTATGACACTGTCAACCACAGGAGGCTGTTAAGAAAGCTTTATGAGACAACAAAAAACTATAGGCTCACTATGGTCATCGGTCTATTCCTCCACAACAGGAGATTCTATGTTTCACTCCAAAACAAGAATAGCAGATGGAGGGTCCAGAAGAATGGACTGCCGCAAGGCAGTGTCTTGTCCCCAATCTTGTACAACGTGTACAGGAACGACCAGTCGATTCCTGACAATATAAGGCAATTCATCTATGCCGATGATACAGCTATGGCAGCCCGGGGTAGCGAGTTTACCGCGGTGGAGGAGAAGTTGGAGGTCGCCCTTGAGGAACTGGCAATCTATTACCAGAAAAACCACCTAAAGCCGAATCCCAGCAAGACTCAGGTCTGCGCCTTCTACCTGAAAAACAAAGAAGCACGACGGGAGCTCGAGATACATTGGCGAGGCGAACGACTAGAGCACTGCCCGACGTCGAGATACCTGGGCGTAACCTCTGTCCTTCAGACAACACTGCATCAATACTAAAAGCAAAGTTAGTGCGCGTAATAACATATTGCGAAAACTCACAGGCACAGCATGGGGACCTCAACCAGAAACCCTCAGAAGCTCGACTTTGGCGCTCTGTGTGTCCAGCGGTGCGCGAGCGGAGAAAATAATAAATTATGAAGTGTGGTCTAATCAATTTCTTAGGTTTGTTTTTCGTTTTAATTTAATAAACCTAATCACGTGAAACATCCAGCATTTCATTTATATAAACCAGAGTTCAATTTTCTGGCATCCACTTTTCATCTACCTGCATCCGCTTTTCACCTACTGGCATCCACTTTTCATCTACTTGCATCCACTTTTCAACTACTTGCATCCACTTTTCATCTACTTACATCCACTTTTCATCACGCTAAACAGGGTGTGAGGTCTATGTAACTCCACGCTAAACAGGGTGTGAGGTCTATGTGACCCCACGCTCAACAGGGTGTGAGGTCTATGTGACCCCACGATAAACAGGGTATAAGGTCTATGTGACCCCACGCTAAACAGGGTGTGAGGTCTATGTAACCCCACGCTAAACAGGATGTGAGGTCTAGGAAACCCCACGCTTAACAGGGTGTGAGGTCTATGGTGCCCCACGTCAAAGAAGGCGTGAGGTCTATTTTTAGTGAGCTTTCATCAGCTTTTAATCAGCTTTAATACCATTGGGTTAGTTGCGTTAGCATTAGGTTAGGTTAGGTTTAATCTAACGCTATCTAATGCTAACCTAACCTAATGCTAACACAACTAACCCAATGGGATTAAATCTGATTCGAAGCTGATGAAAGCTCACTAAAAATAGACCTCACGCCTTTTTTGACGTGGGGCACCATAGATCTCACACCCTGTTAAGCGTGGGTTTACGTAGACCTCAAATCCTGTTTAGCGTGGAGTCACATAGACCTCACACCCAGTTTAGCGTGGGGTCACATAGACCTCATACCCTGTTTATCGTGGGGTCACATAGACCTCACACCCTGTTGAGCGTGGGGTCACATAGACCTCACACCCTGTTTAGCGTGGGGTTACATAGACCTCACACCCTGTTTAGCGTGATGAAAAGTGGATGCAAGTAGTTGAAAAGTGGATGCAAGTAGATGAAAAGTGGATGCAAGTAGATGAAAAGTGGATGCCAGTAGGTGAAAAGCGGATGCAGGTAGATGAAAAGTGGATGCCAGAAAATTGAACTCTGGTTTATATAAATGAAATGCTGGATGTTTCACGTGATTATGTTTATTAAATTAAAACGAAAAACAAACCTAAGAAATTGATTAGACCACGCTTCATAATTTATTATTTTCTCCGCTCGCGCACCGCTGGTAAGATATCAGGAGTTGTAATCAGCGCTAGACGGCCAGCTGCGTTTAATCGCCAAGCCAGAGTAGTAAATCAAAATAACAACAAAATACGAAAAACATTTCTTAGAAATTGATTACACTGACATACACAAACATCCGGCTACCCTAACCGATTACTAAATCTTTATTTAAATCAAAATCTTATTATGTTTATTAAGTTAAACGAAAAAAACAATCGAAAATATATTTTAGTTGAATTAAACAATCCCTTATATATTTTAGTCCAGTCTTATCTAGTTTGATGTATTTAGCTTGGTCTGTCTAGTCTCATGTATCTAGCGTCGTCTATCTAGTCTCATGTATCTAGCCCCATGTATCTAGCCCCATGGATCTAGCCCCGTCGGTCTAGTCTCATGTATTTAGTTCCGTTGATGTATGCAACCAACTTCACACCTCATTTGTCTCAACAGGATCTAATTTTGAATTTCCCCGCTTCGCGTCTATTTTTTGAATTTTCCCGCGCATCTGGAAGTTCCGAAAATGGCGTCCGGAACCGGAAACTGGAAGTCGAAACCGAAACAGGAAGTCAAAACAGGAAGTTGAAACCGGAAGTCGAAACCGGAAACAGGAAGTCGAAACCGGAAGTCGAAACCGGAAGTCGAAACCGGAAGTCGAAACCGGAAGTCGAAACCGGAAGTGTCAAGGTCAAGGTTAGGTTAGGGGTCAAGGTCAGAGGTGGTTTGAGGAGGAGGAGGGTTTAGAAGGAACTATCTGTCCCAACTGAGAATGTCTTCCTTTGAAATTTTCCTTCAGAGCCAGATCTTGCTACTGTCGGACTAGATGATATTGAGCTTATATTGCCATTACCTAAAATGGAAAAAAGAACAAAACGTCAGTCTGATTGCTACTCATTCCCAGAAAAAATACTGGGGCTCTTTAATCTAGGTTAAGAAAAGTGGATATTTCCATATTATAAATTTGTTTATCTTTGATTTTGATTACCAAAAATATGTTTTGGAACTTAAATTTAGATTAAATGTTTTCTATTTTTCATATTTTATTACGTTTTATATATGTTTAGTCTACTGTTATAGTGTACTATAACAGTAGTAAGTGGATTACTCATCTCCATCTTGTTATACTGTACCCCTATGGCTGTTTAACTGTGGGGTACAGTTTAAAGTTTTAAAGTAACCCTGCGACACACTATAACAAATTTGTGATCTCAGAAAACTAAAAAAATAAATAGTTTCTAGGTATAATTTTGATATTACTTCAAGCCTAATATGAAGGTTAAAGATTGCTGATTTTATGGCAAATAATAAGAAGACGATATAATAAACGATATTTTTTCTAAAAATAAATAAGACTTTTTTGTTACATTGTGTTACATTTAACCGTATAACGTAATAAAATGGAACACCGTGTAATAATGCTGCTGCTTTACTATTTGGACAGAATAAAAATACACAAGAACTACTGGACAATTATAATGTCTACATTGGATTTTTAAAATCTGCATTTTTAATTTAACTAAATTTGGAAATCAAAACATATTAGGTTTTGATTTCGACCCTAATATGACCCTAATATGTTTTGATTTCCAAGTTTAGTTAAATTAAAAATGCAGATTTTAAAAATCCAATGTAGACATTATAATTGTCCAGTAGTTCTTGTGTATTTTTATTCTGTCCAAATAGTAAAGCAGCAGCATTATTACACGGTGTTCCATTTTATTACGTTATACGGTTAAATAGTTAGAGGACTCTCTTCGTTTTTATTCTCTTATATGAACCTAAGGTAATTGTTTTGTGACACGTTGGTTTGACAGTCAAACAGTTTTGCCCTTTAGGGCTGTTTGTAGAGTTTCATAAAAATATTCCAAAAATAAATTAATTACACCAATAAACATTTTCACTTTATTCCCTGTAAATGTAGGTATTGCGTCCTGTGACTTCATTAAAACGTAATTTATGGACAATTAGGATGTAAATTTCCTACGTTTATTTCTTTAATGGTCGAAACTGTAATCCAGATTTATGGTTTCTATGATTTAACTAATCCAAACTGATTTATCCCCGTTTTAAAATTAGCGTTTTTACGCATTGATCTGGACTAAACCTATCGGATGCAGCGGCTACTCATCCCCTAGCAGTAAAAAACTAGTCGGAATAATTCATCGGGATTCTGCGGTAGAAGTTGCAGAGTTTCCTGCATGACGAGATGTCCTGCGGGAGCTAAAAATTGTGCGCAGCATTGATTTTCCGCTCTCTGTCTGTTTGTATTATATACACACCCAATTTTATTTACGCCCACGCATTAATAAGACGAACAGGCTTTTAATTAAATTAATTAATTTTCCATTAGACATTTCTTTTGATATTTTGATGTTAAATAAGGGCTGCGATTGCTGAATGCATGTCGCGCTTTGTTTTATTGCGGCGCATTCAAAGCTGACGGCATAAAAAGGAACGAAGCCATAATGGAACGCGAGCTAACGTAAACAAAAACAAACAATCCCGGAGTGAGCTTTATCTATCTTTAAGCTCCGACTCTTTTATTGAACCCCAGTTTATATACTTGAGAATATCTTACTACTAAACCAATTACAAACAAATAATAAAACAACATAAATTGTAAATAAAAATCTTCGATTTGCTTAAAAGTATATTAAATTGTTTTGTAAATTCTTCAGGATCGGCAAAAAATGTAATTAATCGTAACGGAGACACAAAGTTTTCGTTTAACGATTGTTTCCGCGAGGAGGAGGAAAAGTTTTTTAATTAAAATGCAACGATAACGTTTTCTGTAATTTATGCAGGACGGATCGAAGGACTTCGAAATACATTTTAGGGTCGAACCAGGACCGTTATTATACCAACCAGTCATGCAATTCAATACAAACACACACACACACACACACACATTCATGCGATTATATCACAATCCCTATAGAAGTGTTTAGATAACGGAAATACTAAAAAAAATATTCCAACAACAGCAAAAACATCTCAATTGCACTGTATAATATTTTTAATTCAATTTAGCTGCAGAATCTTGTCTAATTAAAATCAAATCGAATCCAAATATTTCATAATTTAAAGTATATAACACAAATATAATATTGTCAATTATAAATATCATTATAATATATAATTTTACAGCTCGACTCTATAAAGGACAACTTCCGCATCTATAACGCAAGACTAACTGTATGTGCCCTGCAAGCGTCCTGTAGAACGTTTGCAGGGCACATCCGAGGATACACAACACTAAACCACTGCTTCAGAAGAAGTGATGGAAAATTAGCACTGACGAATAAAAAGAACTGCAAGGTGCTGACACTATAGATCTCAGAAATTCTTAACTGCCCAGAACCCACAGGAAGATTCTCAGACTAAGAACCTACAGATAGACACACACTCACCACCTCCGACATAAGAGGAAGTTCACAGGCACATCCTCAGACTAGAAAACAATAGGACATCTGGCGAAGACGATGCAGTGGACGAACTACTGAAAAACCTCGGATCGAACTCACTCGGAGAACTCACTCAGATCATCACAGACATATGGACATCAGAAAAATTACCTGACGACTGGAAATGTGTACCCTCTGCACAAAAAGGACCCTACAGGGGCATCTCTATCTAACTAAAGGGACATCTCCCAAATACAAGTCATATACAAGATATTCCCAGCGTGCATACTCCAAAGAACACATGACCAGCTGGAGCCCAAGATCTGAGAATACCTGGCAGGATTCCGCCTTAGTTGCTCCTGTGCAGAACAAATCTTCAGTCTGAAAACTTCCATAAAAACAAAGCCGTCAGGAACACTCCAGGCATATGCACCTTCGTTGACTTCAAGAATGCATATGACTCCGTCGACCGCCAGTACACGAACAAGATTTGGACGATAAGCCACTGCGAATGATCAAACAAACACTGACAGACACAACATCTAAGGTGAAGTTTAAGGGGAAAATCTCCGAAACTTTTATGATCAAGACAGGCGTTCGCCAAGGTAATCTTCAACCTAGTGCTGGATCAAGTCATCAAGGAATGGGAGAAGGAGCTGAAAATACAAAGTCACTGGAAGCCAGTGCGACTTGGACGGCCCATGGACAAGCTAGAGGTTGAACTCTCACCGCTAATCTTCAACCTAGTGCTAGATCAGGTCATCAAGGAATGGGAGAAGGAGCTGAAAATACAAGGTCACTGGAAGCCAGTGCGACTTGGACGGCCCAAGGACAAGCTAGAGGTTGAACTCTCACCGCTAATCTTCAACCTAGTGCTAGATCAAGTCATCAAGGAATGGGAGAAGGAGCTGAAAATACAAGGTCACTGGAAGCCAGTGCGACTTGGACGCCCCAAGGTCAAGCTAGAGGTCGGCTGTCTAGCATTTGCGGACGATCTGGCACTACCCACAGACAACGAAGCCACAGCAATCAGACAGATAAAAGTACTCAAATAGTGCGCAAAAAAGAGATATCCTTTAAAAAAACTTCTTGAGTTCTTCTGCACGCAAGTAAACGTAGTAAATTTGAACACAAAATATGGCAAGATCAACAGAGTCACACACTTAGTAACTGGGTGTACCTGTGTAATACCCTCACAAGGAAAGAAAAACCATTAGGAAAATGATCGGCCTAAAACTCACAGACAAAGTGTTTAGGCATAACTCCAGGAGTATCACAGAGAAGTTCTCGTTAGAAGTTCTTCATTGCAACGTGGGCCTCTACCTTTCGGTTTGCTATTTTGTGAGGTTGTGTTGTTGTGTTTGTGATTTGTGAGGAATGCAGTGGATTCTGATAGTTTAACCTCTTGTAACAATTTTGTCAAAATCTGTTTTTTTACGCTCGAACTATAATTATCCGGTAAACCTGTCAGCATGAGAGGTCCCAGCCACTCGTCTCCGACTTTGAAACCAAGATTTCGTCACGTATTAGCTTCACTTATGATTTTGTTCACGTATTCTTTCCAACAATAATTTTGGTTTTGGCTGCGTTTATTGTGAACTTATTTATTTTAAGCGGACTGATAATTTTTGGAATAACTGAGTTTACATTTTTGCACTTATGTTTTCTATGGTGCTGTTTGATAGCAAGATATTTGTGTCATCGGCGAATATTGTAATTTGTTGGGGTGAAGATATGAATGATGATAGATCGTTTATATCCAATAAAAATAGTAGAGATCCCAGTATACTTCCCTTGTGTATATACTATGACTTCACTTGTTAAAACTTAACTTTCCCATGGGATAGATACTAGTGAAACCATTTTGGTGCAACACCTCAAATTCAATATTCCTCTAACTTTTTTCACTGTGGCTGCGATGGCTAGGATGTTCACCAAACAACACTTAGGGCTAGCGCTACTGCAATAACCCTGGACCTACGGAGGTAACATCAGAGGCCTCAGCAACAGGGAATGTAAGTTGGTATGGGACAGCCGTGAGGCTTCCCCTAGAACTTGCATTATGGTAAGGAAGGACATTAATTACTTATGTCTTTCGGAATTCTTAACGCGGGACTTAGTTCCGATACAGGTCCTCATCAAGGCCTCCACCGCGAAGTAGTGATCGCATCAGCTTACTTCCCTGGCGATGGTAATAACATACCACCCGTGGAGGTACAAAGGCTGGTCGAGCACTGTATTAGGAGAAGGCTGCCACTCATCTTAGGATGTGACGTGAACGCCCACAACGAGATGTGGGGCAGCACGGACACTAATAAGAGAGGTGAGTACCTCTTAGGATAGCTCATAAAAGAGAACTTATTTGTGTACAACGTCGGGAACACACCAACTTTTGTCACTAAGGCCAGAAATGAGGTACTGGATATTACGGTAGGTAGCGCTAACGTAAGTAAACTAATTAAAAAGTGGAGGGTTTCAAGTGAACCCTCAATGTCAGATCATAGGATCATAGAGTTTGAGCTGGAAGCAGCGATTGAGAAAAGCACCCCCATTCGAAACCCCAGACAAACTGTGTGCCTATGTTTAGTTCGCAACTAAAAGAAAACCTGCAGCAGGTGACAGTGCGGGGTAGTATCAAACACTACACCGTGCTGGAGCAGGCTGTAGGACAAATAAATGTAGCAATCACCACGGCATTTGAATCCAGCTGCCCGGTAAAAACCGTGAAGGAGCATAAGGACGAAAAATGGTGGAACAAAAATTTGTCTACATTAAGAGCAGAAGTACGTAGGCTTTTCAACAAAGCCAAGCAATACGGAAATTGGCTAGAATACTTCGAGGTGCTTACCACCTACAATAAAGAGATCAGAAGGGCAAACAGGGAAAACTTTAGAACCTTCTGTGAAAACATAGAATCCACGCCGATGGCAGCTAGACTGCACAAAGCACTAGCGAAGGATAGAGTGGAAATGACAACCACTCTCAAGAAACCGGATGGGACCTTCACGGAGGATGAAGAGCAAAGAGCTCTCCTCCTACTAGAAACCCATTTTCCGGGATGTAGAGGATACAGGGAGACCGAGGGCTTGATGCAACCACGGAAACCAAGTCGGGCCGACTGGAAGAGGGCAGCGTCCATCTGTACGGAAAACCGAATCAGATGGGCTATCGGCACTTTCCAGCCTTTTAAGGCCCCAGGTGTGGACGGACTAGTTCCTGCCTTCCTACAAAAGGGAGAGAGAGAACTAAGTCCGTGTCACCTAAATATCTTTGGAAGTAGCTTAGCGCTCGCATATATACCGGAGCTATGGAGAAGGACTAAGGTGGTATTTATACCGAAGGTGGGCAAGAAAGACACCACTCAACCGAAGTCATTTAGACCCATTAGTCTAACATCTTTTTTGTTAAAGACAATGGAGAAGGTGATTGATAATTACCTTAGGACTATAGTGCTGGTAGGTACACCACTACACGAGAGTCAGCATGCTTACAGACCAGGGAAATACAACATCCCATACTCATAGATGGGAAGGTAGTAGAATACCAACAGGAGATAAGGTATCTGGGTATCACACTAGATAGCAAACTCCTATGGAATAGACACGCTGAGGCAGTGGTAGGTAAAGCCAAACGCGCCCTAATGGTGTGCAGAAATCTGGCAGGAAAAACGTGGGGTTGTAACCCCACTATCCTGCGACGGATGTACACCATGATAGTGAGACCTGCAATCACTTATGGGGAGTTGCGTGGGGAAGTAGAATCAAGCTGGCTTCTATGAGGAAACAGCTTGAGAAGATTCAAAGACTGGCGTGTGTCTGCATCACGGGGGCGATGGGGTCGTGTCCGACAGCAGCATTGGAGCTGCTGCTGGATCTGACTCCGCTGAACCTTGTGGTGGAGAGCGCCGCCAGATCGGCGATCGTAAGGTTCAGCAAGGAAGGAATGGGCAGGGGTAAAATAATCGGGAGCAGAGACCGAAACAGCCTCGTTGCCAAGATCCCCTGGCTGGAAGTACCAAATGCCGAAATGGTATGCAAATACCACTTCGAGAAAAACTACACAGCAATGTGTAGCAGTAAGGCCGATTGGAGCGACGAATCCTCAGCATACCACATAGAGCAAAATGCCATCAAGTGGTATACACATGGTTCGAAGATAAAGGAAGGCACTGGTGCAGGAGTGTTAGGACCTCGTACCAGATATTTCGAATCCATGGGAACATCCCCAAGTATCTTCCAAGCAGAGGTACACGCAATCGAAAGATGTGCACAGTTTAACCTCGACATGAATTACCGCGATTAAAAAACGAATTGCTATCCTGTCAGATAGCCAAGCAGCCATCAAGGCCATTAGCTCATACACCATCAGATCCAAACTGGTATGGGACTGTGTGGGGAAGCTGAACAAGTTTGGCAGGGATAATAAAGTAACGCTATTCTGGGTACCAGGACACACTGGTATAGACGGAAACGAAGAAGCCGATCACCTAGCAAACAAGGGATCGAATAGCCCCTTTATAGGTCCGGAACCCTTTTGCGGTATGAGCGTGAACACCATCCGCAAAAGTTTGGATGAAGAAATAAGAGGAAAATGGATGAAAACCTGGAAAGAACTTCCAGGGCTAAGGCAATCCAAAGTGATGCTGGGATCTTTTAACCAGAAGAGAACAAAAGCTTGCCTGAAACTAAGCAGGAACAAGCTCAGAATTCTGATAGGAGCCCTGATGGGACACTGCAGACTTAGGAAACATCTCAAGGCCCTAGGCCTTGAGGAAGATGCTGGATGCAGATTCTGTGGCTCAGCAGAGTAAACCCCCATACATCTGTTCAAAGACTGCGGAGCATTACTCCGCAAGAGACAGATGTACCTTGGGGCTCACTGCTTGAACACAGAGGAGCTGCAGGACTTGAATCCCACCCAGATCCTGAGATTCCTAAAGGAATCAGGATTAGAGGAGGCGCTCTAAATGGGTAAGTACACCAACACTTGGAGGAGGAGGGTGGGGTGCAATAGATCTATAAAGGTCGCAGTACGAGTCTTCACCACCATATCTACAATCTACAACTTTTCTCACCGAATGCTATGGTCGACTGTATCATAGGCCTTAGTTTTAGTTCAGTTTATGTGGCTTAGGATTGGAAGCCATTTCGTGGGAGTTGGTTTGATGACACCAGCAATCATTTTCATGGTGTTATGTAGCTGCACGTCTATGTTATGTACACGTGGACTGTTAAAAATCAAACTGGAGTGCAGTATTCAGTTGAAAAGACAAGGCCGAGCGCAGAGGAACGCAGAGTAGAAGCCGATATTTTATGTCGATCTTCCAATTTAAAAAAAATGAAAAAAAATAGTGGTTGCCGATTGTATAAAGGATTGCTTGTGCAGAACATTTTATTCGAACGAACTTTATTATTCAAACTCAGAGGTTGTCAATGGATTTTGGGCAGAGGGGATAATTTTGTCAACAAAATAATTTAGAGTGACGGAGCACATTATCAATTGCACGAGGAGAGAAACAAACAAAATTTACGTTAGTGGTCTGCCGATAACGCTCAAGTTATCTCCAAAGAAGAGCTGCATTCTCAAAAGATCACTTACCATATGGAGCGGAATATGCTCAGCTGGTGTATTGGGATCGTATTTTTTTGATGATGAAATGGGAAACTACTGCGTTAGTAGTTGTTAATAGTGAACGTTAAGTGATACTACACACGTTCTTAATGGATGCCATCGTTCTACTTCAATTACCAACAAACGATATTCGATATAACAAGGGAGTGTTACGAATTCTTTCTAAGCCGTCTGATTTCCAACCGTGGGGGTGAGTTATGGCCTTTTCGTTCTCCGGATTTGTGAGCTTTGGATTATTTTTTATGGGGTCATGCTAAATTTCAAGTTGATCAGAACCTGCCTGAAACCCTGGAAGATTTAAAATTAGGGATTTACAGGAGAGTCACGTTTCTGACCTCGTCTTTATTCTTTGACTCGGACAGCCGAGTCCATAAATTTTTTTCATAAATTTTAACTGCTCGCTCTGGGCTCGTGCAAGTTCGGGTTGCTCGGACTCAAATTTATGAAGAAAATGTTGCGGCTGCCCAGAACGATATCAGAAACGAGACTCTGGTGTGAAGCCCTACTTAAAATGAAACAAACTATTGGTTAGATTTTCCCAGAAATGTACCAGTTGGGGTGATGGGTGGCTATGTTAGTCAAGCACTCGGCTCTCCAGTCAGACAGCGTGAGTTCGAATCCCACGCAGAACTAAAGCAGTTTATTTAAAAACTAATGGCTGCAGCCCATCACTCAATTCCCCAACCCGGCTTAGGCAACCGTGGGGTCTCAACTGCACAAACCCTTATCTGGTAAAAAAAAATGTCGTTCGGATTCGGCGTTAAACCGCTAGGTCCCCCATATTCAATCCTTGGTGCTGAGATTTGATATGGGTAGAAAAGAGGCCGGTGCCCCAGCAGTGGGGACATAAAATGATGACATGACGTGCCAGTAGCGTGCTATACGTACATTCTTACATCGATCTCATTGTCAGTCATGCATCGAAGCAAACAAAGATCTTCTAATAGATGTAATTTTTAAGTATTAATTGTTAATTTAGCTTTAAGCATTTAACCCTGTTATTAAACCCGTGTGGGGTTGTAGGTCCCCCATCGGGCGCCTCCCCAGGTGGCGGATAGGGGATGCCTCCTAGATATAGGTGGTACCGGGGAAATCAAATACCCGCGGCGGACCAAAACCTACAAATGTAGCGTCTGCACCCAGAATGAGCGGCTACAAATCCGCAGCGTCTGTTTGCAATCTGGCGGCTGCAACAGCGTCTGACCCAGAATGGGCGGCTGATTTAAATCCTGTAAACAGGAGGCTGGTTTGGAAGCTATCCAGCCCCAGCACCAAACTACGGCCACAGTGGGTTAATAACCTGCTTGGCCTAGACTATGCTATTAATGAAACCTCTACAACACAAATCCGGACGGACAAAACGAAGACAACACTGGCTACACTTAAGGAAAAGTTATGTTTTGGATGCTGGAACGTAAAAACTCTATACGAAGCATCAAAACTGCATCAAGCGGTGAGAGAATTAAATAACTACAACATCTCAATTTTAGGCTTATCAGAAGTTCGCTGGCTTGGCAAGGGGGAGCTCAACTTACAATCTGGGGAGCTTTTCCTGTACAGTGGCAAAGAAACTGGGTCTCATGAAAGAGGCGTTGGTTTCATAATTACTAAAAAAGCCAGAAAGAGCCTAATTTCATGGAACCCCATTGATGACAGAATAATTACAGCAAGGCTCCACACTAAATACAGAAATATCACCTTTGTACAATGCTATGCACCCACAAATAGTGCGAGTGCTGAGGAAAAAGAAAATTTCTACGATATCCTTGAAAGTACGTTAAGGAAGATAAACAGAGGTGATATCACCATACTCATGGGTGATCTCAACGCTAAGGTCGGGACAAATAACAGTAACCTAGAAGACATCATGGGTAAAGAAGGATGTGGGGAAAGAAACGAAAACGGTGAACTATTCACGAAACTATGTTCAACATCAGACCTAGTTATAGGTGGAACAGTGTTCCCACACAAGCAAATCCACAAAGTCACATGGATATCCCCCGACAAGAAAACCCAAAACCAAATTGACCATATTGCCATATCGAGAACATGGCGGAGAGCCCTACTTGATGTCAGAAACAAAAGGGGTGCAGACATTGCCAGCGACCACCACCTTCTGCTCGGCACGTTCAGAATCAAACTGGCCGTACCAAAGAAACCTGAACAATCAAAGAGAGTAAAGTTCAACCTACACAAACTGCGCCAACCAAACTGCAAAAAAGTTTTCCTAACAAACCTGCATGAAAATGCAGAACAAAATCCCATAACATATTGGGATGGCTTAGCCAAGACACTGCTCGAATCGGCCAAAACAACCCTTGGCACAAAGGAAAGAAATCGAAAAGACTGGATCTCAGACCAAACATGGCAACTTATACAAGACAGAAAGGATGCGAAGAAACTGGTACTCCAGTGCAAAACTTCGATGACAAAAAATGATGCAATCTGGAGATATACACAACTATGCAAACAAATTAAAGCATCTGCCAAAAAAGACGAAAAAGCGAATATGGATTGACCTGATATGTGAGCAAGCAGAAGAAGCAGCCAAAAATAACAACTCGAGGACTCTTTACACACTGACAAACAAGCTCTCCAAAAAGCACACAAAGACCACAAATATAGTTAGAAGCAAAGACAACCGCCCACTGACCACCCCAGAAACTCAGCTCGATAGGTGGAAGGAATACTTTGCTGATATGCTCAGCTCACCCACGGAAGACGAACTTGAGATAGCTCCAGAAGACAATGCAAATGAACAGCTAAATATATAAAATAGACGCGCCTTCAAAAACAGAAATACTAAATACCATCAAGCAGCTGAAAAACAACAAAGCGGCAGGGGTAGACAACATACCTGCCGAACTAATCAAGGTGGACCCTAAATGGATTGCACCTCTACTTGCAAAAATAATAAAAGGGATCTGGACAAACCAAGAAATTCCAGCAGAAATGAAACATGGTCTCATTATCAAACTGCCAAAGAAAGCAGACCTAACGCAATGCAAAAATTGGAGAGGAATAACGCTGTTAAACACCATAAACAAAATGATTGCAAGTGTAATCTAACATAGGCTGGCAGAAGCATTCAAACCCATACTGCGTCCAAACCAAGCAGGCTTCCGCCCAAACCGCTCATGCATAGACCACATAAATTCAACAAGAATAATTATAGAACAATCCGTTGAATGGCGATCGCCACTATATCTTGTTTTCATCGACATTGAACGTGCTTTTGACAGCCTATCCAACTCTGCTATACAACAAAAATCATCAAACATGCGTGCCAACAAAAATCATCGACACGATTAGAGAACTGTACCATGACGTATCATGTAGTATCCTGCATAGAGGAGCACATAGCAACCTTTTTCCGAGATCAGGAGTGAAGCAAGGATGTGTGCTCTCTCCCTTGCTTTTTAACATTGCTCTTGACTATATCCTGGAAAAGTCTTGCAGACCAAACGATGGTATTCGATGGTCTCTTCACTCTAATCTCAAAGATCTCGAATACGCAGACGACATTTGCCTTTTTTCGCATACCTATGAAAGTATGCAAAGGCAACTCACCCTACTATCAGACATGGCACAGAAGATAGGGTTGAAAATAAATGTCTCAAAAACAAAAGCGCTGCGAATGCACACAAATAACGACGCACCGTTTCAAATAAACGACCAACCAATTGAGAATGTAGAAAAGTTTCAGTATCTAGGAAGCATTCTCAACGAGACGGGCGGAACAGACCTAGACATTCTAAACAGAATTCAAAAAAGCACAGATGGCATTCAGGCAACTAAACACAATATGGAGGTCCAACATCATAAAAACAAAGAGCAAGCTGCGTTTATATAGAACAAACGTCAAAGCAATCCTCTTATATGGATGTGAGACCTGGAAAAACACTAATGCTACAAAACATAAACTTCAGGTTTTCGCCAACAAATGTCTACGAATCATCCTCAGAATCTTCTGGCCACAGAAAATTACTAATGAGCAACTTCTTAAACGATGCGGAGAAGAAACAATAGAGCACGACATTAAGAAAAGAAAATGGGGATGGTTCGGCCACATTCTAAGAAGAAAACCAGACGACATTGCAAGGGCAGCACTAGACTGGAATCCCCAAGGAACGATACGACGAGGAAGACCGGCTCAAACATGGAGGAGAACAGTGTTAGATGAACTAAAAGCCCAGAAAACCTCTTGGAGTGAAGCCAAAGCAATGGCCCAGAATAGGGTCCGCTGGAGGGTGCTTATGGAGACTCTGTGCTCCACCTAGGAGTCCAGAACCCATATATATATATATATATATATATATATATATATATATATATAGTATGCGTCTAACGGTTGACCCGTACGGACGCATATATCTCTTGAGAATGGCGAATGTTAGTTCGCCGAAACGTCGAGAATCCGGTTCTTTTCAGAGCCAACCCTCAGCATCAACGCGGAATCCCCGAGAAAACAATACAACACAGGTATCTATCCGCGAAAACCTCAAATACAACATATATATATATATATATATATATATATATATATATATATATATATATATATATATATATATATATATATATATATATATATATATATATATATATATATATATATATATATATATATATATATATATATATATATATATATATATATATTAAACTTAGATTTTACTCTAAAATATTTACAAAAAAATTGGTGTCCAACTTATTTCGTTTCTTGATAATCGTAGTTTAAAATCGGGACACTCTGAATTTATCACCTGTTATAATTAATTTTGTTCGCTTTTTCGTACTAGCAGACAAAGTAATAACACTCGAGCGTTTGCCGTATGCTTAAATATACTTCCAGAGAACACAGTGTAGTAAACAGGTGAAACTATCAGCGAAATTCTCCAACATGTAAAATTAGCTGACACTATATATACGACATATGTGTGTCAAACAGTCGGGCGTTTTATTTATAAATTGTATGTAACTATAGGGCCAACGTACAAGACACGACAGAGACGCTGTCTAGCAATAATCGTAAAAATAAAACTGCTGAAAAAAAAAACAAATTTGACGTATAACATGAGCGTCAGCTTTTCAACCTAATTAATAAGACGTTTTTATGACATGTCAATCCGTTGGTAATCTCAAGACGTAAAGTGAAATACAATACGAGCAACCACAAACCAAGAAAGCAACCATATATATATATATATATATATATATATATATATATATATATATATATATATATATATATATATATATATATATATATATATATGTATATATATATATATATATATATATATGTATATATATATATATATATATATATATATATATGTATATATACAGGGATTCATAAACATTATGTATGTATTATTAAGATAAATTGGCGTGGAATGTAGTTCCGCTTAGGGGAGGATCTCACTATTTTTCTTATTTGTTCTAAGCACCAAACAAATATTATTTAGAAGGGACGTGGATAAGACAAAAGCATATTTAATGACTTTACGTTTTACGTCTGAAAGGACTTTAGTTAAATAAGGAGTTCCTGTAAACTATACATTATCAAGGTATCTGTTCTGTCTACGTGTTTGTTTCAGTATATTTGCGAAATGTGGCAAGAAGATGAATGCACGATGAAGCGAAATGTAAAGAAATAATAAGTTGTTGATAATTTTAAATCTTTCGGTCTCTGTTAATTATCTGTTTCGTCCTTGTCTATGTTTGAAATCTTTCTCTATATCTAGTTGAGACTTCATTGCTTGTCTAGAATTTACAGTCTTACAGTCTAAATTTAAACGGGTTCGTGCGACAAACCGTAAAGATCGATCTCGATTTTATTGAACGATTATTTTAAATCAAATCAAAATATGTAGTCCCATTGAGATAAAGAAATCTATAGGGTATGTCAAACAAATAAATAAATATATGTAATGAAAGAAGGTAACAAACAAAAATATTTATTCAAAAGCAAATTCATCGATGTTGTAGATTGTTTTCGTAAGGAGCACTTCCTGCATTCTATATCGAAATTTCTTATAGCATTGCCCTTTTTGCTAAGCTGGCTGGTAGTCGATTATAAATAATAACCACATGATTGATAGAAGCTTTAGAACAAATCGTTAGATTTGTTTTTGGCCTGTATAAGAGATGTTTTCCTCTTGTGTTTTCATCATCATCACGTAGCGCTACAACCCTGGATGGGTCTTGGCTGACTGTACAACTTTTTTCCAATTTGTTCGGTCTTCCATCAACCTAGGGTCAAATGGAATGTTCATTTTCCGGAGATCTGCTTGGATGTTATCTCTCCATAGCATTCTGGGACGTCCGAGCGGTCTCTTGCCTGTGGGAATCTCCTCCCATACCAGTTTTACAAGTCTTTCGTTATGCAGTCTGTACACGTGGCCTGCCCATATTAGTCGCTGTGATTTAATTTCTTGGACAATATCGGTGTCGTTGTAGAGTGCTTTTAATTCGATATTGGTTCTGATCTTATACTGGTCTGTGGTGATGTCATGGTTTACTCTTGTGTTTTGATTCAGTATATCTAAGTTTCATGGGATTTACAGTATGTAGAAGCTCGTAACTGTTAAATGCCTAATTCCCTGAAATGTGATCTTCAGGAGGTAGTCATTTTATGGTCCTGACAATTCTTTTTTGCGCCAATAAAATTGTATCTACCTGCGAAGACCATCTCCATAGAACTATACCAAATATCAGCAATGGCTGGACTTCTGGAAAATAATAAGTGAGCAGGTCATCTTTCTGTAGAAATTGTCAAAAGTATCTTATTTGAAATATTTTCACGTACGGTTTGTTGCAGATTAGTTGAGTGGTGAGGTTCCATTGCAAATTTTCATCTAGATGAACTCCAAGAAATTTGGCTACCTTGACTCTCTTGATGGAGTCCTTATGTATTTTCAGTGGAAGGTCAATCGCGCGGGAACTGCGTGCAGTCTGGAATATTATGTATTCTGTTTTCTCTCTGTTAAGATAAAGACTGTTTGCCGAGAACCATTTGTCAATTTTATCCAGAAGCATTGACTCTTATATGTTCTAAGATGATGTTCAGATGAATCATCTGGCGGATTTTCCTCTTATAAAAATTTTTTATTTAAAGAAATTTCTCTTGAAATAAATGCTTTGATAATAGAAATAAAACGATTAAGGGAGCTTATTTTAAATAGTTCATTGGCACCTGGTCCTGGAAATATATCTGAAACCATATCTGCAAACCCAACTCATCCGGGTCAACTGCCTAATAACATAAATACAATAGTATTATCTACTTCAAATAATACGTTAATGAATATAAGATCCGCGGATAGTGATGCTATAGAAACAACTCCCAGAAGTACGTTAGCAGCACAAAACATAAAAAATGTCCCCGCATCACAATCGTACAAACCCCTTGTGCTGGGTAGAGGATCATCTAACATAATTCGCGCTGCAGTTAAATGAAAGTGGTTTCATATGAGTAATGTTGCACCTAGAACAAAATAATTTGCTTCAGTTTATTGAGAAAAGCACAAACATGAGGACTGCAGCTGCAAATTAATTACAATCAACTGTAGGCACTGTTCGATTAAAGTTACTAGAAAAACATTGCGAGAAGTTCTTGAGCGCGCCGGCCACGAGTCTGCGATATCTTAATTAGGGACTATGTTTTTTTGCCAAGGGATACGCAGTATCACTCTGAGAACATTGAAGAACCAAAACAAACTAATAAAAAAAAAATCATATTTGCCGTCCAAAGATAATTTTTTAGAAGAGATTACAGGCCGCGTCAGCGATGCCTAGTAGTTCAAACTCTCAGAAAACACGCGAAATATCTGGTAAAAATGGGATCACAATAGCACAGGTTAACCCCCAATCCATTAGAAACAAATATGATCTATTTCAGTTGTACCTATTTATAAAGAGCAAATATTGATGTGTTATGTGTATGTGAACACTGGTACACAGAAGAGCGTTAATATGTTATTAAGTTTGATAATTAATATTAAAATAATTAAAATAAGCGTAATTAAGTTTGATAATTTTCATCTAGTTACGAATTTTTGTAGGGTTAAATCTATGCATGGCGGAGTTGCATTATAGGTTCGAAAAACTAAAAGCGTCACAACTAAAGTTAAGCAGTAGAACTGGACATAGACATGCGGCATAACCCTAGGCAAGTCACCTGCCATCAATCTAATTTATTTATGCAGATCTACAGCTGGTGATTTAACGGGCTTAATGAGGTTTTATTGCATTTGTGCAATTTTAGCAAACCAATCTTGCTTACTGGCGCTCTAAATATAGATTTACAGAAAAATACTGCAGATAAAAAATACCTGTTATACATATTAGATATATAGATATATAATGCATAAAATATATAATAAGATAGTATATTAGATAATGCGTTAGATATATAATGCATTTAATCTACGAGTTTTGAATTAAGGACCAACTAATTTTTAGCAAATGCTATGGTACTACCACGGAAACAACCATTGAATATATGGTTACAAACATTGATCCAAGTTCATATTACAGTATAATCTCGATAATCCGACACATATGGGACCAGAAAACTGCTGGATTATGAGAAAGAGTGGTAGGAGGGAAAAACGCGAGCGGTCTCCAGACCCGCCCGATTAGAGTGTCGTCCGATTGCCCAACGAACGAATTACCGAGATTATACTTTTAAAATTGTAAATTCAGTCATTTCGGACCACCTCAGTCTCATTTTAAAACTAAACTTTGACTGTTCACACACGATGCACAATACGTTAGCATCTTCTAGGAAGGAATTCCTCAGAAGTTAATTTACAAAAATTAAAATATTCCACACAAGAAACTGACCTTTCGGCAAGTTTCTACCTTCCATCATCCTCTAGATGTAGAAACTGCTTTTAAAAACTTTTATTGTCAGACTAACTTCTTCAGCCGGCGCAAGTGGTGTAGTGGTGACGCTCGTGGCCTCATGTTAGAGCGCTAACTGACGAGTATAGAGGCCCGAGTTCTATTCCCAGCGCAATTTGCGCAATTTACTATAACAACAGGTTTTCTGGGCCTAAGTGCTTGTGATAGAATACAATAGGCTACCAATAGGCCGCAGTGTTCGAAGGGTCGGCAAACCCGGTAATTATATCGAACCAAACTTAAAAAAAAAACTTCTTCTTTAGATTAGATTTGTCAGTTTGAATATAAATAAAAATAGCTACAATTCTAAGAATTGGATGTCAAATACTCTAATACAAGAAAGCATACACCTAAAAAACTTCCACTGGCTATCTTACACATTAAATGATTTAGAACCTATACAAAAATACAAATCTAAGAAACGTGAACGTACCATAAATATTGCTACTGCTAAGAAGAACTTTATTAGGAATTGAATTCAAGAGTCCAACAACAAAGCTAGAGATGTTTGGGCAATTATAAACCAATCTCTAGCGAAGCTGAAAAGGAGTACAAAAATCACACCTAAAATAAATAATACAATGGTTATTTGGTAATCATTTCTCAAGTATAGCCTTAAATTTAATCAGAAAAAACATCTGGTGCCCTCAAACACTCAATGCACAAGGCCCAACCTCACAACCATGCACTCCTTCTTCGTGCCTTATATAGATACGAACGACCTTCGAATAGTCATTAAAAATTTGGCAGCTACAAATTCATCTCTTGCGTATGGATTTTCCATAAAAACTATTAAATCCTTACTTGGGGTCATTGAGAACCCATTACTGATACTCACTACTTCAGGAATTTATCCATCTACACTGAAAATAGCCCTCGTTGTTTCATTGTATAAAAAAGCAGACACTGAGGATATGAATAATTACTGGCCAATCTCTATCATCTCCACCTTCTCCAAAATTTTCGAACGTCTGATCTACAATGAAATGATTATATATTTAGAAAAATATAACCTGTTTAATAATTGCCAACATGGCTTTATAACACAGAGATCAATAGAGACGTCTTCGAGCCTAACTAAATTAATAATAAAAGAACTAGATGCTGGAAATCATGTAATGGGTCTCTTTTTGATCTGTCTAAGGCTTTTGATACGATAAATGTAGACTCTGTGCTGGAAAAACTTGAATGCTATGGATTTCGGGGAACATTCTCCTTACTGATCCATTCGTTCCTTACAAAGCGAAAATTGTTGTAAGAGTCAACAACACTCAGTTCAGTATCAATGATTTATGTATAAGTGTGCCACAAGGATCAGTTTTGGGACCTCTGTTATTTCTATTGTTTGTGAATGACTTCCCATAACAATACATTACATTACATTACATTACATTACATTACATTACATTACATTACATTACATTACATTACATTACATTACATTACATTACATTACATTACATTACATTACATTACATTACATTACATTACATTACATTACATTACATTACATTACATTACATTACATTACATTACATTACATTACATTACATTACATTACATTACATTACATTACATTCCATTCCATTACATTACATTACATTACATTACATTACATTACATTACATTACATTACATTACATTACATTACATTACATTACATTACATTACATTACATTACATTACATTACATTACATTACATTACATTACATTACATTACATTACATTACATTACATTACATTACATTACATTACATTAAATTACATTACATTACATTACATTACATTACATTACATTACATTACATTACATTACATTACATTTCATTACATTTCATTACATTACATTACATTACATTACATTACATTACATTACATTACATTACATTACATTACATTACATTACATTACATTACATTACATTACATTACATTACATTACATTACATTACATTACATTACATTACATTACATTACATTACATTACATTACATTACATTACATTACATTACATTTCATTACATTACATTACATTACATTACATTACATTACATTACATTACATTACATTACATTACATTACAATTCTTTACATTACATTACATTACATTTAATTACATTACATTACTTTACATTAAATTACATTACATTACATTACATTACATTACATTACATTACATTAACATTACATGTTAACAGACAGCAGACATTATATTATTTGCTGACGATATGAATATGGTGGTCACCGCAAATTGCATTAAAGATCTTGAAGTGAAGGTTAGAAGGGTTGTCGACGAAGTAAAGACATCGAGCAAATTGTCTGATACTAAACGAGGACAAAGCAATATATATTTATATTGCTAAAATGAGGAAAACTCTGTTCAATTTCCAGCTTATCATCGACGATAAGGTACAGCTATTAAATGAAGGAACCAACTCTTTAAGCTTGCGACTAGACTAAAATTGTAGCTGGTCAAACCACATAGATTTTCTTAGTAAGAAGTTAGCCTCGGATTTCGTACCGGCAGGCCACCACTTATACATTAGATCTTTGAAAACATACCCGAGCGCAGATGTCAATTTCGATCACAACCCAGTCGTTGCTGATTTTAAAATGTCACGTTTCAAAACAGTAAGAAAGGACAAACCACGAAAAGAGTAGACGTGCAAAACCTGCATGACACTGATTCTAAAAACCCTGTAAGTGAGGCTCTAAAAGAGGGACTAAAGAAAGGATAGAAATATAGAATGCCGACAACAAGCGGTGATAGAAACAACATGGAGCATAATTAAGGCAACATCCAGTGTTGCATAGCTAGGGTAAACTAGCTAGGGCTCACTGAAAATAATAAAAAAGCAAGAATGGATGACTATGGAGATTCTGGAATTAATGAGGGAACGGAGAAAGCATAAGGATAAAGACCGGGCAAAATATAAAGAATATATACAGATTAGTTCGGAGACAAAGAAGGAAGGCTAAGGAGAAGCCACCGGTCCTGAAGGGGTTGAGTGAGAAATGTGCAGAAAAAGAAAATCTGCAGGCAAAGTATCATACTTTCAACCTGATCAAAAAGATTAAAGAACTTTGAGGAAGAAGTAGAAGGCATCAGGCAGCTGTGTTAATAAACGCGAACTATAAAATAATACTAGGAATAGAAGGAAAACTTGAGAAGTGGACTCAATATGTTGAGAAACTATTCCTTAATGATAGATCACTACCTCCGCTGCTGACAGATGTAAGCAAATTGGAGCCCGAAGTAACCAGAGAAGGTTAGATATACAATAAAGGTGAAAACAGAAAGCTTTTCTGTTTTGTTAGAAAACAGAAAAGCCACCGCTCCTGATAACATCTTAGTAGTGGTCCTCAAAATATTGGTAGAACGAGATGACTGTGAGCTAAAACTATTGACATCACTATTTAACACAATATACACCTCCAGCAAAATCCCCTCAAGCTGGTTAAAATCTACCCATCTCCCATCACCCATCACCCATCCTAAGAAATTACCAACCTATTACCTTACCATCGTCTACATTACCCATCCTAAGAAAAACAAAACGCGAACCAATGCGATGATTGCAGAATGATAAGTTTAATGCACAACATACTGAAAGTGTTCCTCAATCCACACAAGAATCTACCAGAAGTGTGAGAAGCAGACAGGCCAAACACAATTTGGGTTTTGAAATGGAGTCGGTACACACGAAGCTTTGTTATTCCTGAATGTATTTGCCCAAAGATGCCTAGATATGAATTGCGGCCTGTACGTCTGCTATATAGACTACCAAAAGGCATTAGATTGTGTTCGACATGATAAAATGATAAACATACTGAAATCAACAGGCATAGATAGGAGAGACCTACAAATTATCACGGATTTGTACTGGAATCAAACGGCTCAAGAATCACTGGATAAACTGGATAAATATATTTAAAAAAAGGTGTCAAGCAAGGGTGTGTGCTATCGCCTCTTCTATTCAATCTATACTCGGAAGAAATATTCCACGAAGCACATGATGAAACTTTAGGCGCAATAACGGTAAATGCAAGAATAATAAATAACTTAAGATATGCCGACGACGGCATATAGTGGTCACAGTGGTATAGTGGTGAACGCATCCGCTCGCTATACCTGAGATCCCGGGTTCGATCCCCAGACAAACCGTGAAATTTTTCACGGAACTATGCTGTGGCCACCTCGTGGAAAGCAATGGCAAACTACCACGAGTAATTCACCCAAGAGAACCTCTCAAATAGTGCCGTTCGGAACCGGCGATAAACTGAAGGTCCCGCATATTAGTGTGACGATGCGTTCCACAATTATGCGCGAGAGGTCACGACACTTCAGCAACGAAGTAAATCGACTGGAGATGATGCCGACGACACAGTAATCATTTCAAACACCCAAGCCGAACTACAGAAAATGATAGATAACGTGTGGTGCAGCGTAGTGAAAGGGCAAGGGCAAGGTTGTATATAAACATAATGAAGACAAAAACCACGATCTTAACAAAAAAACAGCAAACGTTTCTATAACCATCAACGGGGAATCCATACAGCAGGTTGCCAAATATAGTCAACTAACACTGTGACATGACGAAAGAAATAAAGTTGAGAATAGAATTTCTTTATTAGACCTGACCTAAGTCTGAATATGAGGATCCGCATGTTGAAATGCTACGTGTTTCCAGTGTTGCTGTATGGATGCGAAAGCTGGACTCTAAACCCCTCTATGGAAAAAAAGCCTTTGAAATGTACCTGCACAGGCCCATACTGAGAATATGTTGGGTACAAAGAAAGACTAACGCTGATACTTTACGTACTTACCCGTATAGAAAAGTCGAAAAAACTACTTCATACTGTGATGCGAAAAAGGCTGAATACCTGGGGCACATCATAAGAGGTTAGTGTTACAAACTCCTACGATTTATTCATCATTCATCATCATCATCATTGTCCAGCCGTTTGCGTCCACTGCAGGACATAAGCCTCTTCTAACTCTTTCCAGGCATCACGATGTTGTGCTTTGTTCATCCAGTTTTGTGACACCCTCTTGATGTCATCGGTCCATCGAGTTGGTGGTCTACCTCTACTTCGTTTATCGGCACGGGGTCTCCATTCCAAAAGCCGTTTAGTCCATCGGCCATCCCTAAGTCTGGCAACGTGGCCTGCCCATCTCCATTTCATGTTGGAGATGCGTGTTATAATGTCGCAGACACCCGTCCTTTCCCTGATGACCTCGTTTCGTACCCTGTCTCGTAAGGAAATGCCTAGCATGGCCCGTTCCATTGACCTCTGTGTTACCTGCAGTTTTGCTGCGGAACGTTTTGTTAGTGTTAAAGTCTCTGACCCATACGTCATTACCGGCATCACACATTGCTCGAACACTTTCCGTTTGAGACACATTGGTAGTTCGCTCTTCAAGATGTTAGTTAGTTTTCCAAACGCTGCCCATCCTAAGCCTATGCGGCGCTGTATTTCGCATGTTTGGTTTTCGCGGCCTATGCGTATCTGATGCCCCAGGTATATATAGGAAGTTGCTTCTTCTATATTAGCATCATCTATTTTGATTTGATCGCTTAGCACTAGGTTGGTCATAACTTTTGTTTTTCCCATATTCATCCTAAGGCCCACTTTTTCCGTTGACTGTTTTAGGTCGTTGAGCATAGTTTTTGCATCTTTGATATTGTCGGCTATTAGGACGATGTCGTCTGCGAATCTCAGGTGGTTAAATTTTTCTCCATCCACTGTAATTCCTAGGTGTTCCCAAGATACAATTTTAAAAGCATATTCGAGAACCGTGGTAAATAGTTTTGGGGAGATAGTGTCCCCTTGGCGAATTCCCCTGCCAATTTTAAATTTGTTGGTATTGTCGTGTAGCCTTATACTTGCTGTAGCGTTTCGGTAGATATGTTCAATTAGCTTTGTATATCGATAGTCTATTCGTGCTTGGTCTAGAGCAGCTTTTATGGCGGGTAATTCAACTGTATCAAACGCCTTTTCGAAATCTATGAAAATCAGGACAAGGGGCTTATTATATTCATTACACTTTTCAATGAGAGTTTTTATAGCCTGAAGATGGTCATTTGTCCCGTATCCCGATCTAAACCCAGCCTGTTCTTTGGGTTGGTAGAAGCCTAGTTTATTTTCTAAACTTTTGGTGATTACTTTGGAGTAATCAACCTTTTGGTGATTACTACGATTTATTATTGAGGGGAAAATACAGGGAAAGAGGTCGATTGATAGACTACAGAAGTCATGGCTGAAAGACCTACGCCGATGGTTCAACTGTACGACTACTGATGTTTTCCGGACATCCGTGTCAAGAAAATAATGATCATTTGATTCGCTAATCGTCGAAAGGAGACGGCGTGAAAAGAAGAATATTTGTATTACCCCTAGAGGCTAGACCTACCAAAGAGAACATCAGAACAGACCCTGAATATATAAATATATTCAGCCTTTTCGGAACTCTATACAACTAATGAGTTCTTTTAGGACTACCAAAAACAAATCTGAAACAAATGAGAAAAAACAAATGAGAAATTTGTCAGTTATTTTATAGCTTTCAGTCCACCTTCGTGGCACTCAACAAGAACCAGAAAAATAACATTGTTAGGGTTCCGTACCGAAAAAGGAACCCTTATAGGGTCACTTTCTTGTCCGTCTGTCTGTCTGTCTGTCTGTCCATCTGTCTGACTGTCTGTCAAGACCATTTTTCGTACATGCAACAAGTTGAAATTTGTATCAAATACTCGGGTCTGCGGTCTCTTTCAGCTGTGAAAAAATCAAACTTGTAAGTCAACGCAATCAAAAGATATTACCGTTTATGTCGCATATTTTGCGATTTCACAAGGGAATCAAACCCTATAGGATACTTCCCGTTGACCTAGAATCATGAAATTTGGCAAGAAGCGGTGAGCCTTACAGTACATGTAAAGGGAAAAATCTGAAAACCGTAAATATGTAGTTTAATTACAAGAAAAATGCGAATTTACTATTAGAAACTTATGAAAATGCACTAATGTTGTCGTAGTGGTATTGTTAGGCTCCAGAAGCATATGGGTTGCATACAGTTAGGTCCTCTTCGGTTAGGTCCGAAGGTTAAAAAGTATGTGTTGGCATCAAGCTGTTTATACTGAATTTTCTTTGTTTATATTCGTTATGCATTTCATCACGTACGCTCTTTATACATAATATATACAGGGTATTTATTATGTCTAAATTTTGCATGTTTATAACCGACATGCGATATAACCAAGTCCCGTATTATCCTGTATATATTATATTTCGTCTAATTTTTCTTTATAATCTACATATACTTAAATCACATACGCCCTATATTTTCTGGTAGTCAATTGCCCAAAAGCTGTCAATTGAACAACTGATGTTAAGAGTATCGAAATAGATCTAGAAATAGTTAATATATTAGTTTATATTAGATCTAGAAATAGTTAGATCTCTTAATATAAGTTAGTGAATAAGTGTAATACTAAAATAAAGTTTTCTTTTTATAAGTTTAAAAATATTCGCGTTATTAAAAAAAAATACCCTGTTTATCTTTATACAGGGTATATAGGTATACCGGCAAAATTGAGCAGTAAAAACAAATAGTGAAGTTCCAGAACCCCTAAACACTCATAGTGAATGGGGGATGTATGGTAATAAAACATAGGATAGAATTCCATCGTACGACAGCGACATGTTGAGGTTATGCTTGCAGCGGTACTAAGATGGTCGTGATTTCAGGAGGGCCACTTGTCAAGTTAACTGAATGTGCTTGCTACGTCCTCCACAAAAAAAAAGATACCTTACTTACAAGTTTGTACGGAACCCTCGGTGCGCGAGTCACAACTCGCACTTGGCCGTTTTTTTTTAATGTCATATCTTTCCGATACCTTAAGTGGATAGTCATCTGTAGACGCGTTTCGAGATTTATCTCTAATCAGTACAGCAGTACAGAGCAATTTGTAAACCACTTGCTTGAAACCCATGTGGGTGATTAGGGTTAGATATTTTTAAGCAGGTTATTGATTTAAATGATAAATTTAGAATTAGTAAAACCATACTAATTTATAGATAATCATATAAACTTAATAGACCTTTTCATAATTGAAATTTGTTTGTGCACAAGTGTCAATTTCCGCCATGTTTTGCCCGAACTTTTTGACGTGTAGCCTTAGTATTTGCCCGAGACTTTCATATTCCCGCCTTTCAAAATTGGCGGATGCGCATGCGCCTAACTAACCGTAAAAAGGTCTATTAAGGCCACCAAGGTGGACTGAAAGCTATAAGATAACTGACAAATTGCACATGAGATTTGCTTTTGGTATTCCTAAAAAACTCATTAGTTATATAGAGCTCCGGAAAGGTTGAATATATTTATATATTCAGGCTGTGTGACCATGTCAGGCAGGTTTTACCAATTCTAAAAAGAAAATCATTTCGTAATATACTACGCACCTTGTTTATTTTAATTTGAGTTAAATTTCATTATCAATTATAATAAAATATAAACCATTATTATTTGGGCGCTAACACGAGCCTTTACTACATTAAATGTTTCATTTGCATCTTTTTAGGCAATATTTACATTTTGTATGTTACAGTTAAAGTATAAAATTCAATTAGTGCATACATCCACAAGTCAATGTATACTTCTACGTATATTTTTTGACAAAGTATCGATTGAAAATAAGATGCATACTATATCTAGTTTAAGTATAGAATACCGCGATAATGCGTTTTGAATTAGTTAAAGTTTGAATGTGGTTTAAATTTTGTAAACTTGAAATTAAGGAAAAAAACTAATACTTTTAGATTAATTCATTTATGCTATTGTAGTTTTAAATAATCTATCGAAAATAAGATTCAACCACTTATTTGCAGAAATTGTTTCTGTTAATATAAGTATAGGTTATTTTTATTAAGCATTTCTTAAAACCTTGGCCAGGTCCTTGATTATTAGCAATTGACCATAAAGGTAAATTTCCCTTAGAAACTTCTTCTTCTTTCTTCTTCTTCTTTCGAATACGGCCTACTTTGGACCACGCTTTTTCAACTGTTGGGCTTTGACCTTTGCCCAGTATTGTCACATCTTTTGCCGGTGTAACTCCTTTCTCTCTTCTGTCCAGGGGGTACCTTTCCTTCGAGTTTTTTCCTGAAATCCACGGACTTCCTTCAGGGTGCGTCTCACAGACTGGCTTGAGATCTGTTATTCCCAGTTCTTTAATATCCTTCTCGGTCTCTGCGAACCAAGTGGTACGAAGCTTCTTGTTTTGCCAGAAGGTAAACAGACGGTTGGTTAGTCGGTTTGGAGGCAATCTTGCAATGTGGCCATAGAAAGCTACCCTTCTTTTCCTTGCACAGTCAGAGAACATCTCAATATGTTCGTAGAGCTCAGAGTTATGCCGTCTTCGGAATTCCCCATCTACCTTTACCGGGCCTAGGATCTTCCTGAGGATTCTCCGCTCTCTGATTTCCAATTCTTCTTCTTTATTAATCCTCTCTGGACAAATACTAAATTGTGATTTAGAATAAAGACGTTTTGGAAGTTCTTGACAAAATTGATGCTAGATGCTAAACTCGTCATTTTCAAACATCAGTTTGTTTTTAGAAACGAACACCTTAAAATTGCGAAATTTCAATTGTGATATCTCGAAAACTACGCAAAGTTTTTGCAAATGTTTCAAATGTAAGTTGTAGATTGGTCAATTTTCTATAAGATATGGTAATTTACAAATTTTGGTTTTTGACTTTAAACTGTCAAATTTTGAAAAAACTAAACACGTCGCTTTGAAAAATTTGTTTGTTTTTAGAAACGGAAACTTTAAAATTGCGAATTTTCAAAAGTGTCTCACAGGGAATCTCAAAAACTAAGCAAAATTTTGGAAAATATTTCAAATAAAAGTTGTAGAATGGTCAATTTTCTATAACAAATGGTATTTTCTATAACAAAAAGTCTATTAGTTTCGAAGTTATTTGCGAAAAAACTTATTTGTTGCAGGTTTTCGACCGAACCACTACGGATACCCACACATCAATAACGTTTCAACTAAACATAATAGTACGAAATATAGCCTGAATATAATAAATATTCAACCTGTTCGATAATCTACAAAATTAAGCCTTACTAGGACTTAGATAAATGTCTTACTGAAACAACTACTTCCCTGGCAAATACCACGCAGAATATTGAATTACACAATAAAACATTTGTATGTTACCACTACTTAAATAACATTTCGTTTCTTTCTACACAAATTTTAAGTGACTAACCATCTGCAGACGCGTTTCAAGGTTTACCTCTCATCAGTGCAGCTTGCTATTATTTAATTAACAATTAAAAATTGATTAAATCACACATACTTGATCTTCTACGACGCGAGCATAAATTAAGAGATTAGGTTTGATTTGTTAGTTGTTTCAACTAGTTTCAATTTGTTTATGTTATATTTACACGTTCTCGCATAGTTTTAACTGATTTTCACTTGTTTTAGCCAGTTCACTAGCTAAAACCTACATCAAATTCACTTGTTTAAGCTAGTTTCCAGGCAATTTTAAGCAATTTTGAGCTTGTTTACTAAGTTACAACTAGTTTTAACTACTTTTAAGCTCGTTTGAACTAGTTGTACGTACTTTTAAGCTCTTTTTTTTGAATTGGTAAAACCATACAACATTATAGATAATCAGATAAACTTAATAAAGACGGAACAAAGCTTGAATATATAAATATACTCAACCTTTCCGGAACTCTATAATACTAATGAGTCTTTTTAGGACTACCAAACACGTGGGTTTTCAAGTGAGTGATTTACAAAATATTGTTCATGGAAGCAAAGCTGTGCTGATGAGAGATAGATCTCGAAACGCGTCCACAGATGGCTATCCACTCAAGGTATCGGAAAGACATGATCTTAAAAATCAATGTTATTTTTATGGTTTTTGTTGAGTGCCACGAAGGTGGACTGAAAGCTATAGAATAACTGACAAATTTCATACGAGATTTGTTTTTGGTAGTCCTTAAAAGACTCAATAGTATTATAGAGTTCCGGAAAGGTTGAGTATATTTATATATTCAAGCTTTGTTCCGTCTTTATTAAGTTTAACTTTTAAGCTCGTTTGAACTAGTTTAACTGATTTTAAGCTCGTTCCAGCTGTATTAAACTAGTTATAATTCATTTTAAGCTACTTACAACCGGTTGTAACTAATTTACGTTATCTATTCAACCACTTTGAAACAATTTCAAGCGTATTTTAGCTATTTGTAACTAATTTTAAGCTATTTCAGTTAGTTTAAAACGAGTTTTGACTAGTTTTAAGCATGTGCTAACTGGTTCAACATTGTTTTACCTTGTTTTGAGCGTGTTTTAACTAGTTCTTCTTCTTCTTCTTCTTTAATCCATAGCCGGCGCATGGAGACGTGGTCGACCTCGTAGCCAGTACGCTGCTGTTGGTGCCGCTAGATTCTGTGCTCCATTCACTATACACTTCCATGCTAATCGATCAGTTGCAACGGTTCTTGCCTCAGCTGTTGTTATTCGCTGGTTTTTTAAATCGTTCTCTACGTGTTTCAACCATGTGGTCTTCGGTGCTTGTTTTTGTGTTCTCCAATCAAGAGGTCGTTTTTTCCATAGGAGTTTGTGCGGTACTCGATTGTCGCCCATCCTACAGATGTGGCCGAACCATCGTAATCGGCGTTTTTGAATTTCCTCAACAATCGGTGTCTGTTGGTCGCACCTTTCTCTGATTGTCTCATTTCGGAGGTGGTTGAGGAGTGAGACGCAGAGAATCTGTCTCAGGCATCGCATTTGGAAGGCCTCGAGCTTGTTAAGGTCTGGTTTGAGTAATGTCCATGTTTCCGATCCATAAAGAAGAATTGGGAGGATCAGCGTCCGGTATAGGCGTATTTTGGTTTTGATGGTAATATTCGTCCGCTTCCATATGCACCACTTGAGTGAAGCAAACGTTGCTGTTGCCTGGCCTATCCGGCTGTGAACTTCGGCTGTCGAAGCTACATTCTTCTCCACAACCAGTGATCCCAAATATTTGAACTGTGGTACCTGCTCGATTGTGGTTCCATCGAGGTAAACTCTGGCTTTAGATCCATCCGTTGTAAGCACTTTGGTCTTATCCGCATTGATTCTCAGTCCGTATGACTGGGCAATGCGGGAAATGTCATACAAGGTGTCTGTTGCTTCGGCATCTGTGTTGGCGAAAACCGCACTGTCATCGGCGAACATCAGATCGGTTAGGAAGTTTTTGTCATCATATCGAACTCCGCATCGCCCATCAAACGCTTTTCGCATAATCGTGTCGATCACAATGTTAAAAAGGAGCGGCGAGGCCACGTCTCCTTGCCGGACTCCGGTTCGAATCGGGAATTCCTCAGACATGTCGTTTCGGATACGAACATTGCTGGTTGAGCCGTCGTACGATGCTTGAAGAAGTTGAATGATTTTCAGTGGCACGTGTTCGATCTTCAGGGCTTCCCACAAGTTTGTCCAATCGATGCAATCAAAAGCAGATTTGAAATCGATGAAGACGATGACAGTTCGTTTGCCACATCGAATTCTTTCTTCCATTAGCTGACGGAGAGCAAATATCTGATCGATGCATCCTCGATGTGGTCGAAATCCAGCTTGTTCTTCCCGGCTTGTTTGCTCTCGATGTTTCTGTAGTCTTGATTGTATGATTTTCATAAATACTTTGCCGACGATCGAGAGGAGGCTAATACCACGGTAATTCTTGCATTCCCGACTGTCGCCTTTCTTCAAAATAGGCACAACAATCGCTTTCTTCCACACGGATGGAACACAATCTGAATGCCATATATGCACTGTGAGAACGTGAAGTTGATGTAATAAGACGTCTCCCCCGGCTTTGATCATTTCGGCAGTTACTTGATCTCCTCCCGGCGCTTTACCATTTTTCAGGGATTTTATTGGCGTCTTCACCTCATTGATTGTTGGTTCAGTATCGGGAAACTGATTTATCGGCTGCACCTACTGGACCTACTGGACCTACTGGCGGATTGTGGTTGTACAGCTGATGAAAGAATTCTCTCCACCGCTGTAGACGTTCCTGAGGAGAGGTCACGAAAGTTCCATCCAATTTTTTGATATTGTCATTTGTTGATGTTGTTTTGCCACTTAACCGTCGGATTGTCTGGTACAGCGTCCGGTACTCATGCCTTGACGCTGCTTCTTCCATGTCAGCCGCGATGTTATTCCAGTAAGCTTCCCGTTCCAATTTCATTTTCTGTCGAACTTCTTTGTTCAATCGTCGGTATTGTTTGAAAACTAGTTCTAGGTTTTCCTAACTGTAACAAGTCTGTCCAACTAACCTTAAACCATTTAAATAAGTTTTATATGTTATTTAAAGCACTAAAATGCAATTTTCTTTAGCTTATATCTCAGTTAATTCGAACGAAATTTTATTGTGTAATATTTCGTTTTGTTGGTAATTTAATCGTTAAATGTTGCTAATATTTTCGGAGATATAAGGAATTTACTAAATCGTTACACATATGTAAAGTTTATTTTCAAACTTCGATTGTTACCTGAGTATTAACACAACATAGACGTGTTATACATCAAGTTAAAGTTAATTTAATCTAGTTTATGTATTATATTAAAACATTCTACAATTACTTATATTTCGGAAGATATCGCCATTTTGCTGAGACGCTTACTATTTTGAAACTTTAGATTTGTTTAATTTATATCTCTGTTAATTCGAATGCAATTTAATTGTATGATATCTCAATTTGTAGGTAATTTAATCTAGTTACTCCAGTTCACTCATTTAAATATGTTTGATATTTGGGAAGATATAAGGAATTTTATAAATAGTTCCGCATACGTCATAATCAATTTTAAAATTTCGTTTGTTAACTAATTATTAACACTACAGAGACGTGTTATATATCATATTAAAGCTAATTTCAGTTAGTTTATGTATTACGTTAAGTCATTATACAATTCCTTATATTTCGGAAGATATCGTCATATTTCTGAGACGCTTACCATTTTGAAACTTTAGTTTATTTAGCTTATATCTCTGTTAATTCCAATGCAATTTAATAGTGTAATATCTAATTTTATAGGTTATTTTATCTAGTTTAAGTTCCGCTTAAAGTTTTCAGTTCCACTTAAAACATCTTATAATAAAATAGTCTTATGAATACTTTGACTAATTTTAAATAGCGAGTGTATACAGTTTCTAGTGAAAGTATTCATAAATTAATGCCCGTATACATTGTCTGATGATTCAGTTAATGTATGCTTTTACCAGCGACGGTATACACCACTCAGTCGGTGTATACACCGACTCAGTCGGTGTATACCGACGCTTTGACTGTAAGATGTACATAATATATATGAACAAAAAAAGGCTTAAATATAATTTAATTCTTTGAATTTTGAACAATTATGTTTTAAAACATCTACTAACACCACTTCCTGAAAATAAAAACAGCTCTGAAAGGATTATCAAACACTTCAACTCCAAATTAAACATTATAATTGTTAGCTTAGTACAATAAATGTGTGTGAAATTGTAATTGTATTCATTCATAAACAAAGAGCAAAATAATAATTACAAGTGTTTTAAGATAATTTAAATTCTATGTAATTCATTTTTAGAACCGTTTAAACATTTCGTTTCACGCAAAATAAATTAATTTATAAAATAATTAATTACGGTGTAGAATCAACACAAAATAATAAACAAGTCAGCAATATATTTTGCTTTATTTCGTATAATTTAACCCATTACCCATTTCCCATTTATATAGTTAATTAGCCATTGGTAATAACAACATTAAATTTGCTTACCCATAGTTCAATTCCTATCAATAGGACGAAACGACACCAAGAAAGATTTAACACTTAGCACATAATTATTATTTTTTAAAACACTATTTTTGATTAATGATGAACCACAACAATTCACAAACGTCCGCACTCGCTGAATGTTTTATGATAAAAGACAGAAATTCTACTACAGTAACAATGCGTTCGTACAAAGGTCAATTTCTGGTATCAAATCATCACCTAGCTCTGTTTACATTTTTTTGTGTATAAATTCTGTATTCTCATGTTTTGAGAGTTTTTTAGAAATGCATCTATTCATAGATCAACTAAAATGGAAAGCAATTAAAAATTTCTACAACAGATAATAATCATAACAAAACGATTCCTTAAAGAATTTCCGGAAAAAGGCAAAAATAACAGTCTGCGGTAGATTGGAGAATATAGTTGTCGACGTTTTTTCTGTATTAATTGTACGGGCTTGGACAAGTCACTAACAAAAATTTACTTTCCCATAAACACCAAAATTTGAGATTTTTCTGCGTTCTCTGTTGTCTCTTCTAATCTAAAATATCTCCACGAAAAAGTAACTAACATCAAAAATATCAAACGAAAACTTTGCCGCTCTAATGGTCTCCATTAAAACAATATTAAATAATATCCCTGTCATCGCTGAAACCTACGACATGCTTTTTAGCCACGATTCGAAATGGTAACTGATTTCATCCAGTCCAACAGAAAGCCGATGAAATTCGTAAAGTGTTGGAGTCTTTCAATAATATCATCACCAATTCCAATAATATAACTTGTCGTCGATTTTCTTCGATAAAGCGGAGGATCAACCGGTCAACGTGTCTGTTCACCACCCTGAATCCATCGAGGTAAAAGAGAAAGTGGTAAGTATGCAGAAGAGCTTATCTCGCGTAGAAAAATTAATTAAGACCTTAACTCCAAAATCAAATTATTGACTCAAATAATTAATGAGTAAAGGACTACTAGATTGAGCCATTCCTCCTCTTGCACCCCAACGGAGTGTCCTATACCACTTAAGGAATTTTCTCTCAAGGAAGACAGTGTGCAATGTGCAATGTTCGATCTCATTCAACATTGAATCTGAGAAATGACAGGATTGAAACAAAATGGCACTATGTGATCGCAAGTAATCTTCCTCCCAGATTTTCTTCCTTCCAAGTGGTTCATCCTATTAAAGAAAAATTTAAGACTTCACACTTTATAAGGTGCTTCCCATTAAGTAAAAAAGTTCCAACCCCTCTAACCCGTCGTTCAAAATTGGCGTAAGAAAAAAAGCCTAACCAACAGCTTATTCCAAAGCAACCTTTGGCCTACTGAAATTCTCGTCAATTGGTCTCTACCATCTCCGCGTAATACGGATGCTGATTCCCACCAGACTAAGCAAGTCATTTTCACTAGCCTAGGTGATCTTGTCACTCCAGCGAACTCTACCGGGACCATCTCCTGCAACAACAAGCATGCTACCGAGACTGTTATCACGATCACATATGACAAGCAGGCTATTGCCGCATGCAAACAGCTCCTCGATAATAATTTCCAGCCCTATCAGGCTTAGTGACCCTCAGACTTCATTGGACCAACTAGAACAACTGGCGTAGTCATGGACGCCAGTTGTTCGATTAACAAAAAAATGTAATGGAGACAATGGATACACTATGTCAAGACTGAGGGAACCTGTCATTATGAGAGCGGTTAAGTTATACCTTGTTTGCCTTTCTCACCAACCCGCCACTGTGTGTTACGATAGATTTACCAACACCATCATAAAAGTGCTTTTAGAGTCAGAAGGTCTACCAATAGATCTAAAAGCCCTTCGTGCCATCTTCCTCAGTTTTCACGAAGCTTGTGGCATCTCTACTTCCAATGTGGAAGCCGACCTCTCCGCCTACAGGTCCTACGTCTCTACGGACAGGATCATACATCTCCAAAATGTCAGTGATAGTCAAAAAAGTTATTTTTTCTCTAATTAATAATTTGACCTTTTCGGAAGATCACACATATTCCAAATCTAACAACAGCAAGCTCAGCATGCTTCTCATAAATATACTATCTTTAAGATACAAAACAGATAAATTGCTGCTGTTGTTAGAAGAATTGAGATTTCCTCAATTAGTATGTATACCTTGTTTGGTATTGTCTGATTTCGTCTGAACTTCTCTGCTCTTGTCTGATATTGTCTGGCTATTTATCTGCTTTAGCCTGGTCTTTTTTTGTTGTGGTTTGGGTCAGCCCTACCACTCTGCGTCTAAGGCTCTCACTCACTAAACCTCTTCTTCTACTTGGCTTTAGTATGCGCTACCCCAGTATCGCTCGCACATTCTTTTAGGGTGTGCAGCCGGTACGGACGGCAGTACCACCCTAGTTTTGTCTTTTCATCAGAGATGAATCATTTGTGCTTTTAGTCAATTAACTACGCTTAGCATTTCTCTTTCTTCTCTCGCTTTTTGAGACATTTATGTCCCTAAACATGTTGGGGGTTATTGTCCAGCTGTCCTCGCTCGTGACAAGCACTTCCGCGATTTTTCCATCAGAGGTGAACCATTTATGCTTTTAGTCAATTAACTCCGCTAAGCATTTCTTTTTCTTCTTTCGCTTTTGGGGACATTATATCCCTAAACATGTGCGTGGCTATTGTCCAGCTGTCCTCGCTCGTGACTAGCACTTCCGTCAAGTGATGTAGTCAAGACGATGTCGTTAGTACCTGTTACGATTTGTCTTTCTGCGTCCCATCTGGGGCAGGGGAACAGAGTGTGTTCATGCCCATCCCTTTCTTCGGAGTAGTACCAGCACGTATGCGGTATTTTGCCTCTTTCCTATTCTGAACAGGTATGAGCCAAAAACGCTGTGTCCTGTCATGACTTGGGTTATGTAGTGGTTTACCTCGCCCCAATCCTACTAGAGAGTCAATCTGGTTTCCGCCCGCACAGAGGCGCAACAGATATGATCTTCAAACTTCGACAGCTCCAGGAACAAGTGAGGGAGCAGCATTCTTCTATGTTTGCTATTTTTGTGGATCTACGAAAGGCATTCGACATGGTGAACTGGCAAGCCCTGTGGCAAATAGTCTTAAGATTTGGCTGTCCCGCAAAGTTAGTGCCTATAATTGCCCATCTGCCTATGGACAACGAGGCACAAGTCATTGCAGGTGGCGATATCACCGGCTCTTTCAACATTTCTAATCGCGTAAGGCAAGGTTTTTAATGGCGTATTAGTACCACTTCTTTTCAATATTTTCATGACTGCGTTTCTCTTATGCTTGGACGGGGTGCTTCAGGATCGTGGTATTAACATTCGATACATAGCATTACGTTGCACGTCTTAAAGTGCAGAAAAATGTACGCAAGAGATCCCTCACTGAGCTGCAATATGCAGATGACCTTGTAATTTTAGCCAACACAGCAGAAGAAGCGCAACTTATGATGGACACATTCTCAACTGTATATGGCTCTCTTGGGATGAAGGTAATTACGCCTAAACTCAAACTTCTTATTATGAGCTTTCATCCACCAGCAGCATCAGACACACGTACATGGGCCTGTTAGTGACTAAGTATATGTTATTTATAGATGAAACCCCTATCGAGACTGTTTAACAATTTAATTACCTGGGAAGTCTAGTGACAGCGAATTGCGACGTGGCTGCCGAAATTAGCCACCGGCTACGGTGTGCCGCGCATGCCTTCTTTAAACTCTGGGAGAGAGTCTTTGGCTGTAGTGACCTGACCAAACACCCGAAAGTCCTAGTTTTCAAAGCAGTTGCCTTATCCATCCTACTATACGGTAGTGAGTACTGGATTGTGTACAGAAAGTACGTTAAGGCGCTGGAGAAATTCCAAATGAGACAGCTGCGCTGTGTCATGAGAGTTAAATGTCAAGATTTCATCTCCAACAAAAAGGCAACAGCAACACTATAGAGAACCTTGTCGCGCAAACCACTGCGCTGGCTGAGGTATGTGTGCCGGATGTTCGATGATCGGCTCCTAAAACAAATTCTCTATGGTACCTTATCCCATGGTCAGCAACATCCTGGTGACCAGCTGAAGAGGTATAAACATGTCATTCACTCGGTAGTAAAGAAGGCCGGAGTAGAGGACACGTGGCAATCTATGTGTCAAGACAGAGGCTCTTGGCGTAACATCTGTCACAATTATTCCGGCATATTCCCTACCCGAAATACCACTATAAGATCAGGCGGCATCGAGACCTTTGTATGTTCTCAATGCCAGCGTACCATGCGACCTCGCAACGGTATATGGAGCCACGAAGAGGCCCATGAGCGGAAGCTGCGATGGCAATGAGGGAAGGATCTTCAGAAACAAAGAAATTCCGACGAACTCGGCCCAGGGTTTCTTGCAACATGCTCTGACATTTTTTATGAACGTTTTGGTCCAGCCGTCATGCTTTACCCACAGGTCCTGCAATGATGATATCAAGTCCTCCCTCGCTTCCATTCTGTTGGCCATTCTGTTGGTCAACGTTCGAACACGAGGTTTTATAACTTCTCGTGTTTGAAGGGAGCTCCAGGCGATAGCCAGCACGGCCTCTGTAGAGACTGTTCTGTATGCTGCCGTTATTCTTTTGGCCATTCTTCTGTTTACTTTTTCTATTTTGGCAACATGGTGTTTATATTTTCGACAGACACCGCAGCCATGAAAGCAAAAGGAGAGTCGAAGGAATTCGAAGTAATTGGGCGCAAGCTCCCGACCGAGAAGGGGAATACCACTCCGCTGTATAAAATGCGGATTTTCGCATTTCAGATTATAGCAAAATCTCGCTTCTGGTATTTCCTCAGACAATTGAGGAAGTTGAAGAAAACAACTGGTGAGATTGTTTCAGTGAAACCGATCTACAAGAAGACGCCAATTAAAATCAAGAACTTTGAAATCTGGTTGCGTTATGACTCACGTTCTGACAAGCACAACATGCACAGGGAATACTGTGACTTGAGTGTCTCTGCCGCCGTAACCCAATGTTACACAGATATGGGAGCTCGCCATCGTGCCCGTGCTCACTTTATCCAAATTATTAAAGTAGAAAACGTGAAGGCTGCAGCGTGCAGAAGGCCACAAGTGAAACAGTTTCCTGATTCTAAGATCCGGTTCCCATTGCCTAAATCTATTACGAACACAAGTATATGCATTCTCTGTGTCAAGACAGAGGCTCTTGGCGTAACATCACAACACAATGATTCCAGCATATTCAAGATCAAGCAGCATCGAGACCTTAACATGTTCTCGATGCCAACGCATCATATGATCTCGCATCGGTATATGGAGCCACCAACAGGCCTCCGGCGGTGGCAATGTGGAAAGGATCTTCGGCAACGAAGGAATCCGCTTCTCTGGACGCAAGCCACGAACATATTTCCTTTAAGTCTATGTTCAACACGTTAAGTGGTTATTAAACAATTTCTTATATTTTAGCGCGCTCGTCCACACTGGAGCTCTATGGAGGATGATGAACGAAACTACGGGTGCTAACAATCTTCGTTTATTTGTTGTGGGGCCATTGACATTCGGCATTATCCTGGCGACAACGTTGAGGGAGTTTGTGGTCTCTGTGAAGGTGTTCTTTATATGTTCGGTCAATCGTATATCCTTCTCTAAGTAGACGCCCAGATATTTTAACGAGCTTCTGGACTTTATTGTTTCCCCGATTATTTTTATCTTCAATCTGGGGGATTTCCTGCGGCCTGCGAGAAGGACCATTTCTGTTTTTCCGGCTGCTAATCTGATGCCCAAATCGTCCAGTTGTTCCGAAATTTTGATTAAAGCTTTGTCGATATGTGACGTGTGATATCTGTTTTCTCTTTTAAATCGTCGCTTATTTTCGCTTTTTAGGCTGGTCCTGTCTGGTATTGTCTGCTCTAGCCTAGCCTTGTCTGAATTTGTCTGGTCTTGTCTGGTTTTGTCTGGTCCTGTCTGGTCTTATCTGGTCTTGTCTGGTATTGTCTAGTCCTGTCTGGACCAGACAATTTTGTGCTGTCTGGCCTTGTCTAAACTTGTCTGGTCTGGTCGAATCTTGTCCGGTCTTGTCTGTTCTTGTCTGGTCTGGTCTGGTCTTGCCTGGTCTTGTCAGGTCTTGTCTGCTATTTTCTAATCTTGTCTGGTCTTGTCTGGTCTGGTCAAGTCTTGTCCGGTCTTGATTGGTCTTGTCTGGTACAGTCTAATTTTGTCTTGTCTTGTCAGGTCTTGTCTGCTCTTGTCTGGTCTTGTCTGGCATTGTCTGATATAGTTTGGTCTTGTCGGGTCCTGTCTGGTCTTCATAGATGATTTTGGCTGCAAAATAAATATAACTATATTATGAAATATGTAGAAAGCAAAGAATTATTTGTTTTCTTGTGAAAATTAAAAAGTGAATTTAAAATTGCACACACGTAATTAATCCAAAAACCATTTTTATGATTGCTAAACATTGTTCGAGCCAACGTACACAATAATTATTTTTTCGAATAACAAGATATCCTTGCGAGACGAGGTAGAAGTCCGAATCGGATCGTTTTCCATTTCATTTGAACGCGGGAACGAACCCATTAAATAAATATTTCGAGCGACGGACCTGATTTATATATAATTGCAACGGCAACGAAAATAACATCGTAAATATGAAATCGCTGATTGTTGTTGCCGACACCTTTTGTTGTCTCTCTGATTAATTAAATACTTGCGACTCGTATGATTAAACACGTCAAAAGGTGCCGATAATTCGATAAACGGTTGCGGTCGTTTTTTTTTTATTGTTGTTGCTGTAATGTTAATTAAAACTATAAAAACTGTTAATTAAAATTCAGTAAAATTAATGGCATGTAATAAGATTTATGTAAAATATTTATGTTTGCAGATATTTGCTTGGTTTGCTTTTTGTTCATTGTTTTTAACGAAAATTATAAATATTTTTCACAGAAATTTTATTTGTTTCCTGCGCGCGAATTCAGAAAATACAAATCATTCATTTCATTCATTTCGGTCATTTGCCACAATTAGGTCCTCCATCGTGTATGCCTCTCCCATGTTGGGACATCTGAGAAGGTGGCTGTCGCTCTGAAGCCCCCCGCATTCACACAGCTCGTCATCCACAGGCATTTCCCATGTCATCCTGTTCGATTTGCAGCGCGTCACACCTGTCCATAGCCCGTTCAGTGATTTACATGTCACGTAAAAGTTTTCGCGGTGGCAGCTCATCTCTGGGTGCAATCCGCAGGTTTGGATGTTGTTCTTTCCAAAACTGTATGTGGCGTTGTTTTGGGCATGTCTGCAGTTGCTGCGTATGTTGTAGCAAGCTCTTCCTTGATTTGAGTCGTCGCCTTTCTAGTTGTTGGTCGTATGGAGTGTGCCGCCTATCTCCGACCTGATTCTGCCGCTCTGTTTCGGATGCTAATTTGCGTCTAACGCTTGCTGGGGCAGTTCCAGATAGATGGTACAGCTTCTCGATGGGTGTCGGTTTTAGGCGGCCTGTTATAATCCTGCACGTCTCGTTTAAGGCCACGTCGACATGTCTTGCGTGAAGCGAGTTGTACCACACTGGTGCCGCGTACTCGGTAGCGGAGAAACAGAGGGCATGGGCCGACGTACGCAGCACGTCAGGCTGCGTTCCCCATGTTGTGCCAGTGAGCTTCCGGATGATATCATTTCTAGCACAAACTTTGACCTTTGTATTCTGGCAGTGTTTTTGGAAACATAGTGTGCGGTCCAGTGTTACGCCCAGGTACTTTGGAGTGTCGCATGTTTCAAGTTCTTGTTCTCTCCATGTGATTTGAAACTTCTTGCGTGCGGCCTTACTTCTCAGGTGAAATGCACATACCTGGGTTTTGCTGGGGTTCGGCTTCGACTGGTTTATATCGTAGTACTGTGCCGTGTTTTATAAGGCTGTAGTTAGTTTATTCCCGACTTCTTCTAAGCTTTTACCCTGTGTGGCGATGGCTGTATCAACCGAATAGATAAAGCGACGTGTCTGTAGGTCGGTTGGTTGGTCATTTGTATATACTTTGATAAGCATAGGAGCCATTACACTTCCCTGTGGTGGGATGTTCCTCTAGTCTCTCCATCGACTCCTTTTCCCTGCAGTGTAACATCGAAGCGCCTGTTCTGCAGCAGAGTTTTTACCAATCCAGCTAGGCGAAGATGAAACAATTTCTCCACTGCTTTTTACTAAGTTCAATTGATCCGAAATCAGCATCACATCTTAAATAGGACTGCCCATTCACTAAAAAATTATGCTGAATTTCCTCAATATCAGTAAAAGAAACCACAAGTTGGCAAAATGCAGCTATCTTTATATTACGATTTTGGCCTCCGCATGCATCTGAGTACATAATTACGTTTTTGGTAGTTATATATTTTTTTAAATAATGCAGTAAACATGACCCAATTTCCTCTGGTCCTCTGGAGGCAACCGATTCGTCCCACACATACATTGCCAGAGTGGGCCATGCCCAAAAAATCGGTTTGGCCAACTCTGGTTCTTATAAGAACAACCAATTCAGTGATGTCAGAACCTGTATAGTGCTGCCATTTCTTGAGAAGGGCTCAAACTAAACATGAACCACTCTGGCTCTGACCAGAATGATTTTGGTGGTTTACGGTATCATATGCCGCTGTCAGATCTATAAAGGCTACACCGGTAATTTGCTTGCGCTCGAAGCCATCTTCAATATGTTGTGTTAAGTTTAGAACTTGGGCGCACTCAGTGATGTCTGTAGTAGGGTGGCACAGGGCTCTGTCGTGGGACCGACACTAGGGAATGTCCTTTATGACGGAGTATTCAGACTAAAGCTACCGGGGGATGTGGACTTCGTGGGCTTCGCTGATGACTTAGCACTTGTGGTGTCGGGAAAGACGGAAATGGAAACTATGTCGAGAGCAAACAGGGCCATTGAATAGGTGGACAAATGGATACAACTAAAGAAACTGAAGCTGGCACCAGGAAAGATAAAGCCTGTTCTGCAGCAGGACGTTCCTCTGGTCTCTCCATCGACTCCTTTTTCCTTGCAGTGTAACATAGAAGCACCTGTTCTGCAGCAGACTTTTTACCAGTCCAGCTAGGCGAAGATGACACAATTTATCCACTGCTTTTTGGTGGTTTACGGTATCATAGGTCGCTATGTTCAGGTCCAGAGGACCTTCCCGGTCTACCCGCTGCTTGCTCTGGTATTATGCTTTCGTCTACATTACCTGATATGCGATTCAGTATCAATCTTTCGAAGACCTTGAAGAGATAACATATCTCGTTTCTCTTTCATACTCATTACCTCTTTCAAATTGTTGTGAAAGTGAAAGTTGTCGTGCTTGTAGATCCTCGGCTTGTGTGCACTGTTCTGATATACATAGGTTTTTTGCTTACGGCGAATATTCCTGTGGATCATATTATATTTCTGTATGTTACTCTTTGCCAATCTCCTTTCCTCCATCATACCAAGGATTTCGTTAGTCATCCACTCTTTCTTCGCTTGTGTCTTTTTAAATCCTAGCACTTTCTTTGTAGCTGCTTGTATGTTTCTTTAAAACTGCTCCATTGCTGTTCAATGGTCTCTTCTATGGATGAGTTGTTTATTATGTTATTTTAGCTTTTTGCGCAATTTGTAACAACTGAGTGCCTCTATATCGTACTTGCTGGTATTGGGCCCACATGTGACCAGTTTTCCCGTAAACCTGAAGATGCCTATTAGGGTGTTATGGTCCGACCCAATTTCGGCTCCGGGGTAAGCTTCCACTCTTTTGATATTATTTTGGTATCTCTTTTGACCAGGAAGTAGCCAAATTGATTCCGGACTATCTCTCTCTCTCTATCTTTCTCTCTCTTTCTCTCTCTGTCTCCCTCTCTCTGTAGCTCTAACCCATGGTGGGTCTTGGCTAACTCAATAACTCTCCTCCATTGAACTCTGTCCATGGTTTGCTCCTCCGCTTCCAAGATATTCAGGGATCTAAGATCTGATGATATGTTGTCCCTCCATCGTAGTAGCGGTTTTCCTAGTGGTCTTCTACCGTTCGGGGCCTGTTCCCATACCAATCTAGCACCTCGTCCATCTTCCTGTTTCTTTACATGGCCGGCCCATCATAGTTTTTCCGCTTTTAACGTTCCTATAATGTCTGATTGGTCATATAGTTCTTCTATTTCCCTGTTTTTCCTACTGCGGTACTGTTGTGTAGTTTCATCCCTTATAGGCCCGTATATACAACGTAGTATTTTTCTCTCTGCAACTCAGTCTGTTTTCGTTCTTTTTTGTCATTGTCCAGGTTTGGCAGCCGTAAGTCATAATCGGTCTTATAATGGAGTGGTATATTCCTATTTTTGTCGTCCGAGATACATTTTTTGATTTAATTATTCTCTGCAATGCAAAACAACATAGATTGGCACTTTGTATACTGTTGTTAATTTCTTTGGTCATATCCTTGTCCAACGTGATAGTGGCACCCAGATATTTAAATTCTTGGACTCTTTCGAAGTTGTATTGGTCCATCGTCACATTTTGTCCTACCCTATCCTTACGTTTAGTCCTTGATGTGGTCATGTATTTGGTTTTACTCTATTTTATTTTTATGCCCATATATTCCGCTGCAGATTCTATTTTTTTTAACTCTTCTTTAACGTAACTGGTGGTGTTTCTAATGATGTCTGTCATCCGCAAAGGCCAATATAAGACGCGGGCCCCGATTTCTAAATAGCAGTGTTTCCGTTTTTTGCCTCCCACACTACCTTCTCCAGAGCTATATTAAAGAGGAGTGGGGAGATGGCGTCTCCTTGTTTCAGGCAATTATTTATCGTAAAAAAGGTTGACAACTTTCCCCCAATCCGTACTGCACTTTTTGAGCTTTCCATGCTGACCTTTGTTAAGCTGACAAGTTCACTCGGAATTCCCAGTTCCATCATAGCATTCCACAGCTCTACCCTCAAGACGTTGTCGTACGCTTCTTTGAAGTCGATGAAGAGTTGATGTATGACTTTATTGTACCCCCAGCACTTCTCCATTAGTTGACGTATGGTGAAGATCTGGTCTACTGTTGATCTTCCTTTCCTGAACCCAAATTGGTAGTTACCTAGCTGGTGTTCAACATAGGAAGTTGGCCATTCGAGTAGTACCAGACCTTATATCCCGTATTTATCAATGATAGTTGGAGTATTGTAGTTTGTCGCCCTTTTTGTGTAGGGGCACGATAACACTCTCTTTCCAACTACTTGGCATTTTCTCTTCCTTCCAAATCTGGAGTATGAGGGTGTGGAAGTATTTGATAAGAGTTTCTCCTCCATATTTGAGACACTCTTCCGGTATTGTGTCCTTACCCGGCGCTTTGTTATTTTTTATTCTCGTGATCGCCTTCGTTACCTCTTCAAGGGTTGGCTCCTCGACCAGTGGATCTGTGGTGTAGTATGTGACCGTACCTCTTCCTTGGTCCTGCTGCGCGCTCAGTAATTGGTCGAAGCAGCTTCTCCAACACCTCGTTTTTATCTGTCACTTACAAGTCCTCCGTTATCTGTATTAAGAAACATGTCAGTCCATGGTCTGCAGCCTTCTTTATTTCCGGACTATATGTCTTCCATTATCTTGAGGCGATTTCCATGTATACAGTCTCATTGGCGGTGGATTATAAAATGTAGTTTTGACGAAAAGCTCTTCTTCCGAGTAGAATTCTAACAACATTTCTCTTATTTCGTTTCTAACTCCTAGTCCGTATCTACCCATCATCCCGTCAATCGGGTCACCTGCAACTTTTGCATTAAAGTCGTCGATTATTTTACTAATTTCATTCTTTTATATTGTTCTTAATACATCCCGCAATTGCGCGTAAAATTGTTTGGCTTCGTCAATGATCTATTCTGCGGTGGGTGCGTACTCTCCTCGGTCCTATTACCCTCACAATGCTTCTACCATTTTTAAAGCAATTTTCCACTCCTCTCTGTTCTGGGATAGTTCCGCGGCCTCGTGCAGTGAGAGTCCAGTTAAGCTTCTCATTCCGTCTACCCATCGGGTTGGAGATCTTCCTCGTGACCTTCGTCCGTCGACTTTGCCTTGAACCTTTTGGTTTTTTTTTAGTTTGGTTCGATGTGATACATGTGATACATGTTCGATATGATACGTTCGATGAGTACCGGGTTTGCCAACCCTTCGAACACTTCGGCCTATTGGTAGCCTATTGTATTCTATCACATGCACTTAGGCCCAGAAAACCTGTTGTTATAGTAAATTGCGCTAATTGCCATTTTTCTCATTTGCCTTTCTGGAACAAATGGGCTGGACGCTGGCAATAGAACTCGGGCCTCTATACTCGTCAGTTAGCGCTCTAACATGAGGCCACGAGCGTCACCACTACGCCACTCGCGCCGGCGAACCTTTGGGTGCTTACACTTGTATTATATTTATGTCTATCGGCTCTCCCGCTATCTGGAGCAAAATTATTCTTTCAGATTAAGGTATGACGTTTTTAACATATTTCTTAAGTGAGTTTCTTATTAAAATTCCCATTCCGCTTCTGTGGTTAGCGTATCCGTTTCATCCGCTCCCGAGTAGTAAAACGTTGTCCCATTCTCTTGACTTATTCCGCTGTTTGCCCATCTTGTTTCGCTGATTCCCAAGATGTCCAATTCAAGTCCTTTCATCTCCTTAATTACGTTTGCGAGCTTTCATGCGGCGTACAGAGTACGCACAGTCCTAGTTCCAATTTTGTTCCTTCTCTTCAGTATGTCAAGCCGGGGGATTCTCTTGATCCTCTCTGGATCCGATGATCTAACATCAGCCCGGGACTGGAGGCCATTTTTTAGATTTTCCTGCCATAATAAAGTTTGTCAACACATTGTCCTGGGGATATCCCAAAGGATCTTTAATGCTGTGGTTTCTCGTTACCTCCTGCATCTGATTGTCGTTGGCCAATCATTGGTATTCCATTGGTATACTGCGTAAACCTCTGCGTATTCGATTACTACGGTGCCATGTATTTCCAATTATGTACTACGGAATGGAAGGATGGACTTTAACAAAGGCAATGTGTGACCGACTGGAAGGGTTCGAGATGTGGTGCTACCGCCGCCTGCTGCTAATATCATGGGTAGACAGAGTCCGAAACCCCGAGGTGCTTGCTCGTCTCCAGAAGCAACTAGAAAGCAACGTCTCGAGAAACCAAAGCACTAAAGATCCCTCGGAATATTCCCAGGACAATCATGTGTTGACAAACTTTATTATGGCAGCAAAAACTAGAAAAATGTCCTCCAGTCCCGGGCTGATGTTAGATCATCAGGATGTGCGATGAATCCCCCGGCTTGACATACTAAAGAGAAGGAACAAGATTGGAACTTGGAATGTGCCTACTCACTTTCCAGTTGCTTTTGGAGACGATGCTTACCATAAAAAAACGCAAGCTGAAATATTTTGGACACGTTATGAGAGGGGAAAAGTACCGTATCTTGCAGAATATCATATATCAATAAAATCCAAGGTAGAAGAGGTCCAGGAAGAAGACGCACGTCCTGGCTGAAAATCCTGAGAGTGGTATGGTGTCAGTTCTACTAGCCTGTTTCGTGCCGCTGCTGATAAAATAAAAATCATTATGATGATCGCCGACGTCCTCGCAAGATATAGCACTTAAAGAAGATGAATTATTGGTTCATCCGCCTTTAGGTACGATTTCTCGTTCCTGGGACAAGAAATTGTCCTTACTCTCGATAGCTCTTCCATCCGTAGATGTTGGTTATTTGAGTGGGGACTACTTATTCCGGCAGTCACTCGGTCGACAGAGCCTCGTTAGTTGTCTAGCAGGGTGTACCACGTGCAGGTGAGGTTGTCCTTTAGGCTGGAATTTGACGTGTTGCCATCACCCCTTACACCCCAAAGTTCTAACTTTCTTAAATATAACTTTCCAATTGTATGCAGTTTTAGTAGGAAATTTCAGTTTAGTTGAAGTCAAAAAACCATTTTAGATTTCATTGCTTGAATTTCAAATGATTTTTGTTGTGAATGTTCATCTTCTTCTCAACCGTATCGCTCGTCTCCGAGCATCGTGTCAATGGTATGACCTAGAGATAGTTTTAGCTTTTTGAGAGCCTACTCCAATTCGGCTTTAAGGATTTCTGGTTCTTGATCTTCTGAGTTAGGGATTTCAGGTGGGTTGTCTCCTGGTTGATCTTCGAACAAATTTTGACAGTATTCTCTCCATCTTTTTGCAACCTCTGTTTTCTCTGTTATTCTTGTCCTTGCTCGTTTTCTACATCTCTCTGATTTTGGCAAAAAGGTCTCTGGATGCATTTGTTTGATGATGGTCTTCGATTTCTCTGCATATTGGCGATATATAGCCTTTTTGTCTCCTTTACATATTTTCCTTATATTTTTGGATAGTTTACTGTAGTCTTCACGTCGTTCTTCGTTGTTCAAGCCTTTTTGTTTTAGTTCCTTTCTTTCCTTAAAGTCTCCCATGTTCTTTCTGCTGTCCACGTTTTTCATCTTTCGGGTTTGTGGTTGAATTCATTGGCCGTTTTTAACATTTCCGATTTCATCCTCTTCCAAAGTTGGGTCTCGTCCATTTGGTGTTTCCGCTGTTTAGTGTTTGGAGTTTTTCGAAAAGTCTGGTTCTATATTCGGTGTTATTGTGTAAGTGTGTAAGTGTAAACCCACCTATTTTTAGACATAGAGGGGGGTTTTGGAGTTTTCAGTTTTAATTTTATTTCTCCTATAGGTAGCTGATGATCGGATCCGCAGTCAGCGCCTGGATAGGTTTTGGTGTCTTTTTGGTATCTCTTGTTCGGCATCTTTGTGGTATCAGCAGGTAAACTATTTTATTTCTATGCCTATCACCGGGTGACCTCCACGTATATAGTCGCCGTGGGTGACGTGTGAGCATTGTGTTCATGATGGTCACATTCTTATCAGCGCAGAATGACAATAGGCGCTCTCCTCTCTCATTTCTGTCTCCAAGGCCCCATTTTCCTAATATGTTCTTAAAGTGGTCTTCGGTTGTTTGAATGGGATCAACTTTCGCCATGAAGTCACCGATTATTATTGTGATCTCTCTTTCTGGTATTCTAGCTGTTTCCTTTAGGATGTCCGAATAGAATTCCTCAATTTGATTCATTGAATGAGTCTGAGGTAGGGGCATATATTTGGAGGATGTTGAGCTTTGTAGGTGTTGTGTTAAGTTTTATAAACATTATTCTGCTGCTTACGCATTTATACTCTAATACTAATGATATGTATTTCGGGCTGATCAGAAATGCTACACCGTGTTTGCTCTCTATTTCATGTCCTTAGTAGTATCATATTTCCATTTTCTGTTCTAAAGTCGTCATGTCCTTTATAGTGAGTTTCAGATATATTTCGTAAGGCATTATTTCTCTTTCTACTATCTGTAGTTTTCCAGCTTTTAGGAGTCTTTGGACATTCCATGTTCCAAACCTCATAAGTCTTCTAAGATTGTGGCGGCCAGTAGCATACTTTCCATACGTCGCCTGGCTGGCAACGGTCGCATGGCCGGTAGTTCATTTCTCACCAGCGGACCCGGGTACCCACTGGCGCCGATTGCTAGTCGGGTCGCATGGCGATCTCTCATCCTTAACTATCATATCTCATTGTGCTCGTGGGACTATGTAATCACAGTGGGGTTCCTCTTCCTACTGTGATGGTTTGGGATGGGGTAGTTTGGTTCATTGGTAGGATCTAAGGAGTAGGATCCGATTTCCTTCCGAGACAGGGGTGGGGGAGAATCGAAGCTCGCGTGGGCAGGGACGCATCCCTGAAGTAGACCTATCCCTGCTGGGGTCGCATGGAGTGTCTACTCGCTACCCCGGTATGTCCCGGTATGTCCCGTTATGTCCATACCCGCTACTGGGGTTGCGGGTATGGTATGGTATTATGTTTAAAATTTATGGGTATGGTATTATGTTTCATATGGGAATGAAAACGAACAGTAACATACAATCGACAATTTGAAATATTTGTTGTGAAAACATTTGATATAATTAATTTGCTCTATATAGTATAGGTACATTAAAACCGTATAAATACAAATAAAATACAGAAATATTGTATTAGATTTAATAAATCTAGTAGATACAATAATATTTCAAGTATTAATTTTATTACGTAAATTAATTATTCGGACAACATATAGAATTACCAATAATACAAACCATTATAATCACAGTGCATAAGTTATGGTAATTACATTCGATCTATTCTTGCCGCAGGAAAATAGTTGGGGGCACCTCCTGCAGCTTCATAAAATTTATATAAGAACTTATGTTTAAACTGGTGGTGATATAAAGCTTGTAGCTATTATTATTAATTGGGAAAAAAATCTCGTGAAGAAGACATCCAACTTGTTATTTTTTAATGAAGAATAATTATCGAAATTAAGGTTTAATTTTCTAGTTTTAATTTTCTGTTGCTTCCTAGCATTATGTTTCAGGAAAAACTTATACAGAAAGTTAAATAATACTAGGAATAATTGATAATAATTTTGAGGATTTTTATATTTCAGTGTCATTTCTTTGCAAAAATAAGTTTTTAGAATTCTTTGTGGTACTTATGCATTAACGCCACCGCAGCCGAAATTGCATGCTCATTGTAGTGGAAAGACACAGGCGTTGTAAAAAATAATTTGCATGTGTTTTGTGAAGGGTCTGTTATATAATTAGAAAGTGTAATATTTTTTCTAATTTCGGATCAAGAGGTCGCGCTACCGCGCGATATGTTATCTGGATTTTGCCCTAATATACCTTTTTTTATATGTGGTTTGGGGGAAGCTCTACCAGCCTGTATGTGAGGCTCTCACTCACTAAACCCCTACTTCCACTTGGCTTAAAAAAGTACGCCACCGCGGTATCGCTTGCGCATTCCTTCAGGGTGCGCAGCCCGGACGGTTTTTTTCTGCCGCCCTAGTTGTTCGGGAATCTGGGCTATATAGAATTGGCTCTATAGTTTTGGTATTTCTTTTTATAGTTGATTTTTGTCCATTCGTCTTGTTCTTTTTGTGTCAGGATGTCAGGTATCATTGTCTCCGTGTATGTCTAGTCCTCTGGTGATCTCAGCATCGCGTCTACCAGTCTTTGCACTTCTAGGATGAGGCCCGTCTGCTCCTTCCATCTATCCCTCTCGGATGTCCACCTACTGCATTCAAACACAGTATGAAGTGCACTGTCCACGTCGCCGCAGTATACACACATTGCGCCACTTGCCCTTCCAAAACTATGTAGATACTCCCTGAAGCATTCGTTGTTTTGAAAGACAGTTTCTGGTCAATAGTGATGCCTGGGTACTTGACTTCTTGTTTCAGTGTGATTTCCACTTTTTTAATTTTGAATTTTATAGGTCCTATTTTCCTATTATCAGTGACAGTACAGCTTCTGTTTTTTTCAGGGGCTAGCTTAAGGTTTTTTCGCTCTAGCCATTCATCGACCTGATTTAAGGCGATGTTTGCCTTTCTCATTGGTCCTTCTTCAGTTTTTTCTGTTGCAACTAAAGCTAGGTCATCGGCGAATCCTATTATATCCACCCCCGCGGGGAAAACAAGCCTTAACACGCCATCGTATAGAATGTTCCATAGGGTAGGGCCCAACACTGAGCCCTGAGGAACACCACTATTTGACCTCATCACCGGATTCCATCTGTATTCTCCTATTTGAGAGGTAGCTGCGCACCAGCCGCAACAGGTGTGGGGTAAACCTTATGTTAGTTAGCTCTTCCATTTCTCAGGCTGCAGAGTTAACATTTTTTGTGTCTAGGGTTATCAGCGCCATCATCTTACGTGTTCTTCGTGTGTCGCTTGTGGCTTTCTCTGCCACTTTGATCATCCTCAGAATGGCAGCGACCGTGCACCTTCCCTCTCTGAACCCATATTGTCTATCGGAAAGACCTCTACCCTTGTCCAATTCCGCTTTAATTCTGGCTGGAAGCAGTGGTTCAAGTAGTTTCCCGAGGACATCCAGCAAGCATATTGGTCTGTAAGAGGATGGTTCGTCTATGGGCTTTTCACCTTTCCGGAGGAGGACCAACCTTACTATCTTCCACCTATCCGGGAATCCGCCATCTGCTATTATATTCTTCATGACTTCTAGAACGAATTTTGGTTGTCTGTTTACGGCAATATTTACAGCTTCTGATGGGAGATTGTCGGGTCCTGGTGCTCTGCCATTTCAAAAACGTTGGCTGGCCCTGTTCAGCTCCTCAATAGAAAATTCAGGAGTGTCTTTAACTTCCGGCAAAGCCCACTGTAGTTTCTAGTGCTTGGGGAAGAGAACCTCCACCACTTGTCGCACCTTTTCCATGGTCATTTTCAGATTTGGAGATCTTACTTTGAGTTCTCGGGTAGCAATGGAATATGCGTCACCCTACACGTTTTCATCTATTTTATAGCTGAGTTGACGACAGTGGTCCCTTTTAGATCTGTTGGTTTCTGTGCGCAAGTTCTTTTTTGCTGTGGCGTAAGAATTTCTGTACGTAGCTTCTATGTCTGCGTTTGGATTTCTCTTCCCTTTCCGTTGGGTTAGGTTAGGTCACTCATCTCAGCAATTTTCGCACTCCACCAGTATACCTGTATTCTTTTCGAAGGCTTTTTTGGCATAAGGATATCATTGCAAGTTTTTTGTTGTACACAGTAGAGAGCATCAGGTGAGCGGTCATTTGTGTTGTGAATTTCCTTGTCCAGCTTATTTGCGAATTTGTCCTCGTTTATATTTTTTGCGTGCCACCCCCTGCATTTTGTTGAAGATGGCTTTATTGTACCTACGTCTATACGGAATGATAGGTACCTGTGGTCACTTAGTGTTTCCCTCGTTAGCACCTGCCAGTTTTGAATTTTATGCACAAGGTCGGCCGTATCAAGAGTAAGGTCTAATATGGAGGAGCTGCTCCTGCGTTCAAAAGTGAGTGAGTTTCCTACGTTACTCACATATAGATCATAGAGTTCTGAGATCCAGTCCAAGATAATTTCTCCGCGTTTATCTGTACCTGAGCAGCCACAAAAGGAGGATTTTGCTCCGACTAGTTTGCGCTTTGTTTGGCACCGAATGTTCTGGCCGAGGGTGGATAGGGATACCTCTAATTAATGGGGGCTACTGTTTGGTGATAGATAGCAGCCATATATCACAAGTTCTTCTAGCTCGACCCATGCGAAACCGGGACCACCTTCATGTTTTAAGACCGCTAGGTCCTTGTTGCTTATAAAGATTGCCGCATCATTTTTATCATTCGTGATCCAGCCGTTCTTCATGGTTTTTTTGTTTGGTTCACTGACTATGACAATGTCTATAGTTAGTTTGTGGACGGTAGCCCTTAATAGGTCATAGGCAGCCGGGCTGCGCATGGCATTTATTTGGATTATATTAATCATTGCTCCGAGTTGTCTCGTCTTGCTTCCAATAACGCTTTTTTGAGTATTGGGCATGCTCCATTGTCTGCTCGGCGCCCAACCTGGCCACAGATGAAGCTGTGTGATTGTTTCTCACAATCCTTGGCAATAACTCGTACAGTTTTAGACGATCTTAGTCATATTTTCTTTTGAGATTTCGCTCGTTTCGCCTGCGCTAGAGCTTTTTTAAATTCCTGGCACGTTCCTGAGGTGTCCCTTCATATTACAGACTGGACAAAACATTTCATTTTTGCACTCATTTGATTTGTGGCTTTCTTGACCACAGTTATAGCACAGTTTCTGCCTGGTTACGCCGTTGCACGTACTACCATGGTGCCCATGGTGCCAAAATCTATAGCATCTCACCAGTTCGATTCCCTCCTTCACCCTGCATTGAACCCATCCAACCTCTAATGTGCCTTTCTCTAGAAGTTCCTTAGTCTGTTTCTGTGGGAGCGATACAGTCGCCACCTGGGTCTCTCCATACGCTGGTTTTATGTTTTTAATGTTTATTTGTTCTTTCCTAACCTCAATTGTGTTTATGACTGTAGCAATTATTTCTTCGCTCGTGGTAACTGTGTCTAGGTCTCTGATGTTAACGATGGTATTTTGGTTTTTTTTTCAATAGTCTGTTTGAGACCTCCAGCCTTACCTTCTTCTACTTTCAGAAGTAAATCCCCGTTATTAGTTTTCGCGGACTCCTGTAATACTTGCTCCTGAAGATTCTATATCGACTTCGTTCTTAACCATCCTTAACAGGTCAGCGTATGATTTTCCATTTGCTGTTATGAGGACTGCAACCGTGTGCCTTTTTTTCCGCTTTTCCTCCTTTTCTTTCTTGTTTTATCGTCTTATGGTTTCTATCCATTCCTCAATATTTTCATTTGGCGAGTCTCTCTTATGTGCTGGTGATGAGTAGATTCGAATTTCTACCTCTGCCTTGGCGAATGTAAATTCGATTTTTTTTTATTGTTGGCCATTCTGGGACCATGGACTTTGCAAAAGCGAGTCTATTCCTGCCTTGTAGCGTCATAAAGTTTTTGAGTTTCTGAAGGCTGCCGTACATTTTTTCTGGGTTAAGTTCGGCATCCGACTTTTCTCGCGTTACCAAGTTGTATATGTATCGTACAGTGCTGTTGATTTCTCCTGACTCTGTTGGTTCGTCGATTGAGTGCTTGGGGTATAAGAGATTGCCGGTTGTTTTTTTCTTGGGCTCCGAACAGCAGTGGTCTCGAGTATGCCTGGCATAGCGTGGTGGGCACCGCTGAGTCAGGGTGGGTGTCGTTTGACATGAACCATGCTAGATACCAGTGATGTGGGGCCAGTAGCATGTGTCCGAATCCTTCTTTTATATTTCTAAAGGCTGCTGAGGGCCAGTCTTTTGAGGCTACTTGTTAGAAAACTTTATATGAATTTCCCATCTCTATCTCGTTCCATAATTTCCTCAGGTCTCTTTGTTCGGTCGTTTCTAGGCTACTTTCATCAGTTTGCGTACTTGCGTTGTAGGTCTGCGTCTCAACGTTCTTTTTTTGCGGGTTGTACATGATTTTGTCCATATCCGTTTGTACGTCCTGGTCGTACGTTGGTATTTCTACCTGTTCCCAATTATGTGTCTGTAGCCATTCTTGGACGGAGCTTCTGTTCATTGTGTCGATGTTCTTTTTCATTTTAACTACAAAGTCCCTGATTTCTCTTTTAGTGGTCTGGTTATCAGCGGTGAGTTTATCGAAGGTACTCATTTGCTTCGTGAGTGTTTCCATTGCTTCTATGAGAGTATATGCTATGGGGCTCTCGGTTTTTCGTATCGGGTCAGGTTCCGAGCCCTTGAACGAAGTATTGAGCAGTTTCCTTTTGTTTGCGGACTCACCACCAAGGAAATTGCACATATGATGGCAGCTTTTCATATTTAGTCTGCTATGTGCAAGCAGTTTGCTGTATTCATCGTAAAAGATAGTTTTGGAGCTTATGTTGCTCCCTGCTCGGTCACAGGCGCGGCCCCCGCCCGTGTTCGCTGTCTCACCCTTGCGGGTTCTAATATAACTTAAACTAACCCTAGCTGCGGTGGCGGTAATACGTAAATACCTTCTTTGTCTAATATACAGGTAAGTTATATTTTTATTTTTATTTATATAAAATAAATTGTTAGGTTTATTTATTTATTTTGCGTATGGCATATTGAGACACAAAGCATATATATATATATATATATATATATATATATATATATATATATATATATATATATATATTTATATATATATATATATATATATATATATATATATATATATATATATATATATAATATATATATATATATATATATATATATATATGACAACAAAACTATTACAATGGGACATTTAACAAATTGGTTTTCGCCGCACTCGCAGGAGGGGCTTGCCCCATTTGTGTAAAGTATATGCACATCTGCTATGCTGGCTTCTGATTCTATTTAGCGTGCACAAGGTGTTCCTTGGTAAGTCGAAGCCTGGTGATGGGTTGGTAATGCATGGCATATAACTGTTTTGTTTCGTCGTCCATTAATGATACTAAACGTCGGTGATGCTCCATTCGTCTTCTATTGCGTTTAGTGCGGTATTGGTTGGTGGTTTTCTAGATCAGAGGCGGTTGTGGTTAGGTATCTTGTTAAACGTTTTGTACAGAGCATTTATGCGGCGCAGGCTTGTAGTTGTATCTCGTTTCGCCAAGCGAAACGTTAAAACGAGATACTTTATTTCCTGTTCTGAAAACCCTTTTGAAATTGAAAATTTTAGGTTTGTGGGATGGGACAGTGAAACGAAAATGTCTTGGGATGGGACAGGAATCCGTCCCATGGGTTGGGATCTGCAACGAGAAACTCGTCCCGTGCTCATCTCTAGTGTGTCTGTGCGTGCGATTATCGATACTCGACCAGTAGCGAATATCAGACGAGCGTGGCCGTACAATACCGAGGTTGTATAATACCGAGGGGTCATCCACTCGCCGAAATATTGCATATGTATTCGCAATTATCGTGATTTTTTGGTAATTCGAGGTACTCGAGGAAATTACTAGCATAATGCGTAATAATGTCACTTAATTATCCTAATTCTTTGGTAATACGAAGTACTGGAATAAATCACAAGCGTAATGCGTAATAATGTCAGATAATTTTTAAAATTCTTAGGTACTGCAAAGTAATGTCACGTAAAGGATGGGAATTGAAAATAATTTCTTCTAATGCCCTGAACGTTAAGCTACGTACACACGGTATAGAAAACTAGCGAATAGTCCTGCTATAGTTTAACTATAACTGTGTGACCGTTTCGCGTAGTCCAAAACTATTCATATAGTTGAACTATACGAAGCAGTCACACAGCTATAGTCAAACTATAGCAGGACTATACGTTTGTTTTCTATACCGTGTGTTGTTACTACCTATAAAGATAAAAGTGCTAGTAATAAGACGTTCGTGGCATCCTCATTAAATATTGTTCATTGTGTCTATTGTCTATTGCGTTTTCTAATTCACTGTCACTTTTATTCGTATAACTGTCTTCAGAAGTACAAATTGCTTCTGGATCATAATTCACCTTTTCATTTTCCTTCAGAGATCTAATTCCTTTTACCCGATGAATTCTATCTGATGATAGTCTGCCAGATTTAGCACTGAAAAACCAACTTATTAGGATTGATTTTAGGATTGTTTTTGAAAAATTGCCCATAGTTCTGCATACATTGTATAAGTTCATATTTGCCATCAAAGTTTCACATGCCAATTGTTCCGCAGTAATGAAATGGTGCAAAGTAGAAATGAGCATGGGACAAGTTTCTCGTTCGAAATCCCAGCTCGTGGGACGGATTCCTGTGACTGTCCCATCCCATCACATTTTCGTCCCACTGTCCCATCCCATAAACTTAAAATTTTCGTCCCGTCCCATCCCATCCCGGTCGCGCGGCCCTTCCCATTCATCCCATTTTCCCATGCCTACAGCAAACTTTCTTTTCGGTTCAGACTCTCTTAATTCATTCGAATTTAATGTTTCCCTAATTTCTTTATCTGAGACTGAGTAATCCTTTTTCGTCACAATCGGATCGTCGTGAAAGACTTTTCAGGAACAACATCGTTATCACAGAAATCTCCTGGGCTGGACATATTATGGAAGATTTGCGCATTGGCACGATAAGCAATTAATTATGCACGTAAACTCGATTTACTAGATTATCAAAGCTCGTCCCACTCCGTACCATACAAAACTGTCGTCCAAACCACTCATACCATCCCACGGGACATCCACATGGGATCGGATAAGTCGATGTGATCCCATGCTCATCTCTAGTACAAAGCATTTTTTTCAGTTGATCCTGATACCGATTTTCTGCTTTTAATTTTTCCGTTCAGTTTCTTGTGAAGGAGTGCTTCAACATTTCAAAAAATCCTGTGATATTTTCTGTGCTAAATGATTTGAATATTTGTGTGTCACCAACGATATTTATATTAGCTGAAATTCTGCAAGGTCTAAGGTTTTTTTTTTAATTGCGCTTTGTACTGTTTCACAAGTTTGAAAAAGTCAGTTATTTTATATTGCGTAACGTCAACAGTATTTATTACTTTACATCGTTTCCTGTTTCTGAAGAAATATATTTTTTGCGGCAGAATTACCATTGTCTTTAAGAGCTTCCTCGGAAGCTTCTCTCAGAGCTTCCCCAGTAAGAGTTTAGTATAAGCTTACTGTCACTTTTACTGTAGTGAGGACGTAATACGGATGTAATGCGAATATATTGTGAACGTAATTCAGGGAATGCAACGGTAATTCAAGGAATCCAAGAGTACTTTGTATAATGTAGTGTAATACTTACGTACTGCCAAGGAATGCAAGTAATGTGCAGTAATGCATCTAAATATTAACATGTATTGCAAAAGTGGATGACCCCTCGTATAATACTGAACACGGAACAATTTTGTCGAACGTTTTTGCTTGTTTTAAATAAACAGAAATACATTGCATAGCTCGTGATACCTACCACCCCCTATATCGCCCCCCTGGCTAACTACCGCCCCCTATATCGCCCCCTGGTTACCTAGCGACCCCCAAAACGACGTCATCGTTCACTGGGGTGCGATATCGCCCACTTTGAGAAACGCTGATGTACATCTTACCTAAACACAAACTATCAATGTCGGAGAAAACTCCACCCTACATTAATATGAAATTATATAATACACTGCCAAGTTACATAAAATTGATGACAAACGTAAATAAAATCGCAAAAGAAATAGAGACTATACTCGGAAAAATAGAAAGAACACTACGAGAAGATCAAAATCAAGATAATACTTGAGATTTTCTCAAAACTAAAAACCGATACATTTCATTAAGAGTACATTGTGAGCACTTGTATATATATATATATATATATATATATATACACACATATATATATATATATATATATATATATATATATATATATATATATATATATATATATATATATATATCCATGGGTGTATTTATTTAGTACATTAGCTGTAACATGACAAATTATTTTGAAATTTACGAAATGTTGATAAAATTCTATATTGGAGGGTCAGCAGACAGGACTGGATAAAAATGTCTAATTGCAAATAAGACAGGAACAAATAAAGAACAAACGAATAGGTCAACACAGACTGAAATAACACACAGGGAGCTTAAACATTATGAACGAGATAGACAAGGCCAAACGGATTCGAAAAGTTAAACAAGTCTAGATAGGCAAAACATACAGGGAGCTAGCGATACCGGACATGACAGACAGATAAGACTAGATCATAAAACATTGAAAAGATAGCGTGCAAAATATATTGATCAATTTGTGATCTTCTTCTCGTTTAACTGGAATGAAGCTATGAGATCATTAACCTAAACTATGTATCATACTTCTATAAAAACAAACTAATTCGTAGTTACTTGTTGTGCAGAAACTGCAAATTTAATCGATTCCCTGAAAAACATTAATTTTATTTCCCCAAATTGACTAATTCACAAATTAACCGATGAGTTTATAGTCGACTCAACCACAAAATTTCTGATGATACAAATTAAACGACCGAAACAAAACATAAAAATATTAAATGTGTGTTTACCAAAATCAAGCGCGACAGATTACAGAAATTATTAACAAACTAAATATATGCGAGTCCTCTAAATTAAGTTTTAACTTGCCAAGCGAAACGTTAAAACGAGATCCTTTATTTCCTGTTCTGAAAACCCTTTTGAAATTAAATTTCATATTATTGATGCGTAATAAAATCCGGGTTGTATTGTGTTATAGGTAGCTCTTGAGACGGTTTCTGCAGACATTGTCCGACCTCCAAATGCCCTCCAAAAGAAAAGAATAGGGAGCGAATAATAAGAAAAAAAATTGTTTATGTTGTGTGTGCTACATGTTGCTAAACACTCTTCAAGGTTTACTGATTAGACGGGTAAAATTGTAATTAGCTAGTAAATAAATTTTCCCCCTTACTTAGGGTTTTCTTCTTGGAAAATAATTCTGCGATAAATGCAAGTCATTTGCTGAAAAATGTTTCAAATATATAAGTTTTGAATTTATTATTAGTTTTTTTTATATTTGTATTTTTTGCATATTAATATGTTGAAACTGTGGGAAAAAATTGGTTTCGTCCTTGTCGCCTCAGACACGTCTGGGTTTCATGTGGTATTGTTCCGTGCTTTGCCTGCTGCCGGTCTTGAAAGTCTAATTCACATTCAAAATAAATAATAAATACAAATACCGGTCCGCGACGTCTGAATGGGACAAAAGAGTTTTTACCGTGTCGGACTAGTTATAGGGACAAGAAAAGAAATGCGAACGTCTGTGTATGGCGAATAATTTTGGGGTCACCCCGAAAAAAGGCTTACGCAACCCCCTCGAACATGTTTTCGGGTCGAAGACAGTCTGGGAGACTAATTTGTAAGCTTTTATTGCATGTGAGACATTATTAACACGATGGACAAATGGAAGGGAATTATTTTTTCCAAGTAGAGTTTAGTTTTTCCGCGTCGTCATTATTCCTCAATCTGTTTTCCCCTGTTTTGTTTTTTATAAATGGCTATTTAAATAATATTTTCACATTTCTAAGCAAAAAATAAAATATGATAAAAGTTTAAAAACGAAAATAAATCAACGTTTCACCTAAACTAAGCAGAAAATTGACTCATAATTTAAAAGTATTTAACTCACAAATGCTGCATAAATTATTCAAGAAATTATTTATCAATTTCGATTAAGAGACCAACACATGCAGATTTACTTGAACTACTAAACTTTTCCCTACACAATATTTTCCCTCTCGCCATTATTTTTCAATTTACCCCATTTTGATTTAGGGCTATTTATAAACACAATTTGTATAATATTCACCTTAGTTTCAGCAATCATTTAAATTTAAAAGTAAAATATGGGAAAAAATTTATAACTACACGTTTAAACGAAATTGATTAACTTATTTCATACAAAACCCTTCAGATAATTTAAATAATTCCAACAAACTTGAAACTTAATTGTTGACTTTCTAATTAATTCATTATTAATATGAATAACTATAGAATTGGTAAGACCATACTTCTTCTTCTTTGCGTGCCTTATCCCTTCGGGATGTTGGCGATCAACATAGCAATTTCCGTTCTATCTACAACCTGTCTGAAAAGTTGTGTGGAAGTTTCCTTTTGAAGGTTTCCTAGCCACGAGTTTCTTCTTCTACCTGGTCCTCCGTGTCCATCTACTCTTCCTTGCAGAACCAGCTGTAGTAAGCGGTATTTCTGGTATCTCATTATATGGCCAAGTTAGCCAGTTTTTATCTTCTTGATTATGCTCAGAACTTGCCTCTGTGTGCCTATTCTTTGCATTACCACCTCATTCGTTATGTGATCCCGCCAGGATGCGCGGAGCAGCGATATATACCCAGAGCTCGAACGCCTCTATCTTCCTTTCTGTTGCTTCCGTTAGCGTCCATGCTTCTGCGCCGTACAACAGAACAGAGAAAACGTAACACCTGATCATTCGGACCTTTAGTTGTAATGTCAGGTCGCTGCTGCATAGCATTGTTTTGAGTTTATTAAATGTCGATCTAGCCTTCTCTATTCTGCAGTGCAACTCTACGGAGTGCTCCCATTTGTCGTTGACCATAATTCCCAGGTAAGGCTACTTCTCTACTCGTTCGATGATCTCTCCTTCTAACATCAATACGCTGGGATCTGGAGCATTTCGGCTTATTAGCATGTGTTTTGTTTTGCTTTTGTTGAGCTTGAGGCCATATTCCGCGCTAGTGGTGTGAATCTTGGCCATTAGTTCTTATAAGCCTTCTAAACTGCTAGCAAGTACGATGGTATCGTCGGCGTATCGGATGTTGTTTATAAGCTCCCCATTCATCTTGATACCTTCGCTGGTGTCTTTGAGCGCTGCTTTGAAGATTTTCTCCGAATACATTTGAGTTGATTTGGTTTGAATAAGGAAGACCATAAGTCGCTAGACTGCTAGTTTGTGCTGTAATATATTTGTTGATATTTTATTAAATATTGTACATAATATAGATGTAATAAAGTAAAGTAATAAGTGATCCAATAATGCCAAATTTTTGCTTTGTAAAATGTGATATTAAAATAAAATTTCCTCAAAGGGAAAACTTAATTGAGAGAAAACGCACAACTGGAGTTAATTAAATACTGAAAACGACTGATATTAACATGAGCGACTTTCACACTTTCAGCTTAATTTCGCTTAAACTGCGACTAACAAAAGCAAATAATCATAAAAATGAAAAATAAATATTAAACGAATTTAAGGATTTAGGCGTTATATAAAAACTAAATTGGATATTATAATTGAATATGGGGTGTAAGGGGTTATGAGAACATCATGATAAACCAAAAGTCAACCTCGCCTGCCCGCGGTGCACCCTGCTATATAACTAAAGAGGCTATGACGTCTGAATATTGACGGGATAACCATAGAATCACAGGACAGGAATACCCGGTGGAAGAATAAAGATTGTCCACCTGAGCTCTCAGAAGGAAACCCACCCAAACGATGCATGTTTGATTGCCGCTGGATGGCAGTCCCATCATCAAACTAGGGTGCGGTGGACTAATAACCTGCCAATCTTAAACTCTTTATTAACGAAACCACTACAGATACTAACCGGACGGATTCTAAGATGACGACTTTGGCGCATACAAAAACTCGGACACGAATAGGAATATGGAACATTAGAACCCTGCTGGAACCATCGAGACTTGCACAAGTGGTCCGCGAAATGACAGGATACAACCTGGAAATCCTCGGCCTTAGCGAAGTAAGATGGCATGGGTTTGGAGAACAAAATACAGCGAACGGCGGAGCGTTCCTGTACTTAGTCAAACCACAAGGCTAACACCATGAGAGCGGAGTTGGCCTACTACTAAGCAAAAAAGCCAGTGAACGATATAATTATTGTTGCCCGTTTCCACACAAGGGTTAGAAGCATAAGTATCATCCAATGTTACGCACCAACAGAGACAAACCCAATTGAGGCAAGGGCTACGTTCTACGAACAACTGTCTACCACCTTACACTCCATATCAAAGGGCGATATAATCATACTAATGGGGGACCTAGATATTAAAGTTGGTTCCGACAGCACCAACTTAGAACAGGCAATGGGTAACTATGGAATTGGAACGGTAAACGAGAATGGGGAAATGCTGGTCGATACGTGCTTGAAACACAACCTGATAATTGGCGGCACGCTCTTCGCGCATAAAAGGGTACACAAGACTTGGATATCTCCTGACCAGCGTACAAAAAAACAAATTAAAAAACAAAAATAAAAAGTGGAGAACATCCCGTATATTTGTGGATGATGCGCTCCACAAGTATGCGCAAGAGGTTGCCTACGCTCTTGGAGAGAGTACGGCATTTCAAGAAGAAGACGATTGTATGTTGAACGGTGAGAAACAAATGAGGTGCAGATATGGCAAGCGACCATTACCTTGTCGTTGGCACGCTTAAACTAAACTTAGCAACACCAAAAAGACAAATTACGTTAGCTGCTAGCATAAAATTCGATACAGAAAAGCTTAAAGCAACCGAAGTACTAACCAGTTTCAAGACGCAACTGCAAGGAAATACCACTAACATGACAGGGGAAGATCGTCGAGAATGGAAAGCAGTCCACAAAGTATTGCTAGATACTGCCGACAAGACCTTGGGTAGAAAGCAAAGGAACAGAGAGGAGTGGATCTCGCAGCAAACATGGAAACTAATCGAAGACAGGAAGGCAGCAAAAGCCCTGATCAATCAAAACCCTAACCATGAAGAGAAAGCCGAACTGACTCGTAGCTACTGGAACACAAACCGCAAGGTAAAAAGGAGCGCCAGAAAAGACAAACGTAGATGGGCGGAAGATCTCGCAGCGAAAGCCGAAGTTGCAGCAAGAAATAACAACACAAGAAAACTTTATCTCATAACAAAAAAACTCGCAAATAAAAACTTCAAAAGAGAACACCCAATAAAAAATAAAGAGGGACAATTGCTGAGAAACAAAGAAGATCAACTTATAAGATGGCAACAATACTTCCAAGAAATATTTGGACAGCCGAACCCGGAAGAAAATGATGTCGAGGACGGCATACATCCTCCTCAAGACCATCAAATAAATCTCCCAGTCAGGAACGTGAATCCTAACCCACCTAGTAAAGAAGAAGTCAGAACTACATTAAAGAACCTTAAAAACAACAAGGCCGCTGGACCAGATAACCTTCCGGCAGAAATACTTAAAGCAGACCTAAAGGTGGTAACAAAATTGCTCCACCGGCTAATAGTAGATGCATGGGAGTCGCAAAATGTGCCACATAAATGGAAGGAAGGATTCACAGTCGTTCTCCCCAAAAAGGTGATCTTACAGACTGCGGCAATTGGAGAGGGATTACAATTTTAATTAGACTATCCATCTCCATAGAGTCCAGTCTGCGTCAGGAACAAGCGGGTTTTCGCCCAAATAGATCCTGTGTCGATCAAATTAACACAATGCGAATCATCATAGAGCAGTCCATGGAATGGAGGTCTACAATATACGCGGTCTTCGTCGACTTCCGTAGGGCCTTTGATAGCATCTATCATAATGCAGTCTGGAAAGCGCTAGAAGAAAACGGGGTACCGGAAAAGATAATAAACCAAGTAAAGAAACTATACCGGGACGCATCCTGCTATGTAAAACACCAAACTGCTAAGAGCAGCGACATTACCATCAGCTCGGGAGTCTGACAGGGCTCCGTACTATCGCCCTTACTATTTAACATTCTGTTAGACTCAATAATGGACAAAGTAGTGTCAAAAAGTGAGGGCATTAGATGGACGTTAAGCTCGTTCCTGGAAGATCTGGACTACGCAGACCCACGCCGAAATGCAGAGAAAACTCGACCGTCTCTTCGCAGAAGCATCCAAAGCAGGTTTAAAAATCAACATTGGCAAAACCAAATCGGTTAGAGCCTCCATACCCGCACCTTCCGCATTTATGACGAACAAATAGAGGATGTAGATGAATTCACGTACCTGGAAAGCATAATTACTAATGAGGGCGGTACCACCACCGATGTCGCATACCGAATAAAAAGGGCCAAACAGGTATTTGGTATGTTCAGGCCGGTCTGGACCTCCAGACTCTATTCCACACGAACAAAACTAAGAATATTCAACTCAAATGTGAAATCCGTCTTGCTGTACGGGTGCCAAACATGGAAAAACTCCATAACAATAATAAATAAGCTTCAGATATTCATAAACAAATGCCTACGAAGTATACTGCGCATTTTTTGGCCAGATACAATACGAAATGTAGACTTAAGGCACCTGACTAACCAACTAGAGATACAAAAAGAAATAAAACACCGCAAGTGGAAATGGTTGGGCCATGTATTGAGGAGAGACGAAGGAAACATCACTAAGCAAGCGTTACAATGGAACTCGCAGGGTTCTCGCAGAAATGGACGTCCAGCTAACACAGGGGCGGATCCAGGATTGTCATTTGGGGGGGGGCTTGACCCCGCTGAGGGTAGGTAAACTAAAGGCTAGCAAAGAAAACACTAAAAAACACACGTTGTATTTTGCTTAACGCATAATATGTCTCCTCGGATAATTTTTGGCAAAACTTCGATAGGTTGTAGATTTGCAGAGATATCTCGGTGAATATACATGGAAGCCAAACCAGTTTACCTTGGGTCGTTGTCATACGAAGGTACGCTATCGTTGAATAGAAGCCAGATATCTTGCACTTTTCAATGACGGAGAAGTTCTGTTGATTTCTTCAAGGAACTGTACGATAGGTTCAAAGAAATCTTTGAATTAAAGGAGCGCATCATGCCTTTGAACCCAGCGTGTATCACTAAGACTTTGCAACTTGACTCTTTTCATCTATGGCTATTTTTTAATGATATCGGCGCCCACGTTATAAAACGTAAGGGCCCCCTTCCCTTGTGTCCAAGACCTAGACACCACTCACTGGTATACGTAAAGGGAGGAGACCTAGGTCCTAGTTAAGCGGTTGCGCCAAAAAGAAGAAGAAGAACTATGACAATATATTTTCCGATGAGTTCACTTTGATTTGCCACGGAAGAACTCGGATGCTTTTGGGGGGGGGGGGGGGGGCTGGAGCCCCTTAGCCCCCCCCCTGGATCCGCCACTGAGCTAACACGTGGAGCATAGACGCAGAATTAAAGATCGAAGGAAAAACGTGGAACGAGGTGAAACGCCTCGTTCAGAATAGAGTCAGATGGAAGGTTTTTGTAGAGGCCCTATGCTCCGCGTAGGAGTTAGAGGACAACAACAACATAATTTTATATAAAATTCAATTAGAAATTTTATAAATTTATAAAAAATTAAATAAAAACCAAAATAAAATAAATTAACAAAAATTAAATATAAAGTCGTTCTATACATTTCAGTATTTAAAGATCTTTAATCCGCTACTTCCACAAAGAGTCAAACTGATGAATTAGATATCAATATATGCAATAATTGATTAAAGCAGAGTCGCTTTTGAACAATCCAAAAGTTTTCCTTGAAGTCAACCGCATGTGTATTAAACTTGCTTACAATTTTGTTTAACAATAAGTAGTTTCCGAAACCGCGATTCCCACAAATCATTTATTAACTGAAACCTTGGGCGACCGATTTCTGTGGTCTCTCAAATAACTCACCAAAAATAATAAAACAAAAGCGTACATAAATTTGTTATTAACGTGCATTCACTGCAAAATTGCAATAACAATACCGATTCCATTTCGATTGCAATATATTTCATTGAAATGCATTTATAATGAAATGTAATTAAATTGCTGCAATTTTACGAACTAACATTTATATTACCAAAACAAATTGCATTAGACTACTCTTAGTTTTAGAGTAATTTTGTCTACTTTTGTCTGTCTAATCATATCTGTCTAGTCTGTATAGTCTTGAATGTATAGTCTTGTCTGTCTGTGTCGTAGTCTTGTGTCTAATCTTCTCTGATTAGTGTTCTGTATCTATTCTTAAGGCCGATCCAGACGCTCCGTTTAGCACAACCTTTGTCTGCGCAGTGCAACACGTTGCAGATAAAACTTTGCAGGTAGATAGGAAAACTGCGCAGTTTTGAAAACGGTGGGGAGACGGTACAGTTGCAGCGATAACTGAGCTAAAGAGCATAGATATCCATGAACTGTGCAGACAAGTCGGCGCATGTAGACGGTATCTCCGTTTTCTGATTCATTATGTTTAAAAATGACCAGACTAGTACCTCCTCCATGACAATTTCACTAAAACTGTAAAAAATATACAGATATATCTGCAGCGTGTGGAGACTCTACAAATTGCAACGTTTTCATTCCGGCTTAAGACTGCGCAGACAAAAGGTTGTGCAAAACGGTCAAAGGTCTGGGCCGGCCTTTACATATCTAGTATTCTATGTGTTCTAACTTCCTTAATCATTTGTACCTTTTCTTTCTTCCTAGTTCTGTCTCTCTAGCCTTGACTGCATAGTCTGGATCCTTGTTTTATACTAGTTTCCCGCTTGTCTATACTAGTTTATCTTCGTAGTGTTTGTGTTATAATAAATTAGTAATTTGATATATTTATGGAACAAAACATTCCTTCTAAGAAGGTAAAGCTGATATAAAAAATCTAACAGCAAAAAAATTGTAACCTTCGCCTTAGCCTTCATGTGCATCAGCATCAACAGATGTTTGCACAACGCGGCGATCATTGAAAATTATTTAAATAGTTTTAGCATAGGTCATGTAACTTTTTATACAATTTAGTTGAAATATATTTTGGCTTTCTATTAGATAATTATGTGCATTTTTTCTTGCCGCTTTGTGCGGAGACCTTCGGAGTTTAACCATAAAATATCTTAAATCTGTCTCTGGAAACAATAGGTTTGTTTATAGTATGACCAATTAGTTTTGCAATAGCCTTGTTTAGATTTAGTTATATAATAGTTTTAAACAATATATTTGTATATTAGTTGTAGATTAATAATTGAGTATACAGGGTGTTAGGTAAACATACGGCAAAAATTGAAGGGGTTATTCCTTGACCTATTCTAAGAATATTTTGTGCTGTGATGATTTTTGAAAAACCCCTCTGTTTCGAAGATACAGGCTGAACAAAGTTTGCGACAACCATATTCGATATTTGTTAAAATCATTAATGTAATTAAAAGTATGGCATGCGACAATAAGTTTATCAAGTACAAAAAGTTAATGAGTCTATCAAGTACGAAATATGGTTGAGGATAACTTGGAACGGCTGTTTTATCTACTAACGTACAAATGCTTCCATTTGAATACGTCTCGTCAGTGATCATCACCTGTATCGATCGCATTTGTTTACATTGAGTGACGTTTGGCTGTTTGACGTGTCTTTAATAGTTAGCAAAGTCCTCTACCAGCTTGTCACAAAAAATCCAGACGCCGCCACCGATCCAAAGGACCTCTTTGACTGTACTACGGCGCTAAGGACCACCATGGAGAAAAACGGATAAAAAAATCTGGCGATCCCTAAGACGAGAACCGAGGACTGGCCCATGACAAAAAAAATGCTGGAATATATAATTCGCTCGCTCGGATATAACTATTAGAGTCTACTGCCCCCAAAAACCGCAGCCTGCTATGGGAACGACCCAGGCACAGCAGTCCACTTGGTCCGAGATTCTATAAAGAGCTCCGCAACCCTCAACCACGGGTCCTCCTCCAAGGACAAACGACAGAAGAAGGACCACAGAGGCCGATGGCAGAGGCGATGATTATCATACAATCCGATGGAAGTGCCTACACAGACCTACTAAAAATGGTGAGGGCAGAGGTCGACCCCAACCTTCCAGGAGTTTCGATAACTAAAGTCAAGAAGGTGGCTAAAACAGGGGACCGATACGAACGCCAAGATGACTGACAGGTATTTAATGTATGAACTTGCTGATGGCAATTCATACAAGCTAGGTGGTCACAGCGACGTGGTGGTGAACGCGTCCGCTTGCCAAGCATGAGATTCCGGGTTCAAACCCCGGCCAAGCTGGGAAGATTTTTCACGGAGCTATGCTGTGGCCACCTCGTGGAAAGCAATTGCAAACTACTACGGGTAATTCTGCCAAGAAAAACCTCTTAACTAGAGCCGTTCGGAACCGTCTGGGCGATAAACTGAAGGTCCCGTATATTTGTGGACGATGCGTTCCACAAGTATACGCGAGAGGTTGCCTACGCTCTTGGAGAGAGTACGACATTTCAAGAAGAAGACGATTGTACGTTGGACGGTTTCCTAGCCGTAATATCCCCGACCGAAAAATCTTCGAAAACATTCATCGACGTCTTCGTGAAACTGGCACATTAAAAAAAGGAAGTCCAAGAAGAATTATAAATTATAGTAAGACCGGTACAACTGGAACGGAAGGACATGATAGAAGAAGATTCAAGTTTCTGGAGATGATAGAAAAAGATTCAAATACTTTGAATGTAAATCATTGGAGACTTTGGAAAATTCTTAATAGCAATACGATACCTCCATACCACATTCAACGTGTTTAGACACTACTACCTGCTAATTTGCGTCCACATATTGCGTTATGTGAATGGCTTTTGCAAAAAATTTGCTCTAATTCCTGACACAGATTCTTTTTACCGATGAAGCCCCGTTTCTCAAGAAATGCAATAAGGACTATTCCTAACAAGTGTGAGCAGATCCGCATGAGGTATGTGAAGATCGATTTCAACATAAGTTTTTTTGAATGTTTGGGTTGGAATTGTGGGTGACTATTATCGGGATATTACCGGGACCGGGATCAGTACTCCACCTCGGGACTGCTTTAGCATTACTTCAAAGTGGTGATCCTTTCCATCACGGCTGGCCGTTCCTGGACAGCAGCCTGACCTTTCTTTCATCTTCGTCTTTTGTTCGAAGTGTCGTGGCACACATCGTTGCCACGAGTTGTCCTCGCCTTTAATCATCAGCTGGCCCATATTAGAGGAGATGATAGGCTCTCCCACCGCCCGCTCTGTTGTAGTTCTGATTTCAGCCCATTGCGGGCATTCGAAAGTAGTATATTCAACTGAGTCTGTCCTTTGGCAGTATCTGCAGCTGTCACTTTCAGCCTTTTCAGTCCTTTTAACATATGAGCCAAAGCTTCCGTGTCCGCTCAGCACTTGTGTTAAGTGCTAGTTAACCTCGCCATGAGATCGCTTCAGCCATGGCTCAATTTCTGGGATGAGAGTTCTGGTCCAGTTCCCTTCCTTGGCGTCGTTCACCGTTTCTGCCATCTGCCCATGAGTGCACTTCTGTGTCGAGCCCTCCCTTCTGTATTTGTGCCTTGGTTGCTGGCCCGTTCCTCAGCCATTAGGTCAATCGGCGGGATTGCCGCTATGACTTGTAGCTCCACATTTGACACTGTGCGGTAAGCGCAGCATATGCATATTAACATGCTGCGTTGTGTTTTTATGAGTCTGTTTTTGCTTGTGGCTGCATGTAGCGATTCCGCCCAGGCCGGTACAGCGTAAAGGAGGATGGAATTAACGACCTCATTTAGTAGCCTTTTTGAGTGCATATTTGGGCCATTTATTCTGGGCATCAACTTACGAAGTGCTGTACCTACACGTTCGGCTTCCACTGCTACATTTTGGACATGCCTGCTCCAAGAAAGCCGCTGGTCGATATGGACGCCGAGGTATTTCATTGTCGGTGTCGCGGGAACCAGCCTACCAATTATGTTGACAGACATGGGTTCAATCCTCTTGCGGCCCGTTAGCGCAACGACCTCAGACTTTTCTGGAGCTATTTGTAGTTCGTTTATCTCCATCCATGTATGTATCGATTTTATTGCAGATTCGGCCATCGCTACTACAACCTTCTCGTTTGTGTCAACTGACACAACAATTAGGTCGTCGGCAAATGCGAGCAGTCTACAGCCTCTCAGGTCGTTCGTTTTTACCATTTCCAAGATGCCATCGTATAGGATGTTCCACAACAGCGGCCCGAGAACCGACCCCTGGGGAACAGCGCAAGATACCGGTCTTATTTTTTCATCTATTTTTAGGGTCCTGTCCGTAAAATAGCTTCTGATTAAATCAATAAGATAGGCAGAGACCCTTTTCCGTCTAAGTGCATCCACGATTTTCCGCCAAGGCACAGTATTGAATGCATTTTTCATATCTAGCGCGACCGCTAAGCATATCTTTCTGTGTCTTCTTTTTCCCAGGGTAGCAAAACGGGCAATCTTCATCACTTCCTGGATGGCGTGAGTTGTCGACCTTCCCTCTCGGAACCCATATTGGAATGTTGATAGTCCCCCATGCAGATCGAGTTCCTGGCTTAATCTCGTGGCTATTAATCGTTCGAAGAGCTTGACGATGGTGTCTAGTAGGCAGATTGGGCGAAATGATGTAGCGGGGGGCTTACCAGGTTTAGGCACCAGGACCAGTCTGGCCTCTTTCCAGCTTTGGGGGATTTTTCTTGTGCGGATGAGGGCGTTAAACATATCTGCAAACAGCTCCTTTTGCAGGGTGGCAGCCAGCCGTGTCACCTCCGCTGGAATGCCATCTGGTCCTTGAGCTTTGTTGGATTTTATTCTCTGGTCTGCTTCCGCGATTTCTTTGCTTGTAATTTCTGGTGGTACAGTCTCCCCAGATTCCATCTCCCAGGAAATCAGTTGCCTTTGCGGAAACAGCTCTTCAGCGGCTTTAAGTTTGCTCTGCGTGTTCAGATTCGGCTTGGTGCGTATGCCCATTCTTTTATACACTATCTTCTAACCGTTTCCGCAAACATCGCCATTGACAGCCTGTATGACATTTTCCCAACAAGCTAACTTTGCTTTTTTAATGCTGGTCCTCAGCTCTTTCCTTGCTTTGGCGTATATTGCATGGCTGTTTTCTAATTGTAAAGGTTCTACATTATGAGTTGCTTTAAGTCTTGTCCACGATCTTTTTTTCCGACGCAGGCTTTCCGAAGAGTCGCGATTTCCTGGTTCCACCAGTAGACTGCTTTTCTTCGGTTCTGTCCAGCTCTCGATAGGACGGCAGCACATGTTTTGGATAAAGCCGCAGTGATTGTAAGCACATCGGGTAGCGCTATCTTGTTAAGCTCCAACTGGAGAATTTCCTAGACTGCGTCCTCTTTATGGGGTTTATACCTCCACATGTTTGCTGTGCTCAAGTTTGCCATCAGTGATCGTTGTTGCCCGGGATTTATGACGAGATCAAATGTGATAAGCTGGTGGTCGCTCAGTGTTTCCTCCTATCCGTCAAGTCCTTTCAAGTGGAGAAAGTCACATCTATTGTGCATTGGCCGTTGCCGCGAATGAATGTGGCTGCGCTGCCCGTGTTGGCAGTAACAAGGTCGAGTGATGCTAGCCAGTCCTTGAGGATGGATCCTCTTGCATCTTCGTACTTGGACCCCCAGAGTGGGCTTTTCGAGTTGAAGTCTCCAGAGATGATCTTTGGGCCATTTTGGTTTCGGATAGTCTCAGAAAGTTCGTTTAGGTCCTCAAATTCGCTCTTAGTGATGTTTGGTGACACGTAGCACGAATAGATTGTGACACCCGCTACCTCGCACCAGGATGATCCATTGCCGCTACCGTAGGTTGTTGGTATGTTGTTGTACACTCTGACGGCGGTATCGGCCTGGGCATCTACTGCCCAGGCGTTGTTCCTCACGTGATGTATATTTGGCTCCGTTACTAGTAGCACGTCAGCTTTGGACTTGGATCTATTTCGATAAAGTGGGTCCTGGGCTTCGCGGCATCTATTTAAGTTAAGGTGGAGGAACTTGATCAATTCTGTTTGTCGGTCGGGCGCGTCTTGCTTCCGCTAGGGCTTTTCTGAAGGCGGGGCAATTTCTCGAGTTCGACCGATGTCCATGGATCTCACATACAGGGCAATACTCTTCGCCCTTGCAGTCCTGCGCAATGTGTCCTTCCTGTCCACATCGGAGACACATCTTCAGCCTGTTGGGTCCAGTGCAGTCCCTCGCCAGGTGTCCATACAGCCAGCACCTGTGGTTTACATTTTGTTACCAGCACATTTCGTTAGGTTGAGTCTCCTTTGGATTTTGCACTCGAGCATTCCTATGATGATCTTACCTCTTTTGATAAGGGTGTTTGCATGCTCCTCCGGCAGTAGGACAGTTGCAGCCTGACTCTTGCCATAGGCCGGTCTCAGGCTACGAATCGTTATTTCCAGGTTAGAGTCGCCTAGCGCGCTTTTTATTGCGCTTGTGATCTCGGCCTTGGTCGTGACAGCGTCCATTCCCTTTATGTGGAGAACGGTGTCGTCAGAAATGACACGTATGTCGAGATCCGGGCGCTTTCCTTTAATGTGGTCTCTAAAGGTCCGACCATTTTTACCTCTTACTTCCAGGAGGAGGTCCCCTGTTTTAGCCACCTTCTTGACTTTAGTTATCGAAACTCCTGGAGGGTTGGGGTCGACCTCTGCCCTCACCATTTTTAGTAGGTCTGTGTAGGCACTTCCATCGGACTGTATGATAACGGCCTCTGTAGTCCTTCTTCTGTCGTTTGTCCTTGGAGGAGGACCCGTGGTTGAGGGTTGCTCTTTTTAGAATCTCGGACCAAGTGGACTGCTGTGACTGGGTCGTTCCCATAGCAGGCTGCGGTTTTTGGGGGCAGTAGACTCTAATAGTTATATCCGAGCGAGCGAATATATGTTCCAGCATTTTTTTGCCATGGGCCAGTCCTCGGTTCTCGTCTTATGGATCGCCAGATTTTTGTATCAATTTTTCTCCATGATGGTCCTTAGCGCCGTAGTACAGTCAAAGAGGTCCTTTGGATCGGTGGCGGCGTCTGGATTTTTTGTGACAATCTGGTAGACAAACCTGGCTTTGGTGGTCATGTCTCCCTTATCGTTGGGAATGCCGATGGAGTGTCTCAAGTAAACGACTTTACCTGGTTCTGGCTTCTGCTTGGCTGTTTCTTCTGGCCCGTATATTGTTGTCAGAGTTTTTGGCACCCTCTGGTCCGGGTTTAGGTTCGTGTCGACAAACCAGGCAATATCCCACTCCGTGGAGGTTTTAAGGGCGTTTCCGTGCCCTTCCTTGATCTTTCGGTATGCTAGCAGAGGCCAATCCATACTGGACACCACTTGGAAGTCCCCGTATGACGTTCCTTGATCAATTTGTTGGAACAATTTTGTCAGTTGTTCTTCCTGCTTTGGTGGGAGTGTTTGCGTGCTTGTGCTGCGCATTATGGCTTTTCACGAATATTTTCGTCTGTCTGCACGTCCTGGTCGTAGGTCGGGGTCTCGGCCTTTTCCCGTTTGTGATTTTCCTGCCAATTCTGTACGGAACATCTGTTCATGGTGTCTATGTTTTTTTTCATTCTTATAGCTAGTGCCTTTATTTTCTTTTTTGTATTTTGATTTTCAGAGACAATCTTTTCGAAGGTTTTAATTTGCTTCGAAATTGTTTCTATTGCCTCTATTAGGGTGAAGGCTATTGGGCTCTCTACTTTCCTTGTAGGTTCCGGCTCTTTAAATGATGTATTCAACAATTTCCGTTTTTTATAGAAGTCCCCACCTAGCGAGTTACACCTTTGGTGTCCACCGATCATGTTAAGCCTACTGTGTGCAGGGGCTTTGGTGTCGTGTCCCTCGAAAACGATTATCCCAGAACTTATTTTTCTCCCTGTTCTTCCAGTAGCAGTTTCTTGCACTCCGGCCTGGTCACCTACCAGGAGTGCTGGGCGGTCGATGGATGACGGTCGGGGGGAGCCCGCTCGCACACTCCCTGCACCGACCGGCACTGAGGTATCCCTCCTCTGCACCGTTAACGAATTTTCTTTATTTGTATGCATAGTCATAATTTTAAAGGCTGTCCGACCTAGGCCCGCGCCACTGGGCCTAGGGAACTTTTTTTGGTGAAGAGGATTTTTAATTTTAAAATCTGGGACAGACCTGGTGGGATATAGGAAAGATAAATTTCAGTTTATGGTAGAATTAGGTTAGGACATGGTTTCCTCCCGGAATTTGTGAGTGGGAGAGAAACCAAGGCTCGCGTGGGCACGGTCGCATTCCTGAAGCAGGTTTGTCCTTGCAAGGACAGCAGGGAGTACCTACCCGTTACCACGGTCCTCTCCAGAAAACAGTCTGGAAGATTTTCAAACAGCAGACAAATAAGACTACGAGAAAAGATACATAGCTCCAGCATTGGCGATCCGAAGAGAATATCAACTTTTTCAATGAATTCTTCTTACAAGCTCGGGAGTTAATAGTCCAAAACGTTACTCTATTAAGTATATCAAACCATCATATGCCTTTCAATAGCGAAACCCTGTATCTGGAGTATTTTTCAGAGAAGGAAATCACCGGTCTTATAAAAGTAAAGTTAAAAAACAAATCAACATGTGATCTAGATTTACTCCCAGGCAATATTTTTCCCAAACAATACGTAGGTCTGTTAGCTCAACCTTCGGTAGCGAAATTGCAACACATTATAGTAAACCATTCGTTTGATACGGATGAGTTTCCGGAAATAGTAAAAACCATCAAAATCGTGCCAATCTACAAGAAAGGGAAAAAACAATTCTAAATAAATTCCGATATTATATGTCATGTTTAAAGTGATGGAATACTGTATGCTCCTTATAGGGAAACATCATCTGATCCCCAAGGAAAGTTACGGCTTCCGTAGGGCAAAATCTACATCTACGGCAATCACAGAATTCTATTCCAAGGTTCAACAAGAAGTTGATAAAGGAAAACCTCCAGTCGGGATTTTTTGTGACTTTCCTAAGGTCTTCGACTGCGTGTCTCAACAATTATTAACACGTTGACGCCGACATGTACTACCGGTGGTACACGCATGTCCGCTCCACCGGGCGGCAAGGGCCACCGGTGGTACATGTCTTGCTGATATTTCATTTTAAAAACAATAATTTTCCTAGATTCAACTGATTTTTTTTTTAATTTTCAACAATTTCGTCCATTATGTTTATAAATTTATTAAGAAAACCCCACAAGAAAAATCCAACAGGGTCAAATCGCACGATCTCAGTGGCCAGTTCATATGAGTTGACCATGCCCTCAAATTGCTCGTGCAGAATGTCCAATGTGGCGAGAGCTGTCTGACATGCAGCGCCGTCCTGTTGAAACCACATTTCGTTGGTGTCCATATTATCCAATTCAGGCCAGAAGAAGTTAGTAATCATTGACTTGTGGCGCTTACCCTTGACCGTGATGGCCTGGCCAACGCCGTTGTCTAAGAAATACGGACCGATGACGCTGCGCCGCCAGCTCAAAATCCACACCAAAGAGTGAATTTTTCGGGATGCATTGGATGCCATTGGATATCAGGTGGATTGGTTTGGTCCAAAATTCGATAATTTTGTTTATTGGCGTACCCATTCATCCAGAAATGGGCCTCAAAATTTTTTGATGAAAATTCTGGTCAGGGCCCATACGGCGAACACACGTCGTTGTTTATTGTCGGTTACCTTGAGCTCCTGAGTCAGTTGAATTTTGTACGGAGGAGGCCTACTTTACACTTCCACGGACAGCGGCGATGTTTTTGGCAGATCTTGCTGTTCGTCGTCGTACTGGTGTTGGTTTATTGTTTACTGAACCAGTGGACTCAAATTTATCCACCACACTGTGAATAGTCCTCTCGGTAGGATTATGGCGACCGTAAAATGGGGGCAGCGCGCGGTATGTTGCCCGAACAGAACACACATTTTGATCAATTTTATCATTTGCACGTGCGGTTGAACGCCATGTCCGTCTATGGTGATTTGGCAAACAGACTGAATAAACGACAGCCAATTTGACAAATGCAGCTTCAACATTAGTGCCGTCGCCAACTGTCAAAGTTTGGAAGTCCCTACTGGAGGACCCTTTATAATAAAAACAGTAAAATAACAAGATATAACACGCTAAGATAAAATCTTGATGAAAGTAGTAATATTACATGAAAGTAAATGAACAGGCATCTAGAGAATATAAACTATACAGAAAATTAATTTTCTTCTGTAAAAAAAATCCTTTATGTGTGTTTGTGCAAGTTTTCCCTTTCTGTAATATCATTTATCAAAGGGCACGTGTCTGTGTGTTTTATCAATAAATTTTTTATTCAGCGTGCAGTACGTGTGTCGTCGAATGTGGCGGCAGAAGGGATGAATTCGGGTTTCGGGTAATGACTCAGCTCGTTTGTGTTTTTACATAATTTACAGGTTAATGGGCCTTTCTTATGCCGACTTCCGCAGCAATCAATCATATTCTACGAATATTAACGACCGAATCTAAATGAAAGCGAACCGTATTTAATTAAATTGGAAAATTGTTTAAAAAAAGGGTTTAGCGGGTTCTTTCATCATCCTGTTGTTGTTGTAATAGAGGATTATTAACTGCAGTGTGCGAAAATATAAGCTTAACGAGAGCGGTCAAGATCAGACAATACTAAACAAGACCAGACAATACTAACGAAAACGAAAAAAGAACAGACCAGGCAATACCAGAAGAAAAAAAAACAGAAAAAATATGACCAGGATCAAATAAGATCAGACAAAACCGGGCCTAAAGAGACGACCTAATACCAAGGAATGTCTCGATAAAAACAAGCAATTAAATTTTGTATAAATAATTAGTCGGTGCTTAAGTAGACGATAAACCTAACGCTAAATGAACTAGCAAATATTGGCGGTCAGACAAACCGAGAAGGTTCTCCTGACCGTAAGACACTTAAACAACCAGCCAAATCCATGCTACCAAAATTAAATAACAGCTTTTCTAAGGGCTTGCTGACCAGTAACCTGGCACCTTGTGTCCGTATTTGCCATATAAACATACAAAGCATAAGCTACTCAAAATGCCAATATTTATCTAAGCTTTTAAAGAATTTCAATATGATCTGGTTGCTATACAGGAAACACACTGCCAATCAAGAAGAACAACTACAAAAAAGGGGCAAAATACCCGGATACGACCACTCAATCGGAGCAACCTATCACCAAGCCAAAACCTACGTCAGACACGACGTCGAAAATGCTTCTTTGATAAACACTTCTACTGAAAATGGATTTCATGTCGCCGTGACGAAAATCGGAGACATCGCAGTATCCAATATCTATAAACCACCCGGTTCTCAGTTCTCCAAACTCAACCCCACCCAGCACTTTACGTGGGTAACTTCAATAGCCACCACGAGCAGTGGAAATACTGCTTTTTAGTTTTAGTTTTGACTGCCTTGATTAATCTATTTAGATAATTAGCAATACCTACTTATTTAATAAACATACAATTTTACATAACTATAATTTAACATAATCTATGCATTCATTGGTGATAAAAATATAAAAATGTAATTTACATCTGTCCCTGTGTATGCATATACATGTTTTTATTTGTAGAAACGTTTTACTTGTCTTACGGTTTTCACCCTTTTAGTTTTAATTGTATCCTTTTTTACCCTTTTTCCGGCAGTAGAATGCGTGCAAATATTGGATTTCTTGAGTGGCTTCGGCCTTACCTTAACCCTGTCCCTAATAGTAATAATGGAAGCTATTTAATCCTTCCTGAGTACTTTCGCCATTATTTTTCACTTCATTGAATGGTTACATGCTTTTATAAATATGATTAAATGCATAATTGATACAGCACGATGAGTAACTGATTAGTAGATAAACAGTTGCAAAGATATGAGAGAGTTACCAAATATACACTCAAGAGCATAAAATAACTATAGCACCACCAAAATAATCAGAAAATCTGGATTTTCGTGGTAATTGAATCTGAAGTCTAGACCGTTATAAAACATTCGTGGTAAATTCAATCGGTTCTGTCAATTTTCAGGATAATCCGGACTTGTTTAATTCAAAAAAAAATCGATGTGCATAACTATAGCACCAGTATATTTTATACAATTGTTAGTCAGCTTAGAAAAACAATTCCGCAGCGTTTTTATCAAACATCAAATAGTGTGTTAACTGCGACTTGTTATTATTATTATTACGTTGTACTAAACGAGTAACGAGCCGTCACTGAATTAAAAAGGGGGCAAAAAATTAAGGTTTTATTGAGAATGATAAAAAATTGGTAAAAAATGCAAAAATTTGGTTTATATTAAGCTTTTTTACATGCTGTCTCCGTAGGGGGCGGCTCTAAATGCATTTTAACATTTCCTCACTTTTTCAACGAAAACTCTTTTCCTCTTGCATGGCGAAACGGGAAAATATAATTTTCCGGCGTATAACAAAACGGGCTCTTGACCTGTGTCAGTCTGCCGCGAACAAGTACGAAAAACTAAAATCCGTTTTTTTGGGCGATTTTATGAGCAAAAAAATTTGGCTCGATTTTTTCCTTGCATCATCTTTTTTTTTTTTGTTGGGGTCGTAGTAAGCACCTCACGGTTAACTTAGCAAGTGGACCCTCCCGAATAACACAAGCATCTTGGGACCGCTTTTCGCATAACTTTCAAGATGTTGCTGTATAGTGTTGCCCCTACATCCCCCCTCCACTTACAGTGATTAGGGGTTCAGGTACTAACATTTTTTATCTTTTCGGCTTCTTTGCCTTTGCGCTCGTCTAGCATTTTTATTGTCATGATGTCTTGGATCATGCTTAATGTATCTGCCCATAAGTCCTCCGAAGAGATCATTTGTTCAACCATACTTGATGGGTCTAATGTTTGTCCAGTCTTATCCTTCCATTTATCCCTTTCAGGTATCCACCTGTCACACTCTAAAACGGTATGCGCCGCACTGTCTGTGAGTTCACAGTAAATGCAGAGGCAATCTGTGGCCCTACCGATGCTATGGAGAAAGTTCCTGTTTTCTAGTTGCCCAACGCTCCACATCAGGGATTAGGATTCTGGTTCAGTATCCCTTAGTGGATAGACTCCACTGGTTTTGCCAGGCCTGGTACATTCGGGCCTTCGCTAGAGCCTTTTTGTCAGCCTGTGTGCGATCGCCGTTTAATCTGCCATTGTAGACTTCTACCCTCTCTTCTGCCATAAGTTCTATGGGTGGTATGCCGGCCAACACTAGGGCAGCATCCCTAGAGACAGTCCGGTAAGCACAGCATACTCTCAGGGCCATTTTTCTTTGAACGGTTACCAAGTTTTGTCTAATCACATGTTTTCTCAACGCCTTTGCCCAAATCGGGGCTGCGTAGAGCATTGTGGAGTGAACCACCGAGCAAAGTAGTTTTCGCTTACTACTGCGGGGTCCTCCTACGTTGGGCATTAATTTATCTAACGCTGCTGCAGTTTTCAGTGCTTTGGCTACCACTGTGGTGATATGGCGATTAAAGGATAGACTCTTGTCAAAGGTTACACCTAGATATTTGAGCGATTTCTTTGGGGTTATTTTTTCTCCTTTTATTTTAAATGTGATGGGTTTCGTTTTTCGTAGTCCAGTTAGCAATACAGCTTCTGTCTTTTCTGGTGCAAGCTTCAGATTCTTGATTTCCATCCATTTGTTCACCTTTTCAATGGCCCTGTTTGCTCTCGACATAGTTTCCATTTCCGTCTTCCCCGACACTGCAAGTGCCAAATCATCAGCGAAACCCACGATGTCCACACCTTCCGGTAGCTTTAGTCTGAGTTCTCCGTCGTAAAGGACATTCCATAGTGTCGGTCCCAAAACAGAGCCCTGCGGCACCCCACTACAGACATCACGCTCCACTAATTTGTTGTTTTCTTGGAGTACAACTTTCCTATTATGTAGGTAACTTCGTACCAGACGTAGCAGGTATGGTGATATACCTCTTGCTGAGAGCTCCTGAAGAATGTTTTGCCAGGCAGCTGAGTTAAAAGCGTTGCTTACGTCAAGAGTGATAAGGGCACACACCTTTCTAGTTCTCTGTGTGCCCGCTTGCGATTTTTTTGCTACTTCAATGACTTTCGCTATAGCGTCTACTGTTGATTTTCCCTCTCGGAAGCCATATTGTTTTTCTGACAGTTGTTTACCTGACATTAGTTCTAGTTTTAGTCTGCAAAGTATCAGGTGTTCCAAGAGTTTGCCTGAAACATCTAAGAGGCAGAGGGGCCTATATGAGGAAGGTTCCTGTGGTGCTTTATCACCTTTCTGAATTAGCACCAGAATTGGCTTTTTTTCCAGTCGTCGGGAAAGATCCCATCGCTAACTATATGGTTCATTACGTTTAGGACATATGTTGGGAATTTATCCACTGCGGCTTTTAGAGCCTCAGGTGGTAGTCCGTCTAGTGCTGGCGCTCTACCATTGCGAATACGTTGGCTGGCTCTTAGTAATTCATCTTCCGTAAATGGGACTACCTCCGTCACGTTGGGTTGCTCCCAGCTCGGCTCTTCATGAGTGGGGAACAGTGCGTCTACCACCTCCAACATTTTTCCATCGGAACCTGTAAAATTGGGTGCCTTATTTTCAGCCCTCGCATTGCGATTTTATACGCATCCCCCCAGGTATCTTCGTTAATTTTTTCGCACAGGTTTTGCCAGTGAAAACGTTTAGAAGCGTTTATTTTTTGTCTGAGAGACTTTTTGGCAGTTACATATTCTTGTCTGTATTTTTCTCTGAGAGCTAGGTCTGAATTCTTTCTTCCTTTGCGCAGATATATGCGTCTAGACGCAATGCAAGCTGCCCTTGAGGAAGAGATTTCATCGTTCCACCAATAGTCACGCCTGGGTTTTACGAACGGCTTTTTTTGTGGGAATGTTGCCTCATATGCTTTGCTTAGAGTCATTATAAACGACTCTGCTGTACGGTCTTTGACTTTTTGATTTGTTCCTCAAGATTAAGGCCGAAGTTTTGTAATATTGCGGGAGTTTTTCTGGTGGGCCATCTCCTATTTCCCATGGACCTGGGGGAGATGCACGTTTGACAGTCTTTAATCGTGTAGAAGTTATATTTGTGGTCTCTTAAGGATTCCCTATGTAGGACTTTCCAGTTTCCTATTTTGTTCGCTAAATTATTAGTTGTGAGTGTGAGGTCAATAATCGACTCGGACTCCCTGCGCTGGAAAGTTTGTTCATTTCCTTCATTTTTTATATTCAGGTCCATGGTAGAGATCCAGTCCATTACAATATCGCCACGTGGATCCATTTTTGGTGAGCCCCAATATGGTGATTTCGCATTAAAATCGCCGGCTATAAGTTTTGGTTTCGTTGGCTTCGCATGGAGTCGCTCAGATCGTCCAATGCCTTTTGTAAGTGGTCCAGATTTTTGTTGGGCGAAAAGTAGCAGCTATAGAATATCATTTCTGCAGTCTCTATCCAAACGTAGCCCGTTCCACATCCACTGCCTAATATTGGAATAGTTTTGTTTATGGCTCTTATTGCGGTGTCTTTATTTTGGTCTGCATACCATTTTGCATTACTAATTATTTTTTTGCTTGGCTCACTTAGTATTATTATATCAATGTTTAGCTCAGATACTGTGGCATGCAGCAGGTCATGCACCCCACGGGATCTCATTGCATTTAATTGGAGAACTTTCAACATTTTGAATTTTTTTGGTGTTGCCTTGCCTCCGCCAGCGCTTTTTGGAAACTTGGGCACATGCCAGAATTTGCCCGGTGTCCCTTACTTTGACAAAACGAACAGAATTGTTCGCCTTGGCACTGTTTGGCAATGTGGCCTTCTTGGCAGCATTTTAGACAGAGTTTTTGTCTGTCATGTACATTGCACTCTTTTGCAGTATGTCCTATCTGCCAGCATCTGTGACACTTAGTAAGATTTATTCGTGGCCTTATTCTGCATTCAACAAGTCCAATTCTAATTCTGTTTCTTTCGAGTAGCTTTAGAGCTTGAACTTTTGGAAGTGCTACTGTTGCAATCTGGTTTTCCCCATAGCACGGTCTTAGATTTCTTACCTCCACATTTTTCTCATGTTCACCAATGTCGAGGTGTTCTCTTATAGCGTCTTCTACTTCGGCTGCTGTAGTAACAGCGTCCAGGTCCTTGACGTGCAGTATTACGCTGTCAGTCATGGCACGCACATTTGCTGTTGGGCACTTTTGTGCTATGCTTTTCCTCAGTTCCTGTCCTTGACCACCTTTAACTTCTAGTAAAAGTTCTCCTGATTTGACTTGGCGCATCTTTGTGATGACTATTCCTGATGTTTTGGTGTCAATTTCATTTCGTATCATCTTGACCAGATCAGGATATGATCGCCCTTCCTCTTTTACAAAAACTGCATCAGTATTTTTTTCCTCGGATCCTCTGTCCTTTTTTGCCTAGGCTTTTTTACAATCTCTGTCCAATTTGTGTCGTTTTTCGACGGCGTTGGCTCTATGTTTGTAGCAGTATGTACTTTATTGCTATAGATCCTCACTTCAATATTTGTACTGGCAAAGGTGAATTCAATTGCTTTTTTCACTGTTAACCAGTTTTTTACGGTAGGCTTATAAATAGCGATCTTATTTCTACCGCTGTGCTGTATGAGTTTTTTTAATGTTTGTAGACAGCTAAAAATGGTTTGTACCTCCACGGGTCCTCCTGAATTTTCCTCCATAACCATTTGATAAACATCTGTCGTTTGTTGTGGTGACGCCGTCATCGGACGGTGCTTCCATCGTGTGCTTCAAGTATGCCACTTTGCCTATTGTAATGTCTTGTTTAGACATTTCTATGGGCCTGGAATACGCCTCGAGGAGTGCTTTGGGTACACCTGCGTCGGGATTTAGGTTTTCGGCAATGCACCAGGCAAAGTCCCATTCTGTCGATGTTAGCAGCGCGTTTCCTTGCCCTTCTTTCGCTGTACGAAAGGCTTTTTGGGGCCATATTTTTTGCTCTACCTCTATGAATTCATCAAGGGTGTTGCCGTTGTTTATTTCCTGTAGTAATGTTTCCAGAAACTCTTTTTCTTTGTCGTTTTCCGATTCTCCTGTCTGCGTGCTAGTCTCTTTGGTAACAGGCCTCCTTTTATGACTAGATTCTTTCTCAGCATGTTTAGTCAATTGCCCACTTATCCATATTCTCTCGAGGGCATCTGCCAATGTACACATCTCATCGGTTGCTTTCTTAACTTCAGGTTTTGTATTTGAGTTCGCCTTTACAAGCATCCTCAGTTCATTTGCTTTCGATATTACTTCCTTAGCGATAGTTTCTAGCTCCTTTCCCATTTCTTCGCTAGGCTCGTGCCTGTTTATATTTTGCCGTTTCCACTTGGTAGGCTGCTCTACTGGGGAAGATTGTAGGTCAACTCTGTGGAGTGGTTCAATTTTTTTGTTGTCTCGTTTTTCCGTTAAGGAAAAGGATCTTTCTCTGATCTTTGAATTGGCGGGTGGTGACCGTTTTACTCCTTCTCTCCTCAAGAATGGGTTACTTCCATCAGTTTCTTCGTTTCCTTGCATCATCTGGCCGCATCCCTGGCACGTCTTCTGACATTTGGCGGACAAGTATGCGACTGCCAAGTATTCACTGTACCGGTTCGTCCGGTACAGTGAAAAAAAAATTGTTTCTTCGGTTACAATTGTGTACGCGGTTCGCTTATTAGAAGGGCTCCTGGTCTGGAAATAGGTTCGTTAGATTGCCCGCAACGGCCGGTGAAAGAGTCCGGCGACTGCGACGTCCTGTTCCCGCTCCATGTCAATTTTATCGCGAAAATTTTGGAAAACGATTTTTTCAACACGATTTGTGGGGATTCTAACTCCTCCGAAGCCGCCAGTCGGATCACCACCGAACTGGCGCTATTTGATTCGACATGGTGTCTATTAGTTTTTTTGGGAGTTTAATACCGATTTCGTTTAATATGGCGTCGCGACGCCATAAAAACATTACTCTTTTGGACTCTAGAAAACTCGCACAGAATCGTCAATTTAAACTCTGCGATGACGATGTCACGCGATTCCCGTAGAGAATTGAACGTTCTATTGTGTAGAACGTTGAACGAGAATTGAACGAGAGTCTTTTGCAGCCGTCGCGACACCCGCCAAAACTCACAGCACTGCAAAAACAAATGATGAAATTAAAACGTCCTTATTTTGGCTGAACGTTCCGGATTTTGCAGTGGATTGTAGAACGATCTTTTGCCTTTCCTCACCAAATAATTGCACGTCGCAGAATCGCGTCGCGACTCCAAGTTATAACTGTAAAAGCTGATTCTCATATACGCGATACTCAGCTACACGACGTGGAGCGACATCGCCTGTCAAATAATGATTACATTGTTTTAAATGGGTACGTTCTCACTATGGCTACGCGACAGCTGCTACAAGTCGCAATGCTGTGCGCTGTCGCTGGGATTATTTCGTGAGCATTCTTTCACGTTTTGTCGCTCGATGGCGCATGACATTTGACCAGTTGTTTTCTGATTTTAATCACGGATTGTGTCAAAAACGGCGTGAATGAGTAGAATGAAAGACGAAAAAGCAAAGGAATTGATCGTTCTTGTGGCTAATTATGTTGAACTGTATGACTTACAAAATAAATATTACTGTAATCAACAAAGGAAAGATCTAATTTAGAAAGAAATTTCTTTAAAATTGGAGAATTAGTAGAATTTCAATTTACTCTTTTCTTTTAATTTCTCATTTTCATAACACATGGTTACGACTAAAAAAACCATCGGAACTTGACGAACTTGACGTTGTCAAAATATAACGTTGTCCCGTTTTCACTCTAGGAAACGAAAAAGGTAAAAGCCAACAACATCTCGGGTATCTAGGTAGTCTAACTTTCAGAAACACATAAAGCAGGCATCTAGTAAAGTGAAACAAATGAGTATAAAATTTGGTGTCGCTGCAAAAAAAGAAATGGGGTTTTGGAAGATCAGAGCTGTTCGAAATCTATCGCGGCGCGATAAAACCCGCATTATTATATGGATGCTCTTGGGCCTACAGCGCCACAGCCCCATCCGCGCTGCGAAAGCCTATCGAACAGTATCCTCAGAGGCAGCTTGTGTGATGACAGGTCTCCTTCCATTCGACATCCGGCTCAAGCAACTAGCCCTCTATAGCTCACACAAATTTGCAGACGATAGATTAATTAAAGTTATCCGCCTTCTAATCTCCTCGCCCATCCGGTTTACGCTGTTCAGTTGCGAGCCCAAGTACACAAATGTATCTACTGTGTCAAAGTGCTTTCCGTCTAGTTCTAGCGTTGGTCCTACCTTCCGATGAGTTTCATTAGCCACCATGTATTTCCACCATGTGACCACATAACCACCATGTGACAGTGAGTCCTAGATTATTTGCTTCCTTCTCCAGCAGTGAGTAAGTAGTTTTGGTCGCCTGTTCGCTTCTGCAAATTATATCAATGTCGTCTGCGTAAGCCAATAGTTGTGTTGACTTAAAGTACACAGTGCCGTTAGTATCCACTCCACTACTCCTAACGGTCTTTTCTAGTACGATGTTAAACAGTAAAGTTGCCAGTGGGTCTCCTTGTCGTAGTCCTACCTCTGTTATAAAAGTCTCAGACAACTTGTTTCGTATTTTTACTACAGACGATACTTCAGACAGTGTTACTCTGGTTAGGGCTGTCAGTTTTTCAGGGAATCCGAAACTTGTCATTATCCCCCACAGTTTGTGTCTTATAACGCTGTCGTATGCTGCTCTGAAGTCCACGAATAGATGGTGTGTCGTGATATTGAACTCATTACATTTCTCCAGGATCTGCCTTATGCCAAACAGTTGGTCTGTGGTTGACCTGTTTGCGCGGAAACCGCACTGGTATTCACCGATATTCTCTTCTGCGTATGGTAGTAAGCGACGGTACAACACATTAGCGAAGATTAGAAGGCGGATAACTCTTGGTAACAGGTGCTATTATGGGCTACTTAAACTTTTTAGGTCCAAAACAATCCACCCCAAGCATAAGTGCACACTGTACAGGTCACTGATAAGACCGGTGGTAACCTATGGTGCAGAAGCATGGAGCTTAACACAGAGCGAAGAACAGGCTTTAAGTGTATTTGAGAGAAGAATGCTACGTGCAATATTTGGAGCGACCCAAGAACGAGGAATCTGGCGCCGAAGATATAATCACGAACTATATCAGCTCTACAATCAACCAGATATTGTGAGTTTCATCAAGGTGGCAAGATTGAGATGGCTCGGACACATGCAGAGAATGGGTGATCATAGGGTTCCGAAAAAGTTGTTCAATGGCCAACCAGAGGGAAGGAGAAGGGCCGGAAGGTCAAGAGGGAGATGGAAGGATGCGGTAACAACTGACCTACAAAAACTTCAAGTACGGGACTGGAGAACGTTGGCGAGTGATAGGTCCGCTTGGAGAAACATGCTGAAGGAGGCCCAGACCGGCAATCGGTTGTAGTGTCATTAAGAAGAAGATTAATTAAAGACATCATAGGCTTACCAAATACTCTCAATAATCGAACTGAACGTTAACATGCAAGAACACATTCAACATTCTCAACATAGAACTTCAGCTCTACACGGACGGTTCGAAATCGAGCAAAGGTACAGGAGATGCATTCGTTGGCTATTACAACGGCGAAGAGGTTTACCACAAACTCATGAAGTTAGAACATTACAGCTCAATATTCCAAGCAGAGCTCATCGCCGTACTACATGCCTTGCAATATGTTGAAAATCATAGCAGTAGTCCCTGTTCGATAATATATGACAGCCGATATGACCTCAATGCTCTAAAAAGTTTGAAAGGAGCCACTGAACTGTTGATGGAGGCGTGTACAACAGCTGCTGAGTTCCAAGGAAAAATATGATCCGATGGCATTGGATTAAAGCCTATACTAGAGTCCAAGGCAATGAGCGAGAGGATTTTCCATCTGCCAATGGTCATCTGCCAATTGCATATGGCAAACTGCTTAAAAAGGCGCTGATATCTGGTTCCAAGGGACATTTTGAGAAACTCTGGCAGAACTGGTGGAATGCAGCTACAACAGGCTTGTGGACTAAGCTGTTTATATCATGAATAAGGGATTGGTGAAGCTTAAACGTCAGTCTATACCACTATGCATTTCAAATTTGAACGAGCCATGGTAACTTCTAGGCGTATCTCCAAAGGTTTGGGAAAACAGTCTCCCCTCTGCGAGTGTGGAGAAAACGTCGACGCGGCTCACGTCATATTCTCCTGTCCAGATATAACACTATGGAGACGATCCTGGACGAGCATCGACTGACCTGGCCTGACAATAAAGAAGGTTTTACTTGAGTAGAGAAACCCAAAAAAGTAGTTGTACATCTTCGATAAACACGCCAAGAAATTGTCCAGACTGGACCGAGAGAGTCAGTTCAGGGGATAACAATTTGGGTCAAGAGACGCCCCTGTAAATATTTAGTAAAAATAATTAGTAGAAAGCCTTAGAGCCAGCACAGTGTCGTATTTTACGGAATGCTGGCTTTCATATGCTTGCATATGATAAAACAACAAAATAGGCTGGGTGGATTGGTGATAGTCCGTCGCCCTGTCGAAGTCCCGTAGTTGTGAGAGCGCCCCTTCAATTCTTACCTGACTCTTTGTATTTTGGGTGGTGACTTCAATCACAATCAATTTGGGTGGTATAATAAGGTATTGTAGGGCATACCAGATAGTCTTTTGTTCCATGGAGTCGTATGCCTGTTTGAAATCAATATACAAAATTGATACAGCGGCATGTCATACTCCCAGAACTTTTCAAGTATTTGTCTAATTCCGAATATATGGGGCTGTCGTCGATCTGTTAGGTCTGAATCCGCATTGGTAAACTCCTAGTTCATATTTGACATATGGAATAAGCCTGTTTAATAGGACGTTCCTAAGAATTTTGTATGCTGTATATAGAAGCAATATTCCCCTGTAGTTTTTGCACCATCTCAATGTTAAGAAATCTCAATGAAGAGTCAAAGAGTCAGAGAGCGCCCCTTCAATTCTTACCTGACTCTTTGTATTTTGGGTGGTGACTTCAATCACAATCAATTTGGGTGGTATAATAAGGTATTGTAGGGCATACCAGATAGTCTTTTGTTCCATGGTGTCGTATGCCTGTTTGAAATCAATATACAAAATTAATACAGCGGCATGTCATACTCCCAGAACTTTTCAAGTATTTGTCTAATTCCGAATATATGGGGCTGTCGTCGATCTGTTAGGCCTGAATCCGCATTGGTAAACTCCTAGTTCATATTTGACAATATGGAATAAACCTTGTGCTCGGTGAGGGCATATACATTGATAGTATCAGAGTGGAAGAAACTACATCCTTTAAATACCTCGGACACGAGATTTCCATTGGAAGAGATAATCAGACCCTAGAACTTCTTTGAAGAGTAGGGCTCGCATGGGCTGCATATGGGAATCTGAAATATGTGTTCAATACAGAGTTGCCTAACTGCCTAAAGAGAAAGGTTTTCAACCAGTGTGTACTTCCAGTCCTTACCTACGGAGCCGAAACCCCAACCCTGACTAAACGGACAATAAAGAAAATACGAGTTACGCAACTAGCGATGGAACGATCAATGCTGGGAATCTTTCACATACCAAATACTGAAATCCGCAGACGATCCGGAGTTGCAGACGCCGTAGAGAGAATGGCAGGACTAAAATGGAACTGGGCGGGATACATTGCTGATGACAGATGGACAAGACGAATCCTTGAATTGAGACCTAGATCGGAAGGCTTCAGAAATAGAGGGCGTCCCCCCACCAGATGGACCGACGACTTAAAACGCATCAGTACCAACTGGATGAAGACAGCACAAGACCGAGGACAGTGGAAACTATTGATGGAGACTTACGTCCAGGTAAGCCTCCAGTGGACTTCAATAAGCTGATTGATGATGATGATGATGATTATGATCGCTGTATACCATTCCATCGGCATTCTTTCCTTCGGCATTCTTTAAAAATTAAAGAATATTAAATTTTTTTTTTAATTATATTTCTGCACATCTATAACAGTAGATCTGGAGAAATGTATAATAAATGTATGTATGCTTTGTTCTAATCTTTGCAACTACTTAATCCTGTGGAAAATATGGATACAGGCAAACTTCATCTGGTGCTATAGCATCTGGTGCTCTTGAGAGTAGATATATTTTTGTTTAATTTAAAATTTTTTGTTAAAACACCAGTTTAGCTAATCTTGCAAAATTAATCCTAAATGTCAAACCTTGTTAGATAACAACTTTTGTTTGAATAATTGGCAAATACCTGTCTAGACACGCCTGATTAATATATCCATTTTTTCTGCCCGAACGTTTTTTTTTTTTTGTAGAAAAGTGTGGTCTGATTACTTTGTGTGGTCTTTAAAATTTGTTATTTTGGTTAAAATATATTTCAATATTCCAATATAACCTTTTCCTTTGTTCTTGTTATTAGTTGAGATTTTTTGCTCGTATTGTTGACGATTCTCAGACAGAAATGCCGGAGCAGCAGAGAAAGAAAAAACTCGTATTGGCTAGGCTTGTAAGTTCGACCTTGTTTAAAAATCAATCGACATACTATTAGCGGCATAATGTTGTACGAGGGGCAAAAAATTGGTTGCAAAAACTAAATCTGTAATTGCTAAATAGACTGAAAGTGAGATGGGTATCAACAGATTGTTGGTAAAAAATCGAGTAATTTTATTGTAATTTATGGAAATTTATTGTCCGGCTTGCGAATAAAATTAAAATTTGGAATAGGATTACTTGTGAAATTTTTTAATATCCATTATTTATCCACAAGGTTAACATTTCTTTTATTGCGCGGAAATATTAAATATTTGATAAAACAAACGGAATTCTCGCTATATATGATATTTCATTCTTGCTAAAAGAATTGTAAACAGATTTTATTATTTCTGTTTGTTTTGCCTCGCGTATTCATTTATTCCTCGTATTTGAATAAACAAAATGAATGAATTTTCTTCCTCTCATTCAAACAACACAGTTATGAAAAATAATTACACGAAACAAAGACTCATAAAATAGATTACGAAATTGAGAGATTTTCTCTAAATTAAAACTTAATTTAAATTCCTAAACTAAAGATAAATATCACGTATTTAAATAGAAAGTAACATATAAAGAGTTTTTTTACGTTTGTATAGGTATTATTGCAACATAAATTTGTCGGTTAACTAAAGCTACGATGACCAATCGATGGACGAAAACATCTCGAAGAATGCTATAAAATATCTCCAGACATTCTCGGAAGTCACAGCCAGGGTCAACGTAGGAACAATGCTAGATATGTGATTCCGATTATGTTTAAACCCATTCAAACACAAATATCCATTTCACAATAAAATATTTCATAACTTTACCCAAATTGAGATCTGTCTAGAACAGACTGAAAACAATAAAGATTCGACATTCAATTGAAAACAAATATTCCTTGACTATATTAATCCGTAATATTACAGCATTAATATTTTTCGTAAATTAAATGTTTTATAAATGAAATTATATGAAAGAAATTTAATTTTTCTCAGCGCAAAGTTTCTAAACTTTTTCATGAATATTTCAGTCTAACATTTCCTCAATCAAGACGTAATTTGAAACTACCCTTACTTTTCCCTTCCATTTAACAAGATTCTCTCGAAGAAAAATGTCCTGTAATTTAAAGGCGCTGCTATAGAAATTCCGTCCGAAATTTTTGCTTCAAGTGTAAGCTGAACATCCTGGGCGTTGTTTCGGAGTTTGCAGGGCGAAAAGTGTGTCGTCCCCTTTGTTGTGAAACGGTTGAATGATTAATTGAGGGGTGTTGAAAAAGAAAACGTTGTGTTTTATAGTGTTGGGGTAAAATAGGTCCATGATATATGAGAATTTTATTAAACTTACAGAATATTTTAGTGGATTTATTTTGAGAGATTTGATAATTACTATAATAAGAATAGAAAAATAACGCAGATATAAAACAGGCAAAGTAGTCTAGAGAGACAAGAACAAAATTGAAAAAATTACAGCGATAAGACTAAACATAGGAGACTAAATACACACCATTAGACGGACAACATTAAGACAAGAGTCTTAATCTAGTGAACTAAGACAAGATCAAATGGACAATAATAGGCAAACAATAGAAAAAATCCAATTAATAATAGAAAGTTAAGCCTAGAAAATCAAAACTAGAAAGCCAGACAGACAAGTTTAAACAGACAAGCCTAGATATAACATACTAGACTTATTGACATAAGTGTGGCTTTGTTGACTAGTACTCCGTCCAGAAAGACACTATGCTGATTTCATAGCTATTTACAAATATACTATTACACTTAATCGGTTACTTCAATCTAAGTCCTATACGTAGTCTGTTAGAAAAGTATCCGACCTTATTTTTTATATTGAAAACCTGATAGATTTGAATCAAGCGCGCTTGCATGAGCCGACCTTGAACCTTCGTGCACATGCGTGAATATTTTCCCGCTAGTAGATAGCGTCAGTTGCTGTCGAGCAGTGTTTGTGTGCGTTGTGTGTAGTGCTCTCGTCGGTCTTTCAATGCAAGTAAAATGACTATAAGTGAAATGAGAGATGTCCTACGTCGCCTACGTGGTGCTTTGCGGCGCAAGCGTCTGGAGTTGTAGTCATTAGGAAAAAATATCTAGAAAACCAAAGAAATACTACAAGTTATGCCAAGACGCCGTGGCACTACTGGGGTCTTGGATGTGATGCGCAGTATATGGTCACCAGCGGCCACATAACCTCTCCACCCCAACTCCACACTCACCTACACGTGGTGCCCCTGTTACGCTGAGCAACCTGGTGGAAGGTTTGGGTAACCAATCCCAGCGGGAAACCAGGTCAGCAAGCTGAAAAGTGTTGGGGGGTTTAGCTAGGGTTAGTACCTGGCGTAGCTGTGGAATGTCCTCCTAGACAAGGTAGGAACATGGACAAGTTACCTACTCTATGGACGGCGGCGGAATGATACAGGCTCTCAAAAGTACGGCGGCGTTCCTCAGCCCTGAAGATTGTGGCAACTGTCTTTGCTACTTAAGGGTACTCACTCTGACTAGTTGCCTCAGCCATCTGTGTCACTAGGATTAGAGCCTGTACCTGTAGCAGCAGGCGGGCTATTACATGCAAGCGCCCCTGTTACTCTGTGCACAGTCAGCCTCATACACTATCAACCATCACCAGCTCAGCAAGGTGAAGAATGTTCGGGGGTTTAGGTAGGGCTAGTAACTGGCGTAGCTGTTGAATTACCTCCGAGACTAGGTAGGGACAGTGACAGGTTACCTACTCTATGGACATTCCTCAGCCCTGAAACGGCATTCCTCAGCCCTGAAAATTGGGGCTACCGTCTTTGCTACTTAAGGGTACTCGCTCTCACTAGTTCTCTCAGCTATCTGTGCCACTAGGATCGGAGCCTGTACCTGTATCAGCATTACGTGCAAGCCCTCCTGTTACTCTGTGCACAGTCACCCTCATTCACCATCAACCATACCCACCTCTTCTTCACCAACAAACTACCATCCGATCTCGCATCGGTCTCAGGAGCCACCAACAGGCCCATGAGCGGAGGCGGCGATGGCAATGAGGAAGGATCTTCGGCATCGAAGAAATCTCAACGACCACTGGCTACAGAAGAGATTCTATTCTATTTCTGTCTACAAAGTCATTAATGCAGCATACACATAACTTCGTTGAAAGATTCAACTGCAACGGTCATTTAATTGAGGATGCCACTTGTTTGAACCCGAAAAACTTCAATAAAATTGACAAAAATGCCATGCCCAATGGCGCATTAAAGTCTCTCGCATCAATTGCTCATGTCGATCGAGAATTGCTCACAAAAGCTTTTACAAACCATTTTAGAAAACTGTCTAAAACTCTTTGGGATGAGCACGTTACACCTAGACATCAAGACATAAATGACTCAGAATCTCAGAATAAGGAAGAATACAACGAAGATGTCTTAGACCAAACTGCAAAGATTGTAGATTTGTAGATTTCGGTGGGAACTTATACTGCGATCTTCATAGATCTATTGTACCCCACCCTCTTCCTCTAATCGTTGGTATATCTAGCCATTTAGAGCGCCTCCTCTAGACCTGATTCCTTTAGGCATTCCAGGATCTGGGGGGTTTTCAACGACTGCAACTCCACTGCGTGCAAGCAGTTGGCCCCAAGGTACATCCGTCTCTTGCGGAGTAGTGCTCCCCAGTCTTTGAGATGGTATATCTTCTGATGAGTCGCAGAAGTTGCATCTGTCACCTTCTGCCTAAAGTGATAAAAACGGCAAAGTAGTTCATAATTATCAAAAATTTGAATAACTATCAAAAATGGCAATTTTTATAAAAAGGATAATAGCTGATAATACTGCCTACTCTCCCACCTTTACAAAACATTTATAAGGGTAATATCTAACAGACTTAGCAGCAAATTAGATGCATATCAGCCCATAGAGCAAGCCGGTTTCTGAAAAGGATATGGAACCAACGAACATCTACAATGCATGAAGTCATTGATTGAAAACTCTTCTATCCCACTCTTCCTCGCATTCGTTGATTATGAGAAGGCTTTCGATACCATCGAGATGTTGCCTATGTTGGAGGCTTTCGATGACTGTCGCATTGATTCGAGATATTCTGGTCAAATTAAAACCATCTGCGACTTCGCCACTATGACGCTGAAACCACAAGATTTATCCGACAAAATACCCATCAGACTTGGAGTGCGCCAGGGAGATACCTTGTCCTCCAAATTATTTACACTAGATCTAGAGAATATCTTTAAAAACTTAGACTGGGCGGACAAAGGAGTAAATGTTGATGGCAAAACGCTGACGCACTTCGTCGGATGAAAGGCAGGCGCAAGGCGGATGATACTGTTTTAGTGGAAACTGCAGAGTCTGATATTGAAACAATGCTGAATCAGCTAAACAACATCTCCAAATCAACTGGTCTGCACATGAATATGAGCAAGCCAAAAGTCGTGACAGCTGATGTTCCACACCGGCCTGATATAGTCATCGATGGTGTCACGGTGGAAAGAGTAGGGAGCTACATCTACTTGGGACATAAATTAAAAATAGGCAAAGAAAACCAAGATGCGGAGACCAGAAGAAGAATAGGACTAGGCTGGGCAGCATTTGGGAAGCTGGCTTTTATACTAACCCACAAGACGTTCCCAAGAAAGTTGAAAGAGAGAATATTTGATTCAAGTGTTGCACCGGTTCTCACATATGGCGCAGAAACCACAACATTTACCCAACAGAACATCAAGAAGCTGGCCGTTACGCAAAGATCAATGGAACGGAAAATGCTAGACATAACGTTACGCCACAAGAAAAGGAACGAATGGGTGCGGAAGAAGACAGTTGTTGCGGACGTGGTGGAAAGAGTGGCGCAACAGAAATGGAGTTGGGCTGGGCATATCCTACGAACAACTGATGACAGATGGTCTCACAGAATGCTGGTATGGAGACCAAAATACGGAAAGAGAAACATAGGCCGCCCCCCTAAAAGATGGAGTGACGATATCCGGGAAGTAGCAGGAAGGAAATGGTTAAGTCTGGCGAGGAATAGAGAAGAATGGAAAGTTTAAAGGGAGGACTATGTCGAATATTGGGAGAATAAAGTCTGAAAAAGAAGAAGAAGAAGCTGATAATAACTGTCAAAAACAGAATAGGAACTAAAAACAAAGGCATTAAAGTCAATTGTTTAGCTTTTGCTGATGACATGGCCTTACTAGCTCTGACATGGGAAGAAGCCAAGGAACAGATCCTCGAGCTCCAGAGGCCAACGTTAAAAATGGGTTTCAAAGTCTCAGTTGAAAAGACCAATATAATGACGCACATAAAAAACCCACAAAAAAGCTTAAAGTGGGCAACCAATACATATAAATCGTCAAAGAATTCAAATATCTTGGGGATTGGATCAGCTGGAATACGCTAGAGAAAGAAGCAATGGAATTTGGGAGAAATAAAGTTGAATTGTCCCTCCAATTTACGAAGGACACTTATAACAAGAAGTCTCTCTGCTGGAATGCCAAGATATAATTGTACTTTGCTGATTATAACCCGGCATTTAATGCAGAAGCCTTATATGCAGCCGAAACATTGTCTCTCACTATGCGCTTGAAGGGGCCGCTTGAAAGGCTAGAGGTCAAGGACAGAAAGATATTACGCAAAATCTTAGCCCCCAAATTTCGTAATAAAAAAGACCTCGTAGAACTCCAAATTACAGACACCTTGCTCAAGTGTGGTCACAGTGGTGTAGTGGTGAACGAATCCGCTAGCTATATATGAGATCTCGGGTTCAATCTCCGGCCAAACCGTGAAAATTTTTCACGGAACTATACTGTGGCCACCTCGTCGAAAGCAAGAGCAAACTACAACAAGTAATTCTTCCTAGTAAACCTCTGAATTAGTTCCGTTCGGAACCGGCGATAAACTGCTAGGTTCCGTATATTAGTAGATGATTCGTTCCACAAGTATGCGCTAGTGGTACCTCAGAGAGTACCACACCTTAAGAAGAAGATGTTAAAAGACAAAACAGCCAAAACTATCACCAAGGATAAGAAGCAATGGTTCCAAGTTAAAATCAAACAAAAGCGTACCATCCACATCTCTGCCGAAGAAAGGGAAGCAAGATCTGAAAGGATGAGGCCAATACTGGGCTAAAAGGAAAGCTCCAAACTATAAAAAAATATTCATTTCATGTACTTGGGGTTCATGTAGTTGGGTGAAACAAATAAGGAAGAGCTGTCAAAAATGACAGCAAACTTATATTATAATTCCTTTATATCCAGAACTTTGGATGGTTAAGTCTGTCAACTTAACCAAACTTATATTACCAAAACCTGTCACAAATGATAGTAATATCATTATTATTTTTTCATTCTTTGCATCTTTGGATAATTATGAGTATTTGGTTAAACAGTTATTATTAACCATTAATGCTTCATTTATCATTTTAACCTGTCAAAAGTGGTAAAAATAATAAATAAATAGTAATAAAATAGTTAATAATTGTCAAATAACATTGTCATCATCAGCATCATCATCATCATCATTTAGCTCTCTGTGTTCACTGCTGAACATAAGCCTCCCAATTTCTGTACAATATTATTGTAATAACTGTCAAAATCGATAATAACTATAAAAATGGTAATTTCTGTCAAAAATGATGATAGCTGATAAAAAGTGTAAAAATGATAGTTAATTAATAATTTGAATATTTCATTATTATGGGATATAGCTGTCTAAGTATGTCAAAGTTATTAGAGAATATAACTTTGACAGACTTGCTGTCAAAAAACCTGTTACAAATGAATGTTCTTGTCAGAATTGATAGTGAGTAACGTCATCATTCCTTTACATTCTTTAGATAATTAGGTGTTATAATTGTCAAAAATTGTAATAACTGTCAAAAAATGGCAATTATTATAAAAATGATAATAGTTGATAATAACTGCCAAAAAGAAGGTAAATTATATTATCATTACTTTATATCCAGAACTCTGAATAGTTATGTCTGTGAAACTTATAATCCCAAAACCTGTCACAAATGATAGATAGATAGATTTTAGATGATAGATTCCTCTTTCATTCTTTGCATCTTTGGAGAAATATGTGTATTTGTCTAACCAGTAATTTTTGACCATTAAAGCAACATTTATTATTTTAAGGTCGATTTCCCATATGCGCGACACTCAGCTACGCGACGTAGTCCAACATCGCCTGCCCAATAATGATTACATTGTTTTAAATGGGCACGTCGCGTAGCTGTAACGTAGCCATAGTGAGAACGTGCCCATTTAAAACAATGTAATCATTATTTGACAGGCGATGTCGCGTAGCTGAGTGTCGCGTATATGAGAACCAGCCTTTAATCTGCCATAAGTGGCAATAACGGTAAAGCAGTTCATAATTGTAAAAAATTGTAAGAACTGTCAAAAATGGCAATTACTATAAAAATGATAATAGCTGATAATAACTGTCAAAAATGGCAGTAAATTATATTAGCATTCCTTTATATTCAGAACTTTGGTTGGTTAATGCCGGGTTTACGATGAACTTAACGTAACGGAACGCGACGCAACGTAAAGTGACTTGACGTAAAGTTAACGGTAAGGGTAACGGGTTTCTTCTGCTGCGCAGCAGAAGCTGCATTTGTCATCCTTTGTCTAAAGTAATAATAACAGCAAAGTAGTTCATAATTGACAAAAATTGATAATAACTGTTCAAATTGATAACGACTTCAATAGTCACATGGTTCAAACTAATTCAGAAACGAAAAATGATATCATCCACTCCGGGACAGCTTTACTAATTAAATCAAGGGAGGAACTGGGGGATAAAATAAAATCCTCTGGTTAGACAGGCTCCTTATATGCCCCCTGCGACTTCTGGCTATTCCCCAAAGTCAAGAGGCCATTGAAAGGAACGCGTTTTCAGACATTAGAGGACATTATGCCTGCAACGATGGCCGAGCTAAAGTCGATTCCGAAAGAGGCTTTTTCGAAACGCTTCCAACATAGGCGGCACCGCTGGGAGAAGTGTGTGGAGTCCCAAGGAGACTAATTGGAGGTTGATTAGGTTTCCAACGCTCCAGGTATGCCAGTTGTGTTTTACCGGCTAAAGGTCGGATACTTTTCTAACAGACCAGTTATATCGTAAATATTAAATGTCTGCCACAATACACTATTTTTCTCTGTTGTGGTGAGATCCTCTTGACGGGCCCTCCAAAGCAAAATGGTAGGGAAGAGACCGAGGGGCATACCACGGAAACGACGGGAGGACGCGGTAGAAGAAGACGCCAGAGGGTTGCTTAGGATTAGAGGCTGGAAGACGGTAGCAATGGACAGAAGCGCAATTGATCAGAAGCGGTAGCAATGGATATCTGGCAATGTATATAAGAATACATTGAGGGAGGCCAAGGCCCAACCTTGGGCTACATAGTCATAGGAGAGAGAGATAGGTGAGATCCTGTACGCTCCCTGGCCAATGACATCATACTGGAATTCGTTTGTTGTCGCCAGTTCTCCGTAAGCGGGCATCTAAAAGTACATGGGCGGCTGTATCGTCGTCCGCACAAGTACAGAGCGGGTTTCTAGAATCCAACGTCCCCACAAGTACAGAACGGGAGACTGTCGTTTCCCGAATCTAAATAAATAAGCATTAAAATTACCTTTGCCACTAATTAGATCATTTGATGTGTGAATACAATGTAAATTGCCTTATTCCATCGCACTTGCCACTCTATAGATCCTAACAGATTATCAATTAGCCTATCGTAGTTCACTGATGGACGTAGGCCTCCCGTGACTGCTTCCCCATCTGTCGGTCTTCGCTGCTTGCATCCAATTTGTACGGAAACGTTTAATATCATCGGACCATCTTGCAGATGGGCGTCTTCTGCTTCAGAGACCTTCATGTCTTGATCTCCATTAAATAATTTGTCTGATCCATCGGTTGCTTCATTCTCGCAATGTGCCCTGCCCAGTTCCACTTCAAGGTTGTTATTCGTTTTATTGTATCTGCTACTCCCGATATTCTCCGGATTTCGGTGTTAGGGATTCGGTCTCTAAGGGGTAATCCCAACATGGATCTCTCCATTGCATGTTGTGTTACCTTGATCTTCTTGATTACCTTCTTTGTTAGTGTTGATGACGTTCGGGAGGACGCATTGATCGAAGACTCTACCTTTCAAACAGGTTGGTAAGTTTGACTTAAATAAATGTTTCAGTTTCCCATATACAGCCCAGGCTAATTCGTCTTGGTATTTCACACGTTTGGTTATCTCTGTGTATGCGGATTTCATGCCCTAGGTATTTATATGAGGTGGTCTCTTTGACTTCGACTCCATCTACGGTTATACTATCACTCAGTACAAGATTAGTCATCAACTGAGTTTTTGCCAAATTGATCTTTAGTCCAACTTTGCGTGAGCCTATATTTAGGCGTTGCATCATCATTTTTGCCTCGTCGATGCTATCCGCTATAATAACTATGTCGTCTGCAAATCTGAGAAGACTGAGGTATTCCCCATTTATGGTAATGCCTAGGTGTTGTAGATCAATAGATTTAAACATGTATTCGAGTTAGTTTGTAAAAAGTCGTGGGGAGATTGTATAACCCTGTCGAACACCTCTGGCTATTTTAAATCTTCCCGTATCGTTGTAGTGTCGGACAGATGCTGTGGCATTTTTGTATATGTGTCTGATAATATTGGTATACCGGTGATCTACACGGCAATTAGCTAATGATTTTAGGATTTCGCGTTGGTCCACAGAGTCAAACGCCTTCTCATAATCTAATCCTAACAGATAGGCCCGCTCTTTATTGCCTGATTGGGCACTTGGTTGAACGTGATGGGCAAAGGCCCTACTTCCTAGCTTGTTCTCTTAGATACTGAAGCCTGCTTAGCCAAATAATCCGCTCTCTCGTTTCCTCTATGACCTACACGAGCCTTAACCCAGTGGGGCCGAAGATTAGATCTTGCTAACTGCCAAGTCTCCAAAATCTGTTCGGTTAGACTGGTCATATGTTTTAAGGCGTCGAGTGCTGTTCTGCTGTCCGAAAGGATCGAGCATTCGAGGATTAATCCTTGCTCCGATCTTATATATGGATTGTCTGTTCAATTAGATTTGAAGACGCGTTAATTCCAGTAAGCTCCCCTAGCCTATCCTGGCCCATTGACCACCTTGACCCATATAATGCGACTTCTTTTAGTCGAAGGTTGACTGGAAGAAGCCCTGAGACAATACACGCCGCCTCTGTAGATACGCTGCGGTAAGCTCTCGCCGCTTTTAATATACTAGACAGATAAAACTAACCAGAACATCCATGGCATACAGATAAGACTACACCAACAAACTGTTTTCAACAAACAGTTCAAACTGGACGGATGAGGCGATACTTACAAGAGTAGAGATGATTAGATAACAAGACCAGTTATATCAGGCACATCAAACTCTAAAAAACCCAATAGTTTCCTCGTTGTAATCCACTGTGTTACCATATATATTACATGGTTTTCAGTACAAATTATTCCTTGTTCATTTTTAGCAGTGACGACCAAGTCTAAGCCGTCCGCGAAACCAAATGCGACGCTAATTGGTTTCGCGGACGGCTTAGACTTGGTCGTCACCGCTAAAAATGAATAAGGAATACTTCGCCTTCAGGCAGCTTGATTCCTAAAATATCGTCGCATAAGATAGTGTTCCATAGTGTCGGACCTAATATAGAGCCCTGTGGGATCCCACAACTAACCTCTACTTCTACCATCTCATTTAGGGCTTGCAGTACTAATTTTCTGTTGGTAAGTTAACTTCTTAACATCTGAAGTAGGTAAGGTCAAATGATCTAATTAGTGGCAAAGGTAATTTTAATTGCTTATTTAATGTCTCCTTGTAAATTCGTCCATTAGTTGTGCCAAGTTGGCAGTGTTAAATGCATTTTGCGCAACAAAATTTATTGGTGCACACATTTTTTTTAGTTTTGTGTGTGCCGGCTCTAGCCTTCTCTGCTATTTTTTTAACTTCCCCTATTGCTCCTATGGTAGATCGGCCTTTATGGAACTCAAATTATTTATCGGATAAACATAGTCCGGCGGCAAGCTCCTTCTGTAATCTCCTCAGTAGTAGGCTTTCTAACAGTTTCCCCGACACATCTAGAAGACATATAAGGTGTAGGTTCTCCAACTGGCTTATTTCCCTTCCTAATAAAAACCAGTCGTGAACGCTTCCACTTGTCTGGAAAGTGAGGAGCAGCAGTTAGGAGACCATTCGTTACCTCCAGGGTGAACTCAGGTTCTTGTTGGCACTTCTACTAACTACTTTTGGTGGCACACCGTCTAGTCCCGGCAATTTTACAACTCGGATGCGATTTGCCGCATTAGCTAGTTCCTCCTCGTTCTTCTTCTAAGGGTGCTTTCTCTTAACGGAGGTAATTTTTCATAATGACAATTCTTATTTTTGACACTGCTGCTCTAAACAGGTCTATAGAGGAGCTCCTCCTCGTTAAACAATGGAATTTCAACAACTTTGGGTTGATGTCAAAGAAAAGGTTTTTGCCGTGGGAAAAGGTTTTCGACTTCCAGTAGCATTCCCTAAATCGTAATTTTCACAGTTAGGTGTTGGATTTTGAGCCTTCTCTCACAGGTTTGAAAAGCATCTCCCCAAGTATAGTTGTCGAGATCTTCATACAGTTTTCTCTAGTGATCCCGCTTAGATTTGTTAATTAGGTAGCAAAGCTACTTTAAAGCTTTTTTGGAAAGTGAATGAAGTGATTTTAAGACTTTGTCCACCACCTACTTTTTTAGTATTTGCTGTCGCTGATATTTTCTTATGGCTTCATTCAGCCCTTATGCTGGAGTTATTCGTCGTTTCACCTATATACTAGATTTCTCCTTGGTGGTCCTCTATTCTCTTTTAGGATTTCATCAATTCTAATAGCGTATTCCGTGTGTGCATCCGCGCTATTTGCATTGCCAGGCTGCTTTTCATTTTTTCTTTATTGAATTAACTCCAGTCATTAGTTCTTCCAAGGGTTATCTGCTTTCTAGCTTCTTCTATTTTAAACAAGATGTAGCGATGGTCGCTTAAACTCTCTCGAAATAAAACTCTCCAATCTAGGATCATGTTAGATAAACCAAATGTCGTAAAAGTAAGGTGTACGTTGGCCCTGACGAGGTTATACGTAGCTCCTTTATTTTGAACGAAGAGTTCTAGTACAGCCGAGTCCATGACAAGGTCACCTTTCGTGTCTACCTTTGGAGAACCCCAATAGGGAGACATGGCGTTGAAACCACCAGCAATTAATGGCTTTTTATTTTGAGCCCTTGCCTTGATTTAATGCTTCTAGCGATTCAGTCAGTTTCTCTATATAGACTAGACTGACAAGGCTAGACAGACAAGACTAGACAGACAACAACTACACAGACAAGAATGGACAGACAAGGGTAGACCTAACAAGACTAGACAGATAAGACTTTTTCTGTCTAGTCTTGCCGGTTTAGTCTCGTCTGTCTAGTCTTGCCGGTTTAGTCTCGTCTGTCTAGTCTTGTCTCTCAAGTCTAGTCTGTCTACGCTTGTCTAGACAGACAAAACTAGACAAACTAGTCTAGATAGACAAGACCAATCACACAAGACTAGACAAGACTAGACAAGACTGGCCAAGGCTGGCCAAGACTGGCCAAGACTGATTGTAAAAATGTTGTGGGGTTGTATGGCCGCAAGTAAGAAACTTATGGTAATGCAAGCACCGAATGCTACCTAGCTGAAAGAGAGATCGTCGTCGAATCAGACAACGGCTGCACTACAAAGCAGATCCTCAGTGTAGTGCTGCATGGATCAGTGACGGGCCCGACATTATGGAACATAATTTATGACGGAGTCCTCAAACTTTAGCTGCCTGAAGGCGTAGAGTCGGTCGGCTTTGCAGACGATCTCGCACTGTTAGTACAAGACAAAACCGAGCAGGGTCCAATGAGGAAGGCCAATAAAGCGATGCTTTTGATTGACCTGTGGATGGACAACAAAATGCTAAAGCTGTCTCCGGAAAAACGGAAGCGGTCCTATTAACGGGAAAGCATAAAATTGGGGAGAAGCCGAGGGACACTGTCATCACCCAAAAGAGTGCCATAAGATACTAAGGGGTTGAAATATATAAAAATCTATCATTCGGAGAGCACGTTAGAAAAGCAGCCGATAAAGCCAAAAAAACCCTGTGCGCGGTGGAAAGGCTAATGCCTAACGTCGGAGGACCTAGAAGCAGCAAAAGATAACTGCTGTGTTCGGTGGCGCACTTGGCAAATGTTATATGCTGCCCTAGTATGGGCAAGAGCCTTGAATGTGGAAGTCACCAAGCGCAAGCTGGGAGCGGCCCAGAGAACGCTCGCAATTCGAGCCAGCAGTGCCTACAAGACCGTGTCAAGGGAGGCGTCACTGGTAATTTCCGCCAATACAGCTGCTAGTCATAGAGAGGCTAAACATTTACTCACGGATTCAGAGAGACTCAGTTGCAGTAGTCAACAAAAAAGAAATAAAAAAGACGGCAAGAAGAGACCTACTCCGGACATGGCAGAAGCACTGGGAAGCAAACACCAAGGGACAGTGGACCAAACTCCTGATAAACGACGTGGAAAAATGGATCACCAGGAGAAGTAAATTACCACCTCACTCAGGCACTCAGTGGCCATGGGTGTTTCCGTGACAATTACCACGAAATAGGCTGAGCCTCTGACAGCCTGTGCGAGTACTGCTGAGAGGAAGACAGTTTGGCACACACTATATACTCCTGCTATAGGTGGGACACCGAGAGGAGCACCCTACCAAAAGATATCGAAGAACGAATGCTGCACTGTGAAGACAATTGGGAAAACGTTCAAAATATTATACGTAATATAATTACCTATAAGGAGCAAGTCGAGGAAACCAGGTAGAAAATTGAAAAGGAACGACAAAACCCGAACCCCTAATCAGCATAACTGGGGGAAAGTAATGTACGTGCCTAAATATATTAATACAGCAGCATCCTGAAGTCATGCCAGGAGCAGTACCAGGATGTCACGGTTTCCGGGGGCGGCACTTGCCAATTTAATCCAGCTGTGCTTGCTACGCCCCTATAAAAAAAGGTAGGCAAGGCTAGAAAGAAAATTCTAAACAGACGGGACTAGAGAGACAAGGCTAGACAGGCTAGAGTAGACTAGGTCGACAAGGCTAGGAGATCAGAAGATGGTAAACAACTGCGCTAGACAAGGGAAAGTTCGTAGAAGCTTTTAGAGAGGCCAAGAAGAAGCCGGACAATGCAGACGAGCTGGTCGAGCTGGTGACTAGCGTATGCAATGAAAGTCTCCCTAGGAAAGGAGGATACAGGCCCAATAGGTGCATCTACTGGTGGACGAGCGAAATTGGTGACCAAAGAAGAACCTGCGTCCAGGCAAGAAGGCGAGCGATGAGAGGGAGGATAAATCAGATCATGGAGTACACCGAGTTAGCGCTGGCCTATAAGGCCGAAAAGATAAAGCTACGAATTGCGCCGGCCAAGGAAGCCAAATGGAAAGAGATATGCGAAGACGTTGATGGGGACGTTAAGGGGCTTGGCTTCAAAATCATCACGGACAAGCTTAAAAAGCCGCAGCTACAGTTGGACCTTGATTTAAGAAAAGGGTGGTGGAAAGCCTTTTTGTGACGCATGAAAGGAACGTGTGGTTGCGTGCACGGCAATACGACGTCCAGGAAATTTCGTCCGAGGAACTAGAAGAGGCAGTGGCGAAAACAAAAATCAAAAAAGCGCCTGGCTCTACCAGCGGAGATCCTAAAGCTCGTGTGCAAGCGTTTTCTAGGAGATAAAGAGCGCAAATTTCCCGAGAAGGTGGAAAACAGCCGGATTGGTACTCATACTGAAGCACAATAAGCCTCCGACTAGTCTAGACGCGCACCGTCCAATTTGCATGCTGGACAATTTCGGCAATCTGTTCTTGAGAATCCTGGTAAAAAGGTTCAACAACGAATTGACAGGGAGGGCGGCGCTCTCTGCGAGACGGCACGGGTTCAGGAAGGGAAAGTCCACTGTAACGGCCGGAAGATACATATTCAACCTGGCAGAGGAAGAAAGAAGGAGATCGCTTAAAACAAGGAAACTGGTAGCACTAGCAACGATAGACGTGAAGAATGATTTCAACTCGGCACCGTGGAGGATCACTGTAGAGGAACTGGAACGCAGGAGGATGCCCGAATACCTGGTAGGCCTGACCATGAGCTACTTCAGCGACAGGCGTCTGCTGGTGGAGGGGCAGGACGAGATAGATGTTACAGCCGGGGTCCCACAAGGATCCGTGCTGGGTCCGCTTTTGTGGAGCATTATATATGACGGAGTTCTGAATGTGGCCTTACCGGTAGGTGCGGAAACCGTCGCCTAAGCGGACGACCTGGCCCTAGTGGTCAAAGCAAGACGAGAAGACGAGCTCGAAGAAATAACAAACGCCGTCCTAGACACTATACAAGACTGGATGGACGCAAATCAGCTGGCTATTGCACCGGACAAAACCGAGGCGGTGCTGCTAATCGGTAGGAAGAGTTGTGGCCCGGTGGAGTTCGTTCTCGGCGGAAGAGCGTTTCGCCAGCAGAAGTTTCTAAAATACCTGGGAATAGTCTTCGATGAGAAGCTAACCTTCGGTAGGCACGTTGAGGAGACATGTGCAAAAGCTCACTGCAGGGTGAATAACCTCTTGAGGATACTCCCTAGGATCGGAGGGACGATTGAGAACAAAAGAAGAGTACTGGCATCCGTTGCGAACAATATCGTCTTGTTTGGGGCACCGGTGTGGGCCAGCTGCACCAAAGTCATGAGGCTCAGGGAAGCCCTGACAAGGGCACAAAGGAAAATCGCTATTAGGATAGTCAGCGCTTACAAAACAGTCGGGACCGACGCCGTGCGGGTGCTGGCAAGGCTTATTCCCCTGGAGCTACTGGTAGAAAAAAGAGCTAGAATCGTGGGGCGCACGCTTGACAAGGAGGAAAATGATGCAAGGGCGGTGAAAGAAGGAAAGGCGGGAAATCATTCGAAAGTGGCAGGAGTTGTGGGACAAGGATACGAGCAATTGGACCTACAAGCTGATTCCGGATGTTAAGCCCTGGCTGGATAGGAAGCATGGTCCGATGAGTTACCACATGACAATGGCGCTGACGAGCTATGGCTGCTTTCAGAGCTTTAGGAAAAGAATCGGCAAGACGAACGCAGAGAACTGCCCGTACTGTAACACGGAGCCGTAGACGGCCGAACACACGCTGTTCACCTGCGATAAGTGGGCAGGACAGAGGGCGAAATTTTAAGTGTTAAGTGGCCGGGGAATTGTACCCCCGGGCGTTAACAGAGCTGATGCTAGAAAGCGAGGAGAGGTGGAACGACGTCGGTGCCATTATCAAGGATATCATGCAGCAGAAGGAGAAGGACGAGAGGGAATGGGAGAAGGAAATAAACGTAACAGACAAATAAATCAGGAGCCCACAACTTGAAGTTATGTAAGATTGCAGTGCCAAGTTGTTTTTAGGGCGTGAAAATAGGGGGTAGGCGGTTTTAGTGGGTAAACTATCTCTGGAGGAGGAGTCCCACACTACCGAATTAGTCGGTGCCTATAAAAGGTTTCCCCTTGCTCCCAAAAAACAGGCTACAAAGAAAAGTCTAGACACGAGACTAGAGAGACAAAGCTAGACAGAAAAGATTAGACGGATAAGATAAGACTAGACAGACAAGACTAGATGTCCTCCTCGGAAGTGAAGTGGACAATATACTACCAACCTGACAAGCCGGAGGCAGGGGTTCCATCCCCGGCGAGGAAGCATTTTCAACCAGGACGGCACTAACTTTCCTGGCTGCGCACCCTGAAGGAATGCAAAATTCGCGATACCGGGGTGGTGCATACTGAAAGCCAAGTGGAAAAGGGGGTTTAGTGAGAAGTCCACCCAAACCACAATTAATAAAAAAAGGTCAAGAGTAGAAAGAAAAGGATAGATTAATTAAGGTTATATAGACATGGCTTGGCAGATTAGACTACGCAACGTAAACTGGAAAGATTCTTGGCAGATAAGACTATATTGTTAATGCTAACATACAAGATGAATTAGAGAATTCAAGGCAAACAATGCGTGCAGATGAGCAAGTTCAGTTTAAGTTTAGGCAGATATGGCTAGACTGGCGAGAACAGATAGACAACAACTATATACACATATATGTACAAGCAAAACTAAACATACAAGGGTAGATACACGAGACAACACAGAACAAACAAAACAAGAAATGGCAACCTAAAGATGAAAGGTTTTACAAGCAGGACTAGATACGAACTGGCAGATGAAATTAATCTGATTTTAAGACTTAGTCAAACAAGTCTAGAAGTTTTGGACAAGTCCAATTAGCTTTAATAAATAAAATTTCAGAATTACAAATGTAGACATATAAATCTGTTCATTCTGCACCCCTTTCTTTGATAAGTTTAACGAACGGCGGCCTTTCGAAAATTTATTGAGTTTTATGGTCAAGTTCGTGCCGGTTTATTTTAACAAAGTGAAACGCATTAGCAAAGTTTTATTGTTCGGCATGAATTCTCTCTGCGTATTGTCGTCCCCGCCGTACGTTTCCTGAATCCTTTACGAGACCGGAACAGAAAAAAAAGTTTTTATAAGTTGTTAGCAAATTAAGTTTACTTTTATGATTTATATATCACCCATAACTCAGGTTTATCGTCACCTAGAAAATCATGACGCTATTTTATGGTTTGATAGATGCGATTGTTAAATATGAAGGTTACTTTTTATTAGGTAACTAATCAATTTTAATTCGAATTTGACTGTAATCTTTACTGTAGTAGCGTAAGAAGCTTCTTTTAATTTACTTCGTTTCTAGATTAAATTCTCAAGGCTTATAATATGAATTTTTCTGAACTTCTTGCTTATTTCGTTTTGTTCGGCGACAAGAAAATCCTGAACTGAGCGCATAAATTTCCGGCTTCTTTCGTTTGTATTTGTATAACACTTATTGTAATTGTTGCGAGTGATAAATTTAGTAAAGCAGATAAGTCTCTGCGAAATAATGAGAACCGATTTTGTCACCGTCGAGTATTTATAAGGCTTTAGCGCGCTGATGGAATCTACAAGGTCGAAACCGGTCGATAACTAGCCTCTATATTCCTGACAGGACTTGTTTAATGTAGTTTTTCTTTTTATTTGTTTTTCGACCCTTGTATTGTTCTATTGATGTTTTAACATAAAAACATTTAGTATTTAATAAATGTATTTGGAAAAAGAAATTCTATTTTTTTAAATAAAAATCTAAGTATTATTTTTTTTTTCAATTCACTGAAAAAAAAACCGACCTAGTGCGAGTTGTGACTCGCGCACCGAGGGTTCCGTACAAACTTGTAAGTAAGGTATCTTTAGAAGGACCTAACTGTATGCAACCCATATGCTTCTGGTGCCTGACAATACCACGCAACACATTAGTGTATTTTCATAAGTTTCTAATAGTAAATTCGCATTTTTCTTGTGATTAAACTACATATTTACGGTTTTCAGATTTTTCCCTTTACATGTACTGTAAAACACCGCGTTTTGCCAAATTTCATGATTCTAGGTCAACGGGAAGTACCCTATAGGTTTTGATTCCCTAGTGAAATCGCAAAATATGCAATATAAACGGTCATATCTTTTGATCGCGTTGACTTACAAGTTTAATTTTTTCACATCTGAAAGAGACCGCAGACCCGAGTATTTGATACAAATTTCAATTTGTTACCTCTACGCGTTCCTGAGAAAAATGGTCTTGACAGACAGACAGATAGACGGACAACAAAGTGATCCTATAAGGGTTCCGTTTTCGGTACGGAACCCTAAAAATCATTTATTCATCTTAATAAACGAACCCCTCTCCCGTCAATTGAGGACAATGCCAAATTGTCCTCAATTCGGTACTGGATTTATAGTAGACAAGACAGTTATTGCTTGAGATTACTAATAGCAATAACTCGATACACACTCAAAGACCAAAGAAGGAGTAAAGAGATTCGGAAAAAATGCGAGACAGAAGACGTGGTGAGGTGAACTCGCGCGCGAAGGCCTTTCTGGAATGAACACATATCTAGGATGGAAGATCACAGACTAGCAAAAATGGCGCGAAACGGAAAATCAGCATCATGTAACCACCAGGGCGACCACCAAAGCGATGGAAGGACAGCTGGTTGTCAGAATTTCAAGAGCATGGGAAAAAATAAGCCTTTAGGCTTCCGGAATGAAGAAGAGGGAGAAGAAGAAGACAAATCTTGTTTCTATTGTGGACTTTAAATCCTTCTCAGGTCGACTTTAAAACAATGACACTTAAATCAGCTAACAAGATCTATACGCTAGTCAATGGACATGCACCAACCAATATTACCAATAGAAAGGCCGTTGTTAAAGTATACGAATTCTGGAACTTATTAGACGATGTTCTTCAGAGAATTCCAATAAACCATGTTAAGATCTTAAAGGGTGTCCAGATTATAAAAGAAGAAGAGCATAAATACTGGGTTGGTAAATGGTTAGGTCATAAGCAAACTAACAGGAATGGCATGAGACTAATAGTGATATGCAGGAAACATGATTTAATTTTTAAATCAACATTTTTCAAGAAAAAATCCTGAAAAACTTACACTTGGAAAACAACTCAAGACCTCAAGAAAACACCTCAAGATTAGATTTCTAAATCTAATTTCAGAGATATTCTGAAATAATCCACGATTATTATTATTTAATATAAAATTACGGTGATCAATTTAATTGAAACCGTTTGAATTGGTTCATTTGCGAAATTACCAAACCATACATAAATTACAAGCGAAAGACGTTTCAATATCACAGCAGAGAATATTTGAAATGCAACAAGGAGCAATTAAATCCAAATAAAATATTACTGGACATAATTGCAGACGCTTTTCAAAGAGAAGAAAGTTTCAGGAACGGGAATTTTCCACGAATTTCCACGCCTTCGGATAAATAATACACCACGAAAAGATTTTAGTAAATGACATCAAATAAATCACAATCTACACGAGAAAATAATAAAATTACAAAATTATTTACGTTTTTATTGACAAAACAAAAACCAAGAAAAAAATGGGAAAAATATAATCGATGCCTGAGGGGGTTCATTTAATAATAAAACTAAGTTTTTTGTTGAGTTGGGTAATAATTGACACCGGCAGGTAATACCGAAATGATTCCCAATATTTCCAATATCTCAAGGTCTTTGTAGGGACCGTATAATTTCGGTGAGCGAATCATAAAACCGAACCACAAACGGGTGGAGAAATTTTACGTTTTAAGTTGTATATTATATAGAGTGGTGCAATAATCAACGGTTCGGGCGGCGGATCATGAAAGGTGTTTGTATACAAGAACAGATGCAGAATGAAGCTCTTCCAGGGACAATTATAAAACAAGATTTACACAAAAGAAGCGAAACAGTGTGCCCGCTGTTACACTTTGCATTTATATTTATTGCGGTGTAATTATTGTGTTCTCGCTTTCGAAAAATTATTTACTACGAAAAATGGTACGGAGAGGAATTGGTGTAAATGTAGTGAAATATTTATTGAAAGATAACTGCAGGTTTTGCGTCTTGTCCAATATTTCCAGCGATGTTATTGGAGAAACTAGATTTCTGTGTGCGGAAATTATTCTTGAAATGTGGAAATATAAAGACGTTACTTTTAACACTACGGCATAAGGTTCACTTCTGCTTGCATTTTGATCAACTTTTATTTACTCAATACTGTCCACCAAATTTCTTTTCGACTTCTACTGTCAGTGCACATACAGGTACCCCGTACCTAGGTGCAATCATTTAATTGTGTTTATGTAATTGAACTATGTAACTGTATATACTGTGTAACTGTTTAAATAATAAGTAAATAAAATGATGAAAAATCTGGATAAATGACAAAATTGTCCATTAGGCAGAATTGGTAATCGGAAAATGTTATGTCAACGAGTAATGGAAATCATGTATCGAAATTTGTCGGAATAGTTTTCATATATAGTTGTCCCTCTGATACCTGGCGACCTCAGAGGGTATCAAGCCTTACCATGTCAAGCGGGGCTCTAACGTGGCGGACCTTTAGTTCCCTTGCCACTCGTGGGATTTATATGAATTCCAAAAGTAAATATAATTCATATGTGCGGGACCTAACCGACACAGAGAACAAGGAAGTCAGCCCGGATTACCGGAAGACGACCTTGACCTCACACTCGTAGACATGAGCAATCCAGCCATGTCTACGGAGGCAGAGGAAGATGTTCTTGTAGGGACAGAGGAGGACTTGCCGCCTCCTGTCACAAAACAAGAATGACAAGCGGGCGCACCAAAATAGCCCAAGTGAACATCCATCATGCCAAAGCAGCCTCAGCTGTGACGGCTAGGATGTTCACTAAGCAGCACCTAGGGCTAGCGCTGCTGCAAGAACTCTGGACCTACGGAGGTAAGATCAGAGGCCTTAGCAACGTGGAATGTAAGTTGGTATGGGACAGCCGTGAGGTCTTCCCTAGAACTAGTATTATGGTAAGGAAGGGCATAAATTACTTATGTCTTTAAAAATTTTTAACGCGGGATTTAGTTCCGATTCAGGCCCTCATCAAGAACGAGGGCCTCCACCGCGAAGTAGTGATCGCATCAGCATACTTCCCTGGCGATGGTAACAGCATATCACCCATTGAAGTATAAAAGCTGGTGGAACACTGTATTAGGAGAAAGCTGCCACTCATCCTGGGATGTGACGCAAACGCACAAAATGAGATGTGGGGCAGCACGGACCCTAATAAGAGAGGTCAGTACCTTTTAGAATACCTCATTAAAGATAACTTAATTGTGTACAACGTTGGGAACACACCCACATTTGTCACTAAAGTCAGAAATGAGGTACTGGCTATTACGGTAGGTAGCGCTAACGTAAGTAAACTAATTAAAAAGTGGAGAGTTTCAAGTGAACCCTCAATGTCAGATCGAAGGAGCATACAGTTTGAGCTGGAAGGAGCGAGTGAGGAAAATACCCCCATTTGAAACCCCAGACAAACTGTGTGGCCTATGTTAAGTTCCCAACTAAAAGAGAACCTAGAGCAGGTGACAGTGCGGGGTAGTATCAAACACTAGACTGGGCTGAAGCAGGCTGTAGGAGAAATAAATGTAGCAATCACCACGGCATTTGAATCCAGCTGCCCGCTAAAAACCGTGAAGGAGCATAAGGATGAAAAATGGTGGAACAAAAATTTGTCTATATTAAAAGCAAAAGTACGTAGGCTTTTCAACAAAGCCAAGCAATACGAAAATTTGCTAGAATACTCCGAGGTGCTTACCACCTTCAACAAATAGATCAGAAGGGCAAAAAGGAAAACTTTAGGACCTTCTGCGAAAACATAGAATCCACCCCGGTGGTAGCTAGACTGCACAAAGCACTAGCAAAGGATAGAATGGAAATGACAACCACTCTCAAGAGACCGGTTGGGACCTTCACGGAGGATGAAGAGCAAAGAGCTATCCTCCTACAAGAAACCCATTTTCCGGGATGTAGAGGATACAGGGAGACCGAGGGCTTGATGCAACCACGGAAACCAAGTCGGGCTTACTGGAGGAGGGCAGCGTCCATCTGTACGGAAAACCAAATCAGATGGGCTATCGGCTCTTTCCAGCCTTTTAAGGCCCCAGATGTGGACGGACTAATTCTTGGCATCCTACAAAGGAGAGAGAGAGAGAACTAATGCCGTATCTTCTAAATATCTTTAGAAGTAGTTTAGCGCTCGGATATAAACCGGAGCTATGGAGGAGGGCTAAGGTGGTATTCATACCGAAGGTGGGAAAGAAAGACACCACTCAACCGAAGTCATTTAGATCCATTACTCTAACATCTTTTATGTTGAAAGCAATGGAGAAGGTAATTGATAATTACTTTAGGACTATAGTGCTGGTACATACATCACTATACAGCAGTCAGCATGCATACAGGGCAGAGAAATCCACAGAAACCGCCCTGTATCAGCTGACAAATGAAATAGAAGCAGCGCTAGAGACAAAGGAAGTAGCGATATGTGCCTTCTTGGATATAGAGGAACCTTTTGACAACACTTCACACGAGGCTATCAAAGCGGCCCTCGAAAGAAGGAGTATCGACACCAGTATCTCAAGGTGTATGGGAGAAATGCTGAGAACTAGAACAGCGGAGACATAAGTGAGAAGAGAAACCATTAAGATATCCACAACTCGAGGGTGCCCACAGGGAGGTGTACTATCACCGCTAATGTGGCGCCTGGTAGTTAATGAATTGCTGGTTAGGCTAAACGACCTAAACATCAAATGTCAAGGTTTCGCCGATGACATAGTCATAATGGCCAGAATGAAGTTTGAGGGAACGCTCTGTGAAATTGTTCAGAAAGGCCTCAAAGTAACTAGTAGATAGTGTCAAACATTGGGACTGAGACTCAATCCGAGCAAAACCACGGTGATACCATTTACTAGAAAGAGAAAACGAAACTGCCTACAGTCCATACTCTTAGATGGGAAGGCAATAGAATACAAACAGGAGATGAAGTATCTGGGTATCACACTAGATAGCAAACTCCTAAGGAATAAACACGTTGAGGCAGCGGTAGGTGAAGCCAAACGCGCCCTAATGTTGAGCAGAAATCTGGCAGGAAAAACGTTGTGTTGTAACCCCACAATCCTGCGATGGATGTACATTATGATAGTGAGACCTGCAATCACTTATGGGGCAGTTGCGTGGGGAAGTAGAATCAAGCTGGCCTTTATGAGGAAACAGCTTGAGAAGATTCAAAGACTGGCGAGTGTCTGCATCGCGGGGGCGATAGGGTCGTGTCCGACAGCACCATTGCAGCTGCTGTTGGATATGACTCCACTGCACCTAGTGGTGGAATGGGCCGCCAGATCGGCGATTTAAAGTTCAGCAAGGAAGGAATGGGCAGAGGTAGAATTATCGGGAGCAGAAACTGAAACAGCCTCGCTGCCAAGATCCCCTGGCTGGAAGTACCAAAAGACGAAATGGTATGCAATTACCACTTCGAGAAAAACTACACAGCAATGTGTAGTAGTAAAGTCGATTGGATTGACGAATCCTCAGCATACCACATAGAGCAAAAGGCTATCAAGTGGTATACAGATGGCTCGAAGACAAAGGAAGGTACAGGTGCACGAGTGCTTGGACCTCGTACCAAGTACTTCGAACCCATGGGAACATCCCAACATATCTTCCAAGAAGAGGTACATGCAATCGAAAGATGTGCACAGTTTAACCTCGACAGGAATTATCGCAAAAAACGAATTGCTATCCTGTAAGACAGCCAAGCAGCCATGAAGGCCATTAGCTCATACACCATCAGATCCAAACTGGTATGGGACTGTGTTGGGAAGCAAAACAAGCTTGGCAAAGATAACAAAGTAACGCTATACTGGGTACCAGGACACACTGGTATAGACGGAAACGAAGAAGCCGATCACCTAGCAAACAAGGGATCCAGTAGCCCCCTTATTGGTCTGGAACCCTTTTGCGGCATGAGTGTGAACACCATGCACAAAAGTTTAGACGAAGAAACAAGAGGCAAATGAATGAAAACCTGGGAAGAACTTCTAGGGCTAAGGCAGTCCAAAGTGATGCTGGGATTTTTTAACCAGAAGAGAACAAAAGCTTGCCTGAAATTAAGCAGAAACAAGCTTAGAATTCTGACAGGAGTCCTAACGGGACACTACAGACTTAGGAAACATCTCAAGGCCCTAGGCCTAGAGGAGGATGACGGAAGCAGATTCTGTGGCTCAGCAGAGGAAACCCCCATACATCTGCTCAAAAACCGCGGAGCATTACTCCGCAGGAGACAGATGTACCTTGGGGCTCACTGCTTGAACACAGAGGAGCTGCAGGCCTTGAGTCCCACCCAGAGCCTGAAATTCCTTAAGGAATCAGGATTAGAGGAGGCGCTATAAATGGGTAAGTTGGTGTACTTACCCATTTACCCACCCACTTTACCGCTTGGAGGAGGAGGGTGGGGTACAATAGATCATACTGTGCCAAGAAAAAGCAAAATACCCTAGTTGAGAGTTAAGACGAGCCTCGTGATCCCTAGTAGTAAGACTGTACAAGACTGGGAAATACTTGACAAAACTGGACGAAACTGGACAAAACTGGACAAGACTGGATAAGACTGGACAAGACTAGACAAGACTGGACAAGTCTAGACAAGACTAGACAAGACTAGACAAAAAAAATAAAAAAATAAATATATGGCTACCGCGTAGTTTACAATTATTTTTTGGAATTTTTATTAATCCCTTTGTTATGTTTAAAAAAGCCACAAATTATTCATGAAGTCGGTAGACTTCTATAGCAATTCATAGCATCTGGCCGCCAAATCAATTGGACTACTAAAACAGTCCATAGCAGTCAAATTTTCCATTTTATATTTATTTTTTAATACATATTTATATTTTCGGTTAACGTTTTTCTTCAGATTCCCTTTCTGCAACAAAGAAATTGTGTATGTCATAAACTTTCAAAATTTTAAAAAAGTTTAACATAATTTTAAGAGTCCAGTTATCCGGATTTTTATAAAACTATAGAGAAAACTATCAGGATTTATTGATCTAAATCCAAAAGCATTTATACGTAAATATTTTTTTTAGAAATTGCACATTATATAAATGGTCGACTTCTGTTGAAGAATTGAAATACTAGTTGGACAACATCCACTAAGTCAGTAAGTCCTTATATCGTATATATTTATTAACATTTTAAGACTAAATAAAACAATGCTTGTAAGATATCTTTAAGATAATCTAAAACTCGTTAAATATTAAAAAATGCTCGTAATAAATAAAGATATTATTCGAGCTGATTACTATATTAAGTCTCGATTTCTCATAGTTTGCTAAATCAAACAATTTCTCTATTTTTCCATGATAAATTGGCACGATATTATAATAATTTTCATCTTTATTATTCCATCTATAAAACTGATATTACTTGCCATTGTCTCTATGCTTTATCTAATTTTCGAGTTCCCTTCTGGTACCGGCAGTACTGCCAATCACGAGTTGAGTCACGAATTTGGGATTGAGTCACGAAGTCTTAATTTGCATGATTCATGATTTATGAGAGCTCGAAGAATCGAATTTTCGGTTCAGAATTCCATTCATATTTAAATTTTTTTCTTGCGCTGGAGTGAACTATAAAATTAATCTCAATCCAGATAAATAATAAAAAGCTATAGAAACTGCGGACCGACGGACGGACATATCGAAACTATAAGGGTTGAATTATTATTGTATTAAGGGTTATTTAGGGTTTATTATTAAGGGTTATTCTATTAAGGGTTCCTTGTTGATAACAACGGAACCGTAAAAAACGAAAGAAAATTTTACAATGAAGTTTAGGTTATCGTTTCAATTGTAAAATGTAATTATTATCACGGTTGCAGATTTGTGTGCGTCTATAGAACGAATAATAGAAGACTTAATTATTTAAAGAAGGCATAAAGGAAGACGTGATTGTATTTAAAATAATTTGAGCGTATACATTTCTATCTATATATAATGTATCTTCAGATATTATCCTTTTTTTAATTATATTATATTTAGTTCTTGGGTAAAGGATTTAATAAAGGTTAATAAAATTCCGATATATTGCCAACGTTTCGGTCTTTTTTAATTTCTGACTTTCTTCAGGGCTTATATCTAAATATTATATATTAATTAACTTTAACATAATAAACATAAATATAAACTATTAAGATTAAAATTTAAATATGAATCCTTTATATAAAATGACAAATATTAAAAACTAATATTTTATAAAGTTTAAAATGAGATGTCATGGTTTGAAGCAAATTAATAATTGAATTGAAAGTAGGAGATTATCATAGGAGAAGATATCGTAGTGATAATCTCTTACTTTCAGCTATAATATTTTATATTTAATATGTTTTTTAATTATTAATAAAAGCTAAATCAGATAAAATTATGATAGCAAATAATAAAAGTAACATGTAATTTGTGAGAATAGTTTTGGCAAATACTTTTATTGCCAGTCCGAGTATTCTTTTCCCTCCCATTCTTCCGTTACATATTTACTAACACGCGTTCATGTCTGACAAGAATACGTCAAGCACTAGCGACATTTATGTCGTCCAAATGTTGCACTCCCTTTTCTCTAATTCCTCCTCTCATCTTTTTATTGAACTTGTCTCTCTGCATCCATTTTTTATTAGCCATCTATCTATTCCATTATCCCGATTGCTTCTGTATTCGCGTTATCAATTGGACGCTTCAAAAGATTTATTAATCGCAATTTATCACTGCGGAAAAACTATTTTTAGAATTGGCAAAATGTTTGGAAAAGTAGCGTAGTTGGAATTAAGTGCCGTGGATGAGTGGGGTTTCGTGTAGAGGTGGAGTGAAATATTAAAATTGTTGAAATGTAGGAAACTAACATTGTAGCTTTGTTGCAGTTTTCAGGTTGATATTATTCAAACTGAAATGATTTTGACACAGTGGTAAATAACTATAAATATTTAATTTAAATTGAGGGCGAGATTTGGAATTGGATGTTGGAATATTTTATTGTTCTGGATATTGTTCCAAATACTGAATAGATGTCGAAGATTGGAGACGACATGCTTTTGAAATAAGAATAAAGTTAAAAGTTGTATTATGTCAAGTCAAATAGTTCCAAAATTCAACCTCCTAAATATTTCAAATTTTCAATTACATAATTTGAAAGGGATTCCGACTGAACTTCTCTTAAGGGACCGAAAGAATATCTCAAATCTTAAACTTTATAATTTGAAATATAAATAAAATTATATAAATAAAAACATTATTACATCTTATATAATACTATTCAAGATGTAGGTAATAATGTTTAAAGGAAGTAATAATATTTTCACAATAAGATTTTTTCAGATAACTTACAGATAAAAACTAGGGCTTCAAGGGTTCAAACTGGGTTTCAAAAATCTCGTCTCGCTCTCGATGGTTATGAAAAAAATTACTCTCGTCTCAGTCTCGCTCTCGCTCTAGGAACCGTTTGTCTCGTCTCGCTCTCGCTCTCGTAACCGTTTGTCCCGTCTCGTCTCGTCTCATCTCGTAAAATATCATTCTTGCTTGAACTTATCGTTAAGATATCGAGGTAATCATTAATTTTATTGTAATTAATATATGCGTGATTAATTGTTAGCTAGATAATTGTTGTATAATAAAATACAATTCGAGTCAAAGATTGAAGAAGAAGAATGAACGAGATCAGAAACGAGACTCTCGTGTATCGCAAAAGCGAGACCACATACGTTCTCATGTCTCGCTAGAGCGAGGCGACATATGGTATCGCTTTCGCGAGAATAATTTTCAAAACAGTCTCGTCTCGGTCTCGTCTCGCTTTTACGAGACGAGACGAGAAAAATGTCGTTTTCGTTTGAAGCCATACGAAAAACTTCTAAACCCAGAGAGGTCTTTACAGTCGAATGGGTTAAAGTCGAAAATGAAAAACCAGACAACAAAAGTTTTAAAGTGAGGGTTGAACTAGAACTAAAAGTAGCGGTTTATGATCCGTCCTTTTGGCCGGAGGGTATTCGCATTGAGAGGTTCAATTTCCGGCTCTGGGACCGAAACCAAAACAGATTTTTTTTTAAAAGCCCCCGCAAACAAAGACCCAATACACTGAGCAACGCTAGCCGACTCAGCACAGCCCATCTAGTTGAAGTCAACTTCCTTTACACTAACGCTAACGCACTAACGACCACAATAGATGAGCTACGTGCTAGTGTTAACACACAAAAGCCATGTATAATTCTTATTTAAGAAACTTGGCTACACGAAGATATCATGGATTCTCTGTATTGCCGAAACATCCTGTAGTTGTCTATCTTGATGAGGGGTCAAGATAGACAACTACAGGATGTTTTGGCAGAACAGAGTAAATAAAAGAGGTGGAGGAATATGCATATATTTATAAGAGACAGACTTAATAACACGGATATATACGTTTCCAAACAGACAGATTACCGCATATCCTCTCCCATTGAATCTTTGTTACAATTACCATCGAGAGCATCCGATTTGTTGTGGGATGTGTCTATAGACCCAGTTACACGACCGACCAGGAAAACATGTCTCAACAGATCTTGAAAGTCCAAAGTGTCAGACTTTTCACTGAAATACGGAGGAGCTACGAGTGAAATTGTCTACAACCAACACTTGGTGACTTGGTCACTGATTTTAAATTTAACAACAGCATTTATCAGGGACCTCGAGAACTGGCACTAAACAACAAAGAGAACTGCGAAATACTAGCCAAACACTTTAAAGAACTCCTGAATTGTCATGAACCCGCAGAACGATTCCCAAAGGTGGAATAGATCATAAGAAACGATAATTCAGCAGCACCAGATGTATGAGAGATTAGGAGACAAATCATAAAAATGAAAAACGGCAGAGCTGCAGGAGAAGATAGAATCATAGCCGAGCTACTAAAGCAATTCGGACCGAAAACAACCAGTGAAATTACGAAGATCATACGATCATAGATCATAAGATCATAAAGACATTTGGAAATCTGAAACACTGCCTGGAAGTGTGCAGTCATACACACTCCTTATAAGAACGGAGATAGAGCCAATGTAGATAACTACAGAAGAATATCACTGTTATCATGCGCATACAAGATTCTATCACTGTACCTACTAGATAGAGCAACGGTTGCAAAAGTGGTGGTCCGCGAGAAAATTTCGCTGGTCCGCAGAAAAATGTGGAATATACTTACTCATCATGTTAAGTTATGTTTTAAGATGCATTAAAACATGATTCAATTCATAACAATACGTGACAAGTTATAAAAACTTCTGTCGTATACTGTACACACTTGCCATTGGACGAGCGGTCTTTCATCTCTGTCGCGCAGAATCGTACTTTTTCTGCGCGTAGAATAACTTACTGCTGCTGAATGTTTCAAGTTTTTTAATGTGAGTTATTGGAGTTAGTTTTAATATTAATATACTGCTGAGTATCTACATTAAACATATTTCATTTTAATTTTCATTTTAATAATTGCACGGTTACGTCAATACATAACCTCAATTTTCACACTTCATAATATTTATTTTTAATAACTAATAGCGTTCCGTGCTGAACCCTTTCGTTACGGACTTTTATATATTGACACAAGCAAAAGTATATTTTGCATTTCTTTCGTAATGCAAATGGCAATGAGAACGATAATAATAACATTAATAATACTTCACCTAATCGTGAACTGATCAATAAATCAGACCCTCCACAGTCTTCATCAGGCACCATTAGGAAACACGTTGGAACGGGAGGTGGAGAGAAGAAAAAACACAAAGTATCAAGAAAATATCATTCCTACTACTTAAAATTTGGATTCATTGAAGAACCTGACAGTGAGCTGGATCCACGGCCTCTCTGTGTTGTATGTTCTGAAAGCCTATCTAACGATGCATTAAAACCTTCAAAACTTGAAAGACACTTGATTTTGCAAAAAAACCGCTAGAATATTTTAAAAGAATGCATGAAAACATGCAAAAGCAAGTTATTGCTTTAAGAAAAATGACCATGGAAGATAAATCATTACTAAAGGCTTCCTATCTCATAGCAAATCAGATCGCGAAATGCAAAAAGCCGTACACGATTGGAGAAGAATTAATTAAGCCATGCATGTTAAAAGCCTGTGAACAGATTTTGGGAATGCAGGCTGTTCAGAAATTGAAAGTAATTCCTATGTCTAATAATACTATCAAGCGCAGAATCGAAGATATGGCCGAAGACATTGAAAATCAGATAATAAAAATGGTGAAAAATTCTTCATTTTATTCAATCCAACTTGACGAATCTACGGACATTACAAACAAAGCACTTCATCTTTGTTTTGTGAGGGTTGAGTGTGAAGGAGAGTTACATGAAGAACTACTTTGTTCGCTTAATTTGCCGGGTAGAACAACCAGCTCTGAGATTTTTAAAGCACTTAATAGTTATTTCCGGGAACATGAAATTGATTGGAAAAAATGTATTGGGATCTGAACAGATGGTGCCGCAAATATGACTGGACATCTTTCAGGAATTGTTGTAAAGGTGAAGAATGTTGGTCACTCAGACATTTTATCTACACACCGCATTATACATCGAGAACAACTTGCATCGAAAAAAATGTCCCCAGAACTACACGAAGTATTATCAAATGTCATTGAAATTATAAAGGACATTCGACACAAAGCACTCAATTCTCAAATATTTGAGGCACTTTGCGAAGAAATGGGTTCCGAGTATACTCATCTTCTTCGTCATGCTAAGGTGAGATGGCTGTCGAGGGGCAAAATATTGACCCGACTATTCGCCTTGCGGGAAGAAGTCAAATTATTTTTCCAGCAGCAAAATAATCCGAAATTGCAAAAATGCTTGTCCGACAATGAATGGCTAATAGCAAAGCTTGCATACCTGGCAGATATTTTTCCCTGTTAAATGAACTAAACATATCTTTGCAAGGACAACTTAAGGACGTGTTCACACTACGAAGTAAAATGGATGCGTTTCAAAAGAAAATATTACTGTGGCAAACGCGATTGGTTGAAGACGAATGAATTTTGATGAATACATGAAGGAGAATGATGTTAACCAGCAAGTGGTAACCCTAGTTAAAAAGCAGTTGGAATCACTTACAGAATCTTTTGATCGTTATTACCCAAAGAATGAAGATCCCAGACATGGTAATATGTGGATAATAGATCCGTTTGCAGCGAACATTCAGGATAGTAAGTTATGCATCTAAAAGAAAGCCTCATCGACCTATCGTCCGACGAAACTCTCAAATTTAAAATTCATTCATCCTTATCAACACCTCAGTTTTGGCTTTCCATAAAAAGTGAATACCCAAAGTTTGCTTAGTGAACAGGCGATGAAAATTCTGATTCAATTCTCCACAACTTATTTATGTGAAAAGGCCTTTTCATCTGTCACAGTCACCAAAACACGGTACCGATCTCGGCTTGAAATAAATGCAGTTTATATCCATAATCTTATTTCAAGAAAGCAGGAACATCCATCACATTAGGAATGTATAACGCTAAAAGTTTGATATATTTAAAACATCTTTTAATTGTTTTGTTTGTACAATTTTTGTTTATTTTGTTTATTTTATTATGGTTTATTAATAAAGCTTTCATAACTTGGTTACTATTAATAGTTTCATTTTATTAACTAGGTACATTTTATGTGTTCTTTGATCACAATTTTTTTTTATAAATATATTTAACACTTAAAAAATCCTATTAGTGGTCCGCGGGATTTAAATTATGAATTAACTGGTCCGTGAGGTCAAAAATTTTGGCGACCGCTGAGATAGAGTACAGTCTCAACTAGAACACACAATAGGAGAATACTAATCTGACCGGGAAAATCTTGTGCTGAACAGATAACTCAATCTTAGAACAGTTCTAAGATATCAAGTGACGAGAAACAAAGTGACCGTGTGCACTTTCGTAGATTTCAAGAAGAGTTACGACTCTATAGACAGAACATCAATAATCTAAGAACTAGAAGCGAAAGGACTTGACGGCAAGACGACGAACGTTATCAAACAAACATTATCAGACACTGAATCCAAAATTAAATTCATGGGAGAACTGTCAAATCCATTCGCGATAAGAACGGGAGTAATACAGGGTGATGGTGTATCACCTATGCTGTTCAACATAGTTCTAGACAAAGTGGTCAGCGAATGGGAAAAAGAACTAAAGGCACAGGGACTTCACAAACCCATCAAGGTAGCAAGGACCCCTTAATATTTAAAAAAATTATTAAGCAATCCCGTTAAATGTTCCAAAATATGATTTTTTAAATTCTGGTCGAATGCGACATTATTGCCAGAAAATCATTTAAATTAGCAAAACATTCTTAATTATTTTTGGAGATGTATCCCTCACAAAGCTTGATTTTCGATTTGATCGAGTTTACTTTGCTATTGACCTTAAAAAACTGTAGTATTAGGTACTTGAAGTAAAATATCAACTTCGTTCATGTACGAAAAATATCTGCAAGGTGGGCTAAATTTTGAAGCCTATTAGTGTCATTAAGTTTTCCAGAAAATTCACATTCAGACAAAATGATTCGAATTTCATAATGCAATTGCCAGAGTCTGGTCAAAACTTTTTTCCTGGATTTTAGGGTGTAATGCCTCCTTCATGTGCAAGTCAATCAGTCTTTCAAGTGTCTTTAGGAACGATGATAAGGAACGATGATAAGCTGATTGGTCTCAGGTCTTTGGGGGAGGTGTGTGAGGCCTTTCCTCCTTTTGGGATGAAGACCGCTTCGACCTCTCTCCATATTTTTGGGATGTATGAGAGGTTTATACATGCCTTAAACATAGTCTCCAACCAAGGTGTAACTATATCTATGGCCTCTAGCAGCTCAACTGGACTCATCCCGTCAGGTCCAGGTGACTTAAAGGGTTTGAAGCTTTTGATGCTCCAGGTTAGCTTATCTCCACCTACAATTCTGTCAGCCAGATACCGAGGTGGAGCAGTTATGGTGGAGTCCACTACACTTATTTCATTGTCTGGAAAGTGTGTATCCATGAGTAGCTTCAGCGTTTCTGTACATGAGGTTGTCCAGTTTCCATCTTGCTTCTGTATGAAGCTTTGGACTGCCGGATCCTTAGATAAAATTTTTCGCAGTCGGCTGGCTTCTGAGGTTTCCTCTATTTGCTCGCAGAGCCGAGCAAAGGATGACCTTTTGGCCTTCCTAACCTCCGTTTTGAAATTCCGTAGGCTGTTCTTATAGGCAGTCCACTCATTGGTGCTTTTTGCCTCGTTGAACGGCCTCCTGCTTTCCTTTCTTAGGGAGCTTATTAACGGCGTCCACCACCGTGGTTTGCTCTTACCTATCCTGCTCACGACTTTGCATGATGTGCGCATGGCCTTGTTACAGGCACCTGTGAACTGTTTTACAGTTCTGTCTAGCTCTTAGAATTACATTATGTTTCTAGTGTTATATTTTTTTTATTAAATTATAAAGAAGGAACAGCATTTACTAAAATAACCGAATAATAATAATTAGAAATTAGCGTCCATCATATTTAAAACATCATGCAAGGTATTTGCCGTATGTAGCATGTATGTATGAGTCAGGTTCCGTAAATTATTATATAACAATTAAAATAGCATCTACCCGCTGTAGACTCGGTTTGATACTAGGTTTGAGTAATACTTTCTCTGTCCTCTCTGGCCAGAATATTTTGCATTTTAACGGCCAAATATTTTTAACATCGTCTCGATTACATTATACATTGGACTGTATGGACCAAGCCTCAGTATTTGATTTGATTTGAAGGAGCATTATCAATTACCAATATAACTTTAGACTAATACATATTTTCAGGATTACGAAGGCAATGTCGCACAAACTCATTTGCTTCTGGTCTATTGATTGCTCCACTTCTAATCTCATGATACATCAACCACATAATCCTCATACATCCGATTACATGAATGTTTGCTCCTCTACAGTTACAAATATATGAGCAACGAATTCCTTTTTTTGATCGACCCTTTTTCGTGATATAAATAAATTAAAATTGGTTTCATCTATGCAAATAATAGAGATATTTTCGGCTTAATATTGTAAAAGTTTCTGAGCATATTCACGTCATTTTATTTTATTTTCTTCGAATTTGCTCTTTCCGACTTATTGTGAATGTCTTTTAATATAAACACCATTCCATATTCCCATTTTGAAATTGTTTATTCTCATTTCGAATTTGTTCTCAATTTGAGATTGTTTGTTCCCAATTTCAAATTGTTTCTTCCCGATTTGATGTTGTTTGTTCCCAATTTGAAAATGTTTCTTCCCAATTTATAGTTTGTTCCCAATTTGAAATTGTTTGTTCCCAATTTGAAGTTGTTTGTTCCCAATTAGAAGTTGAAAATGTATTGTTTCTCTATACGTGCTATTACGCCCTTTATAATACCAACCATAGCTTTGGCTCTCATCATTGCATATATGATGACATAAATTCCAAGAAATAGAATGTTTTTCAAAATATGCATTAAGTAAATTAAATATTTCCTCACCTGTTGTTTGAGTTGGCAGAGTTTTGCAAAAAAGCATATCTTCCTGAAAATTGGATTCGTGTATGTATCTCACGAAAACTAACAAAATTGCTAATCCAGTTTGGAATCTGTAGATTCGTCCATTTGCAGAGTGAATCCATCTTTAGCATTTTTCAAACGACTAACTAATTCCACGTCGCAGTAATCGGACATATCTTTAATTCGTCGTGAAATCGTGGTATCAGACAATGGGACGAGGTCAATTTAGCTTGCAATATTTTCACCGATCATGCATTTGATTAAATCTTTTGTACACGGTTTAATTAATTTTTCTGCAATGGTATGAGCTTCCCCTTCTTTATCTATGAGCAAACTAACTAAATAACATTTTTATTATTACCACGAGCATACCTTACAAATGCATTATTTTTCTGCTGTAATTCAAGACATTTTCTTTTGAAATATTCGCTTTTAACTTTTAAAGTTGGATATATATTTTCCAAATGACGCTTTAACTTTGCAGGATTTAAACTGCTGTTGTTGACTTCTTGCTCAAATGCCACACAAAACCCATTTGGGTCATTTTTTATCACCAATCCATGTAAATCCAAAATTCAAATAATCTTCTTCATACTTTCGTATTTTTCGGCTAGTAGATCCTGATTTATTTTCTTCTTCAATATTATCCGTCAGCTCTAATGTTGGCGGAAAACTGGTGGAATTTTCAAGAGTGCAAAAAGCTTGTTCTTTGGATTTTGATTCCAATTTCACAGTTTTCACCCAATTCTGCATTATATTTCTAAACGATTTTAGGATAAGTTAAAAAAATACTGAATTTATTATAAAATAATGAACTTACTACCGTTTGCATTTGTAAGAATTTAACAATAAATCTACTATACAAGATGAAATGAAAGATGAAATGATTTATAAGGGCAATGTGCGTCATCCTCGTCCAATATAAGAGACTGAGCAAATGAATAAACGGCTCAACGCATCGTCTCTAGTTGTAAACGCCACGCAGGCGCCGGTTAAAGTTAAGAATTTTTAGCATTGATTCGCGGAACCCCAGATTTTTTTAGTGGAACCCTAGGGTTCCATGGAACACCGGTTGAAGAACACTGATCTAGTCATACTTACCGAGAACGCAGAGACATCAGCGAAACAGATCGAGGTTCTGAAAGAGATGGCTGGAATGGTTGGACTACGGATTTCCTTCGAGAAAACGCTATATTTGACAAACCAGAAAGATGCACCGGAAGTGATTACAACATTGTGATTACAAGTATGGGATTGCAAGTATGGGAATGATTACAAGTATGGGAATATCAAGAGGGTTCACAAATTCAAGTACCTCGGAGACATGATACAGGCCAATGGAATAGAGAAGTCAGCATACAAACGAAAGAAACGAAAGATGACCTGAGCATCCTGAAAGACTGGGGACATCTACAGTAAGTCATCCTTATCACGTAACACCAAAGTGAGACACAATAACACAGCCATCAAATCAGATCAAACCAGACGCATCTGAAACATTGGTCATGAATCGCATAGGTGACATAAAGAAAACATAGGTGACATTAGAAAACATGAAGAAAATAGAAAGAAAAATTGTCAGAAAAATTCTAGGACCCAAAAAGAGTGGAGAAGGATACCGGTTTTTACCGGCGCAGTAGGCAGGAAACCGAACAGATATCTAATATAGTGCACGACATGAAGCAACGTCGACTGAAATTCTACGGACATATCAAGAGAATGCCGGACACCCGACTGACACAAAAAATCTTGGAGTACACCGAAAACATAAAGAACATGGTGTGGATCGCCGAAGTTAAAGAGGACTTGAAAGACGCTGGAATCACAGTCCCAGACATACAAGACATACGCATATTCAAACGAAAAGTATGTGAAGTAAGTCGAGAGGCCAAGAAATTGAAGACTGGAACAACATGGTCTGAAGAAAGGAAAAAAGCGCACAGTTAAAAGACGAAAGAAGTGTGGCGTCTTAGGAAAACTCTCACCAAGTAGACGCTTCACGTGGTCCATTAGTGGCTCATACGCAGTGGCGGATCCAAAGGGGGGGAGGGGCGGGGCTAAGGGCTCAAGCCCCCCCCCCTCCCAAAAGCATCCGAGTTCTTTTGTGGCAAATCAAAGTGAACTCATCGGAAAATATATTTTCATAGTTCTTCTCCTTCTTTTTGGCGCAACAGCTTAACTGGGACCTAGATCTCCTCCCTTTACGTATACCAGTGATTGGTGTCTAGGTCTTAGACACAAGAGTAGGGGGCCTTTACGTTTTTTAACGTGGAGTCCGTGGAGTTTTTTAACGTGGAGCAACATTTGAGGGAGATATTCTCGGCAAATTGTTGTGATGACTTTGCCAGTTACATGCATAAGAGGACGCTAGCTTATTACAATACGTGTCCCGGGATCCAACCGCTAGCGCCTTACATTCAAAAAAACTAAACCTAGCTATCGTGGGGGGCATGCAGCTGGCCTAGTGTTCGTAATATGATGGCAATAGTAAACAATGTAACCAGTTTTGTACGGAGTCAGCAAAAAGATTGGAACATTTCAAACGAGCTATCCTTAAAAAACTTCGACAGATGAAAAGAGTTAAGTTGCAGAGTCCTAGTGATATACGCTGGGTTAAAAGGCATGATGCGCTCCTTCAATTCGAAGAGTTCTTTGAATCTATCGTACGGTTCCTTGAAGGAATCGACTGAACTTCTCTGTCATTGAAATGTGCAAGATTTCTGGCTTCTATTCAACGATTCGACTTTGTCTTATCTTAACGGTAACCGCCGCAGTATTTTAAATCACTGTTTCGCTTTCACAGCAACTGCAGCCTGTTACATTAACCTACAAATTTTTGCTACCTGTCCAGGAAGCACCTATAGTGTGGAGCGCAGCTTCTCTGCGCTTAAACTAATAAAAGCGTACCTTCGTACGAAAATGACCCAAGACGGGTTAACTGGTTTGGCTTCCATGTATATTCACCGAAATATCTCTGCTAATCTACAACCTAACGAAGTCATTGAGGAACTTGCAAAAAGTTATCCGAGGAGACTTATTTTTCGTTAAGCAAAATAGAACGTGTGTTTTTTCTGTGTTTTCTTTGCTAGTCTTTACTTTACCTACCCTCAGCGGGGTCAAGCCCCCCCCCCCCCCCCCCAAATGACAATCCGGGATCCGCCCTTGCTCATACGTATATATATATATATATATATATATATATAATTTGAAGACAAAAGACAAATATACTTTTATTTTTTGTCTCTAAATGCTTTTAGTAGTTTATTTTCCCAAAGCACTAAATTTCATTCGGATCTAAATAAAAACATAAAAGAAAATAACGTTCATAAAACTATTTCAGAGAAGAGCTAAAATATATTTTCCAGCGGAACTATTTATAGGCAACAAAAATGTTTGTCATAAACTCGAATCTTCGAAACTCTTGTTATTGAGTAAAAATACGGACTGAAGTTTATAAATAGAATTTTATAGAACGAATATTACAAATTAAATAGGAAGGGTTAAGTTTTTCATTGCAAAGTTTGCAAGGTAGAAACAGAAGAGGTTGAGGATAAAAATGAAGCTTTCTATTGATTTTGTTTTGAATAATAGATAAATCAATGTGGGCGGTGTTTGTTGAGTTTATTTGTATGGAATAGTAGTGTGTTATGAAATGATCGGCGAGCAGTTTCAATTAAGACACGGTGAAATAAATACGAGTTGGACCCGTTGCCCGTAAATTGGAATAAAACAAGAGAGCAGGTGTTTATGAATATTTCACGCCGGAATGGGATGTTTTACTCGGTGACGTGTAATATTAATGGGCATATCCTTCTCCGTGTTGCCTTGTTTCTGCATCTCCTCCATGGTCCGTGATATATTGAAACATCGAGCTGATCCGAAATACTGCGTACACACACACACACTATATTTGCAAATTTTATGGTTCTGGTAACGTTATTTAATGATTACAATATTTAATGTATTGCTACGAGCGTTTTCGTGTTTTGCAAAATGGAAAAACCTTTTCCGCATTCTAAATTTTCCACCGAATTAAATTCTTAATTGCGCCGTATTTTTTTTTTAATATGTAATTTCGGTATCGATCGAAAAAGGTTGTCTTGGGGGTGGAAGTGCACACGGCAAGGGGCCAATAACCCTCTGAGTCAGTAATGGCTCGTGCGTAATGTTTGGGTGTTGTACATGATGGATACGTTAAAATGTATGGAAATAGGTCCCATGGCACGTTCCACCGCGATATCTATTCCCACGAAACGTTCGATGACTACGTTATGTATATGTGCCGGGATTAATGCAAATTTTAATATTGAGCGGCTTGGCAACCATTTATTTTTCTTACATTTTATCTCCACATTCTGCAGCTTAGGGCGAACGAAACATTAAATTAAAGGAGACGAAGAAATGGTTTTTATTCTCTAAGGACTACTGTTGCAATTAAAATATATTACATTTTGCATTAATGTCACACAGATTTTAAAATATAAATATCCAATTAGGTTTCGGATAAATCAGGGATAAAATTCAAACAGTTAGAATGTGTTTGGTAATAGTATATTACGTAATGAGATATGTAAGAAGCATATAACGTACGAGCGGAACACTTCCGCGCGACCTCCGTAACGAGGAGCTCGTAATTTCGCGAGTACGTAATTGCCTTACAACTCGAGTTATGTACTTTACTTTATTTACGACCACACTAATTTGTTTCGCTTTAATAAGAAGAATATGTTTGATGTAACACCTTCCACCTTATATAACTTGATAGAAATGAAAAGAAATACATTCAAAATGGTTACACACCTTTTTATTTAGTACTTATTTGTAGTTTTCTTTAGATTTAAACGTGAAAAAATGACAGCTTCTATGTAAAATTTTATGAACATCATGTTCATAATGTTATTTGATACGGTATCAAGGTGATCGAGAAATGTTATGCGAGAATCAAGACAAGAGGAAAACAACTACCTGCCAAAGTCGTAGTACATTTATTGTTCGAACAGCAAGATAACTTTTCTTGATAAAATTCCAAATAACTTGGTGCTGCGTGTTCAAAATGAACTGCCGAACGAGGAACTTGACCTCCTTGCTGTCGTTGTCAATTGAATGTATAGTGAGCAATTTATCAAAATTAAACCGACAAGATTTGGAATCGCTTCACCTTTTACCAGAGCATGTGCGTAACCGAATGCTGCACAAATTCACAGTCTCATCTTCCTATTGGAGTCACATCGACGTCTACGAAATCCTGAAACTTCTCACGCACAAAATGACCCCCCACATAGACTTCACATCCTTCACTCTAGGCAACAGAATATTAGAGATTATTCATCCCTGTGAGAACCTGCAAAAATTGTATCTGTCTAGCGGTGGAGACGACTTAATTACAACTGAAGGATTGTTGAAACTAATACCTCAGTTGAAAAGGATCAAATTCTTGAGGATTTCAAATTCCAAGGCTGTTGCTGACAACGTTCTGGAAAGCATTGCAGAAAATTGCAAGCTGTTGAACGGCATAGACATTGGCGGATGTAAACAAATCACTGACAAAGCTCTGGAAGCTCTAAGTTGTTTGACTGGCCTTTTATGGCTTACATTCTCTAAACCTCAGGTAACTGATTTAGGTATAGATTATCTAGTAAGAGGTCCGAGTGGAACAAATTTAAGAAAATTAAGGTTAGCAGAGTGTCCAAATATAACAGAAAAAGTCTCTTGCTTCTCATTCCAAGAAGGGAGTTTAAAAAACTTAAAACAAATAAACTGGACTATCGAATGGTGACGTTCCGAAACGATGGAGCGCATTAACATTGATCCCAGAGAAAAAGTTTATATTTAATTTCTAATTTTACCTTGTGGGGCGGGACAAGATAATGAATAAGGGACCCAAGTTAGAACCTTTGGGGACACACGATGTTGCCAGAAATTCAGTTGATACGAAACCATTAATGTATACGTAACAAACTCTATTTTCTAAATAGAACTTAAGCTGTGGCAAGGCTATAATTGCAGTAACTGGAGTAAAATTATTACTAAATGAGTAACGAGCCATCACTGAACTAAAAAGTGGTCAAAAACCTATTCCTTTTGATTTTTTTTTAAGGGGAGGGTACGAGCGCCGAAGAAAGAAACAACGCGAGCTGGGAGAACGAGCGCGCAAGAGACTCTCGCCTCTGCGCGCCGTCGCCAGGGCTTAAGCGTTTCTGCGTGTTCCTCTCGAAAGACACAAAAACGCGAGCTGGGAAACCGCGCGCGAGAGGCTCTCGCCCCTGCGCTCCGTTCACCACGGCTCGAACGTTTTCATGCGTGTCTCTCTTCGCACCGGGTGGTTGTGGGGAACACGCAGGTCGATCAACGGCGACGACCGCAATAACCACATCGCCAGCAAGTGGCGAGTTGCCTGCGCACGACGAGCGCCGAAGAAAGAAACAACGCGAGCTGTGGGAACGAGCGCGCAAGAGACTCTCGCCTCTGCGCGCCGTCGCCACGGCTCAAGCGTTTCTACGTGTCCCTCTCGAAATACACGAAAACGCGAGCTGGGAGAACGCGCGCGGGAGGCTCTCGCCCTTGCGCTCCGTTCACCACGCTCAAGCGTTTTCAAGCGTGTCCTTCGCACCGGATTTTATTGTGTGCTTTACGCGAAAGAGTCGCGCACGTACTGAGCGGCGAGGAACACTTTCAACTCGATCAAAAGAAAGAGCGGACGCGAACTGGGCTCGCGCGCTAGAGGCTCACACCTCCGCACGCGGCCCGGGCTCAAGCGCCGTGTCCTCCCGCGGGAAAGAAACGCAGAACTTCGGCTTTCACGCGGCTCTCGCCACAATCTCGCCTCGAACGTTATTGATCCTTCCGCAGGTTCATTTACGGAAACCTTGTTACGACTTTTACTTCCTCTAAATGATCAAGTTTGGTCATCTTTCCAGTACATCGGCGACGCCGGAACGTCTCCGTGGACCGCTCCGAAGACCTCACTAAATCATTCAATCACTAGCAGTGACGGGCGGTGTGTACAAAGGCAGGGACGTAATCAGCACGAACTTATGACTCGCGCTTACTGGGAATTCTTCGTTCATGGGGAACAATTGCAAGCCCCAATCCCTAGCACGAAGGAGGTTCAACGGGTTACCCGGGCCGTTCGGCCAGGGTAGACACGCTGATTCCTTCAGTGTAGCGCGCGTGCGGCCCAGAACATCTAAGGGCATCACAGACCTGTTATTGCTTAATCTCGTGCGGCTAGAAGCAGCCTGTCCCTCCAAGAAGAATTAATTGTACGCCGACAGTAAAAACCGCACCAGAACGCGCGCCCACGTCTCACGACGGTACGCAGCGGCCTTTGGGATGTCGATAGTACGCCTAGTTAATAGGCTAGAGTCTCATTCGTTATCGGAATTAACCAGACAAATCGCTCCACCAACTAAGAACGGCCATGCATCACCACACACTGAATCAAGAAAGAGCTCCCAATCTGTCAATCCTACAAGTGTCCGGGCCTGGTGGGTGCCCTTCCGTCAATTCTTTTAAGTTTCAGCTTTGCAACCATACTTCCCCCGGAACCCAAAAGCTTTGGTTTCCCGAAAGCTGCTCGCCGTGTCATCGGAGGAACATCGGCGGATAGCTGGCTGGCATCATTTACGGTTAGAACTAGGGCGGTATCTGATCGCCTTCGAACCTCTAAATTTCGTTCTTGATCAATGAAAGCGTTCTTGCCAAATGCTTTCGCTTCAGTCCGTCTTGCGACGATCCAAGAATTTCACCTCTAACGTCGCAATACGAATGCCCCCATCCGTTCCTATTAATCATTACCTCGGGAGTTCCAAAAACCAACAAATTAGAACCGAGGTCCTATTCCATTATTCCATACACACAGCATTCAGGCAAAATTCTAGCCTGCTTTAAGCACTCAAATTTGTTCAAAGTAAAACCCACCTCGACAGTCACTGAAGAGCACTGCGATGGGATTGCAAGTTGAAGCGCCCGATGTCGCCAAAGGGCTAAGTTCACCGGCAGGACGTCCCGCAGCACGCCAGTTGAACACCGCGAGCGGTGAACCGACGGCGCGGATCACAAGTTGGACTACGAGCTTTTTAACCGCAACACCTTTAATATACGCTATTGGAGCTGGGATTACCGCGGCTGCTGGCACCAGACTTGCCCTCCAATTGCTCCTCGTTAAAGGATTTAAAGTGTACTCATTCCGATTACGGGGCCTCTGATGAGTCCCGTATCGTTATTTTTCGTCACTTCCTCCCCGTGCTGGGAGTGGGTAATTTACGCGCCGGCTGCGTTTCTTGGACGTGGTAGCCGTTTCTCAGGCTCCCTCTCCGGAATCGAACCCTGATTCCCCGTTACCCGTTATAACCATTGTAGGCGCAGAGCCTAGCATCGACAGTTGATAAGGCAGACATTTAAACGACATGTCGCCGGCTCGAGGCCGTGCGATCAGCGAGTTATTTAGGGTCACCAAACAAGAGCGACGACGAGGCTCGCGCCGCGCCGCCGATTGGCTTTGGTCTAATAAAAGCATTCCTCCCGTCTCCGGTCGGAACTCTATGCTCATGTATTAGCTCTAGAATTACCACAGTTATCCATGTAAGTTTTTGGACGGTCCAAGGAACCAAAACTGATTTAATGAGCCTTTCGCGGTCTCACCTTAATTCGGTTTGTACTGAGACATGCATGTCTTAATCTTTGAGACAAGCATATGACTACTGGCAGGATCAACCAGGGAGTTGTTCTTGCTTTGCGTGAATTAACACACGACAGCGCGAACCCTCCTTTCGTTTATTTTTTGTGTTTCATTTCTACTACTTCGCCTCTCTTCTCTCGCTTCATTTGTTTTTAAGATTATATTCTTAACAGTAATATATTCCGATCGATACACCTTTATCCCATTTCTCTAGAACAATACGCATAATGTATTCGGTGTAGATGTTAAAAAGTAACGGTGATAATATACATCCTTGTCTGACACCGGCTTGTGTTTAAGGGATTCAGAGTCTACTTCTTCCATGCGCACACATGCTGTGCCGTCCTTATAGAGCCTGTCGATCAGATGTACTAAATGGCGCGGAACGTGGAAGTATCCCAGCAACCATCTCCAGCAGTACTTTCCATAATTTGAACCAGACAACGGTGTCGAAGGTTTTGCTAAAATCGATAAAACAGATGTACAGCTTTTTATTAAACTCTCGGGCCTTTTCGATGATTTGTCTCAAGATGAGTATTTGCTCCCGAGTTCCTCGACCCTTGACAAAACCCAGACAGGTTTCTGGTGCAATTTCGCTGTTCAAGTAGGTCAAGTAGGTATTCAATATATGTAGAAGAATTTTGCTGCTTTGTGATATCAGGGAAATCAGACGATAGTTATTGCACTTTTTGGTTGATCCCTTTTTATGGAGAGGTATAAATAGTAGCATGAAGAAGTAGCGCCCGCACGCCCGACACACGGATATGTCTGAATTCATCTTTATTTCATCGTTTTTACTTGCCCTCTATTCTCTCTTTCCTCTCTTTCCTGTTTCTTACGTGTCTTTCTTTCTTTCTTAAATCGCTTCGGGTATCGAGCCTGAAACCTTGGCCCACTTGCGCCTCCACCTTACACGAATAAACTCGGAAAGCCTTGCGCCGCCTGTACGTACAAGATACCGCCGCGAGAAAAGCTGAACGGGTGTCGACTGGGGAAGGACGGCCGGCATTTCTAGCTGACCGCACAGCGCATCCAGAAAACCTAACCTAACCAGCCGAAACGGTACAGGTAGACAGCACGACAACGACGACATCGTCACCGATTCGGTTTGGATTTGGCGTGCGCGTCGATTACAACGGCACTGTGCCGGGAATCGCCTCGCGATCCTCGCTGGCCCACTTGAACCACCGTTTGGCAGCTTTACTTCAGAGCATTGCGAGAATTTTTGAAGATATATCACTTTTTTACCCACAACTCGCACAGTTCTCGTCACACTGACGTGGTTTGCTGCCGGTATGTCCGAAACCGCCGCGCCACGTATTTAGAACCCTTTAGTTTACCTGGTGCAAGAGAAAATGCTTTTTTCCGATTTTGCAATAACTTCCACGAACGCCCTACACTTATTTAAAGGGTTTCAGGTCACTGGTTGGGTTCGGTGCAATTCTTGAAAGACCACGTATGTTATTTAAATATTTCTACACGTCAGTTGGATTTTTCTTAACGTTGGTTTCCATCCTATGAATATAAGTCTTATAGCTAACCGCAAATTTAGCTTTAGCGTGCTTGCGAAGTCGACTATAATTGTCGTAAAATAGGCGACCACCAGCTCTTGATCAATTCCTCCTATATCGTTCTTTCGGCCGCAAGAGAACCCCTATTTCAGATAGGTGGTATAACTTGTAGGATATTTTGACGCTGAGTAAGTTTTCTTGGGCACAAATTTATCCAAGCATTGATACAACTTGGTATACCAGAAATCCATTAATTATGTTTTTATTAATTATGCACTATTAATGTTTTTGTACTGTTCCAAGGAAGATGACCGGTCAATATTGCAAAAGGTTTTGAGTATTAGATGGAAACGAAAGAATATTATATGTTTTGGAAATATATAAATTAATGTCCAAAGCAGGATGATATTTATTTATCTTCTTTAACTAGGAGAGATATGTAGTGTGAAAGAGTTACGTTCTGATTAATATTAGTTACTACAGCTAGTACAACTACTAAAGCTCTTATTAAATCAGCAGACTATTGCTTAAGTTGCTGACATCATTATGTTGGGTAAGGTCTATGGAATTCTTAAGGTGTTGCAAACATGAACATGTTTCGAACATGGAGTACCAGCGCTGGAAACATCAGGAATGTTAAAATCGCCAACAATAATTTATTGTTGATCAATAAAGAGTGTTTGCCAGGCCGAAATAAAGGTCTTCGTTTAGAACAGGGGTCGGCAATCTCTATAAACTAAAGAGCCAATTGTTTTATTTAAAATGATTTAAAACTGGACCAAGAGCCACGGAAGATTTTTTTTCAATAATGTCATTTTTGTATTTTCTTCAAAATTGGCGATGATTAATCCTTTGCTAATAATTTTATTAGTGGCTTTAGACTACCAAATCCATTACTTCACCAATATCTTCTGGAAAGTAATTGCCATCATAACTTCACCAGTATCTTCTTAGTACGCAAAGTGTTTTCTGGTGAATTATGCAATGGAAAGATTACACGTCATGGCCATTTTTTTCTTTTAATACTGTGACTAATTCTTTTATATTACTTTTATTGAATTGAGGGATAATTTAACCCCTCTTAGAGTTATATTATACAACGGAATGGTAAAAGTACCATTCCCCAGTTGTCAGTAGAATGTCGTAAGCTATAAGTGCATATGTTCTTAAGTCGCAAAATAATTCGTGTAATTGAATTATTGGTTAATTGAATTGTTAAAACCAACCCGACTATTATTCGAAAAACTCCGCACCTTGCGAATCCCGGAGAACATTACTTTTCAAGATCCTGAGATAGGTAGATATATCTCAGTGTTTGTTCACGTTGGAACGCGCGGGCACGGTGGCGGGTGCAGGCGCGGTAGACGTCGCGAGTTCGTGATCACATTGGCCATCAAGCGTTTGCGCGGGTGTGACCTGTTGTCAGGTTAGGTTAGGTTAGTATACTGACCTAAGTTTAAGTTTTGGTTAGTATACTAAGCTGAACAGCACTAATAAACTCTTCTGTATTGAAAGACATGATGAAAACATGCTATCGTTTCTAGCGATACGTTCGTACTGGTTGAACTTACAGACGTCGCAAGTGAATCGCGCGTTCCGCCGCTAGTTCGACGTGAACACACACGCGCCAATCGTTAGCGCACCGCACGTGCGTTTCGTACGTGAACACTGCGATATTACGCCATTTGTTTGATATTTCGTGACCACGCCCGCCACCGCGCCCGCGAGACAACGTGGATGAGAACTCAGCGACCGAAGAATTGTTGGCCAGCAGTGCTTTCCTCTCAACACTGGAGTCAGCGGTGGTAATCCACCACCCACAAAACCTTTTGCCCTCCAGCCAGTTACCCACAATTTTAATGGCCATGTTAGCCGCGTAGTCAACACGTACTCTGTCCTTCCGGTCGCAGCAATGGTTAAATCATCGCCGAAATCAACGATTTCCACGCCTTAGGGTAGTCTTAGCCTCAGTACGCTATCATATATTTTATTCCAAAGCGCAGGGCCCATAACTGAACCCTGCGGCGCACAACTGGTTACCTCACATTCTGCGGATACACCGCCTATTCTATTACAAATTTTTCTGTTAGACAGATAACTGCCAATAAGACGCAGAAGGTATGGGGAGATTTTGACCGATATTGATATGACTGATCCTAATTTAACGTCCTCAACTTGCTGTTGACATAAATTTACCGACATTTTTTTACAGTTCTTGCAGACAATGGCAAGCTTTTGATTTTATTCATAATATCCGCTTTATTATTAAAATTGTGAAAAGTATTCAACAAATACTTTTTATGTACTCATCAACAGTGAATGATTTTGACTTTAGGCAACAGTTAAAAGAGGAACTTTAAAAAAATTTCGGAAGTTTTTCAATTGCTTTCTTTCTTGCATCACCGAAGGGAAAATAGACCTTCTTACGGTTAGTGAAGCGCATACGCATCCGCCGGGAATATGAAAGTTTTGGGCTCATATATAGTTATACGTCAAAAAGTTCGGGCAATTTTTGACGTATAACATGGAGTAAATTGAAGCATGCGCGCGAAAAAATTATGAACAGGTCTATTCCTTGCAAATGCAAAATGGCCAGTTTCGAAATGTCTCTCGACACATTCAGTCCATTCAGCATATTCGATTCAGTCCATTCGATCGGCTGATTTTTTTTCCTTCGATTCCATTTTGAGAGGAATTTAGAGTTTCTGAATTATGTCAAAAAAAGAACAATTTTAAACTATGCAATGACTAAAGGAATAGCCACAATAATTAAAATATAATACGGACAAAATACGGAAATTCTCACAATTCCACAATACGGAAATTCTCGCTGTAACTGTGAGTTATGAACTTGGCGGTGGCGGTCGTAAGACTTCTGAAAATCGACAGTTTTGTTTATATTTTCTTATTGATTTGTTCATGTTTCAATACATTTGTGAAGAGCCATAAGCTCACAGCAAAAGACCCACATGTGGCTCGCGAGCCACACTTTGCCGACCCCTGGTTTAGAACATCAGGAGGTTTGTAAACCACACCAATAATAAGCTTTAATGAACCCATAAAGCACTTGCATAATACGACATCAATTAGAGGAACAAGATTAATAAGCCCAGAATAATCTACGGGTACGAGCTTGATTTTATCATTAAATGCTGCTAACACTCCTCCAGCTCGACTTCGACTAACTTGCTTAAACTTGCGGTCGCACCGTACTATTTGATAAATTGACGGAAAGTGTTATTTATAATTATCTTAGCTTATATTGATTTCTACGCATTTAATTGATAGATGAATTCGATGGATATTAGATTTACAGATAAAACTTCTAATTGCTCAAATCCCCAATAAAGCTCATACAAGCGACATTACTAAATATTCCGCTGTGTAAACAAAACCCCGATTGCAGTCTTTCTATTTTATGTAGGCTAGAGGATCCATAAAGACTAAGAGATTTCTCCCCTCTGAGACCTTCCCGGGTCTATAGAGGATTTGATTTTGCTTAACTTGGCAGTTAAATAGTAGTGTATTGTGCTCACAGAGCAGTCTAAAATGTTTAAATTCAATTATCTCTGAACGAATTTCGAACATCGATAACCCAAAATCGATACCGGATGGCCGATAATGCAGATAGAATTGCGTGGAGGATAAAATTAGGGCGTGAAAACATTAACATAAAAATCTAATTTAACTTTGTGGAAGTGACAATTATTTTATGGAAATAAAAATTATCTTTCATATTCTGCTTTCATTTAATAAATATTAATAAACGTTTATTATTTCGTGCCAGACTAATCAATAATTTTAATTCAATTAATACAAAGTTATTGTTGTCAAATTTGGAATTTGCTAAATTTAGCGCAGACGGTATTATTAGGTTTTAAATGACGAAGCCTTCTGATTATAAATCGATTCGAAATAACACAAAAGATTAATTCTGTTTTCAACCATTTGAGATAATTTATACATTTGCTTGTGCTTTCTTGTTCGAAAAGCCTGAAATTTGTTGAATTGATAAATCTAAAAATCAAAAAAATATTTAATCGTTTATTTAAGTTAACAGCTTAACTAAACTTTATGTTAATATTTTTATTAATTTATGCTTTAATACCTTCATGTAGTTATTGAAAAACATTTAAACTAATCTTAATACTACTAATATTATATATTAGCATAAACACTGTATTATACTAATTTGACACACTGGCGTCAATAATTTCATATCTGTGCGATCGTAATTTATCGACTTTGCCATCTTTGCAGACATAACTGTGAAGCGCAATAATATATAATAATAAAACTCATTTATTTAAATTTTATAATAATATTGCATGAAATTTTCAGAATTTCTATCAAACGCAATCCAATTATCCTAAATAGTGTCTTTAAAAAGCTTCTAGACAGACCACATAAGATACAGCGAACTAAAAAGAACTAGACTAAATAAAATTAAGAAAACAGCTGAGTTTAGTTAAAAATGTTGAGCGACAATACAATTAGACGGATAAAACTACAGACCAAAGACTAGAGACACAATGTTTTAAAACTGTTACAAATAAAATTAAATAGAAAATAAAACTCAATAAAACAGTTTATAAAAATATGACTGGACACAAAAAACGATAGGCAATACTAGCTAGCCATATACACGACTATATTATTTATTTGTTTGTTTATAATTTGGTTAATTGATATAACAACCTATTAACGGCTATTACTTTTAACATTCAACTCGGCGGTAAACAAAATTTAATTCCTAGGTTTACTGGTTAAGAAAAAACGCATATACAAGTGCAAATATAAAGTTATTAAAGGCGAAATATAGCCTGATTAAATAAATATATTCAACCTGTTCGTAGCTCTATATTATTAAGTCTTACTGAGACTACAAAAGAAATCTCATATTGAAACAATACTTCCAATACACAATACTTTCCTACTTCCCTTGCTAATCTTCTTTTTAGTCTGATCATCATGTCTGAAGAGTTGTGACACCAAGGTTATTTACACTGATTGCTTAGTTATTTCCATTGCTTGCGATCTTGTGCCGCTCTTAAGTTGGTTTGAAATTAGTTTGATTTGGTCCAACCACCTCGACGGCGACCTGCCTCGCGGTCTTTTCCCTCAATTTCGCCCTGTACGATCAACTTCTCCAAGTTGTCTTGTGCTCTTCTGGTTGCGTGTCCAAAGTATTTTAGGATGCGTCTTCGACATATTGTGGACAATCCACAATATCACAAGGTTTATTATCGATGCATTAGTTCTCAGTGCCGTCCAAGGTATCCGGAGCATTCTCCTCCATCGATTTTTTATAGGTTGTGTGTGACAGGAACTTTTATTTCACTTGTTATGACTGCTGATTATGAGGAGGATATCACGCCTGTTATACGTGGTCTGTTAGAAAAGTATCCGACCTATAGCCGATAAAAAACTGGCATACCTGGAGCGTTGGAAACCTAATCACCCTCAAAGTAGTCTCCTTGGGACTCCACACACTTCTCCCAGCGGTGCCGCCATTATTGGAAGCATTCCGAAAAAGCCTTTTTCGGAATCGTCTTTAGCTCGGCTGTCGATGCAGCCACAATGTCCTCTCTTGTCTGAAATCGCGTTCCTTTCAATGGCCTCTTGACTTTGGGGAATAGCCAGAAGTCGCAGGGGGTCATATCACGAGAGTAGGGAGCCTGTCGAACCAGAGGAGTCTAGGGTTTTCGCCAAAAAATTGTGAACCAAGTGCGAAGAATGTGCTGGAGCATTATCGTGATGGAGTCGCCAATTTTCTGATTACCAAAACTCCAGTCGCTTACGCCGCACAGCATCACGTAGAACATTCCTATAGTACTTTTTGTTATTGTTTGACCCTGTGGTGTGTACTCGTGGTGTACTATTCAGCGCGAGTCAAAGAAATCAGTCAGCATCACTTTGACGTTGCTGCGCACTTGGCGGGCCTTCTTTACTCTTGGTGACGTGGAATGCTTCCACTCTGACAACTGGGATTTGGTTTCGTCACCAGTGATTATGGTGTTATTGAAGTCGGGGGTCACTGTTTATGGGATCCAGCATGTCCTGTGAAACTTCAACACGAACTTGCTTTTGCTCCGCCGTCAGCAGCTTCGGCACGAATTTCGCCGCCACTCTCTCCATGGCAAAATCATCGGTCACATTGGAATGCGCCGAAAAAGTGCTGATGCCCACCTCTTCCGCAATTTCTGGGATAGTCACACGACGGTCCCGCATCATCACAGCGTTCACTTTGGCAATGACATAGTCATTTCGGCATGTTGATGGCTGACCAGAGCGTATTGTACCACTTGTACAACCGGTTGTACGACTCCTAAATCTGTACGATTCCTATAGCATCGTCACCGAAAGCCGTCTCAATCTTCCGAATGGTTTTCACCTGGTTGTAGCCCAGTTTCTGGCAACATTTGATGCAGTAGCGCTGCTCCAGCCGTTTCGTCATTTTACTTGCATTGAAAAACCAACGAGAGCACTACACACTACGTCACTCGAACACTGCTCGACAGCAACTGACGCTATCTACAGGCGGGAAAAAATTCACGCATGCGCACGAAGGTTCAAGGTTGGCTGATGCAAGCGCGCTTCAAATCTATCAGGTTTTCAAAATAAAAAATAAGGTCGGATACTTTTCTAACAGAGTAGTAATCTATGAATCAGTCGGTGAGTATAGATCTGTCCCAATAGACGATGATATTGGATTTTCCTAGGACTGGTGCCGGGTTATATTTTTAGTACGGAGGTGTGGAAGTTTGGTTAAGTTTCAGTTCCTCAGAATTCACTTTTAATATGTATTTCTCGTAGTTTTTAGTTCGCATAATTCGGTCTTAATGGCCATGATAAAACCTTCAGTTTCTGGGTATAGACCTCCATCAAACAGACATCTGAAGGAAGCATTTTTGTCCACGTCCACGTTTTTCAATTTTGGAAAACGAGATGAATTCAAGTTTGGAAATTTTCCGTAAAGAATTTTATCTCCCCAGGGTTCGCTTTCCTTCCTACTAATTATAAAGGTGTTGTAATTGCGGTGTAGAGGGGTATAATTTTAGTCTAGCTGTGTTATGAGATTCATAAGTTCGTCTTCGGATGTCTTTGTATCTTGCGATCGCCTCTATTGATCTGCAGACGTTAAATATATCAATTAGTCCTCTTCCACCTCTTCCTTTCATGGTAGATATAATATTTTTATGGAGGAGTTTGTGTGTAAGCATCGGGATTTTGTTAGCAGACTTCGGATGATCCTGTCGGGTATGTCGAGATCCGTATCCAACCATTTCACTATTTCAAAGGAGTAGGTAAGTACAGGTATTGCCCACGTATTGTTGTTCTTCTTCCCTGACAGTTTTGTGTTTAGAACTTTCGTTACTCTTTTAAGTATCCAACTTGGTAATACTCCAACGTCTGAATAAATCCACCGAAATTCTTACCACCATCAAAAGAAGCTGCAATATTTCGGGCATGTTATGAGAGGCGAAGAATACCGATTACTGCAGAACATCATGCTGGGAAAAATTTATGGTAAGAGGAAGCTTCATGAGAAAAGCATCATGGCTCAAGAATCTACGTGACTGATATAAACTCAACTCAAGCTCTCTGTTCAGACTTGCCGTCGACAGAGTGAGGATAGCCTTGTTGGCGACTAACGTTCTAGAAGGACATGGTACTTAAGAAGAACTTACTCTTTTTTGTACATTTATTGAAACGATTTTTTGAGTGGAGAATGGTAAAATTTCATGTTCTGGTGTAGACCTAGATGCTTGTAGATATCCTCAGGTGGTAATTCATGGATGTCGTGCAGAGGTTTCCCCAGGTAGGTTTGCTTGCCCTATTTGATGTTAATTATGGCACATTTTTCTAGGCTAAAAGACATAATGATGTCATTACTGAACTTCCTCACTAATGAGATCATTTCTTGAGTTTTTCGGTTTTGTTTTTTAAACCAGAAGGAGCTCCCCGTGGTTCCGACCTTCACGAGGTTCCTTGTTGATCAGGTCCTGTTCGTACATCATAGCCACTCCTCAAAGCAATGAGGTCAGTAGCTATGAACCCCGTAATGCCCTAATCAGACGCAACGACCTTTCGTCATTTAAGATGACCGCTTTCTGCATTCCAGCCGCAAGGATTTCTGCCGGTTTACAGCAGGCAGGCATGATTTTCAGATTGGAGACGAGCGAGTCTTCGATGCCTCCCATGCATCCAATTACCAAAACGACGAGCTTCACTGAGTACAGACTTGAGTACAGCCTCCGAAGCTCAAAGAGCAGGTCTTGATATTTTGTCCGCTTTTCCTCCTCCTTGAGGCAGATGTTATTTGCAGCAGGAACCGAAAATTCAATAACAAACATCTGCTTGGAGGAGTGGTCCACGTCAGGCTTGTTCGCCGTTATCTGCCTGACGGTGGAGAACGAGAAGTTAAAATAGATTCGGCACCCTTTGTTCTCCACAAGGGACTGAATATCGTTCGGGACATAGGGCAGAACTGGTGACCGGTCTATCGCATAATGATATCTTAAATGAAAGTATAACACTCTCAATGCCGCATTGGGGCGATGAATATAGGCCGAAACTGCATACACCGGGCATGCCGCCAATATATGCATTGCAGTTTCAGGGGCCCTGTGACAAGCCCTTGCATTCGGCACCTCTATACCCATCACGCGGCTGCGATAGATCCAGGTGTTAATTACACCATCTTACGCAGCGCAAATGAATCCCTCAGTCTCAGACGTAAGTCCACTTGATCTCAGAAAGACAAATGTATGCCTTTTGGATAAGTCAAGGTTTTCAATGTTCTTGAAGAAAACACTTATCAATATGCCTTCTAATGAGCATGTCTTGGTCGAAAATTCTGACGTGGGCTGTAAGACGGAGCAAATTGAGCTCGGTAATAGAGTGTGTCCGAGCTCGCTCAACGTCAAAGTCAAGTTCAAGTTCATCTGCTGCTCTTCGTGCGGCCCTAAACAAAAATGCCCCGTTTCCCTGCCTCTCGTGATCACTGACAAGAAGCAACAGGGGATCTGAACGTTGGATGATCTTACAGGCTACACCCAAGATTACCCTGTTATGAAGGCGCACCAAACGCAAAAGTCCTCGGCCTCCCTGGTTTCGTGGAAGATATAACCTCGGAACGCACGGTTTTAGATGCAAACTGCGCTGTAGTTGCATCATTTTTCGAGTATCCCGATCAATCTGCTTAAACTCATCCACTAACCATTTTACTGCTCCAAATGAGTTGAGCAGGATCGGAACGGCATGCATATTTATGGAAAAAATCTTGTTCTTCCAGCTCTGACTTGAAAGTTCTGACGACCAAATTCGTCGGAGTAGATTTTTGTACTTGCCGCAGACAGACTTTTTTACCTGGTGTGGCGCTTGGATGTGGCACTGCTCCATACCCAAGTACTTGTAAGTCTCTCCGACGTTCAGATGTCTCAGAACGCTTCCGTCAATGAGTTGAGCATCTCCATCAAAACACTCGCATCGTCCTCTTGAGTGCATTTGTCCGAACCGAACTCCATGCCAATAGCATTTGTGTACTCCTGTACTAAGCGCAATGACTGCGTTAGTTCTTGCTTGCCGGAAGCATACACTTTCAAATCATCCATGTAAAACAAGTGCGTGTGTAAAACAAGTTATGCTTCCGGTTATCGGGTCTACCATTATTTTTATTATTATTATTATTAGAACACTTAGTTAAACTTAATTAATTAATTTTTTTTAATTTTTGGCAAAACCCCGAGGTCGGTAGCTTTTGTTAAATATTCCTGTTGGAATAAATATTATTACTATTATTATAATTATCTGTTGTAATTAAAATTTCAAATTTACCGATAAAAAGTATACCGAAATCAGTATTTTTTTTTTTGGAAAATCAGTTTAATTCTGTAACCAATTAAATTCTGCGGTGCATCGTATGTATACGCACGCATTACAATTGAATTAAATAGTAAACACAGCTGGTCATGGCATGAGTAATTGTTCACATTTACTTTGCACTAATTACTGAAAACAAGTTTCAGTTGAACGGGCAATGGATTTTTATCCGTGTTACAATTATTTCGACTGCTAAACGTTTTAACTTTTTTACTGCCAGGCAGTAAAATCCAAATTATGCATTTTTGAAACTGCAAATATTTCGAGCGAATAATTAAGTTTAATCGATTTTTAAATTAAATGCCTTCACTAATTAACTACGTCCTCATTCAAGCTCTCTTAAAATGCAACTTTTTATTCCCTCAATAAAACTACTTGGACCAATATTAACATAGACTAATAACAGTTAGCAAGAGAAAAACAGGGTTTTATTTTATATTATAGCCTAGTAATTTGAGTAAAACTAATTTAGTAATTATAAAAATAATATAATTAAAACTAAAGCCCTCATAAATCTTTCTTACTCTTCACAAATTCGGAATAATTTCACACAAAGTAATTTCGATTAAAATATTTCGTGTTGGTAATTAGTCTACTAACGAGCCTGAATGCCTTTTTCGCATTTAGTATACAAGTGTGCATGTACAGTTTGACCGTTTCCACTTGAATTCTACCTCATACTTTTAATTAGAATGTCGCCTATGTTATGTCGGTGCATTTGCTAAACGTTCAAAATGAGACTCGGGAGTAATGATTGTATTAACACATACGTTGTAAAGATTTGTTTAAAATTTTACAATATTTAAACTAAACTAAACAAGATACGCTATTAGTTAGACAGTACTAGAACGATATTACTACTACTACTAGATAGGAAGGATTAGACAGAAATGACTAGACAAACAATACTAGTCAGACAAGACTAGACATACCAGACTAGACAGACAAAACTAGATAGGCAACAGTAGACAGACAAGACTAGACAAATAAAGATAGACAGACAAGTCTTCAAGAGAAAGAAAGCTAGACAGACAGGACTAGACAGGCAAGATTAGACAGACCAGACAGGCCAGACAGGTCAGACAGGCCAGACAGACAAGTCCAGACCAGACAGACAAGTCCAGACCAGACAGACAAGTCCAGACCAGAGAGACAAGTCCAGACCAGACAGACAAGTCCAGACCATACAGACAAGTCCAGACCAGACAGACAAGTCCAGACCAGACAGACAAGTCCAGACCAGACAGACAAGTCCAGACCAGACAGAAAAGTCCAGAGCAGACAGACAAGTCCAGACCAGACAGACAAGTCCAGACCAGACAGACAAGTCCCGACCAGACAAACAAGTCCAGACCAGACAGACAAGTCCAGACCAGACAGACAAGTCCAGACCAGACAGACAAGTCCAGACCAGACAGACAAGTCCAGACCAGACAGACAAGTCCAGACCAGACAGACAAGTCCAGACCAGACAGACAAGTCCAAACCAGACAGACAAGTCCAGACCAGACAGACAAGTCCAGACCAGACAGACAAGTCCAGACCAGACAGACAAGTCCAGACCAGACAGACAAGTCCAGACCAGACAGACAAGTCCAGACCAGACAGACAAGTCCAAACCAGACAGACAAGTCCAAACCAGACAGACAAGTCCAGACCAGACAGACAAGTCCAGACCAGACAGACAAGTCCAGACCAGACAGACAAGTCCAGACCAGACAGACAAGTCCAGACCAGACAGACAAGTCCAGACCAGACAGACAAGTCCAGACCAGACAGACAAGTCCAGACCAGACAGACAAGTCCAGACCAGACAGACAAGTCCAGACCAGACAGACAAGTCCAGACCAGACAGACAAGTCCAGACCAGACAGACAAGTCCAAACCAGACAGACAAGTCCAAACCAGACAGACAAGTCCAGACCAGACAGACAAGTCCAGACCAGACAGACAAGTCCAGACCAGACAGACAAGTCCAGACCAGACAGACAAGTCCAGACCAGACAGACAAGTCCAGACCAGACAGACAAGTCCAGACCAGACAGACAAGTCCAGACCAGACAGACAAGTCCAGACCAGACAGACAAGTCCAAACCAGACAGACAAGTCCAGACCAGACAGACAAGTCCAGACCAGACAGACAAGTCCAGACCAGACAGACAAGTCCAGACCAGACAGACAAGTCCAGACCAGACAGACAAGTCCAGACCAGACAGACAAGTCCAGACCAGACAGACAAGTCCAGATCAGACAGACAAGTCCAGATCAGACAGACAAGTCCAGACCAGACAGACAAGTCCAGACCAGACAGACAAGTCCAGACCAGACAGACAAGTCCAGACCAGACAGACAAGTCCAGACCAGACAGACAAGTCCAGACCACACATACAACTCCAGACCAGACAGACAAGTCCAGACCAGAAAGACAAGTCCAGACCAGACAGACAAGTCCAGACCAGACAGACAGACAGACCAGACATACCCGACAGACCAGACAGACCAGACAGACCAGACAGACCAGACAGACCAGACAGACCAGACGGACCAGACGGACCAGACGGACCAGACGGACCAGACGGACCAGACGGACCAGACGGACCAGACAGACCAGACAGACCAGACAGACCAGACAGACCAGACAGACCAGACAGACCAGACAGACCAGACAGACCAGACAGACCAGACAGACCAGACAGACCAGACAGACCAGACAGACCAGACAGACCAGACAGACCAGACAGACCAGACAGACCAGACAGACCAGACAGACCAGACAGACCAGACAGACCAGACAGACCAGACAGACCAGACAGACCAGACAGACCAGACAGACCAGACAGACCAGACAGACCAGACAGACCAGACAGACCAGACAGACCAGACAGACCAGACAGACCAGACAGACCAGACAGACCAGACAGACCAGACAGACCAGACAGACCAGACAGACCAGACAGACCAGACAGACCAGACAGACCAGACAGACCAGACAGACCAGACAGACCAGACAGACCAGACAGACCAGACAGACCAGACAGACCAGACAGACCAGACAGACCAGACAGACCAGACAGACCAGACAGACCAGACAGACCAGACAGACCAGACAGACCAGACAGACCAGACAGACCAGACAGACCAGACAGACCAGACAGACCAGACAGACCAGACAGACCAGACAGACCAGACAGACCAGACAGACCAGACAGACCAGACAGACCAGACAGACCAGACAGACCAGACAGACCAGACAGACCAGACAGACCAGACAGACCAGACAGACCAGACAGACCAGACAGACCAGACAGACCAGACAGACCAGACAGACCAGACAGACCAGACAGACCAGACAGACCAGACAGACCAGACAGACCAGACAGACCAGACAGACCAGACAGACCAGACAGACCAGACAGACCAGACAGACCAGACAGACCAGACAGACCAGACAGACCAGACAGACCAGACAGACCAGACAGACCAGACAGACCAGACAGACCAGACAGACCAGACAGACCAGACAGACCAGACAGACCAGACAGACCAGACAGACCAGACAGACCAGACAGACCAGACAGACCAGACAGACCAGACAGACCAGACAGACCAGACAGACCAGACAGACCAGACAGACCAGACAGACCAGACAGACCAGACAGACCAGACAGACCAGACAGACCAGACAGACCAGACAGACCAGACAGACCAGACAGACCAGACAGACCAGACAGACCAGACAGACCAGACAGACCAGACAGACCAGACAGACCAGACAGACCAGACAGACCAGACAGACCAGACAGACCAGACAGACCAGACAGACCAGACAGACCAGACAGACCAGACAGACCAGACAGACCAGACAGACCAGACAGACCAGACAGACCAGACAGACCAGACAGACCAGACAGACCAGACAGACCAGACAGACCAGACAGACCAGACAGACCAGACAGACCAGACAGACCAGACAGACCAGACAGACCAGACAGACCAGACAGACCAGACAGACCAGACAGACCAGACAGACCAGACAGACCAGACAGACCAGACAGACCAGACAGACCAGACAGACCAGACAGACCAGACAGACCAGACAGACCAGACAGACCAGACAGACCAGACAGACCAGACAGACCAGACAGACCAGACAGACCAGACAGACCAGACAGACCAGACAGACCAGACAGACCAGACAGACCAGACAGACCAGACAGACCAGACAGACCAGACAGACCAGACAGACCAGACAGACCAGACAGACCAGACAGACCAGACAGACCAGACAGACCAGACAGACCAGACAGACCAGACAGACCAGACAGACCAGACAGACCAGACAGACCAGACAGACCAGACAGACCAGACAGACCAGACAGACCAGACAGACCAGACAGACCAGACAGACCAGACAGACCAGACAGACCAGACAGACCAGACAGACCAGACAGACCAGACAGACCAGACAGACCAGACAGACCAGACAGACCAGACAGACCAGACAGACCAGACAGACCAGACAGACCAGACAGACCAGACAGACCAGACAGACCAGACAGACCAGACAGACCAGACAGACCAGACAGACCAGACAGACCAGACAGACCAGACAGACCAGACAGACCAGACAGACCAGACAGACCAGACAGACCAGACAGACCAGACAGACCAGACAGACCAGACAGACCAGACAGACCAGACAGACCAGACAGACCAGACAGACCAGACAGACCAGACAGACCAGACAGACCAGACAGACCAGACAGACCAGACAGACCAGACAGACCAGACAGACCAGACAGACCAGACAGACCAGACAGACCAGACAGACCAGACAGACCAGACAGACCAGACAGACCAGACAGACCAGACAGACCAGACAGACCAGACAGACCAGACAGACCAGACAGACCAGACAGACCAGACAGACCAGACAGACCAGACAGACCAGACAGACCAGACAGACCAGACAGACCAGACAGACCAGACAGACCAGACAGACAAGTCCAGAAAATACAGACCAGACAGACCAGACAGACAAGTCCAGACAATCAAGACTAGGCAGACTAGACAGACAAGACTAGACAGACAAGACTAGACAGACACGACTAGACAGACATGACTAGACAAACACGACTAGCACACGACTAGACAGACACGACTAGTCACACAAGACTAGACAGACAAGACTAGACAGACAGGACTAGACAGACAAGACTAGACAGACAAGACTAGACAGACAGGACTAGAAAGACAAGACAAGACTGTAAGCTATGTTATGGAACTGCTGGTTCCCCATCAACGTAGCTATCGATTTAACAACTTCAAGGTAATCCAACTCAGCATGTTGAGGTCCCAACAACATGAAGATGAACCTGACAGGGATATTGACTTCGATCAGGGAAGAAATCCCGACGCCCTCGGCTAGTCTTATGAAAGCATTGGCGGCCTGTTGGAGGAGATCGACGGAGTCGACCAGGACGCTAGAGCCCTGTACGCCCACGGGGATGCGGTTCAGGATCGTGTCGCTGTGGAATTTCTTGAAGTCTTGGTAGCTCGTCGTGTAGATTTCCTCCTTGTCGAAGATGGTGTGTTTGTCGCCGGGCGGGAGCATCTTGTCCTCGGGATCGATGCACTGAACGCCATTCTTGATCCCGTTGCCCACGTCGCTCGCCTTCCTCTTCTATGCATCGTGCAAATTCGGAAAGGAACTGTAACTGTGTTGTCTATGAAACCTAAAAGGCCGGTGGTGAGGATCGTTCACATGCCGATGTCTCAGCAGCAGGATCGTGATAATCTTCGCCTTATCCTCCTCCTGGAACAAGCCTTCCTTGTACAAATCTTCCGAGATTCGGTAAGCAATCGCCGGCAAATCCTTTCATCCAAAAAACCTTTCATGTCTGGACAGATAAGTCCGCTTTCTAAGCATTTTCGGGGGTTCAGGAGAGAGTGCAAGCTGAAGAAAACGACGTGCGGTTTGCCCCAACGATCGACACCTTCCTCCACATCCTCTTCGTATTTCATCCAACGAGCTGTTTCCTCCCACTCGCGCTCTTATTGCTCTTGCTCGTAGAATATCTCGTCCAATTCGACCATAATAGCACGTGGACTATGATCCTCCTCCTCTTCTCTGTATGGTGCAAATTCTGAAGGGAACTTTAGATTGTGTTGTCTATGAAACCTGAGAGGTCGGTGGTGAGGCTCGTTAACATGCCGATGTCTCACCAGCAGGATCGTCATGATCTTCGCCTTATCCTCCTCGCGGATCAAGTCTTCCTTGCACAAATCTTCCGAGATTCGGTAAGCAGTTTCCGGCAGATATTTCTCTTCCATGTGTAGACAGACAAGTTCGCCTTGTAAACATTTGCGCAGGTTCATGAGGGAGTGGTAGCTGAGGTAGGTGATGTTCGATTTGCTCCAACGATCGACACCTTCCTCTCAAGAGCGTATCCATGATATGAGGTGGGGGGGGAGGGGGGTGGCAGCTCATATTTGTTTCGAGGATTATGAAATGAAGTATCGATCTGTCGTTTTTTAGACAGAATTTTAGAACTGCTCCTCCATGCTCTTTACACCCGAAGACGTCAGGGTGAGGTTTAAATAATGTTATAGATATTTTTGTGCGGCGAGGGGAGTTCCATAACCCAACCCTGCCCCTCCCTGGGTAGGCACTTGCTTCCTCCACGTCTTCTTCGTATTTGATCCAACGGGCTGTTTTCTTCCACCCGCGCTCTTGTTGCTCTTGCTTATCGAATATCTCGTCCAATTCGTCAAAAATAGAACGTGGACTATGATCATACATCTTCTCAAAGAACCCCTCCCCACCGGTGAGTTGTTCACCCCGTCCAATATGGACCAAAGAAGCATTGGAAGTCCTGCAGGTGCGATGTCTTCGAAGCGCTTTGGAATCATCGGACCTATGATTGTCCAGATGTTCGCGATTGGCATCGCGCAGCAGGAGAATATCCGACTGCGTAGAAATTCTCCGGTTGTTATACAGACCCTCCGCGAGACCATGGTGCAGGTGGTATGGTGCCGTTTCTTCTGCGCCGGATCTTCAGGCAAAGACTATTTGGGAAACTTCGAATGGTGGTAACGACTCTTTTCATGTTTCTTCTTATCGCCGTCCTCCTCATCCCTTCCTCTTCTCTGCATCGTGCAAATTCTGAAGGGAACTGTTCCTTCCTTGTACATCAAGTCTTCCTTGTACAAATCTTCCGAGATTCGGTAAGAAGTCGCCGGCAGATCCTTCTCTTCTAAGTCTAGATAGACAAGTCCGTCTTGTAAGCATTTGCAGAGATTCATGAGGGAGTGGAAGCTGAGGTAGGCGACGTGCGGTTTGCCCAAACGATCGACACCTTCCTCCAAATCCTTCTCGTATTTCATCCAACGGGCTGTTTCCTTCTACTCGCGCTTTTGTTGCTCTTGCTTATCGAATATCTCGTCCAATTCGACAAAAATAGCACGTGGACTATGATCGTACATCTTCTTAAAGTACCCCCCCCCCCCCCCCTTCCGGTGAGTTGTTCACCCCGTCCAATATGGACCAAAGAAGCATTGGAAGTCCTGCAGGTGCGATGCCTTCGAAGCGCTTTGGGATCATCGGACCTATGACTATCCAGATGATCGCGATCGGCATCGTGCTGCGGGAGATCATCCGACTGCGTAGAAATTCTCGGGTTCTTATTGAAACCTTCCGCGAGACCATGGTGTAGGTGTTGATGGTGCCGTTTCTTCTGCGCTGTATCTTCAGGCAAAGACTATTTGAGAAACTTCGAATGGTGGTAGCGACTCTTCTCATGTTTCTTCTTATCGCCGTCCTCCTCATCCCTCAAAGTGTCCCTCAAGGTAGCGTTTTGGGGCCGATTCTATTTATTCTATATTTGGTTGATTTTGTCCTGTACGCAAATAAAGCCTAGTGTACTTTATAGGTTGATGATGCCAGTTTCCTAATATCTCAAAACACCGTAGAAGATTCGCAGTTAGAGGCAATTGGACTTTTACAAGCTCTAGAAAACTGGTTCTCAGCATAAAAACTGTACCCTAATAAGGAGAAAACTGAATTTATAATATTTCAAACTAGGAGAAGCTAATAGAACATTTTTATTCAAAGAGATAAATTTTATTTACAAAGATCAACTTTCACCAAATTTCTAGGCATCTACATTGCACAACACATATCGTGGCATATTACAATTGATAAAATATGAAAGTCTGTCGCTATGAAAGTCCATTGTATTAGACATTTAACCCTTTAACCACTGTCGGGACATATATGTCCCAGTCAAATTTAAAAAAAATATATAGATGTCTTATTCTATGTGCTATTACAACCAACGCTTGACACCCACTCGTGTTTATAGTATTTTCGACTAGTTTCGTCTATACTCGTTAATATACGATCTACACTCAAACAATATCTTATATCACTCAAGCCTATAAAACGGGGCATAAAAATATGGGAGCTTTGTGACGCTAAGTCTGGCTATGTTTATAATTTCGATATTTACTCGGGTAAAGATCCACAATCTAATTCAGACTGCACTCTTGAAGAACGTGTTGTCAAAAAGCTTGTAGAGCGTATTCCAGAGACGGAAAAAAATTTCTTCTGCTTTGACCAATTTTTTACTTCAGTGAGACTACTTTATGACTTACCATTTGCCGCATCAGGAACACGTATCAGGAATAGGAAAAATGTTCCAGACATGAAGATGAAATTAGCCAGAGGCGAATACAATATCATTGCGACAGATTCCGGACTCACTGCGAGTTTTTGGCAAGATACAAAAGAAGTACTTGTCTTGAGCAACTGACACTCAAATGCGATAGTGGGAGTAAATAGAAAGTTAAAAACTGGCGACAAAGTGACGTATTTCTTGTTCATAATCTAAAGCTGGTGGTGTAGATCTGTCAGACCACCTAACCACCGTCTATGATTTCGACAGAAAATCTTCCAAGTGGTGGTGTTTTACAAATTATTAATGACATCAGCAGTCAATGAATGTATTTTGTACAGCGAAATAAATCACAAAAAGGAGAAGACTCTACCATTCTTGGTAGACTTGGCTGAAGAGCTAATAGGTAAGGGAAGGGAAAGTGCAAAAATTAAGAGAAAACGTACAAGTGGGCGGCCATCAACGTCAGCAAGACATCTATACAACGTTGGGGATCATTTACCAGTCCAAGGAAAAACACGCAGGAGGTGCTTTAGTTGCGCCAAAAAGAAAATTGAACATCGTACGAAAACGATGTGCACCTCATGCGATCTCCCATTATGCGATAGCTGTTTTACTCCATTTCATGTATAAAAATGTACCTTGTAACATTTAGAATAAACCTTTTTTCTTATTTTTGTATAATAGTTTGATTTTCTATAAAACACTGTTGGGACGTATATGTCCCGTTAGAAAACACTGTTGGGACATATATGTCCCGCACTCAAATTTCAAATTTGCAGCATAGGCAAAATTTGAAATCAACATTACACGTTTTAAACAAGCTATGTAGCTGATTCGTATCGTAAAAGTTACAGAAATTTCATTTTTTAAAATTCGTCGTCAAAGGGTTAAGAAAATTCTTAACCATGCAGGAACTTCTAAACTTCCACTTTGCATAAGTTCAGTCGGTTTTATTGCATGGAATTGTTACCGTGAATGACCGAAATTGGAGAATGTCAACACATATCAAATACGTCGGTGAAAGATCTAATATTTCATTACTTTGTTGTACATTCGGACCCTCACCGGTGTATGTCGACAATCACAAATACGCTCTGGTGGGGATCCAAAAAGGAGGAGCCGACAAAGAGGCGAGTGGCTCTCCCGCCAAATCCTTTGTTCTGCTGGGAATCAATCAGCTGTATCAGTCTTATATAAGTTTTGTTGCGATGATGCGAGCGACGTTTTCATATTTTTTTCCGATACCCTAATTTATACAGAATGGATACTGCAGTAAATCGTGATCTTTTTCTTGAAAAGTTAAATGCATTAATTGCGGGCAAACGAGAAGACAACTGTTTTTATTTTCCTCAGGAAAAGTACTCTAAAGTACCATCTGAAGTGCTTTCTGCTAAAACTATGTACAACACACCTCTGGATTACAGACGATTAAAACGTTTGGACGTTTTAAAAATTAATGATGAAGAGAAGTTAATTGTACTTTAAAACCAGGGGAAACGAAGTACGAATACAGTATTATGTTACCATTGAAGAATTGTTCAGTATACTATATGAAACTCACAGTAGAACAGGCCACGGAGGAAGAATACGTATGCTTAAAGAGTTACAAGTTAAATTCAAAAATATTACACATGAAGTTGTAATTTTGTATTTAAATTTATGTCAAACAGTGTCAAATGAAACACAGTGCACCTAAGAAAGTTATTGTTGTGACACCAATGGTCAGTTCTGAGTTAAATGCAAGATGTCAAGTTGATCTGATAGATCTACAGTCAAACAGAGATGGCGAATATAAGTTCATAATGGTGTATCAAGATCATTTAACTAAGTTGTCCAGCTACGACCTTTGATTACTAAAAGAGCTGAAGAAGTAGCGTGTCACGTTCTTACAATATTTTCAACATTTGGTTTACCAGCAATATTGCAATCAGATAATGGTAGAGAATTCAGTAATGAAGTAATATCCGAAATATGCGCTATGTGGAAAGATGTTAAGATAGTTCATGGAAAACTTCGTCACAGTCAAACACAAGGCTCAGTTGAAAGGACCAATCAGGATATACAGAATATGCTAACTGCATGGATGAACGATAGCGATACCACAAATAAATGGTCAGATGGTTTACCCCTTGTTCAATTTGCCAATAACACTACAATCCACGAAGGAATACACCAAAATTCTTATGGAGCCATGTTTGGAGTTAAATCAAAAAGAGGCATATCATCGACTTTTTTGCCTATCGAACAAATCGCAAATATTGAAACCGAAGAACAACTGGAAGAAAGTTCCAATACTTTTGAAACCGTGCAGTTTGAAGAAACTGTTTATACTGCTGAAAACAATTTGAGAGGTGGTCATAATGAAAACCATTACGAACCTCACAAAAACAATGTCCTCCTGCTCAAATTGATGATACTGTAGGAATACAAGTCCCTGATGTCGACCGTGGTCGTACAGATAGCCGAAATGTGTTAGCGGTTATTGTTGGAACAGTAGACTCCGACTTCTATAAACTGACAAATAAAAATGGTACCCCCAAGCAGCTTAACATACAAAATCAGTTCGTAATTTTTAAAGAAAAGTTACTTTCCATAGATGAGATTTCCTTTCAAGGGCAAGGCTATACACGCTGTCATTGCAAAAGGAATTGTTCCACACATAAATGCAGTTGTAAAAGCAAAGGACTCTTGTGCAATTCAAAGTGTCATAATAGTTTAAGTTGTTGCAATAAATAAGTTTTGAATCACATAATTAAGTAATACTTATTACCTTTATTTTCGTTTCTTATGTAGAATGTACTGTGGGTTTTAAATTATTGGTCATTCCTCTCAGAGGGAGCGGCGAAAAAGTTACGTAGCCCCTGACGTTTATAGCGACTGCTTTACGGAGAAGAAAATATAAATCTCAGACAAGTTCAACATTCACCATTAGTGCATGGTGAATGTCGACATTCACCGGGGTAAGTCAGAAATAAGGATATTTAGCAAATATTTCGCACATACACCAAGCGAGTATGTGAATGTTGAAATTCACCGGTGAAAGTCGACATTCCCCAAATTTCGGTCTATCACGGTAACAGAATCATTGCATGGGGATCGTCCCCGGAATTAACAAATGTGCTAAAGGCCCAAAAAAATATCATACGAGCCATGCTTGCTCTCTCGACATTTGCTTCGTGCAGACGGCACTTCATTGAACTTGATGTCCTTACAGTTTCAAGGCTGTATATATTAGAAACAGCCATGCTTGCTCTCTCGACATTTGCTTCGTGCAGACGGCACTTCATTGAACTTGATGTCCTTACAGTTTCAAGGCTGTATATATTAGAAACACCGAGCTATATTCATAAAAACAAATACCAAATAACCAAAAATAAGGATTAACACGACCATTACACCGGAACTTGTCTAATATTAACCACGCCTCAAACAAGGACGATTATAAGCGGCAAAGCGCTGGATGTTTTTGGCATACATCTATACAATATGCTTCCACTAGAAATCACACAGGAACCTTCAAACAACATTTTCAGGAAAACTATGGGGAAAATTCTTACAATGAAATGTCTATATAAATTGGACGAATTCTTTGAGTCATGTATATTTATGCAATATTTCTAGATATTCTAGATTTCTAGATATAGACTAGACAGACAAGACTAGACAGACAAGACTAGACAGACAAGACTAGACCGACAAGACAAGACAGACAAGACTAGACAGACTAGACTAGACAGACAAGACTAGACAGACAAGACTAGACAGACAAGACTAGACAGACAAGACTAGACAGACAAGACTAGACAGACAAGACTAGAGAGACAAGACTAGACAGACAAGACTAGACAGACAAGACTAGACAGACAAGACTAGACAGACAAGACTAGACAGACAAGACTAGACAGACAAGACTAGACAGACAAGACTAGACAGACAAGACTAGACAGACAAGACTAGACAGACAAGACTAGACAGACAAGACTAGACAGACAAGACTAGACAGACAAGACTAGACAGACAAGACTAGACAGACAAGACTAGACAGACAAGACTAGACAGACAAGACTAGACAGACAAGACTAGACAGACAAGACTAGACAGACAAGACTAGACAGACAAGACTAGACAGACAAGACTAGACAGACAAGACTAGACAGACAAGACTAGACAGACAAGACTAGACAGACAAGACTAGACAGACAAGACTAGACAGACAAGACTAGACAGACAAGACTAGACAGACAAGACTAGACAGACAAGACTAGACAGACAAGACTAGACAGACAAGACTAGACAGACAAGACTAGACAGACAAGACTAGACAGACAAGACTAGACAGACAAGACTAGACAGACAAGACTAGACAGACAAGACTAGACAGACAAGACTAGACAGACAAGACTAGACAGACAAGACTAGACAGACAAGACTAGACAGACAAGACTAGACAGACAAGACTAGACAGACAAGACTAGACAGACAAGACTAGACAGACAAGACTAGACAGACAAGACTAGACAGACAAGACTAGACAGACAAGACTAGACAGACAAGACTAGACAGACAAGACTAGACAGACAAGACTAGACAGACAAGACTAGACAGACAAGACTAGACAGACAAGACTAGACAGACAAGACTAGACAGACAAGACTAGACAGACAAGACTAGACAGACAAGACTAGACAGACAAGACTAGACAGACAAGACTAGACAGACAAGACTAGACAGACAAGACTAGACAGACAAGACTAGACAGACAAGACTAGACAGACAAGACTAGACAGACAAGACTAGACAGACAAGACTAGACAGACAAGACTAGACAGACAAGACTAGACAGACAAGACTAGACAGACAAGACTAGACAGACAAGACTAGACAGACAAGACTAGACAGACAAGACTAGACAGACAAGACTAGACAGACAAGACTAGACAGACAAGACTAGACAGACAAGACTAGACAGACAAGACTAGACAGACAAGACTAGACAGACAAGACTAGACAGACAAGACTAGACAGACAAGACTAGACAGACAAGACTAGACAGACAAGACTAGACAGACAAGACTAGACAGACAAGACTAGACAGACAAGACTAGACAGACAAGACTAGACAGACAAGACTAGACAGACAAGACTAGACAGACAAGACTACAGACAAGACTAGACAGACAAGACTAGACAGACAAGACTAGACAGACAAGACTAGACAGACAAGACTAGACAGACAAGACTAGACAGACAAGACTAGACAGACAAGACTAGACAGACAAGACTAGACAGACAAGACTAGACAGACAAGACTAGACAGACAAGACTAGACAGACAAGACTAGACAGACAAGACTAGACAGACAAGACTAGACAGACAAGACTAGACAGACAAGACTAGACAGACAAGACTAGACAGACAAGACTAGACAGACAAGACTAGACAGACAAGACTAGACAGACAAGACTAGACAGACAAGACTAGACAGACAAGACTAGACAGACAAGACTAGACAGACAAGACTAGACAGACAAGACTAGACAGACAAGACTAGACAGACAAGACTAGACAGACAAGACTAGACAGACAAGACTAGACAGACAAGACTAGACAGACAAGACTAGACAGACAAGACTAGACAGACAAGACTAGACAGACAAGACTAGACAGACAAGACTAGACAGACAAGACTAGACAGACAAGACTAGACAGACAAGACTAGACAGACAAGACTAGACAGACAAGACTAGACAGACAAGACTAGACAGACAAGACTAGACAGACAAGACTAGACAGACAAGACTAGACAGACAAGACTAGACAGACAAGACTAGACAGACAAGACTAGACAGACAAGACTAGACAGACAAGACTAGACAGACAAGACTAGACAGACAAGACTAGACAGACAAGACTAGACAGACAAGACTAGACAGACAAGACTAGACAGACAAGACTAGACAGACAAGACTAGACAGACAAGACTAGACAGACAAGACTAGACAGACAAGACTAGACAGACAAGACTAGACAGACAAGACTAGACAGACAAGACTAGACAGACAAGACTAGACAGACAAGACTAGACAGACAAGACTAGACAGACAAGACTAGACAGACAAGACTAGACAGACAAGACTAGACAGACAAGACTAGACAGACAAGACTAGACAGACAAGACTAGACAGACAAGACTAGACAGACAAGACTAGACAGACAAGACTAGACAGACAAGACTAGACAGACAAGACTAGACAGACAAGACTAGACAGACAAGACTAGACAGACAAGACTAGACAGACAAGACTAGACAGACAAGACTAGACAGACAAGACTAGACAGACAAGACTAGACAGACAAGACTAGACAGACAAGACTAGACAGACAAGACTAGACAGACAAGACTAGACAGACAAGACTAGACAGACAAGACTAGACAGACAAGACTAGACAGACAAGACTAGACAGACAAGACTAGACAGACAAGACTAGACAGACAAGACTAGACAGACAAGACTAGACAGACAAGACTAGACAGACAAGACTAGACAGACAAGACTAGACAGACAAGACTAGACAGACAAGACTAGACAGACAAGACTAGACAGACAAGACTAGACAGACAAGACTAGACAGACAAGACTAGACAGACAAGACTAGACAGACAAGACTAGACAGACAAGACTAGACAGACAAGACTAGACAGACAAGACTAGACAGACAAGACTAGACAGACAAGACTAGACAGACAAGACTAGACAGACAAGACTAGACAGACAAGACTAGACAGACAAGACTAGACAGACAAGACTAGACAGACAAGACTAGACAGACAAGACTAGACAGACAAGACTAGACAGACAAGACTAGACAGACAAGACTAGACAGACAAGACTAGACAGACAAGACTAGACAGACAAGACTAGACAGACAAGACTAGACAGACAAGACTAGACAGACAAGACTAGACAGACAAGACTAGACAGACAAGACTAGACAGACAAGACTAGACAGACAAGACTAGACAGACAAGACTAGACAGACAAGACTAGACAGACAAGACTAGACAGACAAGACTAGACAGACAAGACTAGACAGACAAGACTAGACAGACAAGACTAGACAGACAAGACTAGACAGACAAGACTAGACAGACAAGACTAGACAGACAAGAAGACTAGACTAGACAACAAGACTAGACAGACAAGACTAGACAGACAAGACTAGACAGACAAGACTAGACAGACAAGACTAGACAGACAAGACTAGACAGACAAGACTAGACAGACAAGACTAGACAGACAAGACTAGACAGACAAGACTAGACAGACAAGACTAGACAGACAAGACTAGACAGACAAGACTAGACAGACAAGACTAGACAGACAAGACTAGACAGACAAGACTAGACAGACAAGACTAGACAGACAAGACTAGACAGACAAGACTAGACAGACAAGACTAGACAGACAAGACTAGACAGACAAGACTAGACAGACAAGACTAGACAGACAAGACTAGACAGACAAGACTAGACAGACAAGACTAGACAGACAAGACTAGACAGACAAGACTAGACAGACAAGACTAGACAGACAAGACTAGACAGACAAGACTAGACAGACAAGACTAGACAGACAAGACTAGACAGACAAGACTAGACAGACAAGACTAGACAGACAAGACTAGACAGACAAGACTAGACAGACAAGACTAGACAGACAAGACTAGACAGACAAGACTAGACAGACAAGACTAGACAGACAAGACTAGACAGACAAGACTAGACAGACAAGACTAGACAGACAAGACTAGACAGACAAGACTAGACAGACAAGACTAGACAGACAAGACTAGACAGACAAGACTAGACAGACAAGACTAGACAGACAAGACTAGACAGACAAGACTAGACAGACAAGACTAGACAGACAAGACTAGACAGACAAGACTAGACAGACAAGACTAGACAGACAAGACTAGACAGACAAGACTAGACAGACAAGACTAGACAGACAAGACTAGACAGACAAGACTAGACAGACAAGACTAGACAGACAAGACTAGACAGACAAGACTAGACAGACAAGACTAGACAGACAAGACTAGACAGACAAGACTAGACAGACAAGACTAGACAGACAAGACTAGACAGACAAGACTAGACAGACAAGACTAGACAGACAAGACTAGACAGACAAGACTAGACAGACAAGACTAGACAGACAAGACTAGACAGACAAGACTAGACAGACAAGACTAGACAGACAAGACTAGACAGACAAGACTAGACAGACAAGACTAGACAGACAAGACTAGACAGACAAGACTAGACAGACAAGACTAGACAGACAAGACTAGACAGACAAGACTAGACAGACAAGACTAGACAGACAAGACTAGACAGACAAGACTAGACAGACAAGACTAGACAGACAAGACTAGACAGACAAGACTAGACAGACAAGACTAGACAGACAAGACTAGACAGACAAGACTAGACAGACAAGACTAGACAGACAAGACTAGACAGACAAGACTAGACAGACAAGACTAGACAGACAAGACTAGACAGACAAGACTAGACAGACAAGACTAGACAGACAAGACTAGACAGACAAGACTAGACAGACAAGACTAGACAGACAAGACTAGACAGACAAGACTAGACAGACAAGACTAGACAGACAAGACTAGACAGACAAGACTAGACAGACAAGACTAGACAGACAAGACTAGACAGACAAGACTAGACAGACAAGACTAGACAGACAAGACTAGACAGACAAGACTAGACAGACAAGACTAGACAGACAAGACTAGACAGACAAGACTAGACAGACAAGACTAGACAGACAAGACTAGACAGACAAGACTAGACAGACAAGACTAGACAGACAAGACTAGACAGACAAGACTAGACAGACAAGACTAGACAGACAAGACTAGACAGACAAGACTAGACAGACAAGACTAGACAGACAAGACTAGACAGACAAGACTAGACAGACAAGACTAGACAGACAAGACTAGACAGACAAGACTAGACAGACAAGACTAGACAGACAAGACTAGACAGACAAGACTAGACAGACAAGACTAGACAGACAAGACTAGACAGACAAGACTAGACAGACAAGACTAGACAGACAAGACTAGACAGACAAGACTAGACAGACAAGACTAGACAGACAAGACTAGACAGACAAGACTAGACAGACAAGACTAGACAGACAAGACTAGACAGACAAGACTAGACAGACAAGACTAGACAGACAAGACTAGACAGACAAGACTAGACAGACAAGACTAGACAGACAAGACTAGACAGACAAGACTAGACAGACAAGACTAGACAGACAAGACTAGACAGACAAGACTAGACAGACAAGACTAGACAGACAAGACTAGACAGACAAGACTAGACAGACAAGACTAGACAGACAAGACTAGACAGACAAGACTAGACAGACAAGACTAGACAGACAAGACTAGACAGACAAGACTAGACAGACAAGACTAGACAGACAAGACTAGACAGACAAGACTAGACAGACAAGACTAGACAGACAAGACTAGACAGACAAGACTAGACAGACAAGACTAGACAGACAAGACTAGACAGACAAGACTAGACAGACAAGACTAGACAGACAAGACTAGACAGACAAGACTAGACAGACAAGACTAGACAGACAAGACTAGACAGACAAGACTAGACAGACAAGACTAGACAGACAAGACTAGACAGACAAGACTAGACAGACAAGACTAGACAGACAAGACTAGACAGACAAGACTAGACAGACAAGACTAGACAGACAAGACTAGACAGACAAGACTAGACAGACAAGACTAGACAGACAAGACTAGACAGACAAGACTAGACAGACAAGACTAGACAGACAAGACTAGACAGACAAGACTAGACAGACAAGACTAGACAGACAAGACTAGACAGACAAGACTAGACAGACAAGACTAGACAGACAAGACTAGACAGACAAGACTAGACAGACAAGACTAGACAGACAAGACTAGACAGACAAGACTAGACAGACAAGACTAGACAGACAAGACTAGACAGACAAGACTAGACAGACAAGACTAGACAGACAAGACTAGACAGACAAGACTAGACAGACAAGACTAGACAGACAAGACTAGACAGACAAGACTAGACAGACAAGACTAGACAGACAAGACTAGACAGACAAGACTAGACAGACAAGACTAGACAGACAAGACTAGACAGACAAGACTAGACAGACAAGACTAGACAGACAAGACTAGACAGACAAGACTAGACAGACAAGACTAGACAGACAAGACTAGACAGACAAGACTAGACAGACAAGACTAGACAGACAAGACTAGACAGACAAGACTAGACAGACAAGACTAGACAGACAAGACTAGACAGACAAGACTAGACAGACAAGACTAGACAGACAAGACTAGACAGACAAGACTAGACAGACAAGACTAGACAGACAAGACTAGACAGACAAGACTAGACAGACAAGACTAGACAGACAAGACTAGACAGACAAGACTAGACAGACAAGACTAGACAGACAAGACTAGACAGACAAGACTAGACAGACAAGACTAGACAGACAAGACTAGACAGACAAGACTAGACAGACAAGACTAGACAGACAAGACTAGACAGACAAGACTAGACAGACAAGACTAGACAGACAAGACTAGACAGACAAGACTAGACAGACAAGACTAGACAGACAAGACTAGACAGACAAGACTAGACAGACAAGACTAGACAGACAAGACTAGACAGACAAGACTAGACAGACAAGACTAGACAGACAAGACTAGACAGACAAGACTAGACAGACAAGACTAGACAGACAAGACTAGACAGACAAGACTAGACAGACAAGACTAGACAGACAAGACTAGACAGACAAGACTAGACAGACAAGACTAGACAGACAAGACTAGACAGACAAGACTAGACAGACAAGACTAGACAGACAAGACTAGACAGACAAGACTAGACAGACAAGACTAGACAGACAAGACTAGACAGACAAGACTAGACAGACAAGACTAGACAGACAAGACTAGACAGACAAGACTAGACAGACAAGACTAGACAGACAAGACTAGACAGACAAGACTAGACAGACAAGACTAGACAGACAAGACTAGACAGACAAGACTAGACAGACAAGACTAGACAGACAAGACTAGACAGACAAGACTAGACAGACAAGACTAGACAGACAAGACTAGACAGACAAGACTAGACAGACAAGACTAGACAGACAAGACTAGACAGACAAGACTAGACAGACAAGACTAGACAGACAAGACTAGACAGACAAGACTAGACAGACAAGACTAGACAGACAAGACTAGACAGACAAGACTAGACAGACAAGACTAGACAGACAAGACTAGACAGACAAGACTAGACAGACAAGACTAGACAGACAAGACTAGACAGACAAGACTAGACAGACAAGACTAGACAGACAAGACTAGACAGACAAGACTAGACAGACAAGACTAGACAGACAAGACTAGACAGACAAGACTAGACAGACAAGACTAGACAGACAAGACTAGACAGACAAGACTAGACAGACAAGACTAGACAGACAAGACTAGACAGACAAGACTAGACAGACAAGACTAGACAGACAAGACTAGACAGACAAGACTAGACAGATAAGACTAGACAGACAAGACTAGACAGACAAGACTAGACAGACAAGACTTGACACACAAGACTAGACACACAAGACTAGACAGACAAGACTAGACAAAACAATTGAATTCATATCATACTTTTAATTAGAATTTCGCCTATATTATGTCTGTGCATTTACTAAACGTTGGAAATGAGACTCAGGGGTAAAGATTGTTTTAACACGCATACTTTAATGGTTTATGCATTTTACAATATTTAAATCAAACTGAACAAGGTACACTATTAGTTAGGCAGTACTAGAAAGATATTACTAACAATATTATCAATTCATTTCTACTTTAATTTAGTACATAAGTTAAAGTGGAAGAGACTAGACTAGAAAGACAAAAGAAAATAAAGTCTATATTGTCTGGTCTCTAAATCCGCCAGAAGCTTTCTTGTATATCCAGTGCATCCCATTCAATTTGCGATTATTCTCATCTAGATAAAAATCTTTATAACCCATTCCACTCTGCACTGTAGATTCAATCTTTCACTTGGCATGAGGTGTTTATACCCAGGATTAGAAAGCCTCACGAGATTCGCACAATCCTGAAGATTAAGCCATTAGCCGACGCAAGAACTACTAAAGCACAATGGAGTAAATAGCTCCTTCCCAAAACTTTTGCATTTTCAAATATAATAAACGCTAAAGTTAATAAGAGATTTTCTACGGCTAAATTGAGGTGGTAATCAAGCTATTTAAATTTAGTACCAAAGAGAATTACATAAAATTTATATCTAACATAAGACTTTAATAAATTAATCACGATTTGCATCTTTCGAAAAAATAATTTGGGAAGAGAAGAAGATACGAATATGACTTCATACGAATATCAATACGAAACAACTAATTGACTACAAATTCAACTTTCGAAGGAATTCAACTATCATTATCTTACACGCTTTTAAATACTTTTTATTTATCTAGAGTTTTTATTTATCTAGAGTTATCTGTCTAGACACGTTTGGATTCCGCTTAAGAGTTTGTGTAAATAAATAAATATACTTAAGAGGAGAATAATATAAAAACGAAAATGTATTGTTGCTTAGATTAAGTATTCCATTAAAGCTTTTTTCGTGTGTTGTAACACTAAGGAAAATTTGTGATTCGCTGCTTCATAAATATTTTACAACCAACTGTAATTGCTATCGGCTTTTCTCGATTGGGTTTTTCACAACGATGTACATTACGCGATCGTACATCAACGACATCGGTCATGTAATCCGGCGTCAATTATCGATTGAAAGGAGAATTATAAAATATGTATACCTCCGCGTTTCGTTTGCATAATTTCTTAGTTTTTACGATTAGTAAACATATTTTTCTATGTAATAATTCTGATAAAAATAAGATAAAATAACTTAGAAAAAAAAAATCAAAGCTATAATACAAACTATTTTATAATACAAACAACCGTGTGTAGGTTATTTGTTGTAAATAGATTGTTACAAAGAAACTTATTAGAAATTTATAAACCAATATTTTAACCTACAATTAGGTTAAATTCCTTTAAAAATGTAGAAAGAAAATAAACTATCACCGAAACTCTTACACCTGTAAATAAAAGTACAATTTGAAAACAAGCAGGTGCACACTAATTCACTTCCCGTGTTCGAATTAATTCATCTCGACGCACCTGATCTTACTTATGTATACAAAAAATGTTTACATACTCTCCATCTTTATGTACCTACCATTTCCCCCATCATCAACAAATTTGGACGCAACCCTCGCGTTTTGTGTGCGTACAGGCGAATTTTATCCGGGTTCGCTGAACCTGCCACCCTTTTTAGTAGCACCACAAAACACACAAACTTTATGGCATGAAAATGGTTAATTACCAAAAAGATATTAATTGTGTTGTTTTTTTTATGGAGCTATTTAATAACTGTTTAAAATGGAAGAGATAAAAGCGCTCTCCACTGAGAAGTTTTCTATTCATAGAACAAGACATTAATAAAATGATCGGGCGGGAAAAAAATGTTGGAAGCTGCGTTGGTTTTGTCAGTGTCGAAAACTATCAAAATAAATGAAATTAAGAGTTTTGGTTTGGGTTTCATTTTTTATATGGAAAGTTAAAATAAAATTAAACTGTTATTAAAAACAAGGTAATTAGATAAACTAAAGATGAATTAGAAATACACAGAGATTAGACAAACAAAATGACAAATTTATAAACAGAAGTCATATCACAATCAAATACAAGATAGACGGAACAGACAAGAGTAGACAGAGAAGACTAGACTAGACAGACAAGACTAGACAGACAAGACTAGACAGACAAGACTAGACAGACAAGACTAGACAGACAAGACTAGACAGACAAGACTAGACAGACAAGACTAGACAGACAAGACTAGACAGACAAGACTAGACAGACAAGACTAGACAGACAAGACTAGACAGACAAGACTAGACAGACAAGACTAGACAGACAAGACTAGACAGACAAGACTAGACAGACAAGACTAGACAGACAAGACTAGACAGACAAGACTAGACAGACAAGACTAGACAGACAAGACTAGACAGACAAGACTAGACAGACAAGACTAGACAGACAAGACTAGACAGACAAGACTAGACAGACAAGACTAGACAGACAAGACTAGACAGACAAGACTAGACAGACAAGACTAGACAGACTAGACAGACTAGACAGACAGGACTTGACAGACAAGACTAGACAGACAAGACTAGACAGACAAGGCTAGACAGACAATACTAGACAGGCAAGACTAGACAGACAAGACTAGACAGACAAGACTAGACACACAAGACTAGACAGACCAGACTAGACAGACAAGACTATACAGACAAGACTAGACAGACACGACTAGACAGACAAAAATAGACAGTTAAGTTTGATTTGATTTGGTGGCATGGGGAAGCTCTACCAGCCTAGGTGTTAAACTCTCATCCACCAAACCCTTAGTCCACTTGACGATGTTGTTTTTCACCCCGGAATCATTATTTTCTTCAGGATGGATAGCCCGGAAGAACTATCTTCTCGATAGTATTTTCTATAGTCAGCTCACCCATCTCGTTATATAGCCGACTTCTTTCTAAGCTCCTGTAAAATGTGTGCTCTACTGTCTCCTCCACATTGCAAGGGGTTAGAGGTCATCGTTGTTAATCTTAAAACGTTTAAGATTAGCTTTCAAGCACCCGTGTCCGCTTAGGAATTGTGTGAGATGGTCGACATTACTGTGTTTCTTAGTCATTCATTTGGATAAGTCTCTTGGTGTGAAATGGTGTCTCAATGAGTTTCTTGGTTCAGGCTGCTTTTTCTGTGTGTTGCCGTTCATTTCGTTTCATACAATTGGGTGTTATCCGCTTTGATATCTTCTTTTTCTTCCTTTGTTCTCCTGGTTGCCCTTTGTTGGACCATGAAATCGACGATATTAGACCAAAAAGGATATTAATTGTGTTGTTTATTTTATGCAGCTATTTAATAACTGTTACAAATGGAAGACGTAAAAGCGCTCTCCACTAAAAAGTTTTCTATTCATGGAACAAGACATTAATAAAATGTTGCTGCGTTGATTTTGTCGAGATCGAAAATTATCAAAATAAATGTGTTTCATATGGAAAGCAAAAATAAAACTTAACTATTATTATAATCAAAAACTAGCCTGACTGAACAAAAACTGGCCTGTTCTGGAGATGCGACAGACCCAGCGGAAGAGTGGAAAAAGTTCAAGTTTATACTTAGTGATGCCTTAATGACCATGACCAACAAAAACACCAACAAAAATACTGACAACAAAAAAGACTAGATGTCAGATGAATTGTGGTCTGATATAAAACTAGGGAAGGAACTTAAAGCAGGTAAGAAGAATGACACTTTCGAAGAAGAATACTCAAGGCTCAGCAACAGAATCCGTAGATTGAGCAGAAGGGACAAGAACCTACACCTCGAGAACATCTGCACCGAGATTGAGCACCACGCTGAGAAACACCAAACTGCAGAACTATTTAAGATAGTCAGACAAATCACTCGCAAATTTAAACCTGCCTATTGGGTAATTGATGATTGGAAGGAAAACCAATCCACGAAATCTCGAAATCCATCGCAGAAAGATGGCGGGAGTACTGTTAGGATCTGTATCAGGAGCATGCCGCTTTTTCCAATCCTGCTAGGGAACCGAACATACCCCGCTTAGAAGTGGTACAAGCCGTAGGTAAGCTGAAGAGACATAATACAGCAGGAGCGGGTCAAGTTACTGCAGAGTATTAAAAGCCACCAACGGAATAACAAACTTGCATAAGCTTTGCAATGCAATTTTGGAAAACAAAAAATGGCCGGCTGAATGATCTGAGTCATACATACTGCCACTCCAGAAGAAGGGTTCAGTACGCAACTGTAACAACTACAGCACCCTGGCCTTAATTTATTATGCTAGCAAAGTCCTGCTACATATCATCAACTCAAGACTGAGAACTTACCTTGACTAGCAAATAGCACACGATCGGGCAGGCTTGGTAAAGGGCAAAGGAACAAGAGGGCAAATTCTAAACCTGCGCCTCATTATCGAGAAATGCCATGAACACAACATCCCGGCGTACATATGTTTTGTGGACTACCAGAAGGCCTTCGACTGTGTAAAATGGTCACAGCTCTGGAACGTCCTTGCTAAAACAGGAGTCCCCACACATCTAATGAAACTGATCCGCCGCTTATACACGTCTGGGTATGGCAATGTGTCGCTGGGAGAGGTCACATCTAGCCGATTCAAGTTATGTAAGGGTGTACGACATGGATTTATGATTTCTACATTACTGTTTAACATCTACGGTGACCATATAAGGCGCCGAGCTCTTAAGGATTGAGATGGCGGTATCAAAGTGGGAGGTCAGAAAATCTCTAACCTCCGTTATGTAGACGATACGACTATGCTTGCATCATCTGAGACCGAAATGGCTAAACTGATGCACCGGCTAGGGATGGTCAGCCTGAGTTTGGGTCTTCGCAACAAAAGCAAAACTAAGCTGATGATAGTGGACCGATTTATGACTCTTCCACCAACCACGCTTAAACGGAACAAGAGCAAAACTAAGCTGATGATAGTGGACCGATTTATTACTCTTCCACCAACCACGCTTAAACGGGATAACAAGACGATGGAGAAATTCCAGTGGCTCTATTATCACCAGCAAGGGAAACTGCGAGCCTGAAATAAGAAGACGTATAGACATGGCTAAAGCGGCAATGACTCAACTAAGTAAGACATGGAAGGACAGTAACATAACTAAAAGGACAAAGCTACACCTAGTTCGTACCCTTGTGTTTTTCATTTGGGGCAGAGACGTGGACGCTGAAAGCGGTGGACAGACAGAGAATAGACGCCTTTGAGATGTGGTATTGGCGCCGCTAGCTGAGGATACCTTGGACAGCTCGCCGCACAAATGTCTCAGTCTTGAAAGAACTGAAGATTGAGAGGGTGCGACGTCTGTCTTAGGTTAGCCTACACAAGGTCTTGAAATACTTTGGCCATATTGCTAGCAGGGGCAATGACAATCTTGAACGACTGATGGTGACAGGGAAGGTTGAGGGCAAGAGACCTAAAGGCCGTAGTCTCAAGAGATGGTCCGATCAAATATCCGAACAACTGGAAATACCTGTGAACGTTGCACTGCATCGGGCCTCTGACCGCAACCGATAGATGCGTGCGGTTGAATGTCTACGGAGTCACGTTCCTCAGCAGTGAGGGAACGACGAGAAGGAAGAATCATTATAATCAAGCTAATTAGATAAACTATAGACAAAATAGAAATACATATAAATTAGGCAAACAATGACAAGTTTATACACAGAAGGTATATGATAATCATATATATCACAAAACCGTATAGATGAGTTGACACGATCATTGATCGATGCGATGACCATTACAGCTTCCACTGATATTGTTCGATAGGCGCATGCTATACTTATAGCTATCGTTCTTTGTAGTGCTCCCAGCAAGTTTCTATAGATTTTGAGGATATCGAAATGAGGATAGATTGAGGATATCGCCCCATATCTGTGCGCCATAAAGCACGATGGAGTGCGCCTGCGCTTAAAATTTTTCTTTTGAAGACAGATGGCCCCTTAATTCTTGGCATCAGTTTTATTAGTGCATTGATTGATTTTTCGGCTTATATTGCGGCATGCCTAACATGCTCCCCCATCCTCATATTGTAGTCCAACCATACCCCAAGGTATTTTAGAGTCGTTTTAGTTTTGATTACTGTGTTCCCGGGTTTCAGTGTGATACCTTTTAACTTCCTGCCCCCGTATAGTATTACCGTTTCCGTGTTGCTCTCCTCAACCTTTAATTTAATATTCGTGATAGTATTAATAATTAGTCTAATAGCACGGTTGGTCAGTGCTATCAGTTCTGCTTCCTTTTTTGCCCATGTAACTATGGCCGTATCATCCGCGAAGCAGATTATTTTTACCCCTTGGGGCATCTTAATTTGTAAGACCTAATTACAATATACATTCCGCAGTAATGGTCCGAGTATTGACCCCTGCGGTACCCCACAGGACTACACCAATTCCTTTTTGTCACCTATATAAATTCTCCTATTCTGTAGGTAATTAGCTAGTGTTTTTCTGAGGTTGTTACTTATTTTGATTCTTTTTACTGTTTCCATCAGCTCATGCCATGCGACTGAGTTAAAACCGTTCTGGATGTCGATGGTGACTAATGTGCAGAGTCTTCTGTTCTTCGGTGCATAGTTTTTGGCAGCTCTGACCGCTTTTCTTACCACTTCCATAGCCTCTACCGTTGATCTGCCCCTCCTAAAACCGAATTGATTATCCTCTAATTTGGCCTCTAACTCCACTCTCGATCTCCGCTAGGAAGGCAAATGGTTCTGTATTTGGGTTCTTCTCCTGTTCTGGAGGGTTTCTCTATTAGAAGGATTGCCTCTTTCCAGACTGCTGGGAAATTGCCTTCCCTGTATTCATAGTTTATTGTTTGTAGAAATTTATCAGGTACGGCTTTGAATAATTCTTTAATTATCGATGTTGGTAACAATTCCGGGCAAGGCGCTTTATTGTCTTTTGTCCTCTTTAGAGCTTCGTTAAGCTCCTCTTTAGTGAATGGATCTCCTTCCTCTCCGCAAAGGTCTCCCAGCAGTTTGAATTGTGTCTGGGGAATAGTTCTATCGCAATTTCTTTCTGTTTGCCATCTGTAAGTATAGCTCGTTGTAGTAAGTGTAATTTTTGGTCAATATTTTATATCCTAGTCCCCATGTATCCTGCTCAACTTCCTTACATACTCTTGCATACTTTGCATACTTGCATACTTCCATGCATTTACTTTAGATTTTAGTAATGCTTGTTTTCAGCATGTTCTTCCGGGTACTTGCTAAGCTCTTTCGTTCGGATCAAGATTTTTCTTTATGATTGTTCTGGTCGCTGCTCTAATTGCTTGTATACATCTTCTTTTTGCTGAGTCGAGATCTTGTGACCCCCAATATATTGTATTGCATCTTTTGGTTCCTCCTTTTTTTCGAAAGGTTTTATTTATGCTTTTATAATAGCAGTCGTCAAGTTTTCTACGCTAAGCGTGTCCGTCCCATTGATGTATTTTGCAAATGTTTCTTTTTATAAGGGTATACGGCCGTTTTTCATTTTCCACCCTTTCTTCTTCGAGGTCTCTATGTCATATTTTGGTACACTTATCAAAAAGTATATGTTCTGGGGTAGACTTAGATTTTCATTGTCTGCTACCCACTTGTCTGCTAGTTTTCCACCTTGTCGCGTATGTGCACATAGTGATGTCGATATATAACTGTGATATTCCCTCAAATAAAGTGGGTTTTTCCGTCATTCATTATGGTCAGGTCTAGCTCAGCCATCCACTCTTTTAGCATCGTCCCCTCTCTTTCATCTTTTGCTCCTTCCCATAACTTAGCCTTTGCGTTGAAATCTCATGTGATTATAAAAGAGTTGTTGTGACTTTTTATGCTCTCTCCCAGGTCTTGGAGGTACTTTTCTCGTTCCGCTAATATTTTATTGGGTGACCAGTAACAGGAGTAGATGATATCCTCTACTTCGGCCTACGCGAATCCCTTCCCCTTTTGATGCCCTTTCTTTACAGGTAGTAGATTTTTCATTCATTTTATGGCGGCGTCCTTATTGTAGTCCGTTAGCCAAGTCCCACTAGCGGCCATGTTTTGGTTTGGTTCATAAATTACGCAGATATCTACTCTTTCGTCTATTGCCGTCTTATGGAGGAGACTCATAGCTGCTTTACCCCTGCCTATGTTGCTTTGAAGTACTTTCACCTTCTTACTGCATTTTGTGGGTGCTTTAGGTGATTTATTAGACATTGAGAATGTTACTGTTGCTAATAGAATTGCCCCTTATTCTGGATCTGCTTGAGTTAAGTGCCGCTCGGTACGATTTGCATCTCTAAGTGCCGGCTTTGTGGCCAGTCTCTTCAGTTCAGTTCTTCATTGCCACATTCCTTGGCAATGTGCCCCTCTTCTCCACAGTTATGTCACAAGCTAGTCTTGTCTGTGCCTTGACAATCCGCTGCTCTATGCTCATAGGACCAGCATTTTTAACATTTGATCATTTGAAGTTTTTTTTTTCCAGGGAGCAGTTTGTGTATCGCACACTTATCGTTCCCAAGCTTAGCAGTTTGTTTACCTCTTCTTTGCCTAAGGTGATCTCCCTTAACGTTCGTACCTTGAGGAAATTTTCATCCAAATCCCCTACGATTTTTTTATGGCGGAACTAATCTTACACGGGTTCGTTACAACGTCAATGTTCCTGATTATAACCGTCTCCATTTTTTTGGCCTAATTTCTTCGTAGTGATGTCATTTACCCTTTTTTCGATTTTTTTATAACCTCCTGAGCTGCTGGTTCATCCCTTTCATTTGATATAATCATCCTACCATCCCTGGCTCTCCTTATACCCGTGACTGGTTTGCTGGCCGGGTTGTTCTTCAGATTATCCTTTACACTGTTGAGCAGAGATTTGTAGTTTTCTTGGCCTTTTTGTTCAACAATTAGGGCGTATGTTTCCTATCCGTTCTCTTTTCCGTTCTTTCCCCACTGTGGCTATTTCCTTCATCGGACCTGTTGGTATGAATCACCACCCTTGTACCGCCTATTTGGAATATGCATTAGGTCGTTTCCTTAGCCACTCTGACACCATTAATTTTATGAATGGACACTATCTCATTTCTAGCGGTCTCTCTGATTTTCTCCAGATTTTCCCAGAGATCCTCCGGCCTTCCGTTTAGGGTAGCTTTTATTATTTTGTTGACCTTGAGCGCCTTTGTTTTGGAGCGTATTCTTGTTGTGTGCTCTTCTTCTTCTTCTTTTAAATAGGCCTACTTTGGTCCACGCTTGTTCAACTGTTGGGCTTTAACCTTTGCCCAGTATTGTCGCATCTTCTGCTGGTGTAACTCCTTTGTCTCTTCTGTCTGGGTACCCTTCCTTCGAAGTTTTTCCTGAAATCCACGGACTTCCTTTAGGGTGCGTCTCACAGACTGTGTTTTTGAGATCTGTTATTCCCAGTTCTTTAATATCCTTCTCGGTCTCTGTCAACCAAGTGGTACGAAGCTTCTTGTTTTGCCAGAAGGTGAACAGACGGTTGGTTAGTCGGTTTGGAGGCAATCTTGCAAGTTGTGTGCTCTATTACTTCCAAATTGCTCTCGCTAAATGCTAGGTCGGGGAAGCGTTCTTTGTACATCTTCTGTAGGATTTTCTCCATTTCGAGATCATGTTACTGATTAACACTACCTTTGTGTCTGCGTCTTTGGTTTCTAAAGGATTTCCCACTTTGACCGTAGTGTTTTGGAAAAGCCCTTCTTTCCAGTCCCGGTTTTCTATTTTAACAAAGCCCTATTAGGACCCCACTTCCTTCATTGAAGTAACTTTGAAGTCGTTTGTACTCCATGTTTTCGTCTGCAGCCCTTCCTCCAGTGTGTTCGTCGTGATACTCTGTGTTCCCAACTTCACTCTTTCTCGCGGTGAGACTTTCACTCTTTCTAGCGGTTTCACTCTTTCTCGTGGTGAGACTTTGTTTATTTATAACTGGTCAGTTGTTTTACATTCCATCCTTGTTTTGATACTTCTTCTTTTATTTATCGTTTTGACGTTTTGTTTGCCTCAATCACATTTGCCTAACCTCAATAAGGATAATGAAGGTCTTCTTCATTACATTTATTGTTTGAATCAAGTTGATTGCTATAGGGTTATTGGGTTCAGCAGACGTTGCTATTAATGGTTCCTGTGCATTCCTTTTGAAAGGATTCTCTCCCTGGGAGTTGCATCTCCTAAGCTATGCTGCCTGTTGTCACGTTGCCTGTAGACTAGACTAAACAGACAAGACATTAATAGTGGTTTTCGTGCCCAGAAACAATTTTAGCGCATTCTGCTCAATCTGCGCTTTAAGACTTCCTGCAGAGGTCATTTCACTGGTGGCTATGTATTTGAAAGCGTCCTCTTCCTAGCCAAGCATAAACACTTATTCGATAGTTACACGAAGCCTACTGAATGTGTCACCCAGTTCAGTAAGGAAACATACAGGCTCCCCAAACATTCACTAACGATGACTGAAAGACTAGAGAGTCAGAAAAGACCAGAGAGACAATAGTTGACCGATAAGATTAGACAGACAAGACCAGACAGACAAGATTAGACAGTAAAGACGAAAATTAGACATTAAAGACAGTAAAGGGGACATGTCGGACAATCAGTTTGGATTTAGAGAAGGTCCACGGACAGTGGATGCCATAATAAAAGTGATTAAAATTGCCAGAGAAACTGGTGCCTACTCAGCTCGACACCGGAGACTGTGTGACGTAATAACACTCGATGTGAAGAATGCCTTCAATAGTACCTCGTGGCAGCAAATATTAAATGAATTGAGAAAGAGGAAGATAGAGGATAGCCTTATTAATATTTTAGTGGCATATCTATCGGAAAGAGAGCTCATCCTAGAGGCAGAAGGATAAATTTAAAAAATAAGGATAAACAGTGCTGTACCACAGGGTTCAGTCTTGGCCCCAACCCTGTGTAACATACTCTATGACGACTTGCTGAAAACAGAAATGCCGAGGGTAATAACCCTAATTGGATCCGCCGAAGACGCGACGTGGCGATGGTGGTAACCGTAAAAGAAGAATCCATCGTAATGGACACAGGTAATACGGGGCTACAAAGAGTGCAAAACTGGCTTGAGCAACGGAAACTTCAACTGGCGCCAGAGAAGACGGAAGCAGTACTTTTAACACCAAAACGAACGACATCCCCGATCACTTTTAATGCCAAAGGTTTTACCCCTACCACAGCAGTAAAATATCTGGGAGTATGGCTGGACACCAAGATATCCCTTGTGCATCACGTGAATAAAATTACCCAGAAGGCGGAAAAGACAGCAAGGGCTCTCGCTAGTTTTCTGCCGAATATCGACGGACCCAAAGCATCCAAACGAAAACTACTTCTTAGCGTGGTCCAGTCCAAATTTTTGTATGGAGCACCAGCCTGGCATATTGTTACAGAAACTAAAACAAGAATTCTGAGCCTTACTAGAATCGTGCGTTTGCTGTGTATCAGAGAATGTTGCACATACAGGACAATATCAGCGGAAGGGGTGGGAGTTATAGCGGGAATTCCTCCAAGGGAACTCCAAATCAAATAAAGATAGGAAAAGTATAACGGGATCGAAAAGGTAAAAGCCAGAGAAAATTTGATGAGGAGATGACAAGAAAATGGATTAATGCAACTTTTGAACGCTGGACTTGGTTCTTAATTCCAGATATAGAAAAATGGACAAGGAGGAACTACGATGAAACAGACTATTTTTAACTGAAGCTTTGTCGGGCCACAGGTGTTTCAGGAAATAACTGTATGATCGCAAGGAGAGCAGAGACGGACGAACGTAATTACTGTGCGGAAGTAGACGATGTAAACCATACGCTTTTTGATTGCTCGAACTGGACAGAAGACAGGACGAACTTCGTGCATACCACCGGAAGGACGTTTAATGCTTACAACATGATGGAGGGGTTAACAGGATCGGAGCGGTCATAGATAGAAGTATGTACCGTCGTTAGGAAGATTATTGAAACCAAGGAAAAAGACAGCAGGAAGTAGAACGGACAGCCCTTACACTGAAAAAATGCCAGAGCGGATTCCAGTGTAAAGTGCGAAGTAAAAGGAATGTTTTTTTGTAATTTGTCTCTATTTTCAAATAAAACCAAATTTTCATAGAAAAAAAGACTGCAAAATCAAGACAGGCAGACAAGACTAGAGAGACAAACAAGATTAGACAGTCAAGACTAGACAGACAAGACTAGACAGACAAGACTAGATAGACAAGATTAGACCGACTTAATTAAACGAACTTAAAAGTCTAGAAGGTCAAGACTACAATGACAACACTAGATGGATAAGACTAGACAGATAATACTAGACAGATAGGGCTAAACAGACGAGACTAGATAAACTAGGCAGTCTCATCTAGATAGACAGGACTAGGCAGAGAAGGCGCGGCACGCATGACTAGTAGACGAAGAATAAACAGAAAACATTTACGCAGATAATACTAGACAGGTAAGTCTATACAAACTAGACAGGATAGGTAATAGAACGTCGAGACAAGACTGCAAAGCTAGTTAGAGAGGAGTAGATACATTTAGAAGTATATCTTCTCTATGGTAACTCATTTTTGCATGCTAGTATTTATTTACTTTTTCTCAATTGTTCTGTCAAAAGTTGTCTATAAGCTTTACACTCTTTGATTACCGCAATAACAAATATAATTGTTCTTAAACTAATTAGCATATTAATATATTAAATTTTAAAACATTTCTTATAATCAAATTGTGTATATTCTCATGTGTGTATTCGTGTGTATTATGTGTATTCTGATAATCAAATAATAAAATTGTGACTATTTTGTTTTGTATGATTAATATTAACTTTTACGCCTGTCGTTTTATTTCTCTGTCAACTTTTACAAAACAATGAACGATGTTTTTGTGAACTTCATAATGAGTCCATATAGAATTCGTTATATAAAGTTTAACAATACGTGACCGTATTCCATATGCCAAAGTTTATGGTACATGAACGTAAAAAATACCGTTGAGGCGAAAGACAAAAAAAATGTATTTGATGTCTGGTGCACCATATGTGAGAGTATAAAGTCCTTTGTGTACTTCGCATTTGGGTCACTGGTGGAAAAACAAAAAATATATTTAATAATATCGAGTCGGTATTGATGAACACCCTCGACAAAAAAAAATCGTTTCCGCTCTTTTACGACTTGTGGTTAATTCGTGGTTAAGTAATAGCGACGTTAAAGACTAGACACTATAAAATTGATATTACTACTACATAAAAAAGTGTTTATTGGTGTTCCAAGTGAATTTCAAGATTAGTTTTATAGAAATTATGTAATCCATTATCTTTTACAGAAGAAACACAGAACATCTTAACTTACTCAATATATTGGGCTTTGGTGTAATCATATAATTTTATTTATAGTAGTTATCGTATTGTAATATTTAGATAATTATATTTTATAGTCATTTAAATATGGTTTACTTTATCTGTATAACTAATATTGTATGAGCAGTTTATTACCAATGATTAAACTACAAAAACGATATAAGTTAGACAGATAAAGGAAACAATATTTAATCTAGTAAACTAATTTAGTTTACTATTATGCAACGGAATGCTGAATCAATCTAACTTTAATGCATCACTTACAAGTGTGTCCTCATTTTATTTGGGTCAAATAATTATAAAACTATACACCTGAGCAGTAAAACGCACATATATTTTTGGCCATTACGATCTCGAGAATGAGCTTTTAAGAGCTTTTGAAATGCCTTAAAATTAAATGTAATTACTATTCATCAATACAGTCGCATTGAAAATAAACAATGCATTTCGAGAGATAATGACGTTAACGGGATGAGGAACATCTCAAAAGAAATATGTTAATTTTTTTTTGGGTTCTCGCAGTTTTCTTGCAGACTTTTATTATTGCTATCAAAAATAAATAAATTCGTGCCGTGTTGAATGTAATTGAATCCAAAGAATATTTTATTTATTGTTTTCTTGTCTTTGTTAAAATTAAATTGTTGTCTTACGGACATGACAAGTCTAAACAAAATTTCTAGACTTATTCGGTTTGAATTGTAGATTTTGATGGTACTGCGAACTTCATAGATCTATAATACCCCACCCTCATCCTCTAATCGTTGGTATACTTACCCATTTATAACGCCTCTTCTACTTCTGATTTCTTAAGGAATATCTGGGTGGGATTTAAGGACTGCAACTCCTCTGTGTCCAAGCAGTGGGCCCCAAGGTATAGTTGTCTCTTGCGGCGCAGTGCTCCGCAGTCTTTAAGCAGATGTAAGGGGGTTTCCTCTGCTGAGCCACAGAATCTGCATTTGTCATCTTCCTTTAGGCCTAGGGCTTTGAGTTGTTTCCTAAGTCTGCAGTGCCCCGTTGGGACTCCTGTCTGAATTCTAAGCTTGTTTACTTTCAGGCACGCTTTTGTTGTTTTTTGGTTAAAATCTCCCAGCATTACTTTGCATTGTCTTAGCCCTGGAAGTTATTTTCAGGTTTTCATCAAAAGTCCTCTAATTTCTTCTGTACCTATAAAGGGATACTGGATCCCTTATTTGCTAGGTGATCGGCTTCTTCGTTTCCATCTATACCAGTGTGTCACAGTACCCAGCATAGCGTTACTTTATTTTCTCTGCAGAGCCTGTTTAGCTCTTCCACACAGTTCCATACCAGTTTTAATCTGATGGCATATGAGCTAATGGCCATGATGGCTGCTTGGCTAACAGGATAGCTTTTCGTTTTTTGCGATAGTTACTCCTTCTTCTTATCACGCCCTCTCCTGCCGAAGGCTGGCGATCCAAATGGCAATTTTAGCTCTGGAAGCTGCAGCACGATAGATTTCTACAGACGAGCGGTCGAACTATCTCCTCGAATCTTTCAGCCACGAGTTCTGGCGTCTTCCTACTGATCTTTTCCCTTGTACTTTGCCCTCTATTATGAGGCGTAATATTTCGTATTTATCACCTCTCATCATATAACCCAGGTTTTGCATTGATATTTCCTTGATGGTGTTCAGCAATTCTTTTTGTTACTTCGTGGTTGGTGATGCTTTGTAGCCATGAAATTCGAAACATCCGTCTATACACATACATTTCGAAGGCTTCTATTTTCTTTTCGGTCTGTGGATTTAGTGTCCAGCTTTCACATCCATAGAGACAGAGAAGACGCAGCATCTGATTATTCGAGTTCTGAGTTCCAAACTGAGGCCTAGTCTCGCTTGCTCAATCCTTGAAAGTATTTCTCTTTTCGGGTCGCACTGACTATTGATGTTAGCTCCAAGATAATTTATTGAGGTCCTTAGTTCGATAATTTGTCCCTTGATACGCATGTGTGCATTTATTGGAGTCTTAGAAAAGACCAATAATTTGGTCTTGGAGACATTGAGATGCAATCCACATCTCGCTATATTGAATTACGGAAACTATGATTTTTAGTTCTTGTACTTTGTAGTTCTTGTACATCGTTGGCTATTATAGCCGTATCATCAGCGTACTTGATATTGTTTATTGGGGTTCCATTGATCTTGATTCCGCCCTGGACTCCATCCAGTGCTTCTCTAAATATAGTTTCCGAGAACAGATTAAACAGGAGTGGAGACAAGACGCAACCTTGTCGAACACTCCGTCTGATTTACATATCTTCCGATGTTGATTGTTCCATCTCTACTACCGCCTTTTGATGCCAATAAAGTTCTGATATGAAACGTAGGTTCCGTTCGTCGACTCCGGTTGTTCTTAGAATTGCAATCATCTTCTGATGATTAACACAGTCGAACGCCTTTCGATAGCCTTTCGATAGTCTATGAAACATGCAAATATTTCAAGGATCTTTTTCTTCTTTCGATTTCAAGGATCTCTGCTTCAACGTTTTTGTGTCTTCGAACTACCCATGCACCACTTGACTAAAGTATTCGTTTACTGAAACTATTCGTTTGATTGATACTATTTCTTTCCAACGCCGTGGCGCGCATTTCGTGCCGCAGCGGTTCGTATTTAAGAACCTCTGTTTCCATTATATCTTCATCATCATCATCATCATTATCATGAATCAGCCATTTGTATTCACTGCTAAATATAGGCCTCCCTTAGTTCTACATTTCTCTCTATCTTTTGCCTCCCGCATCCAGTTTCCAGTGATGCACTTAATATCGTTGGACCAGCGTGTATGGAGGGCATCCTCTACTTCTGAATGCAAGAACGGACGCTTGGACGCTTTCGAGTATCCGTTTCGTCCACTTATAATCCGCTATTGTGGCAATGTGGCCGGTCTAGTTTTGTCCTTAGTTGTTTGTGATCAATTTCAGTTTTCGATTTATATGGTAGCCTGCTTTAACCCGAGGATTCTTCGCACCCTTTGCTCTTAGCCTAATCTGACCACTCACCTTGGTCCGGGGTCTTTCAACTGCCTGCCATTGAGGGCTGTCTTCGAGGTGTATTTATTCATAAAAGAATTTTAGCTGTACTCCTACCACGCAGGCCATTTCGGGTGGGTACAGTTGAGAATTGCATTTCCTTTATTCTCGATGGAATGGTTATGCCGCCATGACTCGGTCGCCTGAGTCTCGTTAGTTATCTAGCAGCGGGTACCGCGTGCAGGTGAGGTTGACATTTAGGCCGGTCTTATTTGAGTGTTTTGCTTTCACCCCTTACCCACCCATTATATCTTATTGAAAATCAATTAACCCATTGCCAAATTTAAACATTAAAAAAATGTATAGCCTTGACTTTTAGGACTTTTGCTAGTTGTCTAATCTTGTCTTGAGTTTTTTGTCAAAAAATAAAATTTTATTACTTACTAAGTGGTCCCAGAACTTACCTTGAGGTATTGAGCAACAATGTAGTATTAATTAATTCTCGTTTTGTTAGATTCATTAACGAAGATTCAAGTAATTTAAATTGTATTCCTTAGTCTCACTAATCATTTAAAAATACCCATTATATTCTTGTAAAATTGTTTTAATAGCTAGAATTTATGGTATAATTAAAATATACAAATTTTGAATTGTTGCCACCAGTTTATGTTCAAGTCTTCCTTCTAAAGTATTTGGAGATATTGGTGGCTCTAGAAACAATACTTTGATGCCACTTATTATTGCAATTGGTTCATTTTATTGCTGTATTCTTTGTTTATGAAAGTTAATATACGATGGAAACCAACATTAGCAAGAATCCAACTGACGTGTGGAAATATTTAAATAACAAACGTGGTCATTCAAGAATTCCGGTAGACTTCATATTGATGATTCCGAGTTTTCTTTAGACTCACACCATTATCTACGCCCTTGACGACTTTTTCTCGAGTTCATTCTCTTTTTTTGATGCTACTGCTACTACTGCAAATCCAATAAACATTGTTCTCTTTACCTTTCCCGAAGATAATGAAGACAACCTTTTTCTAATTAGGTCTCAATTATCTAATAAATTTAGATCTGGTGATGATTCTATACCATCCTTTTAGTGCGTGGTTAAAGGTTTGTTTTCGCTCGACCCTCATCAATTCTTTTTAATCTATCAATTAAAACTTGCACATTTCCCGTATATTCCCCGAAGTCAAGAAACTGTTCCTAGTACATGAGAGATGAAATGGCTGGAACCCGTGGGATGGAGATCGGCGCCCCTTTCACTCCGGCCGAGCTGCAGAGTGCAGTTGGCCGGATAAAGGAGGGAAAAGCGCCGGGTCCTGATGGTGTTCCACCCGAAGCGTGCAAGGTGTTTGGGCATGTGTGCGAGGACATGTGCTCGAGCATGATGAATGAATTGTTGATGAATGGCAATTTCCCCAACGAGTGGAAGAGAACGAGACTGGTGATTGAAACAAAGCGAAAGGAAGGAGAGGAAGCCCAACACAGGCCAATCTGCCTACTGAATGGGATAGCGAAGATATTTGAGAGTATTATCGAAGCTAGGATAAATGAAGTCTTGAGAGGGCAGGTTCTCTTCCAGAGGAATAGTATTGGTTGGGCGGCCGCATTACGGTGAACGCAATGATGCGTGTGATAGAGAGAGCAAAGGTAGAAAATACGAGTCCATGGCGTACCCGTAGCTATTGCGTGCTTGTAACCTTAGAGGTGAAAAATGCTTTCAATCATGGGGGCTTTGGAACTAAAGGGGGTAGCTCCATACCTACGGAAGATAATGGGGAGCTACTTGCATGATAGCGAGATTGTGACTGTGGAAGGTAAAATCTTCAAAATGTTCGGTTCTTGGGCCGATACTGTGGAACATATTTTATGATGAGGTTTTGAGAGGCTGCCAGACGGGGTTAAATTCGTCGGGTACGCTCATGACTTAGCGATTGTCGCAAGAACGGAAGAAAATCTGAAAGAGATAATTAATGACAGAATTGGTGGGATTGATCGGTGGATGGGAGGAAAAGGGCTTGCTCTGGCTCCCCACAAAACCGAGGCGGTCCTGCTAATTGGAAGAAGAAATCTGCGTGAACTGACAGTGCAAATGGGGACAGTTGGCGTACCGGTCCGGGTATCTGTGAGATACCTTGAGGTAGAGCTTCAGCGAAACCTCAGGGCATCCGATCAGGTAACCCGGGTGGTTAGTAAGACTACAGCATGTGTGCCCTTGGACGGCTGATGCCTAATATAGATGGACCGTTGGCCTCGAAGGGGAGGGTAATGAATGCAGTCGTGCACTCTATTCTCCTGTATGGGGTGCCGGCATGGACAAATGCGTTCAGGATTGAATGTTATAGAGCGAGACTGATGAGAGAGCAAAGGTGTATGCTGCTGCGTCTGTGCAGCGCATACAGGACTGTTTCTGTCGAAGCCGTGGCGGTGGTTGCTGGAGTTATCCCGTTAGACCTGCTGGCGCATGAAACGGTGAGAGTTTTGGAAGGTAATGACCCTAAAACTGAAAGGTAAAAAACAATGCGTGTATGGCAAGAGCTATGGGAGGGGTCGGAAAAGGGAGCCTAGACCAGGCAACTGGTTCCGACTATCGATGAATGGGTCAACCGTGGGCACTGGGAGGTGAATTATCACCTCACCCAGGCGCTTACGGGGCATGGATGCTTTGGGTCTTACCGGGTGCGCATCGGGAAATAAGTCGAAGCGCACTGTACGTATAGTGGAGCGATTGAGGACACTGCGGAGCATACCATCCTTGAGTGTACGAGATGGGAGAGAATGTAAATAAGGAGAGTATGGTGAGAATCATGCTTCGCACTAAGGGCCCCCCTTAGTGCGAAGGGGGCGCACAAATTTCTTGTAAACTCTGATGTGAGGGGGGGAGGGGGGGTTACGGCAATTAACGGCGCGCCCGGCACAACGAGTGAATGCTGATGAATGCTTTGAACATGAAAGGGGGAGGAACGTTATGCCAAGATTTGGATTCCATCACGTTCTCTCCGGTATTGGTCTATTGGCTGGAGGTCTGAATGGAGGGGATTTTTTAGTGGGTCTCCCCCCTACCACACTACCACTCGGCACAGGTCAGGTGGTGTCTGTTTGCAGATTTTCACCTCCAGCACGTGAAAAAAAAAGTGCTTAATAAGATAACAATAGATACATCGGCTGCCAAATAGACATCTGAGTCAACTAACTCGCATGACGTATTATTATCTAACGTAAAATAGCCACGTTGTAAATTTTCTCATCAAGTAAGTTTATTTCATTTTTTTTATAATTTCTTGCGTATATTTGGTAGTTAATCTTGCAAGTAAATTATTTATAAATTTATATTCCTTATTAAAAATAAATTCAATAAAATTTACGTAATCATTTTGACGAAAAGGAATTAATTTTATTCAATGTTATAACCTAACAATTAGTTTTAAATTTTAGTGTGCCGCGTCTTATGAGATTCCTAAATCGTACTGGTACGACTTAGGAAATTGTTTATTGCTTTTACTGACGTTGCTTGCGTTCCACGTTTTTCGGCCATAATTATGTCAAGGGAGTCAATGCAAAGCATTTATAATGCATGGAAACAAGAACATATGTGAAGCAATTATGGGAAGGAGTTATTGGATTCAATGAAGCTCAAAGAAATATAATATCCTTAAACCGGCATTGCGCCGTCATTTTAAAAGGTTAAATAAGAATATAAAATTTGGTAGGCCCAAGGATATGTCTGAAAATATGGAGAAGGAGTTTCACACACATTCTCAATTGAGAGTCAAACATTATGTCTTTTTTTCAAGCTAGAGTCAAGTTTTATGTCTTACTGCAACTGATCTATGAAGACTTGCTTTTCTGGAGGAAAAATATAAATTACCACATCGTTTCAATAAAGAAAAAGAAATTGTTGGGTAGAAGTGTAATTCTTGTTTATCTTTACATAGTCTAAAGGCAACATCAAATTCCAGGGCCAATGCTTTCAATGATGTTTATGGATTCCTAGATAAATACGAATCTATATTAGATGAATACAAGCTCACTGCTAACAAGATATAAAGTCGACGAAACAGAATTTGTGCACTGTTCACAAACCATCCAATATAATTGTTCGGAAAGGCTTGTCAAGTTGGAAACATCAAGTTGGTGGTTGGTGGATCACTTACTAGTAGTGAAAAGGGTTTGGCCACTTGCGAAGGGTGTGCGTTATATGAATGCTGCATGTGAATAAATCTCCTATGTTAATATTTAAAGTCTTGCGGATTAACGATTGCTTAATTGCCTTAAACAAAGGAGCACCACCGGGTACTATATTTGGGTGCTCCAAAAAAGGATGGATAACGTCAGAACTTTTTGTTCAATGGTTGGCATATGTCATAAAGTACACAAAGTTGGAGAAGAGTAACAGTAAGTAAGGACTTCTTCTTTTGGATGGGCACACTACTCATCTTCTTGGTTAAGAACAAATCCCGGAAACACAAGTAAGCAAACCCAAGCAAAGGGATGCTCTACCTCGTTAGTCGAAATTACATCGAATATAGAAAAAATGAAACAAATAAAAGAAACGTAGTGATTAATTAAAAGCTATTGGCATCAAAAATTAACATGAAGAAAAGCAATTGGTTTTGTTTTATTTGTGGAGAAGATCGGGCGGAAAACATGTTTGAATGCTTGAAATGCAAATCATGGGTAAGCTTGCTTGCATGCTTTGATCTGAATAACAATATCATAACTTCCAAACTTTAAATTGCTATTTTGTCATAATCTATTCATTAGGACATTCCCTGTTCTTTAAAATAAGATCAATGGAATATATGAATTATTTAAAGTGTTTATAATGTATTTATAAATGCATGGATTTATATAAGTTGAAACAGACATTTTGAAAACAAAAATTATTCTTGTTTCCTTTAAAATTAATTTTAAAATATTTTAATTTTAAAGTTAATATAAAATTATAGTTAATATAAATTATATCAAAACTAGTGCTTGTTGGACTTCGATCTCTGCTTGTTCCCGAGTTCAACACATCCCCAGCTGAGATGCTATGGTACACACATCCGTTTACCTGCAGATATTATTGAGCCACAACCTGAATTTTTGAAACCAGATGTTCCAGTTTTTTTGACAAATCTACGAGAAGCAATGAGGCTAATTCGCCCCACAATTGCTAAACATCATGCAAAACACAAAACATTCGTTTATAAAGATTTATATAACTTATTTCACGTTTTTATTAGATATGATGCGATTCGTAGAAGCCTTCAACCAACTTACGATGGCCTATTTAAAGTTCTAAGTAGGCACTTCACTATGTCACCATACAAACTGCCGCTGGTTCAAAAACAATAGCTATAGACAGACTTAAACCTGCCTATCTACTTCATCCTCCTGACCCCTAAGAACCAGGTCGCATCGAATCACCTACATATACAGATATACGCAATCAACTTCTGGTGATCATCAGCTAGAAGAACAACCTCCGGTGGAATGCAATAAGACTATTTCAGGTTTTTGTCCGTTTTCCAAAGAAATACCTAGAAGTTGCCACTGGAAGGGGAGTACATGTGGCGGTCGTCGAAGAAGTAAGAAAAGTGTTGTCGTAGTTTTATATAAGTGTTTTAGTAAAGTAACTGTTTGTGTTGTATTTTGAAATATATCTAACATTTTGTATCTTTGTGTAACATCTCCTGATTAACTTTTGATGAAACTCAACCTATAAGCACATAACCTGAGTGAAAATAGTATCAAAATTATCAGCTGTTAGTGCAAATTGGCGATTCAGGGGCAAGCAATGGTCGTAGCTTTTTTTACCTGGAGTGCGAATCCATTGATGGATTTGAGAAATTCAAACGCCATACTGTTGGCTTTTCCGCCGGACATGCACTCCTCATACTGGAAATGCAAGTTTTCCTTTTCGAGTTACCGTTTGAAGAGGTGGAAAAAGTGAAAAGTGACTTTGCGAATTGGGGCCTGCGGTACGTCCCCGGAGGTGTAATGCGTCGCGAGAGGAGTCGTTCGAAAGAAGACACGTCTGGCTATAATCTCTGAAAAGAGCAATATAATTCTAAAACAAATAAGATTTCAATTTGCTCAATTTTGAGAAATTCGTCTCGAGTTTGGATGGACGTCGCGACTCCCAGATGCGATGGAGGTGTGCATCGTTCCCATCGACATATAGAACCTCTTGTTCTCTATTTAGAAACCGCGACACCCTGCTCTTTAATTTAGCGAACCCCGGAGGATTCTAGCGGATATCTGCAAAACATGGTTTTTCTGGCGTCCCGGCGCCATCCGGCACGCAATCGCAGTTAAGCTCTAAAACAAACTAAAAGGCACTATGCCGAATCGATTGGTGTCGGTCCGGTCCCGATCCGACTGTTGGTTATCACAAGAGAGGGATCCCCGCAAATTGGGTGAAAAAAAAAACGTGTTTTTCCGATTTTTGTGTTAAAATTGACCCAGGGCGGGAATAGGACGACACATGTCCCATATTCTTCCACCACTCGTTGCGAGTAAACATCTCGTATCGAACGAACCGGTTTGGAGACGCGGTGCTCTTCAATAAAGAGAACAGCGTCGAAAGATGTGATCGAAAAACGGTTTTTTTCGCTTACATTTTCCGCCGCACCGGGTGAATCGACGGTCATGTACTTTTTCGCATGACGTCAAAAAACGTGAAATGGACGCGGCAAGAGGACGCAGTTAAAAAATCGAGCCGCGCACCAAAATTGCTCCTCAAAGGTGTTAGAAACGATTTCCTGTTTTTGGTACCTGGAGGAGCTTTTTGGAGGACGCACGGGTCGAAGGCCCATTCAGTGTTACAACAGAAAATGACAATTTCCCGTTTCGACGTGCAAGAGGAACGGAACGAAGAGGAGTTTTTGAAGAAAAAGTGAAAAATTTAAAACGCACATACAGCCGCCCCTTGTGTGGGCGGAGCTTTATAAAGCTCGTCTAAAAAAACCTTTTGTTAAAAAATTTTTTTGTTCAATTCACCGGAAAAAAATCAAGAGGTAAACCGCATTTTCACACATTTATTCGTGATTTTAAAAAAATCGTCATTTTTAGACCCCCTTTTTGTTCAGGGAGGGCACCTTACTCGATTAGTACAATTTAACAAGACATTGTACTACTGAGATACGTGGGTAAACAGAGAAACATTTAATTTACTTTCAGTTTTACAATTACTTGCCCTTCTCAGTTTAATTTAAATTCACGTTGTAGTAAATAGTTTCAGCAATTAGGATTTTCTTGAGGTTTTCCATATTCCAAAGGCGCTTGAATATATAATAGCTGCAAAAAACACGCAACCGCAATTTAATTTCGAAGATTATTTAATCTGTATTTTCCAATAATAATTTTTCATGTCATAATTGAGCGATTAATTAGCAATTTAAATTGATTTAGAAAACATGAATAATTATTATTCTGTTTATTTTCCGAGTTCTATTATTTTCTTAAAAGTTGGCTCATTAAAAAGTTTCTAGAACTAAAATTTTAGTCTTTTGGTGTGTTTTTGATATTGCTCATTAAAAAGTTTTGTAGAAACAATGAATTGAATCTATACGCAAGACTATTGGCGTTTCTCGTGTAATGTAAATAATATAGCAATAACATTGACCCTTTTTTTGTTGGAGCACAATGCCCCTTTTGCTAGACAGTTCGAAATCGTTATATAACAAATTGTAGCAGTTCTACTAATTACCACGAAACCCTAAATTTACCTCCAGGGGACTTAAAATCAGATATGATTGTTCCGAGAACTCTTATAATGTTCGCTTTGGCAGCGTTTTGGTCCCCATAGCCGAAAAAAGAGAACTGAAAAGATAATTTCGATTGTGATGTGGGAAATTTCATATTTATTAACATTTTTGTTTAGCAACAAGAAACAAAACAAGGAAAAACTTTCGTGTCGAAATACAATATTGCCGATAAAAGTTTGAAACATTGGTGTTATTACCGCGTAAAGTTGCAATATAAATTTATTTAGCGCGGCGGCGTTTTATCGACTGCCGCGCTTATAATTTCGGAGCGATCCCGAAAATTTATGGAAATAGTTTTTCAATATCTTTGACCTCGGGCTTTGTAACATTCTTGTAAGTGGATATAAAAACACTTTCACACTATAATTAAATTACATTCTCATTATTAATTTGATCACGAATTGTTTTTTTTTCCTTGTTCCAAACTGCAATTTAATAAAAAAAACTATAATTTTATCTCTTTATCTCCAAAAACATATATAAGTAATGATTCAATTACAAAATCATGAATAAAATTCAATCGTAATAAACATACTTTCAGCAAAAGCCAAAAATTGAACAAACTGGTCAAACAAGACTAGACGTAAAAAATTGTAAACATAAGGCCTAGGCCGCACTTCGGCTAAACCGCAGCGGTTTTTAATCCCGTGACTCTGTGACTCAAGTAAGCTAATACAAGCGGCCACACTTGCGGTTTTTTCCCGCGACTGATTTTTCCCATAGCGTACTGTGTGCTTCTCGAGCGGTTTCGCGGTTATAGCGGTTACCGCTGGCAGGAAAAAACCGTTGTGCGGCCTCGGCCTAAATTATAACACTCGAAATATTTTGAAATATTCAAGCGATAGTATAGAGACAATGAATACAAATGGATCGAAATATACAAGAGAAAACCTAGAGACAATGGATAATCCTGGAATTATAAGATTGTCCAGATCAAACTAAAAATAGAAGATTAGAATAGGTAGACAAGATTAGATGGGGTGACAAATATATAGAATATGATTAATCAACCAAGATAATAAAATTGAATCATCATCTCCGTGCTAATTTAAATTTTATTTTGACAGCGGTAGTAAGATATCAAAAAACGGTTTGATGAACGGTACAAACAAACGGTTTTTGTCGCGTCATTGAAAATAACGTGCCAAGTTCGGCACGTGTGTCGCAAAGATACTATCCTTGAGTTAGACTGACCGAGCAATCCATTTCAGAGGAATAACAACAAAACCAGGATTAACCCTTTCACTGCCATGTCAATTATAAGGAATAACACACAGCGCCAATATTTATAAAAATGCTAGTAGTTATGCAACCCCTTTCACATAGATAAGTCACCTAATGATCAAAAGTCACTGAACAAATAAGGGGGCAAACAACATGATTTGTTTTTAATGTTTATAAACAGTTTAACCACCCGAAATCAAACATAAGTGATTTTCAAAAGATTCAAGTATTTTCTAAAAAGAATTTCACCCATCTGCCGTGTCCGGGGGCGGCTGGAATAATTTTTAAAGCTTTTTCACCCACAACTCAGACAGTTTTCGCACGGAAGTGGTTCCGGTGTGTCCGAAACGGCTCCACACGTCCGACTGTCACCTCAATTTTCGATAATTTTGCTTAAAATTTTGTGCGAAAAACCCACTTTTTCTTTTTCTTGCAAAAAAATCGTCATTTTTGGTCGCCTAAACTACGCGATCCGGAAGTCTCCTAGAAAATCGCCGTACGTGGGTTCGTTCGTCTATTCTTTGGCTTCAAGAATCTGATGTACCGACTTTTTTAGAGCGAAGGGGCCGGAGGGGGGCCGGTTTTAGTCGGAGGGCCCGGATTCGCATAAAAATGTGAATAACGTCGCAGATAAAAGTCGCGCAGCGACGAGAGTGGTGTCAGAGGGCGCGCCTCGAAATTTTCTACCGGAATCCTTGCGTGAATTTCATTTTTCCTGCCCATCTTCGCCATGACCTCCGTAAAAGGGGTAATTTTTGTAAATCAAACTTTTGGGGTCCGTGTGGGGAAGCGTTCGGCCTGAATCGCCAGATCACGACGGAATCGCAAATTTCGATAAATCCCGAGACGACTAACGTGTGGCCTTTCGCAAATTTCACCTAAGGGTCCGCACCACGTGGGTTTTTGAAAAGGTCAACTTCAGCTTTTTTATGCCGCCGGAAGCGCAGATCTTCGGTGTTTTAACCGCGCTTCTTCTATGCTTTAACTGCGAATGTCCGTCCGCACGCTGTGCATCCCCGTTGGCGCAAATGGGATTGAACATTTTTCTGGTGTACAACCGAGAGTTCCGTTGAGCGGTGCCATTTTCGCGACTCCACTCCCCCAGGTTCGGACGCACCAGACCGAAACCTAAAATCACAAGTTTTTTTATCTTCGAGGCGTATTTTTCGTCGGATATCAAAAATTTTGCGCGTTTTTATAGTTCTTGTTCGCCGTCCTGCGAGGTCCCGTTCACCTGGTACAAGAAAATGCAACTTTTTTTTGCCGATTTTGCAATCCCTTCCGCGGACGCCCTACACTTTTATAAAGGGCTTCAGGTCGCCGATTAGGTTCGTTCTCCTCCGAACATTTACGCGCAATTATTCCGGCAGGAATTTTTAAACTGCAACGACTTTTTGCGAATCTGAAAAAAAAAACTTTTTGAAAATCGCCGTACGTGGGTTCGTTCGTCTATTCTTTGGCTTCAAGAATCTGATGTACCGAGTTTTTCAGAGCGAAGGGGCCGGAGGGGGGGCCGGTTTTAGTCGGAGGGCCCGGATTCGCATAAAAATGTGAATAACGTCGCAGATAAAAGTCGCGCAGCGACGAGAGTGGTGTCAGAGGGCGCGCCTCGATATTTTCTACCGGAATCCTTGCGTGAATTTCATTTTTCCTGGCCATCTTCGCCATGACCTCCGTAAAAGAGGTAATTTTTGTAAATCAAACTTTTGGGGTCCGTGTGGGGAAGCGTTCGGCCTGAATCGCCAGATCACGACGGGATCGCAAATTTCGATAAATCCCTAAACGGCTAACGTGTGGCCTTTCGCGAATTTCACCTAAGGGTCCGCACCAAGTGGGTTTTTGAAAAGGTCAACTTCAGCTTTTTTATGCCGCCGGAAGCGCAGATCTTCGGTGTTTTAACCGTGCTTCTTCTATGCTTTAACTGCGAATGTCCGTCCGCACGCTGTGCATCCCCGTTGGCGCAAATGGGATTGTACATTTTTCTGGTGTACAACCGAGAGTCCCGTTGAGCGGTGCCATTTTCGCGACTCCACTCCCCCAGGTTCGGACGCACCAGACCGAAATCTAAAATCACAAGTTTTTTTATCTTCGAGGCGTATTTTTCGTCGGATATCAAAAATTTTGAGCGTTTTTATAGTTCTTGTTCGCCGTCCTGCGAGGTCCCGTTCACCTGGTACAAGAAAATGCAACTTTTTTTTGCCGATTTTGCAATCCCTTCCGCGGACGCCCTACACTTATATAAAGGGCTCCAGGTCGCCGATTGGGTTCGTTCTCCTCCGAACATTTACGCGCAAATATTCCGGCAGGAATTTTTAAACTGCAACGACTTTTTGCGAATCTGCGGCAGTTTAAAGATAAAAATGCCCAAAAAGTGAAAGAAAACCAGAGGCGTTTTGCGGTGGTAGATAGAACGTCCGAACCAATTGACGGATCGGAACGGGACCGGCGCCGTTCGGTCGGGCATAGAACTTATTAGTTTGTTTGGTAGTTTGGTAATCCTTATTCCGATAAAGATGTCGTCGCGACGCCACAAAACGACGTTTTTTGGACGTCCATTAAAACTCGCGCAGAATCACCAACTTAAGCTCGCGGTAACAAGTTTGTATGGGACGGAGTGGGACGGATTTTGATAATCTAGTCAATCTAGTTCGTGCATAATTGCATTCATATAAGATTTTTTTATTTTCATTTGTAGATACAAGTAGGCTTTCGAATACAAATGACTGTATTTTTGTTAGCTATTTCTAGATTTTGTTTTTTTTTTGAGAGCATATCTTTTTTGTGTTGGTTTTAGTTAAGTTTTTCACGACTTGGCGCTGCAGTTTGTCGGTTACCGAATCGAGCTTGCGCAGTTCGGCTGGTATTTTTCGTTTGTGAAGAAGAAAAGTCGAAAAAGAATTACTGATTGTAGAAAAACCGAAAGCAAGTCTGCTGTATGGGAAAAAATGTATGAATGGGACGGGCCGCGCGACCGGGATGGGATGAATGGGATGGGACGAAAATTTAAAGTTTGTGGGATGGGACAGTGAGACGGAAATGTGATGGGATACGTCCAACGGGATGGGATCTGGGACGAGAAACTCATCCCATGCTCATCTCTAATTTGATCATCCTCACCGCGTCCCGGAATTCAACTTTTGCGGCACAGGGCGATGCCGCCCGCCACTAGGCGTATTTTGGTACCACTCTCGGCTTCTTGCGTCGCTCCCTTCGCCCGGTGGGTCCGAAATGCAGAAAAAAAAATCACAACCGCCTCCTTGACGGGCAATTTGCGAGTTCGACGGTCATCTGCGAGAATTTGCGTTTGCATCGCGCAGGATAGATGCAGGAATCTAAAAAAAGGATCCGCACTTCAGTAAGGCCCCCCGATCCGGAAATATCGTCATAAATATGCAGGGTGCACTGTAAAAGTGCACCTTCAAGTTTGCCTCCGTCTCTCGATTTACTCTCGATTTTTCGGCGCAGCTCTTTAGGCTGAACCTTTGGCTTTGCGGCCGTGTAACCGGCGCCGCTGCCGGGAGTCATGTCGCCGAGTTATGAACGAACAAAGACATGGAGATGTCTCGCCTTTTTCTTCAACACTCCCGCAAACCACCAAGACGTGGTCTATCCAGAAGACTTACACCTTCACCGTGTAGCCTGGAGTTTCGCCGTTCCGCGGCCTGTCGGGACTATGAAATTTTTCAACGAATTTTTTGAACTTTCTTAAACTTTTCTCACTAGATGGCGCTGGTAAAAAAAACCCGGGCCACATCGCCCGGGACGGCGCTGTATAAATTCAGGGCCCCGGGTCACACCTCCCGGAATGGCGGTGAAAGAGTTAAGCAGGTTTTACAACTAACGAAGAAGAAAAAATATTTACACTATACTGGAATGGCAAGATATCAACTAGAAATCCCCATTTTTCGGAATTTACACATATTTTGTGCCTGTACTTTTTGTTTTAATAAAGGAACAGGCAGAACTTCGTTTCTTCTTTACTAATCAAATTTTGCCTAGACCAAATATGGTCAGGCTAATGTAGACATACAAAATTAGATATATACTAAAAGGCACTATGCCGAATCGATTGGTATCGGTCCAGTCCCGATTAGACTGTTGGTTATCCAGAGAGATGAATCCTCGCAAATTTTGCGATTTTTGTGTTAAAATTGACGCAGAACAGGAATACGATGCCGCAGATTCCAGGTTCTTCCACCGCCCGTTGCGGGTAAACATCTCGCATTGAACAAGCCTGTTTGGAGGCGCGGCGCTCTTCAATCAAGAGAGCAGCGTCCACAGACGTGTTCGAAAAAACGGTTTTCTCGCTTAGATTTTTCGCCGCACCGGCTGAACCGGCGGTTGCGTACTTTTCCGCATGAAGCAGTAAAAAAATCGAGCCGCGGACTAAAATTGTGCCTCAAAGGTGCTAGAAACGATTTCCAGTTTTCGTTCTGGAGGACGCTGTGTGGGACTTGCTAGCGGCTGACCGACCCGGACCGAGCCGAAGGCCGGCTCAGTTTTATAACAGAAAATGACAATTTTCAAGTTTTTTTCCCGTTTTTTTGAGGACAAAGTGAAAAATTTAAAACGCACATACAGCCGCCCCATGCGGGGGCGGAACTTTATAAAACTCGTCTAATCCAATTTTTTTGCTCAATTCACTCGAAAAAAAGACGCAAATTCAATCAATCAATTTTTCGTAATTAAGAAAAATCGTAAATTTTAGACTCCCTTTTTGTTCTGAGTTTTTCTTTTCGTTGGGTTCTTTGTGTCTGGCATTCTTTTACTGCGGTTTTTATAGAATTTGTAATAAGTGCGTTCAGGTCCTCCACATTCGGGTCTAAAACACTTTCCATATGTGCTAGCTGTGATTCTATTCTATGTTGATACTGGGTTTCGTCTCTAAGCGGTCTCCATTTGCTGGAAGTTGGTTGTTTAATAAGCTTTCGCCGCTCGTTCTTGATATTAATTGAGATTTTGGATCGGACCAGCCTGTGGTCGCTGCCTATTCAGAACTTATTTAGCACAGTTACATCTCGCACTATTTCCTTTCTGTTAGATATGATGACGTCGATTTCATTTTTTGTAGAGCCATCGGGGCTGCCCCAGGTCCATTTTCGCTGTGGTGTTTTGCGATAGAAGCTGTTCATTGCAAATAAGATATGTTGCAGGAGAAATTTAAGAAGCGTTTGACCTCTCTCATTCCTCACTCCAAATCCGTGGGTTCCCAACGGTGTTTCGGTTTCGTCTTCCTTATGCCCAAATTTAGCGTTAAAGTCCCCTATTAGCAAGCTGTAGTGGGTAGGTTCTTGCTGTATTGCGGTATTTATATCATCATAGAATACCTCCACCTCCGCGTCCGAGTGTGCGGATGTAGGTGCGTATACCTGGATAATTTTTAACAAGTATCTAGTGTTTAGGTTGTATATGAGGTACATTACTCTATTACTAATACTGTGGATCTTGGTGACGTTTTGTATATGCTCTTTATGTACTAGGAACCCGACTCCTCCTTCGTTTATGTGTTGGCCTCCTCTGTAGTGTAGCAGATGGCCTGAGTGAAGTGTTAGTTGTTCCTCATCTGTTCTTTTATGTTCGCTTATTCCTAGTATATCCCATTTGATATGGGAGAGTTCTTCCTCGAGTTCTTGTAGTTTCTGAGTTTTTGATAACGTTCTGGTATTTAGACTAGCGATGGTCAGTTTTCGGTTCTGGTAGCCTATCCTGTACCGGAGATTCTTTGCACCCTCTGCTCGCTTCCTTGTCCTTCCGTTACCTTGGTCGGGGATAAGCGAGCTGCCGGAGACTGAGGGACCGTGTGTTTTGATGTACTATCATTACGGGGGTTTTAGCCATTTGCCCTACCACGCTGGCCAGTGCGGGTTGGTAGAGTTGAGAATTCATTTCCTTAGATCTCTGTTTTAATGGTTATACCGCCATGACTCGGTCGTCAGAGCCTCTTTAGTTTTCTAGCAGGGAGCACCAACGTGCAGGCGAGGTTGACATTTGTGTCGGACTTATCTGTTGTTTTGCCGTCACCCCTTACTCCCCCCTACCTTGGAGTTACTCTGGATAGAACTTTGTCTTTCCGTAAACATCCAACTAACACTGCTGCTAAGCTGAGAACGATGAACAACATTCTTCACAAACTCGCTGGTTCTACTTGGGGAGCTTTTGCTTCCACGCTCCGCAAGTCAGCTATTGGGCTAGTTTATTCTGTAGCGGAATACTGTTCTACGGTCTGGTTGAACAGCTCATATGTTCGGAAGATTGATGTTGTCCTGAATCCTACTATGCGAATTATTACTGGCACAGTTAAATCCACTCCTGTCTTCTGGTTGCCTGTATTAAGCCACATCGAACCTCCAAGACTTCCAGAAGAATGAAGAACTTGGTCCTAGAGTTCCACAAAATAACAGCGAACCAGTATCTTCCTATTCATGGTAATGTAATTGGAGGATTTCATCGTTTGAAATCCAGGTCTCCACCCATTCAAACAGCTCAAGACCTCATTTTAAGTAACTTTAGTGCCACGAAAGAATGGAAAAGTGAATGGTGCATTAAAGTTCCTCAGGAGAGGCAGCCATTATTTAATGCAAACCATCCTCCTCCTGGCTTTGAGCTACCAAGGAAAATTTGGGTTGCTATCAACAGGGTTTGAACTGGCCATGGTCGATGCGTATCATTGCTTCATAAGTGGGGCTTAAATTCTTCCCCTAGCTGTGATTGACATAGAATAGACAATTCATCACATTGTTATGGAGTGTGAAAGAAGAGCGTTCTCCGGATCCATGGATGAGATCATGAAGGCTTCAGTTCAGGCTGTGCAGTGGTTGAACAATCTGGACATTAATTTATGATATCACTTGTATATATATATATATTGTCGATTGTCATAGTATATTTTTATACTTTATATTATATTTTTTGTGTGTGCAATACCATACGCTAATAATAATAATCTCACTGTTTGTGCTTTTTTTATTAAATTATTTGCCTGGATTTTTATTTATTTGGGTATTTGTTTTATAATATGTGCAAATAAATAATTCAAAATATCTTTAAATATACAAAAATTTGATTACCTTTTATTTTAATTTTATTTTTTAATAACCTACAATATTTTGGTACTTATGTATTAACGCCACCGCAGCGATATGTGGTCTGATTTTATCTGCTCCGTTATAACCTAATCTAACCATCTATTTTGTTCAAATCCGTAGTTGCGGTGGCGTTAGTACCTAAGTACCTATTTTTTAATACCGCCATCCCTGAGACTCTTGAGTAAGTTTTGTTATTTTTTTTTTAGGAAATTGGTTCTTTACTTAAAACCGGTTGCAAACCCCTGAACTAGACAATTTGAAAAAAACCTCAATTCTTAAAAATGATTTAAAAGAAAATATAATCAGAACTAGATAAACTTGATATGCTAGAAAAGACCTGTAGATAACATCACAAATTGCTCGTTCAATTATGAAATTGGTCTTAAAACCTGCATCTGTTCCGAAACTCATTTCGGCTTGTTAGAACTTTTGCTTTTAGGCTATATTTTAGGAATTTTTTTCCGGCTCCCTATCAACTTTCCAGCACCCTTTTGCAAGGGTTTGCAGAATCCCAAGTGAAATTCTAAAGCAGCGTTCTGTGTAATCACTAATATGTCATATAACGAGTCATTTAAATTATTTCCATTTATTTTAATCGCCATACAGAATCTCACGTAATGTTTAGATATCTTGGATAATTAGAGATCTTGATTAAACTGAATACTAATATTTTAAAACCCTTTTTCGGGTGAGATGGTGGGAATTTAAAGCAACTTAATTAAAATTATAAAATTTATTATTTTACAAGATTTGCAAACTAATGAAAAATTTAATGAGACAATACAGAAATTCGTGCGGCTTGTGTTGCTAAAGCGAGGAGAAAACGTAAAATAAAGTCATCAAAGATATTGTATATTTTCTGAGAATAAAAACATAACATTATTCGTGTATTTTTAACTTTTACGTTTGAATCTCTACCGAATATATGCAAATGCATGAATATTTGATTTCAAGCTGCACTTTATTGACCTAAAACTCTGTTACGTAATTATACTCCATACGCGAGTTTCCTTTGTCTTCCACTTATCTGAATCCTATACAAAAAAAATTCGACATATTTTTCATTACATTTGAAAGGAGCTGTGATTGTCATGAGAACACATTGAATTGAAATCCTTAACAAGCTGATATGAATAACAAATTCAGAAGACTGTAACATAAAGAGCAGAAAAAAATATTTGTCTCGAAAAAGTGAATTAATATTTCTAAATGGATGAGAAAAGATTTTGACGAGGGTTTCTTGTTTGTGTTACTTTGGTAAGTTCAAAGATATATGCTCGTTTGTTAAAACTAATATTTCAGTTTATTGAGTCTCAATACTTTAGTGATGAAAAGCTTCCCCTCTGGTTAAAAGCCTGCTGTTTAGAAAGGCTGCACAAATTACTGTCGTTACACGCTGCACAAATTACTGTATTGTGTCGTAAAATTCTTCATTAGTTTGCAAATCTTGTAAAATAATATATTTTATAATTTTAATTAAGTTGCTTTAAATTGCCATTGGCGTTACTTTCTCGTAATCAGCTAAGACTATGAGTAATTTATATTATTACCTTTATTGAAGATGCAAGATTTACTTAAGATGCAAGATTGCAATCAACGATGAAATTATTGAACAAGTAATGTAATTCGATTTTCTAGGAATTCAACTATCCAGTTGGCGAAACCTGCAACAAGATATCAAATACCAAACAAAGCTACAAAGATATCAGGATGCTTCTTGCGCCACGCTATATGGAAGAACAACATGATATCAATACCCAGCAAAACTTTGATCTATAAGGCTTGCATACGTCCCATCTTAACGTATGCGGCAACATATGGTCAATTACCAAACACGCTCTTAGAACAACAGAGATGCGAACGCTAAGAGCCAACGGTGGACACACACATCGGGATCGAAGACGAAACACCGAAATCGGAAAGGAATGTAGGGTGGAAGACGTTATACGCTGGGCTCAGAAAAGAAGAAGAATGGGGAACGAACATTTGGCGAGAATGGAAGAGCACAGAATTGCGAAAATCGTCAGAGACGGAAAACCAAAAGCCTGAAGAACAACGGACCGACCTCCCAAAAGGTGGAAAGACATTTGGACTTCTATGTCACAGGAGAAGCGTCAGGATAATACAGGCGATGCTGCTTAAAATAAGAAGACTTTTAATGGCATTATCATTATAAAGACACTACAGATACTTCCAAAACAAAGGCAAAGCATACTTCTATATAAGAAAAATATTGCAAAGCCAAAGTCTCCAACCCTCCCTTCCCCAGATATCCGACTTAAAAAAAAAAAGTAAAAATTCGTAGCCCGACCTAACATATCCCACTTCCAAAAGCCCTTCCCACTATCACTCACTTCGGCTTAAAAATCTCACGCATTATGGGCTACCCGCTACCTGACCCTACACCCGCTACCTGATGGTACCTGTCCATACAAAACTCCAATTTTTTACACTGTTTACTCTTTTGTTCTTCCCAAATCACCCCTTTGCTTCCTCCATCCAATGTGCCCATCTGTCAAGACCCTCTCAACTTATGGCGCACACATTCTCCCTCTCTTTTAGCCAGTACCTACTTCCCTTTAAATCTTTGAAGAACCGAAACCTGGCTGTTCCTGGCTGTTCTTCTTCTTCTTCTTCTTTCGAATAGGCCTATTTTGGACCAAGCTTGTTCAACTGTTGGGCTTTCATCTTTGCCCAGTATTGTCGGTGTAATCTTCTGCCGGTGTAACTCCTTTCGCTCTTCTCTCCAGAGGGTACCTTTCCTTCTGGGTTTTTAATGAAATCCACGGACTTCCTACAGGGTGCGTCTCACAGACTGTGAGACTGGAAATCTGTTTTTCCCAGTTCTTTAATATCCTTCTACGTTTCTGTCAAGCAAGTGGTACGAACCTTCTTGTTTTGCCAGAAGGTGAAAAGACGGTTGATTAGTCGGTTTGGAGGCAATCTTGCAACGTGGCCATAGGAAGCTACCTTTCTTTTCCTTGCACAGTCAGAGAGCATCTCAATATGTCCGTAGAGCTCCGAGTTATGCCGCCTTCGGAATTCCCCATCTTCCTTTACCGGGCCTAGGATCTTCCTGAGGATTCTCCTCTCTCTAATTTCCAATTTCTCTACCAGACCTCTTCGGTTCAAGGAAAGACACTCCATGGCATACAGGACTTCTGGTCGTTAACCTGATGTGTAGTGTTTAAGTTTCAGGTTGCTTGACAGCCATTTCTTGTTGTACGTGTTCTTAGTCAGTCGGTAGGCTAGTTCTAACTTGTTGACTCTCTTGAATAATTCTGCTCTTTTTGATAAGTTGGGTTCAATCCAATCGCCGAGATACTTGAATTTCTCAGTCCTCTTGATGTTTCCCTGCTCTAGTAACATCTCCATGTTTGTATCTCTGATGTTGGTGAAGAAATCTGTTTTCTCCAGCGACACTTGAAGACCCTCTTTGGCAGCCTGTTTTCTGAGGCAATTTACCTGCAATGTTGCCATCTCAAGAGAATCAGCAAACAGTACCATGTCCTCTGCAGAGGCCAACCAATCTCCCTGCTTTTTTCACCTCGCTATTTTTTAAACCTCACGCCTTCCTCTTCCATCCTCTCTACCTCCTCTTTCGACAACCTTACTCGATTATACATTTTCTGGCATTCATTTCCCCATTTTGTTGTTTTGATGCCTCCAACAGTTTCTTTCTCTATAATTTTGAAAACCTCTTTCACTATCCTTTCATTCCCTAACATAAACACTCTCCTTTCATAACGTTCCACTCTCCTTGCTACCTCTACTGCAACGTTATAACCATTCGCTTCTTATTCTAGCCTCTAGTTGCAGCCTCTAGTTATTCGCCTCTACTTGGAGCGCCCTTTTTATAAACTGGAGCTGTACCCTTTCTACTTGCTCAATCTCATTCATATACCTAATTTGCGCTCCGTACATCCATAATATGCATTCCAAAGAAGGTGGTTGGGCGACATTAAATCGATCGCTGGTAAACACAGGCATTGCAAAGCCCAAAATCGTGTTATGTAGAACACTTACGAAGAGGCTTAGGTCCAGGAGTGCACGATGGAAAACTGGTGAAGAAGACAGCAAAATACTCCGAACACACGCCTTCCACACCTCCATTTTTGCCAAGAAGCTCTCTACAAATTTTTCTTTCCATGCACTTCACAACTTGTTAGCAGCCACCCATGCTTTCTTGGATATAAAATTAATGTGCTCATTCTTGGACCCATTACTTCAAAACATAAATCCTAAGCATTTGAAGCTGCTGATCAGTTCTATAATCCTTTCACCGCACATCAGGTTTCTCTCTTCCTTCCCAGCTTTCTTTCTAAAATCCAACTTAGTCTTCTCTACGTCCACACTTAACCTCCTTTTCTCAAAATATCTTTTAATCCTTCCAATCATTTCTTTCATTTTCCCTTTCGTTCTTGCTAGATTATAGATTGTAGATATAGTGGTGACGACTTGTACTGCAACCTTTATAGATATTTTGTACCCCACCCTCCTCCTCCAAGCGTTGGTGTACTTACCCATTTAGAGCGCCTCCTCTAATCCTGATTCCTTTAAGAATTTCAGGATCTAGGTGGGATTCATCTCTTGGATTGGATGGATTGCAGCTCTTCTGTGTTCAAGCAGTGAGCCCCGAGGTACATCTGTCTCTTGCGGAATAGTGCTCCGCAGCCTTTGAGCAGATGTATTGGGGTTTCCTCTGCTGACCCACAGAATCTACATCCGTCATTTCCTCTAGACCTAGAGCCTTGAGATGTTTCCTGCAGTGTCCGTCATTACTCCTGTCAGAATTCTAAGCTTGTTCCTGCTTAATTTCAGGCAAGATTTTGTTCTTTTATAGTTAAAAGATCCCTTCATCACTTTGGACTGCCTTAGCCCTGGAAGTTCTTTCCAGGTTTTCATCCATTGTTCTATTATTTCTTTATCTAAACTTTTGTGGATGGTGTTCACACTCATGCCGCAAAAGGGTTCCGGACCTATAACGGGACTACTGGATCCCTCGTTTGCTAGATGATCGGCTTCCTCGTTTCCGTCTATACTAGTGTGTCCTTGTACCCAGTATAGCGTTACTTTATTGTTTTTGCCAAGCTTGTTTAGCTTTCCTAAACAGTCCCATACCAGTTTGGATCTGATGGTGTATGAGTTAATGGCCTTGACGGCTGCCTGGCTGTCTGATAGGATAGCAATTCGTTTTTTGCGATAATTCTTGTCGAGATTAAACTGTGAAGATACTTGGGAATGTTCCCATGGAACGTTCTTTCTTGCTAAGACAACAATGTCATCCGCGTATGCCAGAGACCACACTTTCCTTGTGCCTATTACCACTCCTCCTGCCTGTCCATTTTGTAAACCCTTTTCTAAATCAAAAATGAAGACATTGAATAGTACTGGGCTAAGTGAATACACTTGCCTTAATCTTCTCATAATCCAGAGTCTCTGACATTTTCTTACTCATCCTTACGCTGCAGTTCGTAATCCCGTATAAGTCTGAAACCGCCTTCACTAGCCCTCAGCTAATCCCGCTGGTACTCATCAGTTCCCACAACATCTTTCAGTTTACTAGACATACGCCGCTTTGATGGATTGATTGATTGATCCTTTATTAGCTTTCACAGCTATATCTCCTAAACCTTACATAACACTTTACATATCACATATTATTTTACATATTACGTCATACCGCTTTTGACAAAGTCTTTTAACATTGGGTTAAACGTTACGAGTCTATCACACTGTTTTACTTCATTTAGCATTTACTTCAGTGCGTTGTACATTAATATTCCTTCGTAGTGCAAAAAGCTGCACATTTCTTGTTCTGCGAAATTCGACTGCAATATTTCCCGCTTGCCTAGTTTGCCTTTCTAGTCTAGTTCTATTCTAATTCTATTGCTTAATTCTGTCGGCATCATGCTATTCAATAACTTTAAAACAAATATGCACATACTATAATATAGTCTCGCTCTTATGGCCATGAACTGCACCGCTTGGAGCATCGTGGAACGGATGCCTTGGTGTACCTTTTTTTCAGCGGGGGAGGGGAATGGCATTATTGCTCGCGCGCCTTTGTGTTGTGTGGAGCCCTCTATCCAAGTTGTCAGCATACTCACTAAAACCCCTCCGCCTGGCTCCACTGGGTATTGCTTCGCTTAACACATGCTTCAAGTGGGTCATCCGTCATCCTGCGCCTAAGTTACGTCTCCTTCCCTTAATTTCAGAAGAAATTTTCGCCGTTGGATTATCACAACTTACAGCTACCGTCCGGTTATTGCTTTATGTTTAGGTTGCGTGTAGCTTCTCAGCTTGCTGTCTTCTCTCGTCCTTCTGTTTGCAGCTTATAATGTAATATATAGCTTCGTTGATGCTGTTCAAATAGCTTTCCGATTTATACATGAACTCTATTTTGTTCCGTGGCTCTACATCGTTTGAGAAATCCTTTCTCATTGCGTACCACCTGTTACAGTTGTAAATGGTGTGCGCCACGCTGTTCTCTCGCCGCAATATTCACACAAGCTGTTGAGATCTCGGCCAATCTTGTTGAGGTAATCTCGGAAACAGCCATGTCTGCTGAGGACTTGAGTTAGCTGATAACTCAGCTCTCCGGACTTTCTCTCTACCCATTGTTCCACGTCCCTTATAAGCAACTTTGTCCATTGTCGCTTTTTACAGGCTTCCCACTTATTTTGCCACTTTCGAAACAGTTCCGACCTTCCTATCTTCTTTATTTCATATTTGCTTTTCTAGGTTTCACTGCGTCTGTCTTTGTATATGTTTTATCTCTCCTGTACTAACAGCTCTATTGGTACTATGCTAGCTATGACTAGGACCGCTTCTCTGGAGACAGTTCTATAGGCACTGGTGGTTCTGTTTACCAGCATTCTGCAAGGATCGCTCCAAGCTTGCGTTTGTTTACATCTACGCTTCCCACTTATTTTGCCACGCCCGAAATAGTTCCGACCATCCTATCTTCTTTATTTCATATTTGCTTTTCTGGGTTTCATTGCGTCTGGCTGTGTATATATTTGATCTCTCCTGTAATAATTGGTGTTGGCTCTATTGGTGCTATGCCAGCTATGACTAGGACCGCTTCTCTGAAGAGTGTTCTATTGGCACTTCTGGTTCTGATTGCCAGCATTCTTTGGATCGCTCCAAGCTTGCGTTTGTTCACATTTACGCTCATAGTAGAGCATTGCAGAGTGGGCCACTGAGCATACCAGTTTCCTCTTTACGCATAAGTTACATTACGCATGAGCTGTTCCAGCACAGACAGGGATTTTTGGGCTTTTCCAGCAACCTTTGTGACGTGCTCTCTAAATACCGTATTCTTATCAATCAGTACGTCTAGATAATTAATTGAACTCCTAGGTTTAATGGCAGAGTCTCTGGGCTTGAATATAACCTCCCCAATTTTTCTCTTACCTGTAAAGAGAAGTGCCTCCGTCTATTCACGGGCCAGCTTCAGTTGTTTCTCCTCTATCCACTTGTCTATCTGTTGTATGGCTTCATTTGCTCTCTGCTTCAACCCCTGCTCCGTTCTGTCATATACCACCAGGGCGAGATCATCTGCATGTCTACCCCTTCTGACATGTAGAGTTTTAGCACCCCATCGAAAACTATGTTCGACAGCAATGGGCCCATAACTGATCCCTGTGGTACATCGCTATGGACTTTCTTAATAGTCCAGTAGATAACAGCTAAGGTGGGAAGTTACGCCGCGTGACTTCGTTCATAATGTCCTGCCAGCAAGCCGCATTAAACGCATTGCGTACATCAAGTGAAATTAACGCGCCTATCTTCCTGGTTCTCCAGGTGCCCTTCCTGGCGGCATTGTCGATGGCCACAACTTTTTTGAGCGCATCGATTCTGGATCGCCCTTCCCTAAAACCATACTGGGTATCTGAGAGATTTTCCCTATTTTGTAGTTCTTCCTTTATCCTCATTAGCAGCAGCTGTTAGAATAATTTTCCTGCAGTGTCCAGTAGACAGAGGAGCCTGTAAGACGTTGTTTCGCCTGTCGCCTTTTCGTAGCAGTATTAGTCTAGCCCTTATACAGTTCTGATGAAAGACACCCTTTGCGTTCTATTCATAATTTTTAGAACGTAGTGAGGTGTACCATACAAGTTCGGCTTAACCCTTTAGAGACAAATTTTTTCTTTCTTAAAAAAATGGTGAATTTTATGGTTTTTGTCTTTAATGCGAAAATATATGTATATTTAAAAAGCTTTCTGTATATCGATTATTTTTCAAAATAAAGTAATCATGCTTTTTAGTAAGGGATATATAGTCCCAGTAGTCTTATATGATGGGATTATATATCCCAATAGACTTGAGAGTTGAAATTTGCTCTGGGACGTATTATCCCGTTAGTCTCGAAAGGGTTAAGGAGCTATTGTCGGCAATAATGGAGGCAATAATTCGTACTAACGCAAAGAAATCAAGATCAAACAAATTACCTTTGAGGACTATTTAAACTTTATATTTGACTGAATTTTTGCCCAAAAAAAGACATTCTATAGACCATGAGTTTTACTTTTGGGGTGGAAATATGCTCCAATCTAACTGTATTAAAACCCGACGGAAAAAGTTAAGGGTCACGTGAGGATACTTCTGGTTTCCCCCGAGTAAATAATCTACAATTTAATGCAAACTTTTAAAGATAACAGGAGAAAAAAAGTTCTGTGAATTATGCCAGGCTTTTTCAAGGGGAAAATTTAGTGACCCAGGAAATACATTTCGATTCTTATCTTATAAACACTTCACAGATTAAAAATTTTAACATTATTTTTTAATGGAAGTCTATAACTTGTTTAATCTTTTTATTAAATTTTATCATTGAACCAAACATAATTTATATAGATTATAAATAAAAAGAGAATTGAGCTTAATATAAATATCTACATCTAATCTCTTATAACACGATTGTATACACTACCTCACTTTGTAGGAACCGGTGTTGAGTTAACCGTCTTATAGGAGTTTGAATTGTATCTGCAATAATATAAAAATGTGTTTAGTTTTTTTGTGAAACTGAATGAATGAAATTCTTCGTGAAAAACATTTTTTAGCATTGGCAAGTAGATAAATTGCCGCGCAATTTTCCAGTCCATTTCCCGTCTTAATTATAAACTATACTTAACAATCATACTCTTTCTTTGTTTCGTAATTGATGGTTATAATTTTACTTGAATACTAGTTTATAATATCTCTGAGTTTCCGCAGTTAAAATGGCTAGCAAAAGAAAATCTATTTTATAGCACACGATGCACAGATGAGAAAAAAGTGGACACTTACAAATGTAGTTTTGAAAATTGGAAGACTAATAACTTTCTGTCAACTTTTGTTTTTTGTGTCGAGGAAAATATAAATCGCAAACGATTAGACTATCTGCTGAAATACGCTACATTTGTATTTCATTTTGCATTTAGTTTAACATCAGATACATGGATAACTGATAAGAAAATATTATTTATATTAGCAACTTCAGATTATTTTATTTTAACTTCAGATTAGATTATTTTAGCAACAAGACCTTGCTTTGTCTAATTCATCACTGGCAGTCAACAAAGAATATGTTGAGAAAGGCAAGGTTGCAATGCAATTCCATTATTCTAAGTGAAAAACGGTTCCGTTAAAAAACAGCTTAAAATAATTTTATGAACTTATTTAACTGCAATTCATTAAATTATAGGAAAAAACGCTGTTTACGACTTTTTTTATTGTGCATTTATTTGGCAATCAATAAATACTACTTTAGGCTGCTCTGTTTTTTTATACCAATAAACAATGTCACGTTTAAACCTGTTATATTTCAATTCATACTTTCTAAAAAAAAAACATTCAATTCGTGTGTAATTTAAAATAAATTAATATGTAATTGATTTGATTATTTCAATTTATCAAATTGCTAAAGAAATGATTAATTATTTACGGCTAAACTACCTACTCTTAACAACTTCCAAACACAATCGATATAAATGAGTAATAGTAGCGAACTTGTAGTTGTCTCATAAAACATTCCGTGTTTTCCAACACAGCTTGAAAACTAAATAAAAACATTTAGTTTTTTTTAATCTTCTTCTTGATTTAGGACTTTGTCCTTTATTGTACTGCTGTCTACCCCTCTTGCGATCCGGACGTCCAGGACGTCCAGGGGGGCGACCTGGGGTCTTCTGCTTTGTGGCCTTCCGTCTTTTGCCCACTAGGCAATTCTATCCTGGTCTATACTGTCTACATGGTCTCTCCAGTGCCTTCTCCGGGATCTGACCCATCTGACAACATCTTCCGTTAGTAATTCATCTCTTATGGCGCTGCTTCTATTTTTTTCCCGTAGTGTTACGCCTTTTATTGCTCTCAGCGTTTTCATTTTGGTGCTTCCCAAGAGTTTCTTAGTTTTCGTTGTTTCGGCCCGGGTCTCGGCAGCGTATGTTAGGATAAGTCTTACACAGGTTTTATATATCCTTATTATGCATTCTGCATTCATATATTTGTGTTTCCATATTAGATCTCTTAGTCTACCGGAAATGAATGATCCTTTGATGCAGTTCGCTCTTCCTTCCTCAATCAGGCTTCTGCTGCTCGATATTTGCGACCCTAGATCTTATCTCCCGGGAACTTGGTGAGGCTTTTCGTTGTCCCGATTGATTATCCGTTTTTCCCTCCACTACTTGGTCCTGACGCCAAGTAACACCAAGGAAAAACCGGCCTCGATATTCAAGGGAGAAAAAAACAGCGTTGTTATTCGGGGAAAACCAAACATCTGGGTCCGCTCCACCCCGCTCATAAAACGGTATGAGTCAGATTATAAGAATAATCTTTGAGGAAAGACCGAAAAGATTAGTTTGAGGAAAACCCGAATCTCTGTTGCAGTCTTGGATGACATTAATATTAACATAACATAATAATAATAAATTAATGAGTCCCTACAGGACCCCCCTGCTAGTAATTAACGATACAAGTGTATAATGCACGAAGTTACAAAATTGCAGATTATGAGTGGTTACATTGTCGAGGAAACAAAACGGTTTCGGTGTTTGATTACCGGGTTTATCCGTAGCCCGCCTGGTAATATTCGGTGAATCTAACGCGGCGTCCTGACCTTGTTCGGAGGCCTGGGTCGGTGTTGGGATTGACAGGTTGGGGTGCAAGCGCTGGTGCTGCGCTGGTTGCTGGGGAGCTTGGGTGCCGCCCGCGTCGTCCGGGGGGTCGTCGTCGGAGTCGCTCTCCAGCTCTGGTTCTTCGATGTTCTCGTCGATGATGTACGCAGGTTTGAGTCTATCGATCTGGACTGGACGGAGTGTCTCGAAGCGTTGACGAAGTTCTTTTAGGAATTCAGCGGAGTTGTCGACCTCTCGGATCGCTCGGGATACCAGGAGTTCACCGGGAAGGCGGAGGGGCAGACCGTAGACCATCTCTGCTGTTGTTGCCTGTAAGTCGTCCTTCCAGGCTGTGCGTATGCCAAGTAGCACCGTTGGGAGCGTCTCAGTCCACCGATTAGCCTGCAAGTATTTGATTGAGCTTTTCAGCTGCCGATGAAACCGTTCGACCATGCCATTGGCCGCCGGGTGGTACGCCGTTGTGCGCAGGTGTGTCGTCCCTAGGAGTTGGTTGAGGCAACGGAACAGGTGGGATTCGAACTGCCTGACTTGGTCGGTGGTGATCCGGAGAGGTGGGCCAAAACGTGCAACCCAGCTGTTGTAGAAAGCGCGGGCCACGGTTTCGGCTTCCTGGTCCTCTGGGGGGATTGCCTCCGGCCATCACGAGAAGCGATCAACGCAGGTTAGGCAGTACCTGTATCCTTGCGAGTACGGCATGTTGATCAGGTCCAGATGAACGTGCTCCAACAGGCGGGAAGGTGCTGCAAATGAGCCGACTAGAACGGATACATGCCTGGTAACCTTAGCTTGTTAAAACTGGATACAAGCTCGTTGTTCACGTTGATGGAGGGCCAAACGTAGCGCTGTGTCATTAGTTTCGTTGTTGCCCTGACCCCAGGATGAGACAGCCCGTGGATGGCGTCGGAGGCTGTCCTGCGGAACGGTGCCGTGAGGAAAGGTCTGGCAGTGGGTGTTTTGACGTCGCAGAAGATCGCGGCGTCTGAATCCGGAATGCGGATTTGTCGCAAGTCCAGCTCCGCGCTGTCGTCTTGCAAGAATCCTTGAACTTCCGGATATTGTTGCTGCGATGCCTACAGAGCCTCGAAGTCCATTGGAACAGTGATCTCGTCGACCCTGAATAGAGCGTCGGCGACGACATTGTCTTGCCCTGCGATGTGCTTGATGTCGGTTGTGAATTGGCTAATCAAGTCCAGGTGACGGAATTGGCGTGGCGAGCATTTGTCGGACCTCTGGCGAAAAGCGAAAATTAGCGGCTTGTGGTCCATGACCTGTGGATTTCATGACCTGTTCTATCGTTTCATTGTCCAGCATAAGTTTGCACCTGACAGGCTCTTTGGATATAACCACTGATTTAGTTTTTTTCTGTTTGATGTGGTCATGTTGAATTTTTTGGCGGTTTTATTGATTGCAAATAGTAATCTTTGTAGGTCGTCTTCGTTCTCTGATATTACTGTGGCATCATCTGCATAACATATTATCTTGAGGCAGCTGTTAGTCATTCTGTATCCTGTTCCTGTGTTTTTAACCTCTTTGGTTATTCCGTTCATCATGATGTTAAATAGGGTTGGACCATTGTTGGACAGACCAAGCTGTCCCATTGTCTAATTCCAGCCTTGATGTCAACTTTTACAGTTAGCGTTTGGTCTGCTTTAATGTGTGTGCTATTGTTTTTGTTTAAGACTTTTATTACGTTAATATATCTGTCATCCACTCGATGTTGACGTAGAATATTTGTAATGTCCTTCAATTGAATTCGGTCAAATGATTGTTTCAAGTCCACCATACATAAGTAGACGGGTTTGTCAAATTCAATTCCTTTCTCCGCTAGTTGTCGCACTTTAAACTATTATATATATACTGAATGTCTATTGTGGATCTATTTTTGCGGAATCTCTGCTGTTCTTCAGACAGTAACTTCGATTTTCTCGGCTAATATTTTTGTGAAAATTTTGAGCACTAAGCAGTGTAATACCACGGTACTTCTTGGGTTCTTTTTTGCACCTTTCTTGAAGATTGGTACTCTTATGCTGGTCCTCTAGTCTTCTGGAATTCGTTCTTCTTGGAGGATTATTCGAAAAAGCTGCATTATTTCTTTAATGATGGCATTTCTCCATTTTTGATCATGTCATTGCAAATATTATCAATGCCTGGTGCATTTCGATTTTTTAGATTTTTCACTGTCTTGAGGATATCATCTGTTGTAATTGGTTCTTCATCGGTTGTGCCTGTGGGTGCCTGTGTTATGTATTCTGCTTCTTCAGTTTCTGCAAGTATTGTATTCACTGATCGTGGCTGATGATAGTAACTTGCATGTCCTCCGTTATTGGTTTCTTTCTGATTCTGAGTATTTTCCAGATATTTTTCTGACCTCCATATAGGTCGTACTGCATTCCGTTAGAGAGTTTTCCCTGTTTTACTTTTTTTTAATAAAATTAGGAAATAACATTTAGTCTCAAGCGAGGTCGAAACAAATCCATTTCCTGCAGTTGCCGCCCAATAACTCTCCTTCCTGTCCTTGGCAAAATCCTTGAACTGATTCTTAAAACCTGATTATGGAATTCCGTATCATTTCGTTTCTCATGAATGCCATTAGTTGTATTAGGTCTTCTTCTTGTTCTGCCCATATCCATTAATGGATGTTCGCCACCACATGTCCCATTTCTACACGATCCCTAGCTGTGTAGATCAAACTTTCTACAGTTCGGAGTTCCGTCCATTGCTTTATCTTCCACAACCAAGACATCTTCTTCCTTCCTATTCCCCTTTTTCCATCAATTTTGCCTTCAATTATTAATTGCAGTATGTGGTACTTGGTTCCACATTATGTGATCCAGGTACGCACTTTTCCTTCTTATATACCCTTTCATAGTTGACATTTTTTTGTGCACATGTGTCAATTTCCTACAAGTTTTGCCCGAACTTTTTGACGTATAACCTTATTATTTGCCCGAAACTTTCATATTCCCGCCTTTAAAACTTGGAGGATGCGCATGCGCTTAACTAACCGTAAAAAGGTCTATTCGTCTGTATTGGGTCTTTAAGTAGTAAAATAAGAAATAGTGCAATTAATCAAAATCTAAACTATCGATAAAGTTTTGCCATCTTAATGGTAGCTTGTTAATACCGGCAAGGAAGAAGCCTAAAGAGCAAATGGTGGATGTTATGTTGGATAACTCCAATGTCCAGGAAGCAAAGGTAGTCCATTTGTGCACGTTTCCAAATACAGCTCCTGCAGTTTGAGCAATGTTATTAATTGTTGAAAATTGTCCAGCAGAAATTGTCGTTGAACATCCCTAAACATCAATTCGGTCTTAAGCATTCCAATATTCATCCCCTATTTATTCTAACCAACAACATACATGCATCATACCTCATAGTCTGCAGCCCTCTTCCTGGACATTACCAAGACCTTTGAGTTTGTTTGGCATATCGGCAATCTGTACAAAATGTCTTTAATCAATGTTCCTCCTTACCAACTCTATATAAGCAAAAGTTTTTTATATAACAGATCCTTAACAGTAAAAATCAATACTTCCACATCCCCCACATTTAACCCCCTGCAGGTTCTCCCGCAAGGCTCTCCCAGCTTCCCTCTCCTATACATCATCTTCTGCCACAACATCTATAATTATGAATATCCACACAAATCACATTTTGACTTATCATCCTACAATCTTCAATACGCTGACCACACGGCACTGATTTCCCACAACAACTCCCTAAAAACTACTTCGACCTACTAAAGAATCTCACCATCAAGACCCTTACATGGTTTGACTTGTGGAGATTATCTGCAAATCTATTTGGAGAGACTCCTCATTCCAAACCACACATTTTCCTTAAATTCCCCTCACATCCGCGTATAGACGTACAATCAACCAGCAACATTAAATATCACAGAATTACTATCAGCACTAAACATAAATTCGCAATCGACGCAAAATTATGTAAGTCGCAGATTATCAAACGCTGCAAACATTTTAGAGGCTTAACATACGGCAATGAAGGTATTTCAACAAAAACGTGGCAAAAATATATAAATCCATATGTAGACCAATACTTGACTGCGGGCACTTACTAACTACTATTAACAAAGCAAGTAAACGAATTCTTGTGGACGCTGAACGAACCGCGTTACGACTCATCGCCAAACTTAGATATATCAACAATCCTCTCCATAACCCCTCTAACGAACTCCTCTATACAAAGACACAGGTTCCACCAATTGCAGACAAACATGACAAACTTTCAAAAAAGTTTAAAGACAACGACGTGAGTCTGTTTAAAACGACAAACTAGACATTCGAACAGAAGGTATCTCTTCAGAACCCCTCTCAAATCGTTAAACAATTTTTTTTTATACTTTTTGGTCCTATATATGTTTATTCCCGGCTGAAAGACCACCGGTCGATAGCCAATTGTTATATTTCTTGTATTATAAGTACTGCAATACACTTGTTTTATTATTATTATTATAATATATGTATATAAAGATGATAATCGAAATAATTTCATGTGACAGAGAGAGAATATATTTATTGTATATTTTATGCATTATACAAATAGCTATCGACCACAAAATCCCTCTGCCTTCTTTATGTGATATTATTAAGGAATAACCGACCTAAGTTTATTGTACACATACTTAGTACTGGATTTTTTCTCGTATCTTAACTAAATCGAACAATAACAACTCTAAAAAGACCAATAGATGAAAGAGTTAAGAATCTTTTTTGAAATTGAGTGATTTGATTTTTGTAGTTGTAGTAAACATCGCACATTCGTCAGTGAAAACTGACCATAAAAACAAAGAAGCTTCCAAATGACCATTCACACTCCTGATACTATCCAAAATTTGCTTCCAAATAGGATGTACTGCTCGCTTACTTCTTCTTCTTCTTATTTCGAATAGGCCTAATTTGGACCACGCTTGTTCAACTATTGGGATTTGACCTTTGCCTAGTATTGTCGCATCTTCTGCCGGCGTAACTCCTTTCTCTCTTCTGTCCAGGGGGGTACTTTTCCTTCGGTTTTTTCCTGAAATCCACGGACTTCCTTCTGGGTGTCTCACAGACTGTCTGTCTCACAGACTGGACGATCTGGTTGACCCCCCCCCCCCCCATCTTGGTGGCTTAATGGCGGGACTTCAAGAAAAGAGGTAACTTCTTGTTTGCCTTCTAAAAACCTATGGGCTAAAGAGAGTAACCACGGTTCTTTGTCTATTTGCTGTTGGCTGCCCACCAAATTTGCCAATAAAATCTTGAGGAATGCAGAGCATACGGAACATATGGCATTGAATGATTAACATTTCCGGGTTTTGACAAGAAGTTGTATTCTATCCAGAGTCCTTCCAATTTATGCGATCCTTCTAAAACGATCTGTCGACGACCCTCGACAATCATATTTGCGAAAAGTGTGTAATCGTTAATGACATGTAATTTGTGCAGTCTGTTATACAGGGTGCGGCAACTTCTTTTTTTGAAAAAATAATAAAACTCATTTTATGAATCACATTTTTTTTCTTTTCCTTTTTTCTATAATGTAGGTACATATCTAGTATTTATATAATGTAGGTACTCATGAGTTTTGTTTTACATAGTTTTGAAAACTATTTCAGGTAGGTGTTGCACCCCATTGTCTATACACTGAGTAAACCAAGTTCTGGCGCTAGCCATGAACCTTATAAGCTTCTCAATCTCTGCCCGGAGATTGGCCTTCAGGTTTTGTTGGATCCCTTGGACTGTTGACATAAACGCGGGATTTCAATTAACCCCACAAAAGATGTACAATTTACACATTACAATTGATCATCAAGTAAAGAAATTAATAACCTAACCACCAACATGTTCAGTAAATTTAAGTTTCCTGTCAAGACTACAAGGGGCCAAATCTCAGCTGAGGAAATTGCACACCACACTGTAAATAGGTGAATGTAAAGGCCTTTTATGCAAATCTGTGGGATTGGTGTCAGCCCAGTAGCCCATGTTCGGCTTATAAACATATCCTCTCAAGTGAAAATGGGCTTCATCACTGAAAAAACAGTAGCGTCCTTATGAACGCTTTCGAGACTTGCGTTTCTTTGAGAATTGAAATTTCGTTCTGAGATTTCCTGCAAAATCTCCAACCTGTAGGGATGGTAATGAAAGTCAGCGTGAAGAATTCGCCTCACTTAACGATCTGAAAGTGCAAGCCCAGACGTATGTTGCGCGCACAACGCCATGGAGATTACAAGATTGAAGCTCTCACTGCCACAATGTTCTGAGGTGGCCTAGGGACTCCAATTCTTCCTCGGAATATAGTAATTCTGTCGGAATATAGTAACCCATATAGCAATTGATTTCCGGTCCGGGACAGGAACCAACGGGGCTATATTGAAGCGATTTCGAAAGGCGCGCTAGGCTGCGATCAGAGAACATCCGTTCGAAAAATAGACCTCGACGGCAAACGCACGCTCGTTACCGTTACAACGCATGAAAGCTACTGACTGGGATGGATTACAAGATTGAAGCTCTCACTGCCACAATGTTCTGAGGTGGCCTAGGGACTCCAATTCTTCCTCGGAATATAGTAATTCTGTCGGAATATAGTAACCCATATAGCAATTGATTTCCGGTCCGGGACAGGAACCAACGGGGCTATGTTGAAGCGATTTCATAAGGTGCGCTAGGCTGCGATCAGAAAACATCCGTTCGAAAAAGCTTCGACGGCAAACGCACGCTCGTCACCGTTACTACGCATAAAGGTGACTGACCGGAGTGGGCAATAAAACTTTAGAAAGACGCCTCAGGAATGAGACCACTCGCGCCCCGCTGGGACGCCTACAGCCCGAGTGCCGCGCATTTAAAAAAAGGAAGTTATCTCGCCGCACCCTGTATATGTATATTGTAAGACACTGTTGTATTTGTCGATTTGTGAATCAGATAAAATGGAACAGAACTTCCGTTAAAGGTAAAAATGCAATTCCTCCGAAAATCATCGAACCGAAAAACTTATGCATGCTACCATTTGGGTCGTATATCGAACTGATTATTGCGCGAAAAATAGTCACAATTAGTTAAAAAATTCGAATATAAGAAACTGATAAAATGCCATTCTACAAAGCCATTTCAAATTGTTCTCTACTAAAGCTAATTTTAGCGTCGATTTGCATTCTGTGTGAGATAGGAAATTGTTGATTGCATTAAAGGCAGTCTTTACAATGCTTGTTTGGCCTCGGCGAGATTTTCCACAGAAAATTGATCATCTAGTAAAGAAATGAATTGGCTAAACACCATCTTGTTCAGTAAATTTAAGTTTCCTGTCAAGACTACACATATTTGTAGGAAAATTTGGAACACGAATCCGGTAATTCGTAAACTGCGTACTGGAATGAAGAAGAGAATGGGTAATCCAATTTCTCAAACATTCGCGTAAACACTCTTAATTTCCAATCTAGTAAATGGTGGGCTTATCAGGACAATGAACTTGGCAGTACCATCGACAGGAAATGGACGTTTAAAGTTGATAAATCGCATCATTTGGACATGATCGCATTTGGACATCCGCTTTGCAATTTCAACAATCCAGCAGTCAAAAAGAATCTAAAGAGCAACCATCTGACTAATCAGAAGTTAATTAGAAATTGAAATCGGTTGGAGTTACCATCGATCCCCTGCTACGACCTGGCAATAGCGGAGCCACCAGTAGATACAGAAAACCTATTTCTAAAAGATGGTCATTGAAATGTGACTAAAACTTGTCCAATTTGGTTCAGAGAAAAGTAGACCGACCAGATTCCAACAAAAAGAGGAATGGTGCAAAACTTCTACGTCAAAAACCCAGTGAAAGCTAGAAAGCTTCCAAGTAGAGCCAAAACATCGAGAGCACAGTTAGTATCAAGGCCTAAATAAGGCGCTAAGCGCTGTAACGTTGGTTGATAACGAACCTTAACCGATGACGTTTTGTGTTTGCTGTCTCCCAAAACGGATTTATGGGGCAAAATCCCATTGACCCCGTATAGCTCTGGTATTTGTACATAAAATGAAATAAAAGCAAACAGATTTACCACACATATAGACATGTATCGTGTACCAAATGTGCGGGTGTACCGGATCGGCGCCATTGTTATAAATAAAGAGTTTAGCCATATGAACTGGTAATAAAGGCATCCGACTAGCAAACTAGTTCCAGAAAAATATTGTAAGTTTCTGACTTAATTAACCTGCTGTTCTTTTTCTCTTTTATTTGTAGGCTAATGATGACGAAATTGTTTAATTACCATTGCTGATTTTAAATCGCCGAAACTAGCAGCTAGTAACAAATTTAAACAGTTTGCTCTTTTATTGTCCCATCATCGCCATTTAAATTCACCTTTAAATATAATCCCTTATTGGACATTTGGGTTTAAGGCAAGGGCACAAGGGAAGCAATAACCGCAATGCAAGTCCTCGTACAAAACTGTTACGGCCAGAGGAGAAATATATACCTAGGCTTCATAGACTACGAGAAGGCATTTGATCGCGTACAACATCAACATCAAACCAAACAGCACAAGTTAAAATTGACAACGAAGTAACCAAACCAACACAGATCTGTAGAGGAGTTAGACAGGGGTGTGTTCTATCACCTCTCCTGTATAACCTATACTCAGAGAAAATATTCCAAGAAGCAGTTGGCAATATCAAAAAAGGCATCAAGGTTAACGGAAACTGGATAAAAGACTTCCCACAAACACAAACGCAACGAGGAATGACAGATTAACATTTGGCGAGTTACCAATTGAGCGGTTGACGAAATTTAAATATCTGGGTACATCGTTCACTGAACATTCGACATTAAACATCGAAATAAAATGCAGAATTGAAAATGCACGTAGCGCATTTACGAAGTTAAAAAAAGTCTTCACCAACACTGACTTTGATATCAACCTTAAGCTGCGGCTCGTCAAGTGTTATATATGGTCGGTTCTCCTTTGCGGTATGGAAGGGTGGACACTGAAAACAGCATCAATGAACAAACTTGAAGCTTTTGAGATGTGGCTGTACCGCAGAATACTTAAGATCCCCTGGATAGCAAAAATCTCAAACGAAGAAGTGCTCAGTTGAATTAACAAAGACCGCGTAGTATTAATTACAATTCAAAGAAGGAAAACTGCGTACTTGGGTCACAACCAAATGCGGAACTAAAAGGAAATGCAGAACCAAAAGTACCACATACTGCAATTAATAATTGAAGGCAAAATTGATGGAAAAGGGGAATAGGAAGGAAGAAGATATCTTGGTTGCGGAACATAAAGCAATGGACGGGACTCCGAACTGTAGAAAGTTTAATCCACATAGCTAGGGATCGTGTAGAAATGGGACATTTGGTCGCGAACATCCATTAATGCATATGCGCAGGACAAGAAGAAGATTGGACATTAATCACATAATATCTTATTCATTATGTTCTTATATAATAATAATTTAGAAATATTATATAACACACACAACTCTGATTAATTTAACAAAATGTTATTAATGATTTAACCGTCTTTTTTATATAAGGAGCTTAATAAGACGAAATATTGAACACCATATAAATACCAACTACCGCCATATACCGCCACCATTTACAATTTTTGTTATCAAAGAGTTACCACATTACCATGAATAGCTCTCAGCCTGCTGAAACCTACATTTTTTGTCAACTAGCCGATTTTGATTCTGGGCGACTGCAATATAAATTTGATATATTTAATTCAAACGAATAAATTTGAATTAAGTTTACTTTACGTTTTATGTAAATAAATTGATGACAATCTTATGACATTTGCTGGTTTGCTATTCTAAAGTTAAATTAACTGGAGCACCGTTTTAGATATTCTTTCCACGCTTAATTAAATTACCTATTTAGATTTTCCATTTCTTCATAAGTAATATCTATTTATGGACCACCAACGAATGAAAAAAAAATACAGATGAAGCAAATGTGCCTAAAAGTATCAACTAGATGATAAATTAAAGAAAAATTGAATAGCACAGATACACAGTGATACAGATGAACAGATAACTGTGATAATGATAACACAGATAACATACATATGAAGCTGGTGCCGAAAAGTATCAACTGTATGATGATAAATTAAAGAAAAACTTAAATACCACAGATACACGGTGATACAGATGAACAGATATCTGTGATAATGATAACACAGAAAACATATAGATGAAGCTGGTGCCTAAAAGTATCAATTTAGATGATAAATTAAAGAAAAATTAAATAACATAGATACTCAGTGATACAGATGAATAGATAATTGTGATAATGATAACATACAGATGAAGATAACACAGATAAAATACAGATGAAGCTGGTGCCTAAAAGTATCAATTTGGATGATAATTAAAAAAAAAACTAATTAACACAGTTAATTAAGATTATTGAAACGTTTTTAGTTTTTTCTTGTAAAAATATTATAAAAACAATTTGAAACTATGTTAATGTAAAATAAATAATAAATTGGTTCAAGGTTTTGTTGATGAATATTAGTAAGAATTAAAATAAAGTTGTTTTTGCTTTTATGTTTATTAACAGGAAATTACAAAGTAAAAGAAATTGGTATGCAAAATTCCCGATAATGAAAGGCGAATTTATATACGGAATATGAATGGAATTACTAAATGTTGTGGAAAATATTTATAAACCTTTGTCAATGAATACCGTGAATGACTATAAGAATATAAACAAATTGAAACTATGCATTTTAAGTGTTTTTCTGAGAAAACTGTCTATAAACTTTCTACAGACTTTCCGGAGGCCAGAACTATAAACTTATTTTTAGCAAATGACAAATTAAGCTCAATGTAAAACGTTAAATTCAATTTTACCCGCAGAAAAATGAAATATTTTAAATATTTAATCTACGGGGCCGGCTGATAGAAATGATGGTATTGAAAAGACTGTCACTCATTTAATTTCGAACCAATTTTAAAATTGATTGTTTTTATACATAACTGCCATTGAATTGAAAAACCTTGGCGTTCTTCTTTAAGGAGTACATAAACTCTGTAGTGAAGTTGGACCTTTTTGTGCTTCGCTGTAGACTTTGATTTTTTTCACCTGATTCTCTATTAAAGTTAAAACTCAAATTCAAAATAGTTTGTTCCACTGTGTAAGCAACATTTGAATCGCTTTTACTTTAAAAAAACGTAAATGAAATGTGTTCCTTCATCTATTATCTTAGTACGATTTTATCCTCGAGAAAATTCCTGTAAGGAATATGGTCTTATATCGATAAAGATGCGATGAAGCTCCTACATAAGATCCTTAATCAGTAGTAAGTTAATGTATATCGGTAACGAGTTAAAAGTTCCATGTTACTGTATGGCGATATATTTTCTGTCCTCGTTAATCGGTGTTTAGGTTTATGATAGTTTGTGATATTATTGCTATCTTATTCATCAAATTCTACTATAAATTAGAAAGATATCCCGAATCTACACATCAGCTTCGCGTTGTACTTTTTCAAGATATCGAACAGGATAATCCGGGATTTCACAGGATTTTTAGCTCGTTTTACCATCTGTTTAACAAGTTTTCGTTCTTTATCTCCAGCCAATGATGCAATAAGTTCAGAGTAAAATGCGGAGTACGCCAACGAGTACAGTCTCCCCAAAACTATTCAAGGCGTTATTAGAGTACATGAGTAAGGAATTGGACTGGGAAACAAAAGGCATCAATATGAACGGCAAAAAACTAAGCCATCTAAAATTTGCAGACGACATCGTCATATTAGCGGAGGACCTAGGCGAGGCTACACGGATGCTGGAGATGCTATACGCGTCCACCCGCTTACCAACCAACCATCCTTTGGACTCAAGATGAATACTAACAGAACTCAATTCATGACCAACCTTGTCGCAAGCGGTAATATCTCAGTAAACGACATAGAAATTAAACAGGTGTTCTCCTACAAAGACTTGGCCAAGAAATTTGAATAAGCCGCGATAATCAAACAACCGAGATCACCAGAAGAATTAGTTTAACCTGGGCCGCGTTTGTCAAACTGAAAAATATCTTTAAATCCGACCTTCCGGTATGCTTCAAATGGAAGGTATACAACCAATGTGTGTTGCCTGTAATAACGTATGGGGCAGAAACGCTGACACTAACACGAAAGTCAATCAGAAAAATACAGGTATGCCAAACAGCTTTGGAGAGGTCGATGTTAGGGATGTCACTACGAGATAAAGTCCCAAACCTAACAATACGACAAAGAACAGGTGTCACAGATGCAGTGGAAAGGATTACAACACTGAAATGGAATTGGGCAGGCCACATTGCCAGGATAGCGGATGATAAGTGGACGAAACGGATAGTCGAATGGTGTCCCAGACATCTTGCATTCAGAAGCAGAGGACGCTCCCCGACACGATGGTCTATTGATATTAAGACATCACTGGAAACTGGATGCGGGAAGCGCAAGATAGGGAGAAATGGAGAATTCTAAAGGAGGCCTATATCCAGCAGTGAACATAAATGGCTAATTGATGATGATGATTATAAAATAAGTGCCAATTCTACCAACCGACCATAAAGTTCCGAAGTATCAGGCTTAATGTGATTGATAACAGTCAAGACCCAACTAGCTACTAGCTATACACCAACTTCATCCTTTTTAATTTTGACCAACGCTTCTAGTCCTTGGAGCTGCGTTAAAGACACTTGCAGCTCAACCACACATGCGCTTAATAAACCCAACAAAATGTGTAGTAATCTATACGATGAAGCTTGAATTAGAGTGGAATGAAGGAACCTTATCTTCCTGTTGGCTTTCATCAACGGTTTGAACAAATTCATCTGATAAAACCTGGCATGAGCATCACTTTCCCTAACGATGTCTTCAAAAATCTCAGCCCTCGTTATCTCCTATTTGGACTTGGTGGACTTCTCGTCAACCTTCACCTTCTTCTTCCTCCTCTCCTTAACTTCAATGTTGTTGTAATTCCATTAGTCATTGGACATGGAAATGCCAACTTCGAAAAATCATATCAGTTAAGTGGCTTCCATTTTTGTCGAGGCATTCTTGTAAACGGGTGACGAAACCATCGATCTTCCTTTCAAGCATGGCACGTTGAATCCTTCGCATTTCTCGCGTTATATTTTCGGAAAGCTCTTCAAGAGCATGTGGTTTGTTAATGTAAACTTGAGATTTTATGTAGTCAGTTAAAACGTAGTCACAAGGTGACAGGTCCGGTGACCAGGGTGGTCACTCCATATCTCCACCCAATGAAATCAGGCGTCCTGGGAAATGTTGTCTTGAAAATGCCCATATTACTCTTGATGGCAAGTATTGGATGGCAAGTTACCCTATCTTGTTCAAACAAAACTGTGTAGAGATGATGTCTTCTTACTTCTGGCAAGAAATAATGACGCAACATCTTTGTTAACAGTCATTGTTCATCCGCTTTCATGAAAAAATTAAGGCCCAATAATGCAAATTCGAGATATGGCACAAAAAACAGTTAATTTATCGCTGTGCAAAGGATTCTGATGCAGTTGCTGCGGGTTTTCACTTGCCCAGTAATGAAAGTGAGCCGCGTCACTCGTGATCAAAACGATTTCGTCCGTCAACAATGCCAACATAGTATCTGCGAACCTCTGTCGTCTCATGAAGTCGTTTTGCAGCAGTTTTTGCACAACCATAATCTTAAACGGATGGAAATGAAGGTCCAAGTGTTAGATCCTGCGAACTGATCTGTCTAACATCTGAGGAGCGACGATTGCTGCCATCCATAGCTTGTCGCATTCTTTCAATGTTTTCTGGGGACCGTACAGTTCAATGACGTCCTCGTGCAATCCCGGGTCTCAAGGATCCTGTTCTTAGAAAACTATTCACCCATTGACGAACATGACCATGACGACCAACATTAAAATGGTTTCGAAGTCGTCGCCGTGTGAGCTCTACAGAACGCCCCGTTTCAATGAAGGCATTGTAAATAAACACATGATGTGTTACAGACTAAGGCTCCATTGTTACTGAAATGGAATCTCTTGCCGAGTAGATAACAACCATTCCGAAAACAGAGTGACTACCCAAGCGAGCATAACAGTTATTTAAAAAACAACAAATCTCTCTTTCGGGTGATTACTTTTGCGCTACTCAGGGTGCCGCACCCTGTACTAGGTTTCTAGGTTTTCTTACCATAAGCAATCACCAGAAAAAGCAGTCATCGTCTTTATACTTTTCTTGGTCTTCAGTTTTAAAAAAATAAATTGTTGTAAGGAAAAGTTTTATTTAGACTTAAAAATTTTGTATCTTCGACATTTTAAAAATAATTTCCGACAAATAACCGCCAAACTAATTAGAATTGGTAAAACCCCCTATGTATATCCCCCTATTATAGATAATCATACAAACTTAAAACAAACGGAACACAACCTGAATTAAATATATTCAGTCTTTCCGGAGCTCTAGAACAATTACTGAGTCTTTTTAGGACTACCAAAACAAATCTCACCTTGGTGGCACTCAACAAAAACCATAAAAATAACATTTTTAAACAATTTGTAAACCACTTACTTGAAAACCCATGTGGGTGTTTAGGGTTAGATGTTTTTAATTTTGACATTTTATGAGGTTCAATCAATAACCTGCTAAGTTCATGTCTCTCTCACAAAATGTCAAAATTAAAAACATCTAACCCTAAACACGCACATGGGTTTTCAAGTAAGTGGTTTACAAATTGTTGTTCATGGAAGCAAAGCTGTGCTGATGAGAGATAAATCTCGAAACGTGTCCATATATGGCTTCCACTTCCTTCCACTTAAGGTATCGGAAAAACATGATCTTAAAAACAATGTTAAAAAAAAACAATGACAATTCAACTAGTAAAAGCTGTAATAATTCCCCTTTTTATAAAGGACAATTCGTTCACCACCTTGAAGTCGTCCAATTTCCGCCTTTATCGTTTGCCTCACCGAAACTTGGCTTCAGCCAAATGTTCTGAACAGTGAATTTATGCCACCTCAATACACAATTTTCAGTTCCGATCGTGACTTCATGAACTCGGGACTCTCCAAAGATGGTGGAGTTCTTATAGCCTCAAACAATACTTTTTTTGAATGATAATCCTGTTGACATCTCAGTTGTCTGTAATGCTTGTGCTTCTATTGATGTAGTGACCTGCTCTTGTTTGATTGGCCTTTGAAACTGCCTAGTTGTCTGCATTTATATACCCCCTAATACACCGACTTCGAATTTTAAACGTTTTTGTGAGCAACTCGAAATATTCCTTTTGACCTGCTCTTGTGACTCAATTGTTATAGCTGGGGACGTCAATAATCTGCAAAATAACAAATTTCTTAGGAAATCATCTGCGCACGATAATTTCATCTCTCTGTGTGGTCTTAAACAGTGGAATACCATTAGCAAGGGTACAAACAGTAGGTTACTTAACCTTGTACTGAGTGACCTATCAATTACTATACTTAAGGAAATCTGTCCAATCGTCCCCGAAGATGCTTATCACCCCGCCCTCTCGGCATTAATTTCAATTCATGCGAAACAAGAGATGCCTAACTTTAAGAAAAATCATATAATGCATCCTAAATCTAAATCCTACAATTTACGGCGTGCCGATCTTCCCTTGCTGAATCAGGCTCTTAGCAACTCTGACTTCTCCTTCGTGGAAGAACTTAACTTATCTTCCAGTGATCTCTTAGAATCATTTTACTCCTTCCTCTATTCCATTCTTGATAAATTTGTCCCACCTCGCTCGTACACTCCATCGTGCCTTTAAGGTTTCAAAATCTTTACAGGACTATTCGCGGTTCAAACTCGTCAGATCGCAGGTGAAGTTGCAGATAAGATCAGCTTTCTCTTATTTTATCAAGGAATCAGCCAATAACATCTCTGTTGATTCGAAACGCTTCTGGTCTTTTGTTCGTTCTAAAAAGCGCCTTAGCCGTATTCCGGGCCTAATGTCTTGGGAAGATTCCACTTTCAACTCCCCTTAAACCATTGTTGACTACTTTGATAATTACTTTAAAGGTGTGTATAAACCCTCGTCTCCTAGTACTAGCGTTTCGGATATACCCGGCTTGAATCTACCTCTTATTGAACTCGCAAACGTTTCTGAAGATGAAGTGTTACCAACCCTCAAGCAGTTGAAGTGTAACTTGACCAGCGGTGCTGACTTAATACCTGCCTTCCTAATTCATGACTGCGCATATATCTTTGCGCCACTACTTACCAAAATTTTCAACCTGATTCTGCACGAAGGAAACTTTCCAGCTATTTGGAAATCCACAAAGATCTGTTGTTATCTGAAATCGGTAACTATCGTCCCATATCAATTCTTTCCAAGTTTTTGAACCCATCATTTATAAATCAATCTTCAATAGTAACAAGAATCTTCTCTCCTTACAGCAACATGGCTTCATGAAGGGTCGATCAATTCTCACCAACTTAGTTGTCTTTACTCAATATACAACACCAGTTATTGCTAATAGGGGTCAGGTTGATTGCATTTACACTGATTTTTCTAAAGCATTTGACTCCATAGATCACGCAGTCATTATTAAGAAGCTTCACTCTTTTGGGTTTGCAACTAACCTAATTGATTTATTCTCCTTTTACCTTGCAAATCGGTAGCAGTTTGTTTTTCGTTGCGGATATGCCTCGACAGAATTCGTTGCCACCTCCGGTGTTCCGCAGGGTTCCAACTTAGGGCCTTTGCTATTTAATATATTTATTAATGACTTCGTACATTAATGAGTTCGTCTCTATTAGCACCTCATTTACTTTATGCTGACGACCTTAAGATTTTCATGTCTATTAAGCACCCCGATGACTGTTTGGTTTTACAAGTTTCTTGAAAATTGGTGCGATGGAAATCAATTAGGTCTTAATCTTAGCAAATGCAAAATTATCAATTTTACCTTTTACAGTTATAGTTATTTTACTTTTTTTTTTACTACTTTTACAGTTATACCTTATTTAATGTCCAGCTTGATCGCTTTGAAACAGTCAAAGACCTCGGTATTACTTTTGACTGTCATCTTTCTTTTGTGCAACATATTTTCTTATCTGTGTCCAATGCCGCGAAAGCTCTAGGATTCATAATTCGAAATTCTCGGGGTTTTAACAATAATTTGGCGCTAAGGGTGCTCTAACACACTTATGTAAGATCCATCTTAGAATATGGATCAATTATTTTTGATCCTTACTTCAAAAAGTATACGTCCGCTTTGGAAGTTATTCAGAGGAAATTTTTAAAATTGGTATGGTTTAAGACATTCGGAGTTTCTCCTCCGCTTCATATTGATCATTCATCGCTGCTCGGTGAGTTCGGGTTTCTACAACTGAAGTCTCGACGTTCTCTGGCGGGTCTTGCTTTTTTATATAAGGCCATTCATGGCGTCATTGACTCTCCTGAAATTATAAACAATCTTAATTTCCTAGCGCCTAGAGTTGCGAGTAGACAAACGGATTCTTTTTATAACCCTAGATTCCGCCACTGTTTAAGATTTGCTCCTTATACAATTCAATTAGCCTCGAGTGTGACATTTTTGGGACCTTCGCGGCTTTTAAAACTAAAGCCCTCAAACGCCTAGCAGACTAGTCTTTTATTCTAATCCTCTTACTCAGGATACATTTGTATATTATCCTATCCATTCATCCTATCCATTTGTATATTATCCTATTTATGTTTAATTGATGTGCCCAACCTGTGTTACCTTGTTTGTATTTAAAAAAATATATATATTTTTTTTAATGTATTATTGTTTAGTTGTAACTAATCTTATATTTGCTCTGTCATTGGTCATATAAACTGTTGAGCAATCAATCGTTAAATTAAATTAAAATTAAATTAATAACCTACATATTTTAAAATGGCCTAACATTTCGTGACAAGTTCAAAAAGTAAATTAAAATTTAAAGTTGATGGCTACATGTATGTGAAAGATAAACAGCATGAAACTAGTGTTTATTGGAAGCGCGAAAACTTAAAAAAACTTTCGTGTTCATGTAGAACTGTAACACGTAATTGATGTAGTAGCTATAGTAAACCGAGAACATATTCACGCCGGTAATAGTGCAAACATTGAGGTGAATAAAATAATGAGCCAAATTAAAAGTGATGCTATGAAAATACGTAACTAAAAAAATAGTGGCAATTGCTTTAAAAAAGATAAATAAAGCAGTAAGTACAGCTTTGCTAGTATGTGTATATATAAGTTATATATTATGAGTATCTATAATGCAGAATGGTTTTAGCAATAATAAATTATCATTTAAATCAATAACCTGCCAAGTTCATGTCTTTCTCAGGAAATAAAATCTAACCTCTATTCATGCACGAGGCTTTCAAATAAGTGTTTTTCAAGTTATAAGTCATAACAGCATAGCTGCACTGATAAGAGATCTCGAAACGCGTCTGCAGATGGCTATTCGCTTAAGTTAATAGAAAGATATGGTCTTAAAAACCAAGTTATTTTTCTAGTTCTGGTTTAGTGCCGCGAAAGTAGACTGCGAGTTGGTAAATAAGTTACAAATTTCACATGGGATTTGTTATGTAGTCTTAAAAAGACTTAAAAATATTATAGAGCTACGGAAAGGTTGAATATTTTTATTTATTCAGGCTGAATTCCGAGTTTAATTAGTTTATTAGGGAAGGTATTTTGCCGAATTGGTTAATAGCCAATTATTGTATTAACACGGTGGTGGACTAATAGTCAAGGTGTCGGACTTCGGAGCCGCAAGTTCAAATCCTAGACATTGTGAAAAATAAGCCACCTTTCTCCTGCAGATGGCTCTGGCAAAGTCATCGCAGTAAAAATCTGCCTCGAAACCCGCACGATTAGTGGCTCGCCATCCACGTTAAAAACTGTAAGGGCTGTCCTACACTTGTGTCTAAGATCAAGATACCAAGCACAGGTGTAGGCCGTGGGAGGAGGGCAAGGTCCATCCTGGGCTGTAGCGCCGCGCTATGGGTTTGTTTTTGTTTTGGTTAATACCCACTGGCTGTTTTGTACACTTGAAAACGTTGTTATTTGTTGCTGGTGGTCGTAAGGAATCATATTTTCTATAGATTTTTCAAACTCAATTCATTAACTGCTCTAAATAAACTAGAAATATACGAAGATTTATTTGAGAAATGATCTCGGGGCAAGGAACAAGTGTGTGTATTTGTAATACATTTATACATTTGGTAAAGATAAGAAGTATTCCAATGTAACTGTAATGAATTGTATGATTACAATGAATATTTTTTTTAACATTTTAAAACTTTGATTTATTATTTTGCAAAACAAAATTTAAATTATATTTTGCAAATCGTTCTTTATTGTCCTTTGTATCGTTTTATTTATTAATCAGGGATAATAAATAGTTGGACAAATGATTAAAGGTTTAATAAGGAATCCCTACAAGTAATCCAAATACAAAGGGTTGTGTTTAGGATTTATTGGTAGGGTCCTTCTGCTATATCTCTTTTGTCGATTCAGAGTTTTCGCCTCCAACATCATTTCTTTCACAATTAAAAATCAAAATTTCTGTTAGATGAGAGACTCATCAATTTAATTAAATTTGTCATATTGGATGCGACAGCGCCTTAATAATACCATTTCATTCTATTTTAAGGATTTAAAAAAATGACACTGGTTAATATTAAACAGCAAAAATATATTTATAATTGGCGATGGGAAATATTTCCATCGGTTGACAGAATAATGATGTTTACGTTACAAAGTATTCATAATATAAGGATAATAACCTCGCGGAGATCCTTATAAAGTAAAACAAAATAATAAAGTGAGAAAATGTTTGTCCCATACAATAAATAAAGAAATAATGTGCAGCTCGTGGAATTCTGGTCGGTATTTTAAGTCGTATCGGTTTGCGACCGGTGTGGCATTTTTAAAATAAAGCAGTTATGTTTTATGTTGGTTTAAGTGCAAAATAAAATTGCACTAAACCGAAAAAATCGATGGACCGGGTCCTTCGACCTACGTTATTAATTAGCGAAATGTGTGGCAGTCGTAAGTGAATAAAGTACGTTTATAACGTAATTGGTATTTAAATGAATCTGTCCGAGCGGTCTGTCTGTTATGTGTGTGTGTGTGTGCACGGACGGACAGACCGAAGCGTCTGGGTTCGGCAGCCGCAATAAAAAATGGCAGGTGCGGTCAACACTCACCTGGCGTTTCGTTATGCAGCTTGCATCTCAAGGTGCCACATTTGATAATAAAGCGTCCGCTGCCTCTAATAAGACGGTGGTGATTTCGAAAGTAAAAATTAACCCAATTATGTAACTCTAAACACTCGACAATCGGTTAATATTATTAATGCATTCATTAAACTTTTAATCAACTCTAGTTCGCTTTCAACGGCCCGACAAAACTACAAATATTTTCAAATAAAACAAAAGCATCACAAAGTCTATGACATAGTTTCCACACGAATTATCTCACTACGTTTTATATAACTATAATTATCTATCTAACTCTCGGCATGCAGGTATATGAATTTAATTTTATAAACTTTAGTTTACTTTCAATGGTCCAAAAGAAGAAAAACACAATGACTTAAAAATTACCCACAATATAAAAATCAATGCATGTAAATGTTGAATGATTTGTTTTGGTTTTTGTGAGATTTGTTCTGGTAGTCCTAAAAAGACTCAGTAATTGTTATAGAGCTTCGGAAAGGCTGAACATATTTATATATTCAAGCTGTGTTCCGTTTGTTTTAAGTTTGTAAATGTAATATCTGGAAAATAATTCGGCAAGTATGTTGAGATATTTCACGCTGCTTCCATTTTTTACGATTATTGAGGAAAGTTCTCGAAGGAAAAATAAAAATTTATTGGGTAGGAGACCTGAGGGTTCTTTAATATTTATTATTTAATGAAATTGGGTCTTGAAGGTACATATTTATAAGTAAGATTTGGTGATCGAATCATATTCAATAAGTTTAGTGTAGCAAACATTAAGTTAACTAGTATATTAATAATACAAAGGATTTTGAAAGATTTCCACAGTTGCAAATAAACGCGTTGAAAACTAAAAACGCTAACGGACACCTGCGATAAATTCAGAATCCTCATACTTGCAGTACAAGAAACACGATATTGTAATCACTTTGACTCTGGTGGATATCGTATCTGCAAGGGAAAGCCTGCAGCCAAGCTAAGGAATAGTAATTTGCATATATTGGGAACCGCATTTCTGGTACATAACAGTATCCAGAACTCTGTGCTAGATTTCTCATCACCCTCGGAACGGATCTCCCTACTTACAATTAAATGCGCCAACAAGGCCTACACACTGATTAACGCACATGCTCCTGTAAACAATGACCCTGGCAAGAACAAAGTGGTCACAGCTAGAACGGACACTCACCAAGATCTCTCAACAACATATCAAGATCCTCCTCGGAGATTTCAATGCACAAATCGGCAGAGAAAGTGAGCACAGTCACATCACTGTGAATTTCTCGGCACACAAAAAGACAAATGTCAATGGACATCGTCTAATCAACATATGTGGAATAAACTTCCAACTAATGCCCACCCACTTTAAGAAACCACCACGCAAGATGACAACCTGGAAATGACCAATCAACCAAATCGGGGAATACCAAATCGATAACGTAGCGATAACCAGAAAATCCTCCTCAGAAATCATGAACGTGAGGATACGCAAGGGTTACGTGGAGTCCGATCATTATCTTTCACAAATTAAAACCTGCTTCTTACCTAACAGAAGGAAGTTTCAAAAATCTAAATTTTCGCGTATAGATCCAAAATACCTCAGAGAACACGCGGAGGAGTTCGCACAACCACTACAGACCGACACACAAACGTGGGACGAACTTCTTCAGACGATCCAGCAATCAGCAAGGAAAACCGCCACGAAAACGAAAACACAGATCGTGGACATTGGAATTCGACAAGGACCTTGAATCCCGTATACTTGCGTGGAAGACTTGGCATAGCTACAAGACACAAGATAATTGGCCGAATTTCTTAAAAACGCAGAAGGAAACATCCAAAACGATCAGACGCATTAAACGGAAATACCATTTTAAAAATTAGAGGAAATCGACAATGAGTTCAAAAGATATAACACGCGAAACTTCTACAGAACATTTAGGGAAGAACTATAAGCCACCGAGCCTCTGCTTCCGTCGGCCTGATGGAAACCTTAAAACTGACACAAAAGCGAACTGTGAAATTCTCAGACAGTACTTCGAGAAGCTACACAACTATGAACCTCCAATGCTACATAGCCGCCCCAAACCAGAACTCTCCTCCACCTACTCATGAGGAAATACGAAACATAATTTTTTACCTAAAAAACAACCAAGCACGGCTTAATCACTGAAATGCTCATGATCGGAGGTGAACTCTTGATTGACAGACTGCAAGCTATCATTGCAAGTACATAGAAGAGCGGCATTATACCAGCGGACTGAAAAAATGCATTGATCTACCCACTACACCAAAAGGGCGACAAGACTAATCAAAACAATTACCGAGGCATTTCCCTTCTATCAAACGCCTACAAAATTCTCTCACGTGCCCTCACCAAACTGGAAGAACAGTCAGAACATCTGATCGGTGAATATCAGGCACATTTCCGCACCGATCATGCGCGGAACAAATTTGGAACCTGAAGATGATACTGCAACATCGCCAGCCAAACCGCACAGTTGTCATTTTCGTAGACTTCAAGAAAGCCTATGACTCGATTGACCGCATAACTCTGTTTAATATAATTCATGAATACGGTGTAGATAGTAAAACAACCATGTTAATTGGAGTAAGATAATCAGATTTAGAAGAAAAATTGAAATTTTTTGAATTGCCATTTACTTGCCAGAATTGTTGAAACTTTGCAAAATTGTTCTTAATAATATAACTAAGAATTGTAGCAAGTTTCATGAAATTCTGTTCATAAATAAAGAAATAAAAAAATCCGCTGGATCGTCAAATTTAAATGAAATTTTGAGATTTCTAAAATTGCCACTTATTTGTCAAAAATTGTTGAAACTTTGCAAAATTATTACTATTAATACAACTAAGAAATGCTGCAAATTTCATAAAATTCCGTTAAAAAATAAAGAAATCGGCTGGTCCACTAGATTTAAAAGAAAAATTGAGATTTTTAAAATTGTCATTTATTCGCCAAAATTGTCGAAACTTTGCAAAATTGTTACAAATAATATAACTAAGAATTGTTGCAAGTTTCATAAAATTCCGTTAATAAACAAAAAAATCCACAGGTCCATCAGATTTAAAAGAAAATTTGAGATTTTCAAAATAGCCATTTATTTGCCAAACCTATTGAAGCTTTCCAAAATTGTTACTAATGATACAACTAAGAAATGTTGCAAGTTTCATGAAATTCCGTTCATAAATAAAGAATTGAAAAAATCCGCTAGATCGTCAAATTTAAATGAAACTTTGAGATTTCCAAAATTGCCTTTTATTTGCCAAAATTGTTGGAACTTTGCAATATTATTACTAATAATATAACTAAGAAATATTGCAAGTTTCATAAAATTCCGTTAATAAACAAAAAAATCCACAGGTTCATCAGATTTAAAAGAAAATTTAAAATTTTCAAAATTGACATTTATTTGTCAAAATTATTGAATCTTTCCAAAATTGTTAATAATATTACAACTAAGAAATGTTGCAAGTTTCATGAAATTCCGTTCATAAATAAAGAATTGAAAAAATCCGCTGGATCGTCAAATTTAAATGAAACTTTAAGATTTCCAAAATTGCCTTTTATTAGCCAAAATTGTTGAAACTTTGCAATATTATTACTAATAATATAACTAAGAAATATTGCAAGTTTCATAAAATCACGTTAATAAACAAAAAAATCCACAGGTTCATCCGATTTAAAAGAAAATTTGAGATTTTCAAAATTGCCATTTATTTGTCAAAATTATTGAATCTTTCCAAAATTGTTACTAATATTACAACTAAGAAATGTTGCAAGTTTCATGAAATTCCGTTCATAAATAAAGAATTGAAAAAATCCGCTGGATCGTCAAATTTAAATGAAACTTTGAGATTTCCAAAATTGCCTTTTATTTGCCAAAATTGTTGAAACTTTGCAATATTATTACTAATAATATAACTAAGAAATATTGCAAGTTTCATAAAATTCCGTTAATAAACAAAAAAGTCCACAGGTTCATCAGATTTAAAAGAAAATTTGAGATTTTCAAAATTGCCATTTATTTGCCAAAATTATTAAGGCTTTGCAAAATTGTTACTAATGATACAACTAAGAAATGTTGCAAATTTTATGAAATTATGTTCATAAATAAAGAAATGGAAAAATCCGCTGGATGGTTAAATTTAAATGAGACTTTGAGATTTCCAAAATTGCCATTTATTTGCCAAAATTGTTGAAACTTTGCAAAATTATTACTAATAATATAACTAAGAAATGTTGCAAGTTTCATGAAATTCTGTTAATAAATTAAGAAATCCGCTGGTCCAACAAATTTAAAAGAAAATTTGAGATTTTTAAAATAGCCATTTATTTGCCAAAACTGTTAAAATTTTGCAAAATTGTTACTAATAATACAACTAAAAAATTTTGCAAATTTCATAAAATTCGGTTAATAAATAAAGAAATCTGCCGGTCCATCAACAGACAAGGTCAAATCTTTACAAGTTGTGTACAAAATTTGTATATATTGCAAATATATTTTTGCGAGATGAAACGCGAAATAATAGGAACGCAACGCACTCAAAAATTTAATAACTAGAGTAAGACAGTGTGATGGATTGTCGCTACTCCTCTTCAACCTGGTACTAGATAAGATGATCTAAATATGGGAGAAAGAAGTACCTGGAGTATATGGGAACAAAAGACGAACGAATCAACATAAATTTCCTCGCATTTGCTGACGAACTTTTAATAATAATCCGGACTACAGAAGAAGCCAAAGACGCAATCGAGGAACTTCATGAAATCGCCATCAGGTCCGACCTTCAAATCTCTTACGAGAAAACGCAATACATAGACTCCAAAAGCTCAAATATGACACATCTGGCAACCAAATATGGCAACGTCATACAAGTTCCTAGATAAAATAATTAGAAACACTGGTAAGGAAAGAATGGCTAACAAAACACGTGCAGAAAAGTGACACAAAGTGACACAAATAATATTACTAAGAATTGTTGCGAGTTTTATTAAATTTCAATCATAAATAAAAAAATAAAAAAATCCGCTGGATCGTCAAATTTAAATGAAACTTTTAGATTTCCAAAATTGCCATTTATTTGTCAAAATTGTTGAAACATTGTAAAATTGTTACTAATAATATAACTAAGAAATGTTGCAAGTTTCATAAAATTCTGTTAAAAAATAAAAAAATCCACAGGTCCAACATATTTAAAAGAGAATTTGAGATTTTCAAAATTTCCATTTATTTGCCAAAATTATTGAAGCTTTCCAAAATTGTTACTAATGATACAACTAAGAAATGTTGCAAGTTTCATGAAATTCTGTTCATAAATAAAGAATTGAAAAAATCCGCTGGATCGTCATATTTTAATGAAATTTTGAGATTTCTAAAATTGCCACTTATTTGTAAAAAAATTTTGAAACTCTGCAAAATTAATACTATTAATACAACTAAGAAATTTTGCAAATTTCATAAAATTCCGTTAAAAAATAAAGAAATCGGCTGGTCCACCAGATTTAAAAGAAAATTTGAGATTTTTAAAATTGTCATTTATTCGCCAAAATTATTGAAACTTTGTGAAATTGTTACAAATAATATAACTAAGAATTGTTGCAAGTTTTATTAAATTTCATTCAAAAATAAAGAAATGAAAAAATCCACTGGATAGTCAAATTTAAATAAAACTTTGAGATTTCCAAAATTGCCATTTATGTGCCAAAATTGTTGAAACTTTGCAAAATTATTACTAATAATATAACTAAGAAATGTTGCAAGTTTCATAAAATTCCGTTAATAAATAAAAAAATCCACAGGTCCATCAGATTTAAAAGAAATTTTGAGATTTTTAAAATTGCCATTTATTTGCCAAAATTATTGAAGCTTTCCAAAATTGTTACTAATGATACAACTAAGAAATGTTGCAAGTTTCATGAAATTCTGTTCATAAATAAAGAATTGAAAAAATCCGCTGAGTCGTCATATTTAAATGAAATTTTGAGATTTCTAAAATTGCCACTTAATTGTCAAAAATTGTTTGAACTTTGCAAAATTAATACTATTAATACAACTAAGAAATGTTGCAAATTTCATAAAATTCCGTTAAAAAATAAAGAAATCGGCTGGTCCACCAGACTTAAAAGAAAATTTTAGATTTTTAAAAGTGTGTTTTATTCGCCAAAATTGTTGAAACTTTACAAAGTTGTTACAAATAATATTACTAAAAATTGTTGCAAGTTTTATTAAATTTCATTCATAAATAAAGAAATGAAAAAATCCGCTGGATCGTCAAATTTAAATGAAACTTTGAAATTTTCATAATTGCCATTTATTTGCCAAAATTGTTGAAACTTTGCAAAATTATTACTAATAATATAACTAAGAAATGTTGCAAGTTTCATCAAATTCTGTTAATAAATTAAGAAATCCGCTGATCCAACAGATTTAAAAGAAAATTAGATTTTTAAAATTGCCATTTATTTGCCAAAACTGTTAAAATTTCTTAAAAATGCAGAGGGAGACATCTAAAACAATCAGACGCATTTAACAGACATACCATTTCAAAAAATTAGAGGAAATCGACAATGAGTTTAAAAGAAAAAACACGCGAAACTTCTACAGAACATTTAGGGAAGAACTGATGAACTACAAGGCACCGAGCCTCTGCTTCCGTCGGCCTGATGGAACCCTTGAAACCAACACAAAAGCGAACTGTGAAATTCTCAAACAGTACTTCGATAAGCTACACAACTATGAATCTCCAATGCTACATAGCCGCCCCAAACCAGGACTCTCTTCCACCTACACATGAGGAAATACTAAACATCATTTTTTACCTAAAAAACAACCAAGCACGGCTTAATTGCTGAAATGCTCATGATAGGAGGTGAACTCTAGGTGAACTATCATTGCAAGTACATGGATGAGCGGCATCATACCAGCGGACTGGAACAATGCTATGATCCACCCACTACACAAAAAAGGCGACATGACTGATTGATTCACTCGGTAATTGATGACAATTACCGAGGCATTTCCCTTCTATCAAACGCCTACAAAGTTCTCTCACGTGCCCTCACCAAACTGGAAGAACAGTCAGAACATCTGATCGGTGAATATCAGACAGGTTTCCGACCGCACCGATCATGCGCGGAACAAATCTGGAACCTGAAGATGATACTGCAACATCGCCAGCCGAACCGCACAGTTGTCATTTTCGTAGACTTCAAGAAAGCCTATGACTCGATTGACCGCATAACTCTGTTTAATATACTTCATGAATACGGTTTAGATAGTAAAACAACCATGTTACCAACAAAAAAATTGAGATTTTTTAAATTGTCATTTACTTGCCAAAATTGTTGAAACTTTGCAAAATTGTTCTTAATAATATAACTAAGAATTGTAGCAAGTTTCATGAAATTCTGTTGAAATGAAAAAAATCCGCTTGAAAAATAAAGAAATCGGCTGGTTCAACAGATTTAAAAGAAAATTTGTTACAAACAATATAACGAATTGTTGCGAGTTTTATTAAATTTCAATCATAAATAAAGAAATTAAAAAATCCGCTGGATCGTCAAATTTAAATGAAACTTTTAGATTTCCAAAATTGCCATTTATTTGTTAAAATTGTTGAAACATTGTAAAACTATGACTAATAATATAACTAAGAAATGTTGCAAGTTTCATAAAATTCTGTTAATAAATAAAAAAATCCACAGGTCCAACATATTTAAAAGAGAATTTGAGATTTTCAAAATTGCCATTTATTTGCCAAAATTATTGAAGCTTTGCAAAATTGTTACTAATGATACAACTAAGAAATTTTGCAAGTTTCATAAAATTCTGTTCATAAATAAAGAAATGAAAAATCCGCTGGATCGTCATATTTAAATGAAAAACTATGAGATTTCTAAAATTGCCACTTATTTGTCAAAAATTGTTGAAACTTTGCAAAATTAATAGTATTAATACAACTAAGAAATGTTGCCAATTTCATAAAATTCCGTTAAAAAATAAAGAAATCGGCTGGTCCACCAGATTTAAAAGAAAATTTGAAATTTTTTAAATTGTCATTTATTCGCCAAAACTATTGAAACTTTGTGAAATTGTTACAAATAATATAACTAAGAATTGTTGCAAGTTTTATTAAATTTTATTCATAAATAAAGAAATGTCAAATTTAAATGAAACTTTGATATTTCCAAAATTGACATATATTTGCCAAAATTGTTGAAACTTTGCAAAATTATTACTTATATTATATAACTTATTTATATAAATTAATATATAACTTATATTATTAAAATCCACAGGTCCATCAGATTTAAAAGAAATTTTGAGATTTTCAAAATTGCCATTTATTTGCCAAAGCTATTGAAGCTTTGCAAAATTGTTACTAATAATACAACTAATAAATGTTGCAAATTTCATAAAATTCCTTTAATAAATAAAAAATCTACAGGTCCATCAGATTTAAAAGAAATTTTGAGATTTTCAAAATTGCTATTTATTTGCCAAAATTATTGAAACTTTGCAAAATTGTTACAAATAATATAGCTAAGGATTGTTGCAAGTTATATTAAATTTCATTCATAAATAAAGAAATGAAAAAATCCGTTGGATCGTCAAATTTAAATAAAACTTTGAGATTTCAAAAATTGCCACTTATTTGTCAAAATAGTTGAAAGTTTGCAAAATCATTACTAATAATACAACTAAGATGTGTTGTAAGTTTCATGAAATGCCATTAATAACTAAAGAATTCCGCTGGTCCACCAGATATAAAAGAAAATTTGGGATTTTTAAAATTGCCATTTATTTGCTAAAATTGTCGAAACTTTGCAAAATTCTTACGAATAATACAACTAAGAAATGTTGCAAGTTTCATCAACTTCTGTTAATAAATTAAAAAATCCGCTAATCCAACAGATTTCAAAGAAAATTTGAGATTTTTAAAATTGCCACTTATTTGCCCAAATTGTTAAAATTTTGCAAAATTGTTAATAATAATACAATTAAAAAATGTTGCAAATTTCATAAAATTCGGTTAATAAATAAAGAAATCTGCTGGTCCATCAACAGACAAGATCAAATCTTTACAAGTTGTGTACTAAATTTGTATATATTGCAAATATATTTTTGCAATATTTGCGAGATGAAACGCGAAATAATAGGAACGCAAAGCACTCAGAAATTTAATAACTGGAATAAGACAGTGTAATGGATTGTCCCTACTCCTCTTCAACCTGGTACTAGATAAGATAATCAAAATATGGGAGAAAGAAGTACCTGGAGTATATATGGGAACAAAGGACAAACGAATCAACATAAAGTTCCTCGCCTTTGCTGACGAACTTGCAATAATAATCCGGACTACAGAAGAAGCCAAACACGCAATCGAGGAACTTCATGAAATCGCCATCAGGTCCGACCTTCAAATCTCTTACGAGAAAACATAAACTATAAGAGCTCAAATATGACACATCTTGCAACCAAATAGGGCAACGTCATACAAGTTAAGCACCTCAAGTACCTAGGTGAAATAATTGGAAACACTGGTAAGGAAAAAATGGCTAACAAAACATGTGCAGAAAAGTTACGCAAAGCCTATGCAATCACCTGGAATATGTACAACAAGAAATTTCATTCAAGAGAAAACAGATAAACACATTCTTCCAGAGCAAAACTCCGTTACTACCATACAGTCATTCTTCCAGAAGCACTCTATGCAATTATGACCTCATCACTAACCATCTACATCAATGATATTAAGAAAGTAGAACGTCAGATACTGAGAAAAATATTATGACCCAAGGGTACAAGATGGTATCTGGATGAGTAAAGGCTCACAAGAACTGTACGTGGTCTGTTAGAAAAGTATCCAACCTTATTTTTTATTTTGAAAACCTGATGGATTTGAATCAAGCGCGCTTGCATGAGCCAACCTTGAACTTTCGTGAGCATGCGTGAATTTTTTCCCGCCTATCGATAGCGTCAGTTGCTGTCGAGCAGTGTTCGAGTGACGTAGTGTGTAGTGCTCTCGTCGGGTTTTCAATGCAAGTAAAATGACGGAATGACTGGAGCAGCGCTACTGCATCAAATTTTGCCAGAAACTGGGCGACAACCAGGTGGAAACCATTCGGAAGGTTCAGACGGATTTCGGTGACGATGCTATGGGCATCACACAGATTAAGGAGTGGTACAACCGGTTTAAAGACGGTCAAACATCGGTGGAAAGCGAGCCACGCTCTGCTCGGCCATCAACATGCCGAAATGACCATGTCATTGCCAAAGTAAACGCTGTGTTGATGCGGGACCGTCGTGTGACTATCCGAGAAATTGGGACTGGAGTTGTGGTCATCAGGAAATTGGCGACTCGATCACGACAATGCTCCAGCACATTCATCGCACTTGGTTCACAATTTTTTGGCGAAAAACCAGACAGGCTCTGGTTCGACAGGCTCCTTACTCTCCTGATATGCCCCCCTGCGACTTCTGGCTATTCCCCAAAGTCAAGAGGCCATTGAAAGGAACGCGACTTCAGACAAGAGAGGACATTATGGCTGCAACGACAGCCGAGCTAAAGTCGATTCCGAAAGAGGCTTTTTGGAATGCTTCCAACAATGGCGGCACCGCTGTGAGAAGTGTGTGGAGTCCCAAGGAGACTACTTTGAGGGTCATTATGTTTCCAACGCTCCAGGTATGCCAGTTTTTTTTTAACCGGCTAAAGGTCGGATACTTTTCTAACAGACAGAACAGATCTCCCTGACAGAACGATTCTCCTCAGTTGCACGGAAAAAACGTCTGAAATTCTACGGTCATATAATACAAATGGATGACTCTCGATTCACCAAGAAAAACTTCCACATCATCAATGGTACCCGAGAGTCCAAAGTACGCTGGCTGGTAGACACCCAAAATGACCTCTCAGTAATTGATATACACCCATTGGTAACTACACGAACTAAATACAGGCCGAGAATAAATTTACATAACTTCACATCAAAGAATCCAACAGTTAAGAGTTTGAAACTAAAAACGCATGGACGCAAGAAAGAAGACAGGCCCAGAGCGAAAGGATGAGGAAGTTTTGGGAAAATAAAAAGAACAAGATGACCAGTGCTAAGTAATGGTTCTACGCGCTCCTTGGCGCTCGAAGGCGAAACTAATGTACATATTAATAATACACTTAATGAATGATTTTACAAAATATGTACCTACTTGAAGAAAGAAAATATGTTAAGCTTGATTTATAAAACATCGAAGAACGCTTACAATATTCATGAAAAAGATATGTTTATAAGTTGTGTTTTATCAGGTTGTAGCTGTCAAATATAATTCATAAAATGTTACAACTGTAATCTCTAGAAGAGAAGTAACAACTTTAATCTCTAGAAGAGAACTCGGCCAGTAAATTGCGATTTCTTTACTTGCATTTTTAAATTGGGATTAGATATTTCAGTTTATTTCCATTTTTTATATTTATTGAGGAAAGTTCTGGAAAGAAAATAAATTTATTATGAAGGATTCTGTAGGTCATTTAATATGTATCATTTAATCAAATTGGGTTTTGAAGGTTCAAATTTATCGATTTAGTGCACAAATCACCTTCAATAATTTTATTGCAGTAGATATAAACTTAACTAGGATTTTAATAATGTACATAATAAATGATTTAAAAAAATGATTTGATGAGGCAAAAACCAAGCTCTATTTATAAAACATTAGGGAACATTTAAACGGTTCATGAAATAGATACGTCTGTAAGTTGTGTTTTGTCAGGTTGTGGCAGTCTGGTCAAACATTAGTGTTAAGTATATATCAGCAGTTAAACTACGTATAGAGCTAAATGCGTTTTTAAGTGGCTGTAGTTGGCTTTGTCATTAGTGCAAGTGGTAGGACCGTTTGATCGTCACTTTTCAAGTAACGTACGATCCTCAACTAAAGTCCTTAGGGTAAGCAGGATGTAACTAGGATCCAATTAATGATCAAACAAGAAATTATTTGAAAGAATATAAAATAAGATAAAATAAGGCGGTCGCAACCATCCTATGTAATAAGACATTTTAATAAATTAAAAATCATAATTAAAAATTGAGGAAACCTCACTAGTTGTAGAATCATTTAAACAAAAATAATAAATACGAAATGTAGCCTGAATATATTAATATTCAACCTGATCGCTACTCTACAATATTAATAATAAAAGGACTTTGAGGACTGGACAGGGCTTTGATATATGTCATATTGAAACAACTACTTCCCTGGCTAATACCACGCAGGATATTGAATTATACAATAGACTAGTACTACTAGTTAAATAACATTCTTTCTACGTACATTAATTAAATAGCCATCAGCAGACGCGCTTTGAGATTTATCTCTCATGTATCAGTCATGTGATTAAAAAAAAACATTTTTTTACTTAGAATTTAGTCTCTATTGACTGCATGGTAGCAACCAATTTCATTTTAGTGTCTAGGTCTTGTTCTTGTTCTGGCTTTGACTTCCTGCCAGTATCTTCTGAGCCCACCAAGAAGTGCCGGTTTATGCTCTTCGGACAAAGGTCTTTTGCGTCTTTTGGACGTTGATGCTATTTTAAAACCTTAGTAGTTGTTCACCAGTCTTTAAATTTGTTCCTATCATGAACGTTTCTCTCTGAGATACCAATCTCCCCAAGATCATATTCACACTCTTCGAGCCATCTCGGCCTTGTTTTCTTACATTGGACAACTCCATATTCTTTTTGTTAGTCGTTGACCGTCCATACTCATGAGATGACCGTAAAATAAGAATGGCATCTTTTGAATGGACGCTGTAATAGATTCTGTCTTGCTGTACAAGTCCTCATTTGCTCCCATTCGCCATTGTTCATCAACGCATCTGTAATTTCATATTTTCCTGAATATCCTACGTTCTCGTTTTTTCAGCCGCTCAGGTTGACCTTGCCTATTCATGGTCAAAGTTTCGGACGCATATAAGCACTCAGCCTTTAAAACTCTATTATAATGTCTGGACTTGGCTCCTATTCTCATAGACTTCTTGTTATAGGTATTTTTTGTCAGTTGATATGCCTAGTCTAACTTCCTTATCCTGACATTAATTGCTTCTTTTCTAATCCATTCTCCTGGATGACTTCACCGAGATACCTGAAATTCTTGACTTGTCCAATTTTTCCCGGATTGGTGATCACCCATTTAGGTCCATCTTCAGGTGGCTCTTCGGACCAAGTCTGAAATGTTCGTCATATATTTTGTCTTTTTAATAGAAATCTGGAGTCCAACCTTTTCAGCCATTTCTGACAGTCTATTCGCAAAAGCCAGGCAGTCAATGTACACCCCTTTGTTCTTAGGAACAAGTCTGAATCGCTCTCCATTTGTAACTTCTTGGGCTAACAGCTTTCTCCGCTCTCGAATGATCTTTTCCAAAACACAGTTGAAAAGTATTGGGAACAATCCATCTCCTTGTTTTACGCCCGTTTTGTTTGTAAAGAGTTCTGAGATCTCACCCATAAATATTATTTTTGACATTGTTGTTTGTGAGAGTTTATTTGATCAGCTGTTTTGATGACTCATCCATCCCAAACTCTTCCAAAATATTCATTAATGACTCTCGATCGATTGAGTCATATGCCTTGTGAAAATCAACAAACACGACAACGTAGTTATTTCCTCCAGTTTGTTTATACCTGATGATGTTCCTTAGGCTAAAGATCTGTTCTGGGCAAGAACGGCCCTATCGGAAACCAGCTTGATATTCCTCAATCAGTTGGTCAAGATGACCTTCAATTCTCTTCTATACTGCTTTGGAGAAAATAATATATGGAACAGATGCTAATGAGATGCCCCTATAGTTATTGACATTCTTTTTATCCCCTTGTTTGTGTAGAGGATGGATTAAAGCTGACTACCATTCAGTTGGTATCATCCCAGTTCTCCAGATTTCCTCTAACAGCTGGACTAGTACACCTAGAGCAGTGGTTCCTTACCCTTTTTAGGCCGCGACCCAATTTTCAGGAATATGTTTATACCTTCACGACCCATAGAAACTAAATTCTAGTCAACCTTTTTCTAGACTATATTTAAAAAAATCTTCAACGGTGCAAATCCTCGTGGGTGTACTGCCAAATGTGGCCAATTTAAAAATTGGCAAAAATGAGATAATCTGCCCAAGTCTAGTCTAATCTGCGTCTGCTGACTTTATAGAAAAAATAGTCCATGATACGTAGTCCATAATATACGTAGCTAATCATAACCTTCTAACATGGGTCAAAAAATGATCAAGTCTTTTAGATCAAAATCTCAACAGCTAAAAGTGTCCATGTCTAGTTACTTATTTATGCGAATTCTTAAAAGATGATTTCTTTCTCTAAAGATGAATTGTGAAGTTGCGTAGTGCTTATACTTATTTTTTCTAATAAAATTAGGGAAAACATCTTTTCTGGTTTACCACCAGTTCGGCCCAAGAAACATGTTTCGCGGCCCAATTTTGGGTCGCGGCCCAATTTTAGGTCGCGACCCATAGGTTAAGAATCACTGATCTAGAGTATCATTATTTACCACCTTCAGTAGTTCCGCCACTATTGAATCCTCTCCAGCTACTTTATTATTCCTAAGCTTGTTGATAATCTCTTTGATCTCGTCTTTACAAGGTGGAGAGTTTGGTAATTTGCAGATCGGGGCGCATGCAGGAAATCTTTCTTTTAGTTCATCACAATTAAGTAGGTTTTCAAAATAACGAGACATGATCGTGCAGTTTTCTTGGTTGGTCAATCCCCGTTTTCCATTTTCGTCTTTAAAAAAACAAAGACGCGGGGCTTGCTGTCCATTCAATTTAGACTTGAACGTCTGATAGAAGTCTCTGACATTGTTTTTCCGAAAATCCTGATCTATCTGTTCTAATAGCTGTTTCTCATACATTCGCTTAGTCCTACGTAAAGGTCAGGCTCCTTCACGGAATACATCAAAGTCTTCAGGTTTCCTGGTCGAGTTACACTTTTTTCAGGGATTTGTTCCTTGGACCACCACCTCATCACAAACCTCATTCCACTATCTATGCTTTCCCCTTTTAGCTGTCAGGATTGCAGTATTAGCTGGTTGTTGGATCTTGGAGGCGATGTTCGTCCAATGACAACATTCAAATGTCAGTTGCTGGTGGTATTGTTCTAATATGTTATGATTGATTTTAAGCTTTGCAACATCAAATCTATGAATTTTATTTCTGGTTTTCACGGCCTTGTAGAGAGGGATGAAATTCATTTTGATTTTGGTAAGGTGAATGTTCCGATTAGCTCTGGGCACCCCGATGTACTTTAACATTCATTATTTCCTTAATCGTTCTGCTAGATATCGCTGCATGATCAATATGTTTCTCTCCATATACATTGCCTGGTAATCGCCAAGTCTTCTGTTTACTTGGCTTGTGTTTGCAAAATGTTGACATTATCTGAAGATTAGAGAATAGACACAGATTAAGGAGTCTTATACCATTTCTATTAGTCATCTTGTGAACTGGATACTTTCCAATTGTTAATCTGAATTGCGGTTCTATTCCCAGCTGGGCATTAAAGTCACCTAGTAGGAATTTTATGTTCTTGGATGGTATTTTATCCAAATGTTCTTCACGAAGGCCCCAAAACTGTTCAAATTTCTCAGGATTACGTTCGTTATGTTCATTGATTGGTGTAACGAGTATCCTTTGTTACCACAGCTGAAATGTACGAAGCGCTGCAAATGCCCAACCGAAAACAGCTCATATATCACTTACGATTCACTCTTATAAAACATACTAAGTACCTACATTCATTTTAATTGCACAGCAAGGATTTAACGTAACACTGAGTTGAGAGTATCTTTTGTTACCACAGCTGAGAGTTAGGATAGAAAGACACTCCAGAAGGGCTGAAGAACTCCACGATTGAATAGACAACCTTTTTACGAACAACAAAAACTGTGCCAAGTATATGCATGTTCTTACCTATTTTGACTGCCCTTTTGCCTTTATAAACCCTTTAAGCGTCAATGTCCATGATGTCTTCATCTAGGTATCTGGTTTCTCGAATGACCAATATGGTTATATCATATTTGTCCATCACCATCGTCAAATCTTTATGTTTCACAATTTTCCCAATTTAGAGAATTGACGTTCAAAGTTCCAAAATAATAGTTCTGTTTTGACTTGAATTTAGTATGCATAGTTGTGTCCCCAAATCATCTAGGTTCAGGCTCCTCAGAATCCATGGGCCTAATTGCACTCTGATGACTGGTAGATTCCCTCAAAGAGGTACTATCTGGGGCAGTGTCGTTTTTATGACGACAATCCATGATGCTTGGTTGTTCAAACTAGTGTAGGTTGGACAAATCCTTCTCGGTAATAGAACCGAGGTTGTAAGTCCCGGAGCTGGATAAAAGGCCGCTCCTCTGGAGTCTGACGCCTTTCGCAGCCAGAATTAAAGGTGAACGAAAAAGCGCCTGTATAACATATATGAATAATTTGGTTAACTGTTTGCAGTATTTCATAACCTCGAAAATACACTATGAGGTCGAAGTCACGTTTTATTGGTTGTTACATCTGTCGCTTTGCCTACCGTTTCGTGATGAGGCTTTGCATTTAACGTGATGTCCAATTTCAGACGTTTTCCTGACTGACTCGACGTATTTAATCTTTGATTACAACGGATACAATTTTGTCGACTCGCACGCCGTGAACTTGCATTTTTAGACTAACGTGAAAAAACTAGCGCCACTGAATGTGGTGGCGCAGTATTAACAACCAAAAAAAGATATAAACTATAATGATTCAATTGTAGGCAATTTCGCGCGTTGCCAACCTAACACGTTTTTAGACTATGCGAATTGATTTACTTTAACAGAATGCGACATTTTTCAGCGGATGAGATGCAGAGGTGGCATATGCAGACTTCCTCTGCTTGATGATATTTTCGGTTGACGCATAGGTGGTGAAAGCTGTGCCAAGTGGTGCGAGTTAATATGTGTTAATAGATGTTTTTGATTTGCACCCTTCCATCCGTATGCTTGGAACGCAGGGCCATCGGTAAATCTCTCAACCGTGAACACCACATTTTGTTTTCAATTTCTTTCCTGTATGCGTCCTTAGTTGAGAGTGGTACCACCTTCTAAACCTTCTTTAATATCTTCCTCCATTGTCGCAGAACCTGATCGGTGGAATGTGAAGGCATTTAAAGAATTTTTAGGAAGGCCCATTGCATGTTTAAGGTATCTTTACTTTATTTTTATCTAGCTCTAGCAGGTGGTTGGATGTTACAAATTGGCTCATAGTTTTGAAGCAATAGGTACCGCCGGCCAGAGTTTCATGTCAAATCATTGTACTGCTGCAGCTAGACTTAGGACTCGTATATTCTTGAGGGATATAATGGTTTTAGCTGCTTTCTTTCTTTTCTCTTTAATGTGTTTGGAGAAAGAAAGCTTCGTCTGGAGGGTAACATAACTATTGACGAATTCCAGTTGGTGCACTCCTCTATTAATTTTGTCGCACTTTCGGGTTTTCTAAATGTCATTGCTTTACTTATCTCATAGTTTATAGCCAATTTGTTTAGAGGGTACCATGTGTTTAGATGGTTCAAGCTTGCCTGCGTTGCTCTCAGGTTCTTGGAATATATGACTAGGTCGTCGGTGAACATTAGCACCATGTGTTTAGATGGTTTAAGCTTGTCTGGGTTGCTCTCAGGTCCTTGGAGTATATGACCAGGTCGTCGGTGTACATTAGCAGAAAACCCCAAGTACTATGATGTTGGTTGGTAGATTATGGAGGTAGATCAGAAACAGGGTGCGGCTCAGTGTGTTGCCCTGGAGCACACCCTGGTTTTGAGGAAGCTGTGTTGATAATTCAAAGTGAGATAATTCAAATGTTTAAACAGGTAGAAATCAGCTAATATACAGGTTCTATCAGCTAATAAACTGGTTTAAACAAGTAGTAATCAGGCATAATCAGCTAATAAACAGGTATTGGTGGTTTGCACATGCCATATAACCAGACACGTGACCGGAAGAAATGTGAATTCAGACCCCCATGTAAATTTTGAGCTAGAACTGTCCTAGCTTATCTACTGTCGACAAATAGAGCATAGAGGAGCGTCAGGGCATTTTGTATTTCGGAGGTTGTAGATGTAGATTGTAAATTTCGGTGGTAACTTGTACTGCGACCTTCATAGATCTGTTGTACCACACAATCGTCCTCTAATCGCTGGTATACTTACCCATTTAGAGCGCCTCCTCTAGTCCTGATTCGCTTAGGAATATCTGGATATGGGTAGGATTCACGGACAGCAACTCCTCTGCCTTCAAGCAGTGGGCCTCAAGGTACATCTGTCTCTTGCGGAACAGTGCTCCACAGTCTTTGAGCAGATGTATGGGAGCCTCCTCTGCGGAGTCGCAGAAACTGCATCCGTCATCGTCCTCTAGGCCTATTTCGGAGATTAGTTGGCCAATTCCATCCTTGGAATCAGAACTCTTCTGGAGCTAGTACTTGTTCTAAGTGATCACTGAGGTGGTTGTTGATTATTGGAATCAAAACTGATCTGGGGGTAGTACCTGTTCTTAGTGATCACTGAGGCGTTTGTTGATGATTATAGTCAGCAGTTTGAATTGGGTTGCCAAAAGTGCAAAGCCTCGGTAAGAGTATGGATCTTGGAGGCTGCCCTTGCTTCTATATAGTAGAGTTATTTTTGGGGATTTCAAGGACATGGGTGTTTCGCTGCTTTCTAGTAGTCTATTAAGAATCTCTGCCCACCAAGCTGAGAAGAGTGGGAAGGAAGCGATAATCTATTCATTTGATATCTGATCAAGCCCTGCTGCTTTGTTTTGAGTGCTAGTCATGCAATTTAGTACCTCTTCCTTTGTTATTTTCAGATTGTCCCAACGGATGTCTTCGGTTTCAATGGAAATATTTGGAAGTGTGGTTTCGTGTTGACCAAGCAGTTTCCTGAAGTAGGCTACCCAGTTATTAGATGCCATATAGTCTGATCTAGATCTTGGTTTCGTAAGGATTATCCACGTAACCACGTAAACCACGTTTAGATATAATATTTTTATTCAAAGATGCAATAGAAAAATAAATTGATTGTTAAAACATATTATATGGTATGTTCAGTATATTTACATTTGAACTAATATATTTTTCCAATAAAAAAATAACATATAAGACACCCACAATATCCCAAAAAGACATAAAAATTATACATTAAATATAAATGTAAATAATATATAAAGTAATTTACTATTTACACTTTTAACGTAAGTATAAAATTAATTTGTTAATACTTTAAGTAGCTTAATATATTAATTAATAAAAAATACAAAATCAATAAATCTATATATCATAAATTAGTAGAAATAATAAGAATGGATTAAAAATATTAAAAATATAAAGATATGTACTTGACAATAACAAATAATAGGTTTATGACTTATTACCCCAAATTTATAAGCCTGTAAGAGCTTTATTTAAATTACTACACCATTCTATTCTAAGCTTTAGCGTGCAATTTATAAATTCCATAAATTGAAGTTCATCAAAGAAAATATGGAATTTTGTAAAATATTGACTTCGAGTAAAGTAAAGATTCATAAGGGAAATAGTGTAAGGTAATATAATGTGACATACGTGGAAATATTTTTTAAGTAATTGTTATTATAAAGGCAAAAGGTCAGTGCGTTTAACTCCACGGAATTTAAGTGTTAGTAGAAAGATTTACCGGTTGCTGACGGGTCAAGAAAGTTATGTTTCAATTTTTCTTATTAAACGATATAATTCTGTATTTGGTCTTTATGCGACTAATTCCAACTTCTTTACGATTGAAAAATGTATGTTTATAATAAACAGCAAATGTTTTCAAGATTCAAAACAAAACATTATTTTATTATTGTTGCTAGATTAAATTTATACTTAGGTTTATTACTCGATGCAAACTATACTTTTCTGTGACACTAGCCAGCGATTCTGACTCACATCTAGTTTTAAGATCAGACGGTCCCAATTTTGCTACTCATTTTATTGTTAGCACTATTACTTTGGCTACTAAGAAATGAAATACTTTAAGTGTTTTCTTCTAAAGTTATACTTTTATAATACAGCCGAAGTACCTTTATCTATGCTCATTAGGATATATAAACTTCGTTTTCAAGTTGTAAAATTAGTTATACTAATGATTGTTAACGAAATGTACACCTACATATACATGTATATCAAAATCAAAATCAAATTTATTCATTCTACGATGTACAAAGGAAAATTACATATTGAATTTGTAATTAAAAAAATCATTAAGGCTGTAGTAGCACTTCTCTATTAACATTATTTTAAGTTTTTTTTCTAAAAGATTTTTGGTAGGTTTCTTGGGTCAGCATATTTGGAAGCTTGTTATAGATTTGGATTCCAATCTTGTTCGGTGCTTTGCTGCAAATTGTTAAATTTGATATTGGAGTTCGTAGTAGCTTTTGGCCTCTTGTGAAGTGATAGTGTTGGTCTATGTTTCTTATAATTGAGACCTTATTCCTGTGAATATGGCATGCAGTTTCCCATATGTATATGGATGGTACCGTAAGGAGGTTTAGCTTCTTATAATAGGGCATACAGGATGTTGTTCTACCTACACCTATGATTGCCCGGATGATTCTCTTTTGGGCTTTGAAGACCCTTTGGGTTTGTGGAGAGGGTCCCCATACTATAATCCCGTACGAGATAACAGATTGTACCTCCGCGTGGCATATATTTAGCAGCACATTTTGTTCTACTAAACAGCGTATATTTCTTATGAGGTAGGCTTTATAATTTATTTTCTTGGTTATTCGATCAATGTGGATATTCCAGGTTAGATTTTCTTCTAAATTTACTCCAAGAAATTGAACTGTGTCGGTCCTTTGAACGGTTGCGTTGCCTATTTTTAGTGTTAAATCGTCTTCTCGCAAACTACGGGTTGTTTGAAATACAATATACTTTGTTTTTCCAATATTTAAGTATAAGTTGTTGGCAGAGAACCATTGATTGAGGTCGGTTAGAAGCTCATTTGCCTCTGATTCAGCTTTTTGTTTAGACGGCTCCTATACTATAAAACTGGAATCGTCTGCGTAGAGAATGCATTCTCTGCCCTTTAAATATTGTATCAGGTCTGCAGTATATAGAGAAAACAATAAAGGCGCCAAAACACTTCCCTGTGGTACCCCGATATCTGTTGTTAATTTCGTAGAAGTACTATTATTGTTTGATTGGCAGATTTGAATATATTGCTTTCTTTGGTGTAAAAATGATTCGAACCATCTACCAATTTTGCCTCGAATTCCAGTCGAAAACCATTTTTTGGTCGAAAACCATCTACCAATTTTTCCGCATCTATATAGTTTTTCTATAAGTTTTTCATGCGACACACAATCAAAAGCTTTGGAGATGTCACAGAAGATTCCCATAGGATGTTTCCCTTTATCTATCTCCTCTAATATTCTTTCATAAAAAGCGCTGATTGCTGTTGTAGTTGATCTTTCAGCTCTGAAGCCATGTTGTTGGGTAGGAATTAAATGGTATTTATCGATAAAACATTTTAATCTTTTCTCAATACAATATTCCATTATTTTTGATACCACCGATAGAAGTGATATTCAGTAAGTGATATTCAATAAGTCTGTAATTCATAATGTCTGTCTTATCTCCCTTCTTATATACGGGCATTATTTTTGAGGTTTTTAGTAGCTCAGGAAATTCTTCAGTTTCTATCGAGTTATTAATAATGTCTGTGATTGGGGCTGCAATTTCGTTCTTGAATTCCTTAAATAATTTATACGGCAGTAAGTCCGGGCCGCTGCTGGATTTGTTCTTCAGTTTAGCGATGATGTTCAACACTTCTTCTGTTGTGAATGTACATTGAGTTTATATTATATGGTACGTGTGTATTTGTGATTTCGGTTCGGTTGATGTTATTTGCTACATCTGCTGCTGAATTCTTGAAATGGCTATTGAATAAGGTAGCTATTTCATGCGGATCTTTAGTCAGTTCGTTATTCACTTTTAATTATATTTCATTTCCACAACGTTTTTTGTTTATTTTCGGCTTGTTCTATAATTTTGCTAAAAAAATGGTTTTGCTTTTTGGTGTTTGTTATAAATTTGATGTGTTTATGTTTTTATTTTTTGTACTTTAGGCGAAGTATACGGTACTTTTTTTGAAGAATATACAAATCCTTTAATCTTTCTGCAGATAATTTTGTTTGTGTGTTTATCCACGTTTTATGTAGTTGTTGTTTACTTTTTACAAGTGGGAAGCAAACAGAGAAGTGATACGGCATGATGTTTATGAATGTGATGGTTTTTTCATTGCAATTGTTTTTATTGAAGACATCTTCAAATTTTTATTTTTTTTAAAGCATCCGAAAAACGTGCTTTATTTTCTACAGTGAATTTCCTCTTGAATATACACTTTTGTTTGATGGGTTTAGCTACATCAGAGCTCAAAGTGATGAAGCTCTTTAAATCAAAAATCATCTCACGTAAAGCAAAACTGCGAATATATAAAACCCTGATCAGACCCGTGCTAACTTATGGAGCTGAATCCTGGAGTATGTCGGAAGCAGACAAAATCTCTCTTCGTATTTTTGAAAGACGGATTTTACGGAAGATCTTTGGACCAGTGAGAGAGGAAGAAGGATACAGAATTCGCATGAACTACGAACATCAAGAACTAATAGAAGGTGAAGACATAGTAAGATTCATTAAGGCACAGAGACTTCGATGGGCGGGCCACATGATGCCGAGTGCAAGAGCACCCAGATCCATCCATAAAGTGCAACCTAACACCTCAAGAAGCAGAGGTAGACCCAGAGCCAGGTGGAAAGATAAGGTAGAGGAAGATGTAGAAACTCTACAAGTAGGAAACTGGACACGTGTCGCTGAAGACCGTTAAAGGTGGAAGGGGATTGTTAAGGAGGCCAAAGCTCACCCTGGGCTGTAGAGTCAGAAGAAGAAGAAGAAGAAGATATATATATATATATATATATATATATATATATATATATATATATATATATATATAAATATAAGAATGAAAAGTATCTTGCTGAAATCCACCTTCATCTAGTTTAGTTGATGTGAATTTTAAGGAAGAATTAAATGTGGTTGGAATATTTTAAATATCATAATATCAAATACACGTGTTCAAGCTTGACTAAGGAAACGAATTCAAGCTCGGCAAAATTTGTTTGTCTTTCTGTATTTTGCAAATTCCTTTGGGTAGTTAGAAACCGTCAGAATAGGTTTGTTCAAATTCTGCAGACTTGGCAAAAGATTTCAAAAAATGTTTGCCTGTCTGTATTTGTATTGTTTTGCATTGTATTTTGAAAGTTTGAAATAGTGAAAATATGTTTGCCTGTATGTAACCAACAAATTCAAAAAACTTGACAAACACGTACAAAATGGACTGTTTGTTCGTACCTTGCAAAATTATTGGAAAGCGTGGGGAAGCCTGAGTTAGTATATTTGTCCATAACTGTGTAAGAAGTGTTTATAAAAGACACCACTGGATTAACAACATTAATAACACAGACTGTTTAGCAAAGAAACTCGTTAACTGCATGACATCGTCAATAAATCGGATTTGCCCAAAGGTTACTAAAAAACTCTTCTCTTACAGACACGACAGAAAATGGTTCAATTATGACATTCTTGAACATATAATATTTAGATCTCTATGTAATATATTTATAGATCACCTAGTTCAGATAGCTCATCTTTTTGACAGAACCTTCTAAGCTTGCTCGATGCTTTTTACCTATTAAAAGCAGAAAAATTTTATGTGGCGATTTTAACATTGACTTCGCTAATGTGTGTGCTGTTCAGAAATCTTTGATATCCATTTTTGATTCCTTTGGGCTCAAATGAAAGTCGAGTCACCGACCAGAATCTCAAAAACTACAGCTAGCACCATTGACTACGTTGTGTCTGATCTACCACCTAACGATGTAGAATCTATAGTTATTTGCTCTGGTCTCTCGGATCATGAAGCAATTTGGACCAACTTTTCTCTAGGAAAGAAACCAAAACCCACATCCCACCGCCTGGGTAGAATTTATTCAACGAAGAACTTTATAAATTTTCGAAATAAATGTAAATCCATGGATTGGAACTTTCCTTCCGGAACCTCTTTCCAGAGGAAGACCTTAACTTCTCAGATTTTTAAATGAAAGTTTCCTGTGCCAGTAATTCAGCGTTCCCCCTAACTTCCATTAAGCCCAAGCGTCATAAACCTTGGACTACAGTGGGAATTAGAACAGCTTCCAAAAACATGCGCTCCTTGATGTACATTAAAAAGTTCACGGTCAACCCTAAGGTCCTTAAGTACATCTCGCAATACCGTACTTTACACTTCAAAATCATCAAACTGGCTAAAAAAGTTTACTTTCAAAATCGCCTCTCAACTACTAATAATGTCGCTAGAGAGGCCTGGTCAATAGTAAATGATCTGAGAAATAAATCTCGTTCACCTAACCAAACCTATCCTGATCCAAATGATTTGAACAATTATTTCGTAAATGTTGCCAAAAATATAACAACTAATAGATCTTCAAATTGCGACCCTTTTTCTTGAATTCCTATTAGTTTCTTTTTAAGTCCTGCTGACAACTCGGAACTATCATAAGCCATTACAGCTATAAAAAGTAAGTCTACATGTTTTTTCATTAAAGTATTTCTAAACCTTCCTCTTGAAGCTATGAAGGCCCTGTCCCATCTAATCAACCAATCTTTCGAGAAGGGTGTTTTCCCCCAGTGCCTCAAGACAGCAATAATTATCCCTTTACATAAAAGTGGTGATAAGGACAGCTGCTGCAACTACAGACCAATCGCCTTACTACCTGCTCTATCAAAGATCATAGAGAGGCTCGGCAAGGTACGCTTGATGGCTTTCCAGACCAAATATAGCATCATAACATGGAATCAGTTCGGATTCTTTTCCAGTAAAAGTTCGAGTGATGCCATATTCTCTGTTCTTAGTGATATCTAACACAATCTTTTTTTCTACAACAACATGTTTTTTTTGTGACATTGCCAAAGCCTTCGATTCTGTGAACCATTAGATTCTATTAAAAAAATTCTTTTATAGAATTCGGGGAACTCCTCAGGAATGGTTCAAATCCTATCTTGGCAATAGAAGGCAGTTCGTCAGGGAAAATTACTACTCTTCCTTATGCAGAGCGGTGGATGTTGATGTCCCTCAAGGTTCCGTTCTAGGTCCAATTCTTTTCCTAGTATTCATCAACGTTATAACTAATTTAAATATCAGCGGAAAAATTTGTCTCTTTGCCGACGATACTAGTATCACATGGTCCAAACCTAACCTGCCGCTTCTACACTCTACTATATCTAATGACCTTGCATGTATTACGTCATGGTACGATTCTAACTGTCTAGAATTAAGTACTAAGAAATCTGTAGTCCTATCTTATAAAGGTACTCTCCCGCCTCTTATACTAGACAACAACGTCATTATCTCTGTTGACTCTGTTAGATTTCGGGGCCTCAATATTGACAATTCACTCAAATGCACCTCGCATGTGGAGCTCTTAACCAAGAAGCTGTCTTGTGCTTGCTTCGCAATTAGATCTATTTCCAGAGAGCTAAATCTCCATATTTCCAGATCTAATTATTTCGCGCTTTTCGTATCTCACCTGCGATATGGCCTTCCGTTCTGGGGTCACTCCAACCTTCTCCAACTTGAATCTTTATTCAAGCTACAAAAGAGAGCTACTCGCTATATGTTTGGTTTGAGTAGTAGAACCCATTGTCAACTTTAAGAATTTCAAAATTTTAACTCTCCCTTCATTATTTATCCTGGAATCCGTTAGCTTAATGCATAAACACATTCGTGCTTTACTGGAGAGACCACAACACAAACACAGGACAAGGAACTTGGATCAGGATATTTATCTACCCTTACCTAGATCAGAACTGATAAAAAAATCTATATTCTACAACGCAAAAAAAATGTGAAATCATTTACCTATCCACCTAAAATCTATCAACAATAACTAAAAATTTCGTTCCGCCGTCAAGTCATATTTCCTAGAAGGACCTTACTACACTACGGCAAAATTCTTTGGTGATCACTGGTTTTTGGACTGCACACACACCTATTAGCCTCAGCTAGCCTCACTCAACGAGTCAAAATCCTTTACGAAATTTTACTTTAAAATTATTGTTATTTATTTAATTGTTTATTTATTTTTTCTTTATTTATTTCTTTATATTTTTTACGATATGTATGTATGTATGTACTTTTTTGATATGTTTTGTTTTAGTTTTTATAACTTTTTGTGACTTATTTATTTATTTTGCCTGTGCTTTGTCCACAGAAATCATGTATTTCTATTGACAATAAAGCAATATATTATTATTATTATTATAGAAATCTTAGGAACGTTTAATAAATACAGTTGAACATAAGATTAGAACTGCAAAAGATCAGCATTTCGTAATTGACAATAACAAGAACAGACCTAGGGAAATGTGAAAAAATAAAAAAGCCATTATATCAGAGATGCAGAGTTTACCGTAGAAAATTTTATTTAATAACGAGGATAGTGAAACGCCTATTGACATCAGCAACAACTTTAACTTTGTGGAGAAATAAATTTGTGTTTAATTTTATGGAGTGTATTAATTTATTTGAAGTTTTTTTTTTCCTATAATATCTCAGTTTTTCATAACCTCCATGTATTATTTATTGCATTAGCCTTTGATTAGACCTTTCTAGTTTTAGTTTTAAAATTCAACTCATATTTTAGAATTTGAATTAAAATATAAATTACCATACGACCTTGCTACACATTCCACATTCTTGTATTTGTCTACCCTCTTTCCCTCAAAGCTAATTACATAATTATTCCAATTAAGTATTATTTAAATTACCAAGTTCCTCCTACATATCCAATTTACTTCATTATTTTTATTCTATTCAATTATATTCAACCATTTGAACACACAACAAACAATTATTTAGTTTCGCCGTCAAAATTATCTGCCCCATTTATTTCTCTATCGTTAAATTTACATTCGTGAATAATGTTTTAAAAAGTAGTTTTTAATCTTTTTCTATTTTCGTTTTGCTCATTCATAGAGCGCGTTTGAACTTGTTAGTCGGTTTGATGGTTTTTGCCTTCTTATCCTCCCAAAATCTCTTCATGAATGCACTATGTTGTATCTTGCGTTCCGTAGACCACTTCCTACCAGTTTTCTCTTTAGGTTTTTCCAGAAATTTATGCTTGGCTACTTTTGACCTAAGTTTTCTACGGTTTGCTATGCTGTCGTCTGTAATATTCATTTCATGGAGGTCCGCCCTAGTTTCTTCTAGTCATTTTATTTTGAGTTTCTTTAAATTGATCACTTTGAATAATCTTTTAATCCGTCGTCGTCTATTCTAGATATATATATGCCCATGGAAATTCAGGCGTCTCTTCCGTACGGCATTAGTAAATCTGTCAGTGAAGGAATAGAGTTCCGCTGTTCTTCTCTTAATCCACATTCCATTTTCACTTGTGGGACCATAAATTTTCCATAGAATTTTTCGCTCATGCTTTTCAATTTCGGCAAATTTTGAGTGACCACCTAAGCACATGATTTCTGAAGCATATAGAGTTTCCGGCATAACTACTGTCTTGTAGTGTCGTAATTTTGCATTACGCGATATGACTATTTTGTTATAGTAATTCCATGTTAGTCTGTACGCCTTATGGAGTTTTGGTGGCTCTTTCTACGTTGGCTCTACTGTCTAGTCCTGATGATAGTATAATTTTTCCAAGGTATTTGAAAGAGGACACATGTGAAATTATGCAGTTTTCCATCTCTAGCGGAGTTTTTGCACTACTCTGATGCAGATTTTCCATATGCTGGGTTCCCTCCTATGATATCTTAATGATATTTATAATGATATTTTAATCATTTATTATTGACCCACTTTACGCCAATAATAAAGTTATAATGGTGGTCAACTTTTCAACAGAGTTCGTGATTATAGCGGCATCTACATAGACCGTCCTCACGAACTCGCCCAAGAATCCAACGAAGTACCTTTGTTTCAGAAAACACCCAGCGCCTCCTCATCTTTCTTTGACATCGTCCAGATTTCTGGGTCATATATTGCAACTGGTAGGATTAAAGTCCTGTAGATGGTAAGTTTAGAGCTTTTGGTAAGCTTATGGACCGATAGAAATGAAGATTTGCAACGGATGATTAATCAACAAAATAAATATCAACAAGACAAAATTCATGATAGTTAGCAGGTAGAAAGTACCTTAGCCCAACGCTCAAACCACAATAAATAATGCCACACTAGAACGTGTCTGACGTTACAAGTATTTGGGTAGTTGGCTGAACGAAAAATGGGATAACGATAGTGAAATTAGATATAGAATAGAAATGGCCCGCAATTATTTCTTCAAATTAAAAAAAAATATTAACACACAGAGACATAAGTTTAAATGTAAGATTTAGATACGCTAAGTGCCATGTGTGGTCCGCTCTGCTGTACGGCGTGGACGTTCGACAACGCATGGTGGCCACTCATTATTGACAGGCTTATTTCTAAGAAATGTCCAGACAACCTTATCAGACTAGCCAGAGACTACTTCAACAACAGGACAGCAATTATATCAGAGCCCAATATACACGTGGAAAAAGCTGTAGAAAAAGGTTGTCCGCAAGGATCCAAATCTGGTCCTGGCTTCTGGAAGATCCTGTACGATTCTATCTTCGATACAGATCTCCCGGAGGGTTGCGAGATAGTTGCTTATGCTGATGACACAATGCTACTAGCGAAATCCACCACGTATAAAGGGCTCAGAAACTCAGTAAATCGCGCGCTGGAGACACTTAGCGAATGGTCCGCCGAGACCAAACTTAAATTTAATGCGGCAAAAACAGAGGCAATTTTCTTCGGCAAAAAGCCTAACCAACAGAATCCAGTCTTCAAAATAGGTGGCAAATCAATTTACTGCTCTCCCTACATTAAATATCTGGGCATATATATTGATAGGTCTTTGAAATTCAAAGAACACGTCACTCAGGCGTGCGTGAAAGCAAAGCAGATCGGTTTCAGATTTAGCGCCGCGTCAATGAAAGAGTGGGGTCTTGGTAGGTCGGCCATGTCCACTATATATAAGGGAGCTGTCGAACCCTGTCTGCTGTACGGGGCACCGGTGTGGTACAGCGCATGCGGAGTTCGAGAACGGAAAAAGCTCCTTGGTGTGCAACGCGTTTGCACACTAAGGGCCGCGAAAGCGTACAAAACCGTCTCGGGCGACGCTGCCTGCGTCATATCGGGGCTCTTGCCGGCAGACTTGCGAGCGGCAGATCTAACAAAGAAACATCTGCTGCGCGAACTAAATGAGGTTGAGCTTAGAGAAGCCACGGGCCTCACAATCTCTCCGGACGAAATCGAATCTAGAGTCTGCATTCAAGGGGTGGTGTACCCCGCGGAGATCGGGTTGATAAGATATACACAGGGTGAGGAAAATGCACAAGCTATTACGTTATTCACAGACGGCTCAAAGTGGGAACAGGGAGTCGGTGCGGCTTTCGCGGTGTACTCAGACGAAACTGAAATACACTGCGAGGGCTTGCGGCTCGCAGATCACTGCTCTATATTCCAGGCCGAATTAATCGCGGTAAACCGAGCGCTTGTGTATGTTAGAACCAACATTAACGACTTCGTCGGATGCTCCATCCTGTCTGATAGCAGATCCGTTCTAGAAGCTCTACAACACCTGTCAGCTCCCACGGAGCTGCTTTTGGAAACGTGGGAGATCGCGCGCGAGATAACGCAGCAAATAGAACTGCGCTGGCACTGGGTGCGAGCTCATAAAGGCTCAATCGGCAACGAGAGAGCAGATGCGTTGGCTAGACTGGCCTCGGGTATAGATCCTCCTCAGGAGCCAGGAACTCAGCTTCCTGTTATGTTTAATAAAGTATCCCACAGAGATGTGAGGAGCAGAATCTCTCTCTTCTTTTTCAGAAAATGGCAGATACACTGGGAGAACACCCAAAACGGAAGCTGGACCAGGAATTTCATCCAATCGATCAGAGAGTGGATGGAAATGGACCTGGCCCTTTCACACCAAGCGGTCCAACTCATCACGGGACACGGGAACTTCAACTCCTACCTCCATCGCATTGGAAGGAGGGAGTCGCCGGCCTGCGGCTGTGGTGAGGTGGACTCCGTTGCCCATGTATTATTCAGCTGCCCGATGACCAGAGAATGGAGAGACCAGACAGCGATCGCCATGTTCAACGCCGGATGCACTTGGCCCAGAAGAGAAGAAGAAATCAAGGACACAGAGCTACACAAGACCTGGTGGAAGACCTTCGACAGCTGCGCCCGACGCCTCACACGACTGGACCACGACCTGCCCTGATACCCCCGCCCCACAGAAGAAGCAAACCATCACGGACCCCACCAGCCCCCCCAAGCCAACCCCAGATTGCATATTAAATAAATATACTGGCGTCAATTTATTTTACCTACCCGATTTCTTTTAGGTTCTCTCTAGGCCACACCAAACGGCGATATAAATGTATATAGTCTGTCACCATTCTGCACACCTTCCCCACCTACCTCCCTATCATACCCATCCTACCCCATCCCATCCTCCCCCTCACCATTCCCCGTAGCATAGCTTAGGTTAGTTTAGGCTTAATTTAGTTTAGGCCCCTTAGGTTAGTTATAGATAAACTTATGTCAGTAGCATGTTAGCCATTAGTAAAATTAGATTAAGATAACCGGCTCAGTGCGAAAGCGGAGAGCCGGCATTGTATTTACAAAATAAATAAAATAAGATGTACGGCGTGGAGACATGGACGCTGAAAGCGTCATCCATGAATGTGATTGAAAGTTTTGAAACGTAGACTTACCGTAGAATGGCCAGAGTACCATGGAATGACCGGGTAAAGAATGAAGAAATCTTGAGACGAATGTGGAAAGACAGAGAAATGTTACTTGGGTGTGAGAAGAAAGCAAATGTCCTGGTTGAGAAATCCATGGGAATGGACAGGTTTAAGAACTATAGGAGACCTAGCACACACAGCAACCGACCGTGAAGCGTATAGAAATGTGATCGCCAACATCCAATAGTGTGGATAGGCAGTTGAAGAATATGGGACGATAGCAGTTTATTTAAAATTTAGTGGAGAAATAGAACCAAGCTGGTCTCTATGAAGAAACAGCTTGAGAAAATGTAAAGACCGGCGTGTGTCTGCATTGCGGGAGCGATAGGTTCATGCCCTACATCAGCAATGGAGCTGCTGCTGGACCTGACTCCAATTCACCTTGTCGTGGCGAGGACCGCCAAATCGGCGATTGTGAGATTCAACAGGAAGGAATAGTCAGAGGTAAGATAATCTGTAGCAGAGACAGGAATTGCTTCGCTGCCAAGATCCCCTGCCGGGAAGTACCAAAAGACGAAATGGAATGCAAATACCATTTCGAAAAAAACTACACAGCAGTGTGTTTTAGTAAAGCCGATTGGAGCGACGAATCCTCAGCATACCAAATAGAGCAAAGTGCTGTCAAGTGGTATACGGATGTTTCGAAGACAAAGGAAGGCACTGGTTCAGAAGTGTTAGCACCTCGTACCAAATACTTTGAATCCATGGGAATCTACCCAATTATCTTCCAGGCAGAGATATGCATAATTTAACCTCGACAGGAACTATCGCAAAAATCAAATTGCAATCCTGTCAGATAGCCCAGCAGCTATCAAGGCCATTAGCTCATACACCATCAGATCTAAACTGGTATGGGACCGTGGGGGAAAGCTAAACAAGCTGGTATGTATACTAGATACCAGGATACACTGGTAAAAATGGAAACGATGAAGATGAACACCTAACAGCTAGGTATCCAGTAATCCCTTTATATGTCCACAACCTTCTTGTGGCATGAGTATGAACACCATCCACAAAGGTTTAGATAAATAAATAAGAGAACCTCCTCCTTCTACTTCTTTTTAGGACATTGTCCTGTTTCTTTACGCATCTCTCGTCTCTTGCGACCTTGAGCTCCATGACTCGTTCCATCGCTTCGGTGGTCTTCCCATGGGTCCTTTTGTGTTGGGTTTTGCTACTTTGGCCCATTTTGCCAGTCGTTCTGGGCCCATCCGGTCGAAGTGTCTGTCCCACTCTCTTCGTCTGGCTCTGGTCCATCGCACCACGTCCTGTACGTTCAGATTTTCCCTGATTTATTTACTTCTTTTTCTATGAATAAGAGTCACGCCGGATATCGCACGTAGTGTCTTCATTTCGGTGGTGCGCATTTGTTGTTTAGTTGGGTTAGGTTCTGCCCTCGTTTCGGCCGCGTACGTTAGAATGGAACGAACACATGTTTTGTAAATACTGACTTTGCTGTGTAAGGACATATATTTGTTCTTCCAAATGATGTTATGTAATCCTCCGGATATTTGTGCTGCTTTGGTTGTTGATCTTCTGACCTCCTCTTTAAGTCTTTTGTTGTTCGTTATGTTTGCCCCAAGATACTTAAATGTGTTTACTTGTTCTTTAATGTTGTTCGCAGACTGCAGCTTGCATCTTGGTGTTTTGCTGATGATCATGCATTTTGTTTTTTCGGCTGAAATCTGCAAGTTATACTTTGCTGTTGATTGGGAGAACTTATATAGTAAATGCTGTAGGGCGTCCTCGTTGTCCGCTAAGAGCAATTCGTCATCAGCGTAACAGATGATGTTTGTAGTTCTGCCGCCCATGCTATAGCCGATGTTTAGTGCTTTGATGATTTGAATAATTTCGTCCATGACTAAGTTGAATAATATCGGGCTTAGGCTATCGCCTTGGCGGATTAAATCGGCTACGGGTATGTTGCGTGTTGTACCAAGTGCCGTCTTGATCTGTGTCTGATTGTTTGTGTACAAATTTTTAATAACTTGGCTAATTTTGTGTGAAATTCCTCTTCTTTGCAGCGTGAGGATGACATCTCGGATTCTGATCATATCTAAGGCCTTGTTTAGATCTACGAAGCACATGAAAAGCGGTTTGGCATATTCAATTGATTTTTCTACCATTTGCCTTAATATAAAGATGGCGTCTATTGTCGATCTGTTGGCGCGAAAGCTCCAGCGATCTGAAATGGAAATAAGAGAACAATGAATGAAAACCTGGAAAGAACTTCCAGGGCTAAGACAATCCTAAGCAATGCTGGGATCTTTTAACCAGAAAAGCAAGCTTAAAATTCTCACAGGAGTCCTGGGACACTGCAGACTTAGAAAACACCCTAGGCCTAGATGAAGGTGACAGATGCAGAATCTGTGACTGAGCAGAGGAAACCACCATACTTTTGTTCAAAAACTGCGGAGCACTGCTCCGCAAGAGAAAAATGTACCTTGAGGCCCACTGTTTGAACACAGAGGAGTTGCAATCCTTGAATTCCTCCCTGAATTCCAGATCGCAGAATCCCAGATCCTACAGGAATCAGACTAGACGAGGCGGTCTAAATGGGTAAGTACACCAACGATTATAGGAAGATGGTGGGAACAATGGATTTATGAAGGTCGCATTACAAGTTACCACCGAAACCTCCAAAAATTCCAATCTCTAATCTGCAGAAGAATCTGTTGGCACTGACAATTCTTCGTTGGATTTCCTGGCTTATGTTGTTTTGGCTGGTTACTTTTGATACCAGATAGACAAACTATCTAACCACCTCGAGGTAATATTTATCTACTGTGAGATATTGTACCATTCTTCTGAGGTGATTGGTGGTCGACGTTACCATATATTTTGTCTTCGTCTCGTCTACTTTAAGACCCATACTGCTATCTCGATTTTTACGAATGACTCCTGGTCGTCTCGAACAGTTTGGCCGATTACGCTAATATCGTCAGCGTATTCCAAGAGCTGACTTGATCTAGTAAATATACTACCCGTTCATTGCACTTCCGTATCTCTGACGACCTTTTGTAGCAGCAAGTCAAATAGGGTGTACTTTGTCGTACTACTGTTGATGACGAGAAATAATTTGGGATGTCACCTAGCATCTTAATAGTGTAGACAGCGTTTTTAATTTTCATCTTCGTTAGACGAAGCAACTTGTTTGATATGCAAAGGATTTGTTTTGTGCCGTACAGTTCTAGCCTCTTCATGTTTTCGTAGGTTTTGAAAACAATGAATACATAAGGGGTCTCTGCACGGGCGTCTCTGCACCAGTTAGTTTGAAAAAAATTCAATAACAGAAATGCTCCAATTTACTTTATAAAACTGGCACACAAGGGTTCCTAAGCTCCATGTTAATTATTAAATCCAATTACCATGCTGACTTCGCATGAAGGAGAGATTCGCCTCTCCCCGTCTCTCCTTATTGTAATATAATAGTTATGTTATATTTTCCATATTTAGTAGGGGGGGAGGTTGGCGTTTGAACCCATAAAGCCTCCCCCCCCCTGGCCACGCCCATGAGTCTATGTATTCTATTCATAGTCTTTCTCGATGATTTGTCTTAGGGCAAAGATTTGTTCTTTCGTCGACCTTCCGGATCGAAAGCCAATGATATTTTCCACTAAATTCTGGCAGCTAAAATATTTGAGAATAACTTGTGTGCAACGTTTAAAAGCGTGATTTCCCAATAGTTACCCCACTCGAGTTGGCTGTCTTTTTTTAGAGTGGGCATATCACCCCGATGTTCCATTCTTCATACTCTTACCATTAGTTTATGTACTTCAGTGACCAGCGCTTCTCCGCCATACTTAAACAGTCCAGATCGTATATCGTCGCTTTAAGGAGATTTCTTGTTTTCCAATCATCTAATCGCCTTCTCTGTTTCTTTTAAGGATGGCTCTTCTTGGAAAGTATTGGGTTCTCTTGACTGTACTATTGGGTTTTTCAATAGGGACGAGGAGAAGTTGGCTTCGCAAATCTTTCATATTTTGAAACATCAGTCTATGACATTTAATCATGGAGAGATACACGCTTTAACAACGTTTGCAAATTATTAAACTTTTTTATCAAATTCACGTTCTATCGCGAATACATTGACGAAAATTTTCGACGTAACCCTCCAACAAGACGGACTATTGAACGTATGGTGCAAAAATTCGAAACAACGTATGCATTGCATAATGTCCAAGCGCCTGTGCGACAACGTAATGGTCGAAGTGAAAAATGATTGTGGCCGATCGAGAGAGTGTGCGTGAGCAATCAAGGATGTCGATTCCACGCCGATCGCAGGCGTTAAACATCAGTTTGACCAGTTTGTGGCGAATTTTGCGGAAGGATTTGACTCTCCACCCGTGTTAGATTACGTTGACTCAAGAACTGAAGCCACACGACCATTGTAAGCGTCGCACATTCGCTAATTGGGCTCTGTACCAGACGTAAACTAACAACAACTCTCACAAGCAAATCATCTTTTTGGATGAAGCTTACTTCATGGCTCGATGGTTTTATTAACGCATAAAATTTATTCATCCAATATTCGGTTAGAAGTATACAAAACTCAACATACAATAAATGGATGAAGTTCTACAATAAATAGCTGGATAAATACAAAAATAAATTAATCAATCCAAAATTCGGTTACTTTGTACAAAATAAATTACTTCATCCAAAAAAAGGTTAATTCATCCAAAATAAAATGTAAAAAATAAAATCCAATAATTGATTTTTTCTTACAAACTAAGATTTTTCCTTGCAATAATCGATTGAATCGTTCAACATATTAGAAATTCACCCAAAAAAGATTTTTTATTTTACTTAATAAGTGCAAAATGCAAATTTACGAGTGTATTTAATAATCTTTACATTTTTATTATATGCATAAAAATACTGAAAGGAAAAAACTGTTCACCTTATTGATGAGTGGATTAGCTCGGAAATAAATTGCATTATTCTATCTGCTTATATATAGTATATATATTGCTTCTTATATATAGTGCATCTATATTCTTCTTCTTCTTGTGTCCAATAGACCTACTTTGGACCACGCTTGTTTAACTATTGGGCTTTGATCTTTGCCCCGTATTGTCGCATCTTCTGCCGGTTTAGCTTCTTTCCCTCTTCTTTCCAGAGGGTACCTTTCCTTCAGGTTTTTTTCTGAAATCCACGGACTTCCTTCAGTGTTTTTCCTGAAATCCATGGAGTTCCTTCAGGATGCATCTCACAGAAGACAGTCTGTTTTGGAGATCTGTTATTCCCACTTCTTTAATATCCTTCTCGGTTTCTGTCAACCAAGTGGTACGAACCTTCTTCTTTTACCAGAATGTGAACAGACTGTTGGTTAGTCGGTTTGAAGTCAATCTTGCAACGTGGCCATAGAAAGCTACCTTGAACAGTCAGAGAGCCTCTCAATATGTTCGTAGAGCTCAGAGTTATATCGTCTTCGGAATTCCCCATCTTTTACCGGGAATGCCTAGGATCTTCCTGATGATTCTCCTCTCTCTGATTTCCAATTTCTCTACCAGACATTTTCGGTTCAAGGAAAGACACTCCATGGCATACAGTGCTTCTGGTCGTAAGACTGATGTGTTTGCGCTCTCTCTTTCGTTATATCCTATTATCCTTGTTTGTAAAATTCGTTTATTGTGAAGATATAAATAATTGTATTTTGTATAAAAAAATTGTTTGTAACGAACAATCAAATTTTGGATGAATCAACCGTTTTTGTACAGTTAAACCTTTTTTTTGGGTGAATTGATTTTATTTTGTACAAATCTATCAATTATTGTACTAAACCAATATTATTTGTAAGATTCAATCGATCATTGGGCATTTATATTTTATTTTGGACGAAGAAATCTTTTTTGAATGAAGTAATCGTTTTTTGTATGAATAAAACGAATTTTGTATTTTTCCAGATATTATTTGTAAAAAAGCATCTATTTATTGTACGCAAAAAAATCCAAGCCTTTTATTTTGGACGAAGTAACCTTTTTTTGGATGAAGTAATCTCTTTTTGTATGAATAAACCGAATTTTGTATTTTTGCAACTATTTTTTGTAAAAAAACATCTATTTATTGTACGCAAAAAATCCAAGCCTTTTATTAACAAGCAAAATTGCCGCATTTGGTCGAGTTTGGTCGAGTCATACACAGGATACAACTTTATCCGAAAAATTAAATATTTGGTGCGGTTTTCATGACGGCGGCGTTATCGGCCCATTTTTATTTTTTGATGAAAACGGCGCGCCAACAACCGTCAATGGCGATCGCTACAGCGCCATGATATCGGAGTATTTTTGGAACCAGCTCGACGCCATGGACTTGGACGATATGTGGTTCCAACAAAACGGCGCAACGTGCATTCAGCGTACGACTCAATCGAATTATTGATGACCAAGTTCGGAATCTGGAGGTGTTACGAAGGATGGGAAAGGGGCTAGAAATTATAGAGACAATTAAATGCAGGAAACTGGAATATCTGGGACATAGTATGAGAGGAGAAATGTATGAAATATTACAGGTCATAATGCAGGGGAAGATTTCAGGAAATTGAAGTGTGGGAAGACGCCGGATTTCCTGGTTGAAAAATCTTAGAGATTGGTTCCGGTGTATTTCAAAGGAATTATTCAGAGCGGCAGTGTCGAAAGTGGAGATTGCCTTGTTTGTAGCTAACCTCCGAGTAGGAGATGGCGCATGAAGAAGAAGAGTTCGGTGAGCGAGTTATCTCACGCAACGGTCCTCGCGAATGGTTCGTGCGATTTAACCCCATTGGACTTTTTTCTTTAGAGTTACATTAAAACGCTGGTCTATGCCAAGGAGCCAAGAAGCAACGTTAGAGGAGCTGCAGATGCTACCTACGATGCGAACCTACGATATGCATCGAATGCGAAATTCCTGGTATTTCGGCCGATTAGTGTGCTCGAGTCAGTACTCCACCAGTCCAGCGTATTAACTCGTGCCAGCGCTTCCGCGGCAGACATTTGAACGATGTCGTATTCCATAAGGACATCGATCGTACCTTCATTTAAAATCAAAATTATTTCCATAACTAAACCACAAGTCTTAACTAAAAAAACTAAATGTGTCGATCTTAATGAAAAACCCTTTACTTGTTCCATCTCCGGTTCGCTTGTTTGGTCAATAGGTTATCAAATTGCTTCGCCCACCTTCCAAGTATTCCTGCTTTATAACTATTATTGTTGATAATATTGTCAGCTTTATCCCGACACATAATAATCGGTATAAACTCGTTGCGGACATTGTTTATTGTCTGATAAAATTAAACTGACTTTCCGTCCGTTGGCAGCAACTATTATAACACTAGCACATACCATAACACTAGTACACTCATTGACTTATATAATTTTTGAGTCAACTAGTCGAAGCTTTGATCCAAACAATTTAAGTCGATTCCCATATGCGCGACACTCAGCTACGCGACGTCGTGCGACATCGCCTATCAAATAATGATTACATTGTTTTAAATGGGCACGTCGCGTTGCTGTCACGTTGCCATAGTGAGAACGTGCCCATTTAAAACAATGTATTCATTATTTGACAGGCGATGTCGCGTGACGTCGCGTAGCTGAGTGTCGCGTATATGAGAATCGGCCTTTAACCCTTTGACCGCCATTCCGGGAGATGTGACCCGGCGCCCTGAATTTATACAGCGCCGTCCCTGGCGACGTAGCCCGGGGTTTCTTTTTTTTACCAGTGCCATCTAGCTTTGCGCTGGGTTACTGAACGAGTAACGAGCTCTCACTGAACTTAAAGAGGGAGTGAAATCGCGATTTTTTGTAGTTTTTTTTTTAATATTTAAATATAACGCAACCATTGGAAACCTCCCACAACTGATTTGTAAAAGAATCGGGTATTTTTTAAAAATAATTTCATCGACCTGCCTGGCTCTGGGGGCGGCTGGGCCAGGGCTTTTACCAGGTTTTTTCACTTTTTCACACAGAACTGGGACAGTTTTCATCGTACGGACGCGGTTCCGCCGCCGGTGTGTCCGGAACGTCGCCATCCATCAGACTGTCACCTCACTTATCGACTTTTTTTAAATTATTGGGACGTGCGAAAAACTTTTTCTTGCAACAAAAATCGTCATTTTTGGACGCCTAAATGACGTGTCGCTGTTGTTCGTCTATTCTTTCTTTACAAGAATCTGATGCACCGCGGCCGCAGGCGGCGTGTGAGTCGGAGGACCCGGATTCGCAGAAAAATGTGAATAACGTCGCCGACAAAAGTCGCGTAGCGACGAGAGTGGTGTCGGAGGACGCGTCTCGAACTTTTCTACCGGAATTCTTTCGTAAATTTCATTTTCCCCGGGCATCTTCGCCGTGACCTCCGTAAAAGTGTTAATCTTTGTAATGCAAACTTTTGGGGTCCGGTTGGGGAAGCGTTCGGCCTGAATCGCCAGGTCACGACGGAATCGCAAATCAATTCTGAGACGACTGACGTGTGGCGTTTCCCAATTTTCACCTGGGAGACCGCACCATGTGGATTTTTGAAAAGGTCAAATTCTGTTTTTTATGCCGCCGGAGGCGGCAGATCTTCGCTGAATTGACCGCGCGTAAATCGAGGTTTTTGCGGAAACGGCCCGACGGAAGCGGAGGCGGCGGCACAAAACGGGATTGTACATTATTCTGGTGTATAACCGAGCGGTTATAAACCAGAATTTTACAGAACATTACCGAGCGTCGAGCGGTGCCATTTTTGCGACTCAACTCCGCCAGGTTTGGACGCATCAGACCGAAATCTAAAATGTCGATTTTTTACCTTCGAGACGCATTTTGCGTCGAATCTCTAAAATTCTTCACGCACGCTTTAGCTGCCGTCGCTCCACGTTTTTAGAGCCCTTGCACGACGTCCTACGCCGTCCCGTTCACCTGGTGCAAGAGAAAATGCAACTTTTTTTAGCCGATTTTGTAATAACAACCCAACCGGCTCCAGCTCGCCGGTTGGGTTAGTTCTCTTCAGAACACTTGCCCGCAGCTACTCCGGAAAGAATTTTTAACCTGCGACGACTTTTTGCAAATCTGCGACAATTTAAAGAGCAGTGCGCAAAAAGTGAAAAACTTTGAAAAGTGAAAAGAGTGAAAAGAGTTATTTTCCGGTGGTACCTATAACGACCGAAGCAATTGACGGATCGGTATGGGACCGGCGACGTTCGATCGGGCATATAACCTGTTTGTTTTCGAGTTTAATCCTGATTGGGTTGAAGATGGCATCGCGACGCCATAAAAACGACGTTGTTTGGACGTCTATGAAAACTTCCGCAGAACATAAAGCCTACAACTTAAGCTCTGCGGGAACGGTTTCGCGCGATTCCCGCAGAGAATTGAACGCTTTATCTTTTAATGCAAGCGGCATCACGCTGCGTCATTTGAAACCGTTGCGACGCCCGTCGAAACTCGCCGTATTGCAGGACACAAATGACGAAAGTTAAACGACCATATTTTTAGCAGCATCACTCACCTCCCCCAAACAACATGAATGTTTTGCATTTTTCAGTGGATTTTAGAATGGTGTTTTGGCTTTTCTGGCCGCTGCAGTTTTGCAGTTTCTGGACGCAGGGACTCGAAACTGTCGAAACTGGACGCGTTAGATTCGGAACGGACGCCCGTGCCTCTTTTGCATTTATGGGTTCGCGATCTGAGCCGTCCCCGTCGAGCTTCAGACGTTTTAAAATATCACTATATTTTTGCACGATTTTTTGACATTTACCCCCATCACCACGCGACCGGAACCGACTTTTGCGGCACGAGGCGATGCCGCTCGCCGATACGCGTATTCCGGTACCACTCGCGGCTTCCTGCGTCGCAGCCTTCACCCGGTGCGTCCGAAATGCCGAAAAAAATTCCGCAACCGGCTCTTTGTCCGGCTCTTAGTTCAACGGTCATCGGCGAAAATTTGTTGGCATCGCGCAGGATAGTTGCGGGAATCTAATAAACCGATCGGCACTTCCGCCGGGCTCCCCGATCCGGAAATATCTCCATAAATGTACAGGGTGCACCGTAAAAGTGCACCTTCAAGTTTGCCGCCGTCTGCGTTCAACGTGCCGTGGCGATTTTTCGACGCAGTTCTTTAGATTGATCCTATGTCTTTGCGGCATTGTAACCGACGCCCCCCAGGGCGCCGAGTTATGGAGGAGCAAAAGATATATAGAGTAGCGCTATTTTCCGATTTTGATCAATGGGTGATCAATGTGAAAGGGGTTGCCAAACTACATGCATTTTTATAAATATTGGCGCTGTGTGTTTTTCCTTAAAATTGACATGGCAGTGAAAGGGTTAAACATAAACTTGAAAATTGTCTTGAGTATATTTATAAAAATAAATTGTAAATGGTTTCTCTTAACATTGTACATATATAAATGATTTTCAAAATGATTTGAGTCTCTTAATAAATCTATTGACTAATTTTTCATAGTTGATACCAATTTTAGTATTAGTTGCCTTCTTCGCCTTATCTCAAAAACATTATCTATATTATTTTATTATATATATAATATTTAGATATAAGGTATGATATTTATATATTAATTAATAATATTGTAATTGTTTTTGTTTAATTTGTAGCCCTGAAGAAGGTCAGAAATTAAAAAAGACCGAAACGTTGGCAATATATCAGAATTTTATTTATTAAATCCTTTTACCCAAGAACTAAATAAAATATTATCTATATTATTAGCCTAATCTTAATAGCCTATTATCGATTTCAACTTTCCCGACGAGAAATTCTATTTACTTTTGTCGGAGAATTCTCGCGCCGCAAGTTATTTTTGTGTTGGTGTCTGTGACTAATTAAAATATTTCAAGTGATTTCGAAATTGAACACCGTAAAGTTTCAGGTTGACAGGTGTTGTCCCTCGGACCCCAAGGGTAGTGACCAAGACTGTTACCTCTGAATTTTTTATTGTAAGCTTAGGGTAAGGGATGATTTACAGCAGATTTTATCTGTGTGATAATATACTCGTTCCTGAGAAAAAAAATGTTTATCTTTACTTCATGCTTAAACATTTAACGCTCTATATAGTTATAGGCTTTTAACATTAACATAGCTAAAACGTAGATAAGTATACAAAATTAATGTTTACTGAAAAGATAATAATTATCTTATATTATATATTATATTATATTATAATATTATAATGTAAGTATTATTTAATAATGTTGCAACATTTTGTTTGAATAAATCAATTTGAAAACAATGAAACGGTATATGAATTCTGAAACTTGTGGCGCATAATTTAAAAGGTAATTGCAAATTGTGGAGTGAATTTATGTTGAAATTTTAAAATATATTACGATATTCGCAAATTAAAATTAAACGTTTCAAGTATGATAATGGCCCATAAAATATTAGAGATGAAAGGTAAAGTAATAAATGCATAGTTTGTCGGGACGTCGATATAACCAAATAGTCTGGACATCCCCTTAAAGTTCATTGAAACGAGATTTGACCTGCGTGAACTCCAGCCGTATAAAATATAGATTTCAGTGGTAATGAAGATAGATATTCGATTCCGGGAAATATATAAATTATCATTACAAAGTTTTCAGTTTCATATTGACTAAATATTTAGATAAAAATAAATTATTTAATACGAATGCAAGGCGCGATCGATACAGCGCTGTATTATATTTACACCATAATAAATTTAGATTCGAAAATAAAATGTAATCTAAATCGAATCTGAACTAAATACAAGCAAAAATGTTTACTATTATGACAATAAGTTTAATCTAGGCTAGATTAATTATAGAGATAATCCAAATATTTCTACTATTCGTAGTATTTACATCATTTAATGCATGTTAGAAGTTGAGTTAATTTGTTTTTAAAATTTGCTGAAATTATACTACATACTGCAAAGCTAATAATATTTACAGCAAATAATTCTTACAGTAAGCTATTTTGTTTCCTTGTAAATAAGATTCACAATTGAGGTTCTACAGATTAAACTCCCATAAAATATATTCTTTTGCTTGAAAAATTTACTAATATTACCACTCGAATAGGCATAATATGTAAATGTAATAAGGATGTGTATCAGTTACTTGTAAATTATTAGATAGTAGTTTGCAGGTGTATGAAGCTATCTTTAAAAAAAAGCATTTAGAAGTAAATTATAATAATATTTGAAAGGAAAATAATTGAACTAGCTGGATAATAGGTAATGGTATATAATACTATATACTGGTATATATAGCCTCTAATAAAATAGTAAATAGCTGAAGAGATAAATAGACAAGATTATATCGATAAGGCTAGACAAAAACATTAAATAGGTAAGACAGAACAACTAAGTCTAAGGGAGTCAGATTGGATAAATGAGACGAAACAGGCAAGACTAGACACACCACATTGACATTGACAGACAAGTCTAGACTAACAAGACTAGACAGACAATTCATGACAGATATCTTGGTGGAGATGTCAGACATCTTGGTGGAGATGTCAGACATCTTGGTGGAAACAAATGAAAAATTAACAAATCTTTTTTAAAAATTAACAAATTTTGCGAGAATCAATGCAAAAAGATAGTGCTGAAGCCAATGTCAGCGATAGCGACCCAAATATCTTACCTGATAAGACCAGCACAACTATTCCTTCTACGGACGGGCTTATCAAAAAAAAGATACCAACATAGAACGGTTCGTTCGTTCGGACGTAGAGGCCAAGGTCTCCCTCATACACAGATATAAATAGTGGCAATGGGAAAACCCAACAGCACCAAAAAGAATGAATAGGAAGTCGAATGTTTTTTTCGGAACTAACGACGATACATCTCTAATAAAAGCAGCTACGAGGTACGCTTACCTACATGTTTATCGCCTTGACCCGAAATTATCAGCAAACAACATTGCTAACTATCTTAAGAATATATCATTCAAGCAATACAATGTACAAAACTCTTATCCAGACATCCACATGAGTACTCGTCGTTCAAAGTATCAGTACCAAAGAAGGAGCTGGAAAATCTAAGAAAACCGGATGCATGGACAAGAAACACCTGCTTCAATATTTTTTTGCTGAGAATCGAGAAAAGGACAGAGAAAAAATAGTTTTAACCCGAAAAACACCATCCACAACTATGTTTAACCAGAACACGCAATTTTCAGGAATCTCTACCAATTTAATACTATTCCTAAACATACAAAGCATTAGAAAAAAAACTGAACCAGCTCGAAATATTAACATCTGACCACAAACCTCTTTTCCTGTGCTTGTCAGAAATCTGAGTCAACGAAAGCATAGTAGCTCAATTAAATATAAACAATAATCATCTAATAAGTGCGTTTTTGAAGAGTGGCCATTATAGGAGGAGTAGCTATTTGGGCACTAAACTCACCTAGTCAGGGCCGGCGTGAAGGGTGGGCGAACTGTGCGATGGCACAGGGCCCCGCGCTTGGCAGGGGCCCCGCACATTCAGAGAGTGGAGTTGATATTTTGTCTGTAGGTTTGAGATCGGCATCTATAGGCGTGCGCAGTCTGCTGGGACGGACATATTTAGCCGCTTAATTGAGTTGCTACTTCGAACACGCCAACCGTAGACTAGTACTCGTAACTAAAACTGTATTACAAGTCTAGCAAAATTATTTTTTAATCCACCCGCAATATACCCTCTGAATGTCTAGCTGTGAAAGAGACTGCGGAAGAAAATATATTAGTGGGTGTGAAAAACGTAAAAGAAAACGTGATCGAGAAGCGGCAAAAGAACATCAAAAAGATTCTTTAAAGAAATTTACAAAAAAATCTTCATGTATTTCACCAATTTTCGTGAGAAATCCTGTTGAAGTTGATAACGAGAATTACACAACAACTCAAAACAAAGTTGAAGCAATTAGCGAACACGAAGAACCTGCTACATCACCTCGAATGAATGCCAAACATTCACGTCTGGAAAACATGAAATTGAATCACAAAAGAAGAAAGAAATAGATGGATTATTTAACACTGATGACTCAGCCACGTGGCCAACAATTTTAAACCATGCTTCGAAAACAATAATTGTTCAATGTGGTCCACCTTCTACTTTAATTACAAATGATTTCCCAAAGGATGCTAATAAGAGATGTTTTTCCGCTACACGTTATGTGAGAATAATGGCAAATGGAAACAAGCATTACAGAAGATGGTTTGTATATTCCAAATCTTCTGACAACATATTTTGTTTTTGTTCTTGAATTCGCATCTGATCACATTTTTTTAGAAGGTAAAGGGGTCTTCCGATTGGCGGCACGTAAGTGAACGATTGAAATTTCATGTCCGATCCAACGTACGTATTAAATGCATGCATTCTTGGACACAAATGTTATGCAAATTAAAGATGAACAATACTATTGATCAGTCTCGGCTAAAGCTAATAAATCATGAAACACATAGATTCTATTAATATAACACATCATGTTTCAAGACGTATTGATGATGATGATTTAAGACGATGTTATAAATAACTTTATTAATAAGCGAGATAGACTAAAACTCATGTATATACTTTTACTTGTTACTATTCCCTAATTTACTATTGCAATAGTACAGGACTTCTATGAAACACTCTACGAAAGCAAAGTATCACAGAGTCAGCCACTGATAGCTCGAGGACAAACACGACCACCTGTCGAAAACATCGGATCCGAAGAAATCCCGAATGTCATTCCAGAGGAAATAATGCTCGCTATACGACAAGTTAAGAATAGAAGAGCCCCTGGGGAAGATGACATTTTACCAGAGATGATAAAAAGCAACGACAAGGTACTTAGTGAAGTGCTGGCAATCCTATTCACAAAGTGCATCCTGGAAGGCAAAGTACCTGCATCATGGCACAACGCAGTAATCATCCTAATCCACAAAAAAGCTACATCAAGAGACTGGAAAACTACAGACCTATTAGTCTACTGTCGCATGTGTACAAACTCTTCTCTCGGATTCTAGTTAGCAGACTTGACAGGAAGCTAGAAATCTTTCAACCCAGAGAACAGGCAGGCTTTAGCTCAGGCTTCAGCACCAATGACTACCTTCAAACTCTCAAACCAGTCGTGGAGAAATGCAATTAGTACAGGAAACCACTTATCTATACGAAGAGAAAGCGTTAGACTCCATAGAATGGTGGGCCATAAAGCAAGCTGTAGTTAAATGCCGTATCGATGAAAGGTACATACAGATCCTCAACCACCTGCATCAGAATGCAACTGCCTGTGTCTCCCTGCACAAGAAAACCAAGAAATTTCGAGTGAGGTGTTAGGCAAGGTGACACAATATCACCAAAACTGTTTACCCTAGCACTAGAATGTATATTCCAACAGATGCAATGGGCAGGGAAGAAGCTGATGATTAATGGAGACAGAATGACCAATCTGAGATTTGCTGATGACCTGGTTCTAGTCTGAGAGAGCATTGGGGAGATGATGACGATGCTGGAGGATTTGAGAGTGGAATCCGAGAAGACGGGTCTTAAAATGAACATGGGTAAAACCAAGATTTTGACCAACATTCCCGAAATCACAGACTAGCAGCTACCATTGGAGAAAGTAACCTAGTATGTATATTTGGGGCATAAGGTTACACTGGGCTCTGAGAACCAGGTAGCGGAAGTGGAAAGGCGAATCGCGCAGGCCTTGGCAGCGTTCGGTGCCAATAGGCAGATTCTACGTGGCAAAATATCTCTCGATCTCAAAATTAAAGTCTTCGAGCAGTGTGTCATGCCCTTGCTCATCTACGGTGCAGAGACCATGCCCCTTAAGCTGTGTCCACACTGTGCCGATTGGCAAGGCCGATTGGCAATGTTGAACGACATAGTCGGATTTTGCCCTGTCCACATTAACTCAGTATGTGTGGACGTTTTGACCGGCACAAATGTTTAGTAGTATAAAAGTGTTGAAAGAAATGTTATTTGTTTTATATTCATATTAATTTTTAATTTAAAATTTAATGATTTAATTTTATGAGTGATTCGCATGATGCTGCAGCGGCGGCTGCGGTAATTATCATTGCAGTTGCTGGAAGTTAGCAACATCGTTGTCGTCGCCGCCCAAGAAGGTTTTGAGTTAGACCCAGTCTTGTCTGAGGCAGAAAAAAGTATAGTACGGGGGAATTTTTGAAGGATTTAGTGCTTGATGATGTTGATGAATTAAACTTAGAATACAGAAATTACATTTTCTTTAAAAACTTCTTTAGAATGAAAAATTCCAATTTTGAAAATCTTTTAAGTATGATTGCGCCGAAAATAATTAAAAAAAGACACGCCAACTTCATTTTTGCCAATTCAGACAACCAAATGAAACTGCGATTTCTATTAGGCTATCGTGTCGTTTATTTCGATTTGTATAGTCGGAATTTGTAGGATCCCACTGTAATTGTTTGTCAGTCACTCCAACGCATGGCGTATAAATAACTAAATAATTAATAAACTAAATAAAAAATAACCAAACCAATAGCGAAACAAACACGGATTGACTGAACAGTCGATCAACACGTCCACACTGCTGTTGATAGTTTTGCTCGGTTCGGGTTCCTTTGATCCGTACCGACTTGATTCGGGTTGCGTTCGGTTCGGCCCAGCGTCTTTTGACAAGGCCGGACGTGCCGTCCATACTTGTTCGACATTGCCGATCGACAATGTCGATCGTTACCATTCGACCTAGTGTGGACGTACCTTTACACAGAAATCCGCCGAGAAGTTCCGAGTCGCGCAGAGGGGCATGGAGAGAGCGATGCTCGGGACCACCCTTCGTGACCGGAAATGTAACGAATGGATCCGAAATAACACCAAGGTGAAAGACGTCATGGCTGTCATACCAAGGAAAAAGTTAACATGGGCAGGACACATTGCGATAATAAACGAGAGTCGCCGGACGAGACGAGTCCTTGAATGGAGACCCAGACCGGATACTCGGGCGCGGCAGACCACCGCAGCACTGGATGGACGACATTCGACGGCAAGGAGGTCGAGACTGGATGAGACGAGCACAACATCGTCAAGAGCAGAAGAAGATGGAGGAGGCCTACATCCAAGATTGGATCATCAAAAGGCCATGGATGATGATGATTCCCTAATTTATTTATTTCATTTTTTTTACACTGGAATATAAACTATTTCTAGAACGAACTAATTTATTAAAATTGATGTATTAAAAAAATTCAATGTGAATTTTTGAAGCACCTTTCATATAAGAGAAGGTCCCGTTTTATTATTTTGCGCAGGGCCCCGCTTCATTATTTTGCACAGGGCCCCGCAAAATATATCGCCGGCCCTGGACTTAGTCACTACAATACTGAAATTTAAACATTAAATATACATAATAAAAGCATTGAAAAACAGATCGAAATTTGTGGAGTTGAATGGAAATATAAAAACAAAACCACACAAATTGTTACAGATTATCGACCACCCACAGGCTCGGTGCTGCTGTTTTTAACTACTCTGGAGAACATACTGGACAACATCTTTAAACCAGGTTCAGATATTATACTGGTAGGAGACTTCAATATCAAATTCGAAACTAAATCCAAAGAAAACAACAATCTCCTAAATTTACTAATGTCATATGGACTAGTGGACCTTGTCAAGGAATGTACAAGGATTACACCAATATCTAAAACGTTAACTGATAACATTTTGGCAAAAGCGTCATATCCAACAACATTCTTATAGAAGACACGCCCATATCAGACCACCGATTCCTGATACTAAAACGAAACATAAACAAAATGAATATTCAGAAGGAACATTTTACAAGGAAATTCAATAATACCAACAACGACAGATTTCGCAATGCTTTAAGAAAAGAAACGTGAGAGGATGTGTACAGCACAAATGACTGCGACAAAAAAACCGCGGCCTTCATTCTGACCCTACAATTCCACGTCTTTACATCAATTCCGTTAATAAAGACTAGAAAGCATACAAAAACCTGGATAACCTTAGAAATAAAAACATCAAGCAGAAATCTGAAAGATCTATATGTCTTGCAGAAAAGTTGCCCACAGCTAATCAAAAGCTTAATCAAAAGAACAAAAACAAATTTGAGCCACTCAAATGCACACAAAAAAAATCATGAAAATCGGTCCAGCCGTTTAGCAGTTCATTCATAAACAGTTCATCCCCTACTTTCTACACTTAAGGGACGAAATTTGGCAAATGCTGAAATACGTGTTTATTTATTTACATTGATAAGTATTCGTGCAAAATTTCAAGTTAATAGGTGAAGATTTGTTTTTGTCTCCCATATAAATTTTGTTACCCCCGTTTGCGCCCTTAGGGGTTGCAAGTTCGAAAAATCACTTCTTAGTGAGACTCTACGTCACAAAAAGAAACTACTGTCCAAAGTTAACGTTTCTAGCTTCAGTAGTTTCGGCTGTGCGATGATGAATCAGTCAACCAGCTATTTCATATATACAGGGTGGGCCATTTAACAACACCACCCCAAATATCTACGTTACCTTTGTAGTGGCGAAAAAAATGTCAAACGGGAATTTTATTGATTTCGAACGACTGACACGGTGGTTAAAAATGATTTTTTGTAAAGGTCACAGTTTATGCGTCCTCAAGGACATCAATGGTTTTTCAAACGGGAATATGTTATTTTTGTATCAAGACATTGTAGCCACTATTCAGACGAATCCAGTGACCCATGATATCATGACCTTGAAATGATTTGACACGTGTATCCATTGAAAATAACTTTGAATAACCGTATCGAAAATGTTATTGCACAGTCAAACAGAGAAAGTGGATATGATTCTGTTTCATGGTGAGACCGGTGGGAACTCTGTGCGAGCGCAGGAACTTTATGCACGTTATACTGACAGAAATCATCTTCCCATCGATCTTTCGATCGAATTATTCATTTGTTCCGTGAAAGGGGCTGTGTTAATCCATGCAAAAAGAAAGGTCATGATATTATGGATCGCTGTATTCGTGTGAATAGTGGCAACAATTTCTTGATAAATAACATGTTCCCATTAGAAAAATCCTTGAGAACGCATAAAGTATGGCCTTGACAAAAAAATATTTTTAACCACTGTGTCAGCCCTTCGAAACCAAAAAAAAATCCGTTTCGATTTTTTTTCCGTCACTCTAAAGGTAACGGAAATATTTGGGGTGATCACATTAAATGGCCCACCCTGTATAATAGATAACAACCTAACCAATTCGATGGAATTAAGGTCATACATGCCTTATTATTATAAGCAATACATTATTATAAGCAATTCGACTTTTTTGTAGCTTTTCTACAAAGCCCCAAATTTGAAAATTGTATGTCGTGGTTAATTCAAAAGCAGGTTGAGCCCTTACAAATCAAAATTGCAAAACTAGTAGGACATATTAAAGTTCTGACAGCAAAATAAAAGAAATTGTTAAATCCTTTGAGCACAACTTCACGCAAACCGCTTAGATACCCGCACGAATCGGGTGATAACGAGACAGCTGTACCAACTATCAGCGATATCGGCTCAAGCGAACGCCTTGATAAGTTTGAAAAAATAATTCCAGTCAAGGATGGAGACAACTGTGGAAAACACTGTAACAAACCAAATATAAATGTAAAGAAAGTACAATCGAATATAATAGAAGAAAATGAGAAAAGGAAGACCCCCCGCGATATAAGAAACGGGTTTCAAGGAAATCTAATATTTTACACGGGACTAATGTCGAAGAGCTCCGAATTAATGCAGGTTCAAGATAATATCATCTAAATTTATCAAATCTAAATTTATCAAATTTATCAGAAAATGATGTAACACTATATCCAAGCAATATGATTTTAATCTTCTATAGTATCTTGTGTCTCAACACACCTAAACACCGAGTATTCGCCTTTTAAAGTTACGGTACCAAAAAAAGACTCATGAGACCTGAATTGTGGCCAAGAAATACTTGCCTGAACCATTTTTTACTAAGCCTTGGAGAAAAGGAAAGACCCTATAATTAAATCAACAACAGATTCACAGTAGTTTTTACTGAAGAAACCAGAAAGCAAGTTAAGGAAACATCGGAAGTTAGTTTAACCAAAATAAGCAGTCGATATGTTCAACTGGTTGAATTGAATTTATGCTAGAACAAAACAGAAATTGTTTATGTACTCCTCACAGAACACTGCAAAAGCTTATGTTAAATTAAAGCTTTTAAAATAAAAAACTTTAACCCAACCGACCACTTTTTTAGATCAGAAGGTTAACATGGAGGAGTAGCAATTTATTGTAAAGAAGGTATATCCAGTAAAAAAAGGAGCGATATAAACAAAAATGCTGAACAATTTGCTTTTGAATGTGCAGCAATAGAAACTTCTGAATAAAGGAAGCACTATAATTGTAGCAGTTTATAGAGCTCCGTTGTCCAGCAGCCGAACATCCATTCATAAATTACATGAGATACTAGTATTAATAGCGAATGATGGCAAAAGCTTCATAATATCAGGTGACTTTAATATTGATTTAAAAAACACAAATGTCAACAGTTCCAATCACTGCTGAAGTTATTCAATGCTTTGCCTTTGGCAAAATAACTAAGCCATACCGATACGGTATCGTGTTTAGACAACACAATAATAAGTATTAAATTTAAATACAAGTTTAATACATCAGTTTACTAATATGCGATCATTACGCACAAATTGTACCTGCCACTATTCCAGGACAGACAAGACTAGACAGACAAGACTAGATAGACAAGGCGAGACAGACAATACTAGACAGACAAGACTAGACAAACAAGATTATCAAGATCAAACAAGACAGACAAGACTAGAGAGAAAAGACTAGACTGTCAAGACTGCACAGACAAGACTAGACTAACCAGACTAGGCAGAAAACACTAGACAGACAAGACTAGATAGACAAGACTATGTGCTGCAATGTGCTGCAATCGAATCTAGATTAAATAAAATAGACACAATAATCATCGGCATTTATCGGGCGCCGTTAACTGATGTGAAACTCTTCATGGACAAAATGTGCACCCTCTTAAACAAGATTATCAAAGAAAAAAAAACAATTAATTATTTGATACAATTTAATTTTATGATTTAATTTTATGATTTTAATTTAATGATTTAATACAATTGTGACTTCAAAATTGATACGTTAAAACTCAGCAGAAAATTTGTATCGCTATTAGAGTCATTTAATACAACACTGACAATAAAGGACATCACTCACCCCAGCTCCAGTACCTGCTTAGACAATATAGCAGTGCACACGGATACAGTATTTACTGCAGACGTGCTAAACTTTCACATCTCGGATCATCTAGGATCTAGCATCTCTAGATCTATCTGAACAACTTTTAAAGCCGAAAAAAATCAAACCTCCGTCCGTCATTGCAGAAGCGTCAAAGAAGAGAACATGAGGAATTTTAAAGAAAATTTGAATAATGAAACATGAGATGAGGTTTTTACCAAACAAACCTCAGATGTAGACGGTCAGTGGAGCACCTTTCTGTACACGTTCAAGCTTCATTTTGAGGAAAGGTTTCCCATGTCTATAATTAACAAGCAGCAAACGAATAAAACGTTTTTCTATGATAAATTGATGCAATGAAAGAATGTATCGACTTATTGCAAATACTATCCCAAACAATCCCTGAACTGCAAGCAGTTACAACAGAATGCGGCTAAAGTACGCGTTTATTAAAGCTAGAAAAGAAGAAATACTACCAAAATAAAATTAAAGAGGGTGACAATACCGTAAAATCAACATGGGAGGTAGTACACGATATTACCCAAATCAAATCTATTAAGCGAGAAGGAGCAAACTGTATGCTGGGACCGAACATCACGCCCAACATGATAAAGGACTTTTATGCCGACAATCCCATAAACCTAACAAAGGACCTAACTAGCTGCCCATACGAAAACAAGCTGCAAAACAACTTTCATTCTATCTATTTAGAACCAATAACCCAATTGGAACTACAACTAGTTATAAGAGATCTAAAGAATACAAAAAGTTCGGGTTTCGGTGAAATTCCTATGGCAATCCTAAAAGGTGTCGCTGAGGAACTCTCTGATCCACTTGAAGTCATCATTAACAATGCGTTTGTACACGAATTTTCCCAAGTTCACTAAAGGTCTCGAAAATAATACCAATTTTTAAGAAGGGAAACATAGACGATATAGACAACTACAGGCCGATCAGTCTACAATCAGCTTTCTCGAAAATTATGGAAAAGCTAATATGTAAAAGGTTATTATTAGTCAACGACAGCATGGGTTTATTAAAGGTCGTTCCATAGAGACTGCTTGCTTCCAATTCATAAGAGAGATAACACTGGTCAACACAAGTTTTGTTTCCTTTACTTTTTTTACTGTTATTGGGTATTTCTATGGCCCTGACTATTGAAAAAATACTGGAAGATTGCTAACAGCTTTACCTTTTGAAATATACAGTTTTATTATTTTGACGAAAAAATACAGAAAAATAATATATTATGTTAACAAAATTTCTATTGAACACTAACAAATGATCTTTTATAAGATTTCCTTGAATGAACGACTTTAGGTAGATCTCGTTGCAAACTCCAGCAGTAGTCTACCATCATATGTGAGCCCCACCACCCCTGATAACTCTCTTCCATTGTACGAAGATCCCGATGAAATCTTTCACCCTGCTCCTCACTAAAATCACCCAGATTTTGTGGAAATCGGTCTAACTGCGAGTAGAGGAAGTGGATGTTTATGCTCATGTTGATACCTAGCTGATGTAGTATTGTTGTAAGTAAAGTATTGATGATACGCAGTTTTCACAAAGTCCGATATAGGTTTTTGATATTTTGCAAATATATGTTCACCACAAATGTAGCAAAAACAATCATGATTAAGCACACATAACATCTTCTTGACGAAGCCATATCGAAAAATACAACAAAACATATTTTAGTGTCCAATAAAAAAACGAAAATTTAAGTAAAAATACTAGCTATAACTCAAAAACAAAAGCTGTTAGAGAAAAATTGTTGCCATATTTAAAAAATACGCGACAATTTGAGATAGAAACAAAAAAAAAATCAGAGGAAACAAACGATTTTATTTTTTTTGTTGACCAGTGTAATGAGTCAACTTGAAGATCATAATATACCATGCGGGATTCTACTGGACCACTCTAAAGCATACGACACAGTCGACCACGCCATCCTATTAAGTAAAGTTGAAAGATGCGGAATTAGGGAAGTAACCTTAAACTTGCTTATATCCTATTTAAAGAACAGAACACAAATCTCAGAAACTTATACCCCGTAAGAGAAACTAAGATCGAAGCCGAGAACCATAAATGTAGGTATCCCACAAGGTAGCATTTTGGGTCCGCTTCTGTTTATTTTGTACATAAATGACCTACCAAAATGAAATTTAAACAACACACCAAACTTGACCATAAACTATGCAGACGATATGAGCTTAATTGTGGCTTATAAGGATACAACCGAACTCACAAACAGCATCGAGATATCAAGAGCAACGCTGGAAACGTGGGTTAGTGAGAACAAATTAGTGGTAAATAAAAAAAAAGACAAACCTAATTATATTTAAAACAAAACGTGATAATCGAATATACAACATGAATATCTTAGTTCAAAAAGTTCAAGCTGAACTTAGGAAAAACGTAAAACTGCTAGCAATCCATCTAGACGACACTCTGGATTGGACTTCCCATATATCATATGTTTAAAAAAACTTAACAAAGCATTATATGCATTACGAATTCTTAAATACTACGTAAAACCAGAGATATTACGTACGGTATACGATGCTAACTTTCTTAGCCATATTCGTTTCGGCATACTGTTCTGGGGTGGTGGCTAGGGATGCAAACGATACATCGATGTTTTAAAACCTCGATGTATCGTTGATAAACATCGATGTTTTAACATCGATGTTAGAACTCCTAACATCGACGATACATCGATTCTTCTATGAACGATGTTTTACGAACGATATTTTCTTAGAAATTAGAAATTACTTTTACGATAAGGTCGTTGGTTGCTATAATCCCGAACAATTTCTAGAAATTTTTTGTCTGTTTTATTATAGGGTTAATACTTAAATTAATACTGTATCACCCGAACGGTTTTCATAAATATTTCGTTGAATATTTTATGACAAGGTCATTACAGTCATTTCTAAAAGATTTAATATTTGTGTTTTATGGTAGGATTGTTATTTCTTAGAACAATTTCAAAAAAATTGAATAATTGTGTTTTATGGTAGGATTATTATTACAATCTTCGAACGATACGTTTACGAAAAAAGATTAGATTACGAAAGTCAAGAAGAAAACAATCCCCAATAAAACGGGTCCAGATACCTAAAGGGACATATAAATACGCGCATCCCCGAAAAACAAGTCAGTGTCAAGTCGATCATTCACGCGTCAAGTCGATCACTTCACTTCAGTCGAAGTTCACCAAGTTCACCGGAACAGTTCAGTCTATAAGTTCACCCAGTTAACTCGAGCTACAGTCACGCCAACAAGTTATAGTAAGTTGAAGCTTCGCGAATCCGTTGTTATTGTGTTATTTAGTGTTTATAATTATTGTAAATGAATCGGTCATTTCAAAAACCACATAAGTCACATTTTTTTGTAACATGCTTGTTTTGCTGTAAACGCTTCCTTAAAGGGAGATGCGTATTCTGGGTATAAATCACGTCAGTCAATATATTCCTTCCTCTTCAAGTGACACTATACTGAGCTCAAAAAAGTCATTTAAAACTCGTTTATCTGTAAATAATTCAGTTTTTATTGATTCCTGAAAAATTCTAATTGTGTGACTTATGCGGTTTTTGAAATGACCGATTCAAATATATTTTCTCCTATCACAAAACGTGAGTGATAAATTTATTCTTAACCCTTATCACCCACATTACCATTTCTCTTTTTTCAGATAAAATGCCACCTAATAGAAAAAAAGTAAAATATGCAATTATTAAAAAAAAAAGTGATAATGACAGAGAAGCAATTTTCAAATTTTGCAATAAATGCCTGAAAACATCAGGAAATACCACTAATCTTCGGGATCATCTGGAGAAATTACACGTAGATGTTGTTAAAGAGTTAATAGCAGAGGAACCAGTAAATAAAAACAAATTACAGTGACGAGACAAACAAGGAGGTTCAAAATCATCAACCTGTTATTGATGGAATGGATGTTGATTATTCTAAGGATATTTCTAAGAAACAAGCTAGCTCATCTGGTTGCAGTTCCAAAGTTAAGATCAAGGATACTCTACTGAACTCAACTGATACTCAACAAAACACTCAAGACAACACTTCAAACAAAACAAACAAAATATCAAGGAATTATTCAGTAATATTAAAAGTATAACAAATGTTGGTAACAAATGGTAACAAATATAAAAAAATAACTGAAGCAATAGTGAATTTCATTATTATGGACCATAAACCATTTTCAATTGTGGAAGGAAACGGATTTACACAGTTAATAAAGGAACTGCTACCCTTGTAGAAAATTCCTTCTAGAGAGACGTTAAAAAAACGTATAGATGAAAAATATGAGATGATATGAGATATGAGAAAATATTTCTATGGCAGAAAATTTTAAAAAATACTTAAAAGTAGCAGAACATTACTGTATTACATATGACATATGGACAGAGACGATGCAGAACAAGTCCTTTGTTGGAGTCACCATCCATTTGTTAGAAAAATCCAAAGTTATGAGTGGAACTTTGGGAGTCTTTGAGTTGTTCGAATGACATACAGCAGAGTACATACAAAACAGACTTTTAGATATCTTCGACGAATGGAATATTACTACCGATACAGCTACTGCTGTAGTTACTGACAATGACAGCACGATTATGAAGGTAAATAGAGACATGTTTGGTGACAAAAAATTATACCGTGCTTCGCCCACACATTGAATTTAGTTGTCACAAACTCATTGGATAAAGCTAAAACTGCATCAATGATCGTCAGCAAAGTGCGCGAGATTGTAAAATTCATAAAACGTAGTGTCAATGCCAGTGACGAATTGCGGAAAAAACAAAGAGAGGCTGGCAAGATGGAAGGCCAGACAAAAAAGCTGATACTTGACGTTCGCACTCGGTGGAATTCAACGTATTATATGTTGGAACGTTTTATTGAGCTAATTTGAACGATCGTTGCAATATAGTTATGCCGTTCTGATGCTCCAACAATGATAACTTCTAATGAAGTGGGCTGTCTGCGCGATATGGTACAACTTTTAAAGCCTTTTGAAAGATTAACTAAAGAAATTTCTGCCGAAAATTATGTTACAGTAAGTAAGGTTATTCCACTTGTAAGCTGTCTACGGGGTATGTTAGAAAAATTCTCACCAACATTTGAAAGCACGGTTTCATTAAAAGCAGAAATTGGAAAAGAAGTATAAAAACGCTTTGATAAACTTGAACATTGCTCTTCCCTGGCTATCGCAACCGCTCTAACTCATACGCTTCAAACTCATTGATTTCAAAGATGAGACTGCTAAGAATAAAGTCATCAGTTATATAAATAATTACTTAACTAATATGCAAGCAGCAGTTTTACTAACTGATTCTTCTGACGAATCTGAAAGGGATGAAAATAATGAATCCGAACGTGACATATGGAGTTACCACAAACAATTAACACACAACAACATAAAAAATAAAACAAAAGCAGAATCAGTAATTCACATATTTATGTCGTCTCCTGTAACTCCTATAAAAGCAGATGCTTTAGAAATGTGGGATGACATCAAACGTTTATTTCCTGGGTTGTATAAACTGGCGATGATACATTTGCCTATCGTAGCAACGTCTGTGCCCAGTGAGCGGCTGTTTTCAGAAGCTGGGGCTACGCTTACTCAAGAAAGAAACTGCTTACTAGGCACAAGATTGTCAAAATTATTATTTTTAAACTCTATTTTGCGAAATAATTAACTAATAAACCTTTTGAACATTCCTATGTGTTTTGTTTTCAAAACATCGAAATAATATCGATATATCGTTCATAAACACCGATGTTTTCGACATCGATATTTTAGTTTTGAAAACATCGATGTTTTAACATCGACGTTTTTTATGAACGATGTTGCATCCCTAGTGGTGGCACAAAAATAAAGGATATCACTACAATACACAAAGAAACACTAAGAGTCCTACTCAACCTAAAGTTCAGGGAATCATGTAGAGGAAAGTTCTGCGCCGCAAACATACTTACTACAACAGGTCCATATATTTACGAAGCCCTACTGTTTCTATTTAAAAATAAATACCTATTCAGTCTGTACAAGTTTAACAGCGAGAAGGCCACAAGGTATGCAAATACAAGGTATGCAACCTAAGCTACAACGTTCCCAAACATAAACTGACTATGTCTGAAAAAGTCTTCCATATGTAAATATTAAATTATTTAATGCCCTGCCACGGTCAATTAAAGAACAAACAAAATTCAGGGATTAATATTGAGCCCTACTCGGTGCAGGAGTACTACGCTGCAATAAAAAACTATTGAAGTTTTAGGCTAATTCGGATTTTGACACATTTCTTTTAGCATACATTCAGAATATTGTTACATTTATGTAATTATTTCCCCTTATGTAAGCTAATATATTGAAATAAATAGAATTGAATTGACTACACAGACAAGACTAGGAAATGATCAAAGAGGAAGTGGAACCTTGGCGAATACTACTCAAGAACTTACAGAAAAGTTGAAAATGTTGACCCTGAAGAATGAAGAGTTAATAAAAAATTCAACCCCCCCAAATAAAAATACACTTGCACAAAGAAAAAAGTGGACTACATACTTACAATGCATAAGTTATCATTAATAGAACACAGATCCTACTTTTAGACTATTGTATAAAATTATACAATCACCTGCCCCGGCATCTCAAAACATTAAACAACATCAAAATATATAAGCATCAAATCTTTAACCCTTCAACTACCGCGGTCGTCAATAAGCGATCTGACTCAAAATCTTTCAAATGCCGGAGTCGTCAATGAGCGATCCACGCTATTTCGCGCTATTTAAACACCGCAGTCGCCTTTTAAGCGATATATTACAATATTCGTCGTAATTATTATTATTAAACAAAATTAATAATATACGTTACTTTTTATAGGTCTAGAAGAATAATGTAACATTTTGAGTGACAAAATATTTATGTCATAATACTCTTTGTTACAATTTATGGATCAATTAATATAAGAAAATATTTTGTACAGTTAGGAATATCTTTCAGCAGAAATTTACGCATTCTTATCATCTAAAATATCTTCGTAGCTGTTTGATATAATTATATGTATGTAAAATATGCGTACATAAAAACTTCGAAACTGCTTCGAAATCGAACGAAGAAGACGTCTATTGTTTACATCTTACTAAGTAATGGTTATGAGTCCCAATATTGTGTTTATGTTTTGATATTTATTTAGGGCCCTTTTTATATTTTCAAACAGAAGATTCACTCATAGCCGAATATCTCGAAAAGTTTTCGTATATTTTATGATTAGTCTCTCGCAGTGTTTTGGCACATACGTTTCACAGCGGTTTACAAAAAAACAATTTACCTATTTTTTTATTAGTTTTAATTATTGTATTGAGTTACATTTATTATTTTATGGGTTCGTCAACTATTACATTTTAATATTTTCAACGTCATCATGGACCCACAGCCCTCAACGTCGCGTGCCTCAAAAAGAGTTGCAGAAGAGGAACTACATCCAATAGATATTGACAGTGATGAAGAAGAACATATTTTTGAAAGTGACAATAGTGATATTGATAACAGTGATGCAAGTGAAGAAAGTGTTGATGAAAGTAATGATGAAGTTGTTGCGGGAGATTTAGTATGGAGAAATTGTGATTTATTTTGGCCCAAAATATATAATTTTGATGCAAGAAATTCTGGAATTACTAACGCATTTTCAATAGAAGAAAACTATGAAGAGTATGATTTTTTCACAAGATACTTTAACCAAGAGTTTATGTCTGAAGTTGTAAGTGAAACAAATAAATACTTTTACTTTTCTGCAGAAAATTTCAACATACAACCACAATCCAAAACTAAAGGATGGGTCGATACTACAGTCGATGAAATGTATACATTTTTTGCACTTGTATTATTGATGCCACATGCGAAAAAGCATGCCATAGAAGACTACTGGTCAAAAAATCCGATGATTGCTACAGAGTTTTTTTCTAAATATAGTACCAGAAAGAGATTTCTCCAATTACTGCGAAATGTTCATTTTGCAGACAATAATTATCCATCTGAAAATGACCACTTGTGGAAAATTAGAAATGTTCTAAACAATTTAACTGAAAAGTTTTATGCTTTTTTTATTCCCTTCCAGAATTTGGTTATTGATGAATCTCTTATTTTGTTCAAAGGGAGATAAATATTTAAACAATACATACCCTCCAAAAGCCATAAGTTTGGAATAAAATTGTTTGTTCACTGTGATTGCGAGACCGGAATGATCCTAAATGTATTATTTTACACCGGTACATTACCAGAAACAAGAAATAATCATTCGGGTGTATATGGAGCAATTATAAAGAAACTATTAGAAGCTTATGAAAATTAGGACACTTACTTTATACGGATAATTGATATACAAGTCCAAAATTAGCCATATATTTGGACGAACATGACACTGGTTTATGTGGTACAGTAAAGAAAAACAGAAAACATTTTCCCAAGTTGACGAGAAGATTGCAGAGAGGGAAATTGAATTCAAAAACTGATACAGTACTGACTCGGTATTAGCAATAAAATGGAAAGATAAAAGAGATGGATACATGATAACTACTTTTTATGATGGACGTCTAGAAGATAGTGGTAAATTTAGTGTCGCTAATGAACCTATTCAAAAGCTAAACTGTGTTTTAGATTACACACTAAATACGAGGTTAGTGGATAAGGCAGATATGCAATTATCTACCGTGGAATGTATCCGTAAAAGTATCAAATGGTACAAAAAAGCATTTTTTCACATGATGGACTTGACTATTTTGAACAGTTATAACATGTTATAACATTGTATCTCGTGAAGACTGAAAATAATCGATTGAAATTAAAAGATTTCATCACAAAAATAGTCCAACAAATTTTGGAAAAGCACGGTATTTTGAGTAGTGTAAGACCTGGAAGAAAAAGTTCCCTAGATATAGATCGACTTGCAGCAGTTAACTTTATGGAACGACATTTTCCTGATCACATATCGGCGACAGGTGCAAGAAGAAAAGGTCAACGGATTTGCCATGTGTGTAGTAATACTACACTAAATGAACAAAAAAGACAATATGTGACAACTTGGTGTCCAGAGTGCAAAGTTGGACTATGTTTGGGAAATTGTTTTAGAATTTTTCATACTAGAAAATCATTTTAGATTTGAACAGTTCTTCTTCTTATTGTGCCATATCCTCAGTGGACGTTGGCGATCAATATGGCCCATCGGATTCGATCCACAGCCGATCTGAACAAGTCAACCGATGTTCTTCCGGTCCATTGTCGCAGATTCTTCAACCAGGAGATCCGTCGTCTTCCCTGTGACCTCTTCCCCTCGATTTTTCCCTGCATGATGAGTTGAAGTAGCCTATATCTGTTGCTGTTTCTCATGATATGGCCAAAGTATGACAGTTTTCTGTGTTTGACTGTTGTGAGCAGTTCTCTGTCCTTCTGCATGCGTAGGAGTATGGTTTCGTTGCTAACATGGTGGGTCCAGGAAACGCGAAGCATTCGACGATAGCACCATGCTTCGAAGGCCTCCAGTCGCTTACTAGTTGCCTCGGAGAGTGTCCATGCCTCCACTCCATACAAAAGCTTAGAGAAGACGTAGCATCTAAGTATGCGTGTTCGAAGATGGATGTTCAAGCACATGTTACACAAAACATTCTTCATTTGGTTAAATGTAGAACGTGCCTTCTCTATGTTGATCTTTACTTCACGACTATGATCCCATTGGTCATTGAGGTTTACACCCAAGTACGATATTGATGGTACTCTCTGTAGTTGGGCCCCATTTACCAGGAATTGGGCATTAGACGCATTTTTGCTGACGATTAGAATTTTTGTCTTTGCCACATTCAATCGCATATTAAGTGGTTCGCATGCCTCTACTACTTTATCAATCAGTCTCTGTAGTCCTTCGGCACTGTCGGCAATTAGTACAGAGTCGTCTGCATACCTTAAGTTATTAATTATTTCCCCGTTTATCTTTATCCCAATCTGTTCTTCTTCGAGTGCATTCTTAAAAAGGTTTTCTGCGTATCGGTTAAACAGTAGCGTGGATAGTACGCAGCCCTGTCTGACACCTTGTTCTACTGGAAATTCCTTTGACATTATATTTTCCACACGAACACATGCTGTTTGTTGTCTGTACAGATTGTTGATTATTCGTGCATCTCTGTCATCTATTCCTGATTGCTTTATGGTTTCTGTTAGCAAATCATGGTTAACCCTATCGAATGCCTTTTCGAAGTCGATAAAACACGTGAAAACATCGCAATTCACGTCTCTTGCTCTCTGAATCAGAACACTCAGACCAAAAAGGGCATCTCTAGTCCCCAATCCACTCCTAAACCCAAATTGCGTCTCGCTAATGTCTTCTTCTAGTTTTTGATATATTCGTTCGTAAATAATCTTAAGAAAGACCTTCATGAAGTGACTTGTGAGACAGATAGTTCTATAGTCTTCGCATTGTTTAGCTGTGGTTTTTTTAGGAATCGGTATAAACGTAGAGACTAGCCATTTCTCGGGTATATCTCCCGATTCATATATGTTGTTAAATAAGTCCGTGATTAGGTCTAGGTATTCTTCCTCAATGAGCTTTAACATATCGCCAAGAACTTCATCTGGGCCCGGGGACTTGTTGTTTTTGAGTCTTGTTTGAACAGTAGTTTTTCTTAATATTTTTGCGAAATCTGCTTGAATTTTAGATGTGTTATAATTACATTACTTATGTATTATTTTTTATTACTACTACTATATATATATTATAATTTTTACTTTAGGTATCATTTATAATTTTTATAATTCTGTGTTTTTAGAATCTACTTTATTTTTGTTTTGTTTGATATTTCTTATTTGTGTAATCAACAAATAATGTTTTAGTCAAAGAAGTGCTGTCACAAACTATACCAACTACAATATTCAGTGTAAATTTTTACTTTTTTATTCTAAAAATTTAGTAAATCTTTATTTTTTATGTATTATAATTTTTGTTATAAGACTTTAGATAAATATATATTTTTATATGTACTGAAATATGGCTGATTCCCGCCTGATTTTTTGTTCCTGGCGGTGCGGTAAACAGTGCGAGATACCGGTAGTTAAAGGGTTAAATATATAAATGATTTTGAACCTTATACAATAGAAGAATATTATACAGCATACATTTTGTTATAAGTTAAAATGTATTTACTCTTATTGACATATTTCATAGTCATTTCATATTCACATAGTCTTGTTTAGTCTAGTGTTGTCTAGTCTTGTTTAGTCTTGTCTAGTCTTGTCTAGTCTTGTCTAGTCTTGTCTAGTCTTGTCTAGTCTTGTCTAGTCTTGTCTAGTCTAGTCTTGTCTAGTCTTGTCTAGTCATGTCTAGTCCTGTCTTGCCTTGTCCAGTCTTGTCCAGTCTTGTACAGTCTGGTACAGTCTTGTCCAACCTTGTCCAGCCTTATCCAGCCTTGTCCAGTCTTTTCCAATATTGTCCAGTCTTCTACAGTCTTGTGTAGTTTTGTCCCTCCTTGTCCAGTCTTGTCTGTTTAGTTCCTTCTAGTTTTGTCTGTCCAGTTCTGTCGGTCTAATCTTCACTGACTAATTTGTTTATAAATTGATTTCAAATTTCTATATATACAATATTTTATTATAATTCCGAAATTTGAGTTTATTTTTGTTCATTAAAATAAATAAACCTTAAATTTAACAGAAATTTGCAAACATATTGGTAATTACCTTGATTGAAGTGCAGCAGTTAAATCTTGGGATGTTCTTGAGCACTGAATTAAATCACTGCAATTGTTCATCACTAACCAAACCGAACCGAAGCTTTTATGGATTGCAATGAAAAATCAAGCGGAATTAGCGAAATAACAAATCTCGGTTTATAAATATTTTCATTCGACGAAATATTTGATTAGCTTGTAATTGTTTTTGAAACAAATATTTGTTCGGTGCTTTGATATGCACACGTGATTTTACTTTTGCAAATTCAAATGAAGAAAATTTGTTTTAAAGACTGTTACTAATAAAAATCTGATATTCCAGCGAAAACATATTAATTAACAGAGCTGTGCAAAATTTACTTACTTTTTATACGCATGAAACTGCAAAATTTATAAATTGATTCCGATTATAAATCGACGAGAAACAATTACAAGTCGCCATATTGTTTGCTTATGTCAAAAAATTAACAGATACACCTCCAGCCGAAAGTTAATGCCACCCGAAATCCCTATTAAACACATTAGGCGGGTGCTGATTTTTGACCTAGATTGTATACAGAAATCTGTAATCCATAAAAATCTTCTCGATTAATTAGCCAATAGGAACGCGACAAGTGCAAATCTTCAGCAAGCACGAATATAAAAACAAACAATTACGTTTATGTAGACACATAAACTATCTCATTAAGAAAATAAAGTTAAAAACATTTAAATTTATAAATAAATGTTTGTTAAAATCGTATTAAGAATACATGTAAAAGAAATGCAACGATGTGAGTAAATAAATGTAGTGCGGACGTTCGTTTGTGTGGTTTTTGCGAGTCTGTTTTTTCGTTCTCGGAATCCAAACGTCTGGATAATAAAAATCGCGTGGAATTAAACGCATTCAAATTTGTTGTGAACGGAGAGAAAATTATGTCAGTAGTGTGTGCTGTACTGTGGTGATCTTTGTGTGATCCATGTGGTGAAGTGATTCTTCTGGATCAAGGTAAGATTTTCAAAACTAATAACCTATAAATAGTAAACAATCATTTGATAACATGAAAGTAAATGCACATAACAAATTTAAACGAATTTTATTATTACATATAACCTGCAATACCATATTTATTGTTTATTATGTTCCTTGTTTCAATTTTAATAAACTGAAATGGATTGAATTGAAAAGGATTCATCCACATAAATGTTTTAAAGAAAGTATGAAGATTCTTCTTGATCCAGGTAACATTGTTACTTGAATTATTATAACTTACTTAGAATTATAATAACTAACTTATAATTATAATTACTTAGACTTATATATTCTTTAATAACTGAAAAGTAAATGTAAATACTCAACTTAAACAAGATGTCACAGTAAATTGAAAGAAAATGCTATTCCAAATTTCTCCTCCATTATCTTTCTTGTTTCCACTCTGATAATTTATTTTATGACCTTTTATTTGGCATTTTTATTGGCATATATACAAAACATTTTAAATAAATATGATGATATTGTTATGACCTGTTATGAATGTTACTTGAAACAAATAGGTGACAATTTGCAGATAGATCCAAAATCATTCTGGAAGTTTGTAAATAACAAACACTCATCCTACAGCATTCCAGATCAAGTGCATTTCGGAGATCAAACAGTTTTTAATTATTATTACCTTTATTGGCATATTTACAACAATTACTATAAGACTAAGACTAAGTGTATTTAATTGTGATAGTCACTCGCCCTGTGACAACTGTGGAGAAAAATGCTGTGCTTCTGTACATGATAGCAATATAAGTGTTAATCAACTCTCTCTCAACTCGTTCACCATCAGTGAATGTGACATCCTCAAGTCTGTTGGTAAAATCAGATCGAACAATGTATGCGGGCCTGACAACATACCCTCCTTTATTATTGTTGACTCTATTCACTGTTTGCTGGTTCCGTTATGCCACTTATTTAACCTAATGTTAAACACATCAGTCTCATCCGTTAATGTTCAAAATGAGTCGTGTTATCCCTGTGTTCAAGTCCGGTGACAAAACCCAGATACAAAATTACCGTCCGATTGCTCTCTTGTGCAACTTTGCTAAACTATTTGATTGTATTGTATCTGACATTCTTTACTCCCATGTGATCACCAGATTAGCTCCAGAACAGCATGGCTTTATAAAAGGCAAGTCCACTGCCACCAACCTGGTTGAGTTTACACAATTTGTATCAAAAGCTCTAGACGATCGTTTCCAAGTGGATGTCATATATACCGACTTATCTAAAGCTTTTGACCATGTAAACCATTGCATTTTGTTAAACAAACTGGGTGGGTTTGGACTGTGTAATGGTTTCTTAAAGCTAATTAAGTCTCTTCTGGCTGATAGGGCACAATTTGTTGAATACGGCGGTTTCAAATCGGACGTTTACTGCACCTCCAGTGGAGTTATTCAAGGTTCCAATTTGGGGCCTCTACTTTTTATAATTTTTTACAATGATGTTGTTAGTAGTGTTGACTGTAGAGTGTTTATTTATGCTGATGATCTCAAGATAGCCAAGATCATTGGTGCCAAATCTGATTGTTTACTTCTGCAAAATAGCATAGACCAGTTGAACGCATGGTGTACGAAAAATAGTTTGGAACTTAACATTAGTAAATGCAAAAAAATCAGCTTTACAAGGAAAACTCAAACTGTCAGATTTTATTACAATATCAATGGTTACCCGCTAGTGTCATGCGATAAAATTTTAGATCTCGGTGTAACTATGGATACTAGGCTCACCTTTGTACCTCACATTACAAAGACTGTTAATAATGCATTCAAAGTGTTAGGTTTCATTTTTAGAAACACTAGAGACTTCACTAGCATCACCTCCATAAAAGCGCTATATTATGCTTTTGTGCGCTCCAAATTGGAATACTGCGCTGTTGTTTGGATGCCATGTAGTCAATTACACATCCGTTTTTTGGAAAGAGTGCAGCGGAAGTTTGCCAAATATGTTTTCTTTAAAATGCGTGGCTATTATCCTGTGACGCATGTCGATGAGGCTTGGCTCCTAGACTTGTCTGGGCTCGACTCCTTATTATGCAGGAGAGATATTATCGCTTTGATCTTTTTACAAAAAATATTAACAGGAGCAATACATTGCCCGTCAATCCTAAGCGAGATTTACATTGCCGTACCGAGAACAGAAAGTAGGAGTCACTTAACCTTTTATTTTAACATACCTAGCACATTTCACCACTTCAATTCCCCATTGATTAGGTGCCTCAGACTCTACAATAATTTATATTCACAAAACTCGGAGTTTGATTTATTCCACGTCCAGTTCAATAAACGTGCAGTTAAGAAGCAATTAACTGCCCATTTTGCTATTCGACCTACACCTTGATATCTTAGTTAATTTCGTAATGTATTTTATGTATTTTTATTATGATTTGTCCATTATAGACAAATATTGTCTGCTGGAAAATAAACTTATTATTATTATTAAGACTAACAATACAACATATCAAAACAAAAAAACAAAAAAAAACAAAAAACACATAGAAACAATTAAAAAAAAAACAACAAAAAACAGAACATAACTACGACCCAAAAATACCCCAAATACTCAAACTTAAAAAAACTACACTTTAAAGAAACAAAAAAATACTAACTTTTCTCCCTCCCTAAACTCTTTGCACAATCACTCCCTTCCGCTCTAAAATTTCCCGCATAATGGGCCACCCGCTACCTGACTCGTCCATGCACGCTTCCCAGTCTTTACATTTATTTTTCTTTCCTTCTTCCCATGTTAGCCCTTTGCACTCTTCCATCCAATGTGCCCACCTGTCAGTACCCTCTCCGCATATGGTACACAAATTCTCCCTTTCATTCAACCAGTACTTTCTTCCCTTTTCTTCGTTGCCGCACCGAAACCTGGCTATTCTATTTTGGCTACCGCTGGACCCTCTGCTTAGGTACAAAGGGAATCTGCCGTACACTTGTACCTTGTTGTACTCCCGATTGTACCTGCTTTCGTCTATACGGCTTTGTCGTATCTGCAGCTCTATCTCCCTACTCCTTTCACCCAACAATTTTTCACACTTTACGCCTTCCCTTTTCATCCTTTCTACCTCCTCTTTCGACCACCCTACTCGTTCATACATTTTTTTGTTCCCCATTTTGTTAGTCTAATCCCTCCGACACCTTCCTTCCTTAAACTATTGAGCACCTCTTTCACTATCCTTTCATTCCCTAACCTATACACTTTCCTTTCGTATCTTGCCACTCTCACTGATGCTTCTACTGCAACTTTATACGCATTCGCTTCTTGTAGCACCAAGTACCCTGGCGTACTCCTGTCTAATTTCAACGCCCTTTTTATAAACTGGAGTTGTACCTTTTCTACTACCTTTTTTAATCTAAAGCTTCACTTTGAATATTATATATGTATTCCTACTAATTTTGGGACGCTGAATGGATTGGGGAAGACTAGAAGTCTCTATGGTAAGTCGTTCAAAAGTTACGAAGTCGTGAAATCTGCCGAAAATGCGAGATGGTCTACTGCGAAGAACTGTATATCTTGTTTATTTGTAACTTTAGAGCGAAATAAACTAGAAAATCGTTTTAAGCGCTTCGATTTCCTTCGGGTAACCCAAAAAAAATTCTGAAAAAAATTTCCAAAAAATTCTTCAAAGAAAATTTTCCATCATTTCGTTCGAAAAAAATGTGCTTTTTCAGTTTTTTTCAATTTTCTCAAGGACGATAAACAGCAGCGAAATCATTTTCGGCACACAGAAACTACTCGACAAGACGAACAATTTGATGTGTAAATTTTCCCGTAAGATTCAATAATTCATCGCAAAACTTCAAACTGAAATATTACGATTCTCAGATTTACAAGTCGATATCTCCGAAACGGTTGCAGATAATCAAAAACGGATTGCGGCATCGTTTTCAGGAGGTTATTTTCCTATTAAAACACTCAGATTGTCTGCAGGAAATTCATAACTTTCCAAGATTTCTACTCGAGCGGCGAAATTTCTTAAAAATTTCTGCAATTTTAGCGGGCGATAGTGAACGAAAGGTGCTGGCGAAAAATAATTTCGTTTAATAAATCGTTTTCAGCGCTTCGATTTCCTTCGGGTAACCCATAAAAAATCTCGAAAAAAATTTCCGTTTCAGATAATATTACCATTTCGTTCATACCCCATATTTCCGCTCCATACAACAAAATACTCCGAACACACGCTTTCCACACTATCATTTTTGCCACGAAACTATCTTCAAATTTATCTTTCCAAGCATTCCAAAACCTATTAGCAGCCACCCATGCTTTCTTACATACGAACTTAATGTGCTCATTATTGGACCCATTACTACCAAACATAAATCCCAAGTATTTGAACCTGCTAACCTGCTCTATAACCTCTTCCCCCCACATCAAGCTTTCCTCTTTCTTACCAACTTTCTTTCTAAACACCATCCACTTAGTCTTCTCTACATTCACACTTAACATTCTTTTCTCAAAATATCTTTTAATCCTTCCAATCATCTCTTTCATTTCCCCTTTTGTTCTTGCTAAAGCAACTATGTCATCCGCGTAAGCTAGAGACCACACTTTCATCCTACCTATTACCACTCCTCCTGCCTGGCCATTTTTTAAAACCTTTTCTAAGTCATTTATAAAAATATTAAATAGGACAGGGCTAAGTGGACACCCTTGCTTTAACCCTTTCCTAACCCAGAATCTTTCGGATTTTTTTTCACTTATTCTCACTCTGCAGCTTGTCTTGCCATATAGATCTGTAACCGCCTTCACTAGCCACCCACTAATTCCTTTTGCTCTCATCATTTCCCATAGCATGTTTCGGTTTACTGTGTCTTATGCCGCTTTCAGATCTATGAATACAGCATACACCTTTCCACCTTTCTGTGCCAGCTCTTGCTCTATTACGTATTTTAAGGTAACCAGCTGGTCCGTTGTTCCTCTCCCTTTTCTGAATCCCCCTTGTACTTCCGGAATCACTTTCTTTTCCTCAATTTCTTCCTGTATTTTCATCTCCACTACTTTTGCATATATCTTATATGATGTATCCATCAGTGTAATGCTCTGTAATTTTCTGCTTCTCCCTTATTTCCTGCTTTGAAAATTGGTACGATTTCCCCTTCCCTCCAGCTTTCTGGAATTGCTTGCTGTCCTTTGAAAATCTTGTTGTATAATTCGTGGAGTTTTTTTTGTATTGACACCGGCGCTAGTTTCCACGCTTCATTTGGGATTCCATCCGGACCTGTCGCTTTTCGTCTTTTCAGCCCACCCAGCACTTGCTCCATTTCCTCCCACATAATTTCTGGTCGATGGCCTTCTTCATCTTTTCCGTCCTCTTCCAATGTCTCCTCTGCTCCCTTATCTTCTTTTCCGTCCAGCAACTGCATGAAATGTGCTCTCCATCTATCTCCATTTTAATTTCATTAACTTTCCGGGTTGCTTTTTCCACATTTTTGGCAATAAACTTCCATATTTCTCTTTCACTATTGAGCTTCCTAGCCTCCTCCATTTGTTTTCTTTGCCACGTTCCTTTTTTCTTCTTCACAAGTTCTTTCATTTGGTCCTTCATATTTTTTAATTTACCTGGAGCTCCTCCGCTCTGTCTCCATCTCTTGACATCCTCTCTCAACTGTTTTTCCTTGGAGATATATTCTTTATCAATCCATGCGCTGTTATAATGATCACTCCTGACATTTTTCCATACTATCGCCTCATGGACTTTAGATACCAGTTGTTCTAGGCTATTTATTGATTCTAGCTGACAGTTTTCCAGGTTGCTCTTAAATCTTTGTACCGCCTCTTTATTCCATATCGCTACTGATTTCTGCTTCTCCGTCTGTCCACTAACCACCGTTTTTCCTTTTACCGTTACTTCCAGCGGGAAATGATCCGACTCTATCCTGTTCCCTACTTCCATGATGATTATATCACTTGTTGCTGCCTCGTTTGCTACTACATAGTCTATCACTGACATCCCTCTTCCCCCTACGTACGTTGTCTCTCCACTCCAATCTCCCTCCGTGCATCCATTTAATATGTTCCATTTTCTTTCCTTCATCCAGTCAAGCCATTTTTTACCATCCCCGTTGATTATTTTGTCTTTGGATTTTCTTGTTACTTCATGTCCTCCTTCCCCGAGATTCCCAACCTGGCTCTCCCCTATTCTTACGTTCCAGTCCCCCGCAATTATAACTTTAGACAAGGTTTCCTCGTTTGCTTCCGTCTCTATTTCCGTTAATAATTCTTTTAGTCTTATTATTATAAACTGTAATACATTTCCATTTATCCCCGTTTAATTTTATCTTTCTTATTTGAATCCCTTCGCCGTAATCTTCTCCCCTATAATTTTTCTCTTCCTCTATGTTCTTCTTTACTCCGGTTATTACACCGCCTCTTGGTCGCCCCATGTTGAAATCTCTTTTTGTCCATTGGCACTTCCACACGAAGTTATCTGGCAGTTCGTTCTTCACCTCCTCCCAATCCTTTTCGTCAATCCATGTTTCCACTATTCCAATTATATCGAAGCTCTTCATGTAAACCAACAAGTCATCCTTATAATCCGCTTTTAATTTTCTCTTCAAACCTGCTACATTCCAACACAATATCTTCGTTTGCTTCGTGACCTGCTGGTTTTCCATCTCCCTATTCTTTCTTACTGAAATTTTATATCCTTTATTCCTGTAACATCATTGTAGTGGTACCACCTCTGGTCTACTTCCATTTTTCGGTATCCTACTCTTACAAACTTGCCTCTTTCCCTTAATTCTTTAGCTTTCTGTCTTATCTCCCTCTGCACCTCTCTTTCCTTCTCTGTGAGATCATTGTCCACGTAGACCTGCGATCCTTTTAATTGGTTTTTCATTTTCATTATCTTTAATTTTTCCTCCCAGTTATTCATTTTAATTAATATTGCTCTTGTTTTTGCATTTGTCGGGCTTCCTATTCTGTGCATGTTTTGTACCGCATTTATTTGAAATTTGTCCCTTAGTAAGTCCTCTACTTACTTTTCCCACGTAGCTTCTTCTTTAACTCCATTCATAACTATGTTTAACTTTCTTTCTTTCTTATCCTTTTCTTCCCTAAAAATTTCAATTTTAGCCAATTTCTCTTCCATTTGCCTTCTATCTGCTTCTATCTTAGATTCCCTGTCTGCATTTGCCTTCTTTAAGTCTCTAATCTCATTCTCCAATCAAACAGTTAATGGTGGTCTAGAAATATCCCAACTTTTTGCAGACTATTTTTCCACAATTTATAGTAATCATAAAGACTCTACTTCTGAATATGAAAGTCATACCAACCTCGACATCCCATGTCCCAAAATTACATTAGATCAACTTCTTAAAGAAATCAGCAAACTGCCAAATAAACTTAGCTCACGCTCTGATGGAATCCCCAATTTTTTCTTGAAAAGCTGCTCTCTTACTATTTCCAATCCTCTCAAGATCATTTTCAACCTAACCCTGTCCACAGGAGTATTTCCAAACTATTGGAAAAATAGCTTTATTTAACCTACATTCAAATTTGGCGAGAAAAATAATGTAAAGAACTACGGAGGTATAACAACACAATCTGCCATTCCAAAGCTGTTGGATAGTCTTGTTTATGACCAACTAGCATTTTCTTGCAAAGAAATTATTGATGATCAGCAACATGGCTTCTCACAAAAAAAATGTACAGGTAAAAATCTAGGTACAAACCTAATGAGTCTGAAATCATGAAGGTTTTAGAGAATAAAATCCAAATTGATTCCATATATACTGATTTCTCTAAAGCCTTCGATACTGTTGACCATAACCTTCTACTTAGAAAACTGTACTGCCTTGGCTTTAGTGATCTACCACAGAAATGGTTCTGTAGTTTTTTGACTGGACGCATTCAGAGGGTCAAAATAGGCTCTTCTATATCTTATGAAATTGCAGTGACATCTGGGCTTCCACAGGGTTCGCACTGTGCACCACTCCTCTTTAACTTGTTCATCAATGATATACGGAGTTGCTTCAGTCATAGTAAATATTTACTATTCGCTGACGATCTAAAAATTTTTAGGCCTATAAACTTCTCACTCGGACCAATTGCTACCACAAGATGATTTAAATCGCTTTGTCAAATGGTATAATCTCAACAATCTGCAACTAAACGTTCAGAAATGCTGTTTCATAAGCTTTTCCAAATCTATTAAAAAACATAATTCAGAGTACACCGTATACAATAACTTATTGAAATCTACAGCAACTGTAAAAGATCTTGGCATCTATTTTAATGAACGTCTAAACTTTGTTGACCACATATATAGTGCATCTCTTAAGGCCTCGAAGATGTTAGGCTATTTTTAAGGAATTGCGATAGTTTCTCCATTGGCACTGTAAAGATGGTTTACATGACATTGGTTGTCTCCCACCTGAATTATGCCTCTGTTGTGTGGTCTCCCCACTATCAATCTCACAAATACACAATCGAGAAGATTCAAAACAAGTTCCCGAAGTTCTGTGCATACAAACTCCATATAAACATTGAAAATCATGATTACTCTGCTATTACTAGAATGCTCAACATGCATTCACATAGCTAACCATAGAACAGTAAATGATATAAGCTTCATTTATAAGTTACTGAATGGATTGATAACTAGCCCTGAATTGCTCCAACTGATAAACTTTAATATACCTTTCTACGCTGTAACAATACTTTCCAAATAAAGTTCCACACCAGCAATTATGGTAAATATTCACCTATTGATAGATCCTTGAAATTTATTAATGATCATAGTATAGATATGTTCAATGGTTCGTTGCCAACTCACAAAAAACTCATTTACTCTCTTCAGCTGTGATTTCAGCACATTATTTTAAATTTAGTCGCTCTATAGTAATAACTTTCTGTGCTCTATAGATTCAAGATTTCACCTAGTCGATTATTGTTTAATTTATATGGGTTCATGTTTGGGTAGGTGTACCTATGTGTGGGTATATATATATATATATATAAATATATATATATATATATATATATATATATGTATATGTGTGGGTATATATATATATGTATATGTGTATGTATATATCTTTTATACTTATTCTGTAATGGGGCAACCCATATATTTCTTAAAATAAAAATAAAAAATAAATACATTAGAATATACATCATATATTACAGATTACATATTACCGGAATAGGTTCTTCCTTGTTACCTATTTGCTCTTTCCAATTTTTTTCACCCTCCTTAACAATTCCAAACCATTTCCCCTTTCATCCATACACTCCTTCCATACATGTCCTAGCCTTTTTTCCTCTTCCTTCCATTCATTCCTTGTACATTCTTCTATCCAATGTTCCCATCAATCTTTTCCTATCCCACATACTCTACACTTCGTATATTCTTCACTCATCCAATATTTCCTACCACACTCTTCACTTCCACACCTATACTTTGCTAGTATGACCTGCACGTCTGACTCTTTACTTGAGTATAAGTAGGTTGCTAAACGACCATGCACTTGGTTCCTTGCGTAATCTTTGAAAAATCTACTATTGGCAATTTTGCTCTGGCATTCCTGTAATTCCAGCTCTACTAATCGTTCACCTATCATTTCCACCCAGTTTGCACCTTCCCTCTTAAGTTTTTCTAGTCCCTCGCCAGATATCCCTCCTATTTCATATAATTTCCTTTTATTCATTCCCCATGCATTCCCTTTCTTCCCTCTTTCGCCCTCCCGATTCGCCATTCTAAATACCTCTTTTATTATTCTTTCATCCCCCATTTCACTCACCTTGCATTCTTCTTCTTCTTTTGAATAGGCCTACTTTGGCCATGCTTGATCTGTTGGGCTTTGATCTTTCCCCAGTATTGTCGCATCTTCTGCCGATGTAACTCCTTTCTCTCTTCTGTCCAGGGGGTACCTTTCCTTCGGGGTTTTTCCTGAAATCCACAGACTTCCTTCAGGGTGCATCTCACAGACTGTCTGTTTTGCAGATCTGTTATTCCCAGTTCTCTAATATCCTTCTCGGTTTCTATCAACCCAGTGGTACGAGTCTTCTAGTTTTGCCAGAAGGTGAACAGACAGTTGGTTAGTCGGTTCAGAGGCAATCTTTCAATGTGGCCATAGAAAGTTACCCTTCTTTTCCTTGCACAGTCAGAGAGCATCTATATATATTTATAGAGGTCAGAGTTATGCTGCCTTCGGAATTCCCCATCTTTCTTTACCGGGCCTAGGATCTTCCTGAGGATTCTCCTCTCTCTGATTTCCAAATGTTTGGCATTTTATTTATATTAACATTCGCGTTTCGCATTTAACCTAGGAATAAATAAATTAGTATTTTCACTAACTACAATAACAAATACATAAATAAATCCAAGTAAAATAGATTTTTCATTTTTAATTTTTTTTTAAATTGTGTATTGAACATTTTTCTTATCCTCTTATTTGTAGGTTAAACATACTAACAATAACTGTCAACATAGTTATTCTAACCTCAAAATAATAATTGGGCGGATGATCAATCACTATAAAAACTGTTTATCGTGCGATATTGATTGTCTTATCATATTTTTCACAATCAGTACTTTATTTTTATCAACAAATATAAAAAATCAGCACGAAAATCGTTTTTAAATCAAAAAATATCTAGAAATAGTAGGGTTATTTTTTGTACATCTCTGTCTAAAATGACGTAAATCTTGGACTAGTCATTTTTTTAATTAAATACACACATGAAACTTTAACTCTTTCTCTGGGAATTACTTTTTTGAATTGATTTGATTGTGTGCTCAATATTCTGAACATTACTTTATAGCCCATGCGGAAAACTTTTATAACTTTGTATTATTTGCAAATATTGACAAAATCTCAATTCGAAGCAATTTTTGTTTTTTTGTTGGTTTGAGTGGATAAACTTTGCAAAATTCTTTTGTTTTATGTCAAAATTGCACGACGTCAAAATAATTTGCAAATATTACCAAATTTTCAAAAACTCTATTCGAAACAAATTTTGTTTTTTTTGTTGATTTGAATGGGAAACTGCGAAATTCTTTTGTTTTATGTCAAAATTGGACGAAAACGTCAAAATAATTTGCAAATATTACCAAATTTTCATAAACCAAAATCTTTATTCAAAGAAAATTTAGTTTTTTTTTTAATTTGAGTGGACAAACTTTGCAAAATTCTTTTGTTTTATGTCAAAATTGCACGAAAACGTCAAAATAATTTGTAAATATTACCAAATTTTCAAAAACCAAAATCTAAATTCGAAGCAAATTTTTTATTTTTTATTTGAGTGGACAAACTTTCCGAAATTCTTTTGTTTCATGTCAAAATTGGACGAAAACGTCAAACTAATTTGTAAATATTGGCCAAATTTTCAAAAACCAAAACATTTATTCGAATCAATTGTTTGTATTCACGCAGCTTGTCTTGATATGCAAGCTTATTTGATAGTCTCTTTTCCCCTTTACTCTTTTGATAGATTCTCCGTAACCTGTAATTTTCCTTACGAAAAGCAGTTAATTCGGGTGTCCACCATGGAACAGAGTGTCTAAAATATTTCCTTGGAGGAAAGGTGTCGCGAGCTGCATTCATCATCGCCAGATTTAATCTTTGAGCGAATGTCGAAATTTGTTCCGGAGAGGAGCAGTCGTCTAGCTGTGGTTTAATTCCATGAAGATGTAATAAAAAAGTGTCATTGAACGCTGTCCAGTTTCTATTCGCAGTGCAGAATCCCCGTTGGAGTTCAGGCAGCTCAGTTGCCTTTCCCATTCTCCAGCTTATATAACGGTGATCTGATAAGCTACTCTCATGGGGAAGATGTCAATTGCAGATTTCCTTGCTTAGTGTGGAGCTGGCAAGAGTTAGGTCATTCAGGCTGTGTCCTTTGTGTCCAATGAATGTAGGTTCCGACCCAATGTTCAGGATGGCCAGATTGTTCTGTGATATTAATGTATCTAGAATTTTACCCCTTTTATCTTCCAATACACTACCCCAAGAAAAGGACTTTGAGTTGAAATCTCCAGCAACTAATACTTTTGCTTTCGATCTTGTCTCCCTAAGAATATTAGAGAGATTCGTTAGATTTTCTTCGAATTTATCCTCCCCCGCCGGTCTTGATGGTGGTGGTAGGTAGACGGATATGGCATAGAAGTTCATTTTCCCACAGAAAACTTGGATAACTGACATCAGATTACTGGACAAATCTGTATTTAGCATTGCTGTGATTCGAGGATCAGGTATAACTATCGCGGCTTTAATAGTTGGTTCATTTGGCTTACGAGAGTGCATAGCCCTGTAGTGATCTGGAAAACCCAGAAGTTTTCCACGGAAGACGTGAGGCTCTTGAATAAAAACTATTGAAATTTTGTCCCTTTCAATTTTTTCTAATAGGGCTCCAGTGGTGGCCTTGCCTTTACCCAGATTGATTTGCAAACATTTTATTGCGTTGGTTGGCATCTTAGTAATTGTTTGATTTAAAAAATAAAGGGCACGAATACCTAACTATAATCTCCAGATATTGACAAAAATTAACTATTTTTTCTCCAATAAGGGTGGCGGTTTCTGTCGGAGTCTTCCTTTTTCCCATCCGGTGTCTTTCTTCTTGATCGAATAACTCTTGATGCCGGGATCTGTTTCCGAGCTATCCTCAGAGATTGAACGCGAGCGAGCTGGTTGAGCCCCTCGTTTCCGTTTTTCCGTCGCCGCTAGAGAAGGAGATTTGAAAGACACGCTAGCGTCGCTACCGGACGCTTCGACGTCGCGTTGTGGAGTTATTTTAGGTTCCATCGTTTTTTTTTTGGTTTGCCATCACAGCGAGTCGACTCCTTTTTACTTCTGGGAGTAGTTTCTAGCTCCGAAACTTCCTGTACCTGTCTTATGGTTGTAGCTGATTTTATTTTTATTTTTTTAAATTTTTATTTATTTATTTGGTTTAACTGAGCTGCAAAAAATTCCTTGATGGATGCCAAATACTAGACAGACGCCAATAGCCAATACTAGACAGACGAGACTACAGAAACAAGAGCAGAAAGGCAATATTAGACAGACAAGATTAGCCAGACAAAACTAGACTGCTGAGAGTAGACCGACTGACCAGGCAGACAAAACCAGACTGAAACAGATACAATACAGGAAAGAACTGGACTAACAACTTGTGAAACTTGTGACAAAACTAGACAGATGAAACAAAACGGACAAGACTGGAGAAATAGGATTTAAGAGATAAAATTGAACGAACAAGACAATTTGTACTAGACATGTCACACAAATCTGGCCAGAGAAGATAAGCAAGGGTAGACAGGCAACACTAATTAGACAAGGCTTATCTAGTCTTGTCTGTCTAGTTGTTTTGTTAAGTATTGTCTGTCTATTCGCGTTCAATTGTATGTGTCTACTGTCGTGTGTCTAACACGACAGTAGACACATACAATTGAACGCGAATAGACAGACAATACTTAACAAAACAACTAGACAGACAAGACTAGATAAGCAATATATTCGCAAGTAAAATATAACTTGTAACGATATTATGCATAGTAGAAGCAAACTATTCAGACTAAACTTTTTTATCGTCAAAGTAGATGTCTGATCCTTGTTGCAGTGCAGACAGGCTTGAATTTCGAATAATTAACAATTTGCGAAACAATTTAATAGCTAAGTAATAGCAACCAGTTTGATTATAAATTTTCTTAGTTAACAGCAGGAAATACTTTGAATTCATTTCCGCCAGCTCGTTTTCGTTGAATTCTAAGAAAGTTTTATAATAATGTAAAAGCTTAATAATTGATAAAAGCTTTTAACATTATTCCTTCTTTCTTTTCTAAATTGAGATAAAAAAAAAAAAAAAAATTTCTGGTGTGTTTATAATTCATTTATTATAGATTATTGCACTTTAAAACGCAATTAAGATGGTATGTAAGCTTTATATAAACAACTTCGTCAAAAAAAAATGAAATTAATTACCGACGATTTATTTCGCAGCTGCCAATCATTAAGCAGTAATCAATAATACCAACAAGTTTATGATTAAAAATGCTTCACTCCCATTTACAGGACATGCAAGTAAAAGTAAATACGGAGCAATTTCTACATATATGGAACAAATGAGCTACTAAAAACTTTTTCGTCCGTTGTTCGTATGAACTTGACCAATAATTATACGAGTATAACAAAAGTTTTTTGTCTAATTATATATATATATATATATATATATATATATATATATATATATATATATATATATATATATATATATATATATATATATATATATATATTGAAAAGTATATATATATATATATATATAAAAGTATATATATATATATATATATATATATATATATATATATATATATATATATATATATATATATATATATATATATATATATATATATATATATATATAACTTGAAAAGTATATATATATATATATATATATATATATATATATATATATATATATATATATATATATATATATATATATATATATATATATATATATATATATATATATATATATATATATATATATATATATATATATATATATATATATATATATATATATATATATATATATATATATATATATATATATATATATATATATATATATATATATATATATATATATATATATATATATATATATATATATATATATATATATATATATATATATATATATATACTTTTCAAGTTATATATATATATATATATATATATATATATATATATATATATATATATATATATATATATATATATATATATATATATATATATATATATATATATATATATATACTTTTATATATATATATATATATATACTTTTCAAGTTAGAAGAAGAAAAGCACAAACAGAATAGGAAATGTAACATAGTTATAAATGGTATTAAAGAGGCGGAGAATTGGAAAGTGGAAGTGAAGAAGGTATTTTCGAATACACTCATGCTGGAGCCCGCAATCCTGGAGATGTATAAAGTGGGAAATGCAAGCGGAAATGGCGTTTCACAAATAGTAGTTAAACTAAGTAAATGGGAAGAGAAAATGGATGTGATAAGAAATAAAAACAAATTAGCCGGCAGTAATATTTATATAGATGACGACTTAACCGTGAGGCAGAGGAAAATTGAACAGGAACTTAGAAAGAGGGCAAGAGTGACAAAGTTGGAAGGGAAAGAAGTGAAACTAGCGCATCAGAAGTTGAAGATAGATAATGAATGGTTCATTTTAAATGAAGTGACATTATCTTTGGAGAAAAAGGTTTTTCAATGAGTGGGGGCGGTGGCGGTAGGGGGCGGAGTGGAGGTTTGGGGAGGGTCTAGAACAAATTAAAATATTGGTATGGAATATAGCTGGTCTTAAAAAAAAGTCGGAGGGGCGAGGAAGTTGGACTTATGTGACTATTTGAAAAGTTTTCACATTATAGGTTTATTGGAAACGTGGGTGGAAGAGAAAGACTGGCCGGATGTTAAATCTAAGTTACCTAGGGGATTTAGATGGGAGTGTCAAGGTGCCCTGAAGGAACAGGTCAAAGGTAGAGCGAGGGGAGGAATAAAAACAGAGGTGCAAGTAAATATTGTCGAGTCATGAGAGAACTATCAGGAGGAATTTGAAGGCATTCAAGAGAGGGCCGTGGAAAAATAATGGGGAGGTGTTAAGATTGTTCATAATCTATAATAACCAAAATTTGGAGCTGTTTATTAAAGAAATTAACAGAAGAGCTAGCGACGTGTCAGGAGAAAGAATTGTCTTGGCAGGAGATTGGAACGTAAGGATAGGTGAACTCCAAACAGGAAATATAAGTGCGGAGGGTTCGAAGATAACGAGAAGATCGAGGGATAAGTTAGTTACCAAAGAAGGCAGAAAATGGTTGGAATGGGTGGAAGATAAGGAATGGAATGTAATTAATGGGTGTGTTGACGGAGACTGGAGCGGGGAATTCACTTATGCTGGTGGGAGAGGGGCATCGGTAATTGATTATGTAGTTGTCAATGAGGTAGCAAGAATGCGCATAATTAACATGCAAATAGGCGAGAGAGATGAGTCTGATCATTTTTCATTGGAAATAACGTGGGAAGGTAAAATCAGGACAGTACCAAGAGAGAATAGTTATGCTAAAGTAGTCTCGGTTTGGAACGATAAAGCCATTGTTAAGTTCCAAAGCAATTTGGAAAGATTAACTCCGGGAGTCGGTAGTTTGCAGCATTTAATGGAAGTGGATCGAGAGGCCATGGTTTGGGTCAAGATCAAATGTGGAGGGGCTAAAGAAACATATATGGTTGACAATGAAGTCAAGGAACTTAAGAGGTCTATGAGGAAGAAGTTCAAAAGGTAGAAGGAGGGCCAGGACTCGATGAAGGAATACAATAGGTGCCGTAAGCAGCTGAAGGAGCTGGAACTCCAAAAGAAGGAGAGGGAAGCCGCGCAGTTCGAGAAGTTAAAGGAGATCCACAATGAAGCGGATATTTGGAAAATGGTGTCAGCTTACAGACGAAAAAAAGGGTGTTGTGACAAGCCGCTGGACCTGTGGAGAACCTACTTTAAAGAGCTGCTAACCAGTGGTGTGCCCGAACAGTTCGGCGACGATACAGGAGGGGTTAATGAGCCAGCAATTGGCAGTGATGAATTTACTTGGGAAGAATTTACAAGTGTAGTGGATAGGCTTCCGAAAAAAAAGCAGTGGGCTTGGACAGTATCCCGAATAAAGCGTGGAAGCATGCGCCGATACTCATCCAGCAAGAGCTTTTCAAAGAGCTAAACAAGATGTACAGAGGTTGTAAAAGGGTGCCGGAGAGCTGGAAGGAAGGCTTAATTGTACCAATATATAAAAGTGGAGATAGGGAAGACTTAGCTAACTACCGAGGAATAACGGTTATGGACTCGTCTTATAAAATATATGCAAAGCTGTTGGAGCAAAAGCTTTTATGTGAGGTGGAAGATAAAGGCCTAATCCCAGATGTGCAAGCTAGATTTAGAAAACATTATAGTACGGTGGAGCACTTGGTGACGTTGAAATATATTGTGGAGAAGGAATTGGTTAAGAAACAAGGGAAGCTTTACGCTCTGTTTATAGATTTGAAGGCAGCTTACGACACTGTAATATATACAAACTGCATATATATATATATATATATATATATATATATATATATATATATATATATATATATATATATATATATATAGGGTGGGCCATTTAACGTTACCACCCCAAATATCTCCGTTACTTTTAGAGTGACGAAAAAATGTCAAAATGAAATTTGATTAATTCGAAGCGCTGACACAGTAGTTACAAGTTCTTTTTTGTCAAGGTCATAGTTTATGCGGCCTCGAGGTCACCAATGGTTTTTCAAATGGGAACATGTTATTTTTTGATCAAGACATTGTAGCCACTATTCAGACGAATCCAGCGACTTATAATATCATGACCTTGAAATGATTTAACAAGTGTATCGGTCGTAGTCTTTTCGCAAAATCCGTCATGTCATGAAATACCTAGGCACTTCCAGAAACGTCGACGTTTAGTGAAAAATATTCAAATTGCATTTCCCGCCTAGGTAGTTCATGAAATGACCACTCGGCGCCGTACATCCCTGCATCTCGTACTTAAAGCCGGGGTTATATTAGAGCCACGCCGCGTGTCGCAACGCTGCCTCGCGCAACGGGCTGTGATTATACTACAGTGTCGCGTCGCCGAGCGTGCTGATGAAATTTTTGTGTCAGTTCAGTGGCGACCGCGTAAAAACGCGAAGATGTTGCCTACATATTTATGTTATGCTTACTCAAGAAGAAAAGAAAGAACAGGAGATACTGGGTGCACCCAGTAAATGCATTAAGAGGAAATTCACAAATATTTCAGGATGACAAAAACACAACTTAATTACGTAGATTCTTTGATTGATAAATAAAGATATATATATAAAAAAAACCTTAATCCTTATATAATCCTTATTTTTCGGATCATATAAAAATTTATACTCTCTTACTAATTCAATAATTTCGTCGCGCGTACTGATATGTGGTAGACGTCTGCTTGCTAGCTTGTTAACATACCGCGCCGGAATGCACGTAGCCACGTGGTGATTATACTAGAGCCGAGCCAACCAACGCGTTACTTCCCCCACCAGCGATGCCACGCCGATCGAAGTGGTCTGCGTGGAGTCAGCTCGCTCGGCGACACGCGGGACTGAGCTAATGTAATCACGTTCATTCTAAATGTATGTAACCGATTGCAATCCCACGCGTTGCGACACGCGGCGTGGCTCTAATATAACTCCGGCTTAAAGCCGAGTTTCGCAATTAGGCGCACAATACAGTTTCATTCTTCCTGTAATGCCTAGCGTGTTGTGGAACGTTCCGTAATTAAGAGTAATTGTTCAATTTACAACAAAATGGAACGAATAACTGAAAACAATGACTTATGAAAAACAGCTCTAAAATAGTTATTTAAAATTGTCTTAACCTCAAACTATTTCATTTAATATTTACCTCTTTTAACTAAGCTGAAGTATAAGTTTGTTGGGCTGCTTTTCATAATATTTATGTTACGAAGTCATTTCCAATGACAAATGTGATGTTTGAACATTGACATTTCCTATGACATAAATATCACATTTTACATTTGACATTTCTAATGACATATCTATTTTGAAGTTTGAGATTTGATATTTCCAAGGACAAATGTGATGTTTGAACATTGACATTTCCTATGACATAAATATCACATTTTACATTTGACATTTCAAATGACATATCTATTTTGAAGTTTGAGATTTGATATTTCCAACGACAAATTTATTGTTTGAAATTTGACTTTTCCGATGACATATCAAATTTGACGTTTGACATTTCCAATGGCATATCAAATTTAACATTTCCAATGACAAATTAGATATTTGTAAGTTGACACTTCCTATGACATATCACATTTTACGTTTGAAATTTGACATTTCCAATGATATATCAAATTTGATGTTGGAAATTTGACATTTCCAATGACACATCATATTTGACGTTTGTAATTTGACATTTCCAATGATATATTAAATTTGACAATTGTGTTATATTCATTGTTTTGTGGTCTGTGGCTAGATGTAAAAGCTGTGCGAAGGTTTCTAAGCCCCGCAGGATTCCCCAATCGGTCTCAGCTGTCAAAGTCGACTTCTATTGTTTCTCTTGCATGATATTCAAGTCGTCTGGAAAATGTCAAAATTGTAATTACAAAACAACTGCAGGTCTCTTTGCGTTACATTGCTCGTCCATGTCGCGTGGAGGAAACTCGTCCATGCCGGGTGTCCTGCTGCTCGCAGGAACGCCTGACAACGACATAAAGGCTGTCCAAAGTGCCCAAACAATTGGCGTCGTCCAACAAACGCGTCGGCTCTTGGACGCCAAGGGTTTCTAGATAACGGCCGCGACGTTCCAGATGATTGAATCAGTCGATGATTCGCGAATATCTGATGAACGCGTCGTCCAATATTTGACACTCTTCTCCAATCACCTAAAATTGCAAACAAAATTTTTGTCAAAATTCGTCCGTTCGTTCGTTTGTTCGTTGGACCAAATTTCAATGAATAATTTCGCTTAGTTCTAGACAAGATTCGCCAAATTTTGCACAGACTAAGATAAGGCTTCAAAGTTAATCTTTACAAAAGTTTAGCAAAATCCATCCTTTTGGTTCGCTTGTGCCGCAAATTTGCAAATTAGCAGAATTATACCAAATTTCAACGAGTGATTTCGCCTAGTTTTAGACAAGTTAGATTAGCCAAATTTTGCACAGACTAAGATAAGGTTTCAAAGTTAAGCTGCGCAAAATGTTAGCAATATCCGTCAGTTGGTTCGCCTGTGCCGCAAATTTGCAAATCCAACAGAGTTACAAAAAAATCTTAATTCAAAATATTAGTGGAGATAGTCAAGTTGGACTTGTCAAATTTAGCACACACTTAGATAAGGCCTCAAGGATAATCTGTGCAAAGTTTTTGCAAAATCCGTTCGCTTTTTCGCCTGTGCCGCTAATTTGCAAATTAACAGAATTAGACTAAATTTCAATGAATAATTTCGCGTAGTTCTAGACAAGTTAGATTAGCCAAATTTTGCACAGACTAAGATAAGGCTTCAAAGCCAATAAGTTCAAAATTCTCGCAAAATCCGTCTATGGCATTACACGAAAAATCAAACTACATTGAGCGTCTGATTGTGGAACACGACTTTGAGCTCGAGATGCCGGCATTTCATGAACTACCTAGGCGGGAAATGCAATTTTAATTTTTTTTAATAAACGTCGACGTTTCTGGAAGTGCCTAGGTATTTCATGAAATGACGGATTTTGCAAAAAAAACTACGACATATCCATTGAATAACCGTATCGAAAATGGTATTGTACAGTCAAGCAGAGAAACTGGATCTGATTCTGATGTATAGTGAGACTACCAGAAACTCTGTGCGAGTGCATGAACTTTATGCATAACGTTGTCCTGACAGAAATCATCCTTCCCGTCGATGTTTAGATAGAAACGTTGCAAGACTTAAACAAACGAAGAAGCAGAGATTGCCGTTCTGGCTGCAGTAGTTCATCATCCACAATTAAGTAATCGCCAAATTGAGCACCATTCCGGAATTTCCTAGGCGTGTGTTTTAAGAATATAAAGACCACATAAATTCCATATGCACCATATTTCCTTGTATCAAGAACTTCATGGTGCTGATTTTGGTGATAGGGTTCAGTTGTGTTCTAACATTTGTTATAATAAATTTTCTGCAGAAAAAATCAACTACATTATTTGGATATTTTGATTAACAATAAGTTTTGGTGAAAACCATATCAAGTTCATGATATCATGGGTTGCTGGATTCGTCTGAACAGTGGCTACAATGTCTTGATAAAAAATAACATGTTTCCATTTGAAAAACCATTGATGACCTTGAGGACGCATAAACTATGACCTTGACAAAAAAGAATTTGTAACCACTGTGTCAGCCCTTCGAAATCAATAAAATTCCCTTTTGACATTTTTTTCGTCACTCTAAAGGTAACAGAGATATTTGGGATGGTCACGTTAAATATCCCACCCTGTATATAACAGGTTATATAGGTAGCAAGTTTCACAAAATTTAGATTTGCGAGAGAAATAAAAACGATACAAAAATAAAACAAATAAAGGGACCATATGATATGATAGAGAACTTGTAGAATTGTATGGCAAGACCAGAGTGACGAGATAAATTCAGATTGATAACATGAAAATAAATATACAAGACAAACCATAGCGTATATGACTAGAAAGTTGGGGTAAGATAGAATCAAATCAAAACATTTTTTCATCTCTGGATGTATAAAGGTCGATTCCCATATGCGCGACACTCAGCTACGCGACGTCGTGCGACATCGACTGTCAAGTAATGATTAGATTGTTTTAAATGGGCACGTCGCATAGCTGTCGCGTAGCCATAGTGAGAACGTGCCCATTTAAAACAATGTAATCATTATTTGACAGGCGATGTCAAATAATGATGACGAAAATGCTAATGATAATGAATATGAAAAATGATAATGAAAACGCGATGAGTGTCGCGTATATGGGAATCGGCCTTAAATATACATATTCGATAGGTCATACATATTACAATATAAATATACAATAGAAAAGAAAAGCAAAAAGTAAATTAAATTAACAAAAAAACTCGTGACATACGCAAAAACACACAATTGTTATTAATTACTTTAAAGGATCCATTGTTTTGAACACGATCAAAACCATAAATAGTTTATAAATCGATGAATTCTTCAGTGCTATACGAAGCCCTTAAGCCCGAAATCAATAATATTCCCTTTCGACATTTTTTCCGTCACTCTAAAGGTAACGGAGATATTTGGGGCGGTCACGTTAAATGGCCCACCCTGTATCTGCGTATAGTCTGTTTTCGTTGTATAGCTGCTAGTTTTTGTAGACTGCCATTTGTTTGCAATTCTTTGACCTATATAGGCGCACCATATAGCATTGTAGCCTGAACTACAGAGCTCAGTGCGTGTGCTACTTTTACGACCCCCTACCTTTGACATTAGTTGTGGTAAGCCTGCCACAATTCTCATTTCTTTATCCGCCGCTTCTGTTATCTGTGCAGTAAAAGATAGCCTTTTGTCAATCATTACACCAAAGTATTTGATTTCATGCTATGGCTATGTTTTCTTAGAGAAGGGTTAAAATACACAATAAGGGAAGGGTGAGAATACATAGAATGAAAAACGAACAGAAGGAGGTTGTCACAAATAAGATTAAAATTATGAATATAATTATGAATTATGATATATAAAAATAAAATTATGGGAATTGTCGAAAAATTTGACAATAATCTTTATGAACGTGCAGATCCACATGAACACGAATGAGGGGATCGAGAAAATGCATCCAAAATGTGGGATCCGAAAAGCTTCAAATGATCGACAGAGCGGAACTGGAAACAGCATTGGTCCAGTTAAAACACGGCAGGCACCTGGTGAAGATAGAGTGACGAAATTCTGAAGGCGGGAGGAGAAACACCAAAAAATAAGCAATTTCGATACTCCTGGAACAGGTGTCTCGGTGAAGGCAAAATCTCTAACTCTTGACGCTGAACACAGTTATCACAGTGTGTTATAACACACAAGTTATATTGTTCTTCAACAAGGGCGACGGTACGAATATCGAACATTATATACCAATCAGCCTTCAATCCATCCTTTCTTTCTTGGGAGCGAAAAGCTCACCTACGCTTTTGCGACGACATTGTACCTACCAGCAGCGACCCAAATGGACTGGGGATAATGCTGCGTGAACTCGAAGAAGTATCCCAAGCGGTGAGACTGAAAATGAATCTTTAGAAAACTAAAATCATGAGTCCAAGCAATATAATGAAACCATCGGTGTCACCATCGGTAATTATACTCTTGAGAAAGTTGATGAGTATGTATATCTGGGACCAAACATCAAGTTGGGAAAGGTCTATTAGACAGTCGAAATCACCAGACGTATCGGCTTGACCTGGACAGCGTTTGTCAAGCTCAGCTACATTATCTGGGAACCACGCATCTCTATGGACCTTAAGGGGAAGGTTTATGCACCTTGCCGGTCGCAAAGTGTGAGTTCGATACTGTAACTCTAACGATGTACAGATTAAATCAATAGTCTGCCAGCGTACGATGGAGCGCACGATGCTGGGAATCAGTCTCATGGACAAAATTCGAAATGAAGATATCATGAAGAGAACAGGGGTCGTGGATGTGATGTAGTGAGTGGTGCGTCTTAAGTGGCAATGGGCGGGTCACATAGCGAAAGACAACATCAAGTTGACTAAAATCCTATTACAATGGAGGCCGCGAAGATCGAAGAGAAGTGTTGGCAGGCCTCAGGCCAAATGGCGGGACGACATCCGATACCACAGGGGAGGAGACTCCATGAAAGTAGCTCGGGAAAGATCGATATGGAAAAGTTTGGAGGAGGCTTATGTTCAGAAGTGGACGAAAAGAGGCTAACAGATGTTTTCTTAGAGCTGTAAGCAGAAGTTTTTTTCTGCTGCTAGACTAAGGTTCCTAGATTTCATCCATGCACCGATTTGAGCGATTACATGATTTGCCGTTTGCAAGAAACCTTGCTCCGTTCTGGCTGTAACTACCATACTCCAGGCACACGATATCTATACCAGGCCAATAGAGCTTGGAATGCAAAATCAAAAAACCTGGTAAAGTGGTCTATTTAAGACAAACGATCGGAATACCTACTGACAGTGGCGATATAAAAGATATATACCACTATGTGTACCACCTTGTAGTAGGAAAACTTGAATCAGATGGTTTTAATATCCAAACAATTTACGGTAGCCTACAAGAACTAAAAAACCTGCTATTCAAACATAATAGTAACAAAATAGCTGTTCCAAGAACCTAGGAGAGGAGTGGGCGATTATAAAGAAAACAATGGAGTTTTTCCTCGCAGATTCCGAAATAGAAATAAGAGTATTCATACCTAGGGATAAAGCGATTGCGGGATCGACGCCCGAAAACCAGGCAAGGTAGTATATGCAAAAGCAAGATGGGATACAAACGGAGGAGGTCTTCATAAAAGACATCGAAGATATAATTGCAGATATTGAAGGCATTAGAAAAACGGGAGAAGCATTACTGGAAGTAAAGACTGGCAATGCAAAACGACTAAGAGATGAAATGGCCAAACGAATGCCGGATTTTGATGTACTAGCTAATGACACAGACGTGACATTGAGTATAAGAGATCTGGATGCCACCGTTACAGTTTAAGAAGTTAAAAGTGTCATTGAAAACCAAATGCACCTAGAAGATACCAATAAAGTTGTAATTAAAAATCTAAGACCGGCATATGAGGAAGTGCCTGAAGTGTGGAGAAGGAGGCATTCCAATGTCAAAATGATCTATTCTGTAACGAAAAAGGTCACCGAACAGACACTCGACGATGCCCAGAAAATAGAAAAGGCATTGTCGAAGGTGAGTCAGAAAAGAAAAAACTAAAAATGACCAAGATGGTCCAAACGAACATGAACAGGTGCCGCGCAGCACAGGATCTGCTAAATGTCGCGATGTTAGAATTTAAAGTAGATTTCGTGGTCCTAAGTGAACCAAATGAAAACATCCTGAGCAATTCGGAATAGTTCACTTATGAGAAAAAGAACGTAGCTACACAAATAATCAACAAAACAATGGTAGTGATAGACTCGGGTAGTGGACCGGGCTTTGTATGGGTGAAAATGCAACAGTATAAGCTATACAGTTGATACTTTTCACCAAATAACACACCCGAGCAACTAGCATCGTGCTTTGCCTCGGCGCGATATAAGAAACTCTCCCAAAGAAAAACTCTTTGCAGGTGATTTCAATGACAAATCCCCATACTGGGGATCCCACAAAATAGATCATAGAGGAAATATAGTAACCGATTGAACATCCGAGACTGATATGTACATTCACAACATAGGCCAAAAAACCCACAGGACGCGGGTGCTTCAAAGACTATCTACATAATATTAGAAGAGTATCAGATGGAACAATAGCGATAACAATAACGATTGAATAACATAACGTATGCAGATGATGCCGTTATTTTTGCAGACAACCTAGCTTCCTTACAACTCCTTATGGACAGTGTTACATCATACAGTCGACAATATGGTTTGGAAATAAACCCCAATAAGACAAAGCTCATGATAATCAGTAAAGACCAAAAACCCGCGGTATTTTATTGGTAGACAGAAAAAGTCAACAAATACACATACTTGGGCACGAACATAAATGATAACTGGGACCGTTCTGTGGAGATCAGAACGCGTCTTGAAAAACCAGAACGGCATTTAACGGGATGAAGAAAGTCTTTACCAGCTACCACTTACAGCTATCAACGAAAATTCGCCTACAGCGATGCTACTTGTTTTCGACCTTTTTTTATTAGGTCGAATTGTGGACGCTTACGGAGGCCTCCTCCAAAAAACTTGAGGCATTTGAAATGTGGCTGTACCGAAGAATCCAACGAATATCTTGGACAGAGAGAATTGCCAATACGGAGGTGCTGAGAAGGATGAGAAAGGAAAAAGAAGTCCTGAATACAGTTAAGACTCGAAAGCTACAATATCATATAATGCGTAACGAGAGCCGATATGTCCTTTTGCCGAAGATCCTGCAAGGCAAGGTATATGGGGCTAGAGGAGTGGGCAGAAGGAGAATATCGTGGTTGAAAAATTTAAGAACGTGGTTCAACCAAATAACCACTCAGCTTTTCCGCGCTGCTGTTAACATAGTTCGAATAGCCAACATGATAGCCAACATCCGGAACGAATAGGCACTCTTAGAAGAAGATCAGATGGAAGCGCGACTACTATGGACAGCTCTACAGTGTTGTACACACCATACTTGAATGTGAAAAGGAAAGAACTACAGCTCTGAAAGACGCTACTATGAACCCAGAAAATTAGTAGATTTCATGCTAGAAAATTAAAATAACTGGGATACTCCAAACAAAACGTTTTCGGACATTCTGGCATAAAAAGAAGAGAAAAAGACCGAGAGGCGCACTTACAAACATGATCAAATATAACAAAACCATATAACTTGTACCCTGAGGTCATCGAGCGGTTCCAAGGTGAATGCGTTCATTATGCCACCGTTTCCAACGGAGCCACTTGGCTGCGCAGTTGCTAGTTTTTAGATAGGCTCCCCAAAAAAAGGAAGAAAAGGCTGTAACTATGCTATGTCATCGCCGAAAGCAATATTGTTGCCTTAACTCACAGTTTCATAATTCCGTCAAATAGTATATTCCGGTGGGCTCTAGTTTGGAACCCTGTGGAACCATTCTATCTCTACATCGTCTTACAACAGTAAGCTACAATGGTTAAAGTGGCTTCCTATCATGCGCGGCAAGTATGGAGAAATACCTCTATTTGACAAGCTTTCTATTATATCCTTCCAGTTCGCGCTGTTGAAGGCATTCTCACGTAACATATATTTAGACTAGTCATGTAAGACAAACACAGATAGAAAAAGAAAGCCAGAAAAGATACCAATTATTGATTAGACTGGAGGTTCTGAAACTGGGTGCCGCGAGCGTATGCCTGGGGTGCTGCAGCAACAATCAAGATATGTAACAAAATTTAAATAGAAAAATACATGAGGAGGTAAACGTATTTGAGTTCCTACTTCTATTGTAGAATTATACACAATTGGCTAAAATCTGGGTCTTTGAAACGGAAAGGTGATGCACGCCACTGGTGACGCTGAAAGAGCCACATGATTTCATGGCAATCTAATGATGCTGATACCAGGAAAATTTAAAGGTGCACGCCATTGGCGCTTTCATCGCAACATGCTGCCGCACGTGGTAGACTACAGTGAATTGTAAATGTGCTGCCAGATTATGCCAATGAAATCGCTATAGAAAGCGTTGCATAGCAATAGCGTTTTTGAAAGAATATCACATTCAAATCCTGTTCGTGTTTTAATATCACGCAATTCTGTGCGAATGAACAGGCGGTAGAGTAATATTTAGATAAAAAATGTATTTCGCCACATTGACCTCATTTTGGATCTGGAGTTCGCGCGTATGTGATATTTTGATTTATCTGTCGCTTCGCGGTGTGCAACCTAATCTAACCTGGGTTAAACCAACGGTCCTTGGCACATTGTCCTATATTAGATCGAGAGTTCGCGCTGCCGCGCGTATGTCGTCATGATTTATCTGCGGTTTCGCGATGGGCAACCTAATCTAACCTGTGTTAAACCAACGGTCCTTGCCATATTATCCTAATTTGGATCCTTCGGTTTTGACACAAAAGTAAAAACCCCCTTCTTTTTTTACATGGGTTTGACTCTAGAACGCTGTTGGAGGTTTGCAAAAAAATTGCAATGTCAATTTTATTACACAAACGTATGCGCTATCTAAAACTGAAAGAGTTTTTAATATATATGTTGCATTTTTCAAAATATAGTTATTTAAATATCTTACCATCTGGGCCGCTTTGAATTTGAGGGGAGGGGGTTGCCGCCAGATCAAATATTTTGCAAAATACACAAGGGGCTTTGACAGAATGTTCCTTTCTCTACAAATGTGTAAAATTTTATTGTTCCACTTAGTGTGAAACTTACTAAAATATTTTTTTTAACAATCGCGAATTCCAACCAAAACCGAACACTAAAATATAAAAATGTTCAAAAATTGCGATAAAATGTGTTAACCTTTCAAAGATTTCAATGAAACTTTTACTGAATATGGGTATCTACCGGAAGTACCCGCTGACCGAATTTGAAAGCTCGGCCCCCAATGGGGGCCGCGTGGCGAATTATTTTTGCTTCAAAGGTTTTTTTTTTCTCACCAACATCTCAAAATAGAAAATTACGACCGGGATCTCCATATATAGTTTGTCTGTGTTTACAAATAAGTATTCTTTGCAAATTTTGTAAAATTTGCAAAGTTCGATTTAGTGACAAAAGTAAAAAATATAAAATGTAAAAAATTTCTTCGATCCCTTCTCTGAATTTCGATTTTCAATTTACATGGGTTTAAACGGAGAACGCATTAAGAAGTTTGCAAATAAATTTATTTTGCAAAAACGGTTCGCTTTGGACAGATAACAAACTTTACATGACGACATGTAATGACAACATAACGACACATGACAAACTTTACAGAGTTGTTAAAAAACATCACATGTGTGACATGGGTGCCGCGAGATTTTTTCATCTTGACAAAGGTGCCGCGGCAAAAAAAGTTTGAGAACCACTGGATTAGACAAATAATTCTAAATACATAAGGCTAATCTATGAAGATTTTACGCCACAACTTTTAGTAACAATTGCACGTATCTGGTAGTCAAATTGGTTTATCAATAAGAGTGATATAATTAAAAATGTCTTGCTTCCACTACTAACACCAACAGCAACTTCATATTTCAACAGACTAGAATATTAAACTTCTACGATAAATATATATTCGCAACTTTGTAGTTTTCAACACCGCCCGGGAATAATTATTGTTTGCGAGAAAATTTATATGAAATCCTAGCACCAATTTGCACACTTTTAATTAATAAATCAATATTAACTATACGCTAAAATATTTATTATGGTTTGATTTAACCAGCGAGGATGAGAAATTTATTATAATCTTCAGTTAGCTCATATGCATTAAATGATTTATTGGTACAAATGTTCCGGTTGTTTAAACTAGTACAAATCGTTCACTAATCTGTTTATAATAAATTCTGGTTTATAATATTCGAAACTATCAGATTTGTATCTAAATTGTATGCGCCCACACCGCCGGTGCTTGAGGGCTTAAGAGCGCTCGAAATTATACATTACCTTAATTGTTCAAATATATTATGTAGGTGAGCGGTTTTTAGACGCTATTTAACCGAAACTATTAATAGCAGAATTATTTTTTGATTAAAATGAATAAATATAAATATCAGATGGGAAGATAACTTTTCAGGGAAACATTAATGCAAATTGCTTTCCAATGCGAATATAAATGCTAAAAGGGAAATTGAATAAAAGTCTACTCCCACGCATTTATTATGTTTCTCTGAAAATACATTTATTTTCATGTCTTTGTTACGTTTTTATTTTTATTATTGCATTTCGAGTCAAATAAAAGCTTTCGGAGAGAAATTACGTCTATTTCAATGCGCAATTCATATTTATTTCATGAAAGTGAGACGACAAAATTTTAATGTCATTCGGTTTGTAATCTAATTGCTTGTCTAAGTCTAACATAATTATTTAAAACAATCATTTAAATTTTAAAGTTCATGTTTAAATCTGTTCGAAATATAATTTTGAATTTAAAATTAAATACCGTTCGTATTTTAATTATATATTACATAATAAATATTTTTTGTTTTCAACTTTATGTAGGATTGTTTTAGAATTATGTTATGATATATTGCTGAATCTGAAAAATTGTTTCATTGTAAGATTGTCACAGAAAAGTGTATCAAGAGGTGGGGTCAGTACTTCAGGGACCTGCTCAACCAGAACACTCGCGTAGTCCAAGAAGAAAGTATAACGCCAACATCAACATCAATATTAGGGACTGAGCAAGTGGAGGAACCCACCTTAGAAGAAGTAGAGACTGCAGTGCGCAGGATTAAGAACAATAAGGCGCCAGGTGCAGATGGCATTCCAGGAGAATTGTTGAAGTATGGAGGTAGAGCCTTAGTATCGAGCATGCATGATCTCATATTAAACATATGGAGAACGGAAAAGCTACCGGATGAATGGAAGCTAGGGATAATATGCCCATTGTACAAGAAAGGTGATAAGTTAGATTGTTCTAACTACAGAGGGATAACGCTGCTAGACAATGCATACAAGGTCTTCGCTAATGTGTTGTACCGTCGCTTACTACCATACGCAGAAGAGAATATCGGTGAATACCAGTGCGGTTTCCGCACAAACAGGTCAACCACAGACCAACTGTTTGGCATTAGGCAGATCCTGGAGAAATGTAACGAGTTCAATATCACGACACACCATCTATTCGTGGACTTCAGAGCAGCATACGACAGCGTTATAAGACACAAACTGTGGGGGATAATGACAAGTTTCGGATTCCCTGAAAAACTGACAGCCCTAACCAGAGTAACACTGTCTGAAGTATCGTCTGTAGTAAGAATACGAAACAAGTTGTCTGAGACTTTTATAACAGAGGAAGGACTACGACAGGAAGACCCACTGGCAACTTTACTGTTTAACATCGTACTAGAAAAGGCCGTTAGGAGTAGTGGAGTGGATCCTAACGGCACTGTGTACTTTAAGTCAACACAACTATTGGCTTGCGCAGACGACATTGATATAATTTGCAGAAGCGAACAGGCGACCAAAACTACTTACTCGCTGCTGGAGAAGGAAGCAAATAACCTAGGACTCACTGTCAACGTAAACAAAACGAAATACATGGTGCCTAACGAAACTCATCGGAAGGTAGGACCAACGCTAGAACTAGACGGAAAGCACTTTGACACAGTAGATACATTTGTGTACTTGGGCTCGCAACTGAACAGCGTAAACCGGATGGGCGAGGAGATTAGAAGGCGGATAACTCTTGGTAACAGGTGCTATTATGGGCTACTTAAACTTTTTAGGTCCAAAACAATCCACCCCAAGCATAAGTGCACACTGTACAGGTCACTGATAAGACCGGTGGTAACCTATGGTGCAGAAGCATGGAGCCTAACACAGAGCGACGAACAGGCTTTAAGTGCATTTGAGAGAAGAATGCAACGTGCAATATTTGGTGCGACCAAAGAACGAGGAATCTGGCTCCGAAGATATAATCACGAACTATATCAGCTCTACAATCAACCAGATATTGTGAGTTTCATCAAGGTGGCAAGATTGAGATGGCTCTGACACATGCAGAGAATGGGTGATCATAGGGTACCGAAAAAGTTGTTCAATGGCCAACCAGAGGGAAGGAGAAGGGCCGGAAGGCCAAGAGGGAGATGGAAGGATGCGGTAACAACTGACCTACAAAAACTTCAAGTACAGGACTGGAGAACGTTGGCGAGTGATAGGTCCGCTTGGAGAAACATGCTGAAGGAGGCCCAGACCGGCAATCGGTTGTAGTGCCATTAAGAAGAAGAAGAAGTAAGATTGTCCTCGGGAATTCACGACTTTTCGAGATCTCCACTAGAGCGCCGAAATTTCATAAAAATTTCTTCAATTTTTGCAGGCGAAACTGAACCGAAAGAGCTAGCGAAATATAATTTGCATATGTGTAATCAGCAGCAATAATTCTTTCAGAAACGTTTTTAAATTTTGCTGACTAAAAAAAATAACGATTTTGAAAAAAACGATTTTCTCGCATTTCGTCGTTTCAGCGGTCTAGACTTCCCGAGTCGATGGTATTTCTTAACTGAAAGCTTCCCAGGGAATATTATATATGTTCTCCGACTAACTTTGCGACGCTGAATCGATTGGTGAAGACTAGAATTCTCTGTGGTGAGCGGTTCAAAAGTTATGACAGCGTCAATTCAGTAGGAAATGTATGATTGTGCACAGCGAAAAAAAAAATTAAAAAAAAATTATTTGTAACTTTAGAGCGAAATAAACTGGAAAACCATTTTCAGCACTTCGATTTCCGTCGTGTAACCAAAAAGAAGTTACGAAAAAAATTTGCAAAAAAATTTTTGACATAAATTTTCCATCATTTCGTTCGAAAAAAACATGCTTTTTCGGTGTGCATGCATGTGTCCGATTTTTTCAAAAACGGTAAAGAGCAACGAAATCATTTTGGGCACACAGAAACTACACGACAAGACAAACAAGTCGATGTGTAAATTGTCCGGAAATATTCAATAATTCGTCAATAAATTTCAAACTGAAATTTACCAGATTCTCGATTTGCCAAGTATATATCTCGGACACAGTTGCAGATAATTAAAAACGGATTGCGGCATCGCTTTAAGCAGGTCATTTTCCTATGGATACTTTAAGATTGTCCGCAGCAAATTCACGACTTTCCGAGATCTCCACTAGAGCGCCGAAATTTTATAAAAATTTCTTCAATTTTTGCAGACGAAAGTGAACGGAAAGAGCTAGCGAAATATAATTTGCATATCTGTAATCAGCAGGAAAAATGCTTTCAGAAACGTTTCAGAATTTTTAAATTTTGCTGTAACTCAAAAAATAACGATTTTGAAAAAATCGATTTTCTCGCATTCCGCGGTCTAAACTTCCCGAGTCGATGGTATTTCTTAACTGTAAGCTTCCCAGGGAATATTATATACGTTCTCCGACTAATTTTGGAACGCTGAATCGATTGGTGAAGACTAGAAGTCTCTGCGGTGAGCGATTCAAAAGTTATGACAGCGTCAAATCAGTAGAAAATGTGTGATTGTGTACAACGAAAAAAAAAATGAAATTTGTTTATTTGTAACTTTAGAGCGAAATAAACTGGAAAACCGTTTCCAGCACTTCGATTTCCTTCTTGTAACCAAAAAAAACTCACAAAAAAAATTGCAAAAAAATTTTCGACAAAAATTTTCCATCATTTCGTTCGAAAAATACATGCTTTTTCGTTTTTCTTCGATTTGTTCGAAAACGGTAAAGAGCAGCGAAATCATTTTTGGCACACTGAAACTACACGACAAGACGAACAAGTCGATGTGTAAATTGTCCGGAAATATTCCATAACTCGTCGATAAATTTTAAACCGAAATTTAGCCGATTCTGGATTTGCTAAGTAGATATCTCGGAAACGGTTGCAGATAATCAAAAACGGATTGCGGCATCATTTTCACCCTTTTTTTTCGACCTTTTCGACCTTTTCAGAAGGTCATTTTTCTATGGATACACTAAAATTGTCCGTTGGAAATTCACGACTTTCCGAGATCTCCACTAGAGCGCCGAAATTTCATAAAAATTTCTTCAATTTTTGCAGGCAAAAGTGAACCAAAAGAGCCAGCGAGATATAATTAGCATATCTGTAATCAGCAGCAAAAATTCTTTCAGAAACGTTTTTAAATTTTGCTGTGACTCAAAAAATAACGATTTTGAAAAAATCGATTTTCTCGCATTTCGTCGTTTCCGCAGTTTAGACTTCCCGAGTCGATGGTATTTCCTAACTGAAAGCTTCCCAGGGAATATTATACACGTTCTCCGACTAATTTTGGGACGCTGGGTCGATTGGTGAAGACTAGAAGTCTCTGTGGTGAGCGGTTCAAAAGTTATGACAGCGTCAAATCAGTCAGAAATGTGTGATTGTGTACAGCGATAAAAGTATAAAATTTGTTTATTTGTAACTTTAGAGCGAAATAAACTGGAAAACCGTTTTCATCTCTTCGATATCCTTCGTGTAACAAAAAAAAAAATCACGAAAAAAAATTGCAAAAAAAATTTGGACAAAAATTTTCCATCATTTCGTTCGAAAAATACATGCTTTTTCGGTTTTTTAAGATTTTTTCGAAAACGGTAAAGAGCAGCGAAATCATTTTCGGCACACAGAAACTACACGACAAGACGAACAAGTCGATGTGTAAATTGTCCGGAAATATTCAATAATTCGTCGATACATTTCAAACAGAAATTTACCCGATTCTCGATTTGCTAAGTAGATATCTCGGAAACGGTTGCAGATAATTAAAAACTGATTGTGACATCGTTTTCAGAAGGTCATTTTCTTATAGATACACTAAGATTGTCCTCGGGAGTTTGACGACTTTCCAAGATCTCCACTAGAGTGCCGTAAATTCATAAAAATTTCTTCAATTTTTGCAGGCGAAAGTGAACCGAAAGAGCTAGCGAAATATAATTTGCATATCTGTAAGCAGCTGCAAAAATGCATTTAGAAACGTTTTTAAATTTTGCTGTGTCTCAAAAAAAAACTGATTTTGAAAAAATCGATTTTCCAGCATTTCGTCGTTTCCGCGGTCTAGACTTCCCAAGTCGATAGTATTTCTTAACTGAAAGCTTCCCAGGGAATATTATATACGTGCTCCGACTAATTTTGGGACGCTGAATAGATTGGTGAAGACTAGAAGTCTCTGTGATGAGCCGTTCAAAAGTTATGACGGCGTCAAATCAGTAGGAAATGTGTGATTGCGTATAGCGAAAAAAAATATATAAAATTTGTTTTACCGTTCAAAGGTTCTACCGTTCAAAGGGTGTTTTTCTCTAACTTGTTCTCTGGTTCAGGGCAGTTCAGTAAGTTTTAAATGTACTATTTCCATACCTGAAAAATGTGGGTTGTTCCTGCGATGATGTTACCATTGTTGTGAAGAACTGATGATCGCGGTTGATATCCTTTCCTGATGTTATTTACTGTTCCGTATACTTTACAAATGTTGTTCTCTTTCTGGTCATTCTCAGTGCTCCCTATTGTGTGTTTAAGGTAGAGTTTCTTCTCTTTTCGTAAGGTTCTATTTGTTTCTCTTTGTGTCTCCTTGTAATGCTGTTCTAATTCTTCATTTTCCTATTTCCATGCTTTCCATGCGATGAAGCTAACTTCTACTGCTTTTCTGCATGTTTTGTCTTCTTCTTTCCACTTTTGGTATTGTCGTTTTAGCGGATTTTTGAATCACCTCCTTGATATCCTTCCACAGTCTACCAATATCTGTAGTTTCACCTTCATCCACTTCTCCTGCATGTATCGTTGAATGTGGTTTTAGCAGGTTTTTGAATCACCTCCTTAATATCGTTCCACAGTCTATCAATATCTGTAGTTTCACCATCATCCACTTCTCCTGTTTCATCAAGTACGTCAAATCTGTTGCTCACTTCCTTTCTATTGACAAGTTTCAGGATTTTCTTTCAATGCATGTAGATCATACTGCATAGCGTACCCTTGTTGTTGTACCTAGAAGTCCCTGTGGTGAGCGGTACAAAAGTTATGACAGCGTCAAATCGGTAGGAAATGTGTGATTGTGTTCAACGAAAAAAATACGAAATTTCTTTATTTGTAACTTCAGAGCGAAAGAAGCTGGAAAACAGATTTCAGCACTTCGATTTCCTTCGTGTAACCAAAAAAAATCACGAACAAAATTTGCAATAAAATTTTAGGACAAAAATTTTCCATCATTTCGTTCGAAAAATACATGTTTTTTCGGTTTTTTTCGATTTTTTCGAAAACGGTAAAGAGCAGCGAAATCATTTTGGGCACACAGAAACTACACGACAAGACCAACAAGTCGATGTGTAAATTGTCCGGAAATATTCAATAATTCGTCGATAAATTTCAAACTGAAATTTACCCTATTCTCGATTTGCTAAGTAGATATCTCGAAAACGGTTGCAGATTATTAAAAACGGATTGCGGCATCGTTTTCAGAAGGTCATTTTCCTATGGATACACTAAGATTGTCCGCAGGAAATTCACGACTTTCCGAGATCTCTACTAGAGCGCCGAAATTTCATCAAAATTTCTTCAATTTTTGCAAGCGAAAGTGAACCGAAAGAGCTAGCGAAATATAATTAGCATATCTGTAATCAGCAGCAAAAATTCTTTCAGAAACGTTTTTAAATTTTGCTGTGACTCAAAAAATAACGATTTTGAAAAAATCGATTTTCTCGCATTTCGTCGTTTCCGCAGTTTAGACTTCCCGAGTCGATTGTATTTCCTAACTGAAAGCTTCCCAGGGAATATTATACACGTTCTCCGACTAATTTTGGGACGCTGGATCGATTGGTGAAGACTAGAAGTCTCTGTGGTGAGCGGTTCAAAAGTTATGACAGCGTCAAATCAGTCAGAAATGTGTGATTGTGTACAGCGAAAAAAGTATAAAATTTGTTTATTTGTAACTTTAGAGCGAAATAAACTGGAAAACCGTTTTCATCTCTTCGATATCCTTCGTGTAACAAAAAAAAAATCACGAAAAAAATTTGCAAAAAAAATTTCGACAAAAATTTTCCATCATTTCGTTCGAAAAATACATGCTTTTTCGGTTTTTTAAGATTTTTTCGAAAACGGTAAAGAGCAGGGAAATAATTTTGGGCACACAGGAACTACACGAAAAGACGAACAAGTCGATGTGTAAATTGTCTGGAAATATTCAATAATTCGTCGATAAATTTCAAACAGAAATTTACCCGATTCTCGATTTGCTAAGTAGATATCTCGAAAACGGTTGCAGATAATTAAAAACGGATTGCGGCATCGTTTCCAGAAGGTCATTTTCCTATGGATGCTTTAAGAATGTCCGCAGGAAATTCACGACTTTCCGAGATCTCCACTAGAGCGCCGAAATTTTATAAAAATTTCTTCAATTTTTGCAGACGAAAGTGAACCGAAAGAGCTAGCGAAATATAATTTGCACATCTGTAATCAGCAGGTAAAATGCTTTCAGAAACGTTTTTAAATTTTGCTGTAACTCAAAAAATAACGATTTTGAAAAAATCGATTTTCTCGCATTCCGCGGTCTAAACTTCCCGAGTCGATGGTATTTCTTAACTGTAAGCTTCCCAGGGAATATTATATACGTTCTCCGACTAATTTTAGAACGCTGAATCGATTGGTGAAGACTAGAAGTCTCTGTGGTGAGCGATTCAAAAGTTATGACAGCGTCAAATCAGTAGGAAATCTGTGATTGTGTACAACGAAAAAGAATATGAAATTTGTTTATTTGTAACTTTAAAGCGAAATAAACTGGAAAACCGTTTCCAGCACTTCAATTTTCTTCTTGTAACCAAAAAAAATTCACAAAAAAAATTTGCAAAAAAAATTTCGACAAAAATTTTCCATCATTTCGTTCGAAAAATACATGCTTTTTCGGTTTTCTTCGATTTGTTCGAAAACGGTAAAGAGCAGCGAAATCATTTTTGGCACACAGAAACTACACGACAAGACGAACAAGTCGATGTGTAAATTGTCCGGAAAAATTCCATAACTCGTCGATAAATTTTAAACCGAAATTTGGCCGATTCTGGATTTGCTAAGTAGATATGTCGGAAACGGTTGCAGATAATTAAAAACGGATTAGGGCATCGTTTTCAGAAGGTCGTTTTTCTATGGATACACTAAAATTGTCCGTTGTAAATTCACGACTTTCCGAGATCTCTACTAGAGCGCCGAAATTTCATAAAAAAATCTTCAATATTTGCAGGCGAAAGTGAACCGAAAGAGCTAGCGGAATATAATTTGCATATCTGTAATCAGCAGCAAAAATGCTTTCAGAAACGTTTTTAAATTTTGCTGTGACTCAAAAAATAACGATTTTGTAAAAATCGATTTTCTCGGATTTCGTCGTTTCCGCGGTCTAGACTTCCCAAGTCGATAGTATTTCTTAACTGAAAGCTTCCCAGGGAATATTATATACGTGCTCCGACTAATTTTGGGACGCTGAATCGATTGGTAAAGACTAGAAGTCTCTGTGATGAGCCGTTCAAAAGTTATGACAGCGTCAAATCAGTAGCACTGTGTGATTGCGTATAGCGAAAAAAATATATAAAATTTGTTTATTTGTAACTTTAGAGCGAAATAAACTGGAAAACCGTTCTCAGTACTTCAATTTCCTCCGTGTAACAAAAAAAAAAAATCTCGAAAAAAATTTTCGACATAAATTTTGCATCATTTCGTTCAAAAAATAGATGCTTTTTCAGTTTTTTTCGATTTTTTCGAAAACGGTAAAGAGCAGCGAAATCATTTTGGGCACACAAAAACTACACGACAAGACGAACAAGTCTATGTGTAAATTGTCCGGAAATATTCAATAATTCGTCGATAAATTTCAAACAGAAATTTACCCGATTCTCGATTTGCTAAGTAGATATCTCGTAAACGGTTGCTGATAATTAAAAACGGATCTCGGCATCGTTTTCAGAAGGTCATTTTCCTATAGATACACCAACTACTTAGCAAATCTAGAATCGGGAAAATTTCAGTTTAAAATTTATCGACGAATTATTGAATATTTCCGGACAATTTACACATCGACTTGTTCGTCTTGTCGTGTAGTTTGTCAGATGTATATGGATATGATACTTTCATATTGTAAATTTGTTATTTGGTGTGGATTATATTGTGTCCTATTTCCTGACTTGGCAACGTTTCAAACATGGAGAACAACATTCTTAATAATATTTTTTTATCGTTCAACGACAAGGAAATGGAAATGATTCCAGTGGATATATTCTCTCCTAAGTGCACACTCAAAAGGATTATAGAATTTATGTAGGAAAAAGTCATATAAACGTAAAACTAAACCACCCGTTAAATATTTTAATAATTTGTGCCAAAGACGAGCAAAAACATAAAACACACAATATTGTTGTCTTCTATAAAGCTCCTAAAGTATCAATTATTTTATAAAAATGGTCAGAAATATCTTTTCTAATACATAAAAAGATATTAGGAGAGAAAATGTATGCACATTTTTAGGTAAGGCACTTATATATAGATGGGATTATAACTTATAATAGATACGGATGATACGGACAAAGTTTTTTTTTATTCAACTAAGATTTCCAGTTGATTTCCACACTATACATCTATATCTTTATTCCATCTGCCTGGTATTTAATAGGTGCTATTTTCTGAATCAGCGTCTTCTTCTTATTCTTCTATGTAGGCACTATGTGCATGTTTCTGTAAGTTTCTCCTCAGTCCTTCGGCTCCTGCGGCTCCTGCGATTTGGAAGTCCAGGAGTCTGTCCATCTCTTCGGTGGTCTTCCAGTGGGTCTCGTTCTGTTGGGTTTTTGTGTCATGGTCCAGTTAGCGATTCTGTGTGACCCCGCCAGTATCTTCGACGGGCTGTTGTTCAGCGCACGACGTCCTGGATTTATAGGACAGCTCTGAGCATGGTCTCTTAATGTGACTCCTCTTATTGCTCTCAAGGTCCGCATTTCGGTTGTTCTCAGCGCTTGTTTGGTGGCTGATGTGTCGGCCCTTGTTTTAGCCGCATATGTGAGTATTGGCCTTACTGCTATCTTATATATTCGGATTTTATCTTCTTTCGATATGTGTTTGTTTCTCCAGATTATGTTATGTAGTGCGCCAGATATTCGTCTTGCCTTGTTCGTTGCTCGTACTTCTGGCTTGAGGTCTCTGTCGCTTGAGATCTCAATTCCAAGTTAGGGTAAAGCACATTACCTGCTCTATCACCTTGTTGTCGAGTTCTAATTTGCATCTGGTTGCTGATCTGCTGGCTACCATGCATTTGGTTTTTTTTGTGGGAGATATCAAGGTTGTATCTCTTTGCTGTTTTGGAGAAGGTCTGTAGAGTCGTTGTAAGTCGTTTTCATTATTAATACAGTGTCATCACACAGTATGTTGAAGGACTGGTTTCCCATCCGATATCCTGCTTTGAGGTTTTTCACACTCGTTATTATGTTGTTCATTATTAGTTTTTTTCACAAAGCGCAAGGAATAGACGGAATAGTAGACGGAAATTTGTGGCACGCGATTTTGTTATATTTACAATGTTTGAAGCATCCGTTAAAGTAGCAGATAAATCTGCAGGAATACGCTTACATGCCAATGCTTATCTATGTCAATTCCATTCAATTTTCTCGTTTATGTTCTTTATTCGAGCCTCAAAACCAGAAATTGTTCATGTCATTGAGTTGCAACATCTGTAAACACACCCAAACAATAGGACCAGTTTATTCCATTTTTTTTCAAAATAATCATTGATTATATCGAAAATTCTCCAGTTGTATAGGTTTTCAAAGATTTAGCAAATAGTACATCCTCTTGAACGATATTCGTCAAAATATATAACGTAGACAAGCAATACTGCGGAGGTTGCTACACCACCGGGTGCTACACTGAAGTTTGCTGCAGTTGACTCGTCAAGCTGCATCGCAAAATAATTCAATTTTAATTTCTTCAAAAGTTCATTCTCTACCTTATGTGCCAAATAATTAATTCTACGCGACACTGTATTGTTTGATAAAGGAATAGAACCAGCTTTCCTAGCTGTCTTTTCTAAAAGCATATATTTCACAATTTGTTTTGCGATTAAATTTTCTGCCGTTGTATGTCCCTGTCCAGATCTTGTATTTTATAATTGTATAACTTACTCGAAATGATGCCTAAAGAGCCATTTCACAATCTTCGTTTGACGACAGGAAAGAAGAGACATAATAAGAAGAGACATAAGAACTAATTTTCTTTGGCAAGAACTTCATTGCAGATTACGCAAAGCGGTTTAAGTTCCGACTCTTCCCCAGTCGCTGTCATATTTTCACTTTTTCCACTATGTTCACCATTTTTTTCTTTGTTTTTAGCCTGTTTTAATGGTAGCTTACTACAGCTTTCAGAATCATCATGTGTTGCTTCTTAACGACTTGTCTTTAACCTTCGATCCGTAATAAAATGGGAGTATAATAATTATTGAAAATTATTTACACGAGAAGAACGCCACAATTTCGCGGAAATAGAAAGAATGAGTAATGCCAAAACGAAACTCGGGGACTCTATCAAAAGGTCAGAAATGCGAGACTTGGCTACAAACAGCAGCCACTTCTGTGTAAGGATAAGGACGGCAGAGTAATCGGACACACAGAAAAGTGTATCAAGAGGTGGGGTCAGTACTTTAGGGACCTGCTCAACCAGAACACCCGCGTAGTCCAAGAGGAAAGTATAACGCCAACATCAACATCAATATTAGGGACTGAGCAAGTGGAGGAACTCACCTTAGAAGAAGTAGAGACTGCAGTGCGCAGGATCAAGAACAATAAGGCGCCAGGTGCAGATGGCATTCCAGGAGAATTGTTGAAGTATGGAGGTGGAGCCTTAATATCGTGCATGCATGATCTCATATTAAACATATGGAGACTTCAGAGCAGCATACGACAGCGTTATAACACACAAACTGTGGGGGATAATGACAAGTTTCGGATTCCCTGAAAAACTGACAGCCCTAACCAGAGTAACACTGTCTGAAGTATCGTCTGTAGTAAGAATACGAAACATGTTGTCTGAGACTTTTATAACAGAGGAAGGACTACGACAGGGAGACCAACTGGCAACTTTACTGTTTAACATCGTACTAGTAAAGGCCGTTAGGAGTAGTGGAGTGGATACTAACGGCACTGTGTACTTTAAGTCAACACAACTATTGGCTTACGCAGACGACATTGATATAATTTGCAGAAGCGAACAGGCGACCAAAACTACTTACTCGCTGCTGGAGAAGGAAGCAAATAACCTAGGACTCACTGTCAACGTAAACAAAACGAAATACATGGTGGCTAACGAAACTCATCGGAAGGTAGGACCAACGCTAGAACTAGACGGAAAGCACTTTGACACAGTAGATACATTTGTGTACTTGGGCTCGCAACTGAACAGCGTAAACCGGATGGGCGAGGAGATTAGAAGGCGGATAACTCTTGGTAACAGGTGCTATTATGGGCTACTTAAACTTTTTAGGTCCAAAACAATCCACCCCAAGCATAAGTGCACACTGTACAGGTCACTGATAAGACCGGTGATAACCTATGGTGCAGAAGCATGGAGCTTAACACAGAGCGAAGAACAGGCTTTAAGTGTATTTGAGAGAAGAATGCTACGTGCAATATTTGGAGCGACCCAAGAAAGAGGAATCTGGCGCCGAAGATATAATCACGAACTATATCAGCTCTACAATCAACCAGATATTGTGAGTTTCATCAAGGTGGCAAGATTGAGATGGCTCGGACACATGCAGAGAATGGATGATCATAGGGTTCCGAAGAAGTTGTTCAATGGCCAACCAGAGGGGAGGAGAAGGGCCGGAAGGCCAAGAGGGAGATGGAAGGATGCGGTAACAACTGACCTACAAAAACTTTTAGTACGGGACTGGAGAACGTTGGCGAGTGATAGGTCCGCTTGGAGAAACATGCTGAAGGAGTCCCAGACCGGCAATCGGTTGTAGTGCCATTAAGAAGAAGAAGAAGAACGCCACAATAAAGAAAGCCACAATAGCCATACTACTAATCCTGAACTAAATCATAAGTTTACAGACCTCCTTATGAATATCTTTTAACCTTTTCGCTATTTCGTGTTTTTCTAAAAGTCGTGCCCTGTGTACGGCATGCTGAGGGTAGTGCGTATTCGTACGGTTTCCGTAGTTAGGTACTTACTCTTTGCGTTTAAATACGGTTCCCGCAGTTTGTAGTAGTTTTATTTCTTTCGTTTGTAGTAGTTTTTATTATATTTTCTTAATGGGTAACCAAAATAATACGCAATTTAGTTCTTGGTAGGCTTGGCATACGTCAGGAATTATAAGTGAAAGACTGGACAGTCCTAGTTGATGAGTTTTTTTAGGGGCTGCAGTGAAATGATGCAATTTGTACGGTTCCCGTAGTTTGGGCCGAAAAAATTGATTACACTAAAAATCAAGTTTTGACATGTTTATAACATTTTTAGTAGTGTATATGATAATCATAATACAGCGGATGAGTTGATTTCTCACATTAAATTGAGAATAAACAGGGTTCTGTTGGTAGCAATCTTTACAATTATGCTTTCTTGTTGGTAGGATTTTTTGGCATCGGTAATTTAACATACCACCATTACAATATTATTTTCGCGAACCCCCTTTGCAAACCTCGCGAACCCCAAGGGGTTCGCGAACCACCGGTTGGAAATCGATGCACTAAAGAGAAATACTCAATCTTGCGGCACAAAGACAAATGCGGCACAAAAATTTATGTCCTGCTTTCGCTCGACGTATTTGGCGCCTTTTCTGATATGAATGTGTTAAAATCAAAAATAAGAAATTCTTTAACTAATGAACATCTTGATCAATGTTTACGATTATCTTTTATCGTATGGTCCCGCCTTTGAAGATATTGCCAAATCCTTGCAATGCCAACTATCTCATTAGTATTAGTCTTGTGTTAGTATTTATATATATATATATATATATATATATATATATATATATATATATATATATATATATATATATATATATATATGGGTTCTGGACTCCTAAGTGGAGCATAGAGCCTCCATAAGCACCCTCCAGCGGACCCTATTTTGGGCCATGGCTTTGGCTTCACTCCAAGAGGTTTTCCGGGCTTTTAGTTCATCTAACACTGTTCTCCTCCATGTTTGAGCCGGTCTTCCTCGTCGTCTCGTTCCTTGGGGATTCCAGTCTAGTGCTGCCCTTGCAATGTCGTCTGGTTTTCTTCTTAGAATGTGGCCGATCTATCCCCATTTTCTTTTCTTAATGTCGTGCTCTATTGTTTCTTCTCCGCATCGTTTAAGAAGTTGCTCATTAGTAATTTTCTGTGGCCAGAAGATTCTGAGGATGATTCGTAGACATTTGTTGGCGAAAACCTGAAGTTTATGTTTTGTGGCATTAGTGTTTTTCCAGGTCTCACATCCATATAAGAGGATTGCTTTGACGTTTGTCCTATATAAACGCAGCTTGCTCTTTGTTTTTGTGATGTTGGACCTCCATATTGTGTTTAGTTGCCTGAATGCCATCTGTGCTTTTTGAATTCTGTTTAGAATGTCTAGGTCTGTTCCGCCCGTCTCGTTGAGAATGCTTCCTAGATACTGAAACTTTTCTACATTCTCAATTGGTTGTTCGTTTATTTGAAGCGGTGCGTCGTTATTTGTGTGCATTCGCATCGCTTTTGTTTTTGAGACATTTATTTTCAACCCTATTTTCTGTGCCATGTTCGATAGTAGGGTGAGTTGCCTTTGCATACTTTCATAGGTATGCGAAAAAAGGCAAATGTCGTCTGCGTATTCGAGATCTTTGAGATTAGAGTAAAGAGACCATCGAATACCATCGTTTGGTCTGCAAGACTTTTCCAGGATAAAGTCAAGAACAATGTTAAAAAGCAAGGGAGAGAGCACACATCCTTGCTTCACTCCTGATCCCACCGGAAAAAGGTTGCTATGTGCTCCGCTATGCAGGATACTACATGATACGTCATGTTACAGTTCTCTAATCGTGTCGATGATTTTTGTTGGCACGCCTCTTGTCCGTAGTATCTTCCATATAGCCGAGTGGGATAGGCTGTCAAAAGCACGTTCAAAGTCGATGAAAACAAGATATAGTGGCGATCGCCATTCAACGGATTGTTCTATAATTATTCCTGTTGAATTTATATTTTATATGCATGAGCGGTTTGGGCGGAAGCCTGCTTGGTTTGGACGCAGTATGTGTTCGAATGCTTCTGCCAGCCTATGTTGGATTACACTTGCAATAATTTTGTTTATAGTGTTTAACAGCGTAACTCCTCTCCAATTTTTGCATTGCGTTAGGTCTCCTTTCTTTGGCAGTTTGATAATGAGACCATGTTTCATTTCTGCTGGAATTTCTTGGTTTGTCCAGATCCCTTTTATTATTTTTGCAAGTAGAGGTGCAATCCATTTAGGGTCTACCTTGATTAGTTCGGCAGGTATGTTGTCTACCCCTGCCGCTTTGTTGTTTTTCAGCTGCTTGATGGTATTTAGTATTTCTGTTTTTGAAGGCGCGTCTATTTTTATATTCAGCTGTTCATTTGCATTGGCTTCTGGAGCTATCTCAAGTTCGTCTTCCGTGGGTGAGCTGAGCATATCAGCAAAGTATACCTTCCACCTATCGAGCTGAGTTTCTGGGGTGGTCAGTGGGCGGTTGTCTTTGCTTCTAACTATATTTGTGGTCTTTGTGTGCTTTTTGGAGAGCTTCTTTGTCAGTGTGTAAAGAGTCCTCGAGTTGTTATTTTTGGCTGCTTCTTCTGCTTGCTCACATATCAGGTCAATCCATATTCGCTTGTCTTTTTTGGCAGATGCTTTAATTTGTTTGCATAGTTGTGTATATCTCCAGATTGCATTATTTTTTGTCATCGAAGTTTTGCACTGGAGTACCAGTTTCTTCGCATCCTTTCTGTCTTGTATAAGTTGCCATGTTTGGTCTGAGATCCAGTCTTTTCGATTTCTTTCCTTTGTGCCAAGGGTTGTTTTGGCCGATTCGAGTAGTGTCTTGGCTAAGCCATCCCAAGATGTTATGGGATTTTGTTCTGCATTTTCATGCAGGTTTGTTAGGAAAACTTTTTTGCAGTTTGGTTGGCGCAGTTTGTGTAGGTTGAACTTTACTCTCTTTGATTGTTCAGGTTTCTTTGGTACGGCCAGTTTGATTCTGAACGTGCCGAGCAGAAAGTGGTGGTCGCTGGCAATGTCTGTTTGTTTCTGACATCAAGTAGGGATCTCCGCCATGTTTTCGATATGGCAATATGGTCAATTTGGTTTTGGGTTTTCTTGTCGGGGGATATCCATGTGACTTTGTGGATTTGCTTGTGTGGGAACACTGTTCCACCTATAACTAGGTCTGATGTTGAACAGAGTTTCGTGAATAGTTCACCGTTTTCGTTTCTTTCCCCACATCCTTCTTTACCCATGATGTCTTCTAGGTTACTGTTATTTGTCCCGACCTTAGCGTTGAGATCACCCATGAGTATGGTGATATCACCTCTGTTTATCTTCCTTAACGTACTTTCAAGGATGTCGTAGAAATTTTCTTTTTCCTCAGCACTCGCACTGTTTGTGACTGCATAGCATTGTACAAAGGTGATATTTCTGTATTTAGTGTGGAACCTTGCTGTAATTATTCTGTCATCAATGGGGTTCCATGAAATTAGGCTCTTTCTGGCTTTTTTAGTAATTATGAAACCAACGCCTCTTCCATGAGACCCAGTTTCTTTGCCACTGTACAGGAAAAGCTCCCCAGATTGTAAGTTGAGCTCCCGCTTGCCAAGCCAGCGAACTTCTGATAAGCCTAAAATTGAGATGTTGTAGTTATTTAATTCTCTCACCGCTTGATGCAGTTTTGATGCTTCGTATAGAGTTTTTACGTTCCAGCATCCAAAACGTAACTTTTCCTTAAGTGTAGCCAGTGTTGTCTTCGTTTTGTCCGTCCGGATTTGTGTTGTAGAGGTTTCATTAATAGCATAGTTTAGGCCAAGCAGGTTATTAGCCCACTGTGGCCGTAGTTTGGTGCTGGCGCTGCCAGCTATAGCTTCCAAACCAGCCTCCTGTTTACAGGATTTAAATCAGCCGCCCATTCTGGGTCAGACGCTGTTGCAGCCGCCTAATCTGGAACATACGCTGCGGATTTGTAGCCGCTCATTCTGAGTGCAGACGCTACATTTGTGTTAGTATTTACTATGTTCCTAATTTTGTTATTTTATATCAGATATTATATAAATTTCAATACTTTTTGTTCCTGCTGAAATGTTTAATAAACATTTTAGATTTTCACGTTTATAATAGATTTTCATGTTTTCTAAGAGTGAGAGATAAGTGACGGCAATGGATTTATAAAAGTAACAATAAAACATTATCTTAAATTCATTGGCGATCAATTTATTAATTGGCTAAAAGTGCAGCCCTGAGAATTAGAATCTACATAAAAAAATTAATTCCGATTTTCGTATTAGGTTATTTTTACATGAAAAACAGCTTTTTAATGGCAATATGTATTTCCTCAAAATTTTCTACCCGCATGGGGGTGCACTCCATGACCCCAGACCCCCCGGTGGCGCGCTACGCGTTTTGGTCGATCTTGGCAACAATATATACAAAAAAGTAGATCGCCACTACAAAAGGTTGGACAGCCCTGCTATAGACAAAGCATTTATTGGCTAGGCAAGCATAGATTAGGCAAATATAAAACAAAAATCAATAAGGCAGCAGTATATAAGACAATCATACACAACACATGAATAGAGAAAGCAGAATAGGCGTTTTAGAATAGAGTCGGCAAAGTGTGTGTGTTTATGAGTATTTTTATATATTCATTTTCAGATAATAAAATTACGGTCTGTTTTGATATAAAAAAAAGGAGGAATATCTTATAGTAGCTATTGGGGATTGTATATTATTAAAGGAATAATACGCATCCTCGGTTCGGTAGATATACATTTTTTGTGTTGAATTTCTCTTTGTGCATATTACCTGCTTTTCGGGTATTATAGCAATTTCGGGGTAAATGAGATTTTTGTACTAAATGCAACCTCCATTAAGGTAGGTGCGGAAAATTATCTTGCTGATAATACGCTTTGCCGAATTCATATACATCTGTTCAATTTAGATATAATAAACGAGTTGGCGAAAGAAATTGCAAATATAATTTATCTTTTGGGATTCGAGGGAGTATTTCGAGGAAGAAAACCGTTGTGGAACCAATTTTAAGTTTCAATATGAGTACCTACATTTTATTTACAAATTGGCATTATATATTTGAAAGAAAATCCACTTGTGAAGTATTTGAAAACATCCAAACGCTTTGTGTAAATACGGCATTTATTCAAAATTTAAATATAAAAACTTACAATATAAATTTTGCTAATAAAAGTTAAAGAATTTTCTTTTTATTAAATTGAAGGTTTCTTACATACTCAATGACGACAGTTGTTTTAACAATTACTTTCATACTTTTGTTGCAAATTAGTTCTGCCAATTGCGGATTTTATTTTCCTTTCAACATTTACTCTTCTCACCTTTACAGAATCACCAATATTCTTTATGGGGTCGAGAACTTTTGTCCAACTTTTTAACAAAAAGGAAATGCGGTGCGTTTCTTTTTTTGTGAATGTGGCCCGAATTCTAGAATGGCCAGTATTAAATAAATTACATGTTTGCTGTAAACGTAGCCTTCAATAAAGCAACTGCGTGGAAATTATACATTTTCAGCCGATACTTTACAGCTAATAAATTGTATATTTATTATGTTCAATAAAGCGACCTAAATGATTTAATTCACGATAACGCTGAAACAAAAATTAATTGCCGCTTTCTATGTGGGGAGGAATACCCATATTTTTTAAATATGACAAGAATTAATTATTTAATTTAATAAATTTCAGTACACTTCAAAAAAATAGACATGCACAAAAGTCAATATCTTTGAAAAGTCTTCTAAAATCTTAAAAAAATTGGCATAAAAAGAAAAGAAAAAATATTCGATATTCCTATACAGGGTGTTATGCATACGGCAAACATATGTGTTATACATGGTAAACATATGGAAAAAATTCAATGAGTTATTCCTTGGCCTCTTCTTAGAATATTTTGTCCTTTGACAATTTCTGAAAAACCCATTTGTTTCGATGATACAGGGTGAGTAGGACAAAATATTCTTAGAAGAGGCCAAGGAATAACTCATTGAATTTTTGCCGTATGTTGCCCTACAAAATTTGCCACTGCTATATTCGATATTTGTTGAAATAATCAATGTAAATAAAAGTATAGCGTTAGCCAATGAGATTATCAAGTACAAGAAATTAATTTATCAAGTACAAATTGTTGACGATAACTTGGAACGGCTGTTTTTTCTATTAACATACAAATGGATTTCATTTGAATGCGTCTCGTCAGTGATTATCACCTGTATCGGTCGCAGTTGCTTACATTGAGTGACGTATGTCTGTTTGACGTGTCTTTAATAGTTATTCAAGTCCTCTGTCATGTATACAAACGCCGAGATGACTGACATGCATTTAAATATCGACTCGCTGATGGCAATTCATTAGAAGCTAAACGATTGTACATTGAACGATTTCTTAACTGTAATATCTCTGGCCGAAAAATCTTCGAAAACATTCATCGACGTCTTCGTGATACAGGCACGTTAAAACGAAATGTAGGGTCAGGAACAGGGCCAGGTACAACTGGAACGGAATCTGCTGGACATTATACAACATCCAAGTATATCTACACGACAAATTGCCAACACTTTGAATGTAAATCATTGGACGGTTTGGACAATTCTGAAGAGCAATTTGCTGTATCCATTCCACATTCAATGTGTTCAGGCACTACTATATGCTGATTATCTGCTGATTATTGCGTTTTGTCAATGGCTTTTGCAAACATTAGTTCTAATCCCTCAATTCCGGACACAGATTCTTTTGACCGATAAAGGCAGTTTCTCAAGAAATTTCTTTAAAGCGAAATAAACTGGAAAACCGTTTTCAGCACTTCGATTTCACATAAAGTTTTAGTTTATTTTTGCAAAATATTACAGAAAAATTAGGTTTTGCAAAAACTGTAACAAATATAATTGAAGTATTTTAAAATTTACCGGGTAAATTTTACATAAAGGTAACCCAGTGTGTAGTAAATCGGAACTATTATTCGCGCATGCGCATTGACATAACCTTGATATAACTATTGAACTTAATTAATATAATTATAAGTTCATATTTGTCTTTGTTTTGACACATTAGATTTAGTCCCCCTTCCGTATTGGTACTTAAATAACATAATACATTGATTTGATTTGATTTGATTTAAGTATTGATAAAGTGTAATAATAATAGTAATTACAACAAAAATCAATAATTTTTCAAGTTTTCTCGGTTTACATTGTTAATCTAAAATTCTTAAAAATAAATATTGTTTATTGATCACATCATTTTGGAACCTTCAGGCATTTATTTTACTAGAGCTAAAAAAGCGCCAAATCTACAATATAATGCAGCACTTAGGGGATGTAAACACATGCCAGTTACAACTATAATACTACATGAGCAAGCTGTAACATGCAGGTTACAAGCCTAATACATGAGTATGTTGAGTGAAAGACGTGTGATTTTTGGTCAGAAATAGAATAGAGATAAAATGACTAGAATACTACTAGTGTCGCAGCTTAATGCCTTATTATTTTCAATTTCATCTGATTTTTGTGTGTAAAAGTGTGTAAGTTAACTCCATTTATTGTTTAAAAAACACAGTTACATTCAATCTGCAAATCTTTTTTGGAAGAAAGGTTGAAATTTGGATTGTACTGACAATTTCTAGAGAATTTGCTGTTACTGGCATGTATTCTTATTCCCGCCCTTGTGAATAAAACTTAAGTCTTATTAGCATTGTAATTTTAAAAATCTTTAAAATATTGATAATTATTTGAAATTTAGAAAAAAACCCGTATTTTTTACCTTGCCCCAAATCTGGTTTAAACCCAGACAAGACTATTTACTAGCAGAGTTTTCGGCTAAAACGTATCTTTATGCATGTAAGCCGCGGCAGAAATTAGAACTAACGTAAAAAACAATACTTTGTGAGAAAATTACTGCTACTTTGGGTCTGATAGACGTATGTCAGGTGGTTAGGTGTTAACCTAGGTTCGATCAAAGGTTAGATTGGGTAATATTAGAACAGAGAGGTTAGAATATATCGCGCGTTTTTTTTAACCTAACGCCGCTTCCCGTACTTGAATCTTCATTTTCCTCTATTTGCTCAATCTCCATCTATCATTCCCCTTTTGCTCCTCATGGTTTCTTCTATTGCTTTTCTTCATGATGTTCTTGGCCTTTCCTTCTTCCTTCTGTTAGTTGGGATGTAAGACATCATTCTTGGCCATCTTTCACTCATCATTCTCATCAAATGGCCGTACCATATTGGTTGTCGGCTTTCTATCCTATCCATAATCGTCATTTCGGATTTCGTCAAACCTGCATATTCTACACCAGGGGTCTCCAAACTTTCCAGCCTTTGGGCCATACTGATTACTCCAGTAAGTTCCGAGGGCCAAAACCATATTATCATTGTTGCCGGTGGTAAAAAGTGAAATAGTCCACTGATGAAAAAAAAGTCCGAAAAAGTACGCCACGTTTAAAAAAGGCTGCAAATCGGACTAAAGTCCGCAAAACGGCAACACTGCATATTATTAATTTTCCTGTCATTATCTGTAATTTCTAGATTAGTCGTAGAGTACGAGCCATGAGGAGTAACGTGACACGACATCTGGTGGACACAAGCGGAAATAGGTAGTACCTTCTATCGCTAACAGATGGCGCTAATAGCACGTACAGAATAATCTCGTTGGTTCGAGAAAGTTCTGGTGTCTTCCACTCACTTCTAGATGACAGTAATTGGAATATATAAGAAGGCTAGTGGCGCAACCACAAGTCAGTTCCTATGACACTGTTGTGAAATAAAATAGTGCGTACCTCCTTAAAACGTGTTTGTGCGTGTTTAAGTTTAAGACATCTTTGTAACAGTATTTTGATTTGAATTGTTGCTTTTGTGTGTGATTTAGTAGTATGAAAAAGAATAGTGAATGCAGAAAATTCAAAGATCAGTGGAACATTCAGTATTTCGTAATTGAGTCCAGTAACAAGGCGCTATGTTTGATTTGCAATGAAAGCATAGCCGTTCTCAAGGAATATAACATTAAACGTCATTATGAAACAAAACATTTTTAAAATTACTTAAAATATACACGAAGTTTGCGGACAGAAAAATTCGAAGCTATGAAGCGCGGATTGAAATCGCAGTAATCTTCATTTACAAAACTCAAAACTCAACAAGAGGCTGCAACTCGTGCCAGCTTTCGTGTGGCTCTTGAAATAGCAAAACGTGGAAAACCATTCACCGATGGAGAAATGATCAAAGAATGCATAATTGCAGTAGCCGAAGAAATGTGCCCTGAAAAGGTAAATTTATTAAAAACTGTCAGTATGTCAGCAAACACTGTGACTCGAAGGGTAGAAAACATCGCTGAAAATATATCCTCTCAACTGTTCGACAAAAATGGACATGTTGAGTGGTTTTCTTTGGCCTTGGATGAGTCAACGGATGTGTCAGATACTGCTCAGGGGTTGATTTATATTCGAGGAGTAGATAAAAGCTATGAAGTGCATGAAGAACTTCTTGATATGTATAGTATTCATGGCACAACTACTGGTACAGATATTTTTAAAGGAGTTGAAATGGCCATTAATCAAAAGAACCTTCGATGGAAAAACTTGAAATGTATTACAACTGAGGGAGGCAAAAACATGAGTGGGAAAGATAAAGGAGTGGTCGCTCTTGTGTCAAAGGCTGTAGAAAATGACGGTGGTTCAAAACCATTGGTCTTACATTGTATCATTCATCAACAGTCTTTGTGCGGAAAATGTTTGGATATGTCTGAAGTTCTGAAACCAGTCATATCAACTGTTAATTTTATCAGATCTTGTGGGCTGAATCACCGACAACTCCGACAATTTATTGAAGAGATTGGAGAAAATGACTTACCTTATCATACTGCCGTACGTTGGCTTAGTTGTGGGAAAGTCCTTCAGCGCTTTTTTGAACTTCGAGCAGTGATCGAAATTTTTTTGAATGAAAAGCATCGCCCTCTTACTGAATTACAAAACAACGCATGGCTGTGGAAGTTAGCATTCTATGTTGATTTGACAAAACATGTGAACGAACTGAATTTGAGATTGCAAGGAGAAAACCAGCATCTTCCTGATTTATACACTAATATCAAATCATTCCGGAAGAAATTGATACTGTTTCAATCACAACTACGAAGTAAATGTTTTTCACATTTTAAAACATGTGAAATATTCAGCCACACCACTGAGACTGAGTTTCCTATCGATTTTGCAATCGAAACTTTGAGTGCTTTGAAAATAAATTTTGATACTCGTTTCTCGGACTTTGATGCCATTGCGAATCAAATTAAGATTTTTCAGAATTTTGCAATCGAAACTTTGAGTGCTTTGAAAATAAATTTTGATACTCGTTTCTCGGACTTTGATGCCATTGCGAATCAAATTAAGATTTTTCAGAATCCTTTTGATACTGACATTGAAACCCTAGCCCCGGAACTTCAAATGGAAACGATTGATCTACAGTGCAGTGATATAATTAAGAACAAATATCAAAACTCATCTTTGTTGGAATTTTATAAGAGTCTTCCACTGACACAATTTGATAATTTGCATAAATTTGCTCGTGGGCTGTTTTCTGTTTTTGGTACTACTTATTTGTGTGAGAAGACCTTCTCCAAAATGAAATACACAAAAAATGTTTACAGATCTAAGTTAACTGATGAGCACCTTAAATCTCTTTTAATAATTGGTACAAGTAAAATTAGTCCACAACTACAAACTATTGTCAGTGGAAAATCTCAATTACATAAATCTCATTAGTATTTCATATGTCATTATGCTTGTTATAAGTTATGTTTTTATTTAAAATGTATAAAATGTTAGTTGGATTCATTTCAATAATTTGTTAGTTATTATATACTGAAGTTAAATTTTCTGCATATTATACATGTCTTTACTCATTACAATTCTGTGTTTCTTTATCCAACTTAGCACAAAAACAATAACAATAAGCCTACAACAATGTTATGAGTAGTTAGCTCATGACCATATCAATGTAGATGTCATATTAATAATTATTCAACATAAAATTAGAATACTTCAGTAAACTAAATTTAATTTGCTATAAAAAATATGTTCTCTAAAAGGAGTTTTCAAGTATGCTCGCTCTCCGCGGGCCGGACAAAATCTGTCCGCGGGCCGGATGTGGCCCTCGGGCCGTAGTTTGCCCTCGGGCGTAGAAGTCTATCTCTACTTATTTTAGCTGGTTTCCTCTTGTTCCCTCTTATTTCTTCTACAGAGCTTGGTTACAATCGATCTTTTGTTTTAATATTCGTTGTACGTTTTCGTTGTCCTTGGTAGGTAGCGCGCCCGGGTTTGATTTTTAATTTTCATTGCTAGTTTGCACTCTTTGTCGAACCATTCCTCGTTTCTTGAGTTCTTTTGTATCAGACCCCTGTTCTACACGATCGGCGTAGAAGTCTATCTCTACTTATTTTAGCTGGTTTTCTCTTGTTCCCTCTTATTTCTTCTACAGAGCTTGGTTACAATCGATCTTTTGTTTTAATATTCGTTGTACGTTTTCGTTGTCCTTGGTAGGTAGCGCGCCCGGGTTTGATTTTTAATTTTCATTGCTAGTTTGCACTCTTTGTCGAACCATTCCTCGTTTCTTGAGTTCTTTTGTATCAGACCCCTGTTCTACACGATCGGCGTAGAAGTCTATCTCTACTTATTTTAGCTGGTTTCCTCTTGTTCCCTCTTATTTCTTCTACAGAGCTTGGTTACAATCGATCTTTTGTTTTAATATTCGTTGTACGTTTTCGTTGTCCTTGGTAGGTAGCGCGCCCGGGTTTGATTTTTAATTTTCATTGCTAGTTTGCACTCTTTGTCGAACCATTCCTCGTTTCTTGAGTTCTGTTGTATCCTTACTTTCTCTTTGACTGTTCGTGTAATATTGTTTTTTTATGTTGTTCCATTCTATATCAACTTCACCGTAGGGGCTTGTGTTCATTTGTCGTAGATTATGTCGGATTGAACTTTTTAATAAAAATAATATATTTTATTAGCAAAAGCTATACATATACAGGAATTTCTAAATATACAGTTTTATTGAAATAACTTCTTAATAACTAAGATAACGCTTTAGTCAACATTTAAAGCTGCTCAGTTTCTTACAATTTTTTACTTCGGTAGGCAGCATATTGTATTGAGTCAAACCCCTGCTAAGTACAGTATTGAATCTGCTAAGTATGGAAGACTTTTGAACAGCGAAATCCTCTACATCCCTTAAGTTGTAGTTAGTTTTATGTTTGACCAGTGACACCTTGTTACCCTTAGATTACTTGTTACTTTGGTATAAGATTATTTTTAATTTTGTATAAAAGTATCATAGTATTATATTTTCTTAATAGGCATAAGTCCCAGGCAATGTAACATAGACCTTACAGGTGTGTTTTGTTGCATTTGATTATTTTACGCATACACCTGTTTTGTATAATCTCTAGCCTTTTTATCAAATGTAGTACTTCCACAGATTTTGACTTATTTACGTTCCTCTTAAATGAGCTCCGTCCATCTTCCTTTTGTGTTTTACTGATCGTCTGTCTCACACGTCTTTACTAGAAAATGGTCGGTATCAGCGGTTGTTCCCCTGCTCACCCGTACATCTTTAATTGATGACTCCTCTCCTAGATACCAGAACGTGGTCTACAAGTTATATAATATTTTTACATATTATTTATATATAAGTGTGGTTAAAACATAGAATTTATTATTTCAATGTACGTATGGATGACCATGTAGTAACGGTCGCAACCATCCTATTCATTTAATTAATTACTGTTGGAGCTTCTAGATCAAGCCTGGGCAAATGGCGGCCCGCCTCGACATTTTATTCGGCCCGCGAAGCATTTCATAAATTATTTTAATTAAGAAATAATATCTATGTATCATGATAAAAACAAAAAGAAATATGTTGGTTTTTAGATAGATAGAGTGGACTTGTTTGAGACGCCGAAGATACTTAAACATAGATATTCATGGAGAAAACAATTTGTATTACAATACAGGCTTTCTGCAAATTGAAGAAACTTGTTGTGCAAATAATAAAGTAATAAGTGTTGAAAAACATTTAGATTCATTTAGTATCAGTTTTAGAAATGATGGTGACTTTGATTAGAAAGTTAAAGTTCGCGGTGACGTCGCGACGCCGTTGTCAAAAATTTCGCAACGCGGTTTTTAGTCGCGCTTTCCCTTCAGCAAAACATCAAATTTGTTTCGCTATCTGCAAAATTGCGAAAACTACAGCGGAAAAACCACTGCGAGTTCCCGAAATTCGACCTAAATTAGCAAGTTGAACTTTGCGGAGACGTCGCGACGCCGCTGTAGATGATTTTGCACCCCGGTTTCTATTACCGCTTCCTGACAAGCTTTCCCTTCAACAAAACGTCAAACTTATTTTGCCAGCTTGAAAATTACGAAAAGTACGGCGGCAAAACCAGCAGCCGCATTAGGAAATGGAACTTTGCGGTGGCGTCGCGACGCTGTTGTCAAAGATTTCGCAACGCGGTTTTCAGTCTCGCTTTCCGACCACGTTTTTCTCTAAGAAAACGTCGAATTTGTTGCGGCAGCTGCGAAATTTCGAAAAAACAAATCCAACCAATCCTCGATAGATCTAACTTTGATGTGCCGTCATGGCGTTAGTTATCGAGCAATTTCCACGCAGTTTTCAATTTCTGGTCGAAAAAAACCTCAAAGTTTGATTGAGGCTGGGATTTTTTGCCGTAGGATTATTATTGAGTAAGATACTACATATGACGATGCCCGGGTAATTAAAAAAATGGTACAAATTGTCATGCTGAACCAAAAAATTGCATTAACCATACATTTCATCTCGCTGTATGTGACACTTTTTACAAGAAATCATCTCAAGTAGTAAACAGCTGCAACAGTGAAGATGAAGATTTATTTCCTGAAGAATCGCACGTAGAAAATGTGGATAATGAGTAGTATTACGTCGAAGAAGATGCGGAAATTAAAAGAAATTTTCAAATGGTAAGAAAATTTGTAGAAAGTTTGGAGTTTGCTAAATATAAAAGAACTTCTGAGAGAACAAAGAGATTAAATATTTTGTTTCTAGCAGTCTTTACAATTAAAGCTACATCCACCTACTCCAAAAGATCACTTTCCCTAAGCGCCAACTCTTGTACAAAACTATGATCTCGTTTAAATATCAGACACTACTACCAAAAGTTTTTAAAAACCGAATCCGAAACCGAAACCGCGGTTTTTAATTTTCAAAAACCGTAAATCACGGTTTTGAATAAGTGCGGATATTCAGAAACCCTAGCTGGAGCCTAGGGCGGCAAATTTTTTCGCGGCCAACATTTTTTTGTCGTACAGAAATTAAAAAGATTGATTTTTATATACCTTAATGTAAATGTTACAATTCAACATGTAATATGTTTCACCACGTATTGTTAAATTATTTCTTTCTACAATTTGCCTAGTAGTGGTTGGCAGGTGGTTGGTCCGGATATACGCCGCGTAGTGGCATTGTGTCTGAGAGAGACAGATATAGAGCGGCGCGGCGATACAAACGAAAAAGCCGCCGAAAAGAAAAGCCGTCTCTGTTGATTGAGTGTTGCAATTTCTTATATGTATTAATTTTTCTTCCGTTGTGTGCTATAAAGGGAAAAATAAAAAGTTCAGTGATCCGAATAACGGAAATTATTGTATGATTTTGGAACTGTTAGCTGAATTCGATTCATTTTTAGCGAGTCATGTTAAATATCTAAGACTAAGATTTTTATGAATGCGACACAACGCTGGCAAAAATTAATGACTGAAGTTGGGAAAGAGAAAACGCCAAAGAGAGTAAATTTAACACGTGGTTCATCTAGAGAGGACGCATGTAGAAGTTGGAGTTTCTTGGCACGAAGTTCTTAAAACTTTGGAATCAAAAGTTGCTTAAAAACATCACAATGGACGACCCCTTACGTTTTATTTAAGTACAAAAAAATTTGCAATATAATACTTCATGAATAACCATAGAAAAATAAAATTATGTATTTTCCACTTGAAGAAAAAAATAAAATGAATAAAAACCGACTTTCGGTTTTTCGAAAAAAACCCGGTTTTACGGTCTCGTAAATGTTAACAGAAAACCCGGTTAACCGGGTTCGGTTTTACCCGGTTTGGATGCCCTACTTCACACATTATGAAATAAGACACTTATTTTAAAACAAATAAAATTCCTAAGTCGGACACTTATTTTGGAACGAAGGGAGTCATCACCAGCCAAAATTTAGAAAATCTGGATTTTCCTGATAACTGAATCTGAAGGCTAGATCGGTATAAGATATTCGAGGTACATTTAATCAGTTCCTTTAATTTTTACGATAATCAGGCTCAAGAAAATAGAAAGTTTCACTATGTGCATATCTATAGCACCAGTACATTTGATATAATTATTAGTCGGCTAAAGAAAACAATGCCGTAGCGTTCTTGGCAAACAACAAATTGTGTTAGAAAGAATAGTTAAAACCATACTACGTTATATATAATCATATAAACTTAATAAAGTAGAAACAGAGCCTGAATATATAAATATATTCAACCTTTCCGGAGCTCTATAACATTACTTAGTCTTTTTATGACTACCAAAACAAATCTCATGTGAAATAGCTAAACTGCACTGAAGAGAGATAAATCTCGAAACGCGCCTGCAGATGGCTACTCACCTAAGTTAACGGAAAGACATGATCTTAAAAAACAATGTTATTTTTATGATTTTTGTTGAGTGCAACGAGGGTGGACTGAAAGCTATAAAATATCTGACAAATTTCACATGAGATTTGTTTTGGTAGTCCTAAAAATACTCAGTAATGTTATAGAGATCCTGAAAGGTTGAATATATTCAGGCTAGTGTTGCAACTTTATTAAGTTTATAACAAATAGTGTATTAATTGCGACAATAATTTGTTTGTTAAAAACTGAGAAAATGCCACGTGGGACTTATTTATCTGAAATTAAAAAAGGAAAAATAATCGTACTAAATGAGGAAAGAAGTGGACTTGGAGAAAACTTTCGCAAACTTACAAGACCACAAAAAGTGGTTTACAATTTCTTAAGAAATCTCGAAACGTATGGCACAAATAAGAAAGGTGGTCCTAAAAAGAAACTGTGTCTGAGTAGAGAACTTCGCCTGATAAATTTAAACAGCAACAGTACAAGAAGTTGCAACAAATTGGCACATGAGTGGGATGTCAAAGTATCAAGGTTCTTAGAGTTATAGGCAGAAGTCCCCATATTAGAAGACAAAAAATAAAACAGGCCCCAAACTTACAATGCGGGACAAACAAGCTCGTTTGGAATTTGCCCAAAGAAACCTGAATTTGTGATTTGAAACTTTTTTATTGCGTGTTGAATCTTTTTTTGGTCTTAACGTAATTTTTTCGGACTAAAAGAAGTTTAATTTAGAATAAATTTTTACTGGAGACATCTGAGAAATGAACTTATTATTTTTAGAAAGAATATTTTTCGATACGGTAAATTTGGCTTAATGATTCGAGGAGGTTTTTGCATTGAAACACCTTCGATTAGGGCTTCCTTCGTTTAGAATGAACAGTGCAGAGTACATTGAAGTGACAAGCTAACCTCCTGATATTTCTTGAAAATGAAGAAAGAACTGAGAATTTGTGGAATCACCAACAAGGTATTGCGAGAATTCATGTCAGACGAGAAATCAGAAGTTGGTTTCAACGTAACAATATTCAGTTATTCAAATAGACAGCTTGTTCACCAGATATGAACTCCATTGAAAATCTTTGAGGAATCATCGCTGGAACGATCTATGCAGATAATTGCAAATGCGAAACAGTTCAGGAGTTAAGGGTAGCCATTATCAATACTTAGAACCAGATCGGACCAGTCACAATTAAATCTTTAGTCGAAAGCATGAATTCTTGCATTTTCGGCAGAATTTGCAGATGCAACCGAGGCCTCCTACGTGGAACTTGGAGTTTTGAGACACAATGTGGTGGAAACCATGCACCGTCATTTCCTTCTACAAATTCCCAGTTCTTACATTCCCTTATCTTCTCTAATTCTCTAATTACTTCTCTAATTCTCTTGCGTTGAAACTCCAGCTCACTTTCAGGTCTTCTGTGAGGGTGTCCTATCTGAATATCTGGTGGCATAGGACATTGGATTCTATCCAATTCTATTAAGTCTGCAACTTTTAGGAACGCCTTCGTCAAGATATTTTAAAGACAGCAGATATTTGTGTTTTTCACTAGGACTCAGTTCACTTCCGTGACACTAAAACAAAACACTAGATAAATAACATTGTTTTTTAAGATCAGATCTTTCTCTTTAACCCAAAGTGAATAGTCATTTGCAGACGCGTTTCGAGATCTATCTCTCATCAGTGCAGCTTTGCTCTTGTGAATTCATCATCATCATCAATTAACCCATCGTAGTCCACTGCTGGACGTAGGCCTCCCGTGACTGCTTCCACATCTGTCGGTCTTGCGCTGCTTGCATCCAATTTGTATGATACGTTTAATATCATCGGACCATCTTGCAGGTGGGCGTCCTCTGCTTCGGAGGGCTTAATGTCTTGGTCTCCATTCCATTATTCGTCTGGTCCGTCGGTTGTCCTTCATTCTCGCAATGTGCCCAGCCCAGTTCCACTTCAAGGTTGTTGTTCGTTTTATTGCATCTGCTACACCCGATCTTCTCCGGATTTCGGTGTAAGGGATTCGGTCTCTAAGGGATAATCCCAACATGGATCTCTCCATTGCATGTTGTGTTACCTTGATCTTATTGATTACCTTCTTTATTAGTGTTGATGTCTCTGCACCGTATATTAAGACGGGGAGGACGCATTGATCGGTTTGGTTGGTCATTGATCGGAAGTCTAGGTTTCAAACAGGTTGGTAAGTTTGACTTAAATATATGTTTCAGTTTCCTATATGTAGCCCAAGCTTATCCTATTCCTCTTGGTATTCCACACGTTTCGTTATCTCTGTGTATCCGGATTTCATGCTGAGGTGGTCTCTTTGACTTCGACTCCATCTACGGTTATACTATCACTCAGTACAAGATTGGTCATCAACTGAGTTTTCGCAAAGTTGATCTTTAGTCCCACTTTGCGAGAGGCTATATTTAGGCGTTGTATCATCATTTTTGCCTGGTCGGTGTTATCCGCTATAATGACTACGTCGTCTGCAAATCTGAGGTATTCTACATTTATGTTAATGCCCAGGTGTTTGCAGTGCAATGCAGATCAATAGATTTAAATATGTGTTCGAGTAGGTTAGTAAAAAGTCGTGGATAGATTGTATCACCCTGTCGATTACCTCTGGCTACTTTAAATCTTCCCATATCGTTGTGGAGTCGGACAGATGCTGTGGCATTTTGTGTGTGTCTGATGATATTGGTATACCGGTGATCTACACGGCAATCAGCTAATGATTTTAGGATTACGTGTTGGTCCACAAAGTCAAGCGACTTCTCATAATCTACGAATATGAGAACCAGTGGCTTGTTATACTCTATCATTTTCTCTATGAGGTTTTTTAGGGCTTGGAGGTGGTCGTTGGTACCAAACCCTGATCTATATCCGGCTTATTCTCTTGGTTGGTAAGTTTATAGCTTAACAGTTATTCTCTTCGTGATTATTCTTGGGAACAGCTTAACTATATGTGACAGCAGGCTGATGGGTCGGTAATTTCCATGGTCGGTAATGTCTCACTTTTCATGCAGGGCGATGATTGTTTCATTCTTCCATTCTGAGGGCGTTATTCCTCTCAGGAGACATTCGGTGAAGAGCACTTTGAGTAGAGAATGTAACTTGTATTCTCCCAGTTTAATTGCTTCTATACTGATTTCATCGTCCGCAGGTGATTTGTTATTCTTCATCTCCGAGAGTGCTGTTGTTATTTCCGAGATAGTGACCTCTGGAATATCTTCCGACCCTTGGTTTGTGATTTATATAGTTCTTAATAAAATTCTCTCACTACCCCGATTTCTTCCTATTTTCTTCCCTAAATAGGATTTCTAAAGAGGATTTTCATAAATAGGATTTTTTTCCGGATTTCTTCCCTATTTGATGTTATATTTCCCGGTCTGTTTCTGTGTCTACGTATGTTTCTTCTGCCGGTTGAGATTATCTGCCTAAGTACTTTTAAGCTTCTGTTTGCCTCTATCGTTCTAGCAACCATATTCGTGTTGAATGTTGTGACGTCTTTTCGTATGCCTTTTGAGATGTCTTTGTTCAATTGTTTTAATTTCGTAAAGATTTGGCCGTATTTGTTTTTCAGCATTCTTCTTTCTTCCATTAGTTTTTTGGTGTTTTTGCTTAGTTTCTGTTCTCTCTCGTTTGGTTTATCACAGTGTGATAGATTCGTCTTCTCAGGAAATGGGACTGTCCCGAGTTTGTGAAAACCATTTTAAACTCAATACGGAAAGGGTTTTTATCGTTTATTATTCCTAGAGAGAAAGTTTCAAAGAGACCGAGATTTACAAAATAATTATCGACAATTTCTTGACGAATATTTGCGTCTGGGACACATGGAATTAGTTCCCTCTGCAGAGGTGGCTACAATTGAACAGACATCGTGTTTTTATTTACCCCATTTATTTACTGTGTCATAAAAAATAGCAGCACCACGTTAAAATATTGCGTTATTTTTAAAGACTCTGATAGTTCTGACAACGGTAAAAGTTTAAATGACAACCTATTACTAATTGGTATTTTAATAAAATTTCGAATGCATCCACGTAATCACTGGAGACATCGCAAAAATGTATCGACAAAGATCATCCTTTAAGTGTACAATTTTGGCAACTGATGAAGCAACGTTTACACCTAACATAAATTACAGTCAAGACAGTCATTTTTGGGCTATGGAAAATCCACGTGCTGTTCGTAATAATAATTTGCAGCACACATTTTCGATAAAAAAATTGTGCAGGGCTAGTCATAGTACAACTTACTGGCCCATATGTATAGGCAAATCAATTTACTGGTAATGATTATCTGTTCTTGTTTTGCTTGTCAGTTGATAGAGCTATTGGAAAAAGTTCCTTTGAATGTACGTCGACATGTGTACGTCGAATGTACGTCGACAAATGTGGCTTCTTCAAGATGGCGTACCCCTGCATTTTAATCGTTTAGTTCGCCAACATTTAGATGTGTTTGAAAATAGGTGGATTGATCGAGTTGGTCCTTTTCCATGGCATCCTGGGTCACCCGACCTTAACCCGCTTGATTTCAATAGATGGGGCATTGTAATCCCCGAACAATTCGAAAACAGGAGGCAGAACAGAAGCCTGTTTTATTGCATTTGTTATCGATGTGTTTAGATCATCTATGTTGATACTTCCGTTAGTCGCCATTTGGATTGGGTAAGAGTTACGTAAGCTATTTTCTATTTCCCTTTGGTAGGAATCGATGTTGTTGGGTTTTGTCCATTTTTTTTCGGTTTTTGGATCTTTAATCTTTCACTGCTGATGTTCACAGAAACTTTTGTTCGGATCATTCTATGGAGAGCCTGTTCAGGACTGCTACGTCGTAAACTTTTTCTTTCCTGTTTGTTATGATATAATCTATCTCGTTGTTAGTGTTGCCATCTGGGCTGATCCAAGTCCAAGGCAAAATATATAAGAAAAACTAAATTTCATCGTACATCAAACATCTCATTCAATTAATTTTTCATTCATCATCTCATCTGCATCAAATTCTAAGCGAAAAATGTTGGATAACATCATAAAGAAAATGGTCAGCCTTGTCTGCAATACAGAAGGACTGGTTGTTGAAGTTTCCAAGGATTGTTCTTCGATTTCACCCTCTCGTTATTTCAAGTACCCTAAAGTCAAATGCTGCCCAAACCGTGAAGTCATTTCCGTTGTAGTTTTTTGTCAAAGAAAGAGTTCATTGAATAGAGACCATGTTCGTGCAAGAAGTTGAGGAGTATGTTTCCTCTCTCGTTCCTTTCATCAAAGCCATGGGTGCCTAGTGAAGTTTCGGCTTCATCTCGTTTCCTTCCGAGTTTGGCATTGAAGTCGAATATCAGTAGAGTGTGATAGTTAGTATTTTCTTCCAATCTTCATTGATGTTGTCATAGAAGGCATCCAGATCTTCTTCTCATGATGTTGACGTGGGGGCGTACGCCTGTATGATTTTCATTTTCTCTTGTGATTGTGTGAGCTCTTGTGAATTATAAAATGGAAAACACTTACATTAGTTTGAAACCTTGTGATGTCGAAAAAATGTTATGTTTTAAGTGATGTTATGTTTAAGTTTAATGCTATGTTATGAATATAAAAATGTTATGTTTAAGTTTAAAGTCGTGAACGTCAACTTTCAAGACATACCTGAGATTACAAAAGACGAAATCAGATCAGCATTACAACATACGAAAAGTGGAAAGGATACTGACAGAGATGTTAAAACAAGGTGATATACTAGAAGACCAACTAGAAATGTTCAGCTATTACAACGATTATTCAACAAATGCGTGGAAAAGGAGGATATACCACAGGACGAGACAAACGCCCTCGAGATAATCATTCACAAAAAGGGAGACACCGAGAACCTAAAAAATTATAGACCGATCAGGATGCTATCCCAAATATACAAATTATTCGCGAAGATATTAACCAACGTTTTCACACCAAAGTTATATTAGACTATTACGAGCCAAAAGAGCAGGCTGGGTTTAGGAAGGGCTACAGTACCACAGAACACCTGCAAACGATGAGAGCACTAATCGAGAAGGCTGTGGAATACAATATACCTTTATGGCTAGCATTCATTAATTTTAGAAAGGCTTTCGACACGGTGGAAATATGGGCACTACAGCAAGCCCTGAAACACGGCAGAATAGACCACAGTTACGCAAACCTAATTAACAACATTTACCAAAACGCAACTCTGCAAATCCAGCTACACGAAAAATCTGACTAAGTGGCAATTAACAGAGGAGTGCGCCAAGGAGAACCTATGTCACCCAAGCTCTTCACACTAGTTCTTGAGGACGCACTAAAAACAATCGACCTCCAAAACAGAGGCATTAATATCAACGGGGAGAAACTCAACGACTTAATGTTTGCCGATGACATAGTAGTGATACCCGAAAGCAGAGAAGAACTGCACACCACACTTATCCACATAGATAACCACACTTATCGATGACATCTACAGGGCCACGAAGCGCATAGGCCTAGATATCAACTTTGACAAAACAAAATACATGACGTATAATACATCAAACGTAGATGACGAACGAGAAATTACCCTAGGAGACAAGAGAATCGAGAAAGTAACTGCATACAAATACTAACTATAGGCAAGGTTAACCAGGAACTCGAAATAAATGAGAGAATACGGCAAACCTGGGCGGCATATGCCAATATAAAAGAAATATTGAATATGGACATATCCCTAAACCTCAAAACCGAATTATACAACCAGTGTATCCTACCAGTAACTACTTACAAGTCACAAACTTGAACCTTCACGACAGCTATAGTCGACAAACTTAAAGTAAACCAGAGAGCTGTTGAGAGGAGAATACTTGAGATATCATTAAGAGATAGCAAAAGAAATGAATGAATCATATCGCCGCCGCTCAGAAATGGGACTGGGCGGGACACGTCGCAAAACACCAGGATAAGTGGAGTTGCAAACTAATTCGATGGAGACCATGGAGCAACAAAAGCAGCATAGGAAGACCGCAAATGAGATGGAGCGACGACTTGAAACGAGCGGCAGGACTGAACTGGTACCAGGTGGTAGAAAATTGTGACAAGTGGCGAAATAAGAGGGAGACTTATACCCAGAGGGTAGAAAACAGTTAAAAAAAAAGATGGAAAGACAAACTTAGTTTCAGTTATTTATATTGACTAGTGTCTTGTTTTAGTGTCACGGAAGTGAACTAGTGAATAACAAATTTTGAATTGGTAAAACCATACAACATTATAGATAATCAGATAAACTTAATAAAGACGGAACAAAGCTTGAATATATAAATATACTCAACCTTTCCGGAACTCTATAATACTAATGAGTCTTTTTAGGACTACCAAAAACAAATCTCGTATGAAATTTGTCAGTTATTCTATAGCTTTCAGTCCACCTTCGTGGCACTCAACAAAAACCATAAAAATAACATTGATTTTCAAGATCATGTCTTTCCGATACCTTGAGTGGATAGCCATCTGTGGACGCGTTTCGAGATTTATCTCTCATCAGCACAGCTTTGCTTCCATGAACAATATTTTGTAAATCACTCACTTAAAATCCCATGTGTTGATTAGGGTTAGATGTTTTTAATTTTGACATTTTGTGAGAGAGACATGAACTTATTATTCAGGTTATTGATATTATTCAGCAGGTTATTGATATAAATGATAAATTTTGAATTGGTAAAACCATACAACATTATAGATAATCAGATAAACTTAATAAAGACGGAACAAAGCTTGAATATATAAATATGTTCATGGAAGCAAAGCTGTGCTGATGAGAGATAAATCTCGAAACGCGTCCACAGATGGCTATCCACTCAAGGTATCGGAAAGACATGATCTTAAAAATCAATGTTATTTTTATGGTTTTTGTTGAGTGCCACGAAGGTGGACTGAAAGCTATAGAATAACTGACAAATTTCATACGAGATTTGTTTTTGGTTTTTGGTCCTAAAAAGACTCATTAGTATTATAGAGTTCCGGAAAGGTTGAGTATATTTATATATTCAAGCTTTGTTCCGTCTTTATTAAGTTTAGTGAATAACAGAATAGACTCCTAGTGAATAGCACAAATATCTGTTGTCTTTTAACTTGGTTAAAATTTTATTTAATGAGGATTTAAAAAGGAACTTTATAACATAATTAACAAGATTAAACCATACAATACGAAGGAATTTTACTTAAAAATAAATAATACCTAAAATTGTTCTAAAATCTACATCCCCTATTTATGTGTTAAGCTTATATTTTTTATTTTTCTTTTCTGCGTGACATATTTCATTTAGAAACTGTAAATATCCTTAAATAATGAAATAAAATATATTTGATTTAGTTTGATGCATCATTTCCCACAAAGTTCGTGTTTTTCTTCCGCGTTTCTGTTTTAACGCGACCTGGAAAGAACCGTCAGTCGCGTAAAAAAAGGACCCGGTGTACTATGTTATTACTATTTCAATATTATTTCAATACATTACTAAGTTGTATAAATAAATTTGAGTTTGCATGATTTTTCAACGAGTTAATCAATAGGTATTTCAAAGGGTCGTGTTCGTCTTGCAATAAATAAGACCGGCATTAGTTTGCAATTATATCAATTTAATACTTTAAATTCAATTTTAGATGCGTTTTTATAATTGCACTATTCCGTCAATAATATTTAAAGAAAAGATATAATTTATATGAAAATATAATTCTACTTTATGTTAATAGAAACTATAAAGTAGAATGTAGTGCGCTTTTTGTATAATAAAGGATTCCCATTGAGAAAACGGATTTTTTACTTAACAGAAGCAGCTGCTTTTTTACATAAAAAAAGTTGATTTGGATGCCTGAGCAAAGATAAACAATAGAAAGGTAGATTTTTGACCTGAATAACAAATGCATTCTAACCTTTTTTCTCATTAGTGGGGTTTCTGAGATGAAGTCGTAGAACGGCGACCAGCTGAGTTCTCATTCGAAACAGAGAACCGCTACATATAACTAGCACAGATTTCCAGAATTTCCCTTTTATGTAAAAGAAAATTCTGAAAAGGCGCTATTTATCTAATGTACCATAAAAAGCTCCATTCATGTTCTCTTGAATAATTTGCTGAAAGGAAATATTTTTCTATACAAATTTCTTTTCAATATTATACACCCTTAATAAAGCCGGAAATTTAACTACCCCGAAAACACTAATTGCGTATTAGGCTCAATGTTATATAGACACGTTAATCTTACAGGTTTATTTTCTACGTATTTTAGTACCAATTTCAGCACGGAAAATACAAAGTAGACCTCACTTAATTTTAATTCAAAGTATTAAATTGATATAATTCCACTAACTAATTGCCGGCCTTATTTATTGCAAAACGAACACGGCCCTTTGAACCACCTTTTAATTAACTCGTTGAAAAGCTATGCAGGCACAAAGTTGTTCATACAACATCGTAAATTCGAATAATTTAGGGTTATTACGCTTGAATTAGACGGAAATTGAATAAAAATGTTTTTCATATTAAATGTTTTTTTTTTAGGGGGAAATTGGCAACAAATCAAATTCTATTTAAACAAAATTAATGTTTCAACACTGAAATATTTGACATTTATTTTGGTTTAATGTAATGTTTGAGAAAAAATACTTGTACACTTTTCACATTTAATTAAAATTATATGTGAAAAGTGTGCAAGTATTTTTTCTAAAATATTGTGCTAAATAATTGTGCTAAAATAGTGTCAGAATTTATTTGGTTGACTAATAGAAAATAAACAATAAAAATCTACTCGGAATTGAAAATCTTTGTTTTTTCCACTAATTCTTGTGAAACTATTATATAACTTGAGAGAGTGAGTTAAATAAATCTACTGAATTTTTCATTTCAGAGAAAGTATGGACCACGTAGTAACAGCCCCAGCCTTCCTTTTCAATAAAATGTAAGTATTTTGTATTAGTGTTGAAGATTTAAATAGATATTATATAATAACTAAATAGAATAAATCAAATGTGGTTGAGTTACTGTGTGGATAATTAGACCTTTTACTGGAAATTGTAAGGGAAAACCATGAAACGTAAACAAGAACACGCTTCACCCGCCTTTGTCTGTGTTCTCTGGATTAGTTTGGTCGGTGGCTCTGTTCATTTAAATGTTGTTTATAACGTTCTGCAAACGAGATAAAATTATGCGGAATATGACAGGACAATTTCATTAAATTAAATATATTAAAAGGAAAATCTCCACTGAATTTCTAAATATTATATTTGTTTCTTGGTATAGGTGTATAGGTATATAATGTGTATGTGTGTAGGTGAATTAGAAATTATTTCCGGTTATATAAACCATATAGGCACGAAACAAAGTTCAGATTAGAATGTGTAAATCGTAATTATTTTTGTATAAAATTGCATAGTTTAAAGTTATTAAGTTAATATGAAAATAAATAAGTAAACTATTAAAAGTAAGTCTAATCTTGCATATATTATTAGAAATTTAAATATTTTCTAAATATGTGAATAAATTATGCAATTCAAACAAAGCAGATGCTTAGATAACGTGTAATGAAAATTACAGTGATGAAGCTCTTGAAATATAAAAAACTGAAATACCAAATTGTGTATTTACATCAGTTAAAGAATTGATGTAGTGTTATGGTTTGGAGATTATTGATGAACCATCCATCCAGCGTTTTCTTTTCCAAAAACCTTTTAAGAAATCAAGTGATTGTACCAAACGGAAAATGTTGTTTGAAATGTTTTTTTCACACACACACACATATTATCACTGAACAGAAAAACAACTGAATTTAAAATTTTGAAATGATTTGAGAAAAATTCGACAGTTGCATCTAAAGTTTGATGTGAACAAAAAGATTTATATCCATATATATGCTAATGTATTTAAGCGCCACGTAATGGAAGCGCATGCCACAGATCCAAACATTTTTTGCATTATGACAATTTTTTTTTCGCTGTTGTCTGCCCCTTGTGCGTAAGTCCCCCTCTTGCTTTTCCACGAAGTCCTGTTCTGGGCCGCTTGGTACCAGTTAACGCCTTCCGTTCGTTTCAGGTCGTCGTTCCATCGCATCTCTTGTCTTCCTGTGCTTCTTCTGCTGTTCCATGGGCTCCATCTTATGATTTTTCTGCTCCATTTGTCTTCATTTCTTGCTACATGGCCGGCCCAACTCCATTTCTGTTGTAGTATTTCATTTGTTACATTCCTTACTTTTGTCTTCTTTTTGATCGAATCGTTTCTTTCCTTGTCTCTCAGTGATATTTCTAATATGCGTCTTTTGATTGCTCTTTGATTGGCCTTTAGCTTTTACATTATTGTTTCGGTAATTGCCCAAGTTTGCGATCCATAAGTGGTCACCGGTAGTATGCACTGATTGTATAGGGCGCTTTTTAACTCGAGGGAGATGTCCAGCGCTAATATACCTTTTATTTTGCCTACAGTTCTCGAATTGGCTTACATATTGTTAGTGTTTGCCCAAGATATATTTGTACTTTCTCAATTAAGTTGCCTTAGATGGTAATTTGTTCAACACGTTCTGTATCTGAGGTCATGTACTTGGTTTTTCCAAGTTAAGTAAGTAAAGTTAATTTCCAACCCTTTGCGTTTCGTCAATAGATATTCTAGGAGAGTTCGGGCTCAAAATCCCATAATGATTTACATAGGGGTCTGAAATTACTTTTTGTAACCAGATAACATATTTTGTAACCAGATAACCAAGGGTCCGTTTAGTTTGGTATCACCCCTTAATCTACATTTATAATCAAATAACCAAGGTCCGTTTAGGTTGGTATCACCCCTTAATCTACTTTTTATAACGAAGGGTCCGTTTAGGTTGGTATCACCCCTTAATCACACTCGATATTAGAGAAGTTTATTAGACTAGACAGGGAAGACTAGACGGACTAGACTAAACCATTTTTCAACCATTTGATGAGAAAAATCAAATCTGTTGTCAGAACGGCTCTAGCATGTGCCCTAAGAGCGATACCGCCCGACCGCCTCTCCCTCAGTAGATGACATCATCCGCCGCGGCAGATATTGCTAAACTAATTATCTCGATGCGGATTGGTTGATTAACGAATAAATAATTACAGTCGGCCTTTTTCCTCAATTTATATGTAATGGACGAGGCTAGACAGACGAGGCTAGATACATGAAACTAGACAGACGGGTCTAAATACACGAGATTAGATAAGACTGATCTAAAATATATAAGAGATTGTTTTGCTTTTAATTTAATAAACATATTAAGATTTTGATTTATCAGTAGTCGGTTAAGCGCTGTCGTATGTTTGGCAGTCATAACAACTCCCTATTATCTTATCAGCTGCACGCGAGTGGAGAAATAATAAATTATGAAACGAGGTCGATTACGTAATTAATTTCTTAGGATTCTTTTGCGTTTAATTTAATAAACATATTCATTTTGATTTATCGGTAGTCGATTAGGCGCGACCGGACGTCTAGTGCTGATAACACTAGGCAAGAACACAAGGCAACAGGGTGTGAGGTCTGTGTAACCCCACGCTAAACAAGGTGTGAGGTCTATGTAACCCCACGTTAAACAGGGTGTGTGGTCTATGCAACCCCACGCTAAACAGTGTGTGAGGATTATGGTGCCCCACGCTAAAGAGGGTGTGAGGTCTATTTTTAGTCAGCTTTAATCAGCTTTAATCTTATTGGGTTAGTTGGGCTAGCATTAGGTTAGGTTGCGGAGGTTAGGAATGAAGCGCGCTTCATTCCTAACCTTCTGTAAGCTAACCTAACGCTAACCCTCTTTAGCGTGGGGCACCATAGACCACACACACTGTTTAGCGTGGGGTTACATAGACCTCATACGCTGTTTAGCGTGGGGTTACATAGACCTCACACACTGTTTAGCGTGGGGTTACACAGAACTCACACCCAGTTTAGCGTGGGGTTACATAGACCTCACATCCAGTTTAGCGCGTGGGGTTACATAGACCTCACACCCTGTTTAGCGTGATGAAAAGTGGTTGCAAGTAGATGAAAAGTGGATGCAAGTAGATGACAAGTGGATGCAAGTAGATGAAAGTGGATGCCAGAAAATTCTCTTTGGTAGAACTCTTTGGTACTTTTGGTACTCTTTGGTATTTATATAAATGAAAAAAAAATTAATACTCTCTAGGTCACAGATAAGTCAGTTCTCCTGATTCCTGATTTTACACCTCTCCTGATTTTACACCTCTCCTGATTTTAAGAAACGTCGCTTACACATAGGAAATTATTCGGATAAATATCACAGGAAATATGTGGTCTGTCTAGTCTTGTCCGTTTTTGTTCGGCCTTGTTCGGTATTGGTGAATTTTGTCCGCTCTAAAAGCAATAATAATCTGAATTGAATCAATCCGTAATATGTTTGCAATCAATCATGTATGCATTCACGATTCTCCGCTACCCACCCGCAACTCATCTTGAATTTTCCCCGCTTGTCTGTCTAATCTAGTCTGTCTAGTCTCGTCCCTCTATTCTTGCCTGGTGTTATCAGCACTAGACGTCCGCGCCTAATCGACTACCGATAAATCAAAATCTAAATATGTTTATTAAATTAAACGCAAAAGAATCCTAAGAAATTGATTAGAACTCGTTTCGTAATTTATTATCTCTCCACTCGCAGCTGCAGCTCATAAGATAATAGGGAGTTGTTATGACTGCCAAACATACGACAACGCTTAACCGACTACTGATAAATCAAAATCTTAATATGTTTATTAAACTAAAAGCAAACCAATCTCTTATATATTTTAGATCAGTCTCATCTAATCTCGTGTATTTAGACTCGTCTGTCTAGTCTCATTAATCTAGCCTCGTCTGTCTAGCCTCGTCCATTACATATAAATTGAGGAAAAAGGCCGACTGTAATTATTGATTCGTTAATCAACCAATCAGCATCGAGATAATTAGTTTAGCAATATCTGCCGCAGCGGATGACGTCATCTACTGAGGGAGAGGCGGTCGGGCGGTATCGCTCTTAGGGCACATGCTAGAGCCGTTCTGACAACAGATTTGATTTTTCTCATCAAATGGTTGAAAAATGGTTTAGTCTAGTCCGTCTAGTCTTCCCTGTCTAGTCTAATAAACTTCTCTGAAATCGAGTGTGATTAAGAGGTGGACCAACCTAAACGGGCCCTTCGTTATAAAAAGTAGATTAAGGGGTGATACCAAACTAAACGGACCTTGGTTATTTGGTTATAAAAGTAGATTAAGGGGTGATACCAACCTAAACGGACCCTTGGTTATCTGGTTACAAAATGTGTTATCTGGTTACAAAAAGTAATTTCAGACCCCTATGTAAATCCTTATGGGATTTTGAGCCCGAACTCTCCTTGCCTATCTACTTTCGTGGCTTCGTAGATATCGTCGATGAGCGTGATTAGTTCTTCAAGAGGTGTATTAGTGCATCTTCCAAGACCAGGGTTAAGGCGTCACCGTCCCCCTGCTTGCCGTCGATCGGGGAATTGTACCTGTCTACCCGATCTTGTATTGTTGCCAGGTTATCACGTCGGGGTCACCAATTTCTGGGTGATAAGGGTAAGAATAAATTTATCACTTACGTTTTGTGATAAGAGGAAATATATTTACAATAATTAAATAACACTAAATAACACTTACTAATGCAACTTACTATAAGCTTGTTGGCGTGACTGCGGCTCGGGTGAACTGGGTGAACTTGTCGAGTGAACTTGTCGACTGAACTGTTCCGGTGGTGAGCGTATTTATTTGTTCCTTCAGGTATCTGGACCCGTTTTATTGTAGATTGTTTTTCATTTCTACTGTCGTAAACTAATCTTTCTTAGATTTGTATCGTTCGAAAATTGTAATAATAATCCTACCATAAAACACAAATATTAAATCTTTTAGAAATTTTTCGAAAATTAGTGTAATGCCCCTGTCATAAAATATTCAACGAAATATTTCTGAAAACCGTTCGGGTGATTACAGTAATAACCCTTTAATAAAACAGACGAAATATTTTTAGAAATTGATTGGGTATTATCGCAACGACCATATCGTAAAACTAATTTCTTTGAAAAGCCTTCCTCTGAAAGGCCCGTTGCCGCTACAGGGTAAATAGTTTCGGCGATAAAGGATCTCCCTGTCGCACCTCTTCTAATTTTCAGGATAGTTCGTGCAGTTGGATTTGTAATGTGGCATTGCGGTAGAGACTGTTGATCAAGTTTGCATACCTATGGTCAATTCTGGAATTTTTTAGTGCTTGCTGGAGTGCCCAGATTTCTACTGTGTCAAAGGCTTTTCGGAAATCTATGAATGCTAGTCATAGCGGCACATTGTATTCTGTGGACTTCTCAATGAGTACCCTCATTGTTGGTAGATGCTCGGTTGTACTGAACCCCTGGTGAAATCGTGTCTGTTCGCCGGGTTGGTAGTAGCCCAGTTTCGGAGTAATCCGAGTGGATATTATTTTCGTTACTTTGTATGTACTTTGTATAACAGTTTATGTTATACCTTGTATAACAGTTTATAAGTCTGGGGCAGTAAGCTGATCGGTCTGTAGTTCTCCAGGTTTTCTGTGTCTCCCTTTTTGTGAATCAGTACCACCACCGCGTTTGTCTAGTCTTCAGGAATGTTCGCTTCTTCCAGGCATTTGTTGAACAGCAATAGCAGTTGTGTGGTTAACATGTCTCTCCCTTGTTTCGGCATCTCCCCAATTATCTCGTCGTCGCCGGGCGCTTTTCCGTTCTTTGGGTGGTGTAGCGCAGCTCTAATTTGAGTTTCTGTAATTTCTGGCATGTCGTCGCAGTTTACGTTAAAGATTTTCTTCCGTCTATCTTGTTCTCATATGACGCTCTCTACTTTTCATGCGTACAAGTTTGTGTAAAATTCTTGTGCTGCTCTTATGGTATTTTGCCTTCCATGCCTGTCCTTGATTTTAGCTATTTCCTTTTTTTGTGTCTATTGCCAGCCTCCTGAACACCTTCGGACCTTTGTGTTGTTCTAAGACTCTTTGTGCCATTTGGATTGTACGTGGTGTGTTAGAAAACTATCCAACCTTATATTTTAAACCTGATGGATTTGAATCAAGCGCGCTTGCATGAGCCGACCTTGAACCTTCGTGCGCATTCGTGATTTTTTTCCCGCCTGTAGATAGCGTCAGTTGCTGTTGAGCAGTGTTCGAGTGATGTAGTGTGTAGTGCTCTCGTCGGGTTTTCAATGCAAGTTAAAATCACCAAAGAGTACTATAGGGATGTCCTACGTTGCCTACGTGATGCTGTGCAGCGCAAGCGACTGGAGTTGTGGTTATCAGGAAATTGGCGACTCCATCACGACAATGCTCCAGTACATTCTTCGCACTGGTTCGACAGGCTCCTTACTCTCCTGATATGCCCCCTGCGACTTCTGGCTATTCCCCAAAGTCAAGAGGCCATTGAAAGGAACGCGATTTCAGACAAGAGAGGACATTCCGGCTGCAACGACAGCCGAGCTAAAGTCGATTCCGAAAGAGGCTTTTTCGGAATGCTTCCAACAATTGCGGCACCGCTGGGAGAAGTGTGTGGAGTTCCAAGGAGACTACTTTGAGGGTGATCAGGTTTCCAACGCTCCAGGTATGCCTGTTTTGTACCGGCTAAAGGTCGGATACTTTTCTAACAGACCACGTATATCACATGGCAACATATTTATGAGTGGCCAGCGAGAAGTTCTCCTAAGAAGAGTTGTCTTTTTTGGTCCTGTCTGGTCTTGTCTGATATTGTCCGGTCTTGTCTGGTCTTGTATGGTATTTTTTTGTCTTGTCTGGTCTTGTACAGTATTGTCTGGTCTTGTCTGTTCTTGTCTAGTCTTGTCTGGTCTAGTCTAGTTTGGTCTTGTCTGGTCTTGTCTTATCGGGTCTTGTCTGATCTTGTCTGACCTTGTCTGATTTTGTCTTATCTTGTCCAGGTCTTGTTTGGTCTTGTCAGGTCTTGTCTGACATTGTCTGGTCTTGTCTTATCATGTCTGTTCTTGTCTAGTCTTGTCTGTTTTTGTCTGGTCTTGTATGGTCTTGTCTGGTCTTGTTTGAACATGTCTGGTCTTCTCTGGACTTGTCTGAACTTGTCTAGACTTGACTGATTTTGACTGATCTTGACTGATTTTGTCTTATTTAAACAAGTTTCTTCTTATCTATCTGGTTTCATCAAATCTTATATACTAGTTTCGTCTGGTGTATATAGATTATTTTCGTCTGCATAGCTACTTAAAGAAATTTAAGATTTTTCAAAATGTGAAAAGTACCTCTAGCTTAAACAAACTTAATAAATTGTTTTAATTAAATTTGTTTATCTTTTGGAAAAAAAGACCTAAAGTGGCACGTAATTGAAAAATATATTGTCTAGTTGGTTAATAATATTTCTATTAGTTAGCAATATGTATGGAAAATCTTGCCATTAACATTATATTTTTATGAGAATGTGAATCGAATCTTAAGCAACTTAAGCTTCCTACAGTTACATGACAACTATCCGTTCAGCTGCCAGTGATAATAACTAGATTTTGTTATGTTTCTAAAGACATTTATAACTTTTAAAGAATTCACTATTTCCTATTCTACAAAACAAAACTTGACACAGCCAAGACATTCCCGGCATCACCGTTCACCAAAATCATAATAAATGTATCATTCCTCTGCGAAGTAAAAAAAATCCAAACTTGAGAATAAAAAAGTTTTTCGCTTAAGTTCTTGTTGTTTTGTTGGGCCACTTGTTTGTGAGAAAGGAGAGCCGATGTTCACGTTGTAAACACAGACCCGATGTAAACAACAAAAGTAGCCGAAGAGAAGAGAGACCTCTATCTTAGCATCTCAAGAAATGGAACGATTTTTATTTATATATAATTGATGGCGTAGGAGCCAGGTGTATGTTGCATGTAAACGCGGGTAAGGCAGCTGTCGTCCGGGCACATGCCTCACATCAAAATGCAACCTCTTATAAGAAAACACTCTGATCACCACCATACAATTTTAAAAAAACATGACACGATTTTAGATTTTTTTTACTTGTTTCTTTGAGACAACAGAAGTCTTATACAAAAGATGTGATAACAATAATTAGTGTGGAAGTTTTTACGTTTTCACTTTGCATGCTATAATCACCGGACAAGGCTGGTACAATTACAGTTCCACTTATAATTTACCTTCTGGTTTTATTGTACAATTTTAATACCGGCAAAAGATTAAAGAAAGAAAAAGTGCATAAAAATATTGATCAGTATGTTAAATTATCAAGCAATGTACAGAAAGGCGGAGACAATATCTTTTATTGTGTATTTAATTATTGATAATAGAATCTCATTAAGTTGTTTTGGCAAAACGAAGTTTCTTGGATGCATTAAATAACAAAGAGAGTTGTTTTCAAGCGTCCAAGAAAATATTTGCAATTAAAATTTCGTATGCAAAAGACGTTAAATTACACATTACATTACAATTTTCTATAAAGTTAGATAAATTAAACAATTAATATAAAAAGATAAATTGATAAATTTGTTTATTGTATTTGTGTAGCAATATGTTTGTCTCGTTTGTATTTAGAATATTGAATCTATTAGAAAAAGAAAAGAATTTTAAATTCATGGAAATGGGGGGATCTTATTATATATGTTACGGTAAAAGTACAAAATCGGCAAATGTAAACATTTACCGGTATATGTACACATCTACCAATTTAATAGGTAAATGTGAGTTTAAATTTGAGATCAGCTTCATATATCTACTTTTACCGGTAAAAGTACACATTTTGCAGCCTATATAGGTAAAAGTTAAGAATAATAAACAGAAATGAAATATACTTGTATATTAAGATTAATAGTATATTAAAGGACGAGTTCAGTAACCGCGATTTTACAGCACGCGTCCAAGTTTGGAAAACGAGGAGCGTAGCGAGGAGTTTTCTAATGGACAAGTTCTGAAAAACGCCTTACGAACGAGTTAATTATAGTATTTTTTGCGTCCTTTTATGCAATTTCTAAATAAAAGAATTGCCGATACATATTGAGAAAATTGTACTGCACTCGGCGAGCCATAACCGCCGCATATGAGTGCTGTTATGAGTCCATTACAGACGCAAAATTGAAAAAAATGTTTTTGAAAAAATTATTTTATTAAACATAAAAACAATTCGTTATAACTTAATGTAAGTTTATCCGCTTATATATATATTTTTTGTAATTCGAAATTCATTATTTATGAGACCTAATCACGCCCAAATAGGTAAATTTTAGGTGTTTTTAAAAATATCTATATAGTTGGCAACATCATTAGGTTATAGGTCATTAGGTTATATGTACACATTTGCCGGAATTCCATATAGTTTGTTAATTTAACCATATAGTTTATAGTTGAACATACATTTACCAACCAAGAAGGTATATGTGTACATATGCCTAGAAAAAAACTAGAAGAACAGAACATCATGGAAATTATGTTAGAAAGTGAGCATAACTGGGATGCAGTACAAGCTTACATAACCGAGCTCATGTTGGGAAAAGAACAAATGGAGAGAGAATGGAAGGTGATTATAATATCACACGAGACACAAAGAAGCTAACATGGACGACTAGACATGTGACGAAAAGACCGAAAAATGGGTTATCACACGACTACATAGCTAATACGAGAGAAGACGAAAGACGAAATCGAATCGAGTAAAGGACAATAAAAAGAACGATAAGGAAACAATTGGTACAAACACCACGACCCACCTGAAGTAATGCTCACGCAGTTCCGGGTGGAGTGTAGTGTAGAGACAGAGGAGGGGTTTTAGTGGGTATGCTGGTCACGAAGTACTCGATCAGAGAGCCCCACACTACACGGGTTTGAATATCCGATGTACAACAATGCATTCCCCCTCCTCTCTGAAAAGAAAGACAAAGCTAGACAAACAAGACTAGATAGACAAGATTAGACGGACAGGACATTTTTTTGGGGGGAGGTGGCGTAGCTGGTCGGATAGTCCTTTCCAGGCAAGTGTCCCCCCAGGAAACGTATCCGAACACTTTGTAACTGCTTGTCGCATGACCTCGGAGTAACGGATCGATATATTAAATATTGTGCTTCAATTGAGTCTCTTTTTGGCCTTCCTCTCATCATTTTCTTTGTTGCTTAATATAGCGTAGATTAACCGCTGTATGTTTTCCCAATTTTCTATTTCTCAAGCATGCAACTTATGGTAGTTCTGGGACCAAAAAGTTCTCCCATGTTTGCTGCTGCTGATTCCCTTTCGGCTTGCCATCTCCAGCATTCGAAAATACACATATTTCATCTGAAGCCCGGCATATGGTGTGTCAATAATCTCTGAAACAGCCATGGCCAGAAAGTGCTTCGGTCAGATGATAACTTATTTCACCGTGCGTTCTTTTAATTCAGGGGGAGATGTTCGGCATAAGTAATCTGGTCCACTGTCGTGTGTCCGCGAGCTCCCACCCTCTCTGCCACTGTTTGAGAAGTTCCTCTCTGGCTATTTTTTTTAGAGAATTTAGAGAACTTCTGCAATGTGCAGGGCAGCACGATGTATGGGTAGCTACAGGTTGTCTTGAATTCTATTGAATTCTCGAACGAGGGCAGATTTGCGTCGGAGATCTGGCGGCGGACAGGCTCGTCTTACGCCAACCGAAGTGAATGGTCGCTTAATTTGATAGACCAGGAGCTGGAGGAAATGGGTCTTGAAATTGCACCAGAAAAATCCGAAGCGTTGGTACTGGTGGGGAGGAGGACCCTATCTGAGATGAGCATAGGTTTTAAAAATACTACAATTAACTCAAAAAAAAGTATAAAATATTTGGGCATACGACTGGATAAAGACCTAAAAATGTATACGCACTTGCAGGAAACCGCAAAAAACGTAAGCTAAACGGTATAACAGCTGAGAAGACTAATGACAAGCGTTAAGGGACCAAGGGCGAGCCGCAGACGCACACACTGCACAGTGGCACTGTCAAAAATGCTGTACGGTGCTCCTACGTGGTATGAATCGTTGATAAGAACAAAAAAATATAGAAGAATGTATGAAAGAATACAGAGACAGCTGGGAATACGGATATGTAGTTCCTACAGGACCGCCTCGGCGGAAGCGCTGTCGGTAATTGCCGGGCTGATGCCAATAGACCTGATGGCAATAGAGGGTACCTCCAAGGGGAGGAGAGCAGTAGTCGGATTAGAGAAGACACTATGTACGAATGGCAGACAAGATGGAACCAGGAAACCGGATGTGCGGTGTGGACAAAAGAATTATCCCACTCATAGAACCATGGATGACACGAGTATCCGGAGAAGTAAATTTCTTTCTCTCGCAGCTGTAGCACGAACATGGTAGCTCCATGGCATACCTCTATCGCAGACAGCTGAGGGAGACCGACAATTGTGTGTACTGCCCAAACCTGGTGGATGATTGCCCCCATACATTTTTCAACTGCCCCAAATGGGCGAAACAACGGCTTGAAATTGAAAAAAAGGTGGGAGGAAAGCTGACCCCAGAAAACCTACAGGAGACAATGCTACAAAGTAGAGAATATCTGTCATAATAACAAAAAAGAAGGACTAAACGGATCGCAAAAAAGAGGAATAAGATAAACAGTAGGCAAACCCCGAGCAAAGTAATGCTGAGAAGGCAGTCCCTCGAGGGGTCAGAATTGAGGAGTGGGTTTTTTAGTGGGTAGTCAAGCTACTAAGGCGAGTAGTCCCACACTTCTAGGGTTTTTCGGGTCCGAGTACCCGGACCCGGACTCGACGAGTCCAAGGGTAAATACCCGATCTAAGACTCGACGAGTCTCGGGTCTTGAATGTTTAGTATGTTTAGCATTGTCTAGTATAGTACACCGCGTCGTAAAGAAGATCGGCGATTTAGCATTACACTTGATGAATGGACGAGTATGAAAATTCGAACATATCTAAGTATCAATTTGCATGGAAATGACTCTGTAGTGTATAATCTGGGTTTATTGAGAATTTTTAACTGATCTACTACTTTATAATTAGTCGAAAAAGTAGAACAGCACTTAAGGACGTTCCCAAGCAGCAGTCGTGCCGCTTTATAAAATTTAGTTGAAGTGCAATGTGTCTTTGAGTGCCGCTTATCTGCGTAGAAGTTCTAAAATACTTTCGTTGCGTCGTTTCTCCGATCCGACAACATGGCAATCTAACTATATTTTTATGTTGTTGACATGAGTAGCGTTTCGATATTTTGAAAAAAAAATTAAATATTGGATATTGCAAATAATTTATTAATGATGATCTCTCCGTGGAAGAATGGTAGATTTGTTAAAAAAAAGACTAGTGATGCAATAGCTAAATCTCTCGCGGTTATGTCTGAGGCTAAAGAACAGTGTAACGTTGCCAAGTCGCCATCTCCCACTCTTCAAGTTATAGAAGTAAACATGAAAACCATCAAAAGTGCTTGGCTTTTAACAATATTATAACAAAATCAATACCGCTTGTTAATGTTATTTTTACAGAAAGATATTTGTTATATCTTCATTTAGTGATTCTCAGTTTATTAAAAGAATATCAAGAAAATTACTATTGATATTTAATAAAACGTGTGTGAGAACATCAATCCGGGTATGGTTTACATGTTAAACATGCAAATTTTAACCGTCAATATTTACAAATTTTCCACTGCAAGGACTATTTAAACAAATTTCTACGGGTAAAGGGTACTTTTAACTATATGTATTCAAAATTACAGAATAATTTAAAGAAAACTAATTTTCTTGGGAACGTCCTTAAACACATTTAATATAAAATTTAAAAAACATATAGTTGGTTCAACCCGCGACGGTGCAAGTGTAATGATGAAATTTGGCCAAGAATCTTCTAGTTTTTATAATTTCAATTTGAATCACACTATACACTTCTCTGTTTGTGATGTAGTATATAAAAAGAAAAATATTACCAGTTTGGAAGATGAAGATGACCACGGTCTAGACTCTAACAAAAGAACTTAAAATAATTCTAGGCATAAGAACCTTTAAACAAAAAATCTTCAGGAACGTACAGTTATTTTTGAATCAATCGAATTCATTCAATCGAAGCAAATTATTTGTATCTCTGGTACTTACGTATTAACGCAACCACCGCTACATTTTTAAATGCCGCCAATCTACGCCTAAAATTTTCATGATAAATCCCGGTTAGATTAGGTTGCCCGCCGCTAATCCGAAAGATAAATTAGGACAACATACGCGCGGCAGCGCGAACTCTCGATCCAATATATAGCGGTGGTGGCGTTAATACGTAAGTACCGTGTCTCTTTATGACATATTTCATTTATTTTTTTATATTTCATGTATACATAGCTTTATTAATGAAATAAATAATTTTTGATTTTGATATAGCTAAAATTGTAATTAAAAATGTGCGGTTGTCATAAATAAATTAATCAAACGTTAAAAAACAACGTTGCGACAAATCCGTTGCAAATGCACTTAATTTCAAACCGCCGTGAAATATCGATCCCATTTTGCACCGAACAAATATTTATGTTTTGCAGCAGTTTGTGTAAACGCTCGATTAATTTATTTATAAGCACAAAACCGCCAATTCTCGATCACGATCCATTAGTAAACCACATATTTCTTACGAATTCTAAAAAAAAAAATAGAAAAAAATTAGTTATTTGTACGCAATTATTTGTAGTTTTAATGAGTTATTTGTACGCACAATAAGTTTTTATTTCCATTGAAAATTAGCTAATAATTACATATAATTAATATATAAATTAGTTTATTTTCCTATTTATAATCATAATGACGATATCTAGAAAGTGCTAAAAGTTTTATTGCAAAACAGGGAAACAATAAAAAAAAATCAAAAAATTGACATTTACCAGCTATCCAATGAAATCACAAAAAACATCTAAGTAGCCACCAAAAAATTGTGTCATCATCATTATCAGCCTATATGTCCCACTGCCTCTTCTCTGCCACATATCGACCACTTTCCGTCCACTTTCCATCCACTTTTCGTTCACTCCGTCAAGACAAGTCAAGGTCAAGTCAAGATCGGAGCGGGAGGTGGATTTAGAACGCATCATCTTTCCCTACTGACGTCAAACTGCTCCAGGAGACCACTGTGAAAACAACTGAACAAAAGATGCAGACCGTCTGGATATTCTCTTGCCGCGGCTACATTCCATGTCCACTATGGCAATGCTACATACGTTAAGAACAACATTTATGACGTGAAGAAAATCAAAAACTCCTCTGAGAGCGATATACACGTTATACGTATAAAAATCTCTTGTACCGAAATAATAAACTTGTATAAGCCACCAGGCCAACCATGGCATGGTACTGCGGTAACAGGGGTACAACATCCACCGGTTATTATGGAAGACTAATAAAGGGGAATACCAATAATGATGGTCAAGTTGTGGCAGAAGGGGCGGATCTCGAGAATGTATTCCTAATGTAAGATGGTAAGGAGAAAGGCACATTCCACTCTGCCAGATGGGGACGAGATTATAATCAGGACCAAGAATAGATACAACCTTCCTCTCCACTGCAAAAGGAGGGTGCTCTCGGACTTCCCGAAAAGTCAACACTTGCAAGCACTGTGTGGACGTCAGTAGGGAAAGATGATGCGTTCAACCATCATCCACCTTCCCCTCCGACATTGACTTGACGGAGTGGACGGAGTAGAACAGTTCTGCTAAACGTGGCACTATGATTTGAATATGGGGTATCTAGAGTTTAACGTCGTATCTGAACGACAAATTTCCAGAGAAGGTGTAAGCCAGTTGAGACGCCACGGTTGCCTAAGCTGGATTGGGGAATTGAGCGTGATGGGTTTTTTGTATTTTTTTCAAAAGTGACTCCACTGAAACGGAAGGACAGAGAGACCGCCAGCGATGGCATTACTGCCTCTGCCCACCCTTCGAATAAAAATACAACAGGATTTACACGAAAGTAAAAAATGCTATACTATAGCATTTACAATTTGCAACAATTACAACAAAAGCAATTAAAAAAACAAAAACAGAAACAAACAAAAAAAAGAAAAAAACAAGAAAAACCCCACCGCCCTTGTTCCCACCCACGCAACTCCTTAGCCCTCATGACTCTAGCTGCGAATCGGCTTAAGGCCACCCACACGCCCCACCCCACCTCGCCGGCGAGGCCACCCGCCACGGCTTCGACCGTGACTTCCCGTTCCAGGGCCGACGCCAGGGCCAGTCGCTTCTTCTTCCAACGCGGACACGCCACGAGAGTGTGCTCCGCGTCGTCGCGCACGCCCTCTCCACAGGATATGCACCTGTCGTCTGGGGCTTTCCCAATCCTATGGATATACGCTCGGAAGGATCCGTGTCCGGTAAGAAGCTATGTGAGAAAGTACGAACCCACCTCGTCCAGCCCTCGCCCCATCCACCGAATTAAATCAGGGATGAGACGACGAGTCCACGCGCCGTTTCCGCCACGTGACTACCTCTCCTGCCAGCAGGCAAGTAGTTGCTCCCGAGCAGCTCTCCTTGCCTCCCCGCGGTTCCCACCAGAAGTTCTTGCGTCCCTCACCGACGCGCGCTCCATAACAAGGAGGTCCGCGGGAGGAATCCGCGATATGACCTCCACGGCGTCACTGCTAACAGTGCGGTAAGCCCGGGCGACCCTGATGGCCACCGGGCGCAGTGTCCGTCGCAAACGCTCCCTGTTACGAGCGTTACCCCTCACCGCCGTTGCCCACACCGGTGCCGCGTATAGGAGTCTGCTAGCGGCCACACTGGCCATAAGCCTCCTCCTACCCTCACCAGGCCCGGTGGCCCTCGGCATGAGACGCGCCACCTGTTGTGACGCGCGTGCCGCGTTGCCGGCGGCATGGCACAAGTGTAATCCCCACTGACCCGCCTGGAGGATCACACCGAGGTACCGAATCGACCGGTATCCTCTCTCCCAAAATTTCGATCTCCAGAATGCCTCTACCTGACCTTCTAGTGGAGAGCAGGGCCGCCTGTGTTTTAGAGGCGGCGAGCTGAAGGCCCGCCGTCTCCATCCACTCCCGAACGAGTTCCCCGCCCGCGTGACGCAGCATATCCCAGCACCTGTCTGTGAAGACGAGTGCCAGGTCGTCTGCGTACGCCACAAAACCCGCCCCTGTGGGCAGTAACCGTCTCAGCGTCCGCAGAAGGCCGTCATAGGCGACATTTCACAAGAATGGTTCTAAAACCGATCCCTGCGGAATCCCGGCAGACAACCCCCGCTAACGCCAGTCCTTCCCCTCGCGGTACCTGATGGTTCTGTCGCGCAGGTAATAGGCAGTAAGCCTCAGCAACGTCTCCGGTAGTTTCCAACCGGCTATGGCCTCGATAACGAACCACCATTGTACCGTGTTGAAGGCATTGGCGGCGTCAAAGCTTACGACCACACAATGCCCCCTGGTACGGTACGGTCCGCTGTTGGCCCCCTCCGCGACACGAAGGACAGCCCGAATGGCATCCTGTGTCCCAACCATTTACGGAAGCCGAACTGTTCTTGCGCGAGTCCGCCCACTGGCTCTATAACGGCTTGTAACCGCCATAGGAGCAACCTTTCCAGAACTTTTGCCCCACCGTCCAGCAAACAGATCGGTCTGTACGCACCAGGCGTCGAGGGATCCTTACCCGGCTTTGGAATAAGGGCCAAAATGGCCTTTTTCCAACACCTGGGAAACACTTCCTCTTCCAGACATCTGTTGCAGACGTCGGCAAGTCCTTCGAGGTCCCCCCCTGCTGCCAGCCGGAACAGCTCGTTAGGCAGCCCGTCTGGGCCGGGTGCCTTTTTCGCGGGTAGTGAGGCTACCGCTCTGCGGACTTCATCCACGGTGAAGGAGTCCACCGCAACGTACCGCCCCACGACAACGCGTCCCACCCCCCTCGCCGTGGCGGGGAAAGGGTGCTCAACCACGGCTTCGGTTCCCCCCAACACGCACGCGTCAGGACCCTTCCCTCGGTGCCCGAACCGACCAGTGACTATGCTGTACGGCAAGCCCCACGGATCGCGGTCGACCAGAAGGCAGAGTTCCTACCACCGCTGGGATTTGCTCCGCGCAATCGCTCGTCGAAAACTACCACGGTCCTGTTTCGCCAGCTCCTCCGCAGCCTCACATGGCTCTCCTCTGCGCCGCGCCCTCTGAAGTTGACGCCTAGACGCCACCGCCACACGTCTCGCTTGCGCCACTTCAGGCGTCCACCAATAAACCGGCTTCCGCCCCCTTGAGGGCAGACGTCTTTGAGCGACGCCAGCCATGCACGCGTCAACCATCTTGTTCACGAATGCCCCGGTAAGATCCTCCGCGGCCAGCCCGTGCGGTATATTTCCTCGAGACATCTCCCGAGTAATAGCTTCCCGGTCAGCTCACCCAACTATCCAACGAGCGCGCTGCTCGCACGGCTGCCCCTCGATGGCTTTACTGTCCAGGTGAAAGGAAAAGCATTTGTGGTCGCTCAACGACTCCCAATCGTCCCTCACCTGCCAATCCCTGATTCTTCCCATCAGTCCCTTCGATGCGAGCGTCAAGTCCACGATTGATGTTCGCGGACCTCTCCTGCAAGTGGGAACCTTTCCCCGGTTGCAAATGCCGAGGTCCAGTGCCGACGCCCAGTCCAGGACCATCCTCCCTCTCGCGTCCGTGACGTCTCCGCCCCACTGGATTCCCCAAGCATTAAAATCGCCCCCAATAAGGAGCGCCTTCCCGCTATGCGCTGGATTGAACGCGCCACGCCGTCCAGGCAGTCCGCAAAAAGCTCATCTGGGTTGTTGCGGGGGAAGTAGCAGCTGCAAGCGATCGACCTTCAGCAGCCGCAGTGCGCTTACTAGCCGTCACTGTTGTCATCAAGGTACCGTCGCGGCACTCCCGGAGCACACCGATTTCGATATGTCCGATGCCGCCCGCGTCCTCACCACCAGCGCTTAGGGCGTGCCTAAGCGCCACATCTACCTCGGCAGTTGTTGACGCAGCGGCCAAGTTCCTAAGTGTTAGAGCAGACCGGTTTGCCTGCACTAACCTGACGCTGTCGTCCCCTACCTTAGCCTGCAAGGCCCTACGGAGTGCACCGGCATCACCCCGAACGCGGAGGATGACGTCCCCGTCCGCCGACTTCGTTACCGACTGCACATCATCCAGCGCTCCAGTTCCCGACGCGCCCTCTCTAACTTCGCGCACTCGGTCCGCGTAACTGCCATCCCCGGCCTTAATGACCAGGGTGGCCATGCTCGGTTGCGCGTTAGGCGCCTTTTCTGCGCTCTGCTTTGGCACCGTTGCCCCCTCTGAGATGTACACACGCACGAGCATGTTGCTCCCGTGGCACACACAGGCCACTAACTTACAGAAAGTTGCAATATTTGCCTTTGACGGTACCTTAATATCCACGCCCCGCCTTCCCTGACCCGCCAGTAGGTCCCTCACCGAAGTCAGCAGCAAGTACAGCCCTTCAACGTCCACCCCTGAAGTGCAGGACACCTTACCCAACGTCCATTCCTTGGCATCCTCTTCTTTTTTTTTGAACACCACTGCCAAGTGCTGGATGGTTCCGCCTCCCTCGACGGTGATTTCCTCCGCCTCGTCCATGGGGTAGCCGTCAAGCAGCCCCGTGCCCTCTCCCTCTGCGGTGTAAATCGCCACGGGCTGACGATCCTTTTGCGCCAGTGGGTTCCCAGCGCGTCCCTCTACTAGTTCCCACGCTGCCGGAGGCCACAACTCCCTGGCCAGCTCGCATGCCGCTTGCGATGTGGTTGCAATGGCCACCCTCGCAAGAAACGAGGCCTCAGCCTCCTCCTGGTCCTGCTGCCTGGTCTTCTGTATGGGCGGGGCCCTGTCCGTTTGGACGCACACGTCCGTTTTCCTGGGTTTGAGGACCGTGACCGCCACGTCGCGTAGCTCCTCCATCTCCTCTCTCGCCATGACGTAGATCCTGTCCATGTCGCGCGCGACCGCCTTAATTTCAACCTTGGTGTTCCTGGTGTTCCAGGCGACGAGGTCCAACAACTCAGCAACCTTCTTTCCCAATTGAGCGAAGTGGTGCGTGGCCTGCTTCTTCGTCACGTTGACGTCCGGCGACGATGCGCACCGCCTGCGCTTGGTCGCGTCACTGACTTCGAAGTCCGGGTCCGACATGCTTAGGTTTCCTCCACTAAACACGTTTTCGTTGCTCACAGCCTGTTTCTGGCTGTGCCCGAGTGACATTGGCGCTTCGAAAGGGTTAAGTTCGCCGTCTCCCGCACGTGCACCGTCCCCGGCGGAGGCCTTGCGTTGCCTGCTACTCATATGGCCGGGTTACCGGAAAGAAAATCCAGTAACGCGATGGAAAGTCAAGAAGACCCCGAGTATCTTTATGGTGGAGGCGCAGAACGAAAATAAAACGACGCCAGGCGTCGGCGCATTAAAAATATAGGTACGGATCGACGCACTGGTCCTCGGGAAAGACACCACCCTCAACCCTATGCGGGCTAGGATGTCGCGGATTTCCACGGATAAAGTTATGGAGGTTTCGAAACACGTTTTGAACGAAAGTGCAGAAACTCACCCTGGGGATTTAAAACCGGTGTCAATCGCCACACAGGTCTTCTGTGGACGACAAGGGGGGACAAGGCTGATAAAAAGTTATTTGGGGGCGCTCGCGGGCAGCGTCAATATCGTACACACAAAAAGCGTCAAATCGCGAACAAAACAAAACGCACAAGCACAAAAATTGAATAGCACGTTTGTCTTTGGACACAAAACTTTCGTTGCAAGTGGCACGAATCAACTCTTAGGACTCTAAGAAAAACTCAAAAAACTGCAGAGCACCAATAAATACGTCTACACACTGTCGAGTACTATGGAACATTCTGAGTGTAATGGGTTGTAGCCATTCGTTTTTAATTTTTTCTGCTTTGGTTATGTCGGGATTTGAACCCCACCTTTCTAAATCAAAAGCCAAGTGCCGCACCCGAATTGCGTACAAATATACACCACAATTAGGTTAAAATGTGCTATAACCAATCACTTGAAACGACATGTATAGGCAACCCACCGTACGCATTCTGCGCATGCGCATTGGTGGGTTTTCCAACGGAAATTGACATAAAACCTCCAGTGGCGCGTAAACCGTTGGGTACTCATTTTTATTTAAGGTTGCGAATTCTAAGTTTAGTTTACTTTATTATTTTACAAATCGAAACACGCATTATTTAAGGTTAGGTTAGGTTTTTTAGTTTTAGTTTAGGTTAGGTTTAAGGACCGTTGGTTTTACCTTGGTTAGATTAGGTTGTCCGCCGCGAAGCGGGAAGATAAATCATGACAACATACGCGCGGCAGCGCGAACTCTCGGTCCAATGTAGGACAAAGTGGCAAGGACCGTTGGTTTTACCTTGGTTAGATTAGGTTTTCCGCCGCGAAGCGGGAAGATAAATCAAGACAACATACGCGCGACAGCGCGAACTCTCGGTACAATGTAGGACAAAGTGGCAAGGACCGTTGGTTTTACCTTGGTTAGATTAGGTTGTCCGCCGCGAAGCGGGAAGATAAATCAAAACAACATACGCGCGGCAGCGCGAACTCTCGATCCAATGTAGGACAAAGTGGCAAGGACCGTTGGTTTTACCTTGGTTAGATTAGGTTGTCCGCCGCGAAGCGGGAAGATAAATCAAGACAACATACGCGCGGCAGCGCGAACTCTCGGTACAATGTAGGACAAAGTGGAAATGCCCGTTGGTTTTACCTTGGTTAGATTAGGTTGTCCGCCGCGAAGCGGGAAGATAAATCAAGACAACATACGCGCGGCAGCGCGAACTCTCGGTCCAATTTAGGACAAAGTGGCGAGGACCGTTGGTTTAACTCTGGTTAGGTTAGAGTTGTTGGGGTTTATTATCATTTTAAAGAATTTTTATATACCCCCTTCAAATTTATTTTCCCTACGCCTTTGTGTTTTGCCCCCTATGCGCAGGCGCAAAATGCGTACGGTGGGTTGCCTATACATGTCATTTCAAGTGATTGGTTGTAGCACATTTTAACCCACAATTGTGTACGAAACCAAAATTGAAACACGGGAGTTGGCTTCTTTGGGACGTGACGATCCCGTGCCGCTCTCACTATCTGCCTCCATTCCTTCCTATCCAGCGTCGCATCCTCCCATCCAGTGCCGCCCATCTATCTGCAGTCACAGGTCAGCTCATCTTTCCATTTACTCCTCGGTGTTTCAAGGGGTCTTGAGCCTTCCATCTTCTTATATATTTGGCGAACTATTCTGCGAGCATCCATTCTGATTACATGCCCTGCCCATTGCAGCCTTCTCGCTTTTATGATGTTCACTACCCTGGGTTGATTGTCTAACTTGTACAGTTCATGGTTGGATCTGAGAACCCATTTTTATGTTTCCTGGTCAAAAATGGGTCTGAAAATTTCCTGTACACCTTGTTTTCGAAGACTGTAAGCTGGTGTTCCTCTCTTTTGGTCGCACTCCATGTTTCGGATACGTATAGCAGTACTGGCCTGATGATCGTGTTGTATAGCTTTAGTTTGGTTTTTCTGGTCAACAGCTTGTAGGAAAGCAATTTCTGCAAAGAAAAGTAAATCTTTGCGTTCTGTATTCTAATTTGGTGTTAAACTTGTCTTCTGTTGCAGACATCGACGTATTTCAAGTTTGGATTTTTCTTAAACGTGAAATTGTCTATATTAAGGTTTTTGCGTTGATCTGTAGTCATGTTTTCTCTCTGTATAATCATGTGTTCTGTCTTCTCTTCATTAATTTTTAGACCTAATTTAACAGCGGTTTCATTTAACGAAAATGTTGAATTTTAAGCTGGAAGGATTAGCGTACGCTTTCTGTAATATGTAATGTTGTACCATCTGTTAAATTCATCGATAATTTTATAAAAAAAGTGCAAGGAAACTTGGTCAACTTACACTGACATTGCAGCTGTAAGTGTTGACATGAACTGTTCACTGAAAACAAAAGTCGAAACCGTTCAAAGCGACTGAACATTAGAAAATCGACTCTGCATTATTTACCGTGTATTGTAAAAACATCTTCCTTTAAAAGCTTACGGGATAAAATTGGCTCATCAATTAAAGCCAATCGACTACCTACCACGTACCTACCTTTGTTAATTGAAACCGATACTTTACCATTTCGGGATTCGAGTATTTCGGGATTTAACGTTTGGAATTTACAATATTCTTCAGAATTCCTCATTGTGACTTAACCGGAAATTATTTATATAATTTTATAAATAAACGCACAGACGCGAGATTTATTTTGATTTGCAAAATAATGAGTTTTCTTTGTAATTATATTAGTATTTTCAGTTACCCGTTTTGAATTTACACTCAAAAATCAATTAGATTTTGACGAGGACGGGATGATGTGAAACAATAAAACTCGTAAATTGGCAACAGCCTGTATTTATATTATTTTTTGTAATTATTAAACCTCAATTTAAGATATTAATAAAAATAAATCGTGTGAGCCGGTGGTAGGTAACAACAACAGGGTCAGATGAGGTGCTCATCTGGGTCTGGTTGTCGAACTCTCCCAACCCTTTACTTTCGACCATCTGCCGTCGACGTCACGACCTGTTACGACGATCAGCTGTCGCCGTTTTTTTTTCCCGCTCCCTCGAAAACTTTCCTTGTTCGTTTTTCGACCGAACACTTGTCGATCCGAAAATTGTCCAACGGACGCAATTATTAAACACATTCTATATCTAAAATTGTGACAGTTTTAAATTAAACTTTTTGGTTTATGGAAAGTTTCATATATTTTTTTATTCGCGAGAGGCTTGATAAGAGAAACGTATATTTCAAGGGATTACGCCGTTCTCTCGCGGGTCTACGTTTCGCTACCTAATCTAACTTTCAATATCCTTTGAAAATCTTATAATAAAAGAATATATACGTGGAAATCTTGAGCTATTCTTTTAAGGCAAAAAGTTATTGGCTTTTACTTATATTACATCGACAAAAAATTAACGAAACAAATTAAAATATAAAATAACATGAGCTATATCAATATTTTGTTATAAAACGACGAAAAGAAAATTATAATTAGAACAAAGCAGACAGATTTAATGAAAGTAAAATTAAATTCATATTTATCCTCCGAGAATCTTTGATACATTAAAAATATAATAATAATAATAAAACCTTTATTGTTATTATTATTACATGTTTACGGAATATGTTAAGCCAGTTTCAAATAAATTAATGCAAAATTTAAATGGACTATAATAATAGAGTGGATATAGTTTTAGTTGTTAATTCGCACTGTGTGCACCTTAATAACACGTTATTATGTAAAATTTGCGGATCTATTTCAATTATCTATGATGGTGCGACAAAAATATAATTTAGGTAATAAAATTAAATGCAATATTTTTTTGTTGTTATTTGTCACATTTTAACATAACAGAAGGCTACCGAGCGCAGGATTCTTCTACAACATTCCATCTTTCCACCTTATATTCTTATTTATTTATTTACATTTTTTAGACCAGGGGTCGGCAACGCCAAGCAATCGCCAAGTTTCGACGGTCGTCGACACTGGTCAGATAGATTCTACAGAAGTTAAACAAAAAACAAAACAAAAATAAACTAAATAATTACTCAAAGAATAAAATATTAAATTTAAAAAAAAACAAAATATACAGCGAGAGAAAAACAAAAGAAGAAATTAAAAGTAAATCTAATCTAAGGTAACTGCCACGTAGTTGATGAAATATCGATCGTGCCATGACTTTTTTTTTTTATTGTCATCTGTCAATCAACCGAGAAAAGCTTGGGAAGTTGAGCACGCATGCTTGAGGATAGCGATTGAACGGGTGACCGTTTCGGATGACGGTGCGACGTTTTCTAAGCAGACATACGTCAAATTTGACATTTGACAGGTGTCGACAGTCAGTTCATTGAAAACGTAACAAGTTTTGACGGTCGTCGACACTGGTCAGATAGATTCTATAAAACTTAAAAAAAAAGAAAACAAAAAAAGTAAATAATTACTCAAAGAATAAAATAATGAATTTAAAAATAATAATTATACAGGGAGAGAAAAAAAAAGAAGAAATTAAAAGTAAATCTAATCTCAGGTAACTGCCACGTCGTTAATGAAATATCGGTCGTGCCATGACTTTTTTTTCAGTGTCATCTGTCAATCAACCGAGAAAAGCTTGGAAAGTTGGGCACGCATGTTTGAGGATAGCGATTGAATGGGTGACCGTTTCGGATGACGGTGTGACGTTTTCTAAGCATACATACGTCAAATTTGACATGTGTTAACTGTCAGTTCATTGAAAACGTAACAAATTTCGACGGTCGTCGACACTGGTCAGACAGATTCTACAGAAGTTAAAATCGTAATGGTCTTAACAAAACCAAGCAATATATTTTTTTCGGTATGAACCATCTAAAGATTTCTTAAACAAAATGAGATGGACAATATGAAGATGTTGTGTACTTTGTTCTGAAGAAATGGCTTAGTCGTGGAAGAGTTTTGAAAAGATTTTTCCAGTTGAAAGACGAGATTGAAAAAAAACTATTTAATCTACATATTACATTCGAAATGTGGAGACCGGTGGAGAAAAATACTAGAGGAGGCCAAGACTCAACCCGGGTTGTCGTGCCAATGATGATGATGATTACATTAGAAAACATCTGACTGTGCGGCCCGCTTAAAATTTGTTTTTAAAAAATGGCCCGTCGTCAGAAAAAGGTTAAATATCTACCCCAGGTTTAGACCAATAGAGGATCACGTAAAGCAAATTATGACCTGTTGCTGTTATTTTTCTTTTATTTTCTTGCTATGTTTAGCTTGACGTTGATCTGCCCATTTTCCTCTTGGTATCTTGGGCTTGTGCTCTGATTCAATTTCCCAGCTGTAGACCTTATGTCTGACGATGTTTCGACTTTCGATGTCTCTCGGTGAGATGTTGGCGTTTTTTAGATCAATTTAGACCTGTTTTACACAGACTGTTGTCGTTTTCAGTTTCTGTAAGTACGTCAAAACTCTCCCTGTTAGTCGGTTGTCCTATAGTCTCATAACGTACTCGTAGAACTTCAGTCGTCGTTTGCAGAAATAGGTTTCGATGTTGGAATATTTTTCTGTGATAGTGTGTGGTTTTAGACGATATCCTTCGTCTGTGAGTTTTGGGCCAATGATTTTTTAGATAATTTTTCTTTCAGCCTTCTTGATACTCTCGAGGTATCCTTTGTAGTTAAGGTTTAGGGTCTCGCTGGCGTAGATTGTTTCAGGTTTGACAGCAGTAGTGAACTTTTGTGTTAATATTTATGCCTTGTTTTGTAGATGCTCGCAACTTTCCCTTATGCTTTCCGCATTTAGAGCTTCCGTGCTTTTTGTGTTAATCTTTCTGTTCCTGTAGGTTCAATAATTTTGCCCAAGTATTTGAAGTAACTAACCTATTTTGTATTAACATTTTCTGTTTTGCTGTGTTTTGTGACCATAAATACGGTTTTAGAAAAGGAAATTTGTAGTCCAACTTTCTCGGCACATTCTTTGAGGACTTCGATCTGATGGATTGCTATTTGTTCAGCTTCGGAAAGGATCGCGAGATGATCAGCAAAGGCTAGGCATTTCTACTTGATGTTATCCTGTTGTTTTCCTAGCCTTATGGATCTCCATATGTTTAGATTTTCCAGTTCTCATTCCCATGCTTTGATGACTTTGTCTAAAACGATGTTGAAGAGTAATGGGGAGAGGCTGATCATCCTGCCAGATACTAGTCTTGATGGGGAAAGGTTGTGAAATTTCTCGGTTGAATTTGACTTTGGAAGTTGTGTTTGTTAGGTTTGTTGGATGAGCCGTTGTGTTTTCGGATCCAGGTTGTTTTCTTCGAGTATACTAAACACGGATTGTCGGTCGATGAAGTCGTTAGCTTTCCTGAAGTCGGCAAATGTGCAGATGGTTGGGAGGTTTCGTGTAGCTCGAATTTTTAGTATAGATTTCAGGTTGAAAATTAGTTCGGTGTGGTCTAAAACCTGCTTGCTATAGACGAAGAGGATATGGCGAAGAGGATATTGTGAGAAACGGAAAGGAGGGAGACTCCTCTGTAGTTATCCACATTATATTTGTCCACATTATATTTGTCTTTTTTGTGGAGTGGGTGGATGAGTGCGCATTTCCAGTCCTCTGGGAGTTCTTCACTTCGCCAGATTTCCTGAATGATCTGTGTGATTTCCTGTAATGATCGTGGTCCAAGATTTTTCTTTAGTTCTGCGGTGATTCCATCTTCTCCTGATGTCTTTCTGTTCTTCAGTTTTGTGATGCGGTGTCGGATTTCTTCTTGTGTCTGTGGATCGGCGTCTGGTTTCCTGTTTCTTGGGAATGTCTGTGGGAATCGTTCGGGTGGTTCGGGGCAATTAAGGAGTTTCAAAATTAGTCTGAAAAATTCTTCGCACTTTTCTTGGTTGGTGAGTGCTAGTTTTCCATCTTGTTTCTTGAAGGTCAAATTCTGTGGTGAGTAACCTTCAATTCTGTTTGCAAAAGCTCAATAGAAATTTCTGCTGTTGTAGTTTCTGAAGTTATCCCCAATTGATTTGAGCTGTTCGGTGATGTATTGGCCTTTGATTTTCTTGATGGTTCTGTTTGTCTCTTTGCGGATGTCGAGGAAGTGTAGTAGTTTCCGGCGATTTGCTGCTGTTGTATTTTTTAAAGGCGAGTCGGCGATTGATGATGGCTTGATCGCAGTTGAATCTCACCATGGGTGTTTTGCCTTCTTCTTAAGTCGGATAAATTCTTTGGTTTTTCTGATTATTTTGTTGCAGAAGTCAGTCCAGTTGTGTGTCGGTTCTTTTTCCCATTCTTCTGTGATCTTTGTTTCTTAAATTTTTAATTTGTCAAACTTTTGGATGTGTGGTGTGTGAGACGCCGTAGAATAGATATCACTCACGGTCTGCAGAGGAATTTATTTACATAAATATATATATATAAATATATATATATATATATATATATATATATATATATATATATATACACACAAATGTACAAACAAAACAAAGAGATACAAACACTGTTGAGGAAATGAGTGGAGCTGGACTCACTGAAATACACTCGACTGGTCAAGTTGTCTGGCTTGAGTCTGGTTGAACTGGCTGCTGGTTTAGTCTGGTTGAACTGGCTGGACTGAACTTTAACTAGTGTCACTCGCTGACTGTGTGAACTTCTAGTTGGGTCTGGTTGATTGGGTCCACTGGCTGGATCGATGTGACTGAGTCGTCCGGCAGGACTGGTGTCATTTCGCTGACTGGGTCCACTGGCTGGACTGGTGTGTATGGAATCCACTGGCTGGATTGAACTGGACTCGTTGGTTGGTTGCGTCTGACTGTTGACCTTTGTTGACTTTCTTGCTTGACTGTTTCCACTGGCTGGACGAACTGAACTGGAGTCGATTTCCGACTGTCTGGTTTATTAGGTGATCCAGGTATTTATGTTATATCCAGGTATACTAGTCCCTCATCTGTGGGTGATTATTTTTCTTTATTCGGCTATTTGTTGTTTTGGCGATTACCGATTCTCGGGAAAAACATATTGTCGTAATTTCCCCGGGGATTATACCGTTGACCTTATTAAATATTTTTGGAAATTCGTCCGAAAATATTTGGGTAATTACTGTAATGCCCTCGTACAATAAAAATTCAAATATTTCGTTATCTGCTCGAGAATTTTATTAACGACCCTAACAAAATGTTTTCGGAAATTATCCGAAAATATTTCGGTAATTATTGTAATGCCCTCGTAAACTAAGAAATAATAATGGAACGGCTCGTAGCCGCTACATCACCCCCTTGCCAGTGATAACGCAATGTAGCGTTTGTTGCTGTTTGTTTGTTCATAGACGTCTGGTGGACGGTTGAAGTCGTTACCGTGGACGTTTTTTGTTGTTGCAAGTTTGTTGCAAGGCGTCCTTGTCGACGTCGTTTGCTGATAGCCGGTTTCCTATGCAAAACCAGCTTGCACCTATCAGTCGCTGTTGCTGCATTTGTTCGTTGACGTCTGGTAGACGGTTGAAATCGTTACCGTAGACTTTGTTTGTTGTTGCCGGCGTCCTGGTAGACGGTTGAATTCGTCATTGTTGCCGCTGTTGCGGTGTTTGCTCATAGACGTCTGATAGACGGTTGAAATCGTTACCGTAGACGTTGTTTGTTATTGCCGGTTTGTTGCAAGATGTCTTCTTATACGTCGTTCGCTGATAGACGGTTTCCTATGCAAACCAGCTTGCACCTATCAGTCGCTCTTGCGGCGTTTGTTTGTAGACGTCTGGTAGACGGTTGAAGTCGTTACCGTAGACGTTGTATGTTGTTTCCGGCGTCCTGGTAGACGGTTGAATTCGTCATCGTTGTCGCTGTTGCGGGGTTTGTTCGTAGACGTCTGGTAGACGGTTGAAGTCATTACCGTAGACGTTGTTTGTTGTTGCAGACGTCGTCGTAGACGCTTGAAGACGTCATCGTAAACGTTGTTCTTGCAAGTTTGTTGCAAGGCGTCCTGGCAGACCATTCAAGACGTCATCGTAGACGTTGTTTGTTGTTGCAGTCATTGTCGTAGACGGCTGAATGCATCATTGTAGGCCTTCTTTGTTGCAAAGCGTCTTCGAAGACGTCGTTCGCTGATAGGCGGTTTCCTATGCAAAACCAGCTTGCACCTATCAGTATGAGTCGATCCGGAAGGTTAACAAGTCGATAGCGGCTTCGTAGACGGTAGAAGGCGTCGTCGCAGACGTTGTAGTTACCGGCGTCCTAGTGGATATTTGAAGGCGTCATCGTAGAGGCTGTTGTTGCTGGCGTCCTCGTAGACGGCTGAAGGCGTCATCGTAGAGGTTGTTGTTACCGTCGCCCTCGTGGATAGTTGAAGGCGTCATCGTAGAGGTTGTTGTTGCCGGCGTCCTCGTGGATGGTTGAAGGCGTCATCGTAGAGGTTGTTGTTGCCGGCGTCCTCGTAGACGGCTGAAGACGTCATCGTAGACGTCGTTTTTTGTTGCAGGGCGGAAGCAGCATCATGAGTCGTACGAGAGGCGGTGTTCGGACCTTGCACTTGGTTGGCTGTGTGGACGGAACTGAGCTGGAGTCGACTTATGACTGTCTTGTTTATTCGGGGGTCCAGGTATTTACGTTATGTCCAGGTATATTAGTCCCTCATCTGGGATGATCTGTGATTATTTATCTGTATTCGGCTAATTGTTGTTTTGCCGATTACCGACTCTCGGGAAAAACATCTTGTCGTAATTTCCCCGGGGATTATACCGTTGACCCTAATAAAATATTTTTGGAAATTCGTCCGAAAATACTTACCGTAATGCCCTCGTACAACAAAAATTCAAATATTTCTTTATCTGCTCGAGGATTACATTACCGATCCTAACAAAATATTTTCGGAAATTATCCGAAAATTTTTGGATGATTATTGTAATGCCCTAGTAAACTAAGAAATTAAAATTGAACGGCTCGTTGCCGCTACCGTTTTTATTTTTTGGTGCACTCTCTTCGGGGAGAATTTTACTTAAACTCGGGTGAGGTAGTGGTCTGTAAGTTCATGTTCGCACTTCTTCGGACTTGAATGTCGTGGATGATTCTGTAGTGGGTGTAGGAGATGGCAACGTGATCGATCTGATACTTACCAAGATGTTGGATCGGGGATCGCCATGTTTTCTGTTTTTGTGGGGGTTTTCTAAAGTGGGTAGACATAAATTTGAGATTGAATGGTTGGCATATGTCAATCAGACGCAAAATAGAAAAATTATTGTACAAAAATTGCTATACATTTTTTGAATTATTATTCTTCATTTGTTAAATTAGATTATTTAAAATCATTTAATAAAAGGATATTGCATAAATTTTGTATACAAATGTAAATTCAGTAAACAACTTTCTACATTGGAATATTGCTTTGAGTAGCTCTGCATTTCTCATATGATTCACTTATTTGTACCGACTGCAAATATTTACTGAACTAGGAAATTATCCACATGTAAATTACGACGAAAACGTTGTCCAGTTATGATAAAGCTAAGAAGCTGACGATCCTCCCAATTGCAAGAGCGAATATGCATGTAATTTAAATTTGGTTCAAATATTTTTATTCCGAATTTTTATTGGCCGGACATTTGAACTAAACCATTATTCTATTACCGTTACTTAAAATTGAAAAATAAAAGTGTAATTTTCAACGAGGGAAATTCAAAATTGTAAAACGCAACACGATTGGTAAAACGAAACGTGACGTCAAATACTATGTTAACAAGTTCGTATCCCTTACATATGTATGGCCTTCGATTAGAAAACATAGTAATAAGGTGTATGTTGTGAATTCATTTATTGTTTAAGTGTGATTTTACCATCCTAGCGAGATTAGAAATCATTTAAGACAATGACTGAAAGTGGTATTGTAAAAGCACAATCGGATAATCTGCATTTACAAGTCTACAAAACCAAATTTGTATTTGATACTGATAGAGCTTATTCTATCAGTGCTAACCGTTTTCTCTTGATAGCACCTGTTCTTATAGCGGATCACCACCCGTTATTTCGAAAGTTTTTAATGCCACGGTATATTTAGATTTTGACAATGAATATGTGAGGCTGTAATTTAATTTAATTTCTAACATTGTCGAGGTTTGTCGAGGCTTTATTTAATGGTAATGTCACATTTACACCTTCTTGTTTCATTATGTTGTATTGAACATAATTTTCTGTATCCTCCTTTATCTGTAATTAAAGCTGTATTGTAAATATAAAAAACGAAACATTTAAGTAGTTTATAACAAATTAAAAAAGTCAAAGGATGAACGTGTCTGAAGGGACCTCGTTTCTGCTGTGGTGTAATTTAGGAACAGAGCTGAATAGTTAAATGATTTATTGTTTTCTGTTTGCGTAAAAAAACAATATACAATCAATCAATTAATCGCAATGATTTGTATACTGGATTTAGGTACTGTTTTAGGTACGGTTTGATTGATTGTCAATACAAAACTTTCTTCTGATTAACTGAAATCATATTAGCTATCGAAATACATCACACTTACATTAACACTTATGTCAATACCCGGGTACTCGTGCACCCTTTTGCATGTTCTCAGATCCTCGTTATTTGAGTGTATTGACATCGATTCATATACATAAAGAATAAAATGTGCCAAAAAATATATACACTTTTTGGACTTAAAGTCAAATACCCCGTTGTTCAATACCCGGGGTACCCGGGTACCCATATATAAATAAATAATTAAACTTATTTCTAGGGATAAAAAATATTACTTTATATATAAATAAACGAATTTATTTAACTTTTAATTAATTTTATTATAAAACTTATTATAAATTATACATAAAATATTTTTATATTCAATTTATTATTGGCAATATGCGTCACATTTTACAATAGCTTTTGAATGTTCATCGCAAACCGGTTTGTTACATTCTTTACACGATTTTCGCGGTTTTTCTCCGTTTTTTGTAGACATCCTGGTAACAAATATGACATGATCCTACAACATTATATCCACACCAATTTTTGGTTTATTATAATACTGAACAATTTATGGTTTATTTTATTGTCTTCGCTGCAAATCTGAGTGCATCGTAGATAGAAGTATAACAACTTTCTTTTTTTTATGAACATAAGAGCATAGAGTAACTTTTTCATGAAACCCAAATAGAGAAATAAAATATCCAAAATATCCAAATAAAGATAATTCTTCACGATCTTTAGATGCTAGCATATCTACTAGAATGTATTTTTTATTTTTTTTTCAATGTTCCTACAATTGTTAGGTTCCATACAATAAATGCTTTGCTAAAGGTAAAGTAGTAAAAAAATTATCCATTGTAATATTTATTCCGGATCCTTTATATTTGACCCTTTAATGGATATGAATTTTTGGCGTCGCTTATAAACCATATTTAAACCATATATATCGGAGTGTAGTTCGTGTAGGACGTGTTAGAGAGTGCTCCGTTTTAAATAGTTTTATCTTGAAAATTATCTATAACTCAGAACTTTATATAGGAAGCAATAAGACTGTTTAGTGTTGTGCAAGTCTCACTGTTCTTAGTTGCTATGAAAATTGACTCGAACATTTTTTATAAAGTGATATTGTCTTCGCCACGCTGCGCCATCCCGAGTTCACACGTTAATTTCTCCAATATAAAAATAGCGCGATAAAATTTTTCTACACCGTTATCAACAAAGAAAAAAAGCAGCAGCGACCCATAGTGATATCTAATTTCTCTAGACTTTTATCAGAGGTGATATAGTTGTTTAAAATTCTAATTGTTGGTTTCTAACGCGCAAAGTAGCGCATGTAGTAAGATATCCGACTCGCGAAATAGAGGACGTGGGTTCAACTGCAGTTCGCAGCGTTAATTTTAATCAAGAACTAACAGACGTTCGTCATCTAATGTGTTTGCAGTTTAATAATAACTAATCTAACAACAAAACAGAAGTAGTAATCCATAATAGTGCGAACTATTTTTATTTTATAATTATTCCGGAACTTTTATCTTGTTTTGTTTTTCTTTTTTTTCTTGCTCATATACATTTCAAATATAAAGTATGGCAGGATCCAATAAACTCTTGTGTAATACTTGTCATGGTAAAATAAACAAATCAGCTTTCAAGGTTTGCTGTCTCAGCTGTAAGAAAACGAATCATATAACATGCGTCAACCTAACCGAGGTTGAAGCCAGATTGATGCAGAAAGACAAGAAATCGTGGTGCTGCAATGGTTGCAGTGGTGCTAATCCTAACTTACAGGATGCTGGCGGCTTCTCCAAACCTCGCACTAGCATCTCACTTAATGCGGAGGACATCGACTTTAAACAAGTAATTCTTGATCTAAAGTCAGACATGAGTGACGTGAAGACCTTCATGGAATTCATTAATGAAAAAAAGAAGAGAGGAGAAAAAATGTCGTCCTCGCCGAAATGCTCCAAGAAACTAAGGAGCATCAAAATTGCATGCAAAAGGAGATTGACAATCTCAAATCGGTATTAATGGAAATTGAGGTTAACAAGCGGAAAAGAAACTTAATTATTAGTGGTGTCCCTATTGATATTCAGAATAAGGATGATAGTGTCAACTTAATAATGAATATCAGCAAATGTATTCATGCTAACATAAACTCCCAGGATATTGCAGACATTAGAAGACTGAATTCCAAAAAAGGACACTTAGCCTTAGTGAGCTTCAAAGAAGTTGCTCCTAGGAATGAAATCCTTAAAAAAAAGAAATCCTTTGGAAAGTTAACATTAACACAACGTGGCTGGCATTCCTGGTGCTGACAACAACATTTATATAAATGAAGACTTGCCACGTGAGACCCAGGATCTATTCAGGAAGGCCAGAGCCCTAAGGGACTTCAATTATAAATTCATTTGGCATCGGGATGGGGGTATAAATGTTCGCAAAGACGAGTCTACAGACCCTATCAGAATAAGAAGCGGGAATGATCTGGATAACCTATCCTATTATTAGGTTCGTGATCTCTTTGTTATATTGTTGTAGTGTATTAATATTGTTAAAGTGAAAAGAACTAAAAATTTCAAACTAATTAATGTTGTACATTTGAACATACGCTCACTCTGTGCGAATTTAAGCAACTTTAAATGTCTAATTAACAGCGAGAGATACGAAATAATATGTCTTACAGAAACCTGGTTATCTCATAGAATACCTGACGATGTGCTGCAATTCGATGGATATAACTTATATAGGCATGACAGACAGGATGGCAGACGAGGTGGTGGAGTTGCAATTCTTGTAGCTATTACTCTGGGTGCGTGTAATATTGTTAAGAAAGGTGGAGAATGTTGTGAATCTTTATGGATAAGGGTTGGAAAGGGTAATAGTTCACTTATTGTGGGAGCTGTATACAGACCACCTGGTGGTAGAATTACGGACTCCATTAATGAACTTGAATATCTACTAATAGGATTGAAGATGCAAAATGACAACATCTTGTGTATGGGAGATTTTAATATTGACATTTCACGGCTCACAAATAATAAGGTCATGGAGTTCAATAACATGATTGATGCATGTGGTTTTCACCAAATAATCAGTGATCCGACGAGAATTAGTCACACAAGCTCGTCCCTAATTGACTTTATTTTGGTTAATGATCACAATATTGTGAAAAGTGGCTACGTAAGAGACGTAAATATGTCGGATCACTGCTTGGTAGGTTGTAAGCTGATGTATAGTGATACTATCCTGGCGAAAACAACATATATGAGGCGTATAGGCAAAATTAACAGGAATCAATTTAAAATGGACTTGTCAGCTTTAAGACTAGATGATATCTATATAGTACCGGATATAAACGCTAAAATAAAAATCTTTACTGAAAGAATAATATTTCTGTTTGATCACCATGCACCTATTAAACAATTAATAATCAATAACCAAAAAAACCTTGGGTTACACCAAATTTAAAAAAGATTTATAAGATGAAGAATGACGCACATTCTAAATATAATAAGACTGGGTGTATTTCTGTGAGAAAATTTTTCAAGGATTTTCAAAAACTTGCAAGAATTACCACGCGACAAGAAAAAAAAGCGTATTTGGAAAGTATCACAACTTTAGGTGATAAAAAGATTATTTGGCAAGGTTTAAAAAACAGGAACACTACCTTCCCAAAAACTAAACCAGGCCTGCCAGAATCACTGGGTAGTGTCAATGATCTAAACAACTATTTTGTAGGGTCTGCTAACCAATTCGCTCAAGAAGTTGATGAAAATACTCTTCTAAGTTATCAATATTCTTTCATAAGGGAAATCTCAGATTTATTGAACCTAAAGCCGGTAACTGAAACTAATATTCACAAAATAATTCTCAATATAAAATCTAGTGCTATGGGCTCTGATGGAATAAATATCAACATGATAAAAATGTGCTTGTCTCAAATACTTCCAATTATTACTCATATAGTTAACAGCTGCTTACTAGACAGCGTATTTCCGGATGCATGGAAACACGCATATGTCCACCCAATTGCCAAAAACGCATGCCCTAACTTAATTACTGATCTAAGGCCCATTTCTATTTTGCCAACCATTTCCAAAATCCTTGAAAAAGTGGTGGAACTGCAAGTTAGGAAGTTTCTTGAAGTAAATAAAATCTTTCCGGCGACTCAATCCGGTTTTAGAAAAGGTCATAGCTCCACTACAGTACTAATGGACGTAGTTGATGAAATAGCAAGGGCGCTTGATAGCCACAATGTAGCTGTACTAGTACTATTGGACTTCAGCAAAGCCTTTGATACGGTCAATCATCGTATGCTTCTTAGAACTTTGCACTATATAGGAATGTCCAAAAACACTATAAAGTTTTTTGCTAGTTTCTTGCGGGGCAGAAGTCCAAGGGTTACTTTACAAAATGATATCTCGGAAAGTATAGTTGTAAATGGTGGTGTGCCACAGGGTTCTGTGTTGGGACCATTACTGTTTACTCTATACACTATAAATATTGGAGCAACAATAAAGAATGGTCTTCATCATCAGTATGCTGACGACACACAGTTAATATATACTTTCCCTTCTAATAAGCTTGAACTCGCTGAACGATTAATAAATGATGACCTGAGAAGTATAGCTAAATTCTCCGCTGGACATTCCCTCACGATCAACCCGAGCAAGACTAAAATCATGGTATTTGCCTCAAAAAGGAAACAAGTGGCTATTAAGGAAAAACTGACAATTACTATGCATGATCAGCGCCTGAACATAACAAATGAAGCAAAAAATCTCGGACTATTAATTGATGACAGATTAAAATTTTCATCACATTTATCAACACTTTTAAAGCGTGTTTATTTAAAATTGAAAGTGTTGCATTGAAACTTAATAAGGAAACTAGTGATTGCCTATGTTTTGTCAATGCTTAGTTATCCTGAATCGGTGTATACTAGTTTCATTAATAATGGAGACCGCGCCAGAATACAACGAGCACAAAATAGGTGTATCAGATTTGTACATGGCCTAAGACCTCGCCAAAAAATATCCACGGAAATTCGATGCAAATGGATTAATATGGAAAAACTTCGGAAATTTCATCTTACATGTCTTTTTAAAAAAATCCTATACTGCAAATTACCCAGGTATCTGTACAACAAAATAACCTTCAGAACGGACGTTCATACAATTAATATGCGTAATAAGGGCTTGCTGACTCCAGCTATACACCATACCTCAAAGTTTAAATCTTCGTACACTTACCAAATAACGTCCATCATTAACAATCTACCAATGGAGTTAAGACTAGCGAGCGTTGAACGGTATAAAAATTATAGGTAAAATTAAGGCAAAGAATACAGGGTCCAAAATAGAGTGAGCATTTAGAAAAATGAACGTTAATATTCGTCTACTTATTTTTCCTATGTTAGTCGATGTAAGGTTTACCTAAAGATTACTAAAAGGGCTTATGGAAGATTGAGAAATTCTAGTTAATTTCTTGAATAACTCCTTTTGTTCTCCATTCAGTTACATTTTTGAACATATGTATTTAATGTGTAATATTTTTAATTTGTAATTAAACAGATTGTATATTTCTTTGTGTGGAGGACAATAAATGATTTAATAATAATAATAATAATAATATTTTGATCCCATACTTTGCCTACCCGGCGGTTTTATTTATAGAAATAGGGTTTTTCGGGTAGTGGAATACTCTATGGGTAATCCCGAGTTGTAAAGTGAAAGTCTCTGCGTTTTAAAATTAATTTATTGAATGAAAAACCCATGCGGGTACACGGGTACCCGGGTATTGAACAACGTATTAACGACTGGGTATTGACATAAGTGTTAAAGTGATCACAACAATGTAAACAAGTTGTTGCACATCTCTTCCGATAACCGCTCAATATTCCTTACGTATTGTGCAACTATCGGGAATTGAAAAAAAACTTTAGCTGGTACACTTCTGATAGTGTTTTTGCATTCAGGCACAATGCAATACTTATAAACTGACTTTGAGCTTTTTTCATGGTGAAATAAGTTTTGAACGAGAACACCAGTAGTAAACAATGTTCTGGACATAGAATATGACGTCATTAACATATCGCGCGAAAATGGCGGCGTTTAAGCAACTCAAATTATTTTCTACTTTAAGTATTTTTTTTTTAAACTTATTTACAGCATCTTTATACAACACTATTTATATTTTTTACTAAGTTATAATGGTGTAAACAGTGCAATAGAAATATAAAATAAATACATGCATATACCCTATTCTATGAGTTGGGCGTATCTTAATGGTCGATACAGAATTTGTTCATAAATATACAATTTGTTGTTCAGCATTTAGTATTGCTGATGTTGGGACTAGAATAACAAAGCATTGTAAGTGTGAGAAACATAACTACGAACTGCCGTAGTGTAGCAGCTTCGACGTCAAACAAGTGACAAACTACTTGAAAACTGTTACTCTTGAATCAGAATAAAAAGTGTGTTAATATCAGAGGGAGCATTTGCATATCATCCAGTTATAGTTTTCAAAGTCAATTGCGCATCTTTTTGGGAAACGGTTTACTTGTAGACGAACAAAATGCGAATCAAATCAAATCAAAATCTTTTATTTCATTATATAAAACATTCATAACAACAGAATATTTAATAAAATATGACATAAAAGAAAACATGTACGAGCAGCGCTCGTATATTTATTAACTTTGTAACATTACATATTGCTTACTTGCAGCTAAAACTTCTTAATATTGTACGGTTCAATTTCTTTCAATAAGTGAAACAGTGCCCGTTTGAAGTTCTCTTGGTTCTCTCTTTTTCTTATAGCAATTGGCAACAACTTTTAACAGTTATTATTTATTGTAACAGGTTAAACAGTTTCATACTGCTGTACGGTGGGTGTCTATCAGTCCGCGTCATATTATGTCTAAGGAGCTAGTAAGTTACGTTATTGAATCTGGTGCTTTTCATTTGGTTTCTTATACCTCTTAAATAGAAGATTGTGTTTGACTAGAAACATAATAACATATAAACATATAACATAAATACTTTGAAGTATGAATACACCCGCAACTGATAGTAGGTTTGACTTTTTAAAATATCCTCTACAAGATTCAGTGAAAGTTAAGTTGTGTAGAATGCGCACCACCTGCTTTTGAACTCATTTTATTATGTGATATCCGTTTCCCCGGAACATGATACCAAACCTTAGGTGGGAATGAAAATTGGCGTTTTTTGTCTAAATATCTATTTAGCATCCTTATCGCAAAAACTTTTTTATTCAGTTTCCTATAAACTCTATATATGTGATGACCAGTCTAAATTGCTATCGAAATGGATTTCCAACATCCGCACAGTTTGTTGGATGGCTTCATTCCCAATCAAAATCAAATCAAAATCAAAAATTATTTATTTCATTAATAAAGCTATGTATACATGAAATATAAAAGCTAAATGAAATATGTCATAAAGAGATACAAATAATTTGCTATTCTTTTTAGGCATTAGATTGATTCAAATACTCCTGTATGGTATATGGCTCCAAATTATTGATATGTTCGAAGATTTTTTGTTTAAAGGTCCTTATGCCTGGAATTATTTTAAGTTCTTTTGGTAGAGCATTAAACACTTTTATTCCGCTATATATGGGGCTTCTTTCACTCATCGTCAGTTTGTGATGCGGTGTGTTGTAATATATCTGATTTTGTCTGGTGTTTTGGGCTGCTAGGTATATATTAAATTTTCTTCTGTTTTTAAACATAAAAACAAGTAGATCGTGAATATAAATACCTGCAACTGTTAAGATTTTTGCTTTTCTAAATATCCCTCTACAAGATTCCCTGTATTTTAGCTTGTAGATTATTCTTATAGCCTGCTTCTGTGCTTTAAATAGGTCCCCGCAATCTTTACCACTTCCCCAGCATATAACTCCGAAATGCAGGTGTGATTGGAAGTTGGCAAAGTAGACTGTCCTTAGGACTTCTAATCCCACATAGCCTTGCAGAATTCTTAGCGCATATATTGCTTTATTTAATTTTGGCAGCACGCTAGCAATATGGGTAGACCAATCTATGATATTATCCACATGTATTCCTAGGAGTCTAACGGTTTGTCTTATTTCGAAAATCTCTCCTTCTATGTCGATGTTTTTGGGGTATACTTTTAGACTTCTATTGGTTTTAAAGATGATTATGTTTGTTTTCTTTTTGTTCATGATTTGGCGATTTGTATTGAACCAATTTTTAATAGAAAATATTGCTGACGCTGCGTTACTCTCAATGTCATCGACGGACTGGTTTTCTAGTAAAAGAGTGGTGTCGTCAGCATAATTTATCATTTGGAAGGAATTGTTTAGACATAGATTTGGTAAATCATTTATGTAGATAGTAGAAAGAAGAGGTCCCAGGATGCTTCCTTGTGGTATCCCCATCTTCACGGTTCTCATGTGTGACCTCGTAGTGGCATTTGATGTCTGAATTTTGGTACATTGCGTTCGGTGAGTTAGGTACGATTTGATCCAATTTAAAGGGATTCCTCTGATTCCACATTTCTCCAGTTTTATTAAAAGAATATTATGATCTACCGTATCGTAAGCTTTCGATAGGTCTATCAATAATCCCGATGGAACGGATAAGTTTTCAAGGTGCCTAAAAATATTTGTTATAAACTGGAAACATGCCGTATCTATACTTTTCCTTTAACAAAACCGTGTTGGTTATCATTGAGGATATGATGTCGTTGGAGAAAACCTTCTATCCTAGTGCAAAATACCTTCTCAAATATTTTGGCAAAGGATGAGAGGATATTTATGGGTCTATAGTTCTCTAAGTTGTACTTATCTCCGTTTTTGTAGATGGGAATTATTTCTGAGATTTTTAACAGATCTGGAAAGATGCCGCTTGACATAGAGTTGTTAATTATGAACTTTAATGGTACTTTTATATGTTCAAAAGTATCCTTTATAATATGTATTGGCACCTCATCGTATCCAGTGCTCTTTTTATTTTTCAGGGCCATAACTATATTATACAATTCATTATCTCTTAGAGGATTCGCAAACATTGAGTAATTGAAATGCGACGTTATATTATCTTGGTATGGAGTGTTTGGTAGATTTTTTATTAAAAGTTCGGCATTATCCGTGAAAATGTCGTTAAAATTTCTGGCAACATCTATTGGATTTACATCTGTTTGTATGTGGTACCCCTTCGTTCTTGGTTTTAGTCGTGTTATTTGGTTGACTGCTTCCCAGGTTGTCTTGCTCAAGTTATCCGAAGTTTCTAGTTGGTATGCAATATTTTTTGATTTTTGCTTTCTGATTAGTGAATTATATTCTCTACGCTTGTTATTATATTGTTGTTTAAAGTTATTGTTATATTTACCCAATGTTTGTAAGATTTCCATTTGCCTTCTCATCATGTATATCTCCTGAATATTATATAAACAATGGGAATTATTTCGGATTTTAGTGGGGATATTAGGGAAACTTTCATTAAAGTATTTTAAGAAAATGCTCATGAATGAGTTCCATTGCTTATTGACTTCTGATTCGCCACAATTCCAAACATCGGGCCAGGTTTCTTCCTGTAGTTGCTGTTTAAAATGGGTAACATTCTCTTGATTGAAATGGCGCTGGTATTTGACAGTTGTTCGCTGATTTGTTCTTTCGAATGTGATTAGTTGGGCGTTGTGGTCCGATATGTGATATTCCAGCGTTGTTGTGTGAAATCTCATTCCTTTCTTGACTATGACATTATCAATACAAGAACCTGTCGCAGGGTGACTGGATTCTTTAAATGTTAGGGTACAATGGAATTGGTCTAGAATAGAGTTAAATTCTCTACTGCTCCTTGTGTTTTTCAACACGTCTATATTAAAATCGCCGGCAATGACGTACATTTTCTTTTCGAGTTCAATCCTGGACAAGAGGTGATGAAGTTTTTCTAGAAAAATATTGTAGGAAGTAAGGGGCGCTCGGTATATAACAATAACAAGTACAGGTTTTGTGTCAAGCCTGGTTTCAATTGCTGCACATTCAAAGGTATATTCTACCGCTAATTTATTTATGTCAGCCCTTTCCCTGCACATAATCTCGTCTTGCCTACAGTAAATAGCAACACCTCCATGCATTCCCTTTTTCCTACAGTAACTAGCCATTAGGGTAAATTGTTTTAATTTGTATATATCTAATTGGTCCTTACTCTTCCAATGTTCTGTGAGTGAAAGGTATCTACAGTCTCGATTTTCCTCCAGCATATATTCAATTTTGTCTATTGAGTTCCCTATGGACTGTACATTTAGGTTTATTAAACTAACTGTTAAACGGCACTTATGATATATGTTAGCATTTTCCTTTTTTCGTTGTTCATTTAAAGTATCTGTGCGGCTGAGGATGTTCATAGAAAGGGGTTTAATACGACAAATTTGCAATTCTTGGTTTAAAAATCGGTCCTTCTTCGTCGTGGTCTTGGAAAATTTGTTTGCGATCTTCTGTGTTCGCTACGGAAATTAAAACGTTCGTGGAGTATACCTTCTGGCCAGAAAGCATCCTGGTATACTTCTTCTTTCAGATCCGGTTCCACTCCTATCTTGAAACTCTTGTTGTTGATTCTCTGTTTATATTGTTTAATTTCTTCCACAACAAATGTATTTTCATCTTTACCGGTTTTTTTCGCCAAGTATTTTGCAATTATGTCCGAGTTTACGTGATCTAAGGCTCTGGATATGTAAAGCCAAATTTTGGGCGTAGAGTCTCGTCCTATGAAACCACTATTTTTTTCGGCTTCGGGTACCTTTCCGTTTCCTATTGATACTCGGTTCTTCCTCTTATTATGTGCCATGTTCATATGCCTTTGGTCGTCTAGTTCAGTTTCTGATTGATATCTATTGGACTGAGATGATTGCGTAGATTGAGATGTTATGTTTTCGGTCTCCAACGATATTGTATCCACGGCTGTAGACGGCTCATTGATGCCATTCTGACTGGGTCTTGTTGTGGGATAAGTTTCTGGTTTTCTTTTTTCTCGCTTTACATTCGTTAGCACTTCAATCTTCTCTTTTAGTAATACTACATTTTCTTTTAGCACTTCTACGTTAACTTTTAGGATCTTATTCTTGTCCTCCATTTCGGCCAAAAGTTTTTTTAGAAACTCATTTTCTTGTATCAGGTTGTTATTTATGTGGTTTGCGGTGTTTCCCCAGTTTTCCACGGTTTTTTCTTGAGGTTCTTGAAATTCGTGATCACATTGACTAGCTCTAGTAGTTCTAACGTTTGATATACATTTTGTGTGAAAAAAATGTTTACATTTTATACAAAATATAAACTCTGTGGCTTTTTTCCCACAAACATTGCATAGTTTTTCGTTTATATCATTTTTTTCGGCCATTCTGATATCGCTATGTGTCGCTGCTGCTTTTTTTTTCTTTTCTTTGTTGATAAAGGTGTAGAAAAAGTTTATCGCGCTATTTAAAACTTATCGCGCAGGTAGGTTTATATTGTCGAATTTAACCTGTGAAACACGGCACGGCGCGGCGTGGCGAAGACAAAATCACTTTATAAAAAATGTTATCGAGTCAATTTTCAACCAACTAAAAGCACTGATACTTGCACAACACTAAACAGTCTTATTACTTCCTATGTAATGTCCTGAGATATAGATTATTTTCAAAATAAAACTATTTAACACGGAGCACTCTCTCACACGTCCAACACGAACGACACTCGACTGTGAACTGTCTCATATTGGTAAAAATCAAGATCTCATATTGGTAAATTGCTGCCAATTCTTTTTGTTTGAAACATAATTGAATTGGTCTTTTCTTTGTTCACAATTAGGCAGTTTTCGAAGAACCACGACAACCTTGATCTTGTTACCAAACTCACATTATTCGTAATATCCTCCATAGCTTCATTTATTACAAGGACGGTCGTATCATCAGCATAGTTTAACATGGTATGTTCATGAACTATAGATACTTGGGGTAAGTCGCTGATAAATAATATGAATAACAGAGGGTCTAAAGTTCAAGTTCAACTGTGATCCATCCTGCGAAGACTTCGACTATAAACAAACCACACCAAATCCGGACTCGCTTTCCCCTTTCATTGGAAGAAGTTGACCAGATCATTCAACTTCTTAAGAATAATAAGGCTGCTGGAGAGGACTCTATCGTTGCTGAACTGTGGAAAGGTGCTGGAAACAGTGCTGTGCGCAAGCTAACCGAGATCATCCAGGACATCTGGGAAACAGAGAAATTACCACTTGATTGGAAATCTGCTCTGATGCATCCGCTTCACAAAAAGGGAGATTTTACTGATCTAAACAACTATCGTGAAATTTCTCGCGTCCCGGTTACATACAAGATTCTCTCGAAGGCGTTACAAACAAGGGCAGAAAATCAGTTGGATAGTCAACTGGGAGAATACCAGGGGGGCTTCAGGAAGATCCGATCCTGTGTTGAACAAACCCTCAATCTTAAAACTGTACTTGCATACTCCAAGATGAGAAACCACAAGGTGGTCTTCACCTTTGTTGATTTTAGGAAGCCCTACGATTCCATTGATAGAGAAACGCTTAACAAAGTACTCCAGGAACTAGGGCTAAACAACATAACCCGCAGACTCATCCTAGAAACTTTGACCAACACCCATTCCAGGGGTTAAATTTAGAGGCGAGATTTCAGAAAGCTTCGAAATAAAAACTGGAGTGAGACAAGGAGATGGACTTTTCCCACATCTCTTCAACTGTGTCCTTGAAAAGGTTATGAGAGAATGGCGCAAGGAACTGAACAATTTGGGTGGTCAGAGTGGTATTTACCTGGGACGTAAGCACGATGGACTGGCTGTAGATTGCCTGGCCTTTGCCGATGACATGGCACTGTTTGCTGATTCTCTTCAGCTGGCAACAATGCAGGCAAACTGCCTCAAAAACAGGCTGCCAAAGTGGGTCTTCAAGTGTCGCTGGAGAAAACAGATTTCTTCACCAACATAAGAGAACCAAACAGAGAGATGTTACTAGAACAGGGTAACATCAAGAGGACTGAGAATCTTAAGTATCTCGGCAAATGGATTGAACCCAACTTAACAGAAAGAGCATCATTATCCAGGAGATTCAACAAGTTAGAACTAACCTATCGACTGACTAAGAACACTTACAATAAAAAAAGCCTGTCCAGCAACCTGCAACTTAAGCACTACACATCAGTCTTACGACCAGGAGCCCTGTATGCCATGGAGTCTCTTTCCTTCAACCGAAGAGGTCTGGTAGAGAAATTGGAAATCAGGATTCTCAGGAAGATCCTAGTCCCGGTAAAGGAAGATAGGGAATTCCGAAGGCAGCATAAGTCTGTGCTCTACGAACATATTGAGATGCTCTCTGATTGTGCAAGAAAAAGAAGGGTAGCCTTCTGTAGCCACGTTGCAAGATTGCCTCCAAACCGACTAATTAACCGTCTGTTCACCTTCTGGCAAAGCAAGAAGGTTCGTACCACTTGGTTGTCAGAAACCGAGAAGGATATTAAAGAACTGGGAATAACAGATCTCCTAAACAGACAGTATGTGAGATGCACCCTGAAGGAAGTCCGTGTATTTCAGAAAAAAACCCGTAAGAAAGGAGGGGGTACCTTTCTTAGGACAGAAGAGAAAAAGGAGTTACACCTGCAGAAGATGCGACAATACGATTCGGCAAAGGTCAAATCCCAACAGTTTTACAAGCGTGGTCCAAAGTAGACCTATTCGAAAGAGAAAGAAGAAGAGATAAGCATTAGGTCGTAAGAAAGGAGGGGGTACCTTTCTTAGGACAGAAGAGAAAAAGGAGTTACACCTGCAGAAGGTGCGACAATACGATTCGGCAACGGTCAAATCCCAACATTTTTACAAGCGTGGTCCAAAGTAGACCTATTCGAAAGAGAAAGAAGAAGAGATAAGCTTTAGGTCGTAAGAAAGGAGGGGGTACCTTTCTTAGGACAGAAGAGAAAAAGGAGTTACACCTGCAGAAGGTGCGACAATACGATTCGGCAACGGTCAAATCCCAACATTTTTACAAGCGTGGTCCAAAGTAGACCTATTCGAAAGAGAAAGAAGAAGAGATAAGCATTAGGACGATCACTACAGAGATTTTATAGAAAATAACTGCTCTGAGGGATGAAATTGGTTATTCAACCCATATAAACCATCATAAAATATGCAACGGCACTCACATATTGTTACCATCACAATAATTGGACATTATAAAGTATTCATAACGGTTTTCAAGATTATCAATTATTTGATCACGTATTTCTATATCCAGTTTTTGACTTCTATACATAACGTAAGAAGCATTAGATATACGCACGATCTATTGCCTACTATAGTACGACTGTACATAGAGTCATCCCTTTATAGGTGCGGAACCCTTTTGCGGCATGAGTGTGAACACTATCCACAAAAGTCTAGATGAAGGAACAAGAGAACAATGGATGAAAACCTGGAAAGAACTTCCAGGGCTAAGGCAGTCTAAAGTGATGCTTGGATCTTTTAACCAGAAAAAAACAAAAGCTTGTCTGAAATTAAGCAGGAACAAGCTTAGAATTCTGACAGGAGTCCTGACGGGACACTGCAGACTTAGGAAACATCTCAGGGCCTAGAGGATGACGGATGCAGATTCTGTGGTTCAGCAAAGGAAACCCCCATACATTACTGCGGATCACTACTCCGCAAGAGACAGATGTACCTCGGTGCTCACTGCTTGAACACAGAGGAGGTGCAGGCCTTGAATCCCACCCAGATCCTGAAATCCCTAAAGGAATCAGGATTAGAGGAGGTGCTCTAAATGAGTAAACACCAACACTTGGAGGAGGAAGGTGGGGTACAATAGATTTATTAAGGTCGCAGTACAAGTCGTCATCACCATATCTACAATCTACAATCTAGAGTCATCCAACCATTTACTTTTCTATTTTCAATTTGCAATAATTCTTTTCCACTTTCTATAACTGAGTTTTTGGAAAATTGAAATTCTCTCATTTCTTGATTTTTAATAAAGAATTTAAATACCAATTTTGACATTTCTAACATATCCAGTTATTATTCCCCAATTGCAGCCCCCTTAACTAAATCATCTTGTTATATAAACTTCCATTAGTTTCTATTTATCCTAAAACATAGATTTATGTATAAAATTGACTACAATCATTATGCAACCTCAAATGCATGGTGGTTACCAATGTTTGGCGGACTTTTGAATTAAACGGAAAATTTCTATTTCAAAACTTATATAAACCGAAGCATTGGTTGCCTATGTTTGTACAAACAAATCGTAATATAATAATTTGGCCAAACAAATCGTAATATAATCGCCAAATAAATAAAAACAATTTTATGAAGTTTACGATAATCACAAACTAGACAAAAAATACTTATACTTATAAATGCAGTAAGATTTTTAATAAAAGATGTTATAATATTTATATGTAATATTCAATATTCAAAATCGGAATCGGTTATAATTTGGTATGACTTACTACAGGAATACTAACTAACCTTTTTCCATATATTTTCATCTTGCTTAGCAAATATTTCTAATTTCTTTTTCAGGAATTAGACAGTTTATACAGGGTTTTTCAATAAGGACATAACAATTTTGTATTTAAATAAAGCACAGAACAATTGAGATATCCGGCTGAAATGTATTCCAGGTGTAGTACACATCTTACAATTATGTATGGAATTTCGACGTCGTTCATATGACCACCACGAACACGATGGCAGCGATCTAATCTTTGGATCCAATTTTCAATCACTTTTTCACACATATCAGCCGGAATGATAGCAATTTCGTGTTCGATATTGTTCCTGAGCTCCTCTAACGTTGTTGGATTGTTGGAATAAATCTTCTACTTATGGTAAACCCATAAAAAAAATGAACTGGACCATTTCTAGAGGTTAAACGATTACCAAATTTTACTTTCAATAAATACATTGTTTGACCAGCGGTGTGGCTTATGGCACCATGTTGTTGGAGCCACATATCGCTGATGTCAAGTCCATGCAATTCTGGCCCAAAATAGTCTTCCAATATAGCACGACAGCGATAGGCATGATAGGGCCGTTGTAACTGTGATAGAGCCGTCGGTGAAAACAATCGCCATGTTATGGTCACATGATGATTGTTTTCACCGAGGGCCCTATCACACCTCCGGCATGAAATCCACACCACACGGTCTGTGTTTGATGCAATGTAGTCTTATGAAGCATATGTTGCATATTCTGCTTATTGACAAAGCCATTTAGCCAAAAATGAGCTTCAGCGCTTAAGATAATTTTTCGATGAAATTCAGGATTTTCTCCTTTTTTCTAGCTTTTGCAGAACAAAAGTTTCGGAGCTTTAAATGATTCAGAGGTTTCAGTTCTTGGGTTAATTAGATCTTCTAAGGGTGTAGCTGGAGATCTCTACCCAAAATTCGCCATAATGTGGTCTGAGAAATTCCCAATTCTTGTGAACGGCGTGGTATCGACTTGTTTAGTTCATTTTCAACTGAAGCTCTTACGGCTGCAATATATTCAGTACCTCGACCGGTACGTTGTCTCACTGGCACAGGAACATTCAATGCTGTAGGTATACGAGGGTGGTTTGAAAAGTCCGTGCAAAGTCCGATAGATGGTACCACCGGCGCGTATCGAGTCATGTTTGGTTAGTATCATCTCTTGAATGAACGCATACCAAGTTTCAGCCATATTGGTTTATTTCTTTGTGCGTGGCATTCGTGTAAATCAAGGAAGTCGAGTTATTTTTAAGAAATGGACGAAAAAGAATTTCGTGTGGTAATTAAACATTACTTTATGAAAGGCAAAACGCCTCCGGAGACTAAAGTGAAGCTTGAAAAGCATTATGGTGGCTCTTCACCTCCGATTCGAACCGTTTATAAGTGGTTTCAAAACTTTTGGTCTGGTCATATGGGCACAAGTGACGCGGAACGTTCTGGACGGCCTGTGGGGGTTACGACTCCAGGAATCATTGATAAAATCCATGATATGGTGATGGATGACAGAAGAGTTAAGGTGCGTGAGATTGATAGTGCTATGGGCATCTCGACTGAACGGGTACACAATATTTTGAAAAAACATTTGGACATGAGTAAGCTATCCGCAAGATGGGTGCCGCGATTGCTCACGCTTGACCAAAAACGGAATCGTGTTAAGTGTTGCCACGATGAGTTGCAGCTGTTCCAGAAGAATCCGGAGGACTTTAAGCGTCGTTTCGTCAGTATGGATGAAACATGGATACATTATTATACACCGGAGACCAAACAACAATCTAAACAATGGGTTACTAAGGGAGAATCTAAGGGAGAATCCAAATATGTTAGTAGTTTTTATTTTTGCACGGACTTTTCAAACGCCCCTCGTATGTTGATTCAAATTTATTCATCATCGCACACACAGCTTGTCTGGTGGGACGATTATTCCCGACGATTATTCGACGATTATAAGTAAGTGCTCTTGCGAAAGAGCAAAATTTTTTGCAAAAGTTGCGACTAGCGACTCAGAATTTTGGTAGTAAGTTTAAACGATTCCCAAACGTTGCTCGTTCGTGAACTTCACCATGATCAAAATGTAAGCCATGATTGACGTTTTGACTTTGACAGATCATAAGAAAGTTTGTATGTTATGTTCCCTATTATAAAACAAAATTGTTATATCCCTATTGAAAAACCCTTTATTAGCAGATTTATTCTGCAAGGCTTGTCCACAAGGAAGATTTCAGAATGCATTCAAACGTTGGAGTAGGAAAAGATAGTTCCTTCTAAAACCACCTCCGCCTCTGACTTTCAGTGACCTTTGACCTTGACCCTGACATTGACCCTAACCCTTGACATTTGACCTTGACCCTAGCCCTGACCTTCCACTTTGACCTTTGACCCTGACCTATGAACCTGAACTTTGACCTACAGTTTCGGATCAGCGCATGAGTGAGATTTGAAAATGTACAACTGCTAACGGATTTTTTGCTTATCAGCTACATGTAGCGTGGGACTACTACATTTTGCCGGTCTTATTAATTTCTTAGAAATTGTGTGGTTATTTTAATAAACATATTAAGATTTTGAGTTATCAGTAGTTGGTTAAGCGTGACCGGTCCATCCACTCCGTCCACTTTCCCTCCACTCCATCCACTTTACGTCCATTCCGTCCACTTTACGTCCACTCCGTCCACTTTTCGACCACTTTTCGTCCACTCCGTCCACTTGCCGTCCACTTTTTATTCTTTTCTATCTATTGAATTGCGCATTCGGTATAAATAGCAGCAGACTTGATTGTTAACCAGTTTAGTACTGGACGTTTGTGGGAATACATCATGTTTAAATGTAGCGGATTTATGTAGAATGTAGCGAAGGTGGTTTTAGAAGGAACTATCTTTCCCTAGTCGTTGGTAACATAACATAACCTATCTTCTGAGGTGCGCAAAAATTAAAACAATTTATCAAATTTCTCGTCTCAAACGACATTTTTACAAAACTAAGAAACATGAACTTATAGACTATGAACGTATGGACGTGTCGGGCTTATCCGTTTTGCGTTAATACCCTGACTGGTGTGTATTTCTAGGTTTAACATTGTTCGAGCGTTCGGCGATAATAATAAACCTTAAAATTACGTTTTATATACTTGATTTATGATTATAAACCTTATCATAATAGTATATTTTGTAACTAGGGCGGTAGGTTGTCAATTTGACACGAGAGCGAAATTGGGCGCATGAAAGAACGAACGCATTGGGAGTAATATGTCCCGTGTTACAAACAATATTTTTTATTACAGGTGCCATAAAAAAAAATCAGAAATGAGGAATTTGCTTTTTCAATTGTCTCCGGTGGTGTGGATTCGTCATACGAACTCTTTTCAGTCTCCGGTATCACCATAGAATTTACACTCATTTTAAAACGTTTTCTTTCATTTTTATTTTTATTTTGTAATGAAAAAAAGTTCTGTCACTTTCAACTCACTTTTTTAATATTGATGTCTTGATTGTGTTTATTTTATTTATTTAATTGTTTTTTTTTATGTAACCTAGCGATATTGAATATTTGCATGCGTTACCCAAGTTACCAAGTGGAAATACAACCAAAAGTGGGGTTTATCGTACTGAAAAACGTGCGCCAAATAATACTTTTAACGCATCAGTGATAAAAAATATTTTCAGAAATCTTTCTTAATAAATTTTCAAAAACATTTAATTTTTAAATTTAAAAAAAAAGTAATTTTTAAATTCAATGTAATCATAATATCTTCAGATTACAAATTGAAATGTGTAATAATTTTATTTGTTCAAAATATTCTTATATTTACATATTTGAATTGAAATTTTTGGCAATATCATCTTAAATAAATTAATTATGATTTAATTAGTTGTTGGTTTTTTTTTGGTTTTTTAATTAGCCCTTTATGAATATTTCAATGTTTTCCTTAAATTATTTCAAATAGTTGCAATAATAATTAGAACTTAAGCAAAAAAATATTCGGCAACATTTCACATATTACATTCCATTTGTAAATAATAAATTTATAAAATATTAGTTTAATATCACAAATATGGGATAAATCCCGTAAAAATGTAGATAAATTAAACCATTAGCTAATCGTTATTGAAAATGAATAAAATGTGGATCATTAGTCTACTAAATGGAAATTTCGCACAGCAAATTATCCGGCTATTAAATTATTCGCGAATTATTTTCATAGGCAGCCATATTACGAACAGATTTAATTAATAACGTGGTAACATCAATGGAACTAATAAAATTGAACCCGCACTCATCGTCGATCCAATTTTAATGCACGTTAAATACCGAGTAGATTAAACAAATAACCAACAACAAAATTAGGAACTAAAAGAAGTTGTGAGTCAGAACTTTAAGTGAGTACTTTATAGGATAGACGAAAGGTAATGAAAGCTAGACACATTACAACGCCCTTTGAAGAGGGTCCTTAAATTTTCCATTGTATCGATTACTCCTATTACCATAGTCAATCCCTACAGCAAGCATCCCCCATTACATCTCCCCAAAAACTATTTAGAAACATGTAATATTCCTAAGCCGTATAAACCCACCATTCTCCATTTATTGTCCCTTTTTAGATTGATATGTCGCAACAGCACAAAATTACACAAAATTTGATAAAAACAAAAATAAAACAGTCCGCACAATAAAAATATGCGATTGTTGCAAGAAACAATGGCGTTCACGGGGCGGGTATGATTGTGGTTTGTGTGTGCAGTTTCGAATTGAATGCGGGAAAATAGAGTCCGGCTGAAAAGTTGCATTTCAATTTACAAATCGGAAAACTAATAATCTCTCGAGGCTCGGGGACGTAATATTAATGATTTGTAAATAAAATCGCCGAGAATTTCACAAACGCACACATAATTAAAACGTGGGCTGCGTGGGAATAATTCAACATTCTAATTTATTTTGATTGTTTAAAAATCATTCAAATTTATTATTACTTGTAATATTTAACATAATAAAATCTGCTTTAATATATCTTCACCCTTATTTCGGCTAGTTTATTCTCTATATCTACTAAGTCGATTAATCATGTGTATATTTTGTCATTAGTTACTACAAGAACAGGAAGCTAGACATACGCTAAACATGCGAGAAGTGTAGCAAAGGCAAATACACATTTTATTTTTAAATGTTCGATTATAAACATTATATAATTAATTTCCTATATAAAGATATCTAAAATCGCTAGTCTAAATATAAACTGATGTACGAAATTGAGTAATGCACGAGTGCAGTTGTATCCAAATTGATTAAAATCAATACAACATCCATTGATATTGATGTTTAAATTTAATTACACGTTGTTAACTGATATCTGCTTTGCTATTCCAGCAGCGCGCGAATCAATACAACTGTCTGATAATAATAATAATAATATATAGGGGAGATATAAATCAATCCGGGCCTCAGTCACAAACACATCATTCAAGCGATTCCGCCATGAAATCAAACATTATGGAGATGAATTAAATACTCTGGGATTTTGAACGCCCTTTAGCATCGAAAACTTAATTGAATATCAATACGCAGGTTTAATCTTTAATGGCGGCACGAAGGAATATTGTGCTCTGCATTTTGCTGCGATGGAAAAAAACTGGAGTGTGTGGCGTGAATGGATGTTTGTGAGAAAGTATTTCCTAGTCAATTATGCTCTTTATATCTTCCTTTCGGGATTTCTACTTATGGAATGGAGAGTCTGCGTTTTATTATTCTATAAATATTTTATGTAGGAAACACAGATACCATTAGATATCGAAATGGTTAAGTTTCATTTCAAATATAGAAACGTATACTATGGATAATTCATAATTTAATAAATTAGATTTAGCTTAAGCTTACATTAAAATAGACAAACGTGAGTACACAGACAAGGCTGTCGGAGGTAAGTAGACAAACAGACAAATCTAAACAAGCTAGAGTTGACAGCCAATACTAGACCAATGAGACTAAACAAACACAATAAAAGCAAATGTATTTAACTGCATATATTTAGCTTGAATTTAGATGATAAGTTTCGATTCCAAGTCGACAATGATTAATAAATGCTCGAATGCACACTTCTATTATTCCAATTATTGTAGCTTTAAATATTCATTTTTATGACCACTTAGATCAAAACAAACATCAGATGAAACTCATCTTCAAAGATATCTAATAATTCTCTTGATAAAGTGAAACAAACTTTTATTACTTTCATATATAAGCTTGAAATATTAATTTTGAAGACCGCCTAAACATCAGATGGAACTCATCTTCAAAGATATCGAATAGTTTTGTTATTAAACCCAGTCAAAATTCGAATTTAAAAAGTAAACTTTCACTGCTTTAGTTAGTTCAACTTCGAATAATAATTTTGAAGACCACCTATTTTGAAATTAACTTCAGATGAGACTCATCTTCAAAGATATCTGAAGAACTAACTGTCCGATCTATCATTCCTCTTCAGATTTAGTTTCTTCGCCCAGAAATTTTTGGCATTCCAAGTTGAAATGTTGCTGAAGGCTATCGTGTATGGTTTATTTTTGTGCTATTAAGGTTTGTTTCATAAGGCGATATTTCAAAGCGGCGTGGCGTTGAATGTTTGGAATCCAGGCCGAACGGCCGAGAATCCGGGAAAATGATACGTAGTATGTGATCCGGTAGCTTCAATGTCCTCCAATTGAAAGGATCATGGAAACGCAGCCGAAAAACGGACCGTGAGTTTGGGGATTGTGCTAAAATGGAGGAATTGTTTAAAGGTATTCCAGTTAACGTTAGGTTTCAGTCCAGTCTCCAGTGGTGGAGACGTAGGGGAACGAGGCTAGGTTTTTGACGGATTTGCTTATAAATATACTGGATGGAGGGAATTTCTCGAACGTTCCTTGGGAGATTGTAGAGATTGTAGATATGGTAGTAACGGCTTGTACTGCGACTTTTATAGATCTATTGTACCCCATCCTCCTCCTCTAAGCGTTTGTATACTTACCCATTTAGGGCGCCTCCTCTAGTCCTGATTCCTTTAGGAATTTCAGGATCTGGGTGGAATTCAAGCACTGCAACTCCTCCGCGTTCAGCCAGTGGGCCCCGAGGTACATCTGTGTCTTGCGCAGCAGTCTTTGAGCAGATGTATGGGGCTTTCCTCTGCTGAACAACAGAATCTGCATCTGTCATTCTTCTCTACGCCTAGGGCCTTGAGGTGTTTTCTAAGTCTGCTGTATCCCGTCTGGACTCCTGTCAGAATTCTAAGCTGTATGTTCCTGTTTAGTTTCAGGCTAGCTTTTGTTCTTTTCTGGTCAAAAGATCCCAGCATCACTTTGGATTTTCTCAACCCTGGAAGTTCTTTCTAGGTTTTCATCCATTGTTCTGTTATTTCCTTATCTAAACTTTTGTGGATGGTGCTCCCACTCATGCCGCAAAAGGGTTGCGGACCTGTAAAGGTATTACTAGATCCCATAACGAACGTTCCTTACAACATGGGTTACAACGACAGGGACCCCTTGATCGTACAAGTTGAGAAAACCGTTCTTCTTCACCAATTTTGATTTGGTGGTGCCTCACGACCCCAACCTGTACAAGGAGGAGAAGGCCGAGGTGACAGCGCTGATCCGGCGGGTGTTCTACGAGAATTCGACGGATTTCGAGGATGTCGAGATGTTCACCAATTTGGCGCTGGGACCTTCGGCAATTGCTTCGTTCTACCGGTCCTTGCTCCGCTATCTGAAGGCCTCGGACAGTCTGATTTACTACTACATCTTCAACCCTCAGAGATCATATTCGAAGCGAAGACATTAGACAAGAACTTAATATACAAAAGATTGGAGAATGGGTAGAACAGCGCAAAGATGAATGGAATCAGCACAAATCCAGTATGAACGAGGCCAGACAAGTTAGGATAGCAAGAGATAGAAGACTTCGCGGGAAGCGCAGTACCGGAAGACCTCAAAAAAGGTGGGAAGATTATCTGAAATGAACAAGCTATTATCTTAATAATAATAATAATAATAAGAAGAAGTCTTCTCAGGCGACACCAAACTCTACCTTTTCAAGCGCCTGCATCCAGTCACGGCCAAATATAAAGGTTTGGTTGCTAAAACTGGAATCAAGGACCACCTAGGTCGTGATCAAAATAGCAAGAGATAGAGGACCCCGCGGAAAGCGCAGTCCCGGAAGACCTTAAAAAAGGCGGAAAGATAATCTGGAATGAACAAGCTAGTAGCTTAATAATAATAAGAAGAAGTCTTCTCCGGCAACACCAAACTCAACTTCTTCAAGCGCCTGCTTCCAGTCACCACGGCCAAATATAAAGGTTAAGTTGCTAAAACTGGAATCAAGGACCTAGGTCGTGATCAAAATTGAAGTGTGTATAGATCCAGGCAGTTCAGAAGACCTCGCCGTTGATAACATTGTGAAGCTTTGAACGAACGTCGCCAAGTTCGGGGATGCCACACCTAGGAACTTGACGATGGGGGGCGATTTGGCAGCTGATTAGTAAATCGAGGTTTGATTTTTTGGACATTTTTTGGGACCCAATTGGGGCCAGGTGTGAACCCCGATCTGCAGCTGTTGACATTTTGGCATTCTTTTTACAAGAAGTACAACGGAGAAGTGAAAGTTTTTAATAGAGCTAATGCTTAGACGTAGCTTCAATATTAAGTTAGTGCCTCAGGGACGGTCCGTAGATTCCTGCGCCAGTTCCACTGTCCTTTTTGTAGCCGTCTGTATAGCAGTTCAACCCACTTTGGCATGTGATTGTTTTCTTCCCTTCTGTCCAACGTATTTGTGTTTTGAAGGGTAGGTGATATGATAGCTTTTTCGGCCTCGAGGTCTTTCTTTCGTTCTGCTATCTTGCATTTTTGATTAACTTACTTTTATTAAAACAGAAAATATATTTAGCTGGATATATTTAGCTTGTATTTAGATGGTAAGTTTCGATTCCAAGGCGACAATGATTAAAAAATGCTTGAATGGAAACTTATATTTTTTCCAGTTCTTTTAGCTTTAAAAATTCATTTTTATGACCACCTAGGTCCAAACAAACATCAGATGAAACTCACCTTCAAAGATATCTAATAATTCAGTTGATAAAGTTAAACAAACTCTTATTACTTTCGATATTTAGCTTAAATAGTTATTTTTAAGACCGCCTAAACATCAGAAGAACCTCACCTTCAAAGAAATCGAATAGTTTTGTTGTTAAACCCATTCAAAATTCAAATTTAAAAACAAACTTTTATTGCTTTAGTTATTTCAGCTTCGAATATTAATTTTCAAGACCACCTAGATCGAAACTAACATCAGAAGAAACTCATCTTCAAATATATATGAAGAACTAACTGTCCGATCTTTAATTTCTCTTCAAATTTAATTTCCTCGTCCAGAAATCTTAGGCTTTCCATGATAAAATGTTGCGGAAGGCTATCGTGCATGATTTTTTTTGTGTTTTTAAGTTTTGTTTCATAAGGCGATATCTCAAAGCGGCGTGGCTTTGAATGTTTGGAATTCAGGAATCTTGGGGACGGGAGAAGTCATTGCTGAACGGCTGAAGATCCGGGGACATTTCCCCGGTTGCTCGGACTGTCCGAGGCCTTCAGATTGCGGAGCAAGGACCGATAAAACGAAGCAATCGCCCAGGGTCCCAGCGCTAAATTTTTGAACTTCTCGACATCCTCGAAATCCGTCGAGTTCCCGTAGAACTCCTGCCGGCTGAGCGGTGTCACCTCGGTCTTCTCCTCCTTAGACAGATTGAGGTCGTGCGGCTCCAAGTCAAAATTGGTGGTAAAGAGCGGTTTTCCGAAGTATAACCGATGCACGATTTGCAAGATCAAGGGTTCCCTGTCGCTGTAACCCATGATGCAAGGAACCTGTGTATGATAACCCTATAATGATACGTTGGATGTGATCCGGCAGCTCCAGAGTCTTCTTGTTGAATGGATCATGATAACTCAGCTGAAATACGGATTTTTGAGTTAGGGAATTGTGCAAGAATGGAAGTGAGAGTTGTTGCTGTAGGACGTTCCGATTAATATTAGGTTTGAGTACAGTCCAGTGGTGGAGACGCAGGGGAACGAGGCTAGGTTTTTGGCGAATTTGCCTATAAACATACTGGATGAAGGAAATTTTTCGATGGTTTCTTACATCATAGGTCAGAACGAGAGGGACCCGTTGATCTTGCAAGTCGTACATCGGCTATACTTCGGAAAACCGTTCTTCATCATCAACCACCAATTTTGATTTGGTAGTGCCGTACGACCTCAACCTGTCCAAGGAGGAGGAGGCCGATGTGATAGCGCTGATCCGGCAGGAGTTTTACGGGAACTCGACGGATTTCGAGAAGTTCACCAATTTGGCGCTGGGACGTTGAGCGATTGCTTCGTTCTACCAGTCCTTGCTCGGCCATCTGAAGGCCTCTGACAGTCCGATTTGCTACTACGTCTTCAAACCTCAGATATCATATCCGAAGCGAAGACATTAGACAAGAATGTAATATACAAAATATTGAAGAATGGGTAGAACAGCTCAGAGATGAATGGAATCAGCATATATTCAGAATGAACTAGGCCAGACAAGTTAGGAGGGTAAGAGAAAGAAGACTCCTTTAAAAGCGCAGTCCCGGAAGACCTTAAAAAAGTTGGAAAGATAATCTGGAATGAACAAGCTATTAGCTTAATAATAATAAGAAGAAGAAGTCTTCTCCGGCAACACCAAACTCAACTTATTCAAGCGCCTGCATCCAGCCACGGCCAAATATAAAGGTTAAGTTGCTTAAACTGGAATCAAGGACCTATGTCGTGAGCAAAATTGAAGTGACTTAATTCGTAGGTGCTAGTCATCTAGACGAGCTAGGCTATCTCTTCAAGACGAAGTACGCGCTGTGTATAGATCCAGGCAGTCCGGAAGACCTCGGCGTTGATAACATTGTGAAGCTTTGGACGAGCTTCGCCAAGTTCGGGGATCCCACACCTAGGAAGTCGACGATGGGAGCGATTTGGCAGCCGGTTAGTGAATCTAGGTTTGATTTTTTGGACATTGCGACCCGTTTGAAGCTAGGTGTGAACCCCGATCTGAAGCTGTTGAAGTTTTGGCATTCGCTTTACAAGAAGTACTACGGAGAAGTGATAGATTTTAAAGGAGCTAGTGCTTAGACGTAGCTTTAATATTAAATTAGTGCCTCAGGGACGGTCCGTAGATTCCTACGCCAGTTCCCCTGTCCTTTTTGGAGCCGTCCGTCCAACCCAATTTGGCATGTGATTGTTTTCTTGCCTTCTGTCCAACGTATTTGTGTTTTGAAGGGTAGGTCATATGATAGCCTTTTCGGCCTCGAGGTCTTTCTTTCATTCTGTTATCTTGCATATTTAATTAACTTACTTTTATTAATACAGCAAATATATTTAGCTGTAGATATTTAGCTTGTATTTGGATGATAAGTTTCGATTCCAAGGCGACAATGATTAATAAATGCTTGAATGTAAACTTGTATTATTCCACTTATTTTAGCTTTAAACATTCATTTTTATGACCACCTAGGTCCAAACAAACATCATATGAAACTCATCTTCAAAGATATCTAATAATTCTGTTGACAAAGTTAAACAAACTCTTATTACTTTCGATATTTAGCCGATATTTAGCTTCAAATAGTTATTTTTAAGACCGCCTAAACATCAGATGAAACTCACCTTCAAAGATATCGAATAGTTTTGTTGTTAAACCCAGTCAAAATTCAAATTTAAAAACAAACTTTTATTACTTTAGTTATTTCAGCTTCGAATATTAATTTTGTAGACCACCTAGGTCGAAACTAATATAAGATGAAACTCATCTTCAAAGATATATGAAGAATGACTAAGTGTCCGATCTTTAATTTCTATTCAAATTTAATTGCCTCATGCAGAAATCTTTGGCATTCCAAACTAAAATGTTACGGAAGGCTGTCGTGCATGTTTTTTTGTGATTTTAAGGTTTGTTTCATAAGGCGATATTTCAAAGCGGTGTGGCGTTGAATCTTTGGAATTCAGGGATGTTGGGGACGGGGGAAAACATTGCTGAACAGCCGAAGATCCGGGGACATTTCCCCGGTTCCTCGGACTGTCCGAGGCCTTTAGATTGCGGAGCAAGGACCGATAAAACGAAGCAATCGCCCAAGGTCCCAGCGCTAAATTGGTGAAATTCTCGACATCCTCGAAATCCGTCGAGTTTCCGTAGAACTCCTGCCGGCTGAGCGCTGTCACCTCGACCTTCTCCTCCTTGGACAGGTAGAGGTCGTGCGGAACCAAATTAAAATAGGTGATGAAGAACAGCTTTTCGATGTATAGCCGATGCACGACTTGCAAGAACAAGGAGTCCCTGTCGCTGTAACCCATGATGCAAGGAACCTTTGCATGATAACCGTATAATGATGGAACCGTATAATGATACGTTGGATGTGATCCGGCAGCTCCAGAGTCTTCTAGTTGAAAGGGTCATGTAAACTCAGCCGAAAGACGGATTGGTAAGTTTGGGGGTTGTGCCAGAACGGAAGTCAAGGTTTTTATTGTAGGGTAATCCGGTTTATGTTTGGTTTGAGTACAGTCCAGTAGTGGTGACGCAGGGGGGGCGAGGCTAGGTTTTTGACGAATTTGAATATAAGCATACTGGATGGAGGAGATTTCTTGAAGGTTCCTTATATCATGGGCAGTACCTTGATCTTTTAAGTCGTGCATCGGCTATTCTTCGGAAAATCGTTCTTCATCACCAATTTTGATTTGGTGGCGCCGCACGACCTCAACCTGTTCAAGGAGGAGAAGGCCGAGGTGACAGCGCTGATCCCGCAGGAGTTCTACGGGAATATGACGGATTTCGAGGATGTCGAGAAGTTCACCAATTTGACTCAGGGACCTTCGTTCTACCGGTCCTTGCTCCGCCATTTGAAGGCCTCGGACAGTCCGATTTACTACTATGTCTTCAACCCTTAGAGATCATATTCGAAGCGAGGACATTAGACAAGAATGTAATATACAAAAGATTGGAGAATGGGTAGAGCAGCGCAAAGATGAATGTAATCAGCACATATCCAGTATGAACGAGGCCAGACAAGTTAGGATATCAAGAGATAGAAAACCCTGCGGGAAGCGCAGTCCCGGAAGACCTTAAAAAAGGTGGAAAGATAATCTGGAATGAACAAGCTATTAGCTTAATATGAAGAAGAAGTCTTCTCCGGCGACACCAAACTCAACTTCTTCAAGCGCCTGTATCCAGTCACGGCCAAATATAAAGGTTAAGTTGCTACAACTGAAATCAAAGACCACCTAGGTCGTGATCAAAATAGCGAGAGAAGACCCCGCGGGAAGCGCAGCACCGGAAGACCAGAAAAAAGGTGGAAAGATAATCTGGAAGGAACTATTAGCTTAATAATAATAATAAGAAGAAGTCTTCTCCGGTGACACCAAACTCAACTTCTACGAGGGCCTGCATCCAGTCGCGGCCAAATATAAAGGTTAAGTTGCAAACTGGAATCAAGAACCACCTAGGTCTTGATGAAAATTGAATTGACTTGTTTCGTAGGTGCTAGTCATCTGGACGAGCTAGGCTATCTCTTCAAGATGAAGTACACTCTTTGTATAGTTCCAGGCAGTCCGGAAGACCTCGCCGTTGATATCATTGTGAAGCTTTGGACGAACTTTGTCAAGTTCGGGTATCCCACACCTAGGAACTCGACGAGAGGGGAGATTTGGCAGCCGGCTAGTAAATCGAGGTTTATTTTTTTAGACATTGGGACCTGTTTGGAGCCATGGGTGAAAAAACAAGGAGTGTCTGAAAGTGTTTTCCCTGATGGTTGTAAATGTATAAATAGCACTCTGCTAACAGCTTGCGTTCGCGATATATGACTGCATAAAATTGGCAAAATCGATCGATTTTTTGCAAAATATGGTCGCCCGAAGAGAGAATTCGGTTACTAATTATTATTTTTAAGGATATCTAGGTGCAGCCGCATGGAAATGACCTCAATCGCTGTTCTCGAGATACGGATTTTCGCCGAATTTCGCAAATATTTTCATGCGGAGTTTCAGGAGAATAAACAAACACAATAAAAGCAAATATATTTAACTGCTTTAGCTTGTATTTAGATGATGAGTTTCGATTCTAAGGCGACAATGATAAATAAATGCTCGCATGAAAACTTCTATTATTCCAGTTATTGTAGCTTTTTGATTCATTTTATTCATAGCTCATTTTTATGACCACCTAGGTCAAAACAAACATCAGATGAAACTCATCTTCAAATATATCTAATAATTATGTTGATAAAGTTAAACAAACTTTTATTACTTTGGATATTTAAGCTTCAAATAGTATTTTTGAAGACGGCCTAAACACCAGATGAAACTCATCTTTAAAGATATCGAATAGTTTTGTAATGAAACCCGGTCAAAATTCAGATTTAAGAACAAACTTTTACTGCTTTAGTTATTTCAGCTTCTAGTATTAATTTTGAAGACCACCTAGGTCGAAACTAAAAAAATTGGTCGCCCGAGAAGAGAATTAGGAAAGTAATTATTATTTTTAAGGAAATCTAGGTGCAGCCGCTGGGAAATGACCTCAATCGCAACCGTTCTCGAGATACGGACTTGTGAAGTCGAATTTCGCGAAAATTTTAATTCGGAATTTCGCAGTAAAAAAATTGAACCCTTCCAAACAATTTACACATCGTTTTGCTCGTCTTGTAGTCTAGTTTCAGCGTGCCGAAAATGGTTTCGTTTGTATTTGTAGTTTCAGAGAGGTTTGTAGAAAACCGGAAAAAAGGCGAAAATTTAAAGGCGAATTATAATAGCGAAACATTATATATCTTGTTTATTTGTAACTTTAGAGCGAAATAAACTCGAAAATCGTTTTCAGCACTTCGATTTTAATTGAGGAAATCAAAAAAAATCCCAATCAAATTTTCAAAAAAATTCGTCAAATGGTTTTTAATCATTTTGGTCGAAAAAAATGTGCTTTTTCGTTTTTTTTCAATTTTCTCAAAAACGGTAAACAGCAACGAAATCATTTTTGGCACACTAAAACTACTCGCCCAGACAAAGAAATCGATGTGTAAATTGTTTGGAACAATTTTTCATTGAGAAATTTGAAACTGAAACTTTAAGGTTGTCGATTTGATAAGTCTATATTTCAGTCTATATTAAGTCTATATTTCAACGGTGGTAGATATTAATACGGTGGTATTTTCCTAATTAACACACTTCAGTTATCTGCTGAAAATTCATTAGTTCTGTGGGTATAGGTGTTTATAGGAATAAATTTATCTCTCACGTTTTGTAATAAGAGGAAATATATTTACAATAATTAAAATACACTAAATAACACTATAACAATATAACAACGGATTCGCGGAGCTGCAACCTACTATAAACTTATTGGCGTGACTGCGGCTTGGGTGAACTGTTCCGGTGAACTGAACTTGATGAACTTGTTGAACTGATCTCGGTGCACTGCTATATCGAACTTTGCCGGTTAACTGACTGTGTTTCGGTGGTGAGCGTTTTTATAATGTCCTTCAGGTATATGGACCCGTTTTATTGCGGATTGATTTTCTTCTCTGCTGTCGCAAACTAATCTTTCTTAGATTTGTATCGTTCGAAAATTGTAATATTAATCCTATCATAAAACACAAATATTAAATGTTTTAGAAATCTTTCGGAGATTATAATAAATCCTACCATAAACATAAATATTAAATCTTTTAGCATTTGTTCGACGATTACTGTAATTACCTGGTTGTAAAATATTCCACGAAAATATTTCTGAAAAACCGATCGGGTGATTACAGTATTAACCCTATAATAAAACAGACAAAATATTTTTAGGATTTGTTTGGATATTATAGCAACGACCCTGGCGTAAAACTAATATCTTTGAAAAGCCTTCTTCGGAAAGGCCCGTTGCTGCTACATCACCCCCTTGCCAGTGTTAGCGTTAGATAGTATGTTGCAGTTGTGGGTTGTTGAAGGCGTCCTCGTAGCTGTTTTAAGGCGTCATCGTCCCCCTGCTTGCAGTTGATCGGGGAATTGTACCCGTCTACCCGATATTGTATTGTAGCCAGGTTGTGACGTCGGTGTTGTTACATTCGTTGGTCTTCTCTCTTGGGGGGTCTCCATTTCAACGTTGGAATTTTCACTTCCTTCGTCCGTGAAGATCTCTTTCAGGCTTCTTTCCCCAGTGTCTGTAATGTATGCTTGTTTTAAGCGGTCTATTGATACCTGCACGTTGTGTCCACTTTTGTCGATGGTGTAGTTTTTACTACTTTTTTGATGACCTTGAAGGGACCGTCGTATGGTGGCTGGAGCGGTTCTTTGACCGCGTCGTTTCGTAAAGAAGACGTAACGCTTTGTCGCCAGGTCCTTGAACACAAATGTCTTTCTGTTCCCGTGCCGTGACGCTGCTACGGGTTTAATTAGTCGAATTATATCCCGCAATTGCGTAATGAAGTTCGTGTCGCTTTCTTGCTGCGTTGGCTTGTTATTTCGGAAGAAATCTCCCGGTAGGCGTATTGTCGCACCGTATACTAACTCTGCTGGTGCTGCTTCTAAGTCTTCTTTGACTGCTGTTCGAATGCACAATAACACCATGGGAAGTACATCCGCCCAGCTGTTCATTTCGTGGCATTTTATTGCTGCCTTTAGCTAACGGTGGAATCTATCTACCATGCCGTTTGCTGCTGGATGGTACGCCGTCGTTCTCAGGTGTGTCGTACCTGTTAGCCTCATCAGTTCTTTGAACAGGTGGGACTCGAACTGTCTTCCTTGGTCAGATGTAATTTTGGACGGAACTCCGAAACGTGAAATTCATCCCTCGACTAGGGATCTTGCCATGGTCTCGGCGGTTATGTCTGCCATAGGTATGGCTTCCGGCCATTGCGTAAATCGATCCACGCAGGTGAGGCAGTACCTGGCTCCACGGGATGTGGGTGCTCTACGGGATGTGGGTGACAGCGCTATAATATCTATGTGGATGTGTATCTCTCTTCTGTATTCTTGAATGCACTGATGGGTGTGGTTACGTGACGAGATATTTTGAGCGCTGACAAGGGATCCAGGTCCTGGCCCACTCTCTGCAGTCCTTGATATGGCCATACATACCGCTGCGTGCATAGCTTTTGCGATACTCGTATTCCAGGTTGTGCTAATCCGTGCAAACTGTTGAATACGCTCCGACTTAGATGCTGCGGGACGTATGGGCAAATTGTTCTTGTTGATATGTCTGTCTGTGAGTAAATCTGTATTTCAGTATTCGGCCACTTCATTTTGTGTAGTTGCAGAGAATCGTTGTTGCATTCCAGTAACTCTTGTAACTCCTGGTTCGTTTTTTGAGTGGTGCCGAGATCTTCCAGTTTGACTGCTACTGATATGGGTTCGATACGAGACAAAACAACTGCGGCCGTGTTCTCCGCTCCTGCGACGTGACGGATGTCGGTCATGAATTGTCCGATGAAATCTAGATATCGAAACTGCCGCGGCGAACACTTCTCTGGCTACTGTCTGAAGGCGAACGTCAACGCTTTTTGGTCCGTGAATATGGTAAGAATATGGTATATTTAATAATTCATTTAAGGGTTGTTGGTAGGCGGCCGCGTTTGGGATGAAACCTCTATAGAAGTTTATCATTCCAAGAAATCGGCGAAGCTCCTTTATCGTCCTTGGTATTGAAAATTTTTGAATGGCTTTCACCTTGTCATCCAGTGGTCGTGTTCCTTCCTCGCTAACCGCGTATCCAAGAAATTGGACTTCATGTTTTCCGAAGATGCGTTTTCCGGGACTTATGATGATATCCCATTCTCAATAACAAAATAAATACTTAGTTATTCCTAATATTTCGATTAGCAAGTTGTGTATTTGTACAAAATTGACATTTTATTATATGATAAGTTCAATATTAGAAGCTTTTACTTATGGACTAATAATAAAAGGTATCGATCAAACAATTTTAGATTTATGCTCGTTGAAAAGGTGACATTTCGCACTAAAAAATTCTTGTGTTGTTGTGAAATGTTGTGAGTTGCAGGGAACTCAAGGAGAAAATTCGCTACTTTTTACAGTTTTTCTTTGATAAATGCGAAAATGCAAGCCAGACGGCTGAAATTGTGAATGGTGTTTATGGTCCAGATACTGTAGCAGTCAACTATGTGCAATTCTGGTTTCCTCAATTTAATTGAGGTATTTTTGATGTTAAAAACGCACCTCGCACAGGCCGAAAATGTCGATAAAATCACAGGAATGATCGAAGTTGACCGGCTTGTTAGCAGTCGTAGCATCGCCCAGAAGCTAAAACTCGACCAAAAATCAGTTTTAAATCATTTGCACACAGCTGGATTCAAAAGGAAGCTTGATGTTTGGGTGCTACACTAATTAACCCAGAAAAAAACATGAAGGACCGAATTTCGATCTGCGAAGCCTTGGCCAAATGGAATCGACCCATTTCTTAAGCGGATGTTGAGTGCAGATGAGAAATGGGTCACATACGACAACATTGTGTGAAAACGATCGTGGTCAATCAGCGGCGAAGTAGCTCAAACGGTGGCCAAACCAGGATTAACGGCCAGGAAGGCTCGGCTGTGCATTACTGAAAAAGAACCATTTATTATGAGTTGCTTCCATATGTCCAAACACAAAATTGGGATATCTACTGTCAACAACTGGACCGTTTGAAGCTAGCGATTAACCAAAAACAGCCAGAATTGGTCTGCAGGAGAGGTGTTGTGTTCTATCAGGACAACGCCCGACCACACACGTCCATAGTGAATAGTAACTTGCTAGAAACTCCGGGAGGTTGGTTTTAAAGTTTTGATGCATCCGCCAAATAGTACGGAGCTAACACCAAGTGATGGTGTTCTATATTGTCGTTACTATACTGTGTACCATGTTTCTCTTGCATTGCAAAGCTTCCTTAGAGGTTGCCGAAAAATTTTACCGACTTTGAGCTGGCCATCGGGAACGGAGAGAGGTAGCGAAATATAATTTGCATATTTATAATCAGCAGTAAAAATTATTTCAGGAACGTTTTTCTATTTTGTTTAACTTACAAAATTACGATTTTAGCAAAATCTATTTTCTCGTTTTTTGTCCTTTCCGCAATCTAGACTTCCCGGTTCGATGGTATTTTTTAAATAAAATCCTCCTAAGAATATAATATACATTTTCTTACTAATTTTGAGATGCTGAATCGACTGATGCCAACTAGAAGTCTCTATGACAAGCCGTTCAAAAGTTATGACAAGCTGTTCAAAAGTTACGACAAGCCGTTCAAAAGGTATGACATAGTTACGATTTTCCGAAAACCATTATTTACCAAGTGAATGTGAAATTTCGAAAGGTGTGTCTGAAGAAAGTGTTTTCCCTGCTGGTTGTAAATATACAAATAGCACCTTGCTAGCCGCTTTTGGATTCCGCATAAGCGGAGCAGATTTGTGGTTCTTATTTTTCTGGCAATCAAATGTCCGAAAATCCAGAAAACCCAAGTTATAATCCAAGTTGAAAGAGATCAGTATCTTCAGATTACCGGTAAAAAATGTTTTGAATAGGAGACGAAGTTGTCTTTTTGGCCACGGGTGGCGCTATATTTATGCACGGAACGAATGCTTTTCGCGCCAATTTTAATAAATCTGTATTTTTAATTCAACATTTGAATCGATTTCGGCAGTGATTAACAGAAGGGGACAGGTGTATCTACCTGGGCCGAAATCGCGCGATTTACCTATTATTTTTTTGTCGCGAATTTATATATTTGCGGCAGTATGCTTCGAGTGCATGAAGCGTAGATACAAGAATCGAAGCGCGAACGAAGCTCGACCGACACGTGCACGCATCTTTAAGTTTCTCGTTTCAAGTCAAATTAACTAGGGGTGTAATCACGAGCCCGAAGGGCTGAAGCGGCATCCAACGTCTGGAAGACAACAATTTTAAGGGAATCCCTCTACTTACTATCCCCATTTCCTCCCATAAAAAAGGCGCCGGAAGGACGATCCACACGTGGCGGAGACGCGAGCGACCCTAAGAGGTAAGTGATTAGACCAGCCCTGTTTTAAAACTGGAAAATTTTTGTGAGATTTTTGTGAGACACGGTCCAAACAAATACTTGTTGTTTTTTCCCGTGGTTAACTCTACCGGTCGGTATCTCAACTACCTAAACAAGTTTGAAATTTTGGCGCTCGTAACATACCGGTTCGCCACACATATATAACTATAGTTGCCGCAGCCACCCGATGGAGTAATAAACTTGCGTGATCTTCACGTGAGTTTCGGGGGATGATTCCCTGTTGGTCAGTGCAATCGCTTTTGAAGCGTAGATCACGCTGCCGAAACTTTAATCAAGTCGAACAGTCCGGTTGTTGCCACGTGCTCTCGAGTTTTCAGTGTTTCTGCCTTAGTTAAAATTAGTGATTACATTTTATCTAAAAATCAGTCTTTTACAAGACTTAAAATTAATATAAAATTGTGTAAAGTAAAATTTGGCAAAGCAATGTAAATCAGGCTTTTTACAACGTAACTACTAACTATCACGTAAACGCCGCGTTATCATTCCACGGGGTCGCTGCGGCAAGTATAGGCGTGACAATCTCTATGAGAACATTGGTTGGATGAACACACTGAGTGTCTAGAGCTTTGATTGTATAAACTTGTATATTTAGTATGTTTTCAATTATTCATTTTAAAATCGAATATTTCGGATGGCAAACACGCGCTTGTATTTACATCGATATCAGGTTTTGATACCGAGGTGAGGATGATTAAGTAAATGCTCGGCTCGGGCGAAATGGATGCTTTATTTCCTCTCCCTCATTACGCCGCATCTTTCATTCATCACTCATGCGAAGATTTCATTAATTTCCAGATTACGTAACACGGGTAAGGTGCCACAGAAGGCATACGCACCACGCGATGATCACTCATCGCTCCCGACTCACTAACACGACATTTATCAGAATTAAATATTAACTGATACCCAAACAGATCCTTAAGACATACGAATAAAATGCGCGTTAACGTGTCCATATACATGTGATCTTATCACATATCCATGACGTCTTAGAGACGGCATTGTATGTCAAGGTGTTAAATAATGAAATAGACAACACATTCAGAAATTTGAATAATTTGTTGCCTTGTGAAATATTATATGGTATAGTGTAATATAATTGAGTTACAATTAGATGAATAAGCGAATAAGAAAAGCATCGTATAGTTTGACGCAATTATCCCTTACGTCCTTATCCCTTGTGGAAACCGAGGCCAACAACGGTTAGTCTACTACATATATGAGCAGAATATAAATGTTATCAAACCTTAAACAACTCCTTTTGTGTGTTTCCTAAGCGGCGATAATTTACGATCTCTACGGCTATGTATAGGAAATTGATCCAATCGCCTTTTATCTAATATAGAAGAAGCGTACGCCCATAACGAAATCCATGCAAGTTTTTTTTGCAGAATGAAAAACGGTTATGTTTTGGAGCTAAAGGAATGTGATAATAACGTAAGAGGGTTGGAAAAGGATTTTTTTAATATTCAAGCGCTTTTTGACATTATAGTACATAATTTTGTTAAAACACGGTGAGAAAATCTTATATTATCTATTATAAAAGTGTTGAAATAAATGGAATATCTTTTTCGTGGTTTGAGTTACTTTCCAAGAGGGCAGAACGTTTCAATAATAAGACAATAAAAACTTTTCTGAAACAAGTTTGGTTTATGTGTTTCTTTTATAAATACACATAAATTATGTTATATGTATGTAAATTATGTTATATGTATTCATTTTATGTAAATGTAATGTAAGTTTCGTCATCACCAACACCTTCTTACAACTGGCAGCAGGAAGATTGTATACATGGAAATCAAATGCTAATGGCGTCGACAGGGTAGTGAGAAATCAGATCGACTACATCATGATCAAGAATCGGTTCAAAAACAGCATACGCGCAGTCAAAACGTACCCACGAACATTATAGAATAGAATAACAGAGTTATATAGTAGAAGCTTGTTTTCCAATGAGAGTTTTGATTTTGGACCGAGTAGCCAATACGTTTTCCTTAGTTTAAGATTAAGTTGCTTTCTTTTTGTCCATATGTGCTTTCGCCATGTGAGTTTTTGAACCGTGTGCATACCTAGATATTTCGCTGAGTCTGATTGAGGTATCTGCCGGCCATTCAATTTTACTGGTGGACAGGTTTCCTTTTTGAGGGAAAAGGTGACGTGGAACGATTTTAACTCTTGGATTTTACACCTTTTAGCCAGTTTTCTAGTGCACTAAGATGCAGTTGCACTCGTTTTGCTGCCACGACTGGATCTGAATGGGATGCCAAAAGAAGGGGTAAAATTATGACAGAGTGGATCGATGAGCACGAGATGCACATCCTAAATACAGGAGAAGCTACATTCGTTAGGAGAAACAGCTATTCGCATATAGACGTCACGCTCTGCACCGAAAATCTGATCAGTAGAGTGAAAGGATGGAAAGTTTCTAATGAAGAAAATCTAAGAGATCACCAAAATATAATAATAAACATCATACCAGAACCAGGGAAGGAAGAGAAAGGAGATGAAAAGGTGAACAGGAGATGGAACGTTAAAAAACTAAGTAAGGATCGCCTGATGGAAGCGCTCCAGAAACGACTTAAAAACGAAGACATAAATACAATCGAAAAATGAATATCCTCCGTGACTGCGGCTTGCAATGCAGCCATGCCAAAAACCCGCGGGACTGCAAAATGCAAAGAGGCGTACTGGTGGACAGAAGACATAGCCGACATAAGAAAGGCTGCAAAAAGGAAACTGACAAGAGCAAGAAGAAGAAGAAATGCGGACTCGGAGTGGAGCAACTGCAATATCGAGGTCTTAGGAAGGAACTTAAAAGATCCATCAATGCATCAAAAAGAAACTGCTGCAAAATCGAGGAAGACGTCTGGGGTGAAGGATATCGCATAGTGACGAGAAGGTTAGATTAGGTTAGGTTTTTTTACTTTAGACGTCTGGGGTGAAGGATATCGCATAGTGACGAGAAGGTTAAAAGCAAAAAGTCGAGTGGAAGACATCGACTTAAATGAAATGATAGCGGTGGCTCGGCACCTTTTTCCTGGGAGCGAAGAGGTGACGTGGAAAGAACCATTCATCGAGAGTGTCCATACCTTTACCACAGAAGATTTGCGGAAGGGCGCACTAAAGATAAAAACGAGGCGGGCACCAGGCCCAGACCAAATACCGCCGGAAATAATAGCGCAAGAAATGCCAGAAATGCTCCTAGGAGTATAGAACACCCTGCTCCAAAATGGAAACTTCCCATGTGCGTGGCAAACTGCCAAGCTAGCTCTCCTCCCAACACCTGGAAGAGAGAAAACGGACCTAAACTACTTTCGTCCCCTGTGTCTATTAGACACTCTTGGAAAGCTTTTTGAATATCTAATACTGGAAACACTACAGACTGATTTGGAAAAAAAGCTATCGGACAGGCAGTATGGCCTTAGAAAAGGATGCTCTACCATAGATGCAATTCAAACGGTGATGGACATTGCAACAGAGGCAAGAAAGGGGAAAACAAAGACTGTCTTGTTTTCCCCTTTCTTGCCTCTGTTGCGTTGGAAACTATGCGCTTTAATTCTACTAGACATTAAAGACGCGTTCAATAGTGCATCGTGGCAAATGATAATGAACGCTTTAGATCAGAAGAAGGTAGACCCGCCACTGAAAAAAATAATCAGAAACTATCTAAACAACAGGCAACTAGTCCTGGAAGCTCATCAAGAAAAGACCTGTATCCCCATATATGCAGTAGCCCCACAAGGGTCGGTCCTCGGGCCCACCCTTTGGAACGTCCTATATGACGATGTTCTCGGAATATGCCCGGAGGACGGTCTGGTTTTGATCGCCTAAACGGATGATCTTGCCCTAATAGTGACTGCCAAAAACGAGCAGATACTTAAGAACAAGACGGACTACGCGCTAGAGAGAATCACCTGCTGGGTAGAAAAACACAAACTGGAAGTGGCACCACAAAAAACGGAGGCAGTATTGCTAACTGGCTTAACTTAAAAAAGTTAAAAAAGTGGATTTCAACATCAGAGGAATAATTATTGAACCAAGGAACCAGGTCAAATATCTAGGAGTCACAATAGACAAACGCATGACTTTCACAAAACATACAGAAGCTGTCCTGGTGAAAACTGCAAAAACTACCGCGGCAATCTCCAAACTGATGCCGTCGATTGAAGGGCCAAAAACGAGCAAACGGAGGCTTCTTTTCTTTGTCGTGACGTCAGCGATGCTCTATGCGGCAGCGATATGAACAGACGTACTGAAATACAAAAAGTGGAGAAATAACCTAACTCGGGTACAGAGATCGATGTGGACACGTATAAGTGCATCATATAGAACCACTTCCACCGATGCTGTAATGGTAGCAGCCTGCGTCATTCACATCGAACTTCTCATGGTGGTAAGAAGGGAAATGTATAAAAACCGATATAGCAACCGAGAGAGTCTCAGACAAGACACCCTAAAGAGCTGGCAAAATAAGCCTGGTTGGGATAAAAGCGAGAAGGGCAGATGGACCTACAGACTTATACCCGATGTTAAGACCTGGACGGAACGAGATCATGGGGAGCCTAAACTACCACTTGCCTCAAATGTTAACTGGCCATGGATGCTTTAGATCCTATCTATATAGGTTCCAGCTACGAGAAAGCCTAATGTGTCTACAATGTAAAAATGCAGAAGACGACGCACACCACACATTCTTTGTGTGCCCGAGATGGAGTACCGAACGTCAACATGTGGAAAAGATAATGAACTGTAAACTGGCCCCAGAAAGTGTGGTTGGAGAAATATTAAAAAGTTCTGAAAACTGGAAGGCAATAAGTAGAGTATAAGAGAAAGGAAAAGAAGAGGAAACAGCTAAGAAAATACATGATCCGTAAGGAAACATGGCAAAACCTCCTTCTGAAGTAATACCAATAAGGTAGTTCCGGGAGGAAGGGTTCTTTCTAAAAATTGAAAGCAGAGGAGCGGTTTTTAGTGGGTATATCCATCTCGAACATCCAGATGGGGAGTCCCACACTCCCTGAGATATTTTCCACAGGTTTTGGAAGTAATGTATTTTCCTCTCCTCACAAAAAAAGTACACTTCCCTGTGGTACACCGGCTTGAACTAATTTTAGATCGCTTACCTCGTCCTTGTATTTGACTGAAAAATATCGATCACTTAAGTATGATTTGAGTATTTCATACAAGTGATGTGGAAGTTGCTGCCTGATCTTGTATAACAGTCTAGTATGCCACACCTTGTCCAACGCTTGTGCAATATCTAGAAATACTGCTGAGCAGTATCTCTTCGCTTCAAAGTCCTCACTAATCTTTCTAACGATTCTATGGATTTGCTCTACCGTTCCATGTTGTTGCCTGAATCCGAATTGATGTTTTGGGATTAGATTTTTGTCCAGTAGTTAGTCGTTTTAGTAAAAGTTTCTCGAATATTTTTGAGAAAGTGGGCAACAGACTTATAGGCCTGTAAGAGGTAACTACTTTTGGGTCTTTTCCTGGTTTTGTTATTAGAATTATTTGGGCTAGTTTCCACTGCGCAGGAAAGTATTCTTTTACTAAGAATTCTTGATACTCCCCATTTTTATTTAAAATAAGACACTCCGAGGCGTACAATTCTACTACCGATTTATAGTGTCTGAATTTAGCGTTGTAGGATAATGCCCGTTTGTTACCCTTGTTCTGCCTTACATTGTATGCCAGGTCTCGTTATCTGGCTCTTCCTTTATTTCCCTCCTTATCTATTCCGTTGGGTTGGTCCATTCCCCCAGCTGTTTAAACTTCTCTGTTTTCTTTATCTTCCCATGATTTACTTCCATGTACCTCTTATTGTGGTGCTTGCACTCCATATATTCTGTCTTTTCGTAGGAGATTTGAAGACACGTTTCTACTGCGATTTCATGAAGACACTCAAGCATCTTTCGAGCGTCTTGTCTTCTCAGCTATTGGTTAAGATAGCAAGGTCATCGGCAAAAGGTTTTTCCTTTCCCTCCCAAGGCGTATTCCCCTTATTCTTTCCAAATTCAAGGCCTCTTCCCAGGTTTTCATTAGTTTTCCCATTACGATGTTGAAGAGCATTAGGAATAATCCATGTCCTGTCCATAGGATAATTCGGTGGATAATCCATAAGCCTCCCTGTCTGAGTCGTCTCTTAATTTCAAACGGATCAGAAATTTCCCCGAAGAACTTGATTTTCGAGATGGTATTAGTCAGTGTGATGATTTCTCTCGTTTTTTTCAATCAATTCCAAACGCTTTCAAGGTACTAAATAATGATTGTCTGTGAATTGGGCCTAGTATACTTCCCTGTGGTACACCGGCTTGAACTAATTTTAGATCGCTTACCTCGTCCTTGTATTTGACTGCAAAATATCGCGCACTCAAGTATGATTTAAGTATTTCATACAAGTGATGTGGAAGTTGATGCCTGATATTGTACAACAGTCCAGTATGCCACCACCTTCGTCCAGTATTGCCTTCTTAAAGTCGACAAAGATGACCACATTGTTCTGACTCCTTAAAGCTCTTGTTCGCACAATGCTGTTTTGATTGAATATCTGTTCGGTGCATGATCTTCCTTTTCGGAAACCTGCTTGGTATTATCCAATGAGGTGATGGGCATGTTCTTGTACTCTGTTCAACATAACTTTAGAGAGTATCTTATAAGCGATTGGAAGTAAAGTCCCCATCTAACTATTTGGGTCCTTTTGATTACCTTTCTTATGAAGTGGATGTAGGAGCGCATATTTCCAGTCATTTAGGATCTGTCCCCTTTTCAATATTTCTTCTATAAGGTGATGGATTCTTTTTGCAGCGATATCTCCTCCTATCTTCCACATTTCTACCACCTTCCCCTGGTGCTTTGTTATCCTTGAGTTCTTTGAATATCAGTTTTATCTGATCTAGATTTGGTGGTTTGGAACCTGGTTCTCTGGATTTGATACTTGGCATTCTTGAATATGCTAATTAGTTTCCTTTTTTAGATTTTCTATAATTCAAAATTTCACATGGAAATGTTTCCAAGATTTCCTTAACGGCGCCAGTTTTAGCGCTTTAATACAAACGCCTGGATGTTATCTTTGAATTGAATAATGTGCGTTCTTTGCCCTGCAGTTTCAAATTTAGCCTGTTTAGCTGATTTAATATAACAAATACATAAACGACTCTTTGAATCCAGGTCTCATTATTTTCCAAAAAATCATGTTTTCCTTTTAGTTCTAAAAACAGCTTTCTTTCGTTTTCCTATTAACCTACTCTGCCAAGAAAATTTTGTTAACCAACGAACAGCAGTACAGAAAAGAAGAACATAGTGATCAGAGTTCATGTTTAGTCATACTTCTTTGAACAGACGAGTATTGAAAGCACTAGATTTTATGTAATTGACAAAAAGAGTCGAGTACTTCTTGCAAGGGCTGTGGACGTGCCTTGGTAGGAATAGCAAAACAGTGAATCATGCAGCGTACTCCATGTGCTTGGGGTGCAAGCCCTTTAAATTTTGACAGAAACGCGACCTCGATCCAAGCATGGCTGGTGCCCTATCGCGATTTTTGTTTAACCAAGAGACTCAAAATTCAGTCATTGTATGGAAAAATCCAAGGCTTCTCAAAAATCTTCTCCTCGTTTTTGTCGACCAATCAGGATTCAGTTTTTGCACGAAAATATTGAAGCCACTGTTAACGAAATGGAATTCATAAAAAAGCAAGAGACTAACCTCGTCCCTTACAAAACTGTCATAAACGCAACAACTATAAGCGTTTCTTTCAAACTTGCTTTCACCATGATTGACGGTAAAGTTTGCAATGCAGTCACGAAAACTGCATCTGCTCAAAGTTGCTATTTGTGTAGAGCAACTTCAAAAGACTTCAACAATATTGATGCGATACTGAAAAAGGAAATCAATAGAGATCATTTACAGTCTGGGTTGTCAGCTTTGCATGCATGGATTCGATTCTTTGAGAGTTGTTTGAATTTTGAACTTGACCTCAAAAAGTTTCAAGCGCGTAGTCCACATGATAAAGAAAGTGTTAAAATCAGAAAAGAAAGCAAACAAAAAGGTTTCCGTTTACGATTGGGACTGATAGTCGATCAACCGAAGAACGGTTTTGGGAGCTCGAATGATGGTAATACCGCTCGTCGATTTTTTTAAAACACTACCACTTCTGCTTCTATCACAGGGGTCAATGAAGATCTAATCAAACGTTTTCATGTTACACTGCAGGCACTTTCGAGTGGCCACGAAATTAATTCGATTAGATTTCAAGATTATGCCCTATAAACAGCTCGCGACTTCGTACACTTGTACCCGTGCTATTGTATGCCAACTTCAGTGCATAAGGTTTTAATCCATGGCACGGAAATAATAAATTCTGCACTATTGCCAATCGGACAAATGTCTGAAGATGCTCAAGAGTGTAGTAACAAGTACATTAAGAAGTTCAGAACAGATTTTACCAGAAAATGTTCCCGAGTAAAAACTATGGAAGACCTTTTTTCACGGCTTCTATTATCATCTCACCCATATATTTCTAGCTTACGCAAATTACCTTGCAAAAAAAATCAAATCATTGCTGCCAGAAGCAGTACAGTTATTAACTATGCCAAGTAGTTTAACAGGTGAGGGAAGCTCAAGCGATTTTCCAGTTGAATCTACCGACTGTGAATCAAATGATTCTAACATACTAAAGTTGTATGTAACGAACCAGTTGATGTAATGAATAAACATTTTCGAATTTTATGTTTCCTATAATTTCCATATTTCAGAAACCTAATATTAAGCAAATCATTATTTTACTACAAATAAAACGTTTTTTCCATACAAGTCGAGTATATTGGATCCACTATTTTTTTTTAATTTATACTTCAAATTCGTTATCAGCGACCCCAAATAGTCCCGATTACAGACTTTTACCATAATCAAATACGTTTTTGAAGAAATTTTCCGCCATATTGGATCCGCCATTTTGATCTTATGAATTTTGACTTCGAATTCGTAATCAGCGACCCCGATAACCCACGAGTACAGACTCACTCCAATCAAATACTTTTTTGAAGAAATTCTCCGCCATATTGGATCCGCTATTTTAATTTTCTAAATTTTGACCTCAAATTCGTAATCAGCGACCCTGAAAACCTCCGAGTACAGACTTTCACCCTAATCAAATACGTTTTTGAAGAAACTATCCGCCATATTGGATCCGCCATTTAGATTTTCTTAATTTTGACTTCGAATTCGTAATCAACGACCCCGAAACCGCAAGTAAAGATTTTCACTCAAATCAAATACTTTCTGGACTTTTGGCCAGCTTTTTGGGATTCCGTCCCATTGTACGTCGCTTATTTAATGGAGGAAATAGGAAGAAACAATATGAGCAGGGAATACAAGATGGAAACCCTTAAATCAAATTGTTCTGGACATAGACATCAAATTAACTAACAAACGCGAGCGTGGCCCGACATGTCGGCTGAGGTCAGACGCACGAAAGTGTCGTGGACTCGCCGAACTCCCAAAACGCACTGCCCGGTATCTCATATCGCGGCTTGATTTTTTTGCTAATTTAGCGCGGTCTTGACCCAGGTCGAGGCACTTGTCGAACATCAATTAGATCAACAAATGTGGTCCGAACAATCGGAATTAGCAAGAAGGTTTCCAAAATAATTTCTATTGCATTCGCTTATTAATTTGAAATGAGTTCTTTTAATTGGTAAGTAGTATGCGCGTAATTTCGGAAATTCTTTTTGTAAGACAAATAGGTATCTTCCAAATTTCTTCTAGAGATTCTGGCTTGCATTATGATTCAGGTCCTGGTGTGCACGTGGGTCTGTGCTAGAGGGAAGCTTCCCAGGGAATAAAGGCTTCCCAGTCTTCCCTGAATGGACTGTATTTAACGATAAATTTTAGCGTTATATATCGGTCCTGTCACTTACCTTCAGGCTGTAACCGTAATAAGAATTTTGAATAGTGTAGTTACGCATAAAGCTCGATTCCGATATGCGCGAGACTCAGCTACGCTACGTTGTGCGACAACGCCTGTCAAATAATGATTACATTGTTATAAATTGGCATGTCGCGTAGCTTACGCGACAGCTATAGTGAGACAGCCATAGTGAGAACGTGCCCATTTAAAACAATGTTATCATTATTTGACAGGCGATTTCGCGTGACGTCGCGTATCTGAGTGTTGCGTATATGAGAATCGGCCTTAAGCCTCTGTTTCACATTTCTTTTGCCACAGCTTAAACCGCACAGAATGATCATCTGATAGTGCAGATCAATAGGCCTATAGTTACCGAGGTTGATAGTCTTCTACCGAGGTTGACCAATCTTGCTGCCGGTAACGAACCTGTAAAAATAAAGGCATGTCAAGAATGCATCCATAACATTATAACTTTATAACATTTTAGAAAAATCTGTTGTGAATTAAATTATTTGTATCTCCTCCTCTTCTTTTCTGCTTCATCAGCTTTCCATCGTTCAGTCCTGGACATAAGCTTCGTAAGTCTTTCACATCTGGCGATTTTGGGCTTTGCGATGCCAGTCTTTATCAACGATCGATTTAATGTCGTCCAACCACGTTCTTTGTGGACGGCACCTGCTCCTTGTTGATTATTTGTATATCGCCTAATAAATTATAGACTGGAAGATTATCTACTACACAATACTCTACTCTGAGATTCCAGTCTAAGTATTCGTGGGTGCTGGGCGTGTGTGAGAGTGCTCGGTAAAATAATTGTTATTGCGGGTGTTTTAAGCGTGAGGGAAGTGAAAGGCTGCGGGTGGTTTGTCTATTTTGTTCAGGCAGTTATTGTCGTCGGGAAAACCTTCGTTGCAAGTAACTCGTTATCGCAGCAAGCGTGTTAAAAACTTTACGCACGTGGTGGTAAGTAGTGTTTGCGTGGTTGCGGCGCGACAGGGTAAGCGCCCAGGCAATTTGTAGCTAAGACCGGCTTCAACAGCGGAAGGTGTCTTCGCGGGAATGGACGAATGCGAGAGCAGACCGAGAGCGGGCAGTGAGTCGATGAACCCGTTTGAAAGATGTGCTAAACTAAACCGATCACCGATCCAGACGGCTAAGAGGTCGAAAAAAGAGGAGATGTCAGATAAAGGAAGAGGGGAGTGCAGTGCAGGTCAGAGTGATCATTTTGAGAGAATATTGCAGGAATGAATAGAAATTAAAAAGGAGTTTACGACGGTAGACAGGAAGTTGGAGGAAATGAGACGGGAAAACAGAAGATTGGAGGAACAATTGGAAAGGGTAGTGAAGAGACAAAAGGAGGAGGAAGAAGTAGAAAAGGACTGGAGAAAGGAATTGTTAGCAGAGTTGAGGTCAATAAGAGATGAGAATATGGAAATAAAGAATAAGTTATCGAAACTGGAGGAGGAAGCGGAGGCAGTCAAGGAGGAGAAGAGAAGAACCGAGAGTAAGTGGGAGGAGGAACGTCAGACAATAAGAGAGGAGCTGGCTAAACTAAAAGATACGGAAGAGAGGTGATTAAGGAGGAATTAAGAAATAACATTGTTATTTATGGATTTGAAGGAGAAGAATGGCGGGAAAAGGCAAAGAACATATTTTGGGAAAACCTAGGTTTAAACGAAGGTTTCGGGAATACATACAGGCTTGGCTCGAATAGGGATAATAGAGAAAGTAAAGGCCCGGTTATGTTAAAATTAGAAAGTTGGGAGGTAAAAAAGGACATAATGAGAAACAAACGCAAGCTTAGAGGTACAAACGTATTATTTAAGATGATTTCACCCCTAAGGAACAAGGAATCCAGAAAGAACTGTTAAGGAAGGCAAAGGTACTCAAGGAAAGGGGCCACCAGATTAAAGTAGGATACCAAAGAATGGAAATAGATGGGAATTGGGTACCATGGGACAAGGTAGCAAAAAACGAGTAAACGACCAAAGAAAGATGGGACAGTTACACAACGACGGAACGGAAAAGGAAAATGTAAAGCTAATGTTTTGGAATGTAGCAGGGCTCAGGAAGAAATTGGATAAGGTGGACGGGTCTATTATAGAATTCTTGAGGAAATTCGAAATAGTTGGGTTAGTGGAGACATGGGTTCAAGAGAAGGAATGGGAAGCCTGTAAAGAGAGACTCCCCAAGGAGTACAATTGGAGGATACAACCGGCACGAAGTGAGAGTGACTACGGAAGGACAAAGGGGGGAATAATAACAGGGGTCAGAAGAGGCATCAAGGAATCCGAGAGAATTCTAGAAGAGGTGGAGGGTCTAGTTTTTAGGGAGTTAGAACTGGAGGGGGAGTGGTGGCAGATAGCAACCGTTTATAATAATAAGGGATTGGAAAAAATTAAAGAGGGCATAAAGAGGAATTTAGAAGATATGGTAACGACAAACTTGCTACTAAGAGGTGATTGGAATGTAAGGATAGGAGAAGAGCAGGTCAATACGGTGGATCACTTATCACTTCACCCGTCTTGTGAAGTGATAAGAATGGATTCTAAGGATAAAATTAAAAATGCAGAGCGAAATGTTTAGCTGGCGTGGGTGTTAGAGAACCAATAGATATTTTGAATGGATGTATTGAGGACGACTGGGAGGGAGAATTGACGTTTGTGGGTGCAATGGGTACCTTCTGTTATTGACCTAATAATTACAAATGATGCGGCAAGACGGCAAACAAAACTGATGGAAATCGGAATAAGAAGTGAGTCGGATCATATGCCGGTACTGTTGTCGTTGAAGCAGCAAAGGGAGAAAGATGTTAAGGCGGAGAAATGGGTGGCTAGATGGGATAAGGAGGCGACAGAAGAATACAGAAGGAAATTAGAAGAGGTAGAGTGGAACACCATAGAGGATATAGACATGATGAGAAAAAAAGACATAATGAGAAAAAAGAAAATCAAAGAAGCGTTTCCAGGCCGAGCATGGTACGACGGGGAAGTGCGGAACGCAAAGCAAAGGTTTCGAGAAGCTATGAACGAATGGAGAAAGGGAGAAGGTCTCAAAATGCACGTGCTGAAAGCGAAAACAGAACTGCAAAAAATGGAGAAGAAGAAAAAGGAGCTTTGGGAGGAGAAGGAGAAGCAGCGGGTACGGGTGGAAATACGTGAGAGAGAATAGGAAAAGGAAGGAAAGATTACCCAAGAGCATTGCGATAGAAGAATGGAACAAAACCACTTCATGAGGATGCTAGGAGGGGTGGAGATGAGATCAGAAAGAGATGATAGTTCAGGAGATCGAAAGAGATAGCAGGAAGAGCTCGCCGAGGATATCACCTTGACGGAGGTGGAGGATGTTATTGATTTCCTAAAGACAAGAAAATCGGGAGGTTTGGATGGACTCGAAAATGAAGCGTGGAAAGAAGCACCTGGAATCTGTAAGGAGAAGTTTACGGAGGAATTGAGAAGGATAGGGAGAGGAGACAAAAGGATACCAGTCAGCTGGAAAGTGGGGATAATTCAAGCGGTGTTTACGAGTGGAACGAGGGACGCGCTAGAAAATTATAGAGGTATAACTTTGATGAACTCCTCATACAAAATATTTGCTAAAATCCTGGATTGTCGCTTGAGGAACGAAATCAATGAAAGGAAGCTTTTGCCGGAAATACAAGCGGGGTTCAGAGAAGGAAGGAGCACGGTGGAACAAATGGTGACTTTGAGAGTCATCATAGACCAAGAAATAAGAAAGGGAGGCCTGTTTGCTCTTTTGATTTGAAAGCCGCATATGACTCGGTGAACAGAAGGAGACTGGACGAGTGTTTGGGCAAGCTAGGTATCTCAGAGAGTGTAAGAAGGAACATCCGGGATTTGTACGAGGAAACGGTCTGTTGGGTAGTAGCGAAAGAATGGGAATCGGACTATTTTGAGGTGAGGAAGGGCCTGAGACAAGGCTGCCCTTTGAGTCCCACGCTCTTCAATCTGTATGTGGCGAATATGGAAAAGGTTCTACAGGCCGGGCAAGCTAGAGGAGTGATTGGGAAAAAGAAAGTGTGGGGCTTGGCATATACGGATGACACGGTGGTATTTGCAAAGTCGGCTAGTGAGATGAAGGATGTGATTGAAAGGCTCTGTAGGTATTTCGAAAAGAGGGATTTAAGGGTGAATGTGTGTAAAACAAAATGGATTCGGTTTAAAAGGGGTGGGCGATATAAGAAAGAAAGGTTTGAATGGCAGGGTACTGAAATAGAGGAAGTTAGTAAATTTAAGTATTTGGGGTATGTCTTTGGGACTGGATACAGTAATAAAGAGCACATAATTGGAAAGGAACTTTGATGGATACTTTAGAGCAGCAGAGACCATATGGAAGGCATGTGTGCGAAGCGTGTTACTGTATGGATGCGAGGTCTGGGGAACGAAAGAGGAAGACAAGATCGAAAGGGTGCAGCTAAAGTTTTATAAGAAAGTGTTGAAACTTGATAAGTCGACGCTTGGTCACATTGTGCTTCAGGAAGTGAGTGCTTGTAAGGTGGCGGTAATGGCTACGGAAAGAGTGATAAAGTTCGAGTATAGGGTGGATGGATTAAGAAGGATAATAAAGGAAATCTTTCGAGTAGTGAATAAAGAGGGGTTAAGTGGTAGAAGAGAGAGTGGTTGTGGGTTGAATAAAAGGAAACTGTATGAGAGAGGCGGGTTATCATCCGAGGGGTTGGAAACGGAAAAAAGTGCGGGTGCTCAGTGGAAACGGATGCTAAGAGAGAGGTTATTACAAGTGGACTTCCAAGAGCGCCAATCCAAAATAGAGGCTAGCAAATATCACCAAGGCTACAGTCAGATACAAGTGCATGGCCGTGTTCCTGGTTATTTGAGGACAAGTAAAGGGTCGGACGACCAGTCAGTGTTGGCGAGATTTAGGTGTGGCAATGAAGAGCGTGGAAGTAGACATTGGATGAAGGAGGAAAGTAGAAGGTGTTTGGTGTGTGTGTTGATGGAAGATATGTGGAGTCATTGGTTGGAAGAATGCACGATGGCGGTGTGGAATGACCAGGAGAGAAGGCGAGGAAAGGATTGGAGTGAGTGTATGGACGAGAGCGGGAAGGGACTGTCGTTTTTGTACAGAGTGAAAAGATGGAAAGAGCGGATGCGACGGGGTAGTTTTTTGAGTGTTGCGGTTTAGGTTTTTTTGTTTTTTTAGTTTGTGAGCTTATGTCCGATGAACAGGTGTTGAAGTATAGGTTTATAGGGTGGTAAAATTTCTTTTTTCTCTTTAATGGGGTTTTAGTTTCACAACTTTTTTTTTAATTTTGTATGAATATTTTGTATAGAAATGTAAATTATTTTAATTATGTCAATAAAGGTTATTATTATTACTCTACTCTATATAACTGCCAAGAAATTTAATTAAGTCAACTAGCAGACTAATTATTGACTTCAAATCATATTATAAGAGGAATCGAAAATTTAAGATGTTGGTTTCAAAAAGATTACTAAAAAATCAGTTCATACGTGTTTAACTATTGATATTACTTTAATTCACTATGGATATTAATTTAATCACTTCTGGATGTCCCCATCCTCTATAATTTAAATAAAATTGATAAGACTTGAAAATGCAAAACTTTAAAAAAGAGTTATTCCATTAATTTCATTTATTTTGCAATGTACTAATAGGAAATTAAATTTGCAAGACCGAGAACACAGAGCTTTATTATTATGTGTTATGCACGAACAAAAGAGTTTTAAAAGGGATTTAATTACTTCATTGTTTAAACAGCCTTGGGAAACAGATTGATTAAAATTGAAATCGTCGGTCGTTTCGTCAGAGCGTTTCAGTTATGTAGAATTTATATTTAATAACCGCAATTGTGATCGGAACAAATAGAAACGTTTTATAATTTCAATTGAATCACATTTTAATAATACATTTCATTGATCTATAAATAAAATTCGTTTGTAATTGAATTTTAAAACTCAATTTATACTCTGTTTCCAATTATATCATTTAGAATGATTTCCTAAATTAAATATTTAATGTAGACAAATCCATACATTTAAATTGATGTTTCAAAAATATGTATGTAAGCATATTTTTTACTACAAATGTTATATCTTATCTTCATGTTTTTCCTGATATTTTAATCTCTGTTATTACAGGTTTTTGCTTCACCTTGCTTATGCCGGATTTACGATGAACTTAACGTGACGCGACGAGGCGTAATTTAAGAAGCTCGTAGAACGGCGGCAAGCGTTTGCGTTGCGAAATTTTTGCAACGAAAAATTCGGCAGCGAAATGACCATGCCCACATGAAAACGCGATTTTTGCGTATATAGTAGTCGTGATTTCCTCGTAGGAAGAAGCTCTGCTATTATTAGTATTGACAACAGAAGAAGAAAACCAGTAAGTTTGTTATTTTTTATTTGTTTTTACTTTCTAAAACTCATTTAAGAAATAAGAGAAAAAGTACATGGGTTCATAAAATCAACAAACTCAATTTTCTTCCAATTCTAATCTTATTACAAATTTTGTCCTTTTTCCTTATGTTGTTATAGTTTTCATCATCCAGGTCATACAATATATCATTTTCAATATGGCATTTTTTTTTAATTCTCAATCAACTTCTCTGCAATCGCCATTTCAAAACACAGCGGTTGCGAAACTAACCGCGCATGCAGCGTTCTTGTCGTGCATAACCGCGGTCTTGGCGGAAAACGCGCCAGTTGATCTGAACATGTACATAGGCCGCAGATGGCGGTCACTAAAGGACGGGTTGCCACAAGGTTCAGTCCTTGCACCTACACTTTTTAACCTGTATGCAAGTGATATCACCGAGACAATTATATTAAAGTTCCAATACGCCGATGAAATTGCACTCGTATACAGAGGTCACTGCCTGCGAGAAAGCGCTAAGTGAAGATCTAAGTGAAGAGTTTAGGAGCGTATTTTGCGAAATGGAAGTTGAAGCCTAACCCATAGAAGACAGAAGTGGCGCTATGCCACCTAAATAACCGCATGCCTGACTTGCGATTAAGGTGGAGTTTGAGGGGCACTCATCAACAATCGAAGCTCCAAATATTTAGGTGTTAGGCTCGACCGCACACTTACTTACAGAAAACACCTGGAGAATACAGCGGCATAGTTACGAACCAGAAACAATATCATCCATAAGCTAGCTCGGTCCGGATGGGGCTCTAATGCCCGCCATACACGTTACGGTCTACCGTACAGGTTACATGCGCAGGTCAACCGTACGCAAGAAACTGCACAGGTCTATTCCCACACACGCTTCGGTCTACCTGCGCGGGCAAACCTGCACAGGTAGACCTGTCATGTGGACCGTTGTGTGTATGGCGGGCATAATGCCAAAACGCTGCGAATCGCCTCACTGGGACTTATATACTCCTCTGCAGAATATTGTGCGCCTATCTGGAGTCGCAGTGCACACACTCGCAAGGTCAATGTTCAGCTAAACTGTACTACGAGGCACATTACTGGCACCCTAAAATCTACACCGACAGAATGGCTCCCTGTTCTATCCAACATTGTACCACAAGAGCTAAAGGGACGGGCTGCCATGCTAAGGGAATATAGAAAGGCCATGGGAAACGAATCCCTCCTAAACCGTATTCTACTGGAGGAAAATATACCCGCCAGGTTAAGGTCAAGAAATCCTTTCTGGAAAGAAGCAAGAGAACTACTTGACGGTAATTTCTGCATCGATACGACGTGGAGGCGCAAGTGGGATAGTGCACATAACAACCGACTGATATCCGACCCTACTGCCACGCCGAGCGGCTTCATATTCAAACGACGCGAATGGAGAATCATTAACCGAATTCGAACCGGGGTAGGCAAATGTGCCCAACTGATGCACCGCTGGGGTATACGATCCGACCCAATATGTGACTGTGGAGCGGCTGAACAAACAATAGTTCACATCATAGATAAATTTCCACTACGACAGTTCACTGGCGGCATTGGTCAATTATCAGAATTGACTCCAGAAGCAATATGTTGGCTGATCAATTTGTATATAGATTTGTGACGGTGACCTTGTTATACATACGTGCCATACAATAATAATAATAATATAAATATACTATTCTATCTATAGATCTATCATCCCACATTGTCTACTACGAAAAACTGCATAAACTAATGTTAGAAGCGTTCAATGAAGACGATGAAGTTGAAGTTATTATTCATAACTTCAATTTCATCATATCATGAAGATGACGATGAAGTAGAAGTTCCAGACACAAAACCGAATCTGAACGAAGTCTGATAATGAAGAAGAAGAACCGGTTCCACATTGAACATTTTTTGTTGGAAAAGATGGATCCAAGTGGCCAAACCATGATTCTCCTTCAACTAAAACCCGTTCAGAAAACCTGATTTCAAGATTGCCGGGCCTTAAATCAACTGCCAAAAACATGAAAGGTATTTCTTCAAATTTTGAAATATTTTTTTAACGATGACATGCTCAGCAAAAATTGTAGAATGTACTAACAAACAAATCGCACGAATTAAAGCAAAGTACGTCCGTGAAAGCAATGCGAAACAAACACAAATTCAGGCATTGCTTAGTTTAATCTATCTGGAGGGACTTCTCAAGTCAAGTCGTCTAAACGTAGACAAAATATGGAATAAGCATGGGACTGGTGTTGTACAATTCCGGCTCACCATGTCTAAATTTCGTTTCAGTTTCTTACTGCAAAATTTGCGATTTGATGATATGGATACACGATAGGACCTCTTCTTCTTCTGATGCCTTACACCTATGTTAAACGCACGTGCGTTCTAAGTAGCGGGCAAGCTAGCGACTGGCGCGCGCGGCGCGCTAGCGGCAATGTCAAACGCGTGAGATGTTTGTGTTTGTTCTCGTCGAACTAGCGGCGGAACGCGCGATTCACTCGCGACGTCAGTAAGTTCAACCAGTACGAACTCATCGCTAGAAACGATAGCATGTTTTCATCATGTATTTCAATACAGAAGAGTTTATTAGTGCTGTTCAGCTTAGTATACTAACCAAAACTTAAACTTAGGTTAGTATACTAACCTAACATAACCTGACAACAGTTCACACTCGCGCAAACGCCTGGCGGCCAATGTGAACGCAAACTCGCCACGTCTACCGCGCCCGCATCCGTCACCGTGACCGCGCGTTCCTACGTGAACAAACTCTTACAGTCAGCAGCCAGCGACGTTGCCCAGAAAACCGCTCGCTAGTGGCGGAAGGTAAATATATGTCTACAAAATTTAGTTTTTATTATCCTTACAATTGAGCTCAATTTATTCTACTTGGTTTTAATTTAGTTTTAACTTGGTTTAAAGATAGTAAAATTTAAATACAGGGTCCGGTAGTGGAAAGGGAAGATTTGAGTGGGGTTAGCAGCTTGTGGAGAAATATTGGAAACATCAGTTGCCCATCTGTCATAACTTGCATAGTGTGTCATTTAGTTTACAATGAATCGTTGGACGGGTGAATAACGATACTACGCAGTTAGGCTTGTCGCACACTGCATCCGCTCCGCTCAGCTCATATCAGATCCCATCGGGTCCGCTCCTCTCAGCTCCGTCATTTTTCCACATATTGCATCTGCTCAGCTACGTCACTCTTCCACACACTCAATCCTCTCCCACCTCTCCACCGGGAGAGCTGAATATGTACTGCCATCATGGTTGCATAAATGCCTTAGCGCATATATGAAAACGTTAGTGTTGAGCCTGCGTGAACCATCCGCCAGCATCCGACCTCCAGCCTAGTATTCTTCACATCTTCTCGAACAGAGGATAAGGAGCGGAGAGGAGCGGAACGGAGCCAAGCTGAGCTGATCGGACACAGTATGTGCGTTGCTATTTAAATACACGGGTTCTATATTTGAAGGGCTGAGCTGAGCGGAGATGAGCGGACCCAGTGTGCGACAAGCCTTAAAGCGCATTATCAAAATGACGAGAGTTTAGTGGAAATGCGACGTGACTTTCGAAGGCATTTCAACGTACGCGCAACCAACCTGTAGCGTCAAACAACGCTATTAAAAAGTGGATAATAAATCTCGATGAAAGTGGATCGACGTTTTAAAAATGAGGTGGTAGTGCGAAAACCCTTCGAACACCTGACAACATCGAAGTTGTTCGACAAGCGAGGTTAAGAAGTCGGCGCGATCAGCCATCCGTCATGATCAGAAGAAGGTCATGATGAGAAGAATGTCATGATGAGAAGAATGTCATGATGAGAAGAATGTCATGATGAGAAGAATGTCATTAAAATGCATGGTGGTTATGTAAAATGCAGGTGATATCAATAATATTTATTAATATCGCAAGCACAAATAGCATTTACAATAGGTACCCGTGCGGCGGTACAGCCTGTACCAAGATGCGCGGCCAGATGTACCAGATGGTAAATTGATTGACAATTATTTACGCCTGATCGATTCGACAGGTCCGTCTCGACTGTGTCTCGCTGCCTCGTTTCCCGATCCCCACCTTCACTCGATCATCCCTCCTCGGCGACTCGATTAGTACCGAATTAGTACCGACGCGGGGAAGCCGCTAACCACGTTACAACAGACAATTCTATGGATCTCCTAGTAATGATAATCGCCTAAGAACAACTTCAGAGCTGTAAGGTCAGAGACAAATATCGAAAGTCAAACCTTTGAAACATTGAAGAATGCCCACTGAGGTCCTACAAAGGACACCTTATGAGTGCAAACAACCATACAATCGACTATATCCTGTCATATTTTATTTCTATTTCTATCAATAGTGTGATGAGCTATACGCTAAATAAAATAATGAAAAATGATTCGTAACTTCCTCACACCACAAGTCGCCCGCTTCCCAAAGAATTAATACCCGGTGTTTCAGCAAGACGAGTCAACGAGCCACACATCTCAAAGAATGTTGTGATTGCTTTGTTCTCTGGGCGCGTGCTTTCTCGAAACGGGGATATCCATTGGCCCCGACGGTCTCCGGACATAACAATCTGCGACTTCTTTTTATGGTGATAACTGAAAACACATGTGTTCAAAGTTGATGACATGACAATCCCAGCCCTCAAACAACGGTTTTACCACGAGATTGCAGCAATACCTATTAATATGCTAAGAAGGCTTATGCAAAAATGTCACCGGAGGACATTTACCGGATGTAGTGCTCCAAAAAATATCTTTTTCATATTGTAAAACAAATAGCTACTCTTGCATTTTCCATTAATATCTTTGGAATTGTTAAAAAAATAAGTCTTATACAATAAAATTATTTACAAAATCTTCCACTTTCACTGGCGGACCCTTTATATGAAGTAGTAAATTATTTTCTAGTTTGAACACAGACAGTGTTAAGGAAAGATATCAAGAACTGGCGCATCAGAAAGTTAAAGAAATACCAAATGGTACAATAAATGAGAAATGGATTGGTCTGAAACACTCAGTCCTAGAAGCAGCTAGTCAAGAAATAGAAAAGACAAAGAAACAAGTAAAACTACCATGTATTACTGAATATGTATTAGAACTTATGGAAGAAAGGAAAAAATTTTAAAATTCAAAAAGTGAAGAAGGAATTAAAAACTATAAAGAACTCCGACACATAGTCAACAGTGAGCAAAGAAGGCTAAAGAAGAATATATAATGAAACATTGCAAGGAAGTAGAAGAAAAGCTAAAGAAGGGAAATATAGAAACAGCCTATGAACTGATTAGGAAGCAGTTCAAGAAATTCAATGGCCGTAGTAATAACATATTAGATGAAAACGGAAAACTGGTAACTGAGAACAAGGAAGTGGGAGACAGATGGGAACGTAACGTAGAAAAATTATATGAAGATCCAATTGAGATGAGTAATCTGAAAAACGAAGAAAATGTATCAAATGATCAGTTAGGACCCTCACTAACAAAAGAATATTCAAAGGCTGTGAAAGACCTGAAGAACAATAAAGCACCAGGATGTTATGAAATAACTGGAGAAATGATAAAAGGATTGGATGAGGAAACGCATTCTATATTTTAGTTATATTTTTAAACTAATCAAAGAAATATATGAAACTGGAGAAATACCGGAAGACTTTAAAAAGTGCATCATAATCCCAATGCCAAAGAAACCATGTACTCTAAAATATGAAGAACATACGATCGAACATACATAGAACCGTACCTTGAGTCTATTTTCAGACATGTCCAAAATATTAACAAGAATAGTATACAACCGAACAAACAACAAAATTGATTAGAATTTAGATGAAGATCAGTTTGGATTTAGACCGAATAGAGGATCAAGGGAGGCTATTTTAATGTTAAGACAGATTGTAGATAAAATGCTGGACTTAAAAGTATGCTGTTTGTTGCATTTGTGAACTTGGAAAAAGCCTTCGATAATGTGAATTGGAATGTGCTGATGAAAATTATGACTAATGCTGGTCTAGATTTCAGAGACAGACGGATTGTACATGAACTGTACAAAAATCAAAGAGGCATTATAAATATAAAGGGTGAACTAAAAGGTATGTATACAAGAGGCATACATACAAAAAGGAGTACGCCAAGGATGCAATTTATCAACAGTACTATTCAACTTGTATATTGAGGAGGCAATTAAGGAATGTAAACAGACTATGGGAGGAATTAAGATCAATGGAGTAGAAATTAAAATGACAAGGTTTGCTGACGACATTGCTATCATTGAAGAGAATGAAGAAAATCTACAAGAAGTGTTAACAGGAATGAATAAGATCCTACGAGAAAAGTACAACATGAAAATCAACACACAGAAGACAGAGATCATGGTATGCAACCGCCAGCAAATTACAGCCGACATTAGGGTTAACGATGTACCACTGAAACAAGTTAATACGTTCACCTACCTAGGAAGCAAAATCACATCAGATGGCAAAAGTTCAGCAGACATAAAAAGCAGAATTGCGGAAGCAAAAATAGCCTTCAACAACAAACGGGTGTTTCTTATATCAAGGAACTTAAATGCAGAGGCCAAAAATGTCTGGAGTGTGGCAATCTACGGCTCAGAAACTTGGACACTTTGTACATGCGATAAGAGAAGACTAGAAGCATTTGAAATGTGGTGTTGGAGGAGAATGCTGAAAATCTCGTGGACGGCAAGGCTGACAAATGAAGAAGTTCTTAGAAGAGTTGGTGAAAAAAGAACCCTATTGAAAACAATAATGAGGAGAAGAGACCAGTTAATAGGACATCTGTATAGGCACAATGATTTTATAATCAATGTTATGGAAGGAGTGGTACAAGGCAAAAGAGGCAGAGGAAGATCCATATTACAATACATGAAAGAAATTCAAGGAGATATAGGAGTAAAATTATATGAAAAATTGAAAAGACTATCATAGAACAGAGAGGAGTGGAGGAGAAGAATTGCTGCCAGCCAATCTTCGGATTGAGAGAGAGAGAGATTGATTGATTGATTTAGTTTATTTATGCCAAGGCGTATGGCCAAATGGCAATTTAAGAATACAATATAAATACAATATAGGTATCATTTTTAACATTTGTTAGTCTTACAGGTCTCCCAAAGATAACAAAATATGATATAACAAAATAACAATAACAAAGAATGATAATATGATAAATAAATGGTAATTCATAAATGATTACATAAATACTAATTTATGATTAAATTAATTACTAATGATTACTTAAATACATACCATAAAATGGTACATAAACACAGATATATTTTTAATGAGATTTAACCAAATTTAGGGTATCAAAAAATGTCCACGTTACTTTTGCTCTATGCAGTTTTTCTCTAAGATTGAATACAGAGTCAAAAGTCCAGATTCAATAGATAGTCATATATTTTGTTTTTAAATACTTCCAGACTACTAGAGTTTACCATATCACTGGGCAATTCTTCCCACAACCGTATAGCAGTTACTACGAACGAACGCTCAAGGTAGGTGGTATCAAAATGAGGTACTCTGAAGTAAGAATGCTTTTCTGATGCTAATCTATCCGATCGTCTAACTTCAGTCTCCTCCACAAATAATTCACGTAAATAACTTGGTTTACCTATTTTCAATAATTTATAAAAGTAACAAGCCATGTAGTAACGTCGACGATGTTTGATTGATAGCCACCCTAGCTCTCGTCGATAAGGGGTTATGTGCTCATCTCGTTTCGGACTAAAGATAAATCTTATAGAAGAATTGACTGCGCGCTGCAATTTCAAATTATTTTCTGATGTAGAATCAATAAGTACAATTGTGCAGTAATCTATGAGTGGTAAGATAGTTGCTGAAACTAATAACTTCCTGATTGCCGTTGTAAAGATGTTTTTGCGAATTTTAAGGCAATGTAAGGTCGAATTTACTTTACTAATTGTTTGCGAGACATGATAATTCCAGGACAAGTTTTGACTTATATGTAATCCTAAGCACTTTGCTGAATTTACATAAGGTAGTGCAAGACCATCTATTATAATAGGAGGTATCTCCCTTTGTTGTAGTTGCTTTAATTTACTATTCGAGCCCAATATCATTACTTTGGTTTTTCCTAGGTTCAACTCCAAGCCATGTTCCCTAGCCCAATTTGCTATTAATTGTGCATCATGAGTGACTTTACTAACGGCTTCCTCCAATTGGAATATTAAAAAATGCAAATATATATACTTGTCATCGGCAAATAACCCATGCTTGCAATAGACAATCCACCCAACAACTGAATTCATCACTATCAGAAACAATATCGGTCCCAGAACAGAGCCTTGAGGAACTGCAGAAAAGGTTCTCAAGAGCTGAATTGGAATCCCAAAATCATTTAAAATTGATTGAGATCGTTTTGATAAGTAGGAGAAAAACCAAACTATCGTTTCCAGTGAAAAACCAAGTCTGAATAATGCGGTTAGTATAGTTTTGTGGTCAACGTAGTCAAAAGCTTTGCTTAAATCAAACAAAACTAATAATGTCAAATGATTTTTATCCATAGCATGCCTGATATCATCAGTAAGCCGTAAAAGTGCTGACTGGGTACTGTGGTGTTTGCGGAAACCAGATTGAAAAGAATCTAATAATTCATTATCTTCCAAATAATTTACCACTTGATTTGCAATAATTCTTTCAAAAACTTTAGCTAAATGAGACAAATTTGCAATGGGTCGAGTATCGGAGGGCGACTTAGGCGGTGTGCTTTTATTTAAAGGTATGATATAGATGAGCTTCCATACGTCAGGAAATACACCAGTGTCAAGAGATCTATTGAATAAAGCTGTGAGAGTGGTAGAAATTTGAGGAAAATGATCTCTTAGCCATCTCAGATCAATTCCATCAGGACTTTTACCTTTCGATTTTTTCAGAGTAAGATGTAAAGCTTTAGTAACATCAACAATGTCTATTTTTGACCACTTAAATGAGCATTCAACTTCAGTACTGTATTTTAAAGGCAAAGTGTCTATAAAGTCAATACTGCAAGGAGGATGTTTTCGAACTATATTGGCATAATACTCATTTAGTTTAAGCGCATCAAAGTGATTTAGCGGAGAGGAAGGATTTGATTTTATGAGTCCCAGATGTTTCAATTTACTCCAAACAGTTGAACCAAGTGGCAATGTTGACAAAGCATTCTTTAGATATTCTTCACGCACACGATTCAACTGGTTTTTCAATTCTTTTCTTTTTAATTTATAGAGAGTAAGAAGATTTTGGTCTCGTGTTCGCTTAGCCTGTTTGTAAATTTTATCCCGCTCACAACACTTTGCCTTTAACTCTTTAGTAAACCAAGGATTACTACTTCGAGTGATCTTTCGGGTAAGCATCGGAGCAAACGAGTTTAAGACAGACAGTGTCTTAGTTAAAATGAAATCGAGAAGTTCATTTGGGTCCGAATTTTGAAACATTCCACTCTCAGTATCAAGAGAGTTCGTTCATGAATTTGACAAGGCAGTATGGTCACAATTTTTGAGATTCCTATAACTGATGATTTTTTCGGTTGTTTTTGGACTTGTAAGTAAATATTTGCACAGTAAATAGTCATGGCCGTCAATAAATGGAGTAATAGACTTCGAGTAGCTGGCTAACTTATTCTCACTGTCCAGCAATACTACATCTAGCCAAGAGTCTCTTTGATGTTTATGATAAGTAGTGCCATAGGGGACACAATACAGTGATAGCTCCTTTATAAATGTTTTCAGATGGTCGGTTGTATAACTATTTTCAAGTAAGTTACAATTTAGATCCCCGGCTATAATAGAATTCTTAAAATTCGATGAAAACCGAGAATACATTTCGAAGAATTCATTCAGAAATAGACCCTTAGGCCTTCTGTAAATGCAAGACAGCAAAAGATGAGCACCAGTCGCTAAAGTCACATCAAGCATAAGAAATTCTGGTTCATTTAAATGGTTTGAGGTAGAAATATGTAAAACCTTTGTTTTTAGAGATTTATGAATAAGACAAGCAACTCCACCACCCTGTATATAACGACCACTATCAGTGTGCTTTAAAATGCGATCTCTCCTTATTGGAATATATATAATCATCTAGTGAAAAAATACTATTTTCTATGGAAGGTTTTAACCAAGTTTCAACGAGAACAATAATATCTGGTGTAGTTTCAGCAACTAAATTATGAAATTGAGCAATATGGCCCACAACACTATTTATATTTAAACTTAAAATATTTAATAGTGTGGACCCTATATCGACTGAGCTATTGGTTAAATCTACATTTTGCTATTCTAACTTTCCTAAATCTAGTTCACAGTCGATTCTTAGTTTTTCCGAGTTATCGTCCTTTTTAACAAAAATTTGACTGTTTTGCACCCAGACATACCTAAACCTTAATGCCTTTGCTTTATTTTTCGTGTTCATTAACAGCTTATGTACCTTAGGGTGTAAAAACTCATTTACAAAAATATTTCCATGAAAAGATTTCTCAACAATAGTAGGAAACACCATGCTGACGGGCAAGTTTTTATGCTTTCTTTTGGTATTGATGATGAAGTCACGAACTTGAACCGATTTAAGGTTAAGTATGTATGAGTGCAAAACAGCATTACCACTATTATCACTGGCCATAGATTTTTTCTTATTTTCAAAGTTACGTATGTTCAAAATATCAGTTTTTAACTCTGATATTTTCAACTTCTCAAAAACATTTGACACTATATCAGAAAGATCAAGCCTCTCACTAACAACATCCGGAATTCCTGAGATCATTAGTTCCGACGTGGCCAAAGCTGATAGTGACGAACTTGAGGTTCCATCCTTTCCTTCAACAGATGATATCATATTTTCCAGGTTATTTGTTTTTAAATAGAGCTCAGAAATACGCGAAGTATTCAAAGCAACATTCCCGATTATAACAGATACCTTGTCATTAAGCGTGTCTTGAGTCTGCCGAAGTAACTCCATTTTATTTTCAATTTGGTCGAGTCTTAAGGAAGTTTTCTCACCCGATGCTGCTATAGCTGTCATTATCTGAGTAAACTTTTCATCTAGTGATTTTGATGACCAATCACTTGGGATAGCAGGAGAAGCTTCTTCGTTCGACATTTTTGACGAGCGCGACCCACTCACCGTTGTATCCACGTTTGGCAGAAGTTTGTTAAATTGTTTCCTGCAGCAATCCGTCGATGGCTTGTTCTTAACGAAGTCTCGTGCACAACCAGGATGAAAAGAATTCTTGCAAGAATTACATGTGATAGCCGATCTGGCTGTTTTTTGCATTTAAAGCATAAGTTTGCCAATAATGACATTACAGTGTATAGACAGATTTCAGTTCAACTTGCTCTGCTACGCTACTGGTACCAGACCTTCACTAAATAGCGTCCATAATAGTTAACCAAACAGATCACAAGTCTCAAGCTAGAAACTCAAGCAAGAAATAGCTAAATAACTATTTGATTTTCACAGTCGTAAATTCCTATCAGGGTTTGCTGAATGAATTATGAATTATATTTTAAATAATTAAACTTCATACAAAGAGAAAAGTCTTTTATATATGACGCGAATCGAACCGACGACCACTGAATCTAAAAAGCAAGAGTTTTACCACTGAGAGGTACCACTCAGTGGTAACCACTGAGGGAGAGAGAGAGAGGGAGAGAGAGAGAGAGTTTGAACGCTACTGGTTCAATAAATAAGTTTTCTGCTAGTAAACTGTGAACAAGCACAATTACGCAATAAGTTGTGTTTCAATTTGAAACGAACAATATGTTTGTTTTGATTTCGATATTTGTTAAAAAACGTTTTTCATGAAACAATTCGTTTTCATCTTATTTTAGAAAATGCTGTCTGTTTTTTTTGTTCAAAGAAATAAAATTGTATAATTTTCATATTTAAACTTGATGTAAAACAATTTTTTTGTTAGTAACCGTGCGAAATATTTCAACTTTATTAAGCACTTGGCATAAATATTCCTTGAGATAATCTAAGATGTTTTGTGAAGTTACAAAATGAAACACAAAATATCTTTTCTACATATTTTTTCTTCGTGTAATAAATTACGGCGATTCTAGAGCGGCACGTGAAATGAAATTCGTTATGTGATTAATGCGAGCGAGAGGCCTCTCACCAATTTGAAGAACGCAAACACATATTTTCGGTAATTAGTATTCTGACGCGAGTTCATTGTTCCACCCGCGACTTGTTCATGTTTTACTATGATTAAAATGTAAAAGCATATTAAAACAATTTAAATAAGAGCCTCCCGCTACTTCAAGTTGAGGACTCCTAATACTATAGTTAGCCTGAGTTCTGAATTCTAAACTGCCAGAATGTAATTAGACCGCGGTAATGAAATTCCATTACATGGGCTCTACAACCAAAAACTTTTCCCTTCTCGCCCCAACCCTATATTTATACATATATATATATATATATATATATATATATATATATATATATATATATATATATATATATATATATATATATAGATATATATATATATATATATATATATATATATATAAATGTGTGTGTGTGGGTATATATAGACTAGCAAATAAAAGGGGATCACCGAAATTACGTTCGTAATTTGTTATCATTATTGCAAAGTTTTTTAAATGGACTTTTTCATTTAAAAATTAAACTGGTCGTATTTATTTTGCACCTCCGCATCAACATGGTCCTCAGCTTCAATTTAATTGAAATGGCGGTCATTATTTCGTTTTAATGGGATCGTACGTTTTTATTTTACATCCAACCGCGCAAACACAAAATGCGACTCATTAATATGTAAATTACGTGGATTATTAGTTGGGCTCATGTTATTGATAATTTCAACAACTGTTTGGCTTTACATAACTGGCTGCGCTCGTATAAACAATGCGGACGTTCCGCTGCATTTCTACAATTTTACGTAAAATTTTATCCGTTTGTAAAAACATTCTGCAAACAAATTTAATTATCTGTTCCAATATTGCCTCTAATTTGGAGGAATTTATTTGAACTTGATTGAACTATATCCCTTTGTATTGAGGTTGTCAATTTTGGGAAGTGCCCGGGAGGGATGATAGATCCAAATCAATTCCAACAAAGACCTATAACCTTTTGCAGACGTTCTAAAGGTCTACACAGTAATAATCTGTGATCTACGATTTACTAACAAAAGCTCGAAATTCAGAGATATATTTTCAGCTTGAATTATTATTCAATTTTATTAATGTGCGTATTTTAAACTTTTTCGATTATGAGCAATTATTAATAACATATCTAAATTAACACTACTATTCACACCATCAGTCGCTTATTATGTACGTCTTACGGGTTGCGTATTATCGTTTCTCGGATTAATCGCGCTGATGAATGTTTATGAGCGCCAATCTATGAACGTAATTTCCGATGAGTTTTTCAAATTGAACCATGGTTTTTAAAATAAATTTGCATACGTTGCTCCGCACAGTGGAAAAAATCTTGTCAAATATCGAAAAAATGATAGTCACCAAATGGGTTTATTACAGTAATAAACAGTTTATTACAGTTGAGCGCTGACACTGAACGAGTGCACCTCGCGAGAGGAATAAAATTTATTAGTGAATGTTAAAATCTATGGTTTAACCGCGTTAGTTTATAAAGAACTTTAATCATGGGTGGGAGGGAGTTAAGATCTAATATCCCCTCCGATAAACATTTTGAAATCTTAGGCACTTTTTTAAAGAGTAGTGAGTTCGAAAATTTGATGTCAGAAATTATAAAAAAGGAGGTTCAACCATTATTATCACTTATCTCTGACCTAACTAAGAAAGTGGAAGCCCTAACCGAAAAAAACGAGAAGTTATTGCACCTTCAAGTTGCTCCTGAGCGGGAAAATCCACAAATTATTAAAAATGTGTCACAAAAACAATGTTCTACGCCGACTGTGGATGATATCGGCGAGTCTTATCAGCCAGATAACACCGAAATACTAAACGCTGCCAGGGAAGGTCGTGACAGCTCAAAAAAAGTTAATAAAACACAAGTGAGAAATAAAACACAGATCAAGCATGCAGCCCAGACAGAGATAAATAAAGCCACCGAAACATAGGAAATCCAACGTCGCCGTTTAAGAAGATCCAGGAAAACTAATACAATTTATGGTACCAACGATGACGCAACTGAAATTAGAGCGGCCGTGCGTTATCAACACCTGCACGTTTACCGTCTTCATCCGCAGCTTACAGAAAAAGAGGTGATCGCATACTTAGAAAAGAAAAACTTTAAACAAATAATTTGTAAAAAACTGTTATCGAGGCACCCAGAGGAGTACTCCTCATTTAAGGTCTCGGTACCTTTTGAATATTTTGATAATGTCAAAAATCCAGAAATCTGGTCTCGACACACTTGTGTTAACAATTTTTTATTAAGACTAGATAAAATTCCACAGATAGTCTAAAACACAAAATAGTAACACGAAAACTGTCAGATGAAGTAAAAAATTTATCTGAATTAAGACATAATATTAAAGAATATATAATTTTATTTTTAAATTCTCAAAGCGTCAAGGAAAAACTGCTTCATCTTGAGATATTAACAACGGAACATGCCCCATGCTTCTTATGCTTGGCAGAAACCTGGTTGTCCACTGATCTAATCCAACAAATCGCTCTGCCAAACTACAAGATAGTTAGCTCATTTTGTAGAAGTGAGTCAATTGAAGGAGGTGTAGCTATTTGGGCCAAGGCATCTTGCCTCAATAGCTGCCAAACGATTGACATTGCAAACAAATAGATTGAAAAAGTTTTTGAAGTATGTGAAGCCTCCTGGAAATCAGGAAATAAGAGTAAGGCAATAATAACTATATATAGACCACCTGCGGGTTGTCCTACCCTATTCCTATTAAAACTTGAAGAAATCCTAGATCTATTATATCAGAAATATGAAGATATCCTTATTGTAGGTGACTTCAATATACATTTTGAATACGAATCTGTAGTAAAAGAAAACCTAATAAACCTACTTCAGGCGTATGGGCTGGAATACAAAATTAAAGTGCCAACCAGGGTTACTAAATCATCTTCGAGTACTATTGACAATTTACTGACGAAGCTAAACTTTACAGCTCCGAAGAGGACTGCACATTTTCGGACCACAAATATTTATTGATAGGTGATTCTTTAAACGGTGGCAAACAAAAACAATTGTACCGCTTCGCAAGAAACTTCTACGCAGAAAATAAAGCCAATCTACAAAAAGCCCTACAAAAAGAATCATGGACAAATATATACAATGTAGCTGACTGTGATGATAAAGCAACTGCCTTTATACAAATGATGCAGTGTTATATAAACAAATTTTGTCCAATTAGGAAAATCAAAATCAAAACCAAATCTAAATTAATTTCTAATTAATAATTAATTTAAAATTAATTAATTAATTAATTAATTTAAAATTAATTAATAATTAATAATTAATTTCTTAATTAATATATATATATATATATATATATATATATATATATATATATATATATATATATATATATATATATATATATATATATATATATATAGAAGAATTTAGCACTTCAGAAATGTCTGTTATTTTTAAAAAACTAAAAAATAAATCTAGTAGCGGCCCGGATTCAATTTCAAGTAGTTTACTCAAGGAACTGCACAATGATGTTATTGAGCCTATTACTGATATTATTAACTGCTCATTTTCTACAAAAAAAGTGCCAGACATTTTAAAAATTTCAACAGTTATTCCCATTTTTAAAAAAGAAGATCGTACTGATAGAAATAATTATAGACCAATTTCGTTAGTGTCATGTCTGTCCAAAATTTTAGAATATTGCATGGAATACAGACTAATGCCATTTATTTTCAAATGCAATTTAATTCCACAGCAGCAACATGGATTCTGTAAAGATAAATCAACGACTACTGCTTTAACCGAGTTCTACGAAAATATTATCAATGAGGTCGATGATGGAAAGTGTCCTGTCGGTATTTTCTGTGACCTTAGCAAGGCATTTGATTGTGTTGATCACGACAAATTACTAAAAAAGTTATATTCATATGGTATTAGAGGAAAGGCAGGTCACTGGTTCCAGTCTTATCTCAGCAATAGACAACAATATGTCAAAGTTGATAATGCAGGAATAACAGGTTTATCAAAACCTAAACATATAAAAATTTGTGTTCCGCAAGGAAGCATTCTAGCACCCATATTATTTTCTTTATATACGGGTGATCTGGTTCAACATCATCATCATCATTTCCTTTACTCCTCGTGGGAGCATAGGGCATCAACAAACGCTCTCCATCTGATTCTATTCTGAGCCAGGGCCTTTACCTCGCGCCACTCCTTTCCGCTTGCCCTGGCTTCCTGTACGACTGTCCTCCGCCACGTGATTTTTGGACGGCCTCTCTTTCTTGAACCTTGGGGGTTCCAGTCAAGAGCTTCTTTTGCAATATCCCCCTCCGGCCTTCTAAGTGTGTGTCCGATCCATTTCCACTTCCTTCTTCTTATTTGGGTTGCAAGACGCTCCATATTTGCTTTTTTCCAAAGTTCAATATTTGCTATGGTATTGGGCCAAAATATTCTTCTCAGTATTCTTCTCAGACACTTGTTCGTGAATACCTGAAGTTGTGATACTATGGTGGTAGTCACTTTCCACGTTTCGCTACCGTAAAGAAGAACTGATACTACATTAGATTTGAAAATTTGGAGCTACGGGAAGTTTTTGTTGAGTTCCACAGATTGTTAAGCATTCCGAATGCCTGTCGCGCCTTCTGTATCCGTTGTTTTACGTCTTTATCAGCACCACCATCCTGTGAAATAAGGCTTCCAAGGTAGCAAAAACTATCTACTACCTGTACTTGCCTGCCATCTATCTCCAGGTTGCAGGGGGCTGTCGCATTGATCTTTATCAGCTTGGTTTTATCGACATTGATTTTCATTCCCACCTGCATTGCGTACTTTTTGAGAGCCTCCAACTTTTTTTCCATATCTACTTTCGTGTGGGACAGGAGACAGATATCATCGGCAAAATCTAGGTCTTCTAAATGCCTTACGAGCGTCCATCGAATTCCCCTTGTTTTTTTATTTGCTTTCTGCATGACCCAGTCTAAGACCGTGGTAAACAGAAGTGGGGAGAGCGTGCATCCTTGTTTTACTCCCGAATGCACTGTGAAAGGTGTGCCGCGTTGTCCTTGGTGGATTACCATGCAGCTTGCTTTTTTGTATAGTAATTTGATTATGTTTATGTACTTTGTAGGCACCCCGTAGCTGGCTAGTATTATCTGGTTCAACACATCGGTGGTAATCATTGCACTTTGTATGCTGACTACACTACCATCGTAATCTCGAAGGCTTCTCAACAAGAAACTATTCTTGAAGCCAATAAAACACTAAAACAGCTACATAACTGGTTTTGCGCAAATAACCTACATCTAAATTTGGCAAAGACCAGCTATATGGTTTTCCAATATCACCGAAGGAAACCTACCGATGATCTCCCACTACAAATTGGTAACGTTCGATTAAAGAGAACCAAGGTGGTAAAGTTTCTAGGCGTCCACTTAGAGGATCACCTAACGTGGAAAATAATGACAGATAGTATCATCAGAAAATTAAACAGCAAGGCTTACCTAATTAGAAAAGTGCGTCAAACGCTGGGCGAAGAGGCCCTTCTGTCTGTATACCATGCCGAAATCCAGTCGGTTTTAACCTATGGCATATTACTATGGGGAGCTTCTTCACTTATACAAAAGGTTTTCCTGTCGCAAAAGCGAGTCATTAGAGCTTTAGCTAATATCAATGTATTCACATCATGTAGACCATTTTTTAAAAAACTAAATATTTTAACAGTAACCTCCATATACGTATGGGAACTGGCGTGCCACATATTTATAAACAAAAATAAACTTTTCACCGCAGAGGAACGACATAAACACAATACGAGATATTGTCATAATCTCAGACCAATAAGAAGCAACTTAACTATATGCAAAAGTGCACCAAACAGATTGGGTATACAAATTTTCAATTGTATCCCAACTACAATCCGAGAAGAAAAGACTTATAAAGTGTTCAGAAGGAAACTTAATATATATTTAATTGGAAAGTGTTTCTATACTTTAAAAGACTTTTATTCAGATTCATAGTTTCTGTATATTTGCAAATATATATGTATATGAGTGTGTGTATTTGTTTGTCTATAGGAGGATCTATATATGTACTAAGTTTATATTTTTATTATTTTTTTAATTCATTAATCAGTATTCACTTTATTTGCTATATTTCTGTGACGTGTCCTATATGTAAATTACTTATATCTGGGGATAAATAAATGTATTTGATTTGATTTGATTCCTAAAGAATCTTGTAAAGAATACTTTGGTGTGTGTTATTCTAAAAGAAAAGTGAAAAAATCTTTTTTCCCTGAGACGCTATGCTCCTTCAAAGTTACCATTGTCGGTGCTTGTTACTTTTTTTCTATAGTGTCCTTTTTCATTTCTGTTTGATGGAGGGTGTTAAATTAGGTATGTAGAATTTGTACATATATAACGTTTCTATTAATTTATACTCGCGTGTCTTAGAATCTCTCAGAAGCGGTCAAAGTGTCTGCTGGTATCCGACAGGGTTGCTTGTTGCCCCCGCTTTTATTCCTAATAGTACTAGACGAGGTCATGACGAGCTTTATAATACAACCTCGAGGAATACGCTGGGGGCTATCAAGCAGACTAGAAGATCTCGACTACGCCTATGATATCTGCCTCATGTCCCATACACTCCTCGACATGATGGACAAAACAGCTAAGCTACAACAAGAAGCTGAAGAGATGGGCCTGCACATAAACACCAAAAAAACAGAGGATATGCGGATTGGCGCTACCACTAGCAGGGACATACAAGTAAACGGCCTAACAGTAAAAATATGCGAACAGTTCTGCTACTTAGGCAGCATCATAGCAGTGGTTGGAGGGGCCGACCTAGACATCGCCAGAAGAATCAACACAGCGAAGGGAGCGTTCGCCCAACTGAATAACGTTTGGAGCTCTTCAATACTTTCCCGTAAATCGAAACTCAAACTATATAATAGTAACGTCAAATCCATCCTGTTCTACGGCAGTGAGACCTGGAAAGTAACTAAAAGCAGCACAAACAAACTGCAAGTTTTCGCAAACTGGTGTTTGAGACGGATCCTTGGAATCCGATGGCCTGAAGTGATATCGAACCACGATCTGCTTCGTTCTACAAACCAACTTCCAGTAGACGTTGAAATAAAGAGAAGAAAGTGGAACTGGATTGGACACACCCTACGGCGCAATCCACAAAACATTGCAAAACAAGCATTGGACTAGCATTCCCAAGGCAGTAAGCGAAAGAGAGGAACAACATGGCAACGCACAATTGAAGCCGAAATCACCGTGAGTTGAAGATCGTGGCTCGAAATAGAGTAAGATGGCGATAATTGGTAGAAGCCCTATGCCCCACTGGGGGAAACAAGAACTAAGAGAGAGTCTTAGAAATCATGTCCTAAAGGTGCCTACATAACGAATTTTCTAGTAAAAAAAATTTCGTATATTAGCAAAAAAGTTATCACCCCAGCGGGGTCTAAGAATCTGAGATATGGAATATATAGATTACGATGTTTCGTAATGCAATCTAGAAGTAAATCTTGCCTTTGTCTGCCTTTGTACATGTGAGATTAGAAATACGATGCGCCGCACAGTGGATTGGAATCCCCAAAAGCTGGACAAAATTTGAAGGAACCGTCCAAATATCGTGATTATTGGTCTCCTTGCGTTTTTGAAGTCGCTGATCACGAAACTGAATTCAAAATTTCGAAATTGAAAATGGCGGACGCAATATGGCGGATAATTTTTCAAAAAAAGCATTGAATATTGTTGAGATTTAGCGGCTGTAAAACACCGATCACGAAACTGAATTCAAAATTCAAGATGGCGGCCAATAGAAGGCGGGTGATTTTCTCAAAAAAAGTATTTAATTTCAGTAAAACCCAGCACTTTTTAGCGGTTTTTGACGCCGCTGATTGCGAAACAAAATTCTACAATTCAAAATGACCGAATCCAATATGGCGAGCAATTTTACGAAAAAAAACATTCAATTTTGTCGAAACTCAGGATTTAGGGGTTTTTGAAATCTCTGATCACGAAACTAAAGTTGAAATTTTAAAATTCTGAATGACAGTCGCTGACCAGCAGTATGTGTGTATTCTAGTCTAGGACAATTCGTGGACAGAAAAAAATTATTTCGAGGTCCTACTCGCTTGTTGCCACCTCTTTTTTAATTCCGATATCAATCTACCCATGGCATCTTTCAAACTTTTCGGCAAAATGTATAATTGCTTGAATTTTTTTGACACCTCTATCTCAACAATGTCAGTGACCACATTGATTTTCCCGTTCAATACCGATTTCACAAATATGAAAATTTCCTTTTTTTGTGAAAGAAATTTCTTCGGTAGTATCCACAGGTCCTGTAGAAAATGAAAGAATAATATTAACCCCTTCAGACCCTGTGTACATTGTAATTCACATAACATTTAACATGCCGTATTTTATTAGGTATAGGTTTAAACTTAGTTGCGGGACCTAATGTACATACCAATAGTCAACTAATATCAACAAATAACGTCTGCATTGTTATCTGTCTTTTCTGTTTTGAACTACTATGATTCTCTTGTAAGCAGTTTGACGTTTGTATAATCTTGAAATTGGTAAGTCGGATATATTATAGTTTTTTCATATCTTCAAGTTAGTTTGAAAACATGTATAAATCACTAAAGAATGTATCTATCTAATTTGGTCGTGTTGGGAGTTAAGATGGTTAAGGTTTGTCCAGCTCTGGTCTGCCGTGGGGCCAGATTACAAATGTGTCGTAAACTTATCTTAACCAGAGTGTAGGTTTAAGTAGGGCTGATGAGATTGGCTTTTCCTCAAAATTGCAAACAACCGAACAAACAACCAAACAAACAACGAAACCGAAGCACCGCACACAACACGCATGACCCGAAGCCAGACAGCTATAAGTAGTCGCATCGCAAGAACGAGCTCTCAGTATGCGTCTAACGGTTGACCGTACGGTTGATGCGTACGGACGCATATATCTCTTGAGAATGGCGAATGTTAGTTCGCCGAAACGTCGAGAATCCGGTTCTTTTCAGAGCCAAATAGCCACGAAATGTCACGAGTATACAGAGAAGCCATAGAGGTAGGAAAACGAGACTACTGCATGAACACGAGAGACGATTCCTTGAGACTGCCCCCAGCATGGCGACCGATCATATCCACCCTCAAAATGCAATCCCAGACACCCCAGACTCATGTACGACCAACAAAACAAACAAACAACGAAACCGAAGCACCGCTCACAACATGCATTACCCGAAGCCAGACAGCTATAAGTAGTCGCATCGCACGAACGAGCTCTCAGTATGCGTCTAACGGTTGACCCGTACGGACGCATATATCTCTTGAGAATGGCGAATGTTAGTTTGCCGAAACGTCGAGAATCCGGTTCTTTTCAGAGCCAACCCTCAGCATCAACGCGGAATCGCCGAGAAAACAATACAACACAGGTATCTATCCGCGAAAACCTCAAATACAACATATATATATATATATATATATATATATATATATATATATATTCTTAATTGAGAAAAAAATCATAATTTGCATGCAAATCTTGTGGAAATTCATTATTTTTTTGTAAATTTAGTGCTGAACTTGTTCGCTAAATGTTTTATTTTGTAATATTTTTTGCGGAATATTTAAAGACTATCTAGAATATGAATTTAAAAATAAAATCAATGTGCAAATGGTTGAATTATCCAGAAAGATGGAAATTTTGAAACAAGCAGCCACACTCGCCATAAACCACAATCCACCATAATCCACCAAGAAAAATTACATGAACCGGAAAAATGTGATGAAGAGGAAATGTGTTAATGAAATACAATTTCTCCCATAAACTTCTCCCATACTCGGGCAAGCATGTCCTTCGTCACAAATGTTATGGCAGTAAGGATCCGGTTCTTCAACTCTTCAAGGTTCTGTGAGAGTCTTTCAAGGTTCTCTACATAAACGTTGTCTTTATCGAAACCTCACAGGAAATGTGAAGGAAGTCACAGGGTGTCAAATCCGGTGACCGTTGACAAATCCTGAGACATGCTAAGTCGTCAGCTCGTTTACGACCAATCCAACGGTTCGGTAGAGTTTCATTCAGATATTCACTCACTTGGCGAGTCCTGTGAGGGGGGGGGGGGGTGCCGCCTCTGAAACAACGAGTTTTGTAACATAACAAGGTTAACCGTGTTTCCACGAAAGAAAAATGGGCCGTAAACAGATGATCGGGATATCGCACAAAACACATTTGACTTTGGGTGAATCTCGTACATGTTCAATGGCTGAATGTGGGTTCTGTACGCCCCAAATTCGAGCATTGTTTGTTTGCCTGACCACGCTGATGGAGCACATATTGAACATCTGTAATCTAAACTTGAGAGGTTCGTAAATATGTGTGTAAAGTTCCATATTCGTATGCCTTACAGTTTAATAAATATATGCATGCGATATACTCTTTGATATATTCTTTTTGAAACACCCTGTATGTTTAGACTTTATTATATTTTGACTTCAAATTTATACTAAAAAATTTTTACTTGTGCAGAAATGAATGCGAATTTCGAAAACAAAAAGCTGTTTAATTCCTGTAAAGGGTTCAATATTCACATTTTAATTTGGTGTGCAAATGTACGCATTTAAAAAAAACTATTTTTTTTTAAATCTCTGAGAACATTTGTTTAATTTTAATTTATAAATTAGTTGGTTAAAGACGAGAAAACTACCGAAATATAGAATTGTTACGATTTTCAAAAATCAATAATTCAGATTTAAAGAAAGAGAAATAGTAGGAAAAGCATAGATCTTTATTTCGCCAACAACCCTGTTAAAACACTTTGAACCAGTAAAGAAACTAGGAATTTCAGTTTACTTAAAACAATATAGTTTGAAGAAGTCAAAATAGTCCAAAAATTACAGCAATTTAAAAAATATATTTGCTCCTAAATTTCTCCGCTCACTCTAGCTCTATAGCTCTCATACACCCCATGTGGCCATTAGTCCCTTAAGTGCGCAGCTATCTGCTTAATGCTAATTATAATACTGGTTAAGCTATTGCTTAGAGTAGCGGTGCATAAACTATTTTCACTCACGACCGTGTATATTTCTTGTAAAATTTTGTCGCGACCCCTTGCTAGAGAATAGACGCGTATTGTTTTCATTAGACATTTCTTTACCTTGCTGATGTTTTTTTTAGTAGACATTTACCTGTGCGACGTTTATTCTTCAATATATTGCTGAGACGCTATTCTTTAATTTGAAGAAAAATTCTCTTGTGACTCCCAGAAGTATTGCGACCCACGCTTTACACGCCACTGGCTTAGAGCAGTGTTTCCCAAAGTGTAGTACGCGTACCCCAAGTGGTACGCGAATGGTTTGAAAGGGGTACGAAACGATTTTCCAAAATATTCATTTTTTTATGTGTGCCAGAGTGTATATAAGTTGAGAATAGTGTATTGTGCTTCTAGGGCGGTAACTTGTCAATTGCCCACGAGAGCAAAATTGGGCTCACGAACAAAGAGCTTTCGTTTTCGCAATTGACAATACCGCACGAGGTGCAGATAATATTTTTTATTACTCATGCGAGGGAACGTATCTTACAAGATTGTGGGCCAGGGGCCATCCAAAAAAAATCGAAGCGAAAATGAAGAATTTGATTTTTCAATTATCTCCGGTGGTATGAATTCGTCATAAGAACTCTCCTCAGTCTCCGGTATCACCATAGAATTTACACTCATTTTAAAACGTTTTCTTTATTTCTTATTTTGTAATGAAAAAAAAATGTCACTTTCACGTCACCTTTTTAATATTATGGATTTGATTGTGTTTATTATATTTATTAATTTGTTTTTATGTAACTTATCGATTTTAATTGAATATAAGCGTTGACGAAGCATCATTTGGATTAGATTTGACAAACGGCCATTTGTCGCACCCAAAAACGGGCGCCAAAATAGTACTTATCGCGCATGAGTAATAAAAATACTTAAACTACATAAAAATATTAAAATTACATCAAAAAATAGTGCATCAAACATTACTTTGATAATATGTAGTGTTTGAAATCTAAAAATAATTCAGGTTCATCTTTGATAATTAATTAATACAATACAACCAATAGATTATTTTATTAACTGCTCACGATAAAATGATTTGCAGATTGTTTTTACGTATATAAAGACGAATATACGAATATAAAGAAGAAGTGAAGAGACAAAGTGAACTCATAAAGAATAACATTTTTCCTAAGATTTGTAATAATTTTGATGCTATTTTACCTTAACAAGTCTCGTTTAATTCCTTGGATGCGGATCAATAAAACAGTGGTTTATTCACTAATGAAATAAAATTTTTATTTCGCTTGTGAAATAAAAGTATCCATAGCAACGCATCAAAATAATTCACTTGTGGGCTCCGTAAACACAACCCTAAATGTTGACTTATGTTCTCTGATGTTCTTTTTTGATCCCCAATCACAAAACTTATTACACATTTTTTGTATATATAATTTCCGCGGGAGTAATCTTTCCGTAATTGCGTCACCATTTAACAATTCTTAGGATGTATCCATTTATGGTTAATAAGACACACATTAATTAAACACTAAACGAGATTTTGACGTGCGAATCAACAATTTTATTGTAGACATGACAACAATACAATAATGGGCGGACGATTTCGATGCTTCTCTTAAAAAAACAAAATGAAACATTTCTTTGAATTTAACATGTTAAATGAAAAGCAAAAGTTTGTATGCACTTAATGCAATTAATCTATAACTCGCGAATTTAAATCTCGTCAAACCTTAATTTTATCCGTTTGTATAATAAATAACTTTATTTTTATATTTGAAACCCCAATCTGGAGACTGTATATTACGTAAAAAAGACAAGTGCAGTTGTTGTTTTTAATATTATATCTCAGAAATTTTCTACGAAGGGATACGAAGTGTTAAAAAATATTTGAAAGGGGTACACGTGGATAGAAAGTTTGGGAAACACTGGATTAGAGTAATGAATCTACCCGTATCGTTTTCGAGATTTAAGCTTATGCCTAACTGCATAAGATTTGGTCCTACCACAACACCTGTTCCTTTTAGGTAAATTAATACAAGTCAGGTTTAACTTGTATTAATTTACCTAAAATGAGGAGCTTACCTTCTTTAGCCTTTTCAGCAAAATGAGTTTTCAGAACTCATTTTATGGATATTTTATATTACCATTTTTTTCTACTTAATTGCTCAACCTCCATAAGACATTGTTGAGTATAAAATGAGTTTGTAAAACAACTTGTATTAATTTTCGTTATGAGGAGATAAAACGAGTGTTGCTCTGAACGTGCTTGAACGTAGGCCCAGTTAGTATCAAAGTGCTAATAACCAGAAAAAACTTTTACACTGTAATTGTATTTCGCAATCTGTGGCTATCCAAAGTAGTTGGAGGAGGAATTGTTGATGCAATGTTTAAATTTTTACTTTAAAATTTTGCAAATTTCAACTTAAATTATTTAAGTAAAACTATGTGATTTGTTTCAAATATGTGATTTGTTTCATGTGATCATTTATTTATATTAATAGTTTCACACAATAGTATATTTTGTAACTAGGGCGGAAAGTTGTCAATTTCACGCGAGAGCGAAATTGGGCGCACGAACGAAGTGAGTGCGCACATTCGCTCGAGAGGTCAATTGACAGGGCGGTATTGTCAATTGACCTCTCGAGCGACAAACAATATTTTGTATTACTCATGCGATGTATCTTGCAAGTTTGGGATCCAGAGGCCATCCAAAAAAATGGAATTAAAAATGAAGAATTTGCTTTTTCAATTGTCTCCGGTGGTGTGGATTCGTCATAAGAACTCTCCATAGTCTCCGGTATCACCATAGAATTTACACTCATTTTAAAACGTTTTCTTAAATTTTTATTATTTTGTAATGAAAAAAAATTCTGACATTTCACGTCACTTTTTTAATATCGCGGTCTTGATTGTGTTCATTTTTTAATGTAACCTTGCGATATTGGGTATTTGCGTGCGTTTACTCAGGTTATATGGAAAGACAATGCGAAGTGGCATTTTTCATATAACAAAAACATGCGTCACGAAGTACTTCTCACGCATGAGTTATTAAATAAATGATCACATGAAACAAATCACATAATTAGGTTAATTTCAATAATTTAAAATGTCGTTTCATATAGTTAAGGCTAAAAATATTAAGTCTTTAAATTACAACTTATTGGGTTAAAATCATCAATGCTTCCGCTCGAGAAAAAAATACGATTTTGACAAAAATTATTTACATTTGAAAAAAGAAAATTAAACATTTCAATTATTCAATATTTCTAAATTAATTTTCTCCTTTTACATTTTTTGTTACATCAAAATAATAACATAAATTAAGTCAACTTCAAAAGTTGTTATGATTCTCATTTTTATGTATATAAGAGCCCGGCCTTAAGGATGCTGATCCCGGATATAAGGAGGACTCGAAAAGCTCTAGACGCTGCCCTATACTTGAATATTTAACGAAATTACATTCAATAAAAAATGTAATAATAATGATTTTAAATGGAATCACGCTGCATAGTTTCATATATTATTGAAATATTTGATTCTATTTTACCAAATCCATAGACACTACTGAAAAGACAATATTTTACCTGTTCTAATTGCAAAGCAAATGTAATCTCAATCACAAATTTCAGGCGACTTTCCAGTTTAACATTGTAGATACATTAATATGACATTGTTAAGAACTTGATTTACGTAACGTATTATTGCATTAAATTTGATGTTATAATTGCATGTAAGTACTATACTAATGCTTTCGTAATACATTATTTGAGAAGCAGCTTTTTAATGTGATATAAAATAATATGATTTTGGAGGAAATCAACAACCCTTATAAAATCTAAATCTGTCTAGTTAATACAAATAAATTTTTATAGATGCTTATTTCCATTTTGGCAATAAGGAGTGAATCAAGTCCGCAAGGCCAACAATTCATGTTTGAGCTTGGCAGGAGTAATAAAGCATTATAATTCAGGGATCGTAGTACTGGAGGGCGGCTGATATAGCGGTAGCGGCAGCAGGAACGGGGACAGGGTGAACGCATGAATTGGTCTGGCAACAGCGCGATCTCTCCCGCTCTCACCCTCTCGTTCTCGTGCCGCCGCTCCTGCAGGGGTGCCATATCGACCCGTCCCTCGCACTATAGGGAAGAACCGAAGAATTCTTATTATGAGCATACACAATTGTACGGATAGATAAAACCAAAATATACGTTTAGTAATTTGTTTAGATTTTCGTAAATTGAGCCGGGGGAAACCGGAGATTTCGTATATTAAATAAGAATATCGGTTTGAATATTGAGGAAGGAAAAGCCTCAATATCTTGGGCAATCCCATTGGTTTTTTTTTCTACCTTTAAACCGGATGAAAATTTAAGCGAATTACTGCGGGTCGCAATGCGTAAATTCCACCGCAGCACAAAACAAAAAAATATAAAGAAAATTACATTTACACTTCCATTATATAAAAATATAATGTTTCCCCTGACAAGACAAGGCTGTGAAAACTGTGTAAATTATTATGGTGCAAATTGTAAATTATGAAAGTAATTATTTTAAATGAAATTTGATCCTTTTTTTTGTTAGAAGTTCGTGATTAAGGTACGTTTTTTTGTTGTGAATGGTATAAGGAAATGTATACGCGATCACGCCACGGTTACGTGTATACTGGGGCAGGTTTAGCAGGGATGCAGCCTTGACATCGAATACTTCACGCAAATAGATTTTAGATAAGCTACATGTAACAGATTTTCTTCTTGATATCCGACACACTTTATATTTATTTCCTACAAAAATATAAAATAGCAAGGAAAACAATTAAATGAATATATCTTTATTATGTAATAACTGTTAATTTGAATGTGATTTATAATAATTTCTGAATTATTTCCTTTTTTTCAAGTTTTATTAATAATTAAACGAACTTACCTAAGTGAAGTTCTATTATAATTATACGAAGTGCTTCGTCCGAAAAGATTAGTACCTGAAATGTTTAAACTACCTGTAGTAACACGCAGTGTTGCCACTATTCCACTATATTTAAGAGTAAAAATTAAAAGAACTCTGTATACTCCCTGTCGCCCTCTATTTCCGCCCCGGCCCATCATTTAGTTTAGAGACAGTTTAGCTCCGATATTTCCGAACCTGTTGGGAACCATTTGTGTTCGGGTGGGTGGGTGCTACTAATCTTTTCGGACGAAGCACTTCGTATAATTATAATAGAACTTCACTTAGATAAGTTCGTTTAATTATTAATTATACTCGTGCTTCGTCCTCAAGATTAGTACCTGAAATGTTTAAACTACCTGTAGATCTTGAGAGTACAGGTTCAGGAAATATCTTCGAAATCAAACAATAGCATTGAATTAATGTTAGTTTCTTCATAGAGAGGACCCAAGAACATATCTACAGGTTATCGCTCGCTAATAAATTACAATCCTCCTCCAATTGTTTGATTATAGAATTTTCGGAATGTACGAGAGGTACAGTTCTCCTTATTTCGTCTGCATTTACTCCTAGCTAGTAGGCTTTTGATGCCGCCGCGTGGCGCGTACTATCCGCTGAGAAGTGGACGCATCTATTCCACTGTCCTTTGGTGTGAATTTAATCCAACGCACGGTTTAAAGTCGGGGTTAACACAACCTTGTGCGGTTCTTTCTAACTGTCTTTGGACCTATTAATGTAATCAATTAGAGTCGTAGCTGGGCAAACTTCTAACTTTTCAAGGGAAAAAGGTAAACATAGCACTGGTTGGTTAGCCTCTACTCTAGATGTCTTGATCGAAACTGGCATCTTTATAATAACTTTAGATGAATTAATCTCAACACTTCTTATATTTAACCTTGAAAGGGTTTGTACTCTATAAACTGTATTAGCCGCAGGGACGGGCTAATAGAGTTATGGATTTTCTTGAGAGCTTTTCCAGCGAAAGTTCTTCATTCGGGTACCGCTCAACCAGGGAGTCTAAGACAACTGGTGTATCCCACGTGATATTGTCTTTTGGAAGAGCTTGGGGAAACTTGGAAACTACCATAAAGAATCTTTTGATTCTGTAGTGCTCAGAGAAACTTACTATTAAGTATCTAATGAAGATACTGTTACTATTAAGGATAAAGTTGCTCTATAGTTGTGTTAGGGACCCATATTGGCTACCATATCGATTGCCTCCTCTTGACAATGACTAAACCATATTTTCAAGCACACATCGTACTGCCTTAGGGAACTATCCGCCATTGGTGTTATATCTATCAATCTATCTTTAATTTAATGAGACCTTGCCCCTTAGAAATCTCGTCCTGATAACACTCCGACAGCCAGGGTAACATGGGGCTGCAGGTTGCTGCTGCTAGCAAAAAAGGTATAATCATATCATGTGATTATAGTGAATTCGTACAGGCACAAGAAGTTGAAAAGTGAAAAAACTGGGTAGCAAGGTTGTGTGGCCGACAACCTTACATTCATAATAGCCTTGGCGTTATCTGAATTATCTTTCTAATTGCCTTAAGTGTAATTGAGCATTGTGGAAAAAACATAGAAATACATCTTGAACTAATTAAAGGTAAGTATGTTTACAGTGTAAATAAAAAAAACTGTAGTTGAGAGTCCATTCAAAATTTGGATGAGAGCGCCTAGACTTCTCGTTTGCGCTCGTTACCTACTCTGCAGTCTGTTATTGAAGCATCGGAAAATAATTCTACACCGCTATTGACCTCTATAATTTTACGATCTGGGTGCTTCATGTCCTCTGTTAAATAAACTATTAACTGAGATCTGGCAAAATGAACCATGGAACACACTTATACGTCTCTTAAGTTCAAGAAATTACAACGTTTTAATTGATTTGTGTAAAGCCAGCCATATTCCATAGCTGGGCAAATCGATATTAACGGACGTACCAAACGTGTGGGCTTCCTTATTTAAATTGTTTCTACTGCATCTCTTGATCCCTTGTTTAGTGTTTTATTTGTAATCATATTCGAGTTTAACGGCCGTAACAGCCCCTCATTTGATTGCGCTTATGTGTAGTTTGTTGGCTCCTCTGTGGTTCCTATTGTCTGTAGGCCGGAACCGGAGCCTTCTAATTTAAACTCCTGGACATTAAGGGTTAGATAGGTTTCTTAACTGCCTTAGGGTTAGGGTAAAAATTAGGGTAGACCTTCGTTTCGTTGCTAGACCTTGATACTGTCTTAGCTGCCTTCAAAATCTCGAGTAAATCATGTCCCGAATAGGTATGTATTAATATTGCTCTCCCTTGGTTGGTCCTTGGTCTCTTTTCCAGCGAATACAGAGCAAAATTACGTCTAGTAGTAGGCTTGGAAAGATGGAGGTCACACAGGATACGACCTGTGTCCATAAGCAGTCTTAGTAATTCATTATCCTAGTTTTCTGCTATTAATTGGATAGAGAAAATTTTGCCTTTACAAGCGATTGTTTTAGCTTATAGTCCCTATTTCATCTCTATCCCCCCCCCCCCCTTTTTAAAAACTCTGAAAAAATTGCAGCCCTAATTTCAGAATTCAGTTGTAGAGCTGCAATGTGATTCCAATTTTCCGGTATTAGGTATTTCCCACTAATACTAAGTGATCTTCATTAGATAGTCCGGAAATTAAGACCAGATCAAACTCGATGGATCTGCACCTAAAAATTTCTAGAATTTCACCATCAAGTTGAAGCATCCTCATCTTCATTGACACTTTAGGTTGTGGATCTGTTTTTATCGTTGTCATTGAGTACTGCTGTGTAATCACTAGGTGTATTGTCATGTTCCCGGGTGTAATCGAACGTCGATAGGACAGATGGCGCTTCCTCTGAATATCGTCCCTCTTTCTCACACCATCAATATTACCCTAGTAACCTAAAAATACATAAAAACGGTGTCTGAAGAATATTAATATGCGTCCCTCTTTGGAACGCTTTCCTGGATGTTGCGAGATGGTTCCATAAGCCGCTCAGCATCTCTAATTAGAAATCGTATGTGCCCGTGGGCTTATTTCTATATCGAGATATAAATTATCGAGATAAAAATTTCTATGCAGAACAGTCTTACAAGCTGTATATAATACTCTGTATATAATTTGTTTTCCCCCTAAAAAAAGAGGGGTATGTGATCGTACATACAAAAAATAGTATTAATATGCGTCCATCCAAGGCCCATATATATATATATATATATATATATATATATATATATATATATATATATACACCCGGCATATAATAATAATAAAAAATGCTTGAAACAGTCTCAGATACTGCAATGTGCATTTATAGAGTGTGGTATATGTATCGAGTCAGTTCCACAGACTGCTCTGTATATGATTTGCTTTTCCCCTGGACAGGGGATATGTGGTCGTACTTGTACACATAAATGATATTAATATACATCCATCCTTGGCCCATTTTCTTATATTATATATTGAGACAGTCGCACAAACTGCTCCGGAATATAATAGTAATGTGTTTTCCCCTAAACAAGGGATATGTACTTGTACACATAAATAATATTAATATACGTCTATCCTTGACCCATTTCCTTATATTATATATTGAGGCAGTCCCACAGACTGCTCTGCCATATAATAATTTGTTTTCCCCTAAAGAAGGGATATGTACTAGTACACATAAATAATATTAATATACCTCCATCTTTTGGCCCATTTCCATATATTATATATTGAGACAGTCGCACAAACTGATCCGGCATATAATAGTAATTTATTTTTCCCATTAACAAGGGATATGTACTAGTACACATAAATAATATTAATATACGTCTATCCTTGACCCATTTCCTTATATTATATATTGAGACAGTCCCACAGACTGCTCTGGCATATAATAATTTGTTTTTCCCCCAAAGAAGGGATATGTACTAGTACACATAAATAATATTAATGTACGTCCATCTTTGGCCCATTTCCTTATATTATATATTGAGTGGGAGCACAAACTGCTCCGGTATATAATAGTAATTTATTTTTCCCATAAACAAGGGATATGTACTAGTACACATAAATGATATTAATATACGTCTATCCTTCGTCCATTTCCTTATATTATATATTGAGACAGTCCCACAGACTGCTCTGGCATATAATCATTTGTTTTTCCCCTATAGAAGGGATATGTACTACTGCACATAAATAATATTAATATACCTCCATCTTTTGGCCCATTTCCATATATTATATATTGAGACAGTCGCACAAACTGCACTGGCATATAATATATAAACATATAAATATATATAACATACATAATATTAATATGCATCCCTGCATTCTTATTAGTTACTAGAATAGAATATTAGAATGCACTGCTCAGTGAATTCTTATAGGGTTAGTTATTTTGAAATGGGTACCTTTGTTTATCTACTTTGGCCTTAATCGGCGTCACTTGTACTCTTTGTCTCCTTATCCTCTTTTCCAGCTTTTCTTGTTTGTTTTGATTTGCGGATCTTTTTAGATAAATAATCATGATCATGTTTGTTCCCGCTGTGTCTTGAACTCACGGGATAACAAAGATTAAAAAATCTTTTAAAAAAAACATCTGCTTTTTTCTTTCTTTGCTAAACGTGTTAAGTGGTTGAACACTGAAACGTGAATGATGGACCCGGGGCGGAAATAGAGGGCGACTGGGAGTATACAGAGTTCTTTTAATGTTTACTCTCAAATATAGTGGAATAGTGGCAACACTGCGTGTTACTACAGGTAGTTTAAACATTTCAGGTACTAATCTTGAGGACGAAGCACGAGTATAATTATATTATGCTGTAGTAAGTATAAAAGCTTTTTCCTTAAATGGAATAATAGTATATTATGTAACGAGAGCTGTAAGAAGCATATTACGTGCGAGCGGAACAGTTAGCGTAATTTCGCTAGTACATAATTGCCTTACAATCGTAAACCAAACGCACGTGTGTTATCAATCATGTTATCAATCATAACATCATTATTCGCGGACTGTTACATACGTGTGTGTTATGATGTATTTACATAGTCCACGAACTGTACAATAATGGGCATTTACAATAGTGGTCGTAGATAAATGTATTAAACTAATAAATATTAAACTAATAATAAATGCCTTGTAATTTTTTGTATATATATAATAATTTGAAGTACAGATTTAATTTTGTTTTGCAAAACAAATTAGACTAAAGTTCGAACAGTTTGCCTGAAGCAAAGCAAGATACTTAAGCAAACATTTATTTGCTTTTAAACTTTGTTGTTATAACTAGATTAGATTTTACCGTCTAGAACTAATTATTATAGCCCAACAATTAGACAAAATCAAGGCTCACACAACAATCAGAATCAGAACTTACATATTTTTTTATTTACTGTATACCTTTTTTGATGACGTAGCAAGCACTTTCAGTTAACTTGAAAAGTTACCCTCCTGAAATATATAGTAACGTTGCAAGCATAACCTCAAGATGTCATTGTCGTACGATAGGATTCTATATTTTTATCCATACATGCCCCATTCACTATTAGGGGTTCTGGAACTTAATTATTGTTTTTTTTTCTGCCACTGCATCCATCGTTGTTCATCGAGTTCTTTTTGTGTAATAATCTCTCTTATCATGTTTTCCGTATATGACCAGTATTGTGCTGATTTAAGCATACGTCCACTAGTATATGTACTTCGAGCGTCGAATTTGTCTGTTTCATCCACTTTTCTCTTTCTGGGGTCCACCTTTTGCATTCGTAAATGGTATGTTGTGCGGTGTCTGCGTTCCCACAGTACACACAATAGTCGTCGGAGGCCCTGCCAATCCTATGCCAGTGCTCCCGGAAACATCCGTGGCCGCTGAGAGCCTGTGTTAGGTGATGGGAAACATCTCCATGCTGGCGTTTTGCCCATAATTTCAAACAGGGTATTAGAAATCTCGTCCAGGGTCCTTTTTCAAATGAGCTCCAGTTCTTTTGCCATAGTGCAAACATTTGGTCTTTTGCCCTTCTTCTGTAGTGTTATCTGTTTGGGAATTTCTGTTCTTGTACAATGCTACCCTTTCCTGTATTTGATATTCTATCGGTGCAACTCCAGCGATGACTAGTACGGCGTCCCTATATATTGTTCTGTATGCGCTGCATACCCGAATGGCCATTTTTCTTTGCACAGAAGCGAGCATGTTTTTAATGTTTGTTTTCGTAACGGCTCGTGCCCAGACCGGAGCTCCGTACAGCATAGTTGATTGGACTACCGAGCAGAGCAGCAAGAGAAGCAGCAGTAAGAGAAGACTACTTTTTAGTCCACTGGTATTGGGCATTTGTTTTTCCAAAGCTGAGGTGGTTTTAAGGGCCCTGCCGTAATTCTTTTGATGTTCTCCTTGAAGTAGAGCTTTCTGTCAATGGTTGAATAAATGGACGCCTGCGCTACGTTAAATGGCAATGTGCCTGATGCGCATACTCAATTAATGCGCATACAATAGTTGTCAATTCCTAAGCGGCTAGAACTTGTGCACTGTTATTTTTCTTTACTGCCTTTATCTTTATTCTAATAAATAGTTATATATATATATATATATATATATATATATATATATATATATATATATATATATATATATATGATTTCTAAGGTTCTCGGGGTTGCATCCGCGTTTTATTTGAAAATTTCTTATCACAAGCTTTCGGCAATCTCGCTGTAGCCATCTTCAGGTTATATGTTGCGTTCTGCTTGACAGTTCAGGCAGTTCTGACAGTTCATTGTTTGCTGACGACCCTGTCACTTGATTCTTGTGAGGCTGCTCTTTTTATTCCATGCACCGTTGATCTCCATGTGTGTGGTAAACGTTGAGCATCATCTCGTTTGTTTAAGTTGTTAGGTCTTTTTTCTATCTCTATGGCCTCCATGTTGATCCGTTTATGGTAATCTTCCATTTTACTTATTGTTCTGGTGCTGTCGAAATTAATGGTATGTCCAGTGGCTGCTACATGTTGGGCAAGAGATGATGTTTTGTCTTGTCGGATTACTGCTTTTTTGTGTTCGTCTCGTCTAATATTTATTCGTCTATTTGATTGTCCGATGTAAGAAAGACTGCATTATCCGCATGGTATCTCGTACACTCCTTGTTCTTCTAACGGAATTTTGTCCTTGGGGATTCGTAAGATTTGTGAAATTTTTCTGTCTGTGTTGTAAACGATCTTGATATCATACCTACCCAGTATTCTGCTGATTTTGTCTGTTGTTCCTTTGACGTATGGTAAAAAGGCTCTTTTGGTACTCTCAAGTTCGTTTTTATCGTTAGCTTTTGGTTTTTTGCATTTTTTCATGATTGTGTTTATTTGTCTTTTTGGGTAACCATTTGATATCAGAGCACTGCGGAGTTTGGATGTTTCTTCATTTTGGTGTGCTTCATCTGCTAATTTAGTGGATCTATCTATAAGTGTTTTTAACACCCCATTGAGTTGTGCTGGGTGGTGGTGAGAGTTTGCATTTAGGTATCTGTTGGTATGTGTCATTTTTCTATAAACAGTGTGACCTAGAGTTCCATCTTTCTTTTGGATTACTAGCACGTCTAAAAATGGTAACGTGCCATTTTGTTCTATTTCCATTGTCCACTTGATCCTTTGGTGTAAGCTGTTTAAGTGGTTCAAGAACTTGTATAATTCTTCTTTTCCATGTTGCCAGATGACGAGTGTGTCATCGACGTATCTTAACCAGAGCTTCGGTTTTTTGGAGGTTGTTTTCAATGCTCGTAAAAGATGATACTGTATATCTTGCAAAGTTCCATTTCTGTATGACTTGCGAGGGGATCAAAGCCAACTGGTTGCTGTGACACCCTGTGCAAAAATACCTCCCTAGATAATTGCAATATCTAAACCTGGACGCGTACTGTTTGGCCACCCTCATCCCACACCCCGCACATCTGTAATTCTGTTTACTAATCAATTCCTTTCGCGATAGATCCGGATGCAAAGTGAAGATTAGTTGGGGACGTGGCGGCGCCCATTCCGACGTTCCTCTTAAATTGGTCATTGCTAACTTTTCACCATCGTCTGGGCTAATTGGCCAACTTTTTGGTAACGGCAAAAGAGCCTAAGGAGCATCTTCTTCAAACACCAACCATTCTAAATCAGATGCCCTTGGTAGTTGTTTTTCGCTGAATTTGCTGACGCCCTCGGCCGACAGAATATCCGAGGCGCCGTCAGGAGCTTCTCGCGGTCTCTTAAAGATATCGGCCTCGGAATACAAAGACGCCATCGACATCGAAAGCCCGGGGTTTTCCGAAAGCGTCGAAACCTCGTCGATTTCAACATCCTCCACCTCCTCCGAAGACGAACTCACCGACAACGTGTAAATCGAGGAAGACACAGACGTCGGACTCACACCAGTAGTATCTGTTTTGCCGTCACTTAATAACGACCCACAGACAAGTTTCATCTTCTCTTGCATTTTAATTCGTCGCCTCATTCGAATTCTTTGGTTTAATCTGTTGATTTCCTCGTCGCTTTCTTCTTCGTCTAGCTTGGAGACCTTCCTGCATTTGATCTGTTCCATTGCGGAGATCACGGCTTCGGATATATTGAAGTGCGCATTTTCGCGATCCAATTCCGCGTCGGCGAACTGGTTCGACATGAGGAACGACGTCAAAGTTGTCCCTTCAACGGCCTTGGGAAATACCCAGTGGCCATGGGTTGTACGCTCAATGGAAATACATTATATTCTCTTCTATGGAATACGATCAACATGCTAGCTGAGCACAATGCTGAAAACATAACCCTTTATATAACCGAAAAACAAAAAAAGAAAATAGAGCATCTGCAACAACCATTGATACACGACAACAACAACAAAAATGTTTTACATAAACTAGTGCACAACTTATCAGATTCACAATTCGACGCAGCCACTATCAGTGTTCTGAAGAAAGGATTTAATTTCGCATTAGCACCGATGCGAATTCCAACAGAGAACATAATCTGCAACATAGAAAGAGCAATCAAAAACCTGGACTCGGATTCAGCAGAGACAATACGTCAAGGTATTGCGAACATATTACGCAAAGCCAGACCTCCAAAGAAAAATATCACACGAGAAGAAACAGCAGCGCTCAAGAACCTTAACCAGAACACGAACGTTATTCTGCTTCCAGCAGATAAAGGAAATGCCACTGTTATCATGAACACCACCGATTACAAACAAAAAATGACATCATTATTGCAAGACGAAACATACAAACCAATCTCAACATATCTGGAGAAAACAACAAAAGCCTTGATCAAACGAACACCAATAGATCCACAAACACAAGTTGCAATAATACCCAGAGAGAAATCATCTAAATGCCCGAAGATGTACGGTATTCCCAAGATCCACAAAAACGGCGTTCCACTGAGACCAATAGTCAGTTCCATCGGCTCACCACTTTAGGATCTAGCGAGGTACTTAGCCAGAATACTACAACCATACACTGAAGACATGGAGTCTTACGTAAAAAATTGTACCCATTTCGTTGACATCATCAAAAAACAGAAACTAGAACATAATGACATCCTAGTAAGCTTTGATATAACTTCGTTATTCACACAAATACCAACGGAAGAAGCCTTAACCATAATTAAAGAAAAATAACAACCAGCAAAACACATAATCGATCTAGTTAAGCATTGTCTTACAAACACTTACTTCGTATACAAAGGACAGCGATACAGACAAACAAAAGGAGCACCCATGGGATCACCTCTATCACCTGTGCTAGCCAATCTTTTCATGGAAGATCTCGAAACACGAGCATTGAAAACAACCTCCAAAAAACCAAAGCTCTGGTTAAGATACGTCGATGACAGATTCGTCATCTGGCAAAATGGAAAAGAAGAATTATACAAGTTCTTGAACCACTTAAACAGCTTACACCAAAGGATCAAGCGGACAATGAAAATAGAACAAAATGGCACGTTACCATTTTTAGACGTGCTAGTAATCCAAAAGAAAGATGGAACTCTAGGTCACACTGTTTATAGAAAAATGACACATACCAACAGATACCTAAATGCAAACTCTCACCACCACCCAGCACAACTCAATGGGGTGTTAAAAACACTTATAGATAGATCCACTAAATTAGCAGATGCAGAACACCGAAATGAAGAAACATCCAAACTCCGCAGTGCTCTGATATCAAATGGTTACCCAAAAAGACAAATAAACACAATCATGAAAAAACGCAAAAAACCAAAAGCTAACGATTAAAACGAATTTGAGACTACCAAAAGAGCTTTTTTACCATACGTCAAAGGAACAACAGACAAAATCAGCAGAATACTGGGTAGGTACGATATCAAGACCGTTTACAACACAGACGTTTACAAAAATTTCACAAATCTTACGAAACCCCAAGGACAAAATTCCGTTAGAAGAACAAGGAGTGTACGAGATACCATGCGGATCATGCAATCTTTCTTGAGCTGAAGGTAAACGATGTTAGACAAAATGACTACTGTTTAATAACTGTGTAACTCGAAAATATGTTTAGTGAGCAAGGGTTAAGTAACGTTCGTCTAAATTATTCATACTTTTGTTGTATCTCTTTGAGAGATTTCAAAGCAAAATGTATTCAACATTAAAACAAAACCAAAACTACTATAGACGAGATTTCCGACTAGCACCAACAAAATGACTACCAAGACAAAGAATAATTGAAACACGGAAGATCGTTACGAGTAATAATGAAATAAACGCATTCAAGGAACCTCCCCCACAGTCTTACTAACGAACTCCTTTATAGACGGACTAGAATATCAAACATCTCGGTAAAACAACTATTGCATAAATGTAAACAAGCATGGGGTAATTATTAACCAATTCTATACCAAACGCCAATATCTATTATTTTCTTTTAGATTATGTGTTTGGTAGCCTTCTTACATTATTTATGTTGGAATAAATATTCATTACTATTTCTTCGAAGCTTTATAAGAACTAGACTAAGATTTTTAAACTTCTGATTTTGTCAATAATGTCTAGAACTTGTCAATGTTTATTCAAGAAAAGAGAGAGAATTAGTCTTATAATAGTAGCTATATTAAAGAACGAGTTTAATAAGCTCGATTTTTCAGTACACGTCCATGTTTCCTAATGGACAAGCGCTTCAAGAACGAGTTTTTATAGTATTTTTATTTTTCGCCCTTTTATGCTATTTCTAAATAAAAAAAATCGCCGATACATATTGAGAAAATTGTTTCGCACTCGGCGAGCCATTAACGAACCCATATGAGTGCTTTAATGACTTCATTATATAAGAACGAGTTTAATGAGCGCGGTTTTTCAGCACGCGTCCATGTTTAGAAAACGAGGAGCGTAACAAGACCGTACGAGGAGTTTTCTAATGCACAAGTGCGAAAAACGCCTTATGACCGACTTTTTTATACCATTTGTTCTATTTTGCGTCCTTTTATGCCATTTCTAAATAAAAAAATCACCGATACATTTTGATAAAATTGTACCGTACTCGGCGAGCCATAACCGCACGCATATGAGTGCTGTAATGAGTACGTTACAGACGATAATAGAAATAATAGAAAAAATATACTAAAATTTAATTAAACTACCATTAATAAATAAATCCATTATAAATAAATCTATTTAAAAAAAATACTTATTAAACTTATAAATTACTTAATAAAAACTTTCGGATAAAATTTTTGATTATTATTCTCTGAAAATAGTATTTTTTTTTTAATTGATTTTCCATAAAAAAATATGTAAAAGCCTCATATTAAAAGCCAATCAAAACAGAGATGTTATTTATTAGGCAAATATATTTAATCCTGCTGTAATTCACGTTTATATAATAATCCTGTTGGGCTTTTTTTCGGACGTGTTTTCCGTTTTTGTGCGCTCGTGTTGAAAGGCTTAGTTGTCCCTGATCAATTTATTTTGTTCGCTCTCCGTTTATAAAATATTGCACAGTTAAAAGGGATTTTCTATTTTAAATTTCGTTACGTTTCGTTAAAATTCAGTGTATTGTAAATAACTCACTAACAAAAACCGAAAAGTCATTTTTAATTTAAGTTTCAAATCTCATTTAAAAGAATTATAAATAAAGCAATAGAACAAAGGCATAGATTAATATTAAACAAATAGAGAAAAGTGTTCCTTAACAATAATATGGAAGATTGGAAACTAACAAGGACGAATAATATTGGAAACTAACAAGGACGATGAAATATCACAGTCAGAGTTCATTAACGTTAAAAGGACAACTACGCCGTAATGTCCAATCACATAAGGACAAGATACTGTTAGTAGACTAGACTAGATAAGACTAGACAAGGCTTGGCAAAACTAGACAAGACCAGGCTAGGCTATTAAAGACTAGGCACGATTCGGCAAGGCTATAAAAGACTAGACACGAATTGGCAAGACTAGGCAAGACTAGACAAGAAAATAGTTTTTTTTACAAAGCAAAACTAGACAAGGATAGACAGGGCTAAGCAATAGTAGACAAGACCAGACAAGACCTGACAAGAACAGAAAAAACCAGACAAGATCAGACAAGACCAGACAAGATCAGACAAGACCAGACAAGATCAGTCTAGACCAGACAAGACCATACAAGACCAGACAAGACCAAACAAGGCCAGGCAAGACCAGATAAGACCGGACAATACCAAACAAGACCAGGCAAGACTAGACATGATCAGACGTGGCCCAGACATGACCCGACATCACCAGGCATGACCAGACATTGCTAGGTATGACCAGGTAAGACTAGGTTCGACCAGACAAGACCAGACGGTGTAAAATTAATTATTGGCTATTCTAGATTTGTTTAAAATGCGTTAATTAAATTTTTTTTTTCAGACTACAAAAAAATATATCGATAGATAATTTATGTAATTATTTATGTAATTTCTGTGAGGATTGACAATTTTGCTTACAAGAATTACAGCTAATTTAATTTGTTGACGAACCTATTGTGTATTATTAACATTTATTTTAATATCAATATTATCATCGTTATTCTTTCCATCTTTTGAGTTGTTACCATTTTATATAATGTCATAAATTCGTGCTGTGAAACCATAAATTCGTTTTAATGTTCGTTTCGTTAGTCTTGAAAATGAATGGGTGCTATTGAAATACCGTGAAATGGTTTAGTGATAGATAATGGACGAGTAATCGTAGATTTTCCTTCGGTTCCGGAAATATATGGACTCATAAAATATTGTTGTAGAACATTCGAGGTTCAATACCCGGGTTATTTTACAATAAATTCCAACTCTTTTTAAATTACTTTAATGGTAAGAAAGCAACCATAAGACTAGAAGAAGATATTGGTATAGGTGAAACTCAATTCGGATTTCGAAATGGATATGGAAGCATTGTTTGCTTTTAATATACTAGTCCAAAGATTCCTAAATGTAAATTAGGCACAAGTTGAATATATTCAAGCTATATTTCCAACTCCGCCATTGCCCGGTCCCAAGTCCGGGATGAGAAAGGAGGAGGGTTCGATGGCAGGCTCAACAACAAGCCGGCCAATGAAAAAAATCCTGTTGTATCTCAATGCACTGGCCAGAATAAATATTATGGATCAAACTGCAAGGACGTTCGCCGATGTAGGCGACGCGCATCATCATCGCCCGAATGGTGTGAGAAAGGTGCAAGGGCTCCCCACTCAAGGACGGGGTAGGCTAAAGAAGCGAGTTCAACAAATCAGAATGGCAACCATTAACATGGCAACAAATCAGAATGGTACTCTTGCGAGCCAAAGCCGAGAACTTGCTGATGCCTTGAAAACCGACAAGTAGATATTGCCTGCATCCAGGAAACCAAATGGACTGACTAAAAATCCAAGGATATTGGTGAAGGATACGTTATTCTACCACGAAAAGATATCAGGCAGGAATTGCATCGCTATAGCTGTGTGTACAAAGTTCAGAGATCATGTCGCTGAAGTAAACCATCTTTTTGACCGATTAATCTCTATTAAGATCGACACTGGTACGAAAAACTTACCTGTGGTTTCATACTATACTCCACAAACTCTGAACTGATGATGAGAAGGATCAGTTTTGGAAAAACCTCGAAAGTCACCTACAGTTTGTTGAAGAAGAACTGTTCATTGGTGGTAACTTAAATGGCCACGTTGGAGGGAATAGAAATGGCTTCGGCAGAGTACATGGTGGACAGGGCTTTGGAGAGCGAAATGGGGATGGAAACAGAATCCTGAAATTTGCTGAGGCCTCAGACTTAGTTGTGACTAATACCTTTTTCAGAAAGCGGCCATCGCATCTCATTACCTTCAATAGTGGTGTTTATGTTTATGATGTTTAATAGAGGTGTATATGCAATAATGGATTATTGGTTGGTACGAAGAAGAGATCTGAAGTTTGTTATTGATGTAAAAGTCATACCATCAGACAATATGGCACCTCAACATCATCTGCTTCTCAATTTTAAGATTTACATTGACCTCTGCAAGAAAAGTCTTAAATTTGCATCGGAACGAATTAAATGGTGGAAACATCACATCCAGCTGAAAACATCTATAGGTTCTCCTTGCATACCAGAACAAGGTAAACACGTTGATGAAATCTGGACAAAGCGTTCCACATATATTAAGACTTGTGCTACTAACATCATGGGTAAATCAAAACCTGGACGCAGTTTTATCAATAAAGAGATGTTGTGGTGGAATTCTCATGTCCAAGATGCCATCAGGATGAAGAAGTTAGCGTATAAGACGTGGCTCCAATCGGGACTGGATCTTGATCGTCAGCAATGTAGAAGCTTGAAGTCGGTGGCAAAACAGGAGGTGTCAAAGGCTAAAGCAGGCAATTACAAGAATATGTTCGAAGAGCTCGACACAGCAAGGAGCAAATAATATCTACAGACTAGCGAAGAATAGTCATCGTTCCACTCCAGATCTTGGACATGTTATGATCTTTACGAATGAAAATCAAGAACCTCTACAGAAACCTAATGAGATCTTTAACCGATGGAAACAGCACTTCGAAAATATTAGCAACGAAGAATTCGCGCATCCGCCACTACCAGCTGCGGATCCTGTACTTGGTCCAGTACCAGCCATACGGTTGCCGAAGTTGAGACCGCTATGAAGAAAATGATAAATGGAAAGGCAACTGGACCGAATGATCTTCCATCAAAGGTGTGGAAGATGCTTGAGCCATAAGCAGCTCAGTTCCTAGCAGATATCTTCAACAAGATCATCAATGAAAACGAAACTCCTCTTACTTGGCTGTAACAACACAAATTTGTAGAGGTAAAGGGTCAGTCTCCTTTACCTCGCCGTGTTTCTTCATGGTCCAAATGTTTACATCCCCACTTAATTTTCTTGTCCATTGTTCGTTTGTTGTTGTATTGTTTACGACTTCCATTTCGGCATAAACGGTTTCCTTAACGGAACGCACCCCCATGTCGAGAAGGCAATCGCCGTTGGGAAAAATCTCACAGTGAGCTCTAGCCAGCGGTCGGAAAACCACTCCTGAAGCTTCCGTAATGGCCGAATAACAATCTTCTTTAAAAAAAATTAACTTCTCTGAAATAAACTCTAATCTTCTCAGTGCAACCAGCTCTCACATTCAAAATCGTGCGTTCAAATCTGAACCAGTTGAAGACGGTTTCTACGCATTCCTCTAAGAAGTTTCTGGGGAACATCCCGAGTTCTTCCGTGTCTTCTCCAATGTCGGCGTGGTGGGTGTGAAGGGTTTCGTTGCAAAGGTTGAAGTGCATCTGATACACCGAGTATACCCGGCGAATCCGCCTCTGAACCATAATCCATATCAATATTAAAACCACTCTTTAATCGAAATTGCCTTCAAAAATTAATATCGGAAACTCCAACAGGGCGTTTTTAAGATCGTAGTACTTTTCGTTCTCCTGCAGGATGTCCTTCTCGGGGTGGAACTTGATAGATATGGTTTGGAGGGATTTCGGCTGGAGGCCGGGAAGGGGGTTGTTGCAGGACAGGTACTCCGTAAGCGTCTGGGGGAACTTGATGTCGGCGTGGTGGGTGTGAAGGGTCTCGTTGCAAAGGTCGAAGTGCATCTGATACACCGAGCCGATGCAACAGACTTCGAAGTCGATTTAGGTCGGATAAAGGATGAGGTTGTGACCGGTCGTCTCGGCATTAACAGCGATATTCTGAAAATATTGACGTCTGAAGCCCGTTTGCGAGGTCTTTACAGAATAAAAAAACCTGAGTTCCAATACAGTACAAAACCCCATCGTCGAACCTCTCGTAGACACTAAAACTGTACATTTCTACGTAATATCCTGTATATTCGATATTCTTAAAATAAACTCTAATCTTCTCAGTGCAACCAGCTCTCACATTCAATATCGTGCGTTCAAATCTGAACCAGTTGAAGACGTTTTCTACGCATTCCTCTAAGAAGTTTCTGGGGAACATCTCGAGTTCTTCCGTTTGAAACGAACTTTGTATGTCCTTGGCCTGCCCTATACTCATGATGGAAATTATGTTCTTCCAGGCTTTTTCCATGGTCGTGGGGGTGAAAATTTTGGAGATGACCACTCTGCAATCCGTGCTGCCGTTGTTGGAAATTTCGACGTATTTGTAAATTTTGCGTTCTTTTTTCAGTTTCCTCGCGGTCCAAACGGGAAATTTCTCGAATTGGATCACATTCGGGGAGATTTTGATGTTGACGCAGGCGGGGATGCAGGCGATTTCAAGGGCGGCTTGGTAGTAGGGACCGTTGTTGGTGTTGGTGAGGAAGGTGACGAAGGCTTCGGTGGACTTCTTGAGGGTTTGTGGACTGAAAGTCAAGGTGAATGTGGCGTAGATTCCCGGTGAAAATTTGGATGAGAAGCTCGTCCACGTCTTCCATATACTCGGCGGTTTCGAAACGGAACTTGACGGCTCGTCTGCCGAAATCTAAAACTTTGACATTTTGGCTATAAGTTTTTCCATTTTCAAAATCCTACAAAATTAAAAAAGAAAAACATTAAACAAAATCTAAGAAATTTCCTCACATATACTTTGAAGATTATTTTTGAAGGATTGAAAACTATGTTTCTATCTTCCATGTAGCTCGGTCTTTAGTGGGATTCCTGCTCGTAGCGGTCGCGATCTTCCACATAAGCTTGGAGCTTCTTGAACTAGTCCACGAAGTTTTCTAAATCTTGAACTGTAATTTTGCTGCTTTTTTTCTTTCAGTACTTGTCCGTTTATCGCCGTTTTGTTGCATCCTGTACATGTCCAATCTCTCACGTGCCATTAATTTTATGGGAAGAATTTCAGCGATCATTAGAGCGGGTCCTCTGGACACTGTTCGGTATGTGCTGCACACCCGCAATGCTATCTTACGATGTACCAATGCCAGCTTATTTAAGTTTCTTTCTTATTGCCTTTGTGCAAATCGGGGCTCCGTATAGCGAAGCACAGTGGGCAACCGAGCACAATAGTCTTCGCTTACTACTTCTGTGCCCAGGTACATCTGTACAGCAGCCTCTCCAGTGCTGCATGGTGGCTTACTCTGTAGCTTCAGATTTTTCTGTTTCTACGTGTGCTAGCTCTAGTTTCCTCTGCAGCTTCAAGGACCTTCTTAATAGCGTCGGTAGTGGATTTTCCTTCTGTGAATTCATATTGTTTTTCAGAGAGATCAGACCCTGTTCGTAGCGCTTTTTTACGCTGTCCACCACACCATCATGCATATTTCTTTTGCAACTCCGTTTTCTTAGGGGTTAGTTGCAGTTGTTTCCCTCCCATTAACTCATTCGCTATTCTTATAGCATCATTTGTTTTAGTTTCTAATTCATTTTCACTTTTCCCACACGCCAGGAGCACGAGGTCGTCCGCGAAACCGACGATGCTGCTTGAAAGATGTGCTCTTGTCAAATAGAACGCCTAGTATTTTAAGTAAGCTTTTGGGGTTATTGTAAGGTTTCTTATTTCTAAAAAAATGACTTTATATCCCTCTTGCCCGTTGCGGCTCCGTTTTCTCAGGGGTCAGCTACAGTTGCTTCGCTTATAGCATCAGTTGTTTTAGATTCTAATTCCTTTTCACTTTTTCCACACGCCAGGAGCGCTAGGTAGTCTGCGAAACCGACGTTCCTCCTTTCGGGTGTTTAAGGCGCTCCATCGTATACAATGTTCCACGTTGTAGGGCCCATAACTGAGCTCTGTGGGACACCGCTATAGACCTCACGCTCCACTAATATATTGTCCCCTGCTCTTGATGTCGTTTCGTCTAGGTTGTTTTGCCAACATGCCGAAATATAGCGTTGTGCACGTCAAGTGTTACCAGGACACAGATTTTTCCGTTTCTACGTGTACCAGACATAGCTTCCTCTGTAGCTTTAAGGATCTTTTTAATGGCGTCTTTAGTGGAGTTTCCTTCTCTGAATCCATATTTTTTTCAAAGAGATCAAACCCTATTCGTAGCGCTTTTTGACCCTGTCCGCCAGCAATTACTTAAGCAGCATACCTAGGACGTCTAGTAGACATAGTGGCTTGTGCGAAATAGCTTCATTAACGGGCTTATCTCTTTTCCTCAGGGGACTAGTTTGGCATTTTTCCATTGTGCTGAAAAATTACCTCCTTTGAGTAAATTGAGTATATTGTACATTGCACTAAGAACATACTTGGGAGCATTTCTGACGACAATTTTTAGCACCTCCGGTGTAATTCCGTCTGATCCTGGCACTCTGCCGTTATTGAGGCGCGCACAAACCATTTTAAGTTCTCCTTGTGTGAATTTTACTCCGTTTATCTCCGTTACTAGCGACTGGTTCCATATTGGTTCTTGATGGATAAATGCTAGGGAACCAACACGCCTATTTTTTTCTAGTGGAGTGGTGGCTGACCATGCTGCTTCTTGGATTATTTGTGTTAGGTAGTCCACTCTAGTCTCTACGTGTTTTGGTGTTTTTAGCGGGATTGGGATGGTGAGTAGAATTTTTTTATTACTAAATAATCTTACAAAAACTATGAACTCCAGATTATAAATAATTCAAACTGAAAAATATATTTAAAATAAAAACATATCGATACATAAGAATCTAAATCTATCTATCGAATATTTCTCCTTTGATAAGCGTAACACGCTTGTATTATTCATCCCTAGTGAAAATTATTACAGATATGTTAACAACATAATCGATTTTATGATTGAATGTGAAAATACTGTAAATTACGAAAAAATATCTTGAATCTCAATTCTATGCATCAAATTTATTCCACAAATGGATATTGATGTACCTACTGTGAATATTGAGTCTTGTTTAATTTATGCCCGCGGCAATACACCTTGTTTTACATTTTGGTGCCATTGAAAATCGCTCGTGTGTCTAGATTTGCGTGCGTAATACGTTTAATAGATTCTTACATATATGTTAAAAACATAGTCGATTTCATTGTTCAATGAGAGAAAAACAGCAAACCAACCTGTCATGAATCTCAATGTTATCCATCAAAATTATTCTTCAAATGTATGTGTTGATTTAGTATGAATATTCAGTCTTGTTTAACTTGTGGCATCGGCAACACATCAATCTCGTTTTGCGGAAAATAAATATATAAACAGTTCGAATATGAAGTTAGGACTGACATGGCACTGTAGCGGGGTTATAAAGACAGACGTTCGGCTTGCGATGGATTTGTTTCACAAGGGATTAGAACATAAAGGAACATACGCACACAATTTTCGCAAATACATGAAAGAATATGTGGAAACATGGTGAATGTGGGCTATTATATTAAAATATTGTTATTAAAACGAATTTATATCCAAGAGGGTTAGTGACTCGTAGACTCTTGATCCGTCTTTTAAAGGGAGAATTACAATAGATAGACATAAGCCTATTTTCTTTTTAATTTGTTAAAATTTTTAGATCAATTCATTTTTCATTCATTTTTTAGAATAATGTAATATTTAGATTTATAATCTAATCTTATTAAATTATATGTTAATCATCAATCATCATCATCAATCAGCCATTTGTGTTCACTGATGCTTTCATTTGGTTGGGTGCGGACTAAGTTTTTATCATCACCAATGCTTTTTCGATTTTGCTGATCATCATCAGCATCATCAATCAGCCATTTTTGCCCACTGCTGGTTATAGGTCTACATTAGATTTCTCCATTTCTCCCTATCTTGTGCCTCCCGCATCCAGTTTCCAGGGATGCGCTTAATATCGTCGGACCATCGTGTCAGGGCGCGTCCTCTGCTTCTGAAAGCAAGTTGTCTGGGACATCGTTTGAGTAACCGTTTCGTCCACCTATCATCCGCTATCCTGGCAATGTGGCCGGCCCAGTTCCATTTCAGTGTTGTAATCGTTTCTACTGCATCTGTGACGCCTGTTCTTTGTTGTATTGTTAGGTTTGGAACTTTATTTCGTAGTGATATTCCTAACATCGACCTGTCCATAGCTCTTTCACAGACTTGTCTTTTTCTGATTGATTTTCGTTTTAGTGTCAGCGTTTCTGCCCCATACGTCATTACGGGCAATACACATTGGTTGTATACCTTACATTTAAGTCATATCGGAGGGTCGGATTTTAAGATGTTTTTCAGTTTGCCAAACGCGGCCAAGGTTAAACTAATTCTTCTGGTGATCTCGGTCGTTTAATTATCGCGACTTTCGTGGCCAAGGTATTCGAATTTCGTGGCCAAAGTATTTGTAGGAGGGCACCTGTTTAAGTTCGTTTGTCGAGATACTACCGCTTGCGACGAGGTTGGTCATGAATTGAGTTTCGTTGGTATTTATCTTGAGTCCAACCTATATTCTAGGTCCTCCGCTATTATGACGATACCGTCTGCAAATTTTAGATGGCTCAGTTTTTCGCCGCTTATATTGATCCCATTTGTTTCCCAGTCCAATTCCTTACTTATGTACTCTAGTAACGCCGTGAATAGTTTTGGGGAGATAGTATCTCCTTGGCATAGTCCGCGTTCTACTCTGAACTTGTTGGTATTCTCGTGCAGTTATACGCTGGCAGTTGCCTTATCATAAGTTCCTTTTATTAGTGAGGAGTAGCTATTTGTTAGGAGGAGGAGTAGCTATTCGGAGTAGCTATTCCATTAGTGAGTAATCTATTCTACATTCCGCGAGTGCTTCAAAGACTTTATGTTGGTCTATTTGGTCGAAAGCTTTTTGACAATCTATGAAGACTAGGACCAGTGGCTTGTTACTCTATATACCTCTCGATATGCGTTTTACTCACTTTTAGATGGTCGTTTGTCCCGAAACCAGATCTGATATCCGCTTGCTCACGCGGTTGATAGAAATGAAACTTAGGTGTTAGGCGCTTCGTTATAATCTTTGCTGAAGAGTTTATATATGTGTGGTAGAGGTTATTGTAAGAGTTTATATATATATATATATATATATATATATATATATATATATATATATATATATATATATATATATATGTGAGGTGGAGACTGATAGGACTGTAATATGCTAGTATATACTTTTGTTATGCATAATTATGATCACCGCATTGTTTCAGTTTGATGGGGTTTCTCATTTCGCTAAACATGCGTTGAATAGTTTTTTGATTGCTTTTATGACCATTTCTCCGCCTGCATTTATTGCTTCTATTACAAGCCCATCTTCGCCTGGTGTTTTGTTGTTATTCATGAAGAGAGTTCTTTATCTCTTCTAGAGTTATTTCAGGTATATCCTCAGAGCCTCGATTGAGAATGTTTGGTATAGTAGGGGCATGTGTGTTTTTCTCGTTTATACCGTATAGTTCGGCGTTGAAGTTCTCCACTGCCTGGAGGATTTGCTCTTTTGTTGTGACCATCGCTCCCTGGGCATTTAAGAACTTGTTGATATCATTTTTCCCCAAAGCTAGTTTTTGTCTCATTACCTTCATGCTCATATTTTGCTCTATAACTTCAGAGGTAATGTTAATGCAGCGGTAATGACTTTCGGATATTGTTTCTGGCTGATCTTCAGATTTTTTTATTTAGTTCTCTTAACTCGTCGGTGGTGTTAACGTATTTGTTCCTATAAATTGTAGAATAGAAAAAGCGACAAATAATAAATATATAAAATGAATATTATTTTATAATGTGCATATAAAATGCACCAGAGCAGGTAACCAAGAACATTACAAACAAAAACATTAACAATGCCCAATAGGAATAACAGCGTGAGTAGGGAAAGATGAGGCGTTCTAGGCCACGCCTCCCGAGACCTCGACCTTGACCTCGACTCCCACCACTACCCCCAACCCCTCTAAATTCATCGTCATATCAACAATTAAAACTGTATCCCTGCGATCAAAGTTTAATGGTTTTCGCAAGGATAATCCTGGTAGCCATTAGGAAGTATGTGATGATAATAAAAAAATGTACTACAAATGCACCGTTTGCAATTCAACCTTCACAAGAGAAGATAGCGACATATGCAATATAAAATAAACAATAATGGTGGGAAGAACAGGAGTCTAAATACTGAATATTCACCCTAAACCTCTAAGAAGATAAAGTTGGAACCGTAGACAGTCAACATTACCCAACAAGTTTAAAGTTTGCGGGAGATCCTTCGATCACAGAAACACCTTCAAGCAACAGTGAATCCGGTTCAGCAGAACATCATCCAACCTTGTGTCAGCTATACAATTGATGGTTTAGCGATTGATGTAGATAGCTTTATTAGTAAATTGAACAGCCGTTGTACGCGAAGCCGCATTCCATCCATCCACTTTCCATCCACTTTCCATCCACTTTCCATCTACTTTCCATCCACTTCCATCCACTCCATCCACTTTCCATCCACTTTGCATCCACTCCATCCACTTTTTCCGTCCACCGTCCACTTTTTCCGTCCACTTTCCATCTACTTTCCATCCACTTTCATCCACTCCATCCACTTTCCATCCACTTTGCATCCACTCCATCCACTTTTTCCGTCCACCGTCCACTTTTTCCGTCCACTTTCCATCTACTTTCCATCCACTTCCATCCACTCCATCCACTTTCCATCCACTTTGCATCCACTCCATCCACTTTTTCCGTCCACCGTCCACTTTTTTCGTCCACTTTCCATCCACTTTAATCAGCTTTTAAACAGCTTTTAAGCTGTCAACCGGGGGTCGAAGTCAAGGTCGAGGTCAAGGTCGAGGTTAAGTTTTTCCGTCCACCGTCCACTTTTTCCGACCACTTTCCATCCACTTTAATCAGCTTTTAAACAGCTTTTAAGCTGTCAACCGGGGGTCGAGGTCAAGGTCGAGGTTAAGGTCGGGAGGCTTGGCCTAGAACGCATCATCTTCCCCTACTAGCATGTATCTTGATGAGATGACAGACACAGACATTTTAAATATATGCCATACATTAAAAAAAGGTGCCGGACCGGATCATCTACCTGGAACACAATGAAAGAATTTTTCATAGAACTGATAAAACCGATTAATGACATTGTGAACTCCTCGTTCAAAACGGACAGCTTTCCGGAAATACTTTAAACATCCATGATATAAGAAAGGACGCAAAACCGTATTAAACAATTACAGACCAGTAGCGATGATTTCAGTAACAGCGAAGATATTAGAATACTACATGGAAAGTAGACTCACGCCCTTCCTCCCAAAATACAAAATAATACCAAAAGAGCTGCAGGGTTTTCGCAAGGACAATTCATCCATATCGGGAATTGAAAATTTCCATACAACATTAATAAACGAAATAGCTAGGGCAAAATGTGCAATGGAATTCTTTTGTGATCTGTCGAAAACCTTTGACTGTGTATCGCATAATAAAATGTTGGAAAAACAACTATATAGAATCGGAGGTAAAACTCAACGCTGGTTTCAGTAATATTTCTGTAAACACACAAGGGAAGCAATTTGTTAGTATCCGAAACGGCGTATCTAATTCAATCCATACGTCGGTGGAGGTGCCACAAGGAACCATCTTAGCACCTATGCTATTATAACAAAATAAAAAACCTATGCTATTTGCGCTATACACAACGGATCTTATACATTACATTGGAGCCGATAATTGCACAATGTACGCGATGACACAAGTATTATGGTCTCAGTGTCTTACTTTACTTACTTTTTACTCTCACCTTAAGAGAGTCATAGTTACGACCCCGCCAAGGGGTTTGGGGGACCCGCCAGATCCACCAAGAAGCGCCAAAAGAAAATCAAAAAGGAAAACCCAAAGGTTTACCAATCGTCCCTCCTGGGGGCCGAAATCCCCCAAAATAAGCTAAAAGGATCGCCAAAAGGAAATCAATTAGGAAAGCCAAAAAGTTCGCCAATAGCCAGTCTCGGGGAACACGCAGGAACTCCCAATATCCCCCTGTTCTAGACGAGGAAGAGGTCACTAAGTGCCTACCTCAGAACTGACGCCATGAACCCCCGCGGATTTTCCCTTACACAGCCCGAACGCGTTTCTCCGGACTCGCCGGAAATGCTCTTGCGCTATCTTTGAGAGGACTCGGTCACCAGCTTCGACCGAGGCCCGGGAGACCCGGAGGCCTATCCACAGGATGTTCCCCGGCTTTAATCGGAACGAGCGGTGGGACAGGTCACCAGTAACAACAGTAACACCTGCTGCCCCCTTCTTAAAGCCGTATGCGCGCATGCGGCAACTTGAAACCTTTTGTCCCCATCTTGGCGAGACGACACCGCCCCTGCGAGTCCGTCTCCATTGAGTGGGCACCGGTATACAGGCCGGTGGCGCTCCCACTCCCCGCAGTACCAGTGTTAACCGACTTACGACGGTAACCTTTGACTGGTCGCGGTCGAACGCACTTAGAACACCTAGTTCGTCTGTACTTAGGACACCTACGTACTTCGGCATCGGCCTGCGTACGTCAGTACTAAGGAACCTTCATACATCAGAGGATAGGACCTGCGTACGTCTCTTCTGCGTTGTCCCGCTCTCTAAGGACCTCCTTTACACAATTTATTGTGATCGGGTAGCCTCTCGAGTGTCCCTGGCCGAACTCCACGCAGTAGAAGGAACGACCCCTTTATTATGGTCATAGTGGTTTTCGGGAAATAATTTATTTCTGAATGCATCCAAAAATAAAAATATTAACTTCCAATCAAATAGAAAAAATTATACTAGAAATTTAGATCTTATGATCAACAATAATAAAATAGAAAGAACCTGCAACATGAAATTCCTGGGGGTGTACTTGGAGGAGCATCTTAAATGGAACGTTATGATCTGGGGCTTACCCATGTCCACTTTCTTTGAGGGGCTTTCTTGAAGAATGTATTCATTGGGTAGAGCCTGTGTTGTAGTAGGAACTCTAATAACATACTACATCTTTCATTTCTTTGGCCTACACCAAAGTATCCTAGGAAGGTGTCGCTCACTTCTTGCCCGGATCCTAGTTTGGCATTGATGTTTGCCATAAGATAAGTATAGTTCTTTTTTGTTTTTATCATCGCTTCCAAAACGTGTTAGTACAATTCCTCCACTTCTTGGTCTGTGCTGCTAGATGTAGGTACATAGGCCCTGATGATTTTGATAGATCTAGAATTTATTTATACCGGTAATGTAAACATTTACCGGTATTTGATAGGTAAATGTGACTTTAAATCTGAGATCAGCTTTATATATATCTACTTTTACCGGAAAATGTGTACTTTTTGTTTGTTACAATATTACGTGTGTCTTGTTGGAGCATGCGTTGTGCATGTTAATGTAAACCTCTAACAATTGCCAACAACATTATGTTTAGCCGGAAATTATTGGTAAATGTAAGTTGAACTCACATTTACCAGCCAAGAAGGTAAATGTATACATATATCGGTAAATGTGTACATTTATCAAACTACCTAATTTTAACGTAACATATACGTGGTCTGCTAGAAAAGTATCCGACTTATTTTTTTATTTTGAAAACCTGATGGATTTGAATCAAGTGCGCTTGCATAACCCGACCTTGAACCTTGGTGCGCATGCGTGAATTTTTTTACGCCTGTAAATAGCGTCAGTTGCTGTCAAGCAGTGTTTGAATGACGTAGTGTGTACTGCTCTCTTTGGTTTTTCAATGCAAGTAAAATGACGGAACGACTGGAGCAGCTGCATCTGCATCAAATTGCGACTGGAGTTGTGGTCATCAGGAAATTGACTCCATCACGACAATGCTCCAGCACATTTTTCGCAATTGGTTCAAAATTTTTTGGCGTAAAACTAGACTCCTCTGGTTCGACAGGATATGGCCCTCTCCTGATATGGCCTCCTGCGACTTCTGGCTATTGCCCAAAGTCAAGAGCCGATTGATAGGAACGCGATTTCAGACAAGAGAGGACATTATGGTTGCAACGACAGCCGAGCTAAAGTCGATTCCAAAAAGAGACTTTTTCGCAATGCTTCCAATAATGGCGGTACCGCTGGGAGAAGTGTGTGGACTCCCAAGGAGACTACTTTGAGGGTGATTAGTTTTCCAACGCTCCAGGTATGCCAGTTTTTTTTTCACCAGCTAAAGGTCGGATACTTTTCTAACAGACCACGTATATCGTAGTTGGGGAAGGAAAAAAAACATAAAAAGACAAATGGACTGAATATTTTTTTCTTTCACATAAAACTAATTCGGATTTGTTCAATTAAATGAAATACATTTTGAATAGGCATATAAATTTGTTTAATTAATTTCTGTGCTAATACTATGCTAAAAATAAACAATTTCTGTAACAACATTGTTAGTCGTAAATACGAATTGTAAATAGAAACATCATAACAACAAAAACCGTAATTAAAGCAGGATTTCATACATCTTTTTTTTTAATTATCTCGTTCATATCCAGCCGTAAATATATATGTAAATTTATACCAATTAGTAGTTTGAATGGCCGGTTCCACGTGATGCCCATGAAACAAATATTTTCACATTACACCCGGAAATTCTGGAATACAGAAAATCCCGAAAAAAATATAGCTATAAATAAAGAGAGGACGTATAATCTTTTATATTCTGCAGCGGCATTATCATTTTCATATACATTTCAGACCAACAAAAGCGCTTGATAAATCAGTGTCATCCTTTGGTTGTGTGATGAAATATTTAAAAAATTCACGGAACATAAAAATGTTGAATTTAAAGCTGCATCGGGTTTGTTTCAGATAATGCGAAAATTGACGATGCACGCGTGGACTATTATATTTGATCATTTTAACAAAATGTTTGCTTTATTCGTCACAAATCAATATAATAATCAGAAGCAAATAGTAATTTCAAACAAATAGCTTTTGACTAGGCAAATAGGGTATGCCTAGATATGTTACTACCCATTATATTACATGAATCGGTCTTAAGGGTCTAAACTACTATGCGTTTTAATTTACTTATTTGTTAGTGCAAAGCTGAAATTGTTTAATTGCTTGTAACGCTATGTTTACAAGTGTTTTATATAAAAGATTTTTATATCATGATACAAGTTTGATTTACCTTTTTGGAAAATTGTAGTAAAGTGGATAATTGAATACGTAGTTCAAACTTTATGGATTTTTATGAAATTGGGAATCTGCAAATATATCAATCATTTCCACCCGTCAAGTTGTTAATATGAACAATAATTTACAAACCATGCAAAAATATTTGTAATATTTCCCAATGAGAAATGTTCTACGGGATTCGCAATTTCGACAGATATGCACAATTTATTTAAATAATCGGTGGTTTTGTTTATAAAGGGTGTCCCAAAATTAACGCAAGAAAATTAATGAATTGAATTTGCCGCCATTTGTGCTGTAAATTATTAGCAACCTTTCAAAAGAAATAAATTGATAGCTAAGAGTTTAGGCTTAATAAAAATGGAGCGTTACACCATACAACAACGTGTTTGTACGATTGAACAATATTTTTAAAATAATGAAAGTTTGGCGACCACAGTTCGAAAATTTAACACAAAACATGGTCAGAATAGTATTTTAACTTCAACTGTGAATTGTTACGTCAATTGTTACGTCAAACGTAAATTGAAATATTTAGGGAGACTGGATCAGTTGGAGACTCTAAATACACTGGTTGTCCAAAAAACAAGCCGTTCAAATGTCAATATCGAAGCAGTGCGTGTATGCATATGGTAAATTTATTTAAGTGAAAGGTAACTTTATTTGGATAATTAGTGTCTTTTTAAGACTTTTCTCAATTTATTTATTCAATTGTTAAACTCAATTTAGACAATTGGACACTATTTAGAGAATAGGTGACAATGCTGTGAGAAATGGTGATATTAGTTAGACAATTAGTAACATTGACATTGTTTAAATAATAAGAGACTTTTATTAGTTAAATGATAACTTATTTAGACAACTGGTGACATTATATACAAAATCATTGATTTTATTCCAAAATATTGTAATTTGTTAAATTAACAGGTTACTCTTTTTAAAAAATTAATTAGACCATAATTTGTGACATTATTTGTATAAATTATTACCATTTCTGAAATTAGTGACTACTAATTGTAACTTTATCTAGACAAATATGTCCTTCTCTGATCCTATTCCCATTTAGACAATAGAGAATATACATGTAACTTAAATATTGTTCAAATATTTTTATTCCGAATCTTTATTGGCCGATCATTTGAACTAAACCAAATTTAAGGGGCAAATTCAATTTTGTAAAACGCAACATCATTAGTTACATGTTTGTATTGCTTGCAACAAGTTTGTATTGCTTGCATTTGTATGGCATTGCAGGCTCTCTATCTCTAGTCATTTACTTCATGGCTGAAGTATTGTGATCTCATGCTGGCATTTTATTATGTCATAGCGGAGTTAGCGATCTTCCTCCGTTTACCCCGTCTGCCGCCGTTCTTATGTTTTCTTGTAGTGTCCCGGTGATCTTGTGGTGTCCCGGTAAATTCCGAGTGAAGGAGTTAAATGGTTTATCATCGCAACGATTCTAGCTTTGGCCGGACAAACCGACAAGTGCTTAGCGTCTCCGGCACTTTGCGACAGGCCTTGCAGGTAATATCAGGAACCTGTACACCCATCACGCGGCGACGATAGACCGAGATGTTCATAATGCCATCTTGGCAGGCCGCAATAAATCCCTAGGTCTCCACTGTGAGCCCGGCTGACCTCAGATAACTGAAGGTCAGCCTTGTCGACAGACCTATTGCGTCTAAGTGCCTACAAGACACCGTGCATCGGTCTGTCGACATGCCGCCCTAAGAACATGTCCTGTTCGGCGGTCCTAGTTTGGGCTTTTAGACGATTCGTCTGCAACTCGCTGATCAACTCGGGGTTGCCTCCTCATCCGCCTCCTCGTCTAATTTCGAATTGGAGACCAAGTTCTTCAAAGGCGCCTTAAAATAAACACCCCCGCTCCCATATGTTCGTGATCCCTCACGAGAGACAGGAGCGGGTCCAAGCTCCTTAAGATCTTAAAAGCTAAACCCTCCATGCATACACTCCAGGCTCAGGAGTCCTGTGCCCCCACGATGACGTGAGAGGTACATCCGGGGAACGGACGATCTCGGATGCACTGTCCCTGTGCATCCCTATATCCCTGTCGAGTTGACGCAACTCATCGACTGCCCACTTCACTACTCCGAAGGAGTAGAGCAGGTAGAAGTTATTCTGTCCGGATAATTCGGAAGACCAAATCTTCCGGACAAGGTGTCTGTATTTGCCGCGGAGAGCCTCTTTCACCCAGAGGGCATCATGATCATAGTGCTGCTCAATCCCCAGATATCTATAGGTCTCTCCAGCAACTAGATGTTTCAACATGCTTCCATCGGTGAGCTACATATCGTCAGGGAACTCCGGTGATCGTCCTCTTTTAAGGTGCATCTACTCCTGGACAGAACAACCAGCATGACGTCATGACCAGGGTAAAGCGTGCGGAGCATTTTTCCTCCTCTTTCAGGACTATGTTCTGTTCCGCTGGAGCGGAAAACTCGATGACGAACATAGTCCTGGTCTGTTTATCGAGGAGGACCATGTCAGGCTTGTTAGCGCGAATAAGCCTAACCGTCGGGAATGGATAGTTCCAAAAAATTTGGCACATCTCGTTCCTCACAACGGACTCAATATCTCCTGGCAAGTAAGGCAGCACAGGTTCCTGATCTATCTTATACGAGTGCCTAAAATGGTAATAGAGCACTCGCAGTGCTGCGTTATTTCGATGGATGTACGCCGAGACAGCTTTGGTCGAACAAACCGACAAGTGCATTAGCGTCTCCGTCACCTTGCTACAGGCCCTGCAGGTGGTATCAGGGACCTGTACATCCATCACGCGGCGACGATAGACCAAGGTGTTGATAATGCCATCTTGGCAAGCCGCAATAAATCCCAAGGTCTCCACTGTGAGCCCGGCTGACCTCAGATAACTGAAGGTCAGCCTTGCCGAAAGACAATACTGCGTCTATGTGCCTATAAGACACCGTGCATCGGTCTGTCGACATGCCGCCCGAAGAACATGTCCTGTTCGGCGGTCCTCCTAATTTGGGCTCTTAGACGATTCGTCTACAACTCGGTGATAAACTCGGGGTTGCCACCTCGTCCGCCTCCTCGTCTAATTTCGAATTGGAGACCAAGTTCTTCAATGCCGCCAATGCATATGTTCGTGATCCCTCAAGAGAGACAGGAGCGGGTTCAAGCTCCTTAAGATCTTAGGAGCTAAACCCTCGATGCATACACTCCAGGCTCAGGAGTCCTGTGCCCCCTCGATGGCGTGAGATGTACATCCGGGGAATGGACGATTTCAGATGCACTGTCCCTGTGCATTACTATATCCCTGTCGAGTTGGCGCAACTCATCGACTGCCCACTTCCCTACTCCGAAGGAGTAGAATAGGTAGAGCTTATTCTGTCCGGATAATTCGGAAGACCAAATCTTCCGGACAAGGTGTCTGTATTTGCCGCCGAGAGCCTCTTTTGCCCGGAGGGCATCATGAGTAAAGTGCTGCTCAATTCCCAGCATCTCTCCTGCTGGTCTCTACAGCTGGATGCTGGTCTCTCCAGCATCTAGATGTTTGAAGATGCTTCCATCGGTGAGCTACATATCGTCAGGAAACTCCGGTGATCGTCCTCTTCTAAGGTGCATCTACTCCTGAACAGGACAACCAGTATGACATCATGGCTAGGGTAAAGCGTGCGAAGCATTTTTCCTCCTCTTTCGGGACTATGTTCTGTTCTGCTGGAGCGGAAAACTCGATGACGAACATAGTCCTGGTATGTTTATCGAGGAGGGCAATGTCAGGCTTGTTAGCGCGAATAAGCCTGACCGTCGGGAATGGATAGTTCCAAAAAAATTGGCATCTCTCGTTCCTGACAACGGACTCAATATCTCCTGGCAAGTAAGGCGGCACAGGTTCCTGGTCTATCTTATACGAGTGCCTAAGATGGTAATAGAGCACTCGCAGTGCTGCGTTATTCCGATGGCTGTACGCCAAAACAGCTTTGGTCGAACATACCGACAAGTGCATTAGCGTCTCCGGCACCTTGCGACAGGCCCTGCAGGTGGTATCAGGGACCTGTACACCCATCACGCGGCGACGATAGACCAAGATGTTGATAACGCCATCTTGACAGGCCGCAATAAATCCCTCGGTCTCCGCTGTGAGCCCGGCTGACCTCAGATAACTGAAGGTTAGCCTTGTCGACAGACCTCTTGCGTCTATGTGCCTATAAGACACCGTGCATCGGTCTGTCGACATGCCGCCCGAATAACATGTCCTGTTCGGCGGTCCTAATGTGGGCTCTTAGACGATTCGTCTGCAACTCGTTGATCAACTCGGGGTTGCCACCTCGTCCGCCTCTTCGTCTAATTTCGAATTGGAGACCAAGTTCTTCAATGGCGCCTGGAAAATAAACGCCCCCGCTCCCATATGTTCGTGATCCCTCACGACAGACACAAGCTCCTTAAGATCTTAAAAGCTAAACCCTCCATGCATGCACTCATGCATGCAGGCTCTGGAGTCCTGTGCCCCCTCGATGACGTGAGATGTACATCCGGGGAATGGACGATCTCGGATGCACTGTCCATGTGCATCACTATATCCCTTTCGAATTGGCGCAACTCATCGACTACCCACTTCACTACTCCGAAGGAGTAGAGCAGGTAGAGCTTATTCTGTTCGGATAATTCGGAACACCAAATCTTCTAGTTAAGGTGTCTCTATTTGCTGCGGAGGAACTCTTTCACCCGCAAGGCATCATGAGCATAGTGCTGCTCAATCCCCAGGTATCTATAAGTCTCTCCAGCATCTAGATGTTTCAAGATGCTTCCATCGGTGATCTACATATTGTCAGGGAACTCCGGTGATCGTCCTCTCCTAAAGTGCATCCAACTTATCCAACCCCAGCTCCATGCCAACGTCCCATGTGTACTCCTGGACCACTGCGAGAGACAGGCGGAGGTCTCTCTCCCTGAGGCATAGAGCTTTTTTTGTGTGGGGATCGTTTGGCTGCAAAGCCTTTCTGCACTGCGACCGACTTGATCTATTGTGCTTGATCCTACTACGATTACTCTCCCAGGAATTCAACTTCGTGAATGAAGTCTAAGATATTCCTGAGAGGCTTGCTACTCAGCTCCAAGGTGGTCAATCTTGCAACCCCGAAGTGCGCAAGCCTTATGTGTGCTAGCGCTGCACATGTGCACATTATGTGTTCAGCGGTTTCTTCATCTGATTCACATAACCTACAAGCAACTTCTTCTGCCTTTCCCATTTTGTGTAGGTGATATCTCACTGAACAATGTCCTGTTAGTATGCCTACCAAAGTTCTGATTTCTCTTCTAGAGAAGCTTAGCATCTGCTGCGTTATTGCGGCAGAATAGTTTATGAGCATTTTAGCTTGCCGTTATCCTGGCGTCTTCTTCCAGTGGGTTTGCTTTTGCTCTTCTTCCCATTTCTTAGCCTCCTGCCTTAAGTGGGCCTTTGTAAGCCCACAAGTTGGCTCCGCGCCCAAGAAGGGAGCCTCGGCCCCGCTTTTGGCGAGTGCGTCGGCCATTTCATTCCCATATATGCCCTGGTGACCCGGTGACCACATTAGCGTGAGTCTGTTACCTTTCACCAGTTGCTTTAGGGTTTGTTTACAGTTCCAGGTTACTTTGGAATTAAAGTTGTTGGCTTTTAAATTCCTTAGAGCTACTTGGCTGTCCGTTAGGATGTAGATTTGCACTTCTTTAAGACGTTTCTTTAGGCATATTTGGGCGCATCTTTCAATGGCTATAATTTCAGCCTGTAGTACCGTGGGAGCCTGGCCCAATGCCGTGGACTCCCTGTGACTCCGGCTGTATATGCCAATTCCTGTACCCTTAGCAGTTTTTGATGCGTCGGTGTACCACCTGGACGCTTTGTCTTTCAGGTTTTTGAACACTGCTTTGGCGGTCATTGATGACCACTTCAACTGCTGTGTCAAAGTCGTATTCTGTAGACATTGCGTCCCAGGGCTGCTTCAGAAATTTCTCTCCGATTTGTTCCCTTATTTTCATGTGTCTCTTAATAGGCGATGTACACCTTAGTCTCAGAGCACTGAGAAGACCTTCTTTTTCTACCTGTTTGTGCAGTCCAACAGAACTTTCATTGCTGTGGTTGTAGTAGATTGCATCGCTCTTGTTATACCCAAGCACGCAAGCCGTTGAAGCTTTTGTAGCATGTTTTGGGTCTTTATTTCCTTTGTTTTGTACCACCATACAAGTGAACCATAGGTGATAATCGGTATTACCACTGCTGTGTAAGACCAATGGACCATTTTGGGTTTTAGTCCCCATGTTTTCCCAAAAAGCTCACTAAAGATCCAAAAGGCCGCTGTGGCTTTTGAGAGCGTTTTGTTCAGATGCGAGTTCCAAGTGAGTTTCTTATCCAAGGTTACCCCTAGATCTTTCACCTCCTCGGAAAACTCTAACGTCTGACCTTCAATGCTCGGAGCTTTCAAGTTCAGCTTCCTCTTTCTGGTAAAGGGGACCATTACTGTTTTGCTCGGGTTGACACTAACGCCCTCCTTCTTGCTCCAACAGTTGATGGTGTTAGGTGCACTTTGTGCTAGGTTCATGATTGTATTACCAATCTTACCCCATATTATGATGGCCACATCGTCTGCATAGCAAACCGCCTTATACCCGTTCTTTGTTAGCACATCTAGGAGATCATCAACGACCAGACACCACAGCAGAGGCGATAACACCCCCCTTGTGGGCACCCTCTCTCTGTGGTTACTGTCCTCGTTGAGCCCCCCAGTGCTGCGGTAATTTTACGATTGGTCAGCATGTTTTGATTCCACACAATGATAGGGTCTTCGATCCCTTTGTTGGTTGCTGCATTCTTTATTGATAAACGGGTTGTGTTGTCAGACGCTCCCTCTATATCTATACAGATACCTACTGCAATTTCTTTGCAGTCAAGTGCTGCCTCCTATGTGTTCGTTATCTCGTGTAGAGCGTCCACTGTGGATTTGCCTGGATGATAAGCGTATTGATGCTTATGGAGAGGACTTTTTTTAAGAGGCCCACACCGTATGTGATTGTCCACAATTTTTACCATTGTTTTCAGGAGGAAGGAAGTGAGGCTAATTGGTCGGTAGGACTTTGCCAGGTCTTGAGGCCTGCGCCCTGCCTTAGGGATGAATATCACCTAGGCCTCTTTCCATTCCAGCGGTATGTATGCCAGTCGAAAGCTGGCATGAAATATCTCAGCAATGCAGGGGGCTATGGTTTCGATCCCTTTCTGCAGCATTGCCGCGAAAATGCCGTCAGGTTTGGCAGCCTTAAATGGCTTGAAACTGTTCACAGCCCATGCGACTTTTTGAACATTAAACATGGTTGTTGTCATGTTTTTGTGACGTAGAGCTTGAAATCATCCATGTGGAAGAAGTGGGTGATCTGTGCTCGATAGTCTCCCCAGATAAGTCACACATTCTGCATTTATCGACTATAGTCGTACTCTTCATTATGCATTTCTCATAATTTCTTGTTCGGATAATACGATCAGTGGCAATAGCAAATCCTTCGGTTTCTGGAAATGATTGTCCTGTCTTAGCAATTCAAGTGAATATGTTTTATGAATAGGATGGTTGCGACAGTTACTACGTGGTAATTCATACTTACATTTAATTGAAAAATTCGCTATGTTTTTACCACACTAGTGCTACACAAGTGTGATAAAAACAGAGTGAATTTTGCAATTCAGTGAAGATGTTTTATCTATTGCAGGATTGTTAAGCGCCGCTGAATATTTGCCTTGTAGGACTTTGTTCTGCAACATATCAGGGGTTTGTTTCTGCTATGTGCCTTTACTCATATCCCTATAGTGTAGTTCTTGATTATTAAGATTAAGGGCGGTATAATTTTTATCCATCTAAATTATTTCTTGAAGAAGGGTGCTGTTGCTCTTACAGAAATATTGACGTATTTTGTTCTCTTGGGATCTACATAGCTCAAAAATGTTAGTTAGTCCTCTTCCGCCTTCCTTTCGTTGTAAGCATAATCTCTGCACAGCACTGTGAGGATGTTGAATTCTAAATTTTGTACATACCCTTCTAGTTCTTCTTCTTCTTAATGGCACTACAACCGATTGCCGGTCTGGGCCTCCTTCAGCATGTTTCTCCAAGCGGACCTATCACTCGCCAACGTTCTCCAGTCTCGTACTTGAAGTTTTTGTAGGTCAGTTGTTACCGCATCCTTCCATCCCCCTCTTGGCCTTCCGGCCCTTCTCCTTCCCTCTGGTTGGCCATTGAACAACTTTTTTGGAACCCTATGATCACCCATTCTCTGCATGTGTCCAAGCCATCTCAATCTTGCCACCTTGATGAAACTCACAATATCTGGTTGATTGTAGAGCTGATATAGTTCGTGATTATATCTTCGGCGCCAGATTCCTCCTTCTTGGGTCGCTCCGAATATTGCACGTAGTATTCTTCTCTCACATACACTTAAAGCCTGTTCTTCGTTCTGTGTTAAGCTCCATGCTTCTGCACCATAGGTTACCACCGGTCTTATCAGTGACCTGTACAGTGTGCACTTATGCTTGGGGTGGATTGTTTTGGACCTAAAAAGTTTAAGTAGCCCATAATAGCACCTGTTACCAAGAGTTATCCGTCTTCTAATCTCCTCGCCCATCCGGTTTACGCTGTTCAGTTGCGAGCCCAAGTACACAAATGTATCTACTGTGTCAAAGTACTTTCCGTCTAGTTCTAGCGTTGGTCCTACCTTCCGATGAGTTTCATTAGCCACCATGTATTTCGTTTTGTTTACGTTGACAGTGAGTCCTAGGTTATTTGCTTCCTTTTCCAGCTTCCTTTTCGCTTCTGCAAATTATATCAATGTCGTCTGCGTAAGCCAATAGTTGTGTTGTCTTAAAGTACACAGTGCCGTTAGTATCCACTCCACTACTCCTAACGGCCTTTTCTAGTACGATGTTAAACAGTAAAGTTGCCAGTGGGTCTCCCTGTCGTAGTCCTTCCTCTGTTATAAAAGTCTCAGACAACTTGTTTCGTATTCTTACTACAGACGATACTTCAGACAGTGTTACTCTGGTTAGGGCTGTCAGTTTTTCAGGGAATCCGAAACTTGTCATTATCCCCCACAGTGTGTGTCTTATAACGCTGTAGTGTGCTGCTCTGAAGTCCACGAATAGATGGTGTGTCGTGATATTGAACTCATTACATTTCTCCAGGATCTGCCTAATTCCAAACAGTTGGTCTGTGGTTGACCTGTTTGTGCGGAAACCGCACTGGTATTCACCGATATTCTCTTCTGCGTATGGTAGTAAGCGACGGTGCAACACATTAGCGAAGACCTTGTATGCAATGTTTAGCAGCGTTATCCCCCTGTAGTTAGAACAATCTAACTTATCACCTTTCTTGTACAATGGGCATATTATCCCTAGCTTCGATTCATCCGGTAGCTTTTCCGTTCTCCATATGTTTAGTATGAGATCATGCATGCACGATATTAAGGCCTTAAGACCAACCCTTCTAGTTAGTCGATCTAATTCCTCGGGGTCACTATCTAAGTACTTCAAAATTCCAAAGCTATATGTCAGGACTGGTAACATAGGTGTTTATAGCCTGTATTAAATGTTTAAAGTTGAGTTTGGTGTTCAATAGTTTATTGAGTCGAGTTTTATATTTCGCTTTGAACTCACTTTTTAGCTTCGTGTGTTCAATACGCTTATTCTGTTGTATTCCTAAATACATAGGTCTCGCCTGTTCCCAGTTCTTGGAAGTTGCATCTTTGGATTGCCAATTCCACAAGTTTTCCTTTTTTTAAATGAATTTCAGAACACTTGTCTTCTCCAAGGATCATGCACATATCTTCATTAAATGTCCTGACGGTTCGTATTAACTTTCCAAGATTTTTATTATTTGAATTCTGAATACAGTTTGATATCGTCCATGAAGAGGAGATGATTAATTCGGATATTACTTTTTATGTCTAATCTGTACCCCACGTTGCATTCATGAAGTAATCGGGAAAGGGGGTTTACCTCTAAGAAAAACCACAGTGTACTTAACGTGTCTCCCTGATAGATTCGTATTTTAAAATCATTTATGCATTTAATAAAATACATATTTTGATCACTTGACTAGCCTACATATCAAAAATCAATAGATACAATATTTTATAAATATAATAGTGTAAATATAATATAATCATATATAAATATAACACGTGTCTGTATATGAAATATTGCTTCTTATTTTACTTAGAATATTACAAATTGCAAGAAGTTTAATATATCCAAGACAGTTTGAAAGTTATCACAATCTTGTCAAACTTCTCCTAGTATGGTTTGTACAGTTTGCGTCAAAGTTTTGAGATCGAGTTTAACAGAATTTGCATGAAAGAACAGCTAGTGAGATAATGTCAAACATTTGTAGAAATTTAATATGCAAATATATTATATAATTGAATTTTTTTGACAATGTTTAAGATAATTTAAATTAGTCTTATCAATTTACTAGCCTCTTCAGTTTGTAGATATAGCGTCTGTGCAGAATTATTTATTATTCTAAACTTTAAACCTAGCGTAAATCACTTTTATAGTTTAATTAAAAATATCTGGAAACCTTTTATGTCCTTTTAATAATTTATATTTTATCGCCAAGTCTGCAATATCATGTTCATTGCCCTTCAGTGCGTTGTACAGTCGGTTGTAAGTTTCAGTTGGGATGGGTGAAAGTGTTTTTACTTTAATTAATTTGGGGAAAAACGGTGGAAAGCTAAGAGCAATGTGATGACTTTCAGTAGAACTAGTCTGAAAGCAGCAATGGTCCATTCAAAGGCCTGTAAATCTTTAATATTGAAATAGTTACTGGTGCGGATTTTGCAATTAATTTGAATGTGCGTTTGATGAATTAATTAGGAACGATAATTCCTTTCCACCGGCCTCATAATTTTCGTATTAATAATTTATGCTAAATTGCCATTAGTATAAACATATTTATTTTTAGAAAATTACTTTGTCCGGATATTTGACCCAGCAGATTAATTACAAAACCCTGGATTATAATTAACTTTTAATTGCCGATTTTCATTTTTTCCACATTTTCATTAAAAACACAAATATTAAATTATTTAAACAAAATATTTAATAACATCGTCGTTATTATTAATATTCATTTAATTCAATTTTCAGCTTGTTTGGTTATTTTCTTTTTCTATTATGCGTCTGTAATGGACTAATAACAGCACTCATATGCGTGCGGTTGTGGCTCGCCGAGTGCGATACAATTTTCTCAATATGTATCGGCGATTTTTTTATTTAGAAATTGCACAAAATTGAGCAAAATAGTATAAAGAACTCGTTCATAAGGCGGTTTTCGCACTTGTCCATTATAAAACTCCTCGCTACGCTCGCCGTTTTCTAAACATGGACGCGTGTTGCAAAACCGCGCTTACTGAACTCGTTTTTTAATGTACCATTATAACGTTCATTAATATTTCTCGATTTTAGAACATAAAATCACTCAGTTTGAATCGTTTTTTTTTTCTTCAGACATTACATTTTCTAGATTGAAATGAAAATGTGAAGATTGTGATGAAAATAGTTCAAAGAGAGGTAAATTGTATAATCTGGGACGTGGAATATAGAGAGGAGATAATAAGATGAAAGGAAAACTTCGAAGGGGAAGAAGTTGGAAGATCAATACAAACGACAAGACAATGGAGACTGGAGGAATGCAGGGGATGGCACAAGTAGGAAATAAATTCCGAATAAAAGAATATAAGAACAAAGTAAGAAATGCTGTGACAATAAACATACGCAAACGTTGTATTTTTCGTACATTAAATGTTTTGTTATTGATTAGTTTCTAATACTCACTCCTTAGAAATAAGGATTCAACTTTTGCTACTGTTTATATTACACATCCAAATATTTTCTAGGTGTCACATAAATCTCAATAATTAATTATCGAAAGTAATCAATTACAAACTAGTACATCTAATTAATTAGATATTAACTAGAGACTCAATTAAATACAGATACGTAATTCAATTTAGATCGTACCATAATCCACCAATTATAAATCCCTTTATAATTTAATATTATCATCGATTATTAATATTGAACATAAACAATATTATCCTCGTTTTAAATTTTACCTGGGCAAGCCTAAATAAATTAGTTTATCTGTCAAAGATGAATCAGTCTAACTAGGCCAAAGGTCGTATAAATAATACAAATTCAATAACACATTGAAGATACATAAAGAGAATAAATAGAATTAAAATTGAATAAACAATATTAATAAAAAAACAAAGTAAGAAATTGGGATATTTTTGGAACAAATAAAGGTTACAGCCAAGATAATTCGAGGAACCAAACGAACCTTTACACAAAACCAACTAACCCAAATCGAAGAGACCTTGGCTAAGAATAATTCCAGAAATTTCTTTGTAACCTTCAAGCAGGCAAAATACGCTCCGCCAAGCCTCCACTTCAGAAACTCACAAGGCAAACCGGCTTATAACGACAACTGCCACCTTTTGGCTCAGTGCTTTAAAAATCTACTCAACTGTGACCCACCCAGCGAAGACTTCGACTATAAACAAACCGCACCAAACCAGGACTCGCTTCCCCTTCATTCGAAGAAGTTGGCCAGATCATTCAACTTCCTACTACACTACGTTGTCCTTCAGTCTTCTACGGTCAATACGTTCCTTAGTTGTTTTCCGAACGAGTTTTTTCAGTTTTACATGAATTGCAGCTACCACTGGATGATGGTCGGATGCTATGTCAGCTCCTAGATATGTTTTTACCGACTTAATAGTATTTCTGAATCTTCTACGGATCATAATGTAGTCGATCTGGTTTCTAATTATACCTAATTTTCCGTCTGATGGTGCTTTCCAAGTATAAAGCCGACGTATGGGAAGATGATAGAAGGTGTTAGTTATTATCATGTCTTCCCTTTGACAAAACTCGATCAGTCTGTCTCCTCGCTCATTGCTCATTGAGTTTCGATGCTACTAGAGAAAAAACAATAAATTGATCGCTTGCAAAGTGTGAAATGACCCAAAATATAAGCTATTACAAAATACTACTCCTCGCTCATTGCGAGGACCTAGTCCGAAATTGCAGGTTGTATCAGTCACTTCTCCTTGGCCAACTTTCACATTTAGATCCCCCATTATAATGAGGATTTCGTGTTTCTTGATAGGTTTGATCACTTTAGCTAGAACTTGGTAAAACGACTCTATTTCATCCTCGTCTTTATCTGCTGTAGGTGCATATACTTGAATAATATTTACTGGAACTTCATTTGAGGTTAGTTTCAGTGGAACTATGCGGTCTGAGAGTGGAACGAAACTGGATACCGTATGCTGCACTCTATTGTCGACAATTATTCCTACTCCATATTGATGAAAGGCATCATCATTCCCTGAATAGTACATTGTGCCATTCTTGGTGATATACTTCCCCGACCCTTTCCACTGAACATCGCTTAAACCAAGTATGTTGATATTGAGTCTCGCCATTTCTAAAAAGACGTTATCCACTTTCCCAGGTGCATAAAGACTTCTAACGTTCCTTGTAGCAATTTTATCGTTTCTATGTGTTACAGTTCTGTACTCAACTTTATTCAGTGCCCTCCTCCCCAAAGATCCGATTGGAGGAGTTATAACTCCGGAGCATTTCGAATTGAGCAAATCCATTGTAATGTAATGGTGTGAGGACTATCACTAAGGATATCCACAAGGGATCTCTAATTCAGCGGTTTCCACTTGCCTTCTGAGTTCTTACACCGTTGACCACTATCGTGGTTCTTCCGCTTTTGGAGCCTGTTCTAGACCCTGGGACAAAAGAGTGCCCGGTTTGCAGCTGCCCAAGGGGGTACAGACGCTGACCAAACGCCGCCCGATTCGGAAACAGACATGTTAGGATTTTTTAATTTAATGTTAACCCTAAGAGCAGGGTTAACCCGCCGTTCCGATGATCTTCATCTCCGCCTTCGCTGCCGTTGAGGACTTCACCGTAACCCTGGCAAGGGGCCCTCACATGGTACTGTCACCCGGGCCAGGTGATCCATGGTTTTTTACGAGGTTGTTACTCCTCCCACTCTTCCTCCCACATATTATATTTCTACTTTTTTTTTTAATCCCACAAAGAAAACGAAAATTTGACGTTAAATAAATTTGACATTACGAAAGATAACTTTCTTAATACCAATCCAGTTTGCTTTTACAAAATTTTTCTTTACACTCGTTTACCAATCCAATGTTATCCCCTTGACCCGCACTATAAACTTCTACGAATTTTACACTTCTCAAAATACACAATTTCTACGAGCAAATTTTGTACGTCGAACTTGTTTAGCGGTTGCCTAATTATGTTTTAATGCATCTTAAAACATAACTTGATGAGTAAGTATATTCCAAATTTTCCTGCGGACTGTCGAAATTTTCTTGGATACTTCCGTAAATAAATTTAAAAAAATAAGTAAATTAGTTCGTTTGTGAGACCTATATTAAGGTTAATTAATAAATCAAACTAAAATTTAATCTAAATAAACATTTCTTTTAAATATTTTTGACGTCGTTATTGCATTAACACGCTGATTAACTTGAGATTAAATTAAAAATAAATAATTATGGCATTCTTTAATTACGGAACAAATTTCATCAAATTGATTAAATACGTGCGAAAACCATTATTAAGATTTAAATATTCTCCCCACTTTTCCTTGATTTATTTAAGGCTGTTATTCAGCGACATTTTATAAAATACATTTCTCCAATGGCCATCAATAATCCGGTCGTAAAAATGCGCTGTCAAGGTTGTTCTATATATGCATATTTTTTAAGTGTTCTCCAAGGGTATACACCCTTCACACATCCTTTAAGGTGGAAATGTGCTTTCTCGGTAAACCAAATATTTTGAATGATATAAGGGTTTGCCTGTGAAAAATTGAGAGTATAAAGAAAATGGCAAGAGAAAGTCAGAAAAATAGTATTATAAATAAAGGAATAATAATGTTGAAGGTAATCTTAAAATATTTGCTCCGTTTTTTTATATATATTTAAGGGAACATTGAAATTGAATATTGCGTCAATTTAAAATGGTTGGGTTTTTAAATAATAAAAAAATAACGGCGTTGGTATTTCTAACCTATCTATGGTCATTGCAGTACTTTGTAATAGGTTATATTTTGGGCCATTTCACACTTTGCAAGCGATCAATTTATTGTTTTTTCTCTAGTAGCGTCGGACCTCCAGCTATTACAAAAAGCTATTACAAAATACTGCATACTGGTCATTCACACAGAATGAGTTACAAATACTACACTTATATAAAAAAATAAGTTATAAATATGAGTTATAAATACTACACATATATAAACAAATAAATTGAATCATTGAAATAGACAGTAGCGTCGGTCAATCGGGCGAATGCCCTGGGCCCACGAGCTAGGGCGGTCCCAACAAGGGCTTTGGGGGGGGGGGCATTTTGGGACCCCCTCCCATTTTGCTGAAATTAAAGCAAGGAAAATAAAGTTCAATTTTGTTTTTCTTGTATATTAATATATTATATTTCTTCTATACATTTGTTCCTTTCTTGTATTCTATGTATTCAAAATTAAAGAATTTATTTGTTTATTCACTTTTTTTATTTACTGGGGGCCCCACCTCAATATATATGCCCGGGGCCTCAATCTCCAAACGACGGCGCTGGAAACAGAATGAAAAACTCTGTTTTTTTTATATTAAGTTTATTTATTTTATTTTATGCTAATAAAGAAATGTTAACACTTAGAGCTTATGAATATCGATTTAACACGTGCATGAAAAACTTTTTTGCATTACAAATTCGTTTGGTCTGCATTTTGTGAAACTGAAATACGCTTTGCATTTACGCCAGATTGGGTGCAATATTCCGCTGATAAGAGGATTCTAAACATTGAAAATATTGAATTAGTATGTAAACTAGTACATGTGGATCGTATTTTTTTAAATGAAATAGTTATTGTGGATGGAAGAGTTGAAAAGAATGGAATAGTTGCTAAAGGTGGAATAATTGATGAGGATGCAATTGTATAAAGAATTTTCAGGTGCGTGGCACTTGTGGCGCTTTCCGCGCCACTTGATATATGTGGAACGTTGTATATGAACGAGTAAGCAGAATTGCAAGATGCGCGATTCTTGTTGAAAGCGCATCAGCTTAGTTTGTATGTGTTGTATGAGTTGCAAGATGTACAAGTCCTACTTGTCCTAATAGAATATTATCACCGGGATATCCGTTTGTAGGATGTCGGTGTCTACAAAAAAGTATTCTTTGCAAATTTTGCAAAATCCCTCGGTTTAGTCACAAAAGTAAAAAATATAAAATCCCAAAATTTTTCCAAGGTTCCCTGAATTTCGTTTTTCAATTTACACGGGTTTAAATAGAGAAAGCTTTATTTTTTCAAATAAATTTATTCTGAAAAAACTGTTCGCTTTGGAAAAATAAAAACTCATGCAACAGTAGAACTTGATGGGTTTTAGATAGGTTAGAACTTGAGTAACTTTTGAGATGGCTGTTCTTTTCAGAGTCAAAGGGCAAAACTGGTAGATTTGCGCCAATAACTCTGTGGCTATACATCCCAGGAAGACGCGAGTGGTACTGTTGGAATCTAAATTCTATTTAAATGATTTAATTATTCTGAAAAAAATCTCGTAAATATTGCCGTTTACGAAATAAATTCTTGAATTCAAATGTGGACGGAAGCAACTGTTGCTGAAGTCAAATTTTCTGAACTTTAAAAATCCGCAAAAATAGAAAAAAAAGTGTAAAATTTTCGTTTTCTTGTAGAAATTTGTGAAAAATTGCGATTTTGACGTTGCTATGCGTTGCTAATCAAGAGGCAGAGTCGCCGAAATCTGCAATTTGGAGATTTCAAGAAATCTCTTTGAATTTGATTTGAATCTGAACCTAACAAAGAGCGAGAAATCAGAATTTTGATTTAAATCCTTTTTTAAATTTTAACTTTTCATAAGCACACGAATAATCATAAACGGACAAACTTCAAATACGACATTAGCACATAACCTGAGCGAAAAAAGTGTCAAAATGATGCAAAATTTCGATTGAGCAGTAAGCAATGGTCGTACTTTTCTTGACCTGGAGTGCTAATCCGTAGATGGATTTGAGAAATTCAAACGCCAAACTGCTGGCCTTTTCGCCGGGCATGCACTCCTCAGACTGGAAATGCAAATTTTCCTCTTCGCGATTCTGTTTGAAGAGGTGATAAAAAAAGTGACTTTGCGAATTGGGGCCTGCGGTACTTCCCCAGAGGTCTAATGCGTTGCGAAAGGTGTCGTTCGAAAGTAGACACGTCGGGCTATAATCCCTGAAAAGAGCAATACAATTCTAAAACATTTCACCGAATATGGAAGGTTTCAATTTGCTCAATTTTGTGAAATTCGTTTCGAGTTTGGACGGCGTCGCGACCCCCGGATGAGATGGACCAGAGCGTCGTTCCCATTGCCATATATAACCTTTTGTTCTCTATTTAGAAACCGCCACCGCGACACCCTGCTCTTTGATTTAGCAAATCCCGGAAGATTCTCGCGGACGTCTGCAAAACATGTTTTTTCTGTGGTTCCGGCGCCATCCGGAACGCAATCGCAGTTAAACTCCAAAACAAACTAAAAGGCACTATGCCGAATCGATTGGTGTCAATCTAGTCCCGATCTAATTGTTGGTTATCCCAGGAGACGGATCCCCGCAAATTAGGTGAAAAAAAACCGCGGGAATAGGATGAAAACAGGAAATCGTTTCTAGCACTTTTGAGGAGCAATTTTGGTCCGCGGCTAGATTTTTCTACTGCGTCCTCTTGCCGCGTCGATTTCACGTTTTTTTGACGTGGCATGATTTTCACATGTCCCAGATTCTTCCACTGCCCGTTGGGGGTAAACATCTCGCATCGAACGAACCGGTTTGGAGACGTTGCTCTCTTCAATCACGAGAACAGACGTCCTAAGATGTAATCGAAAAAACGGGTTTTTTTCGCTTACATTTTCCGCAGCACCGGGTGAATCGACGGTCGCGTACTTTTCCGCATGACGTCAAAAACGTGAAATCGACGCGGCAAGAGGACGCAGTAAAAAAATCTATCCGCGGACCAAAATCGCTCCTGAAAAGTGCTAGAAACGATTTCCTGTTTTTGGCACCTGAAGGACGCGTGTGTCTTGCGAGCGGCAGCCCGACACGCGTCGAAGGTCCGTTTAGTTTTACAACAGAAAATGACAATTTCCCGTTTCGATGCGCAAGAGGAACGGAGTTATTGCAGAATAAGTGAAAAACTTAAAACGCACCTACCCTTACGGGGGCGGAGATTTATACAGCTTGTCCAAAAAAACCTAATTTTTTGGTTAATTCACCGGAAAAAAATCAAGACGTAAACCGCATTTTTACACAATTTTTCGTGATTTTTAAAAAATTGTCATTTTTGGGGGGTCTAAAAATGACGATTTTTTAGTTCAGGGACGGCACCTTACTCGATTAGTACAATTTAATAATAATAATATTTAGAGGTTATTGCAAAACACAATTGTAATAAAATTTATGAATAGGATGGTTGCGACAGTAGTCGCAACTGTCGTGGTAATTCATACTTACATTGAATTGAAAAATTCACTTTGTTTTTTACCACACTTATATTATGTAAAAATGTTATATAACTTATTATTCACAGTTATATAAATTTCTACACATATCACGACTCGAGTTTCGACGTTTGACGGTCATTTTCAAGTGCGGTAATAAAATTTGTCATTGAAATAAACTACCACGTTAGTTTTAAATAAATTAGGTTTTGGTATAATTGGAACGGGGTGCAAAGTAGAATACCCTCCTCGTGGTACACCCTGGGCAACGTAATTATATTACGGCTAAATAGTCTACAAACCTCGGGGGTTCACGTCTAGTGAATACGGGACTGGCAATCCCGAGGTACCCTAGCTGGATTCTCACTTTACTTCAACTTGTCTTGTGTGAAACTCCTCTATCTCATTTATCTTTCCTCTCAGATCTCCCTTGATCAACTCTTAGTCTCTTCCGATCCCGACGCTATTCCACCACTCGAGGGCTAGGGGTCTCTCTCTATTTCATACATATCTCTACCATCCGTCCCCATACCAACCCGTAATGGCCAGCGTGGTAGTGGCAAACGGCTAATTACCCCAATAACTTTACAAATAGGTAGCGGGTAGTACTCTCTGCGGTCCCGGCAGGGATAGACCTACTTCAGGGATGCGACCCTGCCTACGCGAGCCTTGGTTTCTCTCCCACTCCCAAATTCCGGGAGGTTACCATGTCCTAACCTAATCCTACCAAAAACTCAAATTTAACCTTGCCATACCCTTCCTATAAGAACCCAAGGTGGTATTCTACTGCTACAGTTAAAGAAAGCTTGGGTTGCTCACATGGTCAAATGTGGGATCATGCTCAGAGTATGGTAGCGGAGGATCTTAATATATAGACAACGGTAGCATACACAGTCTTAGTTAGATAGACAACCACTAACTCACCAACAAGCAGGGCGAGCGCGGTGTTTCAATAGCCAAAAACCCCCTTCTATGAAATGTTGAATTTAAACATAAATATACCCCAGGTGAGCAATAAATCTCACGCTGATACATCAGCCCGCCTCAAGGATTCTGGGGATGCATAAATTCGACACCAAAATTCAAACCATTCCATACTAACATTGCTACGTACAATGCAAGATCTCTTGCCTCAGAAGAGCGCATTCTAGAACTTGAACATGAATTACAGAAGATAAATAGATATAATAGGTCTATCCTATTTTATCGAACTCAAGAGTGGCAATATCCTACATTATAAAGGAAAAGAAAACACAACACATGGAGGTGTAGGATTCATAATCAAACAGAAAATTGCCAAATATATAACTAAAGTAGAAGCTATATCAAGTAGAGTGATATATCTCATTCTAAAGCTTAACAACCGCTATCAGATGAAAATAATACAGAGCTATGCACCTACTTCCTCCCACACAGACGAAGAGGTAGAAGAATTCTACGGATGTAATACTTCTAAGGCTGTATTTATGGGAGACCTAAATGCAAAACTAGGTAAAAATGAAGATGAGTATGAAACATGCATGGGACAATACGGACTTGGCCACTTAAATGATAGAGGGATTATCCTGATGGAGTTTCTCATGCGAAATACGTTTTATATTATGAATAGCTTCTTTAAGAAAAAAAGCATAACAAATGGACATGACAAAGCCCTAATGGTTTAGTCAAGAATGAAATTGATTACAACTTTTCCAATCGGAAAGACATACTACAAAATGTATCTGTTCTAAATGCATTTACAACAAATAGTGACCATAGGCTAGTAAGAGCACATATAAAAATTAACATTAGAACAGAACGGAATAAACTTCTACGAAGCGGTACTGCCAAACAAATTGACATAGAGATACTCAAAACGCAAAGGAAGAAGGTACGAAGTATGAAGAGGAAGTAACGAGATGAACAACAAATCCTAAGGGATATCTATAATATATAAGTTCTGAAGAAACACCTGAAATTTCAACAGATGAAATAAGATCGGCTCTCAAACAAAGTAAAAATCGTAGGGCACCTGGTAAAGATGGAATAATAAGCGAACAACTAAAAAAAGGAGGTGAATCAATACTTAAAATCTTCCAAATACTTTTCAACAAGTGCCTGGAGATGGGAAATATACCGGAGGACTGGAACAATGCGGTAGTAATTCTGCTTCATAAGAAGGTCGATAAAAGTGAACTTAAAAACTATCGACCAATAAGCTTACTCTCCCACCTTTACAATACATTTATAAGGGTAATATCTAACAGACTTAGCAGCAAATTAGATGCATATCAGCCCATCAAGCAAGCCGGTTTCCGAAAAGGATATGGAACCAACGAACATCTACAATGCATGAAGTCATTTATTGAAAAGTGCAATGAATATAATATCCTACTCTTCCTCGCATTCGTTGATTATGAGAAGGCTTTCGATACCATTGAGATGTTTCCTATTTTGTAGGCTTTGGATGACTGTCGCATTGATTGGAGATATTCTGGTCTAATTTAAACCATCTACGACTTTGCCACTATGACGCTGAAACTACAAGATTTATCCGACAAAATACCCATCAGACGTGGAGTGCGCCAGGGAGATACCTTGTCTCTCAAATTATTTACACTAGGTCTAGAGAACATTTTTAAAAACTTAGACTGGGCGGACAAAGGAGTAAATGTTGATGGCAAAAGGCTGACGCACTTGCGCTTTGCGGATGATATTGTTTTAGTGGCTACTGAAAAGTCTGATATTGAAACAAAGCTGAATCAGCTAAACAACATCTCCAAAACAACTGGTCTGCACATGAATATGAGCAAGACAAAAATCATGACAGCTGATGTTCCACACTTGCCTGATATAGTCATCGATGGTGTCACGGTGGAAAGAGTAGAGAGCTACATCTACTTGGGACATAAATTAAAAATAGGCAAAGAAAACCAAGATGCGGAGACTAGAAGAAGAATAGGACTAGGCTGGACAGCATTTGGGAAGCTGGATTTTATTCTAACCCACAAGACTTTCCCAAGAAAGTTGAAAGCGAGAATATTTGATTCAAGTGTTGCACCGGTTCTCACATATGGCGCAGAAACCACAACATTTACCCAACAGAACATCAAGAAGCTGGCCGTTACGCAAAGATCAATGGAACGGAAAATGGTAGACATAACGTTACGCCACAAGAAAAGGAACGACTGGGTGCGGAAGAAGACAGGTGTTGCGGACGTGAAAGAGTGGTGCAACAGAAATGGAGTTGGGCTGCGCATATCCTACGAATAATTGATGACCGATGGTCTCACAGAATCCTGGTATGGAGACCAAGATACGGAAGGAGAAACATAGGCCGCCCCCCTAAAGGATGGAGTGACGATATCCGGGAAGTAGCAGGAAGGAAACGGTTAAGTCTGGCGAGTAATAGAGAAGAATGGAAAGTTAAAAGGGAGGACTATGTCCAATATTGGAAGAATAAAGTCTAAAAAAGAAGAAGAAGAAGTACAAAACCAAAGGCGGTCCTCAGTCTCCGGCCGCTCAAAAACCGTTGACTACGGTAGCGGTCAGGCAAGATCTCGAGCACTCTAAAGAATCTTTGCACTCTAAAGAATCTCCGAACCTTATTATCGGATACGAACCTTATTATCGGATCAAAAAGTAACTGTACTGGATAATAACAGAGCTTGATAAAATAAAATGGAACATCGTAGGCTTGAGTGAAGTTAGAAGAAGTGGAGAAAGCCAGATAACACTGAAAATTGGCCACATCTTCCATTATAGAGGGGAAGAAGGAACATCAAATGGTGGTGTGGGAATGATCATACACAAAAAACTTATACCAAATCTAATAGAAATTAAAAGCATAAGCCCGAGAGTAATGTACACAACTTTAAAACTGGGCTCACTGCACAATATGAAAATCATACAGGTGTATGCCCCCACGTTAACATCATCAGAAGAAGATCTGCATGCCTTCCATGACAATATCAATGAAGCATTCTACGAAATACTAACTATCACACTCTACTGATAGGCGACTGCAATGCCGAACTGAGAAGGAAACAAGGTGAAGCCGAAACTTCACTAGGCACCCATAGCTTTAATGAAAGAAACGAGAGCAGAAACAGACTCCTCAACTTCTTGCAAGAACATGGTCTCTATTCAATGAACTTTTTCTTTGACAAAAAACTACAACGGAAATGGACTTGGATCAGCCCAGATGGCAACACTAAGAACGAGATAGATTATATCATAAGAAACAGGAAAGAAAAAGTTCACGACGTAGCAGTCGTGGACAGGCAGCGACCATAGATCGGAACAAAAGTTTCTGTGAACATCAGCAGTGAAAGATTGAAGATGATCCAAAAACCGAACAAAAAATGGACTCCACCCGACAACATCGACTCCTTCTAAAGAGAAATAGAAAACCGCTTACATAACTCTTACGCAAATCAAATGGCGACTAACGGAAGTATCAATATAGATGATCTAAACACATCTATAACAAATGCAATAAAACAGGCAGAACAGAAACACTGTGATAAACCAAACGAGAGAGAGAGCAGAAACTAAGCAAAAATACCAAAAAACTAATGGAATGCCGAAAAACAAATACGGACAAAACTTTGCGGAACTGAGGCAATTGAACAAAGACATCTCAAAAGGCATACGAAAAGACGTCAGAACATTCAACACAAATATGGTTGCTAGAACGATAGAGGCACACAGAAGCTTAAAAGTACTTAGGCAGAAAATCTCTACAGGCAGAAGAAATATACATAGACTCAGAAACATCAAATAGGGAAGAAATCTTCAGGGTAGTGAAAGAATTTTATGAGGAACTATATCAATCACATCAAAGCGCAATAGAAGCGAATCAAATTCCGAAAATCACAAACCAAGGGTCGGAAGATATTCCAGAGGTCACTATCTCCGAAAAAACAACAGCACTCTCGGAGATGAAGAATAACAAATCACCTGGGGACAATGAAATCAGCATAGAAGCAATCAAACTGGGAGGATACAAGTTACAATCTCTACTCAAAGTGCTCTTCACCGAATGTCTCCTGAGAGGAATAATGCCCTCAGAATGGAACAATGCAACAAGCATCGCCCTGCATAAAAAGGGAGACATTACCGACCCATCAGCCTGCTGTTACATATATTTAAAGCTGTTCACAAGAATAATCACGAAGAGAATAACTGTTAAGCTAGAAACATACCAACCAAGAGAACAAGCCGGATTTAGATCAGCGTTTGGCACAAACGACCACCTCCAAGCCCTAAAAACCTCATAGAGAAAATGATAAAGTATAACAAGCCACTGGTCCTAATATTCGTAGATTATAAGAAGGCGTTTGACTCTGTGGACCAACACGAAATCCTAAAATGATTAGCTGATTGCCGTGTAAATTACCGGTATACCAATATCATCACACAAAAATGCCACAGCATCTGTCCGACTGCACAACGATACGGGAAGATTTAAAATAGCCAGAGGTGTTCGACAGGGCGATACAATCTCCCCATGACTTTTTACTAACTTACTCGAATACATGTTTAAATCTATTGATCTGCAACACCTAGGCATTAACATAAATGGGAAATACCTCGGTTATCTCAGATTTGCAGACGACATAGTCATTATAGCGAATAGCATCGACCACGAAAAAATGATGATACAACGCCTAAATATAGCCTCACGCAAAATGGGACTAAAGATCAACTTTGCAAAAACTCAGTTGATGACCAATCTTGTACTGAGTGATACTATAACCGTAGATGGCGTCGAGGTCAAAGAGACCACCTCATATAAATACTTACGGCATGAAAGCCGCATACACAGAGATAACTAAACGTGTGGAATACCAAGACGAATAGGATTAGCTTGGGCTGCATATGGGAAACTGAAAAATATATTTAAGTCTAACTTACCAACCTGTTTGAAACCTAGAGTCTTCGATCAATGCGTCCTCCCCGTCTTAACATACGGTGCAGAGACATCAACACTAACGAAGAAGGTAATCAATAAGATCAAGGTAACACAACATTCAATGGAGAGATCCATGTTGGAATTATCCCTTAGAGACAGAATCCCTAACACCGAAATCCGGAGAAGATCGGGAGTAGCAGATGCAATAAAACGAATAACAACCTTGAAGTGGAACTGGGCAGGGCACATTGCGAGAATAAAGGACAACCGATGGACCAGACGAATAATGGAATGGAGACCCAGACATGAAGCTCTCCAAAGCAAAGACGCCCACCTGCAAGATGGTCCTATGATATTAAACGTATCCATACAAATTGCATGCAAGCTGCGCAAGACCGACAGATGTGGAAGCAGTCACGGGAGGCCTACGTCCAGCAGTACACTACGATAGGCTAATTGATGATGATGATGATAATTGGAACGCAATAGTATATTACGTAACGAGAGTTGTAAGAAGCATATTACGCCTATTACGTAGGATCGGAACAGTTACGTACGACACGCGTAGCGGGGAGTGCGTGATTCCGCGAGTACGTAATTGCCTTACAACTCGAGTTATGTACTATACTTTATCTACGACCTACACTGCACTAATTTGTTTCTGTTTAATAAGAAAATATATTTGATGTAACAAATTTATTTCTTATTAGGTTATGTATTATACATTATTTAACATTATAATAAACAAACAGTTAAATTTTCATATATAACTGTTACTCGATATTATTTAACTTGATAGAAATGAAAAGAAATACATTCATTTAATGGTTACATACCTTATTATTTAGTACTTATGTGCGTTAAACTGGAATAAGATTTCTCGGTACTTACGTATTAACGCCACCACCGTTATATATTGAATCGAGAGATCGAGATATGTTATCTTGATTTATCTGTCCGCTTGGCGGCGGACAACCTAATCTAACCGGGGTTAAAAAATAAAGTGTTTTGAGTTTTAAAAATGTTTTAATTTTAATGTTTTATTCTATGATTTATCATAAAAAAATTTAGGTGTAGATTGGCGGCATTTAAAAATGTAGCGGTGGTGGCGTTAATACGTAAGTACCTATTTCTCATAGATATAGGCAACTCAATGTACGCTATGTCAATTTGCGTTGTTAAGTTTGTTCCGTTAATAAGTTTAATTTTTATTAAGTTTTTCGTCTTTTATTAAGTTTGAATTAAGGCACGGGGGGCACTAAACGCATGAGCACGTAATAACAGCTCCCAACGAATCGTAAACCAAACGCGTGTGTGTGATATCATAAATTATCGTTAATGGCGAACTGTTACATACGTGTGTATTATGATGTATTTACATAATTCCCGAACTGTACAATAATGGGCATTTACAATAGTGGTCGTAGATAAACACTTTTGCTATTATTATCTCGTTACTGATTTTTTTATAAGAAAATATATTTAATTAACATAATAGAAAACAAAGTTATAAAGTTGATGAAACTAGGAAGATAAAGTTGAAAGTGTTACCAGGAGAATATAATGCTATGAGAAAACTAATAAAAAATATAATCTCTGCGGCTATAACTAAAATGCGATAAGAGAACCAGAACATGAGACAAAAATGAAATAAAAGCAAGGCAATAAGAAGAACCCCACGAAAAACTTAATAAGAAAACCTTGCTCAATTACAATCCCAGTATAGAACTTACAACGCGAGGAAAATGGAAGGAAGAACTGAAGTGTAATTAAAACTTGATTTACTTTTATAATATAAATAGAATTGGAAATGTTGGATAAGATATGTTTGTTTTGTTTTCTCTGCTGCTCGCTGTAATTTTCCTGCCAAATGGATTTTTTTTCACTCACTGCAATGTAATTTTAATTCAAATATTAAACTAAAAAAATGGTCTAGACGCATGTAGCTTTATCTTTCCTATATTATTTGTCTAGTTTTGTCTCCCGACTTTGTTTACAACTATTTTATCTAATAGAAATATTTGAAATATAATTGAGCTATTTTAAAAGAATTGAATCTTTACTATATCAGTTGTCAATTCTCTATCATTCTGCAATCGCCGTACCGTTCACCTTCCGGCAAAACAGTGAATTCGCGAATTTCTTTTCGAAAATATCGTGATTGATATCGCTCAGGAAGACTTGAATCGCCGGATTCGTCAGCAGTTTGAATATCGTGGCTTTCAACATCTGCGCCGTCAGATTTGCGAGAATCCCCGTGATCCGATGCCGAAGAATCTCCTTACAAAACCCAATATTTGTCCCAATTATTGGCCTTCTAATGGATAGTTTCGAAAGGATAGTTTTAAAAAAACTAACGGAAAAATACTACTACAAGACAAACACGATCTGTTCTCATCCATAAAAAGGTGAAAGAAATAGCTGGATATACTAGAAGCCACCTACCATGCAGATTAGTGAGTGAGGACAACTTCTGACAAATAAAGAATAAATGAAACAATAGTGGACAAAGTATATCTCAGTATATATCTATATAAATCTCTATATAAATTTGTCTATATAAATCAAAATCTATAAATCCATCGTCAGACCTGTAATAACATACGGATGCGAAACGTGGACCATGACCAAAGCAAACGAAGAAAAGCTCAGACGCTTTGAACGAAAAATACTTAGAAAAATTTTCGGACCTCACCATGACATCACTACAGACCAGTATAAGATCAGAACCAATATCGAATTAAAAGCACTCTACAACAAAACCGATATTGTCCAAGAAATTAAATCACAGCGACTAAGATGGACAGGCCACGTGCACAGACTGCATAACGAAAGACTTGTAAAACTGGTATGGGAGGAGATTCCCACAGGCAAGAGACCGCTCGGACGTCCCAGAATGCGATGGAGAGATAACATCCAAGCAGATCTCCGGAAAATGAACATTCCATTTGACCCTAGGTTGATGGAAGACCGAACAAATTGGAAAAAAGTTGTACAGTCAGCCAAGACCCACCCAGGGTTGTAGCGCTACGTGATGATGATGATGATGATATAAATTTGTTCGATGGCGAAACTAATTTACCTCATCCAAATCAAGGAAGAGACACTGGCCCGAACATCATTAAATCAGAAGTTATTGAAACTTTAAAATCCATCGAATTAGGTAAAGCTGCAGGACCTGACGACATGTACATAGAAATCTTAAAGGTTATACAAGAGGAAAATATCCACGTTCTTGTAAACTTCTTTAACAAAATATATGAATCCGCAAACATACCGAAAACTGGCTGAAATCAATATTCATTGCCCTACCAAACAAACCAAACGCAAACAAGTGCGACCAATTCTGACTGATAACACAAGCTTTAGGGAACGATATATCCTTCCCTAGAGCTTCGCTTAAACTCATCGGAAACTGTACCTCGAGCAGAACGCCTTGTTCGAACGCTCGGCGGAAATCCAAATCTTCCACCAAACCCAACTTGGTATCAACAATTCCTTCATTGACCGCCGCGTTGAAACTGACGACTTCCTCGTCGATCCTCACAAGCGTCGAAGAAACGTCGAGAATCTCGCGATCGATTTTGATCTGCAGCTTCTCCATACCTTGACGATCCTGGATTCTGCCGCTGCTTGTCCTCCTCGGTGGTGTAGTTGACAACATACCCGCCTTTCATATTCGGGCTAATTTTACAAAACTTAATTGCATTTTTAGCTCGCGGTTTAAAGCACTTCCGGTTAGAAACCTCCGCCTTTCCGGTTTCGATCACTTTTACAATTCCGAGAGAGTCCAAAGTTCAATATTTCATAGATTTCTTGTCACATGGGAACGGTTGATGGTGAATGAGGGAGACTGTGCACAGAGTAACAGGGGGGCTTGCACGTAATACCCCTCTTGCTGCTACAGGTACAGGCTCCGATCCTAGTGGCACAGATAGCTGAGACAACTAGTGAGAGTGAGTAGCAAAGCCCCAATCTTTAGGGCTGAGGAACGTCGCCGTACTTTCTCATCTCATTCCGCCGCCGTACTTTTGAGAACCTGTCTCATTGCGCCGCTGTACTTTTGAGAACCTGTATCATTCCGCCGCCGCCGTACTTTTGAGAACCTGTCTCATTCCGCCGCCGTACTTTTGAGAACCTGTCTCATTCCGCCGCCGTACTTTTGAGAACCTGTCTCATTGCGCCGCCGTACTTTTGAAAACCTGTCTCATTCCGCCGCCGTACTTTTGAGAACCTGTCTCATTGCGCCGCCGTACTTTTAAGAACCTGTCTCATTCCGCCGCCGTACTTTTGAGAACCTGTCTCATTCCGCCGCCGTACTTTGAGAACCTGTCTCATTCCGCCGCCGCTGTACTTTCGAGAACCTGTCTCATTCTGCCGCCGTACTTTTGATAACCTGTCTCATTGCGCCGCCATACTTTTGAGAACCTGTCTCATTCCGCCGCCGTACTTTTGAGAACCTGTCTCATTCCGCCGCCGCCGTACTTTTGAAAACCTGTCTCATTCCGCCGCCGTACTTTTGAGAACCTGTCTCATTGCGCCGCCGTACTTTTGAGAACCTGTCTCATTCCGCCGCCGTACTTTTGAGAACTTGTCTCATTGCGCCGCCGTACCTTTGAGAACCTGTCTCATTCCGCCGTCGCCGTACTTTTGAGAACCTGTGTCATTACGCCGCAGCACTTTTGAGAACCTGTCTCATTCCGCCGCCGCCGTACTTTTGAGAACCTGTCTCATTCCGCCGCCGTACTTTTGAGAACCTGTCTCATTCCGCCGCCGTACTTTTGAAAACCTGTCTCATTGCGCCGCCGCCGTACTTTTGAAAACCTGTCTCATTCCGCCGCCGTACTTTTGAGAACCTGTCTCATTGCGCCGCCGTACTTTTGAGAAACTGACTCATTCCGCCGCCGTACCTTTGAGAACCTGTCTCATTCCGCCGTCGCCGTACTTTTGAGAACCTGTGTCATTACGCCGCCGCACTTTTGAGAACCTGTCTCATTCCGCCGCCGCCGTACTTTTGAGAACCTGTCTCATTCCGCCGCCGTACTTTTGAGAACCTGTCTCATTCCGCCGCCGTACTTTTGAAAACCTGTCTCATTCCGTCGCCGCCGTACTTTTGAAAACCTGTCTCATTCCGCCGCCGTACTTTTGAGAACCTGTCTCATTGCGCCGTCGTACTTTTGAAAACCTGTCTCATTCCGCCGCCGTACTTTTCAAAACCTGTCTCATTGCGCCGCCGCCGTACTTTTGAAAACCTGTCTCATTCCGCCGCCGTACTTTTGAGAACCTGTCTCATTGCGCCGCCGTACTTTTGAGAAACTGACTCATTCCGCCGCCGTACTTTTGAGAACCTGTCTCATTCCGCCGTCGCCGTACTTTTGAGAACCTGTGTCATTCCGCCGCCGCACTTTTGAGAACCTGTCTCATTCCGCCGCCGCCGTACTTTTGAGAACCTGTCTCATTCCGCCGCCGTACTTTTGAAAACCTGTCTCATTCCGTCGCCGCCGTACTTTTGAGAACCTGTCTCATTCCGCCGCCGTACTTTTGAAAACCTGTCTCATTGCGCCGCCGCCGTACTTTTGAAAACCTGTCTCATTCCGCCGCCGTACTTTTGAGAACCTGTATCATTGCGCCGCCGTACATTTGGGAAACTGACTCATTCCGCCGCCGTACTTTTGAGAACCTGTCTCATTCCGCCGCCGCCGTACTTTTGAGAACCTGTCTCATTCCGCCGCCGCACTTTTGAGAACCTGTCTCATTCCGTCGCCGCCGTACTTTTGAGAACCTGTCTCATTCCGCCGCCGTACTTTTGAAAACCTGTCTCATTGCGCCGCCGCCGTACTTTTGAAAACCTGTCTCATTCCGCCGCCGTACTTTTGAGAACCTGTATCATTGCGCCGCCGTACATTTGAGAAACTGACTCATTCCGCCGCCGTACTTTTGAGTACCTGTCTCATTCCGCCGTCGCCGTACTTTTGAGAACCTGTGTCATTCCGCCGCCGCACTTTTGAGAACCTGTCTCATTCCGCCGCCGCCGTACTTTTGAGAACCTGTCTCATTCCGCCGCCGTACTTTTGAGAACCTGTCTCATTCCGCCGCCGTACTTTTGAGAACCTGTCTCATTCCGTCGCCGCCGTACTTTTGAAAACCTGTCTCATTCCGCCGCCGTACTTTTGAGAACCTGTCTCATTGCGCCGTCGTACTTTTGAAAACCTGTCTCATTCCGCCGCCGTACTTTTGAGAACCTGTCTCATTCCGCCGCCGTACTTTTGAGAACCTGTCTTATTCCGCCGCCGCCGTACTTTTGAGAACCTGTCTCATTCCGCCGCCGTACTTTTGAGAACCTGTCTCATTCCGCCTTCGCCGTACTTTTGAGAACCTGTCTCATTCCGCCGCCGTACTTTTGAGAACCTGTCTCATTCCGTCTTCGCCGTACTTTTGAGAACCTGTCTCATTCCGCCTTCGCCGTACTTTTGAGAACCTGTCTCATTTCGCCGCCGTACTTTTGAGAACCTGTCTCATTCCGCGGCCGCCGTACTTTTGAAAACCTGTCTCATTCCGCCGCCGTACTTTTGAGAACCTGTCTCATTCTGCCGCCGCCGTACTTTTGAGAACCTGTCTCATTCTGCCGCCGTACTTTTGAGAACCTGTCTCATTGCGCCGCCGTACTTTTGAGAACCTGTCTCATTCCGCCGCCGTACTTTGAGAACCTGTCTCATTGCGCCGCCGCCATACTTTTGAGAACCTGTCTCATTGCGCCGCCGTACTTTTGAGAACCTGTCTCATTCCGCCGCCGTACAGTTTTGTTTCAGAGATAGGCTTGGAACAAGAAAAGCGTTGTTAGGGCTGTCAGTTCTCCTGCAAAAATGTAGAGATCAAAAAAGGACGTGCACATCTGTTTTATTGATTATGCAATGGCATTTGACTGTTTAAAACACAACGTTCTTATTAACATTCTGATGACTAAAACACGAAAACTCTTTAAAACGAGAACTCATTAAAACAATAAAAAAAACAGAAAACTACAACATTTGGGCCACGTCATACGAGGAGATCGTTATGAATTACTACAACTCATTATCCAGGTAAAAATATCAGGAAAGAGGAGTCCGGGAAGACGACGGATCGCCTGGCTCAAGAATTTGAGGGAGTGGTTTTATTGCTCCTGTATAGACCTGTTTAGAGCAGCAGAGTCAAAAATAAGAATTGCCGTTATGATAACCAACCTCCGTTAGGAGAAGGCACCCTTCGAAGAAGAGACGAAAGAGATATCTCCTTCATAAAAAAAATTGTACGAACACCATACTGCTACAGTACGACTCGAGGACGACACCACCAGCGATATACCTATTAAACGTGGATTATGTCAGGGCTGTGTACTATCACCATTGTTGTTAAATATCTACTCGGAAAAAATATTCCTGAAAGCCTTGGAAAACTCTATAGATGGAATCAAGATCAATGGTGAACTATTGAACAATATCAGCTACGCGAACGATACGGATATATATTTGCAAGCAGTGCAGCTGGCCTACAACGTTTGATGAACCAAATAATAGAAGAAGGTGATGCGTTTGGGCTAAAAGTAAATACGCCAAAACGAAAACAATGGTTATTAGTAAAACAGCAGATATCCAAGCCAGTTTGCAAGTATACAATAAGCAAATAGAGCAGGTTGCTAAATTTAAACACTTGATCAGCTGGATCACCGAAGACCTGGAACCAGATCTGAAGGTAAGAACACGCATCGAAAAGCCAGAACAACGGTCCTTAAGATGAGAAAAGTATTTTGCGAGAGAAGCCTAAACCTTAAACTAAGATACCGGTTCGTTAAGTGCTTCATTCACTCGGTACTGTTGTATGGTGTTGAGGCTTGGAAGTTTAAGATCAATACTATACTGAAGGATATAGAAGCCTTTGAGATTTGGATCTTTCGAAGAATGCAGAGATCATATCACGAATAATGAGGTTCTTAGACGTTCTTAGACGGGCATAGACAGAGAGCTATTGGTTATTGTGAATAAACGTAAGACGTCGTACCTAGAACATATCCTTAGAAAAAAAAATATATAGCCTTCGTCCAGTACAAAGGGAGTGCTCCTGGCTAAAGAACAAGGTTAAAGAGACTGGACTGGTCTGGACATTCACTGTTCAGAGCGCCACGAGACCGTGCGGAAGTTGCCATGATTGTTGTCAACCTTCAGTTATTGGAGAGGGCACCTAAAGAAGAAGAACGAAAAAATATCGTGTTGGATGGAACTAAAACTCCTATAGATTCCTTGATAAATATCTTCCTGGGGATGCTGAGAAGTTGCCTGAGCAAGGTGACTTGCGAGGCGTAAGCTTTATCTTTCGTGTATTCCAACAGTTCATTGCAAAGATGTCTTTTGTGCTTTTTGCGATTCGCTGCAGTGGCCTCCGATGACGAGATGCACGTTGTTTTTGATCTTGCCTGGACAGACCAGCAGGAGGCCTTCGAACGCGTCCAAAACCAACTTGTAATTCGAGCGATAACTTCCGAAGCAAACAAACAAGAAATTACGATTAGGTATATCGGTAATTATCCTTGAAATATCAATCGGCCGTAATTTCCAAAGCCCCGTGTCCAGACAAGAATATCGCCATCTTCTTTCTGATCGAGGGAAAGGTCCGCCGAAAGACATCAGCAATTCTGTCGCTTTGAACGATGATACCGACGGCGCGCTTCACAGCCAAGGCGTTGCTTAAATCCGACGCAATTTGCATGTATTTCGAGAAGAATTCCAATTGATTTAAAGAAGTCAAGTTGGCGTAGATGGTTTTCATGTTGGATAGCAAGGAGAGGACGTACAAGGCTATGGTGTTGACGTCCAGAATAACCAATTTGGACTTGGAATTAGACGGGAAGAAAACTAGGCATAACGCCATCAAAAGCGCCTTCAAGAATTCCAGACACCCATCTTCTGCAGATTTCCTCTTAGTGCCGCGTTAAGTGACCGGCAATCTGCTTCCTGGACAGTTGCAAGATATCTGCTGTTAGTTTATATATGTTAGATACGTGACCTATCATCCGTTTGCTGTGTTGCTGGCCACTTATGCCGACCCATTGTAATTAGTGACTTTTATTGGCCCACTCTGTTATTATTTTACGGACCATGCTTTTACGGCCCCTTGCAATCAGGATCGCTGCAGAGTGTAAGGGTAGTCTGCGCGTATAGAACGGTCGGGCCTGATGCGGTGCTGGCACTGGCAAGGCTGATCCCAATGTAGCTTCTGGCAGAATAGAGAGCCAGAATTGCGAAGCGCAATGAAGCAAGGGTGGTGAAAGAAGAAGAAAGGCGGATAACTATACAAAAGTGGCAAGAGTCGTGGGAAAAGGATAGGACTAAATGGACCTACAGGCCGATACCAGACGTCAAGCCATAGCTGGAAAGGGATCATGGGCAGCTGAGCTACCACCTGACAATGGTGCTGACGGGCCATGGCTGTTTCCAGAGCTACCGGAAAAGAATAGGCAAGACGACCGCGGAGAACTGTCCGTACTGCAACATGGAACCAGAGACGGTCGAGCATACGTTGTTCACCTGCGACAAGTGGACAGGGCAGAGGGCGAAGCTTGAAGTGTTAAGGGGCGGGGCACTGGATTCCCGGGCGCTAACCGAGTTGATGCTGGAAAGCGAGGACAGGTGGAATGACGTCGGCGGCATCATCAAGGAGATTATGCAACAGAACGAGAAAGACGACAGGGAATGGCAAAAGGAAATAAACGGAGTAAATATGTAAAACAGGAACGCACAACTTGAAGTGATGCATGATTGCAGTGCCGAGTTGTATAGGGCGGGAAATTAGGAGGTATGTGGTTATAGTGGGTATACTATCTCTGGATGAAAATAGAGTCCTACACTACCCAGTTAGAGGGTGCCTATAAAAGGTTTCACCTTCCTCCGAAAAAAAGATAGCGCTGCAGAAGCGTTCTCTTTTGCAAGTGCGTCCGTCTTTTTCTTTTCATCCAGACCTATATGGCCTGGCATGCACTCAAGTGTAACGCTGTTTTGCTGTGCCAGATTGTTTTAAGTTATGAAGGCACTCCCAAACTGTCCTAAATTTGACTCGATGGCCTTTTTGGGGCGTTTATCGCAGCCTGACTATCTACTGTTTCTACTTCTCTAGTCTATTCTTGTATTGCTTGTAAGACCGTAGTTTGTCTCTCCAGTGGCACAGTTATGCTGGATCTAGAAGACAGACTACAGACTCCACCACCAGTTTCTCTGTCTTTCTTGGAACCGTCTGTGTACCAGAATAGGTCTCCTTGGTTTTGACTATGAAAATGACTATGTCATCCACATAGCTTGGGTGTGGAATCCTTTGTTGTTTAACGACTCAGGCTGTCAGCAACCAGACACAAAAGAGTAGCAACATGACCCCACCCTGTAGGCATCCTTTGATGACACAGACCTGCGTTACATCGCCAGCAATTGCAGTTTGTACAGTTCTGTTTTGCAGCATGGATTTTATGCATTTGGTTTATGTCATGTCAGATACCGAAGTTTGTTAGTCTTCTCTTCTTCTTCTGCGGGTGCCTATCCGGTCCGAATGTTGGCGATCATCATTGAAATCTGGATTTTATTTGCGGCTGTTCTAAATAATTCCGTTGTTGTTGACTTGAACCCTTACCTCAGGTTCTTCATCTAAGTTATCCTTCTTCTGCCTGGTCTTCCTATAACCTTGCCCTGCAGTATGAGCTGCAGCAGTCGATATCGTTCTCCGTTTCTCATTATATGACCGAAGTATTCTAGTTTACGTTTTTTGATGGTAAACAGTAACTCTGGTTCCTTCTTCATTGTTCTTAGTACCTCGATGTTCGCAACTTTATCCGTCCAATTAATATTTAGCAAGCGTCTATAAAGCCATATTTCAAATGCCTCTAATTTCTTGCAGGATGCTTCAGTTAAGGTCCACGACTCAACACCATATAAAAGTATGAAGAAAATATAGCATCTAATATGTCTCATTTTGATGTTCAGTGAGAGATCATGACTGCTAAATAGTTTCTTCATTTTTATAAATGCGGCTCTGGCTATTTCGATCCTTATCTTCTCCTTATCTCCAGCGAGTGGTCCCATTGGTTATTTACCATGCAACCAAGATATGTAGTTGTGGCTACACGTTCGACCACTGTACCGTGGATAAACAGTTGGCCGGGTGGTGCTTGGACCTTACTTATTACCATATATTTTGTTTTGTTGATATTCAGTAAGAGACCATATTCTTTACTAGAGGCTGCTACTTCCGACATCAACCGCTGAAGACCCTCGAGACTATCCGTGAAGACGGCACCGTATCATCGGCATATCTGTTATTAATTAATGTTGATGTTAATGTTATTAATTATTTCACCATTAACCACGAGATCCCCTCGTTGATATTTAAGAGTGTTTCTTTACATATTTCTTCAGAGTAGATGTTAAATAGCAGAGGTGATAAAACACATCCTTGCCTTACTCCTCTCCAAATCTCAATATTGTCGGTGGTCTGGTCCTCTACATTTACCACAGCAGTCTGGTTGCAATATAAGTTGGCTATTACGCGAATATCTTTTTGATCTAGTCCAATCTTCTGAAGTTTGTTGATAAGTTTATCGTGGTGTATTTTATCGAATGCTTTTTGATAATCTATGAAACAAGCGTGTATATCATAATTCACATCCCTACATCTCTGAAACAGTACTTGGATGCAAAACAATGCTTCTGTTCCTAGTGCGTTTCGGAATCCAAACTGCGTGCTGCTGATATTTTCCTCGCATTTCTTATAGATTCTACCATGAATAATCTTCAGGAATAGTTTTAAGATATGGCTCATTAGGCTGATAGTTCGATAATCTTCGAATTTGTATTTTTTGGCAGTGTGACAAAGGTAGATTTTAGCCAATCCCTTGGTATCACTCCGCTGTTGTAAATTCTATTAAATAGAGAATTTATTAGCGGTATACTTTCATAGTCTAGCAGCTTCAAAACTTCTGCATGCGTGTTATCTGGACCCACTGCTTTACCATCCTTGCTTTGTTTGATGGCTTTCTTCACTTCACTTGTTATAATATCAGGACCAGTACTTCCCGTAATTGTTGGTGGGTTTAATGGTCGATCTTCAAATAAAGTATTTATGTATTCTTTCCATATTGCAAGCTTCTCCGTGATATTTTATGCTATTAGTTTATATAGTCTTCTCTAACGAGCCTTATTTGTAACTTTCTGACTATCTAACATTTTTAAACTCTATCCGTACTATCTACTATTTTCTGTTTTAATTGCATCCACTTCTAGTCCGAGACCGTCCTGTTTAGTCTTCCTTGCCATGTATTGCCTGCATAATCTTGACTCTTTTTCTTTCATATTTTGGTTTCGTACGTCCAGTTACGAACCTTTTCTTGTTTATCTAGTTCTTTTGGCTAGCCGAATCAGCATATTTTTGTCTATCCAGTCTTTTCGATTCTCTATTTGTGTTGACGATGTGTTGATGAATAGGATCGATTAATAATCTATCTAGTATTATTTGGATTTACCATCACTAACGATTAGTGGAAGATGGTGGGGTACAATGGATCTATAAAATTCGCAGAACAAGTCTCCACCAAAATCTACAATCTACACAATCCTCCAGCGCTGGCGTGATGTCTGGTAGACGCCAGCGACCACACTTACTCTCATAACTCATAACTTTTGAAAACGAAACAGGATATATCTTGCGTTATATGCCTTCCTAATTCTTTCTCAGGAAGCGATTAAAATAATAATAAAAAATATATTGCACACTATTAAATTCTGAAACGTTCAATAATTAATTTTCAAATCTAATTTGTTTCACTAATTTAATCCTTTTTTAATGTTTATAGTTCTAAGAAAGTCTAATTTGTTTGAATTTCGGCCGAAATTGGTCATTACTGTAATCCTTTTTGGATGGGTATATTCTAAGTAAACTACTTATGTTTATAATATTGTTTGTTCAGGCAAGACTAATTTGTTCGAATTATCGAGAGATATTAAATATTAGAATTAGCATATTTATTCTTCTTCTTCCTATGGCGCTACAATTATATGTGGGTCTTGGTCTGCTCTACCACTTCCTTCCATCTTTTCCGGTCCTGGGCTAGTGCGGCGTAATTGCGTACTCCCATTTTCTTCAACTATGATTTCTTTCCATCTGCTCCTTGGCCTTCCTCTCATGTCCATCTTCTTCTTCTTATTGTGCCATATCCTCAGTGGACGTTGGCGATCAATATGGCCCATCGGATTCGATCCACAGCCGATCTGAACAAGTCAACCGATGTTCTTCCGGTCCATTGTCGAAGATTCTTCAACCAGGAGATCCGTCGTCTTCCCTGTGACCTCTTCCCCTCGATTATTCCCTACATGATGAGTTGAAGTAGCCTATATCTGTTGCTGTTTCTCATGATATGTCCAAAGTATGACAGTTTTCTGTGTTTGACTGTTGTGAGCAGTTCTCTGTCCTTCTGCATGCGTAGGAGTATGGTTTCGTTGCTAACATGGTGGGTCCAGGAAACGCGAAGCATTCGACGATAGCACCATGCTTCGAAGGCCTCCAGTCGCTTACTAGTTGCCTCGGAGAGTATCCATGCCTCCACTCCATACAAAAGCTTAGAGAAGACGTAGCATCTAAGTATGCGTGTTCGAAGATGGATGTTCAAGCGCATGTTACACAAAACATTCTTCATTTGGTTAAATGTAGAACGTGCCTTCTCTATGTTGATCTTTACTTCACGACTATGATCCCATTGGTCATTGAGGTTTACACCCAAGTACGATATTGATGGTACTCTCTGTAGTTGGGCCCCATTTACCAGGAATTGGGCATTAGACCTATTTTTGCTGACGATTAGAATTTTTGTCTTTGCCACATTCAATCGCATATTAAGTGGTTCGCATGCCTCTACTACTTTATCAATCAGTCTCTGTAGTCCTTTGGCACTGTCGGCAATTAGTACAGAGTCGTCTGCATACCTTAAGTTATTAATTACTTCCCCGTTTATCTTTATCCCAATCTGTTCTTCTTCGAGTGCATTCTTAAAAAGGTTTTCTGCGTATCGGTTAAACAGTAGCGTGGATAGTACGCAGCCCTGTCTGACACCTTGTTCTACTGGAAATTCCTTTGACATTATATTTTCCACACGAACACATGCTGTTTGTTGTCTGTACAGATTGTTGATTATTCGTGCATCTCTGTCATCTATTCCTGATTGCTTTATGGTTTCTGTTAGCAAATCATGGTTAACCCTATCGAATGCTTTTTCAAAGTCGATAAAACACGTGAAAACATCGCAATTCACGTCTCTCGCTCTCTGAATCAGAACACTCAGACCAAAAAGGGCATCTCTAGTCCCCAATCCACTCCTAAACCCAAATTGCGTCTCGCTAATGTCTTCTTCTAGTTTTTGATATATTCGTTCGTAAATAATCTTAAGAAAGACCTTCATGAAGTGACTTGTGAGACAGATAGTTCTATAGTCTTCGCATTGTTTAGCTGTGGTTTTTTTAGGAATCGGTATAAACGTAGAGACTAGCCATTTCTCGGGTATATCTCCCGATTCATATATGTTGTTAAATAAGTCCGTGATTAGGTCTAGGTATTCTTCCTCAATGAGCTTTAACATATCGCCAAGAACTTAATCTGGGCCCGGGGACTTGTTGTTTTTGAGTCTTCCAATTGCCTTAAGAACTTCTTGATGAGTTATAGAAGGTCCTGTTTGTGCTGGGCTATTTGTGTTAGAAACTGTTCGGCTATCGTCAGCATAAAGAGTCTGTATGTATTGTTGCCATCTTGCTACTTTGTCATTCACGTTCAGTAGTGCAGTCCCGTTTTTGTCTAATTATGTTATTCTGTCGTGGTTTGTTTATTCCAGCTGCATCCTTTATTTTTTTATGTGTATTTAAAACGTCATGTTTTCTGTCTAGTTCTTCTATTTCAGAGCATTGTTCTTTCCACCAGTTTTCTTTGGCTTCTTTGATCTTTTTTTTAATGTTGTTGTGGATTTGCTTATATGACTTTAAGTCTTTGCTCTTTGTTTTTCTTCGTTCTTCCATCAAACCTAAGATCTCATCTGTAATCCACTTGCTTTTCTTTTTTCTATGATTTGTGTAAAGGTTTTTATCTGCAACAGTTTTCATTACATTGGTGATGGCTTCGACTTGTTGTTCTATGTTGCGGCTGGCAAGGCTTCTGATCTTGTTCATACCTTCTTTAATCTGGTCTTTAACTTGTTGCATCACGTTGGGGTCTTTCAGTCTCTGTATGTCATGTCTCTTCAATTGGGGCTTCTTCTCTGTTCTCTTAAAGCGTACTTTAAGTGTTGACAGCAGTAGGTTATGGTCGGTATATACGTCTGCTCCAGGGTAAGTTTTAGTGGATGTGATGGAGTTTCTAAACCTTTTATTTATTGTAATAAAGTCTATTTGGTTTCTAATTACACACTGTTCGCGGTCGGCCGGCGATTTCCACGTATATAACCTTCTTGGAGGTAACTTAAAGAAGGTGTTCATTATTGAGTGCTCAATTTCTTTGCAAAACTGGATCAGCAGGTCTCCTCTCTCGTTTTTAGTTTATATTCTCCAAACCATATCTTCCTACTATATCTGCTTGTTCTCCTTTACCCACTTTCGTATTGAAGTCACCCATTAGTATTGTGATTTCCGTCCTTTTGGTCTGTTTTCGTGCTGTTCTTATATCTTCGTAGAATTGTTCGATGTCCTCGTCGCTTCCTTCGCTTGTGGGTGCATAAACCTGTATTATATTAATTATGCAAGGGCTGGAATTTAGTTTCATTATTGCCACTCTGTTTGATATTGGTACAAATCCTAGAACTGCTTTATGTACCTCCTCCCTGAGTATAATTGCATCCCTGAGTAGTAGATGTGATAGTTATCTACGTAAGATCTTCCAGTACCCGGCCACCTCGTTTCACTGCATCCGAGTATGTCGATCTTCATTCGTTCTAATTCTTTTATGACGTTTTCCGTTTTTCCTGCTTGGAACATACTTCGCAGGTTCCATGTTCCTATTCTATAGTTTTTATCTTTGGTTGAGGTCTTTGGGATTCGCAATAGAGTTTTTTTGTTTGTAGCAATATTCAAAACAGTCCCCCCCCGGAGATCCGATTGGGAGACTTGATGCTCTGGTACAATATTTTGTTTTGAACATGGCCATTGATTGTACTAGGGATATCTGTGACGATCTTTAATGTAGTGGTTTCCCGTTGCCTTCTACATCCTATGCCGTTGACCGTATTGTTCGGTTCATCCGCCTTCGGGGGTTATTTCTAACCCCCTGGACCAAAGAGAGCCCAGCTTTTTCGTAAGAATAAGTTTGCTGCTTATCCCGGCAACGGTTCGGTCCCCTTCTGCATTTGCCATCATCATGATGTTACCATACTCTACCACGTGGAGGTTGTAGATAGGGGTTTTCTCATGTCCATGGCTCCTAGCAATGTTCGTCTTTGTTTAGTCTGTCCAATTCGAGGCGTGTGGTTTATTTTTAACTTTTCTTTTCTTTGACAAAGTAAGGTCGTCATCCATACGCTCAACCCCATGTTGATCGGAAGACTTTTTCTACCACTTCCTTCCATCTTTTCCGATCTTGGGCTAGTGTGGCGTAATTGCGTACTCCCATTGTTCTCACGTCTTCAACTATGTTTTGTTTCCATCTGCTCGTTGGCCTTCCTCTACTTGCCCTTGGTTCCTAACAATGTTCGTCTGTCCAATCCGAGGTGTGTGGTTTGCTTTTTTTCACTTTTGTATTCTTTTGGCAAGGTAAGGTCGTTAACCTTAAAAGGCCGTTAGCTCAACCCCCTAATGATTGGAAAACCCGACTGCATATTTATTGCCCGACCTAAGTAAAAATAGTTTTCCAATTTTATCGTTTTCTAACATGTTCGCTGGCGTCCCACAGACGTCGCCCTCAACTACATGTGCCCAGGAAACCGACATCAGGTTAAGACGAACCAGCTCGTACTTATGCCAAAAGGGGGTCTGGAACTTCTGAATGCTATTGATGGTGTTGGGAAAACGCATCTTGAAATTTTGCTTACTGTCCCACATACATCTTCACAAACTGTTGGTATTTTTAACAAATTTTGTACAATTTCCGACCAAGTCCGTCAAATGTTTTCGAATGAAGAAATATTTGCCTTAATTTAATTGTAAATAAATATTGAAAAATTTGCAAATTCTGTCAAATCTCTATGATTGCAATCCGGTATCATTTTCAATCCGGCCGAATTTCCATCGATCCGGCCGGATCCGGCTGTATCCGGAAAGTCCAGAAAACAAACAAGAAAAATATTTGATCTATTCATTATTCGGAATGAATCAAAACAAGGCAAGAAAACGTATTATATGTGTAATAAAGTAAAAAAACGTGGACCTCAGCGCTCAGCTAAAAGGTATCTCTTATATGATTCTTTGTTAAATGATGTAATTATGTACCGAAATGAAGATAATCATGACCATGAAAGCAAAGAGTCTACAGAACGTGGATTATCATAAGTTGTAAAAGAGGAAGTGAATAAATTATTTGATCTTCATTTCAAGCCTAAAGCTATAATGACCGCCCTCCCTAAAGTTGAAGGTCTTAAATTGCCAAAGATGCAAACAGAGCAAAAGGATGATTTTAAACTGATTTTCAAAAGCATGAAAGATTATATTATAGATAAAGCATGAAAGATGATATCCAGTTACTATTGGACAGGACTTTTGTGCCAACGATTTTGATTGCTGACGCGGCAAAAAGCATTCAAAACGCTTAATGAAGAATTCAAAGATACTAAGGTACGTATGTGCTGGGCACATGCAAAAAGAAATATACAGTCTAAAGTAGAATGCATTGTAAAGAAAGCTGCCCAGAAACCAATTTTGGCAGATATAGATATTCTACATTCTATAACCAATCAAGATGCTTTTGACAAAGCTACTGAATATTTTTTACAGAAATATGAAAATGAAAAAAGTTTTATTGCGCACTTCAAAAGTCATTGGTTCTTGCAGAACCGAAATTGGTATCTTGATGCAGCGCCACCTTCACCTTCGACGAATAATGCTCTTAAGGCTTCCAATAAAGTCATTAAAAAAAGACACTTTTACAGGTTTCTCGATTCTTGGAATTAGCAAAAGAAATGGTAAATGGGTGGTCCATAAAATATATACAGAACCCAGTTGAAAATTTTGTTTCGAAATCGCCGAAGATAAGTTTAAAAGAATGGACAAACTCACACAAACTTCGCGAGCTGCCGAACTATTTATAGGGATTGCAATCCGGTGTCATTTTCAATCCGGCGGGATCCGCCCAAATTTCCATCTATCCTGCCGGATCCGGATCGATGGAAATTCGGTTGATCCGAACAGGAAAATTTTACCAAATTAGACTGGTTTCCAGGATAATCGAGTGAGTGTATTAAATAGGTAGTTTACATACACACACACGCACATTTATAATTGCACAAACAATTAAAAATTTAATTCAGTGTAGGTAAATAGTTAAATCTCACTGATAGAATTTTATTATTTGACTTTATTAAATCTAAAATAATAAACTTTACTTAATCTACTGAGATCACAACAATTATATATTTGAGCATGTTAACAAGACTTATTGTTATATTTATGACAGACATCATGATGAATCCGTCTAATGAATGGCACAATTATCACAATAATGAGTTTATAACTTTTTAATTTAATCAATTTACTATAAATACTACCTATACTATATACACTTATACGACGCACCCTAAAATTTAACCTACTTTTTGGGCGTCTATAACGCGGATCTATGTTTTAGAGGCATTTTTTTGGAAAAAAGGTGCACGTTATACACCGGCAAATACGGTAATTATTTTAAGTCTACGTTATTATATATATATATATATATATATATATATATATATATATATATATATATATATATATATATATATATACGTTATTATAGTGATGTTAGTATTATAAAACCTATTTTTTTTACACATCTACTTTAGTCTAACGAGTGAGGTAGGTCCTGTAGGTCAAGTAGCATGCCTAACTAGTCGAATAGTGTTTATCTAGTTCTATCTAGCGAGTCTTGTGTAATAAGTTCTTACAATTAGATTAATTAATTCAGTATAATCCGAACTAATTTACTCTGTTATCCATTGATTTGTTTTCTTTTAAAGTTTAGTGTTTTCTGGGTAGTCTTATCTGTTATTAAATAGTAACATTTGTATCATTTCTTCAAAGATAATGAATATAAAAATCTTGGAAGAAAAGATATAAATGTTACCATTTAAAAATATCAAAATCTTCAAACTCAACAATATATAAATAAATAATAGTGTTATCTGATTCTTAATGTGGATGCAATCTAAACATCTTTATTTGGAATATTTTATTTGAATATGTAATAAATTCGAAATATCTTGTTCATGTCGGAGAGGAAATATTATTACGGAATTATTGCAATGAAATGAATATTCTAAAACCGTAGCCTCTCTAAGGGATATTTGAGATGACACATTTTATCTCAAATATCCTTTGTCTTTGATCCTTGTTGAGTACCTACATGGCTGATATATGAAATTGATACAATATCTTATGATACTTACATTATTTAATATATAGGGACTTTTTATGCTTCATATATAGGCCTTGAAATATATTTGGTATGGAAACATTTGTTTGGCGTATAAACATTTGAAAACATTTTATTATCAATTATATGTATTCTGTATAATTAGATGTATTCTGTAGGTAGAGGATGCAAATATTAATAATTGCCTATTAAGAAAGCGGGATGTTAATTATAATATAAAAATATAAATTAAATAATAATTTAATAATTATAATATAAATTATAAATTTTTCGAATAAATTCTTGGATTTTATTTGCATTTTTAATTATACTCTAAAGTACTGGAGGGCAGAAGGAATGCCTTCGGGTCTTCTGTCCGATGAAGGGAAAACCCCTATCTACAACCTCCACGTGGTAGAGTATGGTAACATCATGATGATGGCAAATGCAGAAGGGGACCGAACCGTTGCCGGGATAAGCAGCAAACTTATTCTTAGGAAAAAGCTGGGCTCTCTTTGGTCCAGGGGGTTAGAAATAACCCCCGAAGGCGGATGAACCGAACAATACGGTCAACGGCATAGGATGTAGAAGGCAACGGGAAACCACTACATTAAAGATCGTCACAGATATCCCTAGTACAATCAATGGCCATGTTCAAAACAAAATATTGTACCGGAGCATCAAGTCTCCCAATCGGATCTCCGGGGGGGACTGTTTTGAATATTGCTACAAACAAAAAAACTCTATTGCGAATCCCAAAGACCTCAACCAAAGATAAAAACTATAGAATAGGAACATGGAACCTGCGAAGTATGTTCCAGGCAGGAAAAACGGAAAACGTCATAAAAGAACTAGAACGAATGAAGATCGACATACTCGGATGCAGTGAAACGAGGTGGCTGGGTACTGGAAGATCTGACGTAGATAACTATCACATCTACTACTCAGGCGACGATAAAACACAGAATAAGAACGGCGTTGCAATTATAGTCACGGATGAGGTACATAAAGCAGTTCTAGGATTTGTACCAATATCAAACAGAGTGGCAATAATGAAACTAAATTCCAGCCCTTGCATAATTAATATAATACAGGTTTATGCACCCACAAGCGAAGGAAGCGACGAGGACATCGAACAACTCTACGAAGATATAAGAACAGCACGAAAACAGACCAAAAGGACGGAAATCACAATACTAATGGGTGACTTCAATGCGAAAGTGGGTAAAGGAGAACAAGAAGATATAGTAGGAAGATATGGTTTGGGAACTAAAAACGAGAGAGGAGACCTGCTGATCCAGTTTTGCAAAGAAATTGAGCACTCAATAATGAATACCTTCTTTAAGTTACCTCCAAGAAGGTTATATACGTGGAAATCGCCGGCCGACCGCGAACAGTGTGTAATTAGAAACCAAATAGACTTTATTACAATAAATAAAAGGTTTAGAAACTCCATCACATCCACTAAAACTTACCCTGGAGCAGACGTGTATACCGACCATAACCTACTGCTGTCAACACTTAAAGTACGCTTTAAGAGAACAGAGAAGAAGCCCCAATTGAAGAGACATGACATACAGAGACTGAAAGACCCCAACGTGATGCAACAAGTTAAAGACCAGATTAAAGAAGGTATGAACAAGATCAGTAGCCTTGCCAGCCGCAACATAGAACAACAAGTCGAAGCCATCACCAATGTAATGAAAACTGTTGCAGAAAACAACCTGTACGCAAACCATAGAAAAAAGAAAAGCAAGTGGATTACAGATGAGATCTTAGGTTTGATGGAAGAACGAAGAAAAACAAAGAGCAAAGACTTAAAGTCATATAAGCAAATCCACAACAACATTAAAAAAAAGATCAAAGAAGCCAAAGAAAACTGGTGGAAAGAGCAATGCTCTGAAATAGAAGAACTAGACAGAAAACATGACGTTTTAAATACACATGAAAAAATAAAGGATGCAGCTGGAATAAACAAACCACGACAGAATAACATAATTACCGACAAAAACGGGACTGCACTACTGAACGTGAATGACAAAGTAGCAAGATGGCAACAATACATACAGACTCTTTATGCTGACGATAGCCGAACAGTTTCTAACACAAATAGCCCAGCACAAACAGGACCTTCTATAACTCATCAAGAAGTTCTTAAGGCAATTGGAAGACTCAAAAACAACAAGTCCCCGGGCCCAGATTAAGTTCTTGGCGATATGTTAAAGCTCATTGAGGAAGAATACCTAGACCTAATCACGGACTTATTTAACAACATATATGAATCGGGAGATATACCCGAGAAATGGCTAGTCTATACGTTTATACCGATTCCTAAAAAAACCACAGCTAAACAATGCGAAGACTATAGAACTATCTGTCTCACAAGTCACTTCATGAAGGTCTTTCTTAAGATTATTTACGAACGAATATATCAAAAACTAGAAGAAGACATTAGCGAGACGCAATTTGGGTTTAGGAGTGGATTGGGGACTAGAGATGCGCTGGTGTAAACCTCAATGACCAATGGGATCATAGTCGTGAAGTAAAGATCAACATAGAGAAGGCACGTTCTACATTTAATCAAATGAAGAATGTTTTGTGTAACATGCGCTTGAACATCCATCTTCGAACACGCATACTTAGATGCTACGTCTTCTCTAAGCTTTTGTATGGAGTGGAGGCATGGACACTCTCCGAGGCAACTAGTAAGCGACTGGAGGCCTTCGAAGCATGGTGCTATCGTCGAATGCTTCCCGTTTCCTGAACCCATCATGTTAGCAACGAAACCATACTCCTACGCATGCAGAAGGACATAGAACTGCTCACAACAGTCAAACACAGAAAACTGTCATACTTTGGCCATATCATGAGAAACAGCAACAGATATAGGCTACTTCAACTCATCATGCAGGGAAAAATCGAGGGGAAGAGGTCACAGGGAAGACGACGGATCTCCTGGTTGAAGAATCTGCGACAATGGACCGGAAGAACATCGGTTGACTTGTTCAGATCGGCTGTGGATCGAATCCGATGGGCCATATTGATCGCCAACGTCCACTGAGGATATGGCACAATAAGAAGAAGAAGAAGTGGTATTTAATGGAACATAAAATTATTGGCCGTTTGGTTAGTTAGAAAAACTAGTGTGGCAACAGAAATACTGACTGACCATCAAATTGTGTGCAACTAAAAAGATTAAGTTTTCCGGTTTTATGATGTTCTGAGCAACTATTATACTAATAAGGCATTTAGAAAAGATTCGAAATTGATAACTACCAACCAAATTTCAGCATCAAAAAATAATAAAAACAGATATCTGCATATCATTTTATTGTCCTCTTTTCCTAAGAAACAAAAAAATGTAATGTCGGCAACACAATCTGAACTTCAAATAAGCTTTCAACAAACTTCTTAAACAAAATGATACGTAATTTTAAAGAATTTGGACGTCCACGCTTCCTTTTTCGTCCGATGGGAATGTTTTTCGCTAAAAAAAAGCGGAGCTGTATATTTTAGTCTAATTGCTAGACCTAGAACATTTTTACATATATATTTTTTGAACAACTCTGTGGCAGCAAGCGTTTTCCCATTCGGTGTTTTGTTTGGGCATTACAACTTTCCAGGCGATTTTTTTTAACGAAGTTCCTTTAGGGAGGTCTCGGTGAGTGACCTCGATGAGTGATTCGATGAGTGATTCGGCAGAAAACGATATACGCTTTAATCGCCGTGTTGCGTTATATGCTTTATTGCTTTCTCTTTCTCTCAGTGTATATTTCTATACCGCGTGCTCTCTCTTTCTTTCTCTTTCTCTCCGTGTATATTTCTATCTCTCTTTCTGTCGCAGAATGAGAAACGAGCGTGGTTGGTTTATAACCATAAAACTAAACACAAAAAAAAATGTTCAAACGTATTTGTTTTTTGTTGTTTTAAATCATACGAGAGTTATATTGTTTATATATCATTCTTCTTCTTCTTCTTCTTTCGAATAAGCCTACTTTGGACCACACTTGTTCAACTTTTGGGCTTTGATCATTGCCCAGTATTGTCGCATCTTCTGACGGTATAACTCCTTTCTATCTTTTGTCCAGGGGGTACCTTTCCTTCGGGGCTTTTCCTGAAATCCACATCTTCTTTCAGGGTGCGTCACACAGAGTGTCTGTTTTGGAGATCTGTTGTTCCCAGTTCTTTAATATTCTCCTCGGTTTCCGTCAACCAAGTGGTACTATCTCTGGTATATCTCTTACAAATGAGAGTGTTTATACCCAACAGACAAATCAAGAGAACCAACAGAACTTTTAGAACACCCAGAGTACCTACAAATAAACAAGAAAGAAATCACGGCAAAAATTAAGAAAATTGAGAGTAGCAATTGGACAGAACTGTCAGGAAAAATAAAGGAATTGCGGCAACCACCGAGAAAAAGTAAACACAGATGGTGGAACATGGCATGCGAGAGAGCTATAGAAGACAGAAGACAAGCCTGGAAAAAATTTAACAGCCACAAAAAAAAACCCGAAAAATGGTAAGAATTTAACGAGATGCAGAAGGCCGGTAGGGAAAGATAGTTGTTTCTAAAACCACCTCCGCCTCTGACCACCTCTGACCTTCACCCCCTAACCTTCACCTTGACGCTAACCTAACCTGGACCTTGTCCCTGACCTTGACGCTAACCTAACCTGGACCTTATCCCTGACCTTAACACTGAGCTTTGAGCCTGACCTTTGCCCCTAACCTTTTAGCCTGACCTTTGAACCTGGCCTTGATCTGACCCTGACCTTTGGCTTTGACTCCACTTTTAGATCTGCGCATGCGTGAGATTTGAAGATGTACAACTGATAACAGATTTTTGCTTATCAGCTACATACAGCGTAGGACTAATAAATTATGTCGGTCTAATTAATTTCTTAGAAATTGTGTGTTTATTTTAATACACATATTTTGATTTATCAGTAGTCGATTAGGTGCGACCGGATGTTTGGCAGTCATAACAACTCCTGCTATCTTATCAGCGGTGCGCGAGCGGAGAAATAATAAATTGTGAAGCGCGGTCTAATCAATTTCTTAGGTTTGTTTTTCGTATAATTTTATGGTAGTAGGGAAATATGGTAGGCCACTCCTCCTCCTACAACCCCCTCTGACCTTGACCATGGCACTTCCGGTTTCGACTTCCGGTTTCGACTTCCGGCCTCCAATTCCGGAACTTACAGATGTGCGGGAAAATTAAAAAAATAGACGCGAGCCGGGAAAAGTCAAAATTACGTGCCGGCGGGGAAAACGGGGCGTGTAGTTGGTTGCATATATCAACGAGACTAGACACATGAGACTAAATACATGAGACTAGATAGACTGGGCTAGATACATGAGACTAGATAGACGAGGCTAGATACATGAGACTAGACAGACGAAGCTAAATACACGAGACTAGATAAGACTGAACTAAAATATATAATAAATTGTTTTGTGTTTCAATTTAATAAATATATTAAGATTTTGATTTATCAGTAGTCGGTTAACCTTTGCCGGATGTTTGGCAGTCATAACAACTTCCTATTATCTTATCAGCACGTGAGTGGAGAAATAATAAATTATCAAGCGCGAACTAATCAATTTCTTAGGATTGTTTTTCGTTTAATTTAATAAAGATATTAAGATTTTGATTTATCGGTAGTCGATTAAGCGCGACCGGACGACTAGTGCTGATAGCACCGGGCAAGAATAGATGGACTAGACTGGACAGACATGCGGGGAAAATTCAAAATGAGTTGCGGGTGGGTAGCGGAGAATCGTGTATGTATACATAATTGATTGCAAACATATTACGGATTGATTCAAATGAGATTATTGGTTTTAGGCCGGACAAGATCCGACAACGCCGAACAAGTTCGAACAAGAACGGACAAGACTATACAGACCACATATTTATCCGAATAATTTCCTATGAGTAAACGAAATTTCTTAAACCTGTCTATGACTCAGATCGTATTAATGTTTTTTATTTATATAAATACCAAAGAATTCAATTTTCGGGCATACACTTTTCATCACGCTAATCAGGGGTGTGAGGTCTATGTAACCCTACGCTAAACAGGGTGTGAGGTCTATATAACCCCACGCTAAACAGGGTGTGAGGTCTATGTGACCCCACGCTAAACAGGGTGTGAGGTCTAAGTGACCCCACGCTAAACAGGGTGTTAGGTCTATGTAACCCCACGCTAAACAGGGTGTGAGGTCTATGTAACCCCACGCTAAACAGGGTGTGAGGTCTATGTTACCCCACGCTAAACAGGGTGTGATGTCTATTTTTAGTCAGCTTTCATCAGCTTTAATCAGCTTTAATCTCATTGTGTTAGTTGTGTTAGCATTAGGTTAGGTTACAGGGGAGGTTAGAAATGAAACGCGCTTCATTCCTAACCTCTCCGTAACCTAACCTAATGCTAACCTAACCTAATGCTAACTTAACTAACACAATGAGATTAAAGCTGATTAGAAGCTGATATGACGGGAAAATATGACAGGTTATCAACCACTGAGCTTATACTTCAAAAGACCAGATTGATCATTGGAGACAAACCCTAAAAAGATCTGTGGAATATTAGCAAAATACTTTGACACACTACTCAACTGTGAAAAACCAACAAAGAAACTACAGTACGAAACGCCAGAATCTAACCTGGATTGCAAACCCCCCAAAATAGAAAGAAATTGTGAACATAATAAAATCACTGAAAAATAACAGAGCACCTGGAGAAGATGGACTGATTTCGAAAATCTGGAAGCTTGACCACGACAACATTACACCTAAAATACACAGAATCATCGAAAACTCATCTGGGAAACAGGAAAAATACCAGAAGAATGGAAGTTAGCCCTAATACACCCCCTCCACAAGAAAGGAGACAAAACGGACGCTAATAACTACAGACGAATATCACTACTACCAGTGACATACAAAATTCTGTCTAAATCCCTGTTAAATCGGCTAGAACCTCAGTAAGACCCACAGACAAGGGAATACCAAGGAAGGTTCAGGATGGGAAGATCATGCAGTGAACAGATCTGGTGCTTGAGAACAATACTAACAACGAGAAAGACAAGGAACACCACAGTAATATTCGTCGACTTCAAGAAGGCATACGACTCCATAGATAGAGAAATACTCTTCAACACATTGGAAGAAATGAAGGTGGACAACAAGACTAGAAATCTAATCCAGGACATTTTAATACATTAAAAAATACCACATCAAAATTGAAGTTCATGGGAGAGGTCTCGGAACCATTAGAAATCAAGACAGGAGCGATACAAGGAGATAGCCTCTCACCCATTCTATTTAATTCAGCTTTAGAGAAAATAATCAGGACATGGTAAAAAGGAGTTCGTGGGGTAAATATGGGGAGATACAAGGATAGAACCGTCAACATAAAATGTTTGGGATTCGCTGATGCTTTAGCCATCATAACAAATAGTAGAAGAAAAGCCAAAGAATCTCTAGAGATACTACACGAAATCTCATCTAAAGCAGGGCTAGAAATCTCCTACGAAAAAACACTGTAGATGGACACCAAATCCACAGACAAACACCCACTGATAACTAAATATGGAAAGACAACACAACTAGAAAATTTCAAATACTTGGGAGAGATTATACAGAAAACAGGACTGAACACAAAATCCAATGAAGAAAGGATCACAAAACTACAACAAGCATTCAGACTTACATGGAACCACTACAACAAAAGTATCTCTATCAATGCTAAATTAACACTATAATACAGTAGTTCTACCAGAGGCCTTTTATGCCTCAGAAACAACGGTAATCAAGGGAGGAACGAAAATCAAGGAGATAGAAAAACAAGAGAGGAAAATACTAAAAGAGATCTATGGACCAGTTCAGAAAGAGGGGATCTGGATAAAGAGATCACCGAAAGGCTGCATGAACAGACAAAGACGATTACAAACAACATCAGGAAAAGAAGGACAAAACTCCATGGACACATATATGGGATGAATAAAAACATGACTGAGAAAATTTTTAACATGGTGATGACTAATACAGTGAAAATCAACTGGGTAAAGGAAACCTTGGAAGACCTCAAGAAACTCAACATCTCCACAGAATACATAACAGACAGGAAAAAATACGAAGAAAAAATCAGGAAACGAAAGTTTGAACAAACTCCCAAAGAGATGGAAACAGGAAAGAAGTGGACAGAAGAGAGGTAGAAGAAACACAGTGAATATATGAGAGGTTTCTGGGCAGAAGGAAGAAGACAGAAAAAATTATACGTTAATTGATTGTGTTTATTGATATTGATTGATATTAATTGATTGAATTATCGATAATAATAATATTGCTGACCATTCAAATTTTTGATGCCCGATTAAAAATCCCCCTTTGCTATATATGGAAGGTTGCTTTAATAATTTTGCAACGCAGGTGCCATCTACTAAGATTCCACGAACTAATTTCAAGCTGGTAATAGCTCGGGTTGTTTATCCTGTAACTTATTGTTTAATACTAAGATTATTATTAAGTTATTAACATTTCGTGTGTTTTTCAAATATAGGTACATGTTTCTTTCTGTAAAAATTCTGTAACAATTTATAACAATGAAATTTCAGTTTTATTAACTGTGTAGAAAAATTTGAAAAATATCCTGACAGAATGACGACCTCATATTTTCCGACTCCTTACTTTTCTTAGCCTAAAATTGTGTTTATATAGTTCGATAATAATAACAATAAGTTTCATTATTTACTACGTCTGGTAAAAACAATGTTATAAGTAATTATCATTTTATCTTTATTACAAGTTATTAGAAAATTTATATTAGAAGTTAAAAGAAAATATATCTTGCGTTATTACAATACAAAGATACTCCATGTAAAATAATAAATTTTCATAAGATTTTTCGAATAATACATGCATATTTTTGTTCCTGTAAAAATTGTGTAACAATTTATAACAATGAAATTCCAGCTTTATCAACCATGTAGTAAAACGTATAAAATATCCTCGAAAAATGACGACCTCATATTTTCACACTCGTAACTTTTCTCAACTCAAAACTGTGTTTGTATAATTCGATAATAAAGTAAGTATAAAAGCAAATGTACTGCGAAGTTTTTTTTTCCTTTAGGCATAGAGTCAAACACCGAAGGAATGGTTAGGTATCGGCTGTTCGGGGTTGCCATGGATTCCTGCTGGGACCTCGAGAACGCCCCTGCAGAATTCCTGCGGCACTTGTTCGCCGTTCAACGTGTCTACAAATTATACCACACGTCGCTGCACTAAAATCGAAAAACAAAACGGAATCTTTTACAACAAGGTTTTTTATACAAACCCAAAAAAGAAACAACGCAAAAACATTTATTTTTTAAAATCATAAATGGGAATCAAATTTAAATATTATGCTAGATTCTAAAATTTAATTTTTTTAGCTGTTTAATAACATAAAATAAGAAATCAAATTTAAATATTGATTTTGAAGTCGCATTAAATTCATAAAAGGTTGTTTTCATTCGAGAATCCACCCGAAGTTGTTACCCTTGCGAGACGGGATAGGGCACAGGGGAATTGCCGGTGCCGGGCAGGAAAACTCGTGGAAATGTTCAAATATTTATCCGGATACGTACTTTTATAAGAGCATATACAAGAGGTACCAGAGACTTCCTTATTACATCAACCGAAACTTCTACGTTATACATTCCAAAAATTCATTTTACCCGCATACCAATAGTTAAAATCAATTGATTATTAAAACTTAAAAAAGATTAGAAATTAATTAAACTAGATCAAATGTATACACTGTTTTGTTACGTATTTACCTTAATAGTTATCTAGTTTTCTATAATTATTTATGAGGATAATAACGTGGCTTTAAAGATTGGAGAGCGGTTAATCTAGTCGAGACAAAGCGAAATAACGTAGTTGGAGTTAACGAGGTTGACAGGAACTTAGGGGATGTTCCGGAATTATTAGAGAGGCCGCATCTGGAATAGCACCAGGTGGTGTACATACTATATTTCACACCATCCTTGTCTCTGACTTTAACTACAGTATATACTCATTAAGTCAAGCAATTAGAACGACAAAATAGCATAATGACCGCGCCGAGAATGCTCGGAACGGAAAGAGTGTTTTGAATGCAATTATAATCTTTAATGTCACAATAGTAATTATGGTTTATTGGATTTAATATAGGTGGATTAGTAGTAGGATCGCATTAAAATCTTGAATATTAATGCTAAAAATGCTAGGAAAGAACGATAATGCGGCATACAAATCTAAAAATTATAAAAAATAAATTACTATTTTGTGGCGTGATACGTGGTAGAATAATGTATCATTACTCGCTGCTTGCAGAGGAATTTATTTACATGGACGATATATACACAAAAGTACAAGAGATACAAACACTTGTGAGGGAATGACAGGAGCTGGACTCTCTGAACTTGTCTCGTTGTCTGACTGCTGGTTGAGTCTGGTTGAACTGGCTGGACTGGTGTATATGGTTGAACTGGCTGCTGGCTGAGTCTGGTTGAACTGGCTGAACTGAACTGAACTAGTGCTGAACTGAACTTGCTTGACTGTCTGAGTTTCTAGCTGGACTCGTTGGTTGGTTGCGCTTCACCGTTGAACTGAACTGAAGTGGACTTACTGACTGTTTGCGCCTGACTTGCTTGACTCGGGGGTCCAGGTATTTATGTTATGTCCCTCATCTGGGGGTGATTATTTTTCTATATTCGGCACTTTGTTGTTTTGGCGATTACCGATTCTCGGGAAAAAAATTATGCCATTGACCCTAATAAAATATTATCGGAAATTCGTCCAAAAATTTGGATAATCACCGTAATGCCCTCGTAAATTAAAAATTCAAATATTTCTAGATCTGCTCGAGGATTACATTACCGACTCTGAATAAAATATTTTCGGAAATTGTTCAGAAATATTTGTGTAAAGATTGTAATGCCCTCGTAAACTAAGAAATAAAAATGGAACGCCTCACTCACGGCAATGTTGCCGCCACATTACTCCCTTGCCAGTTATAACGCTATGTAGAGTTTGTTGTTTTTGCGGTGTTTGTTCGTAGGCGTCTGGTAGACGGTTGAAGTCGATACCGTAGACGTTTTTTGTTGCAGGTTTGTTGCAAGGCGTTTTCGTGGACGTTGTTTGCTGATAGGCGGTTTCTTATGCAATACCAGCTTGCACCTATCAGTATGAGTCGATCCGGAAGGTTAACAAGTCGATAGCGGCTTCGTAGACGGTAAAAGGCGTCGCCGTAGACGTTGTTATTGCCGGCGTCCTGGTAGATGGTTGAAGGCGTCATCGTAGAGGTTGTTCTTGCCTGCGTCCCCGTAGACAGTTGAAGACGTTATCGCACACGTTCTAGTTACCGGCGTCCTCGTGGATGTTTGATGGCGTCATCGTAGAGGTCGTTGATGGTTGCAGGGCGGAAGCGGCATCAAGAGGCGTACGCGAGACGGAGCTTGACTTGCGGTGTTCAGTTTCACGTGTAAGGTTTTATTGTCACAGATGCAGGATGTAGTTCAACGATGCGGCAGATTTCAGGTGCATTTGGTTCCATATTTTAGTGTGTTGTTTTCTCTTTTCGATCACGACGACCATTTTGTAGGTGGTCGGATTCCTCTTGTCAATTACGTCGCGGTCACCAATTTGTGTGTGATAAGGGTTCGGTAAATATAACTCACATTTATATTTTATAAACAATGTATTTACAAACATAAAAATAAAACACTATAATAATAAAATGGTGGAGCCGCAACTTACAATTTATCCTCGAACTATGAACTTAAAACTTGACGATCTTGTGTCTCGGTGTGTACAGAACTGGATGCGACTTCCTGAATGTTTGCGCCTAACTTACTTGCTAGACTCGGGGGTCCAGGCATTTATGTTATGTCCAGGTATACTGGTCCCTCATCTGGGGGTGATTATTTTTGAATATTTGGCAATTTGTTGTTTTGGCGATTACCGATTCTCAGGAGAAACATCTTGTCTTAATTTCCCCGGGGAATACACCATTGACCCTAATAAAATATTATCGGAAATTCGTCCAAAAATATTTGGATAATCACAGTAATGCCCTCGCAAAACTAAATATTCAAATATTTTTTGATCTGCTCGAGGATTACATTACCGACCCTAATAAAATATTTTCGGAAATTGTTCGAAAATATTTGGGTAATGATTGTAATGCCCTCGTAAACTAAGAAATAAAAATGGAACGGCTCGTTGCCGCTACATCACTCCCTTGCGAGTGATAACGCTATTTAGAGTTTGTTGCTGTTGCGGTGTTTGTTCGTAGACGTCTGGTAGACGGTTGAAGTCGTTACCGTAGACGTTGTTTGTTGTTGCAGGCGTCCTGATAGACGGTGGAATTCGTCACTGTTGTCGCTGTTGTGATGTTTGTTCGTAGACGTCTGGTAGACGGTTGAGGACGTTGCCGTAGACGTTGTTTGTTGTTGCAGGTTTGTTGCAAGGCGTTTTCGTGGACGTCGCTTGCTGATAGGCGGTTTCCTATGTAAAACCAGATTGCACCAATCAGTATGAGTCGTTCCGGAAGGTTAACAAGTCGATAGCGGCTTCGTAGACGGTAGAAGGCGTCGTCGTAGACGTTGTTGTTGCCGGCGTCCTGGTAGATGGTTGAAGGCGGCATCGTAGAGGTTTTTCTTGCCCGCGTCCTCGTAGACCTCGTAGACGACGTTATCGCAGACGTTGTAGTTACCGGCGTCCTCGTGGATGGTTGAAGGCGTCATCGTAGAGGTCGTTGATTGTTGCAGGGCGGAAGCGGCATCAAGAGGCGTACGCGAGACGGAGCTTGACTTGCGGTGTTCAGTTTCACGTGTAAGGTTTTATTGTCACAGATGCAGGATGTAGTTCAACGATGCGGCAGATTTCAGGTGCATTTGGTTCCATATTTCAGTGTGTAGTTTTCTCTTTTCGATCACGACGACCAATTTGTTGGTGATCGGATTCCTCTTGTCAATTACGTCGGGGTCACCAATTTGTGAGTGATAAGGGTTCGGTAAATATAACTCACGTTTATATTTTATAAACAATGTATTTACAAACATAAAAATAAAACACTATAATAATAAAATGGTGGAATGCCGCAACTTACAATTTATCCTCGAACAATAAACTTAAAACTTGACGATCTTGTGTCTCGGTGTGTACAGAACTGGATGCGACTTCCTGAATGTTTGCGCCTAACTTACTTGCTAGACTCGGGGGTCCAGGCATTTATGTCCAGATATACTGGTCCCTCATCGGGGGTGATTGTTTTTCTATATTCGGCAATTTGTTGTTTTGGCGATTACCGATTCTCGGTAAAAACATCTTGTCGTAATTTCCCCGGGGCTTACACCATTAACCCTAATAAAATATAATCGGAAATTCGTCCAAAAATATTTGGATAATCGCCGTAATGCCCTCGTAAAACTAAAAATTCAAATATTTATTGATCTGCTCGAGGATTACATTACCGACTCTAATCAAATATTTTCGGAAATTGTTCGAAAATATTTGGGTAATGAGATTATTTAATTATTCTACTATTGGATTGTAGTGATTGCTGTGCATATGTATCCATTTACCACTATCAGCAGTTGAAAGGGTATTTTTGGGTGGAGATCTAAATGGACATGGTGTCTCCATTGTGGAAGAGGAAGTAGTGAGGAGAGTGCGTGGAGGCTGGTGATTTGATAAGAGAAATGAGGGGGCTGAGAGAGTGCTAAGTTTGGCCTTGGCATTAGATCTAGCAATATGTAACATATGTTCTTCAAGAAAAACGAAAGGTTAATGCCCTTGTAAACTAATAAATAAAAATGGAACGGCTGGTTGCCGCAACAGTTTTAATATCATCTTAAATAGCAATTACTGAGAAACTATTATTTATCAACATGCAAATATCAAATATATCAAGGAAAGTAGGTTAGGCAGTTACTTCAATCACAATTTTATTTTGTAGATAAGTGAATCTAGTTTAAGCACATATTAACTCATTTAATCCTTTTACCACTGTCGGGACATATATATCCCAGAGCAAAGAATAAAGTTCTAAAGACAAATACGTCCCGAAATTTTATATGGGTCATCTAGTAATCTTGGACATGTAAATGAAATATAGGTTAACAAATTCCCGCCAAATGTGTAGTGTGAGTTTAGTTATACACAGATATTGTGAGTGTGCATATGTATCCATATATAATAGCCGTGAAAAATAAGAGAAATTAGAAGTATTTATTGTCAATATCCCAGAAATTAGTAAAGGGTTAGCGGCAGGAAGGGCATACGGCTGTAAAACATACTGCCAAAATCGTACAAATATGACAAGTTCTGTGAATTTAGCCTCGGAGACTGCTACGGAGTTCCCGGATGCGACGCGCAAGAGTCCCGCCTGTCCCTTGTGAGAAATGAGCAGAGGCTACCGAGTCATGGGAGGGATCGGCTAAAGGAGCAAGCCCAGATGAATGGCTGGGAAAGAAAGAGAGGTTGTGGACCTAATGATGAGAAGAAGAATTGGATTGAATTATATGTGTCCAAGAAACCAGGTGGAAGGGTAATAAAGCAAGAGAGCAAACAGAGCGGGAAGAAATAGTGTTGGAATTATCCTGGCCAAAGATTTGATCCCCTCTCAAGTGAGTGTAAACAGAAGAAGTGATCGCTTGATGAGTGTGAAGCTGTGTCTTGGGGAAGAGTTTACCATTGTAAGTACGCATGCTCCTTAATTTGGCTGTGAGGAGGAAGAAAAGGATGTCGTTTGGAAGGACCTGGAGCAGGAACTTTCTGTTATCAGCAGATGAAAGGGTATTTCTGGATGGAGATCTAAATGGACATGTTGGCACCAGTGTGGAAGGGGAAGTAGTGAGAAGAGTGCGTAGAGGCTGTTGATTTGATAAGAGAAATGAGGAGGCTAAGAGAGTCCTTGGCATTAGATCTAGCAATATGTAACACCTTCTTCAAGAAAAACGAAAGGCATTTGGTGACCTACTAACGTGGAGGAAGAGCCAGATTTCCTTTTGTGCAGAATAATCCGAAGGAAGAATTTGAAGGAGGTTAGGAATTGTAAAGTTATTATGGTGGAAAATATTACACCACAACACAGAGTGCTAGTTATTGATTATGAATTCACGGGCATTAAGAAAAGAACAGCAAGGAAAATTACTCCAAGAATTAAATGGTAGTAATTGAAAGATTCAATTTTGAGAAGTGAATTTAAGGAAAAGGTATTGCAAGGAACACGGCCAGTGGAAGGAGTTCAGAGATGGTGGATAGTAAATGCAGAAGCAACCAGGAAAGCAGGTGTGGAACTTTTGGGGAAGACATCTGGAAAACATGGTGGTGGGATTATGTACTTCAGGAAGCCTTCAACGCAAATCGACAAGCAAAAGAGAAATAGTATGAGTCTGGAAATGACGAAGATAGGCAAAAAAAGTTGTGAAAAGAGCTGTAGGCAAAGCAAAGGCAGCTGCAGGGAACTAAGTCTATGAAGAACTAGAGACCACAGAAGGGGAGGCCAAGCTTTTCAGAATCACTAAGGCACGAGGCTTCAAAAGATCTCACACACATCAGGCAGATGAAAAGTGAACAAGGAATTGTAATTCAAGATGAAGAGCATATTAAGAAGAGATGGGAGGAATATTTTAAAAAGTTGCTAAATGAAGCGAATTTCCGGCTTGTGTTTGAGGATAATATCGCAAATAATAACGTAACAACTTTCATATGCAGGGAAGAGGTTGTAACTGCTATTAGGAAAATTAAATGTGGAAAAGCAACCGGCCTCGATGAATTTCCAGTGGAGGCTTGGAAATGTCTGAGTGAAGAGGGCATAGATAGTTGTGGAATCTATTTCAACAGGTACTCCAAGAGGTAGTAATGCCCAACGGATGGCGGGAGAGTACCATAATTCCCATTTATAAGGAGAAAGGTGACATTCAGGATTGTGCAAATTACAGAGGAATAAAACTAATGTCGCACACAATGAAGATCTGAGAGAAAGTTGTTGAAAGTAGGCTTCGGGTGGAGACGACAATATAGGATGAACAGTTTGGATTTATGCCGGAAAGGGGAACAACAGATGCTATTTTTGCACTTAGGCAGGTCATAGAAAATCACATGTAGAAGAGAAAAGGACTACATGTGGTGTTCATAGACCTAGAGAAATCTGAAGATCAGGTGCCCCGTCAGGAGGTATGGAGATGCATGAGATGCAAGGGAGTACCAGAGAAGTATGTGCGCATTATTCAGGATATGAAGCGTAGAGCAAGGGCACGAATTAGAAGCAGTGTGGGATTGTTAAATACTATACCGGTTCAAGTAGGTGTTCACCAAGGTTCTGCACTAAGCTCCTATATTTTTGTTCTTATAATGGATGTCTTCTCTGAAAGCTTAAGAGAACCAGCTCCTTGGTGTATGCTATTTGCAGATGATATTGTTTTATGCAGCACAAACAGGGAAGAACTTAAATATAACCTGGAATTCTGGAGAAGAGCCATAGAGGACAGAGGCCTTAAAATCAGTAGGAAACAGACTGAATACCTGTGCCTTGCAGGAACTGGCAATGAAACTTTTCAGATGGATGGTAGCCATCTACAGGCAAGGGACAGTTTCAAGTATTTGGGATTCACTGTATCTGGCGATGGCAATCTAGATCTGGAAATTACCCACCGAATTTAGACTGCCTGGCTAAACTGGAAAAGGTTATCTGGTGTTCTCTGTGATAGGAGACTGAATATCCTAGTAAAGTCTATAAATGTGCAGTGAGACCTGCAATGCTATACGGAGCAGAAACTTAACCAACAGTGCAGTCACAGTGCAAGCGACTGGAAGTAGCTGAAATGAAGATGCTAAGATTGATGTGTGGTGTTACAAGAAACGATCACATCAAAAACACCTTAATACGAGGCTACAAAAGTGACTGAAACATCAAAAAAGTTGCAAGAAAGACGCTTGCTCTGGTATGGCCATATTAAGCGCAGGGATGAGAGTTATGTAGGAAGGAGAGTTTTTGATCTGGAGGTGGAAGGCAAAAGGGAAAGAGGCAGACCTTGAAGAATATGGATGGACTGCGTGCAGGATGATCTCCCGGAGAAGCAGTTAACAGAAAACACCATTTGGGACCGAGGAAAATGGAAACGACGGGAAAAGAAGAAGAAGTATTTATTGTCAACGAATTGCCAGAGATACGTAGAACTACCAGGTTAGCGAAATAGTGTAGTATTTACAACCTACCAATATTTTATTGCACATGAAAAGTCTTGCGGGACATATATGTCCTAATGGTAAATTTCAAAGGGACATAAAATCCCAATAGTACCTATATACGATACTAATGTCCTTTTTTTGTTCCTAAGGATGTACCGACGTTTTCTGACACAAAAGGAACTAGAAAAAAATGCTGAGGTCAGTTTGTCATCAAGTTCCTAAAAAGATCTTTTTCATGCTTCTGATGAAGACAGCGATTTTTTTCCTTCCGATAACATAGAATTCCAAGAAGCAGATGTTAGCGACGGTTTGGTAGAATTAGATGGAGGCTTAGAATATGACGGCGCAGAAGATGAAGACATAGAAGATGATGTGAAAATTGAAGGCAAACAAGTCATTGATTTTCAGTGGATATTTGTTCCAAGAAAAACTATTCCTGTTAAAAGAGAAAGAGTGCCTACTGTAGATGTTGACGGATCAGCAACGGAGCTACAAGTTTTTTTTAAACTCTTTCCTAGAAGTTTACTTATTCACATAGCACACTGCATAAACGAACTTTTGGGCATGTTGAGAAAAAAAAGCAAAAACCAAAACTTTACTGGAATTATTGGAGATTAGTGGAAGTACTAGAGAGTTTTGGAAATGCCATCATGGTCCTAAATTCAATGACGGAAACACCTGTTATTCTTTGGAGGCAACATTTGGTGTATTGTTACATACTCAAACGGCTAACGAATACAGGGACCGAATATCTCTCGGTATAAGGAAATCCACTTCCAACCTATTCTAACAAACTTTTCGGAGGGTGGAAGAGTGGATGAAAATTTGGGCACTCTCTTGTCCTATGGGTGAGAAATTACCCCTGAAGTCGGATGAGCTACTAGTTAGTCAACGGCATGAGAATGCAGAAAGCAATTAGAAACTACTGCATTCAAGATCCATATGGATTTCTCTTGTACCACATCATGGCTGTGTTCAAAACAAAACATTCCGTACCATCTCCTACAGTCTATTCTTCACGGAAAAATACCAGGGAAAATAAGTGTTGTGTGACGAAGAAGAATATCCTGGTTAGAAAATCTCACAACCTGGACCTCAAAAACAGCTACTGGATTATTCCGAGCTGCAAGTGATAGGAACAACACAGTCAAGATAGTAGCCAACATCTGGAATGGATAGGAACTAGAAGAAGAAGAAGAAGAAAACTTGATCAAAATGAGATACTGCTTGGATGTGCCCTTGTATTGAGTTACAATCGCGTTCCCGAGTTTTCCAATTATTAGTTATCGAATGAATCTCTATCGAACTCTGTAACAAATAAAGCAGTGAGTAGAGACATATGCAAGCTTAATCTTTCAAAAATGTGTTATGCCAAACCGGAGAAACTTGAATCATCATCCAAAGCGTTTCACGTGGATAATTTAGTTGAATGGTTGAAGAAGAGGTTCCAAAAAGTTAGAACTGAAAGTTCACATCAGTCAATTGATGAAACGATGACAAAATTCAAAGGACGATCTAGTCTGAAACTGTATCTTCCTATGAAACCCAAAAAAGAGGAATCAAGCTATGGCAAAGATGAAGAAGATCATCGTTGCCATAACTCCATCTAACCATGTCGTAGCTGGTCTTCCTCGTTTCCTCTTATTCAGTGAAGAGTATTCAAAGGCCTTTCTTAGCCTTCTGTGTTCTTCCATCCGCCTCATATGTCCATATCATATAAGTTGCCTTGTTTCTATTCTTACAGTTGTTTTGTGTATTTTATTTGCAAGTGGTCTAATTTCTACATTTGGTATGTGTTCTAACCTAGATATTCGGCATTATCTTCTGGGAAAATCCATTTCTACGGCGTCTATCTTCTTCCTTGCTGATTCTGTCAACTGCCAACATTCTGGCCCGTAGGTTAATATTGACTCTACGATTGCTCTGTAGAGTGTCAGTTTTGTTTTTATGGGGATTCGATTAAGTCTATGGCAAAGATTCGATTCTAAAACAGGATAGGTGTACGACTTCAATATATACTCTGGTAAAGAAGTCGAGAAAGTAGATGGCACTCTCGGAGAAAAGGTAGTAAATAACCTGACAAAGACCATTCAGTCACAGGATGTATGTATATGTTTGTTAGCTTTTTTTACGAGTGATAATTTGATGGCAAACTTGCCATTCGCATGTGTTGGCACGTAGATGACAAATCACTTTTTCTTCCATTCTTCTTCTTCTTCTGGCCAGTGCTTTGAGATACAACATGAATTGTTTTACCGAGCGGCTTGTTGAGCCTGCCATCGACCTTTCTCATCCCGGACTTGTGATCAGGCAATGGCGGAGTTATTATTGAGTAATTGAGGGTTTTGTAAAATTATATGAGAATTAATAAAGGCATTATTGTAACTAGATGGAAGGACACAAGAAGAAGTTTTTGTTATGCCTAATTGTCATTCGAACGAAATGAGATCGGTGAAAATATCACTGATAAATGGAGAGAAAACAGAAATTGAATGCCCGAGGGAGGGGTAGATTTAGCTGATCAGAAAGTTTCCACCTACGACTTGGACCGCAAACCAGCAAAGTGGTAGCGATAAGTATTTTATGTATTCAGATTCGTGCTTGAAGAATTGCAAATGTCTATGCGACCACTATCTTGTGATTGAAACTATCTGACTACACCCAGCTGCAATCTATCAACAGCAGAGGAGCGTACGAAAGTACAACACATAGAAACTGCGAGACCCTGCCTAGGCGAATGAGTTTAGAACAAGATTTAACATTAAACTCCAATGAGGTCAGAGAGACATATACCTCGGACAACATTGAGACCGCCTACAAAAATGCGGAGGAGGAGACGATGGGCTTCGTACAGCATCAGCGAAAGCATTGGATATGGGACGAAACCTGGAGGTTCATGGAGAAAAGGATAGCGATTAATAGCCAGATAATCCAGTCGCGTTCACAGGAGGAGAGAGAGCATCTTCAAGGGGAGTACAACCACGCGGAACAAGAAGTGAGAAGTAAGGCACGCGGCAATCGTAAAACTTCCTAAGCAACTTCGCTAGTTAGGCGGAGAGTGCAGCCCGGTGCGTAACATGCGCGCAATGTACTTTGTAATACACAAGTAGAGAGCGGTTTAAATAAACGCGCTCGGTTAAGGATCGCAACGGTAACGTTCTTGCCACTGAAGAAGAACAACTTCAGCGGTGGAAGGAGTTTTTCGGCCATTTTTCTAACGAATCGCTGAGGACTCCCCATTCCTCGTCAAGCACGCCGCAACTCGAGACGCAACATCTCCACCGAAGCATCTGATAGAGAAGAGATCGAGATTGCGATTTGAAAACTTAAAGATCACAAGTCACCGGGGCGGGATAATCTAGCCGCGGAGCTTCTGAAAACAACTCGGGCGTCCTACCGAACGTGCTAAGCCCAATCATTGGTGAAGCGTGCTTAACCTACAGAATCCCCGGCAGTTGGAAGGAAGGTATCATCGTGACGATACCCAAGAAGGGCGACCTTAGCGATTGCAAGAGGTACCACAGTACCCAACTCGATCGAGAAAGTCTTTTCTAATACTTGGTCGTATTTCCAGTCTTCCCAGTCTTCACCTTTTTTACTTTTCCGTATCCGGTGATTTCCAGTGGTAGAAGGATTATCCAATGGTTGGTGGGACAGTGTTACCAGGGGGCGCCGGCATGTTCTGCATATACAGGAGGAAATGCATGAGATGAGGAGCCTCCTTCCGTGCCCCCCAGTCTTCAGCTATGTGGACCTGATGGGAAGCTTCAGTTAAACAATTTAGACTACACTGATACCTTTGCAGGATACTTCCAAAAACTCCTCAATGCAGAAGAACCTAAAGAGAGACTTACCTTCCATGAGCCCACTTCTAGGTATCCAGACTCCATACCACCAACCATGGAAGAAATAAATAACATCAGCAAGAGCCTGAAGAACAACAAAACTTCAGGTGAAGATGGCATAGTAGCAGAGATGTGGAAAATGCAGATGAACAATCCATACAGAGCATTCATCAGATTATGCAGTACATATGGGTAACAGAGATCTTACCAGAAGCATGGACTTCAGCTATGATCCATCCCTCTTCACAAGAAGGGTAATAAGAATGACCTGGACAACTACAGAGGCATATCTCTGATATCTATCACATACAAGATATTCTCTACAGTCTTGTTAACTGTAGTCAGCAACCAGCTTGGCTCCCAACTAGGTGAATATCAGACTGGCTTCCGAGCTAGTAGATAATGTACAGAGCAAATACAAAATCTTAAGACCATCCTTACATACCGTCGTCGCGGCGGACATTCCTGAGTAGTAATCCTAGTGAACTTTCAAACGGCATATGATTCAGTAGACAGACAGATCCTGATCTCCAGCCTTCAAAAAATGGGCATGGATAAAAAGACAAGCAGTCTAATCCAGGCCACTCTGAGAAACACGACCTCCAAAGCCCAAAGTTTAGAGGTGTGCTCTCTTAGAGCTTTTCCATTCAAACTGGAGTTAGACAGGGCGATGGCCTTTCTTGCATACTGTTCAACTGTTTACTGGAAAAAATCATCAGGGAATGGACTTGCTCATTACCAACGCGAACTGGACTGAGGATTCGATACAAGAAAGATAATTTCAATGCACACTGCTTAACCTTTGCCGATGGCCTCCTGTTATCCAACGAAATAGAAAAGGCTACTTGCCAAATACAGAGTCTCTCCAGCATAGCGGCTAAAGCCGGTTTGGAAGTCAGCATGCAAGAAACTGTGTTCCTGACTAACATAAAGGACGCCCCATCTACAATTCCACTAGAAGACACTACCATTTGTTAAGTTGTTGCAGTCAAGTATTTAGGGCAGTAGATTTCAGCAAACGAGAGTGAGAACTTGGCTATAGATACCAGATGTACCAAGTTGGAGAGGGGCTACCACTCCTGCAAGAGCATTAACTTCTCCAAACATCTTTCCAAGAACATTAAACTTAAACATTACAACTTAGTAGTAAGATCCTCCGTACTCTATGCCTCAGAATGCCACTTGATGAACAGGAAAGGTCCACTCAGGAAACTAGAGCTTAAAGAACGGAAAATCGTGAGGAGAATAATAGGGCGAATACGAGAAGAGGAGCTCTACAAAGACATAATCACGTCCAGGAGGAAAAGGCGCCTAACCTTCTATGGACATTTAACTCCCCACGACAGGTGGCGCGAAAGCCTCCAATCACAAATGGATCACCACAGTAAAATCAGACCTGGAGCAACTTAAAATTCCACCAGAGACCATAGAGGATAGGTCCAAACTCCGCCAGACCATTTGACAAAGAATATTCCTAGAGGCCCTCACCAGCTAAAACAGCACAGGAAGCAACAGAACAATGTGGACATAGGAGAGGAAGCTTGCCCACAGCCAGAAAATAAAAGCTTTCTGGGCTAAGAAGAAACAGCAGACCCATATATAGAGTCTAAACGAACCCCGTGGTCGTAAGTAGGTCCAAATGGGAAGAAAAAAATAAATATTTTCGAGAAAATATAATAGTTAATTTGGATAAATAGTTAATTTGGAATTTAAAATGTTATTATTTCCTTCAAATTAACAATCCCTGTGTATGTTAATTTGAACGACGCAACTTTCATATTTTGTCAAATTTTCATGATAATTGCATGAACGTGATATAACCGAATGAATCAGAATCCGTTGGTTACTTCAAAAGGCTAGATGATATTCTGCCCAGTGCCGCAAAGAGAATTGTGAAAAATGACCGTTCCTGAAAGAATTACCAGCAATAATTAAAGTTAATACGTTCCCCTTATGCGACCGGACCAGTAAATAAAGTCGCAGATCCCCTCTCGGTAGCACTGACTTTAATTTGAAATATACAATGGAATAAATGGGTAAAAATCTAAAAATAGAGACAATATATTAATTAGGCACCAGTTACTTTGTTGGAACGGAGGTGGAAAAAAAGATATTACCTCGCTTGTGACATTGCTCATTAATCAGAACAGACCATCCGTCACCGAATAAAGCAAACAGTTACTCATTGTCATCCCGACAAGGCCGAAAGCAACTTATTTCAATATTGACCAAAAAAACTTTTGTCCCTCCATCCAGTTTCAATCTATTTTAGTATATACACCTTTCAAAATTAAAACAAAAAAACGTTTTATTTAACATGCATAAACACACGCAGCGTTTCATTTCATTTCCGATTGAGGAAATTTATGTCGCTTATCTCAACAAAAAAAAAAAACATACGAAGATTTGTGCGGTTTCATTCCCTAATTTATTGGAAATTGGGGTTTGACAAAAATCTCTTCCTGTATCCATTAAACCGGAGATTTTTTCCTCCGTCAATTCGCAATAAAAAGAGATTCATTTATGAGCATTACTACGCTGTAACAACTCTTATAACCTATTCCTTTTAAATGCGCTGAATAAAGAACACCGTTGACATTTTATTAAATAATTAACGTTGTTTGGGAGAGGGTTTAACGGTGCAAATGTACAATAAAAACAGATTCCAATTGAAAGCAAACAACGTTTTATACCTTCCCAATCTCAAATGCGGATCGTTGTTCCGATCCGGGGGGCATAAACGCCGCAGAGTCCCAGTTTCATCTCCGAGTTTTTATTGCGTTATTTGACGACACCATCGAAATGTGATTACCCCAGAGAGTAATTAGATACACAGAGGATGATCTGCACGCACATATCTATATAAAGAGAATTTTTTCATTAACAAGGGAATACATACGTTGTGCTAGGGATTTGTTTCCGTAATTAAGGCATAATAAGCGCACGGATTCATTAATGCGTACAGAAGTTTGGGACTAGCTGCTGCGTATGTAATTGAATTTTCGGCGATTAACTGATTACTCCCTGGTTTCGCATTATTTTCTTTTGTTTTTCTTTGCTATCGATTATTTATATGACTTTAATAACGGCGTGTATTTCGTTACATCAGCACATTAAAGTAAATCTAGCGATATTCCTGCGGAAGCTCGCCTGTTCCTGCTGGCGACAGTGATGGATGCGAACGCTATAGTAATTTACAAACAACTTTTACACTAACTATACTACTCGACTACCCTAAAGGGTTCATATATATTAAACCTCCGGATGGGCAATTTAATTGTAACTAAACGTGGAATGGTCTCAATTTAAGGAAGTGTCGCACTTGTAACAATTTATTGTCTTGTATTTCACGTAGTGCCCTTTTTAACGCTATCTAACAAACACATATATTGAACCTCAACAAGAAACGTTTTAGAAAATCAAGGAAATCCAAGGAAATTACTTAACCACTTATTTCCCCTTCTAAGATTGATATTTACATATCAATTAGAATTTAACTAATCAAACTTAAAGCACAAAACTGGATAGTAATAATTGATATAAATGGCCTATTAGGGACCATGGGACCAGTATGCCTTCTGGCTGTGAGCTTACTTCCTCCAATCCGTCCATTTAGGTCTGGTAGTGGCTGTACTCTTCTTGCTTGTGAGAGACAGTAGGAGACTGGGGACTGGGAAACTGGGAGTAGGAAGCCTCGATGCAGGATGGCCTGTCGGTATTGAGTTCGGTTGTCTGTAATGTAGGTTGGACCAGTTGCCTTCAGGATAGCTTGGACCAGTCTGGTAGTCTTCTCATCTAGGCCTAGTTCCCACAAAGTAGAGAAGAGGATCTGATCTATTGAGTCATGTACCTTTTGGAAATCTACCATAATGGCTACCCAGTGGTATCCTGCTCGGATCTGCAGTTCCTCCAAGTTTGATTTAACACAGGAAAACCACTTGGCTTTGGACGCCTTTCCCTTACTTGTCACTGTCAGGATCCTCTTGGCGAACCTGGAGAGATATGATTTTGGTATGACAGCCTCATACAAATGGGTGTTATGTCTGTATCTCTACAGCGACGTAAAAATGCTAAATTTCATAATTGATACAAATAGGATCCCATGGCCAAGATGAGGCCAACCATCAGCATCATCCGCAAAACCAACCGATCTCAACTCAAGTCCTGCCCATAGAAGGCCAGTTATCTTTTCCTCATACATGTGACTATGTCTTCCTGATGTTCGTAGAGCTCGTTATGCCTGATTCTGTAGGTATCGTTTCCCTCTCTTATGGCTCCTAGTATTCTCATCAGGATCTTCCTCTCTTTAAGTTCTAGTTTCCTGAGTGGGCCCTTTCGATTCATCAAGAGGCACTCAGAGGCATAGAGTGCAGAGGGTCTTACTACCGAGTTGTAGTACTTCAGTTTTATGTTCTTGGAGGTATAGATATTCTTACAGGAATGATAGACCCTCTCTAACTTGGTGCACCTGGCGTCTATGGCCAAGGTTTCGCACTCGCTTGCTGAGATCCATTCTCCCAAGTACTCGACTGCAGGAACTTTAGAGATAGCCTATATCCTAGTGGGATTGTAGAGAAGCCTGCTTGATATTGATGATGAACTCAGTCTTCTGTATGTTGACCCCCAAGCCGGTTTTTGCCGCAACATTGTAGAAGCTCTGTAGTTGATGAATAGCCTGTTGGCCAATAGAGTGAGATCATCGGTAAAGGCTAGACAGGGTACATTTTGGTTGTCTTTCTTGTAACCAAGGTTCAGTCCTGCTTCTGGTGACAATTTGGAAGACCATTCTCTTATGATTTCCTCCAGATCACAGTTGAAGAGGATGCACGAGAGGCCATTCCCCTGCCTGGCTCTTGTCTGGATGGGAAAGCTTGCAGAGAGCTCATCCCTGAACTTGACTTTGGAGGTGGTGTTCTTTAGGGTAGCTTGGACCAGTCTGGTCAAAGCTGGACAAGCTCTGGACAATTTGGAAGTCCATTCTCTTATTATTTTCTCCAGAACACAGTTGAAGAGGATGCAAGAGAGGCCATCCCCCTGCCTAGCTCCTGTCTGGATGGGAAACCTCGCGGAGAGTTCATCCCTGAGCTTGACTTTGGAGATGGTGTTCTTCTGGGTAGCTTAGATCATTCTGGTCCAAGTCTTCTTATCTAGGCCTAGTTCTCATAAGGTAGAGAAGAGAGTCTGTCGATCTATTGAGTCATGTGCCTTTTGGAAGTCTGCCATAATGGCTACCCAGTGGTATCCCCCTCGGCTCCTATATATGAGGATTGTCTTGAGGTTTTGAATCTGTTCTGTGTCTGACCTACTCGCAGGGAAACTAGCCTGGAATTCACCTAGTTTGAGTCTAGCTGTGTGGTGACTCTATTTTGTAGGGCTTTGGAAAAAATCTTGTAGGTTATAGGCAACAGGAGATGCCCCTGCAGTTTTTGAGGTCGGTCTTACTTCCTTTGCTTTGTAGTGGATGGATCACGGCTGAAGTCCATCCCTCTGGCAAGACCTCTGTTCTCCAAATGTCCTGAATGATCTGGGTGATGCACTGCAGGGACTGATCCTCTACGTGCTTCCACATTTCTGCAACTATACCATCTTCACTTAGGGCTTTCTTGTTCTTAAGGTCTTTGATGATCTTCTCTATTTCTTTACTAGAGTCCTGGTTGCTGACAGTAGGTTCGACGAAAGCAAGTCTCTCTTTCGATTGTTCTACTTTGATGAGTTGACTTGAGTTGAGACCTATTATAGTTCCTCTTGGTTTTGCGGATGTGGCTGATGGTTGGCCACATCTTGGCCTCATGGGATCCAATTTGTATCAATTATGAAATTTAGTATTTTTATGTCGCTGTAATGATACAGACCCATTTGTATGAGGCTGTCATAACAAATCTAACAGCCAGGTGAAACATGGTCCCTCTCTTGTCTGAAATCGAGTTCCTTTCAGTGGCTTCTTGACTATGGGGAATAGCCAGAAGTCGCAGGGGGCCATATCAGGAGAGTAAGGAGCCTGTCGAACCAGAGGGACCCTATCTACAGGCGGGAAAAAATTCACGTATGCGCACGAAGGTTCAAGGTCGGCTCATGCAAGCGCACTTGATTCAAATCCATCAGGTTTTCCAAATAAAAAATAAGGTCGGATACTTTTCTAACACACCACGTAATATTACAACGTAATCCAAGCGTTGCATCGGGACAAAATACAATCCAAACGATATAATCTTGACTACATCAGTTAAAATATTCTGACAAGCCACATAGCTCTAACCACTACGCTACACCCCCTTCTCTGGCAACAGATAGACTCAATATCTAACAACAGCACAGAATACATTATTAATCAACAATAGATACAAAGAAGAATGCAACCTTCTTAGACGGAGACGAAAACCTGCACGAAAACCACTCAACGTCTACAAAGTGGTTTAGATTCTTTCAGACCAGCCCCTAGACTAATCTATCAAAACCGTACTGGCCAGGGGTTTTGACTCCTGAGAAACGAACTGTCGATGAGCGTTCACTATTTCATCCTAACTAGAATACCTCCCACAAGCGGGAAGGACGAGAGCAAGATGGAAATACGTTTTTAGAGACATCGTAACTCGAAATAGTACTTTCACGGAAGAAATTGGTAACAAGGAAATTAACGCGGTGAAGCTGTGAAGTCTCTGGGTTAAGGATATAGGAAAAACACACCACTCCTAAGATGCGGAGAAGACTGCAAGTTGCCCTACTGGTGGTCAGAAGACATGGAAAACCAAGGTTCGGAAGGAGGATAGAAGTAGGAGATAAAACTCAAGTGTCGATGAGCGATCACTATTTCATCCTAACTAGAATACCTCCCACAAGTGGGAAGGACGAGAGCAAGATGGAAATACGTTTTTACAGACATCGTAACTCGAAATAGTACTTTCACGGAAGAAATTGGTAACAAGGAAATTAACGCGGTGAAGCTATGAAGAGTCTCTGGGTTAAGGATATAGGAAAAACACACCACTCCTAAGATGCGGAGAAGACTGCAAGTTGCCCTACTGGTGGTCAGAAGACATGGAAAACCAAGGTTCGAAAGGAGGATAGAAGTAGGAGATAGAGGGAACAGACGGTCTAAATATAAATAAACAAATCGAACGCTCAAAAGGTTAATATCATAGGCAAAGGAAAAAGCCTGGTCTAAATTATGCGACAGCCTAGAAATTGACATCTTCGGAGAAGGATATAAAATCGTCAAAGCCCATTTAAATGCACCAAATCCGAAGACCACACTACCGTTGCAGGAACGTGAAGTAGTTTTCGACCAACTTTTCATTACTAGTGGGGAAGATTACCATCGATGGGATAGACCTCTCACCATTTCCTCAAACGTCAACGATTTCAATGAAGACGGGGTGATAAGGGCATGGAAAAAATAAAGTTGGGCAAGTCTCCCGACCCGGATGGAATACCGCCTGAAGCAATAAAGGCAGTTATAGACAGTAATACGGAATACTTTGTAATCCTCTTCAGCTCCCTGCTGGAGTCGAACCGATTTCCCGATGTATGTAAACTCATTGATCTTAGTTTAAAAACCTAGGAAGACAGTGGACGAGGCAGTTAAATATAGACTAATACGTCTAATCAATGTGATGGCTAAGGTGTACGAAAATATTGTAAACCACATAATTCAGGAGGAAATTGAGATAAACAGGGATCTCCATAGTAATCAGTACGGATTTCGTAGAGGGAAAACCACAATTTTTGCGGTGGAACAATGCAGAGAAGAAAATGCGCCAAAGCCAATGTAGTGCCCTTATCCTTATTGACGTACAAAATGCCTTCAAATCTGCCCCGTTGCACATAATCCTATCCAAACTTGAAAAGAGCGGAGTTAGCTAGGACCAAATCAACACTGTACACTCATAATCCAGAAGTCGCATCATACAGATAATATCCAAGATGAGAAAGAAAATCCTGGGTGGTGTACCGCAAGGTTCGGTCCTCGAGCCAACCCCATGTAACGTGTTGTATGACGATGTCATGTCTGTGGATACGGAGGAGGAAGTCGAACTTGTGTGCTACGCGGACGAACTGGCCGTATTGGCGTCTGCAAAAAATCCCGAAAAGCTGATATTCAAGGTGAATGTATAGTCCAGTCATTTAAGCTTAAATTAGGTATGAATCTTGGAATTCGAGTTACCCAGCTGTAAGTCTGTAAATACTTGTATATTGACACCCTAAAAGTTGTCTCAAAACCTACATATGGTAGGGTGTTGGGGGGTTTTGAGACAACTTTTAGGGTGTCAATATGCAAGTTTTTACAGACTTACAGCTGGGTATCTCTAATTCCGAGGTGAACTTATTATAATGACTGGACTAGTAACGTTAAGCACTATAGACAGATGGATGAAACGGAACGAATTGAAAGTGGCCGTGATTAAAATGTCCTGTGTCAATAGTCCTAAATAAGAAAAAACTACCTCCTATAAAGTTTACTATAGCAGGAGAAGATATATATATATATATCCTGTGCGACAGATAAAATATCTGTGCATGGTAATAGATAGGGGGCTATCGTTCTGGGGACGTTACACTATGCGTGCTAGAAGGCGAAACTCACCACGAAGGCAACAAACTGCCCAACATTAAAGGTCCACAACAACAGAAAAGGAAGATGCTAACGATAGCAATGGAGTCGATAGTGATGTACGGGTCTCCGCTATGGGTCGTGGCAGCAAGATGTTAAAACTATAGAAATAAAATCACTTCCACCGTAAGATTAATGGCCTTGAGAATATGCAGTGTATACCGCACAACATCTGCAGATGCCGCGCTTGTAGTGGCAGGGCTTGTACCGTTACACCTCCTTGCCGAAGAGAGAAAGCGACTATATGACCTACACAGGATAATAACAATAACAGACCGGAAGGAACAGAGGGAAATGACTTACCAGAAGTGGCAGACAGAATGGGACCTCGCTAAACCCGGAAGGTGGACCCACATGATGATACCGGACATCAAGGAATGGGTAGAGAGGAAGCATGGGTAAATTTCTACATTACACAGTGCCTTGCAGGACACGGAGTTTTCTGCTCCTGCTCTTAGAGAATTGAAAAGAGGCGCACAATGCCGATTATGTACAGAACAAGTAGATGATACTCCACAACACAATATTCCATTGTGGAAATTGAGGTAACGAAAGGGACTATATAAAAGTAAACCTATCTGCGGCAGCCATGTCCCTGGAAAGCATAATAGAGGAAATGATCGTGCACAAGGACAGCTGGGTAACTGCAAAGAATTTTGTAGAAGAAGTGATGCGGAAAAAAAGGCAAAAGATGAACTACAAGAACACAGCAGAGAAAGAGGCGACACATGAGAAAAGGATGTTAAGACCAAACCTGTAGCATGTAAGGCTGAAAGGCGGGAACACTCTTCTTCTTTCTTGTGCCTTGTCCGGTCTCCCTGACGTTGGCGATCACCATGGCAAAAGCTGTACGGTCCTCCGCCAAGCGAAAGAGTTCACCAGCCCTTCTTTTGCCGGTCCAGTCCCGTTCCCGCGGGAACACTACAGGAGAGAAATAAAGAGGAGATGGTTTTAGTGGGTATGACTGCGTTAGAGGGCTGGTGAGCCCCACACGCACCGAATTGATACCATAGATAGGGTGTGCGTAAAATCATTTCCTCTCCTCTTTGAAAAAAGGGGTTTTAAGTTTGCAATCGCACCATCTCGTCTTCTCAAAGAAGACACTATCACTGGTGTTGAGAGCGCCATTTCATAACTCCCTGCCACATTATCCGCGACAATAAGGTAGGAAATATACCGCATCCTAAAATTTGCCAAACCACCAACCAGAAACATCTCATACGAGGAATTAAAATCCCACAAGGCCCTAAGAGAAAACAACAACATTGTGGTCAGCTAATCGGTTTCTCACAACACCGCCCTCAAACAACGTCCTTGTTTCCGTCTATAGGCTGACACCATTTCCAAATATCCACTTCATTGTGGATCTCCTTCAACTTCTTGCATTGCGCGTCTTCCCACACCTCTTTCTTTCGGAGTTCCATCTCTTTCAGTTGTAAACGTCATTTGTTGCACTCCTCCATCTAGCACTGACCCTCCTTCCACCTTTCGAAGTTCTTCCTCACAGAATTCTTAAGCTCTTCGTCTTCTTGCTCGCCCCTATACGTTAGATTAGATTAGATTAGATTGTAGATATGGTGGTGACGACTTGTACTGCGACCTTTAAAGATCTATTGTACCCCACCCTCCTCCTCCAAGTGTTGGTGTACTTACCCATTTAGAGCGCCTCCTCTAACCCTGATTCCTTTAGAAATTTCAGGATCTGGGTGGGATACAAGGCCTGCAGCTCCTCTGTGTACAAGCAGTGAGCCCCAAGGTACATCTGTCTCTTGCGGAGTAATGCTCCGCAGTCTTTGAACAGATGTATGGGGGTTTCCTCTGCTGAGCCACAGAATCTGCATCTATCATCCTCCTCTAGGCCTAGGGCCTTGAGATGTTTCCTAAGTCTGCAGTGTCCCGTCAGGGCTCCTGTCAGAATTCTGAGCTTGTTCCTGCTTAGTTTCAGGCAAGCTTTAGTTCTCTTCTGGTTAAAAGATCCCAGCATCACTTTGGATTGCCTTAGCCCTGGAAGTTCTACCCAGGTTTTCATCCATTTTCCTCTTATTTCTTCATCTAAACTTTTGCGGATGGTGTTCACGCTCATACCGCAAAAAAGTTCCGGACCTATAAAGGGGATACTGGATCCCTTATTTGCTAGGTGATCGGCTTCTTCGTTTCCGTCTATACCAGTGTGTCCTGGTACCCAGTATAGCGTTACTTTATTATCCCTGCCAAGCTTGTTCAGCTTCCCCACACAGTCCCATACCAGTTTGGATCTGATGGTGTATGAGCTAATGGCCTTGATGGCTGCTTGGCTATCTGACAGGATAGCAATTCGTTTTTTGCAGTAATTCCTGTCGAGGTTAAACTGTGCACATCTTTCGGTTGCGTGTACCTCTGCTTGGAAGATACGTGGGGATGTTCCCATGGATTCGGAGTATCTGGTACGAGGTCCAAACACTCTTGCACCAGTGCCTTCCTTTGTCTTCGAACCATCTGTATACCACTTGATGGCATTTTGCTCTATGTGGTATGCTGAGGATTCGTCGCTCCAATCCGCTTTACTACTACATATTGCTGTGTAGTTTTTCTCGAAGTGGTATTTGCATACCATTTCGTCTTTTGGTACTTCCAGCCCGAGGATCTTGGCAGCGAGGCTGTTTCGGTCTCTGCTCCCGATTATTTTACCTCTGCCCATTCCTTCCTTGCTGAATCTTACGATCGCCGATCTGGCGGCGCTCTCCACCACAAGGTGCAGCGGAGTCAGATCCAGCAGCAGCTCCAATGCTGCTGTCGGACACGACCCCATCGCCCCCGTGATGCAGACAAACGCCAGTCTTTGAATCTTCTCAAACTGTTTCCTCATAGAGGCCAGCTTGATTCTACTTCCCCACGCAACCGCCCCATAAGTGATTGCAGGTCTCACTATCATGGTGTACATCCATCGCAGGATAGTGGGGTTACAACCCCACGTTTTTCCTGCCAGATTTCTGCACACCATTAGGGCGCGTTTGGCTTTACCTACCACTGCCTCAGCGTGTCTATTCCATAGGAGTTTGCTATCTAGTGTAATACCCAGATACCTTATCTCCTGTTGGTATTCTACTGCCTTGCCATCTATGAGTATGGGATGTAGGCAGTTTAGTTTTCTTCTTATAGTAAATGGTATCACCGTGGTTTTGCTCGGGTTGAGTCTCAATCCCACTGTTTGACACCATTTACTAGTTACTTTGAGGCCTCTCTGAACAATTTCACAGAGCGTTCCCTCAAATTTTCCTCTGGCCATTATGACTATGTCATCGGCGTAACCTTGACATTTGATTTTTAGGTCGTTTAGCCTAACCAGTAGTTCATCAACTACCAGGCTCCACATTAGCGGTGATAGTACACCTCCCTGTGGGCACCCTCGAGTTGTGGAGATCTTAATGGTGTCTTTTCCCACTTGTGTCTCCGCCGTTCTAGTTCTCAGCATTTCTCCCATCCACTTTGAGATAGTGCTGTCGATATTCCTTCTTTCGAGGGCCGCCCTGGCAGCCTCGTGTGAGGTGTTGTCAAAAGCTCCCTCTATATCCAAGCCCCTATACGTTTCTTTAGCCACTCCACCTTTGAGCTTCACCTGAACGATGGCTTCTCGGACCACTTCCAATATATGTTGCAAACTGCCGACTCCCGGAGTTTTTCCTTCCAAATTTCTTGGGAAACATTGGCCTTAACATCATTCCAAATCGATTCTACTTTAGCTTGACTAGATAGGCGCATATATCTCTTGAGAATGGCAGTTCGAGACGTCGAGAATCCGGTTCTTTTCAGAACCAACCCTTAACATCAACGCGGAATCCCCAAGAAAACAACTCAACACATATTCCCATGCGCGAAAACCTCAAATAAAATATACAGGGTGCGGCAAAATAACTTCCTTTTATAAAATGCTCGTCATTCGGGCTATAGGCGCCGCAACGTGGTGGGAGTGGTATCACAGTAGAGGCGTCGTTCTAAAGTTTTGTTGGTTACCCTGCTCAGTCACCATAATGCGTTGGAACGGTGAGGAACGTGCGTTTGCCGTGAAGGCCCACTTTACGAATGGATTTTTTGTGATTCAGTCCAGCTCACTAGTCCCAATGGGTCTTGTCCCGAACCGGAAATCAATTGTGTCATTGGTCACTTCGTTCCTACAAACCGGGAGTGCGAGAAGTACTAGAGTCCTCGGCCCATCAGATCATCTTAGAACATCTCTTGAGGCAGTGAGAGCTTCAATCTTGTAATCCCGGCGTTTCTCGCGCAAACATGCGTCTGCTGTTAGAGTTTCTGATCGTTTCGTGAGACGAATTCTTCACGATGACCTTCATTACCATATAAGTTGGCGATTGTGCAGGAACTCTTAGAACTAGACTTCAATTCTCGAAGAAACGCATGTGAGGCACTTCTCGAAAACGTTCCTAAGGACGCTGTTGTTTTTAGTTAAGACGCCCATTTTCACTTAAGTGGATACGTTAAAATACAGAGCACGCGTTACACCAATCCCCTAGATTTGCATCAAAGGCCTTTACGGAGCAACGGCTCACACTTCAAGGGCATCAATGAGTGTTTTTAGGGATCACTTTCGGGGCGCCTCATCTCAATAAGAGACGATTTGGAGTGAACAGCCCGCTCACCCGATTTGGCCCCTTGTGATTTCTTTTTGTGTGGTAATTTGAAATCCCGCGTTTATGAAAACCGACCTTAGAAAACCTGAAAGCCAATATACGGGCAGAGATTGCCAACATACCAGCTGATAAGAGTCATGGCTAGCGTCAAGATTCGGCTTACTCAGTGCATGGACAATAGAGAGCATCACCTAACTGACATAATTTTTAAAATTATGTAAAACAAAACTTTACATATGTACCTACATTATAGAAAATAAAGAAGAAAATTGTGATCCAAGAGTGAGGTTGCCGTACCCTGTATACATATATATTTATATTTATATATATATATATATATATATATATATATATATATATATATATATATATATATATATATATATATATAAACGACAAAAATTAGATAGATAGGAAAAGACAAAACAGATAAAACTTGAAAGGCAACAGTAGGCCGCTAAGAGAAGATAAGACAGATAAAGTCCCAAGAGAATAAACTAAAATAATTTTCCATTTTGCGGTAAAATAATGTAAGATTTGGCAATATTTACACTGTAAGGTGTTCATCTCATAGTGGCAAATACACTCCAGAGTCAGAAGCTGGGTTAAGCTATTTAGTTGAATAGCTTTTGAAAATGTTAAATGATCACGTTCTGTAACAACTTTGCGCCACGTTTACAAATCAAGTTTGTTACCAATGCAAATATTTGTTTTTGCAAATACTCTGAAGTGATATCTAGAAGGCAAACATTAATTAGATTAAGTTGTATATTCTAAAACTAAAACTTTTGCTTTGATTCGCGCAACGTACGATATAAGCAAGATAGGGATATTTAGCTGCTGTCACTTTAATTAAATCCAGATTATCTCGTGAAAATTATAATCAACATTTTCTATTGAATTACATCAAACCAAACTGAATTATACGATAAATTTAATTTAAAAAATATTTTGTTTTTCGAAATTTAATTGTGCGCTGTTAAATATTTCTTTTACTGCAGTGCAATTAAATTACGATGTGTTTGTAGCGAAAGAATTATCTGGCAAATTGGAGCATAATGTGTAACAAATTGAATTTTTGGTTGCAAAGGGAACGTCGTTACACATATGCGTGCGTGTAACACACGTGTCCACATAAACAGGATAATTCCGTGGTTTCCTGTTTGGGTTCGGAATATTGATTCGAGTTTGTGTGGGGCCGACCGGCAGCACACCCAATTAAATCTACTTACCAATAATTTATGTATAACCAACAATGGCACTTTATTTCGGGAGAATCTAAAATCTATTACTTCTCGATCATTGATCGATGACGGGGGAAAAGCGTCCGCTGCGAAATTTATTGTTACAGGATATAAAGGAGAGGCTGAGAAGGCAATATTTTTGTGGAGGAAATATTGGGTTAGTTCGTGTGTTTAGATCAAGGATTTATTCAAACATAAGGATATGCCAACAGAAAAAAAATGGAAAATAAAGAGATATGGGGCAAGGGATTTAGTAGCATGGAAAGGGGGATGTTGATATTAGAAATTGAAAATTGATATTGAATTGAATATCTCGTATTTATAAATCTTATTTATAGACGAATACAAATAAAATGAAATTTTGTTTTACAAGATTTACATTCTATTTATATCAGATTTTTGTCGATAAATTGAAGCTTATTTGTATGTAGATACAAGGTGTTGTTTCATAATATTGAAATAAATATATAATTTCTGTTACTTGAAAAAAACGAGTTTTATAAATATCTTATTTTGTTAACAAAGTTTGTGCAGACGGTGTATCTTATAAATGTGTAATCAAGGTTTAAAGAATTAAACAAAGGTTTATATTATAGGACTGGTTTGCCGATTATTCTTTACATTCCTTACAAGATTAAATAATCTAATATTTAATTAATTTTAGTAATTAAAAATTGGTAACAAAAATCTTACATAATTATAATAATTAATATTTACTGTACTAAACGTATAAAGCCTAGCGACCTTAGGTGTTTTGGCCCTGGACATTACAGAAGTTCTGGGAAAAACATATACTATTAATTTAATCATTTAAAGTAAAGATTTTAGACCCCGTATCCGAATAATCACAATTTGAACATGCTGAAATTCCTGACCGTCCCTATGTCGCAAACATGTTTTTAGTCTTATCATTAATGGTCAAAAGTTTAATGAAAGAAATATTTACAATCTAACTCAGCGTTTCCCAAAGTGTTGGCCGGTTCGCAAAACAATATTGTAAAAAGACAAAATAAAAATTACTTCTTGCTGATTAAAAAATTAAAAATTCACACTTTCATTAGCCGTCAAATAAGAACATTTTTAAATTTCTAAATTAATAGGTGTGACTGGGTATCCTTATATTGCTGGAGATAAAATAATACGAGGGGCGTTTGAAAAGTCCGTACAAAAATAAAAACTACTAACATATTTGGGGTAAATTTTGTTTATATTTCAACATTCTCCTTTAAGGTTATACACTTCGTCCAACGATGTTCCAGCTTGTTTATCCCTTCCGAATAATAGGATTTGTCCATGTCTGCAAAATATCCATTAGTGTCCGCAATCACCTCCTCGTTTGAATGAAATCTTTGTCCCGCCAGCCATTTCTTCAAATTGGGGAACAAATAGTAGTCCGACGGAGCCAAGTCTGGAGAATAGGGGGGATGTGAAACGAGTTGGAATCCTCCTTCCATTAATTTTGTGGCCACAATTGCTGAGGTGTGTGCTGGTGCGTTGTCGTGATGGAAAAGGACTTTCTTGTGAGCCAATCGCGGGCGTTTTTCTTGCAGCTCGGTTTTCAAACGGTCCAATAACGATAAATAATATTTACCTGCAATAGTTTTACCCTTTTCCAAATAGTCGATGAGGATTATCTCTTGCGTATCCCAAAAGACAGTCGCCATAACCTTTCCGGCCGAAGGAACGGTCTTCGCCTTTTTTGATTCTCACTTAGTAACACATTGTTTATATTGTTGTTTTGTCTCCGGTGTATAATAATGTTTCATCCACAGTGACGAAACGACGCTTAAAGGCCTCCGGATTCTTCTGAAACAGCTGCAAACCATCGTGGCAACACTTCACACGATTCCGTTTTTGGTCAAGCGTGAGCAATCGCGGCACCCATCTTGCAGATAGCTTACTCATGTCCAACTGTTTTTTCAAAATATTGTGTACCCGTTCAGTCGAGAAGCCCACAGCACTAGCAATCTCACGCACCTTAACTCTTCTGTAATCCATCACCATATCATGGATTTTATCAATGATTCCTGGAGCCGTAACCTCCACAGGCCGTCCAGAACGTTCCGCGTCACTTGTGCCCATATGGCCAGACCGAAAGTTTTGAAACCACTTATAAACGGTTCTGATCGAAGGTGAAGAGCCACCATAATGCTTTTCAAGCTTCTCTTTAGTCTCCTGAGGCGTTTTGCCTTTCATAAAGTAATGTTTAATTACCACACGAAATTCTGTTTCGTCCATTTCTTAAAAATAACTCGACTTCCTTGATTTACACGAATGCCACGCACAAAGAAATAAACCAATATGGCTGAAACTTGGTATGCGATCATTCAAGAGATGATAGTAACCAAACATGACCTCGATACGCGCCGGTGGTACCATCTATCGGACTTTGCACGGACTTTTCAAACCACCCTCGTTCTTCCCGCTTTCAAAATTTTCGCAAATTTATTTAGCGTATGGCATATTAAGACACAAAGCATATATATGACAACAAAATTTTTACAAACGAGCATTCAACAAATGTATATACTCTTATGGAAATCTTATGGTCTGCCGTTTTAAGCCGTTTCAGGGTATTCCTCCACAATCTGTTTGACGGTTTGGTTTTCGCTGCACTTACAGGAGGGACTTGGACTTTTGCCCCATTTGTGTAAAGTATAGCCGCACCTGCCATGCTGCGTTCTGATTCTATTTAGCGTGCACCAGATTTTCCTTGGTAAGTCGAAGCCTGGTGGTGAGTTGGTAATGCATGGCGTATCACTGTTTTGTTTCGACGTCCATTCCTGATACCAAGCGTCGGTAATGCTCCATTTTGTCTTCTATTGCGTTTAGTGCGGTCTTGGTTGGTGGTTTTCTAGATCGGAGGCGGTTGTTGTTAGCGTCCTCGATTTCTGTATGGATCGGTAGTTCTCTCTTGTCCAGTATCTTGTTAAACGCTCTGTACAGAGCGTTAATGCGGCGCAGGCTTGGGGGCTGGATGTGACTCAGTACTGGAAGTAGAAATAGAAAGTAAGTTGAAATATTTATAATATTATTTATTGTATACTAATGCACAAAAACAATATTGCAGCACACATTCAAACATACCAGTGGAACTAGCCAGTGAAAATATTGATATGGGATTGCAGGAATCAGTAATAAATGACACTGAAAGCGACAATAAAACTGCCTGTGATGACATTGAATCACTGCCGAATGAGTATAACACTGAACCTAGCACACCACTTTCAGCAAGTGTCCAAACTGAGTCCAGGATTATGAAAAAAAGGGAAAAAAAGAAGATCTGGAGCCCATGAATCATCTCTTTAGAGAATTTTTAGATATTAAGAAAATGAAAAGGATGCAAAAATATAAAAACGAAAATATAGACCCTATAGGGGAATTCTTTATATGTATGGGAAAAACAGTAGAAACGTTTCCACCTCTTCAACAAAATCATGTAAAACGGAAAGTTTTTGATATTGTAAATACGACTCAAGAAATGTTATTTTCTGAAAACAATCCATCAACCTCTTCCTTCACATAAATCCCAGTATATCCCGACCTAGAACTTCCGGACATATAGTGGAAACAGACATTACCAATAATATAGAAGCTACCCCATCCCACTCATTCCATAATAATAATGATAATAAAATTGTAATATAACTTTAAATATACATTCATACCTACATATGTAGTTTTTAATACATAAATTACTCTTTTGTTTACTATGAAAATTATTTTAATAAAATAATTTCATTGCCTTTTTTTATAAAAAATTAAGATATTTACCGAAGGAAAACTGTGAATCTTTCAAATGGTCCAACACTCCTATGGTCCTAAATTTAGAATTTTGTTTGCTAAGAGGCATTTTTAAAATTTCTATAAGTTGATAAAATTTTTCTGGCGTCATTCAAAAATATTTGTAAAATTTCAATTCATCCTCTTGTAATTTTGTGAAGAGAGTATGGAATTCTCCTTCTACCAATCTTGTTCTTAAAACTTGATGCACCTAATATTTTCTTTTCCTCTTCTTTTCTTTAAATTTCTCGTTTTCGTAACACATTGCTACGACAAAAAAATCATCATCCGAACTTGACGAACATTTTTGACAAATGTAGAGAAACTACAGATTTGACATTTCTAACAAATAATCGCGTCGCATATATGAGAATACCTAGCAGCGACGTGACTTTTCGCGGCAGTTCATTGTGTAACGTCGCGTTGCTGTGGTCGCGTATATGAGAATCGGCCTTTATACGCTAATATCAAATCATTCCGGAAGAAATTGATGCTGTTTCAATCACAACTACGAAGTAAATGTTTTTCACATTTTAAAACATGTGAAATATTCAGCCACACCACTGAGACTGAGTTTCCTATCGATTTTGCAATCGAAACTTTAAGTGCTTTGAAAATAAATTTTGATACTCGTTTCTCGGACTTTGATGCCATTGCGAATCAAATTAAGATTTTTCTGAATCCTTTTGATACTGACATTGAAAGCCTAGCCCCGGAACTTCAAATGGAAATGATTGATCTACAGTGCAGTGATAAAATTAAGAACAAATATCAAAACTCATCTTTGTTGGAATTTTATAAGAGTCTTCCACTGACACAATTTGCATAAATTTGCTCGTGGGCTGTTTTCTGTTTTTGGTACTACTTATTTGTGTGAGAAGACCTTCTCCAAAATGAAGTACACAAAAAATGTTCACAGATCTAAATTAACTGATGAGCATCTTAAATCTCTTTTAATAATTGGTACAAGTAAAATTAGTCCACAACTACAAACTATTGTCAGTGGAAAATCTCAATTACATAAATCTCATTAGTATTTCATGTCATTCTGCTTGTTATAAGTTGTTTTTATTTAAAATGTATAAAATGTTAGTTGGATTCATTTCAATAATTTGTTTGTTATTATATACTGAAGTTAAATTTTCTGCATATTATACATGTCTTTACTCATTACAATTCTGTGTTTCTTTATCCAACTTATCACAAAAACAATAAGCCTACAACAATGTTATGAGTAGTTAGCCCATGACCATATCAATGTAGATGTCATATTAATAATTATTCAACATAAAATTAGAATACTTCAGTAAACTAAATTTAATTTGCTATAAAAAATATGTTCTCTAAAAGGAGTTTTCAAGTATGCTAGCCCTCCGCGGGCCGGACAAAATCTGTCCGCGGGCCGGATATGGCCCTCAGGCCGTAGTTTGGAGACCCCTGGTCTAGACTGTATTGTAGAATTTCCGGAATATGTCGAATTTCAAAAACTATGATAGCATTGTTCCGATGAGATCCATTGCAATGCGATTTATAGTTCTACTATTCTATACTATTTCAACTATTCGCGGTATAATTTTCATCCACAATGTGACCCGACCCCCAAAAGATTTGTCACTGGTATATAGAATGCAAGGAGGTGTATTTGCAGGAAGACTTATAGGATAGAGAATTTTATTGCTAAATGATCAGATCCAAGGTTCGGTGTAAATTGGATGTCTTTGATGAAGTTTGAGAGGTTGGATGTGTGAAGAAATATGTCTGGGGTAGAGTCAGGATTGTTAGGCGTAATGAAAGTAGGAAGTGTAGGTCTTCTGATGAAGTCGAAATTGTTTAGGGAGAGAATGGGGATATAAAGAGGCTTTGTCGAAGATATGCTGTTCAAGACTGGACTGAGGATGAATATAAACCAGGAATATGTGGATCTTATGATTTTGGAAGGGTAAAGTGAAGTGAAGGCAGTCATTGAGCGGATGTTGTTATAAGGGGGCGTTGGTCTTTTTTCGATGCCCGCGATCGACACCGGGCGAAAATAATTAATCGCGCTGGCGACAATCGTACGCCCTCTTTAGAGTGGCAGTACTTTTAGCCCGGTGAGTGAGTGAAGAGAGTCCACGTTTTATCTCGGCCGGCTTGTTTATAAACAGGTTGAAGATGAACTATAGCTCCGCTTCTGACTTTGTTAGTGATACGATTTCCATGAACCTGTATGGTGTTCCAATTCCTGAATGTTATTTCCTTGTTAGTCTGTTCAGACAGAGTTTTCGTCTCTACGAACATGCTGCAGTCAATATTGTGTTTGTCAATAGTATGGACAATAAGTTTTTTTAATTTTTATTGTAGCTGGTTAAGTTTGAATATTATATATTCAATTTAGCCATTGTTTGTTGAAACTACTGTCTGCGTCACGTCATCGGTAGGTTGGATTGTAGGTTGAGACCTTGATCCCGCTTCAAGGTAAGGGTTCCTCATGTCACAGACATAATAATATATAACATAAGTCTTAGATAAAAATAAAATAAATATTTTATATAAAATAAATGTTGCAAATATATTAAAAAGTAGTAAAATCCTTTCATAAAAAGTTGCAACATGAGCGATTAATTATTGAGAATATCGTCGAAAAATAAAATGAAATGAAACTGCTTACATCGAGTATTTATTGGTAGGATTTATCGTTCGGAATTGGACTTGACCCTTTTAATACAATCCAAGGAAATATATATTGATCACAAAAGAAGAAGCGTACGAGAAAATGGAGGAAACCTAAACAAATTAGTTTACTATTTACGTAGAAGGTCTCTGTTGAAATGTTAATATTGACGCATTTAACGCACATAAATTAAAGTAAATAAACAAACAGTCTTTTAAAATTCCAGTTTCTTTCCTGCCCTTGGCAGAAGCAATTGTGCAAATTTCAATTAACGCAATTCGCAAAATCCTCGACAAATGTACAAACTCGGTAAATTGTTGATTTTTCTTTAAATTGCAAATTCAATATTTAAAATATGCAACTATAATAAAGCTCTACCTCAATAATTATTACAGCTATTAATCAAACAAAACATTTATGTAACGTAATAGATTGTTTGTAATTCGAAAATTAATTTGGAAATTCAAAATTTTAGTTTGAAACCTAAACATTTTTTACAGATATTAGTTAATATGTTAAGTTTGAAACATTTGTTACGGATATTAGTTAATAATAATAATAATCTATATTGTCTCCAAAAGGGGGATCCATTGGCTATCAACCATAAGGTCGATTTGCCAGGATATTAGTTATTTGTTATTTACTAGCAAAATTAATTCGAGATATTAATCCTCTTCCACTAAGTACGTTGCAAAACTCAAGTGTTTTTCAATAATATTAAGGGGATACCTAATAATTCACGTTATTAGAAATAATGACGGTACTAATGACACACGCAAGCCGTTGTCCACGGGGAGCAACCCCTACAAAAAAGGGGTTTAGAAAGGATAGGAAGTGAGTTAAGTTGTGGTGAAGACAAATGAACTCCGGGTTGATAGAAGGATAGATTGATAGCCTCCGATAGTTTCATGTACATGTACCACAACGAGTAGCTTGTTTAGGAACAGACGAACGCGTGATTGATTTAATATTGGATATATTAAGACCAAATTGATGCACATGAAATACTTTTAATATATCATATAACTAGGCAGATATGAATGGAATAACAACACTATCTAGGTAAAAGAACTAGGCGAAGCTAAACAAATATTAGTAAATAATGTCTCTTTATTCACAACTACAGTTGCAGAAACTTCTAATAAAAATTAAATCTAATAAAAAGACTTCAAATAATCTAATTTGGTTAATTTAAAACTAATATTGTTTTATAAGGTTGATATAGTGTTATATTTTGTTGATATGTTGAGTACTTCTTCAGGTGTGCAACGACTTCTGCTAAAAATTTCCTTCTCCTTTCTTTACACGTCAGGCGTTGGACCATTGAGTGGACTTCCAAACAACTTCATGTTGTTAAACGCTGTTCTCGATTTTTCAATTCTTGATCTTATTCCTATAAACTGGTTCCATTGAGAGTTTACTTAATGATTACCAATATTACCAAGATAGCAGAAGCAATCACATATCCCTAAATGTTTTCCTTTTGGAAGGGAGTGCCGAATTGTGACTATGAGACAAGTACGCTTCTGAAAACAAGGAAGCCTTCATCAAGGCGTTCTTTATCCTTGATATACGGAGAGATTATGAATACGGGTATAAGACACTGCAGACTATGCAGGCAATGATAGAGATGCGAGTCTAGATAGACAAAACTTGATAGATAGATCTTGTAGATTCTAGATTTCGGTGGTGGTTTGTACAGCGACCTTTATAGATCTATTGCACTCCACCCTTTTCCCTTTACAGTGCCACCTAAAGTTCTGATTCCTTTAGGAATTTCACGATCTGGGTGGGATTGAAGGATTGCAACTCCGCTTCGTTCAAGCAGTAGACCCTAAGGTACATTTGTCTCTTGCCGAGCAATGCTCCGGACTCTTTGAGCAGATGCATGAGGGTTTCCTCTGCTGAGCTGCAAAATCTGCAACTGTCATCTTCTTCTAGGCCTAGGGTCTTGAGCTGTTTTCTAAGTGTTCCGTCAGAACTTAAAGATCCCAGCATAACTTTGTATTGTCCTAACCCTGGAAATTATTTCCAGCGTTGTTTTCTTATTTCTTCATCTAAACTTTTGTGGATCGTGTTCATAGCCATGCCAGATCTATAAAGGGATTACTAGATCCCTTTTTAGCTAGGTGACCGGCTTCTTCGTTTGCATCTATGCCAGTGTGTCCTGGTACCCAGAATAGCGTTACTTCATTTTCTCTGCCAAGCTTGATTAGCTTTCCCACACAGTCTCATGCCAGTTTGAATCTGATGGTGTATTAGCTAATAGCCTTGATGGTTGCTAGACTATTTGTCAGCATAACAATTCGTTTTTTGCGATAGTTCCTGTCGAGGTTACATTGTGCGCATCTTTCGATTGCGTGTGCCTCTACTTGGAAGATACTTGCGTAGATTTCCATGGATTCAAATTATTTGGTACGAGGTCCAAACACTCTTGCGCCAGTGCCTTCCTTTGTCTTCCATCCGTTTGTGCGACTTGATAGAATTTGCTGAATATGGTATGCTGAGAATTCGCCGCTCTCATCGATTTTACTACTACACATTAACTTGATAGATAATTGAGGACTAAACAGACTAGACCAATAGAGGTAGAGAGATAATAATTAGCTAAGTAGTGATCAAATATGACACTAGACAGAGGGTATATTGTACAGAAAACTAGATGAATCTGTTCGCTTTTGCCTTGCACACGCAAGCAGATTTTTTTTAGATTTTTCCAGCGTGTACATTTACTCGAAAGGTTGAGACACTAATAAATTTAAAAAATGAACAGCGATCTCATCTATGAAATTTTTTTATTAAATTATTATTTTATAGAATCGAATAATAAGTGTGATTTCATTCTAACTTATTAAAGCAGAATATAGCTTGAAATTATAAATTTATTCAACCTTTCCTTAGCTCTATAATAATATTAAGTCTTTTTATGACTACAAAACAAATGTTGAAATACAACAGATATTTGTGTGCTATTTACTAGCCCCCAGTCCACTAGCCCCCATAACCATCTGCAGACGCGTTTCGAGATCTATTTCTCATCACTGCAGCTTTGAATTAAACTTCCATCGAATCTGTCTGTCCAGCGCCGACGAACGTTGGAACTTGTTACTTACTCACTGAACTGACAGTTGACACCTGTCAAATGTCAAATTTGACGTATGTCAGCTTAGATAACGTCACGCCGCGAGAACGAGCAGTAAAACATTGCACAAACTGCATTTCATTTCACTTGTTCGCTGAACTGACAGTTGACATCTGTCAAATTTCAAATTTGACGTATGTCTGCTTAGAGAACGTCACGCCGCGAGCCCGAGCAGTAAAACATTGTACAAACTGCATTTCTTTTCACTTTGCTCGCTGAACTGACAGTTGACACGTGTCAAATGTTAAATTTGATGTATGTCAGCTTAGAAAACGTTACGCCGTGAACCGGAGCAGTCATCCATTTCAGCGCTCAACTTTCCAAGATTTTCTCGGTTTATTGACAGTTGACACCTGTCAAATGTCAAATTTGACGTATTTTAGCTTAGAAAAGGTTACTCCGTGATCCGGAGCGGTCACCCATTCGTACGCTCAACTTTCCAAGATTTTCTCGGTTTATTGACAGTTGACACCTGTCAAATGTCAAATTTTACGTATGTCTGCTTAGAGAACGTCACTTCGCGAGCCCGAGCAGTAAAACATTGCACCAACTGCATTTCATTTCACTTGTTCGCTAAACTTGCATTTGACATCTGTCAAATTTCAAATTTGACATATGTCTGCTTAGAAAACGTTACGCCGTGATACGGAGTAGTCCGCATTCAAACGTTGTCCTCGAACATGCGTGCTAAACTTTCCAAGATTTTCTCTGTTGATTGACAGTCGACACTTTTTCGAAGACAACTTTTTCGAAGAATTATAAAATGAAATACACTTACATTAGCTTAAAAACCATGTGCCGGGCTGTCGAGAATACGTTAGATATGACATGTGAGTAGTAAGACCTGAACTTAGTTGCAGTTATAGATTTAAATGATAATTGAATATTGAGATTGAATATTGAGTGGACTGGGGTCTAGTAAATAGCATTCAAATATCTGCTGAGTTTCAACCTGAGATTTGTTTTGTAGTCTTAAAAAGACTTAATAATATTATAGAGCATCGGAAAGGTTGAATATATTCAAGCTAATTTCGCTTTAATAAGTTGCTTTCATTGTATCTATAATTAGTTTGGTTTCACCTCAATAATCTGGTTTTCACCTCAATATGTTGGTTATGTTACATCAACCAAATGGATATAAGCATATGTGAAAATATGGAATCTGATGCGAAGTCAACCAATCGGCAATTTTTTTGGTCCTTGGTATAGTTTAGATAGAGAAGCACTGGTTGCGACCAAAGCTGATTGATTGTACAATAAATGGGAAATACAATTAGATATAACTATTAATTAAAGTGTATATAGACAAAAGTAGACGAACAAGATTGGACAGGCTAGTTAAACAAAGACAAATCGAACAAAACGCTTTGCTAGTTAATGTTACATTTGGTGAAGACTATTAAGACTCTAGCGTCTATTGATTTTGAGCTTTATTTCTATTCCAATAAAAACATATATCTAAGTGGAGGTATTGTAGGTACATAAAAATGCTTTATAAATATTGAACTAACTATAAGAAATCGATCAATCAAAGTACTGTAAATATAAACAAAAGTCTCACACTTCTTATTCAATTAGGAACTTGAAATATCTAACAGAAAAAGAGAGGAAACGAATCCGCACACATGAGATCAAATCAAATCGATAACAAAAATAAAACCCGAAACGTTCCAATAATACTGTAATTCTGAACAAAGTGAATCTCTGCACGCGGACAATACAAATAGGTCACAAACCAAGATATTTATTTCGTTTGGTGAGATTGCGCGAAATTAATGGCTTAAATTAGTTACAAACCAAAAAGGCATTCGTAAATATACAAAAAGACCGAACAAATATTTTAAACATTCACGAACGATTTTTTTCGTATAAAATATCTTAGCAATTCAATCAAAATTCGATAATAGTCGCGAGAATTAGTATAACTTATAGCGTTCCATTAATCTGAATAATACACGTAATAAATCTGTGCAGGCCACCGTTGCGCTTTTAAAACTCTTGTGCAGGTTTTTTGTGCCCGCTGCTCGTTCATTTGCGAGATCTGTCGCTGATACGAGCCGGCAGGTTCGTGCTGGAAATGCACCGGCATAAGGAGGTTAGAGCGGCGTAATCATGGGACATACATCCTGCTGGAAGGTTACTACCCTTGCCTTTGCCCGGGCCGCCGCAGTACGATTCAATGCTACGCGCTAAAGGATAAATACACTGGCGGCCTTCAGAGTTTCCTGCACTGCAGTAAAATTTTTACGCTGAGAAAAAGTGAAGATTTTTCTTAGGAATTAGTTGCTTTTCTTACTTGTTTTTATACGGGGGCAACTTTTTTAATGAATGAAATGAGAAACGTTTCTGATTGTGAGGCATCTATATTTGCATTAAATTATATTTGCATTAAACTACAAATAGAAATAAGTAATTAAATAACAACTAAAGACAAATAACAAAATTTTGAAAGTAATAATCTACCAATATTTAATTAACCAAGAGTAATAATTGTGTTTAATTTTCAAACAACATTAATTAAATAGGTACCTACCTACAATAAGAATTAAAATATGAACCTTTTATGGAATTTTGTTCTTGAGAGCTTTTTTAAGTTATTTATATCAAGTTGGTACTTCGCTTCTTTGTAGAAAAAAACTGTAATTATTATGAACAAGATTCCTTTCTTTAATTTTTTCTGAATTTAATTTTACTTCTGAAAACACAGACTGGCATAAAATAGACGACGCTAATTTCTTCAAAGTTTTAAAATCTTCGGGAAGCGTGTTCCAATTTTTCGTCCCTGACAGTCTAAATTGAAGTACGGACTCATTAAGTACGTACCATGATAGGCAAAACTCTCTATCTCCGTCAGACCGTGTTCGTCCACCCCTGGCATTGGCCTTTTCTATGCTCTTCCATGTCTCTGTCCTGTGCTTTTTGGTGCCAGTCTTTTCCGGCTGTTTTCCTGATGTCATGGATCCATCGTATTTGGGGTCTTTCACTCTCCCTTTATGTTTTTCTGGGTCGCTATTGTACAATTTTAGTTGTCCAGCGTACATCTGTTCATCTTGCGCCATGTCCATTGCCACTTTAGTTCTTTGAATTAGGTCTTTTACTCCTGCTCTTTTCCTGACTTCTTCGTTAGTGATTTTGTCTTTTAGTGTTATGCGATTATTGCTATGTATCTGGAGTCAATTCGTGCATTTTTCATGGATTTCAATATGTGCCAACTTTCGATTGTGTCGAAGGCTTTGTGGAAGTCGATGAACGCCATATGAATGGGTACGTGGTTATTTCAATAAGATTTCGAATCGTTTGTAGATAGTTGGTTGTGCTAAAGCCCTTTCGGGATCCGACTTGTTCTACTGCTTGGTACTCGTCAAATTAAGTTGTCAGTCGGTTGGTCATTATCTTTTTAAAGAGTTTATAGACTTGGAATAATAGACTGATCGGTCTTCTTCTCTAGGTCTTCTCTATGTTGGTCATGTCTCCTTTCTTGAATATTATAACTTCTGCCTCAAGCCAGTTTTCAGTGATTTTGCCTTCGTGTAGGCATTTGTTGTAGAGGGCTGTAATTGACTTTATTAGTGCTTGGTCTTCTACTTTGATAATCTCTGCAGTGATCGTGTCAGTTCCTGGGCACTTACTATTTTTTAGTTGTCTTAGAGCCTTCTCCAATTCTTCTGTGGTAATGTCGGGTATTTCTTTCGAACCTACGTTTGTTACATGGGTTCTTGTGCCATGGTCTCTCTTAGTTGTTGAGTACAGTTTGGTGAAGAAGTTTACGACTTCTTCAAGTATAGCTTGCTTGTGGGATAGTAGTGTGCCTTTTGCTGTTCGTAGCTTGATTATGTGGGATTTGCCGTTAGATAGTCTTGATCTTAGTACCTTCATGTTGCAGTTCCGTTCGATGGTTTCCTAGATAGTCTTGGTGTCATGGGTTCTTATATGTTTGCGTATCTTCTTTTTGAAGAAGATACATAGGTATGTTCCTCTATATAGATATAGATATATGTTATCTCTATATAAGATATAGGTATGTTCCTCTAACCATATTCCTGTATCTTCATTAGTTCTAGTGTAGACGAGGAAAGTTTAGTGTTGTTAGTTATTTTCTTTGCGGTGATGGTGCATAACATTTTTACACTTGTTTGGGTACTTGTTTCTATATTTTGGGCTAGTTTCTCGATATCTATTCCGTCTGTAGGTTGTAACCTTCTATTGAGATCGGTATGGTATTCGTTCTTCTTCAGTGTAAGCTCTTGTATCGTGGGGTAGGGCTGCTGCCTGGTTAGTGTATGTTTCTTTCCTTTTTAAGTGTTCCTTTCCTATTGAATCTTTTTAGGCCTACCAAAACAAATATAATGAGAAATTTGTCAGTTATTTTGTAGCTTTGAGTCCACCTTCGTGGTACTCAACAAAAACCAGAAAAATAACATTGTTTTTTAAGATCATGTCTTTCTGATAACTTACGTGGATAGCCATCAGAAGACGCGTTTCGAGATTTATCTCTCATCAGTGCAGCTTTGCTTTTATGAATAATAATTTGTAAACCACTTACTTGAAACCAACCCCAGTGGAGGACTGCGGGTTAAATATTTTTAATTTGAGGCTGTGTTCCGACTTATGACTTATTAAATGATGACTTTAATTAAATTTATATGATTATCTATAATGTAGTATAGTTTTACCAATTCTAAATTTTCATTTAAATTTATAACCTGCTGTTCATGTTTATGTCTCTCCCACGAAATTTCACATTAAAAATTATAACCCGCAGTCCTCCACGTGGGTTTGAGTAAGTGGTTTAAAAATTATTTTTCATAAAAGCAAAGCTGCACTGATGAGAGATAAATCTCGAAACGTCCTTTACAAAAGTAACTATTTCTCCAGTGTGCGAATAAATTTGTTGAAATAGTTTAACAAATAAACAGGCAATTAAAAAAATTGGCTAAAAAAACAGGCAATTATAAAAAAAATTATTTTATTTTTTAGATAATTTTGCAGCATCAACAACAGAATACATTCTGTGTTTTTAAGTACATGTCTTTCCGATAACTTAAGTGGATAGCCATCAGAAGACCCTTTTCGAAATTTATCTCCCACCAGTGCCGCTTTGCTTTTATGATGCATATTACCCTTGGGTAATATGAATAAATGCTACAAGCATCCAACGATGCTGATCTGATATGGGGAGTATTACCTGCATCAAATATGCATACCTAAGATGGAGGGCAGCAGTACCCATCATTATTGGGAGAAGGCGCTAGAAGATTGACTCCAGACCGGTTTCTTACCGGAGTTCCATAGGCAAGATTCCATAGGTTAGCTAAACGAAGTGGCCAAATTTCGGCCAATGTACTATCGATAACCATGTAGTCTATTATGATGGCAATGATTCTCCACACCATCGAGATGGGGTTGAGATAATTGTTCCAACTGAGATAGCCAAGATCGCGAAAAATATCGTGCACATATCAGATCGTATTCTTATGATACAAATATAGACAAGAACAGTGAACATAAATGTAAAACAAGTCTATGCCTCCACCATCGACTGATGATGATATCGTAGAACAATTCAATGAAGAGATCGAACAGGTACTAATACTAACTAAAACCCATGAACTAACAATACTGATGGGGGATCTTAATGCCAAGATCGGCATGAGAACATAATTGGGGAATATGGACTTAGAGTACCAATTGATAGAGGAGATAAGTTTGAGTTCTGTCTAGAAACTGATCATAACGAACACTTTTTATAAATCTCCAAAACGCCGCCTTTACACCTAGAAGTTTCGGACTGCGGACATCAGAGAGAATTATACGAAATCTCCTCTTCTTCTTGAAAAGTGCCGTACTCTGTCCGAGAGAGTAGGCAGACTCTCGCGGATACTTGTGGAACGAATCATACCGGACCTACAATTTATCGCCGGTTCCGAACGGCACTAGTTGAGAAGATTTAACTGGGCAGAATTACCCTTGGTAGATTGCCATTGCTTTCCACTAGGTGATAACAGCATAGCTCCGTGAGAAATCTTCACGGCTTGGCCTGGGATTGAACCCGAGATCTCATGCGTGGCAAGCGGATGCGATCACCACTACACCACTGTGACCATAAATTACCATAAATCGAAGACACAGAAACTCCGTTACGTTTTTACAAACTTTTCCGGGTGTTGCTCCATCCGACCATAGCCTTCTTCTTCTTCAAGTGTCATCTCCTCTTAGAAGATTGGTTATCATCATAGCTATTATCATTTTTGATGTAGTAGCTCTAAACAAGTTACTTTCATCTTAGATACATTCAAAACTGTCTCTCCCGGATATCCGAATAGGGGACTAGAGACTCCGGTTTTTTCACCTTGACTATTTCGTATAGTTCGTCTGCCTTCAGGGGCGATTTCTCACCCCCAGGACAATATAGTGTCCTTTTGATATCGGTTGATTGCCTATACCGGTTGCCCATTCGGTCTTGTTTGAAGTAACAACTCCACACTGTTAATTTGGACATTATTATTATCATTTCTATTCATTCCAAAAAAAGAAGGTTCAACCCAACACTGTTAAAAAAATGTTCAACGTTAAACTAATAGCGGAATTTTTCCTACGAACCAGAAATTTTCAAACTTACCTACCCATGCATTAGTATCTATGAAGTTTTGGCGATTCTTAAATGTCAAAAATTTGTTCAATTTTAATCCAAAAGTTATAGTATAAAGACTGATGCAGATTTCTACAGTCAACACTGTCCATCAACACTGTTCCGTAGAACTTTTTCCACTGATTTATATTTAATAGATTCATCACTTTTACCAATTAAAAAAAAAAATTTACAGAGAAATTTCAAAACGATCCCGTTGTGACTGTTACTAGGGTAATGTAACAAACATGACCACAACCTACTGTTGGCTAACATTAAAATTTGACTCAAGAATATATGTCGTAAACAAAACAGTCATGTCCATAAGACTGGAAAATGAAAATCTAAAAGACGCGAAACTCTGTGAAAATCCGACACAACAGCTAGAAGAAAACTAGAAATTTAGGCGGCAGCAGAATGGCATAGCCAGGAATGAAAAGAAATTGATAACTATGAAAAAAAGTGTGATTTGTTCAATCTCCATAAGCAGGTAAAAGAAGTTTGCGGAATTAAACGAAGCAGCAATACTGGGATTTGGAAGACAGTAACGTACACGTCGTAATAGTTCCACTGGTTAAAGTGGACACTTGGAAACAATACATTTAAGAACTTTTTAGTGACATCCGAAGTGAAAATCATGAGGAACTGGTTAACAAAAAAACTTGAAATGTTTGGTACTTCGGGCATATTATGAGAGATACAAAAGCATGGTTGCCATCATGCTCGCCAATGATCGTTGAACGGTCACGATACCCATAGAAGAAGAAATATCTATTTTTAGATTAGAACTAAATATCAATTAAACCTAAATCATACACCGCACTGTTTTCTAATCTAATAAATAAAATCGCCCTACTTGCTAAAAAAGAAACAATTTTCTACTTCCGCACTGCACGTTCTAGCTTTATTTCTTCCGTTCTCTTTACAATTCCGTCTGCTCTTTAAAATGAATTATTGATGCAAGTTCAAAGTCGATATACATTCTCCTTTTTTCCGTAAAATCTTAAATTATTCTTTCTCAATAACTAAATCAGTTTATTTCTTTATGTATTTAAATCATGCTGTGTTTCATTTCTTAAAGAGGATTTAATACAACAACGTGGGCCAAGGCAGTTTGTTTATGCTTTAAGGAGATTATGACGTTACATTTTCTAATTAAAGAGAAAAGATTTTCATTATTTTGTATTTATTTCTTGTTTAGTGAGAGCGAAGTGATCGTTAGTAAATGAGTTTTCTTTCAACGGGGGTGGAGATTCTAAAGGAACGTATATGCTGAAAGGTTTTTCATTTAAAGGAAATTTATTCATTTTATACTTTTTAAAAAGCTTCGGTTTAAAAAGATCTGCGAGAATTTGATCGTGTATTAGCGTTCTGTACCAAAAATGTTATATTGGAAAAGGTATAAGAAAAACATGCATAGTAAACAATTTCAACAATTGCATTAAAATGTTGCTTTTAATAGCTTCCATTGATTTCTGTTTTATATACGCGATAAATGTTCCTAATATGATTATGTATTTTGTATTCGACACTGTTTATATAGGGTCTTCCAATAGAGACTTTTTTGACAACTTTTCCGAAATTTGGCAGTTGGTAGCGGCCATAATCGGCCTGATCATCAACAACTAAACTCATAAAAGTATGGAGAGATCAAACCATTACAAAAACAGTGAAAGTAATGCTGTCCAATTCCTTGATCTTCCCAATTGCTGTTTACTCCGCTGAAACAGGGACACTAAAGAAAACAGATCGAAAAAGAATTCAAGCCTTCGAATAATGGGTGTATAGACGAATCCTAGTAGTGTCATGGGTGGAACACAGAACAAACGCCTCTGTTCTACAAGAACTAAAAATCAAAAAGCGTCTACTAAACCAAATCAATAGAGGATATCTCAGTTACTTTGGCCACATAGCTAGAAGAACAGGTGATATGGAAAACCTCGTGGTGGAGAGAAAAGTTGAGGGAAAAACTCAAATTTATCTACCACACAGCGAATAGTCCTCTCGGTAGGACGATTATGGAGCCCGAACAGAACACAGATTTTTATAAAACAATTTGCACGTGTTGTTGAACGCTATATTCAACGAAACCTAGAGGACGGTCTCTAATGAGATGGACCGACAGATTAAAAGAAATGACGGGACACTCAATTCACGAGGCAATACATCTAGCACAAGATAGAAACGTATGGAAACAAAATTGTAACGAAAATAGTATCACTACACCCTCCAGAGGATAGAAAGACTGAGAAGAAGCGGCCATAATGTTGAAGCTACACTTATCAAATTAGCTGTCATTTATTCAGTCTGTTTTGCCAAATCACCCTGGTTGAATATAGCGTTTAACAACACGTGCAAATTGTTTTATAAAAATCTGTGTTCTGTTCGGGCTCCATAATCGTCCTACCGAGAGGACTATTCGCTGTGTGGTAGATAAATTTGAGTCCACTGGTTCAGTAAACAGTAAATCAACACCAGAACGACGACGAAACGCAAGATCTGCCGAAAACATCGTTGCTGTCCGTTAGAGTGTGCAGGAAAATCCAAGGCAGTCGATTTCGCGTCGCTCACAAGAACTCGGCCTTTTGCCGACCACAACTTAGCGAATTTCGCGTCGTAACTTGGGCCTGCATTAGTACTAAATTCAACTGCCCCAGGAGCTGAAGGCAAACGATCATAGACAACGTCGTATGTTCGCTGATTAGGGCATGGGGTAGTTGGAAACTGACGCTAATTTTCATCAAAAAATCATCTTCAGCGATTAGGCCTATTTCTGGATGAATGGGTACGTCAATAAACAAAATTGTCGAATTTGGAACTATACCAATCCACAGAACGTCCAATGCATGCACCAAAAGTTACTTTTGGTGTGGATTTTTGGCTGACCGCGCCATCGGTCCATATTGCTTTGAGGATGACATTGGCTAGGCCATCACCCTCAACGGCCAGTGCTATAGGTCGATAATTACCAACTTCTTTTGGCAAGAATCGTATAATAAAAACACCAACGACATGTGGTTTGAGGGGGAGTAAGGGGGAGAAGGTAAAAAAGGTCACATACCACCCCAAATGTCAACCTCACCTGCACGAGCGATGACCTCGGTCATCCGGCGCACCCTGCTACGTAACAAACGAGACTCTGACGACCGAGTAACGGCGGAATAACCGTCAAAACGGGAGTAAAGGAAATGATACTCACCGACGACCCCTATCAACCCGCATTGGCCAGCGTGATAGGTAACGGCTAAACCCCTCTTAATATGAAAGATACAACAAGAATGCGGCCCTTAGTCCCCAGCGGACCGTTAGCACCCAACCAAGGTAGCGGTTGGATCAAACAGCGGTCAAAGGGTGTAAAGAATCACCGGGAAACAACAGGCTACCAAAACAAACGACGTACACTGCACATCTGTACTTATAACACGAGAACGCTTACCAGCGAAGAAAAAGTACTCCAACTCGAAGAAGAACTAAACCAAATTCACTGGGATATAGTAGGTCTGGCTGAGATACGAAGAAGAGGAGAACAGCAGATTACCCTAAAATCAGGAAATACCTTATATTACAGAGGAAACGAAGAGAGCTCCGATGGAGGAGTAGGTTTCATAATACATAAAAAACACACAAAACAGATCCTACACATAGAGAGACATAAGCCCCAGAGTATGCTTTATAATACTGAAACTAAACCAAAGATATAACATAAAGATCATCCAAGTGTATGCCCCAACATCCACACACACAGAGGAAGAAATCGAGACCTTCTATGAAGACATCTACTCTGCAATGTCAAAAACTCCAACATACTACACACTAATAGTTGGAGATTTAAACGCCAAGCTGGGTAAGAAGCAAGACGACAGCGAAATTTCCCTGGGACAATACGGGATAGGAGAAAGAAATGATAGGGGAAACACCTTACTGCAATTCCTTTTAGAACATCGTACGAATGCTATGAATACCTTTTTTAAGAAAGCCGAACACCGGAAATGGACCTGGGCGAGCCCTGAAGGAAATACAGGAAACGAAATAGATTTCATCATCACGGATAAAAAACAAATCGTACAGGATGTCACAATACTCAACCGGGTGTCAGTGGGAAGCGACCACAGGATGCTAAGAGCAAAAGTTGTGCTACGATTGAAAAAGGAGAGAAGACTGCTTGCAACATCAAAGAGCAAAGAACAAACTACAGTGAACAATAACGGGGAATACAAGAAATCTATAGCAGAACGACTAGGACACGGTAACATCGAGGAAATGAGTATAGAAACCTTGAGCAATGAAATCGTAACATCGATACAAGAGGCAAAACAGATACATGGTACGAAACTGAACAGGGAAGAAGGGAAACTATCAGCAAACACACGACAACTTATGAAACAAAGGCGAGAAAAACTACAAAAGCACCTACTACATACAGACCAGCTGAGAACACTAAAGAAATTACCAAACTCGAGGACCAAAACGGGCAAACTATCAGGAACAAAGAAGAGATCCTGGAAATCGTAAAACGCTTCTATTCAAATCTCTATAGCGCTCAAGAAACACCAGAGCCGGAATATACCCGTACCATCCCCCAAATTTTAAACCAAGGATCAGAAGATCTACCGGAGATAACCCAAGAGGAAATCTCAAAATCAATTACGGAAATGAAAAATAACAAGGCGCCCGGGGAGGATGATATTGCGATCGAACAGATTAAGGAAGGGGGAGTCGAGCTATTAGAAGCCATAAAGAGTTTATTCAACAAATGTCTCACGGAAGGAATACACCAACAGCATGGGACAATGCAATCATTGTTATTATACACAAAAAGGGAAACACGGCTGACCTAAAAAACTACAGGCCAATAAGCCTGCTTTCGCACGTCTATAAACTCTTCACCAAAATCATAACTAAACGCCTCACAACCAAACTTGACCTTTATCAACCGCCTGAACAAGCAGGATTCAGAGCCGGATACGGAACGAACGACCACCTGCAAACCATCAAAACCGTAATAGAGAAATGTGTCGAATACAACAAGCCACTCGTCCTTGCCTTCGTGGACTACGAGAAGGCATTCGACTCTATCAACCACAATGAGATGTTTAAGGCACTGGCGAATTGCCGAATAGACCATAGGTACTCGGAGACTCATACAGCACATATACAAAAATGCTACCGCAAGCGTTAAACTACACGAAAAAACGGACAGATTCAGAATACAACGCGGCGTCCGACAAGGTGACACCATCTCGCCTAAACTATTTACAAACCTCATGGAGTACATGTTCAAGACCATAGAACTAGAAGATATGGGCATAAACATCAATGGCGAAAACCTCAACCATCTACGGTTCGCAGACGACATTGTGCTAATTTCGGATAGCCTAGATAAGACTGAAAAAATGCTTAAGAAGCTGGCAGAACAATCACGAAAAGTCGGCCTTAAAATAAACATCTCAAAAACGGAATTTATGACCAACCTAGTACCTTCCCGAAACGTTATAATGGAAGGGATTGAGATCCGGCAAGTCACCTCATACAAGTATCTAGGCCACGAGATTAAAATCGGCAGAGACAACCAGACACATGAGATTGGAAGGAGGCTAAGACTAACGTGGGCAGCCTACGGAAAACTAAAACACATTTTCAAATCAGACATCTCCAACTGCCTAAAACGTAAGGTGTTTGACCAGTGCATCCTACCAGTCTTAACCTACGGAGCGGAGACTCTACCACTCACACAAAAGTCCGTACAAAAGATCAGAGTGGCGCAACGAGCCATGGAACGTTCCATGCTCGGAATTACATTGCGAGATAATGTGCGGAATGAAGTACTAAGACAGCGATCTGGGGTTAGCGATGCAATTGAAGTAATAACCAAACTAAAATGGAACTGGTCCGGGCATGTCGCAAGGATGCCAAGCAACAGATGGACCAAAAAGATCCTGGAATGGCGACCTAGACAGGAGGCATACAGAAGTAGAGGACGCCCACCCACCCGATGGACAGAGGATGTGAAACGCATCGCCACCAACTGGATGCAAGAAGCACAAGATAGAAGTAGATGGAAGATGTTAAGAGAGGCCTATGTCCAGCAGTGGACGAGACAGGCTGAATAAAGAAGAAGAAGAAGATGTGGTTTGAACAAGACGGCGGCGCTACGTGCCACACAGCTCTTGCCACATTGGACATTCCTCACGAGCGATTTGGCATGGTCATCTAACATGGAGGTGATGTGAACTGGCCACCCAGATTGTGTGATTTGACCCCGTTAGATTTTTTCTTGTGGGGTTTTCTTAAGTCGCATGTATATGCGTATAAGCGACAAACCACAGCGGCTCTCAAACCCAACATAACGCATGCAATCAGTCAAATTCAGCCCGATTTATGCGTCAGAGTCATGGAAAATTGGACATTTCGGATGCGCGCCACCCATCGAAGCCGCGGCGGATATTTGCTGGATGTTATATTCCACACATAATGGCATTGATAAGCCTTTCAAAGATATAAAAAAATTCGGTAATATCTAACGCACACTTTGTTTTATTTAAATTCAAAGATACTGAAAGATCCTTTACATCCCACAAATGATCTTATTATTTATATGTTTTCTTCAAAGGTTTGCTTAATAATTTATATATATATATATATATATATATATATATATATATATATATATATATATATATATATATATATATATATATATCAATCTGAATATTACAATAAGATAATATGTTTTCTCCTTTTAATTGATGCATTGACATTTTCTACACATATATTTGAAATTAATCATACAGTGCTTTAGTGGAACCCAGGGGTATAAAACTTAAGGCAAAACGCAGTGTAGTAAAGTGTTAATTGTACCTAACATAGTTAGCGAAACATTAAAATTTAAGTATTATTATGTAGGACAAAATATAATTTAACTTTTAGAAGAGATGAAATCTCACAAATGGGGAAGATAAAAACGTCAAACAAAATAAACAAATAGGGGAGAAATGTTATTCTGCATAAGTGTTTTAGACTTTTTGCTTCTGACATAAATTAGTTTCGGTAATCTTTACATTTTATAAATGTTAAGCATTTGCCATTTAGATTGATCGATTGGCTGCCTTTTGTTTGCAGAATTTATATTAGGCATTTGTTCTGTGAGGGTCTGAAAAGTCCTCAATTTGTTTCACGATTAAGCAAAACTTTCCCGAATACTATTTTAACAGCGTCAAAGTTTCCATGAATGATTAATTTAAGACATTAGTGTGTTATAATTGTTATCAACTTTTTCATTATAGTCTTTACCAGAACACGACAACAAGCATTATACATACAAGTACAGTTTTTACATTCAATTTACTATCTATAAATTCTAGTACAAGAATTTATAGTAATTTTATTTTAATAGAATATTACGAGAGTAGTAAGAAGCATATTACGTACGAGCGGAACAGGACGTAATTGCCTTACAACTCGAGTTATGTACTATACTTTATCTACGACCACACTAATTCTTTTCTGTTTAATAAAAAAAATATGTTTGATGTAACAAATTTATTTCTTATTAGGTCCATTATTTAACATTATAATAAACAAACAGTTGTATTTTCATATACCGGGTGTCTCAGACCACCCGTACCAGCCTTTTGTTTCGACAACACTTGGTCGAATGTGACTGGGACAAAAAATGTTATTACCAAAGTGAACCCAAGGAATCCATTGATTACTTTATTTTTTACCGGAATAATCAGGAAGTACCCGGAACCGGAAATAACTTTAAAATTTCAAATGGCAACATAGGTCGAGTATGGTATTAGTTGATAGGCCTTTTTAAAAGAAACAACTTTTATTCAAATGTTTTTTTAATATTTCGCATATTTACAAAAATAAATAAAAATGAAACGAAATGAAAGAGCACCAGATATTCTTGCAGCAATTGCTCTGGACCCGCACATTTCGACTAGAAGAATTGAAATCGATGCTGGAATAAGTCGCTTTACTGCTTGGAGAGTTTTAAAAACAAACAAAATCCATCCATACCATATCTGCTTACACCAGAAACTTGAAGAATGGGATTTTCAAGATAGGGAAAAGGCGATCAACGGTTTGAAGAGAAACTCTTGCGTAATGAGCTTGTTAACCATATTGTTGCAAATACATTTTTAAACGTGTCGCATATGGAACGTCATCTAGAAGGTCAATAAGATTATTTTCTAAAAAATCAGCGTATTTAGCTCCGTTTGATGAATCATTGAAAAAATGCGGAACAATTATTATACCAAACATTAAGGGTTGTTTATCAATTTCTCTTAACCAATGAGGGTTTTCATTACTCCAGTAGTGATGTAATGTCCAGTATTGAGCATTATGTAAATTAACAACTCCGTTGCTTTTGAATGTCGCCTCATCTGTCCATAAAATTCTGTGACGGAAATTATAATTTTTGTGAGAAAACCATTCACAAAAATTCAACTTATCATGAAAATCCCCCATTTTTAAAACTCTCCAAGCAGTGGAGCGACTTATTCCAGCATAGGGTTTGGGAATATCCGGTCTTTTTAGACTCGGCGAGTTCGATTTTTCGGGTCCGGGTCTAATCTGTCTCGCAATTTAAACAAAAACAGGAAAGGGTTTTTCATGTTCACGCATATGGTAAAGCAAGCGATACTGTACGAACTAGCCGATTAAGTTAAGTGGAAGTTAGATAAACAAGGTATTTGGAGAATGTTATGTTATTTTTGGAGAATGGAGTAAACAAGCAAATAAAAGAAAACTCCACAAGAGGCTCAGAGCGGAAGGCAAATGGATGAATTTCCTTCTAAATTGTCTAAAGTTAATTCAACTTATTGTATTGTATTCAACTTATTGTATTGTATTCAACTTATTCAACTTATTGTATTGTATGTGTATTGTGTATTCTTCGACATCATAGACGCTCTCGTCAGAATAATAAGTTTCATCTTGATCGTCATCAATACCATCTAGACCAGGGCTGTCCAACCAGTCGATCGCGATCCAACGGTCGATCGCGGAGTGATTTTGAGTCGATCTTTATAAACATAAAGTAAATATTAAAAAACGCTTCTCGCTAGCCTACGTTCAAATGTTGCTACATGGACCTCAAGTCGGCCGCATAGTCGACAAGTACGACAAGTACGACAGCTTCCGTTGAATGCCGATGAGCAAGAAACATTACTCAATTCAACCCTAAAATAATTCTCGAAATTTAAGTTGTTGAAAAACAATTTCAGACAAGATTTGAAGATTTTGGTAAGATTGTAAATATTGCACTGTTTTTTTCAAATGTGTTTCAAAAAGATATCAAGTAAAATATCTACAATATTTGAAGCAAATCAGGATAAACTAGAATTGGAAATCAAACTTCAAAAAGATTTGTATTTGAAATCCAAAGATTAGTGTATTTCCAAATACAATCTTTGGATTAAGATAAGAGAAATACCCAATTTTGGCAAATGCGGCACAAAAATTGATGTTTTGCTTTGGCTCGACGTATTTTAGTCCGGTCATTTTAGACATAAAAATAGTGATCAAATAAAAAAAATTCCGACAGAGCCAAATCTTCGTAGAGACCTTAGGTTTACCACAAGGAATAAAGTGTCAAAAGTCCCCATCAGTATCATGTGAGCTTAGGGACTTATTCGGGGCCCAAGGTCAAAATTTTAGGTTTTTTGGATTTTTCTCGAAAACGGTAAGTTTTATCGAAAAAGTACTTCAGAGCAAAGTTGTAGATCTTAAATTCTCTATAAAAATGGTTTCTATGATTTTTTCTCTAAGACCCACTATTTCCCAGATATTGCGCTTGTAAGAATCACGTTCTACATAATATGCACACATTTGCACACCACCTGTGAGGTAGTGTACTCGGCGCGTTTTTTTAACGTGGTATCCCCGGTAGGCCTATTCCACGAACCTTTATGACGTTATTTTCAGGAACAATAATTATTTAATAGTATGAAGATTATTGATATGGGTTACTGAGTTTAACTGTCGTTCTAACTTTTTTTTATTACTTTAATCTGACTCATACTCTTCATATTCAACTTCAACAATCATGTTTTCTTGAATTTCTTCTTGTTCTTCTTCTTCTCCTTCCTGTTGATGAACGCTTAGAAATTGTTCAAATGAAGATGAATCAGTTGTCTCTTCATCAAAATCACATGAATCTTCCTCTCTTGTATTTAATTGAACATTTGAGCAAGAGACACCTTGGCAATTGGTACACGCTGGAGAACACTGCAACCCTACTTTTTTTACAATTCTATACGTGATTCTTACAAGCGCAATATCTGGGAAATAGTGGGTCTTAGAGAAAAAATCATAGGGACCATTTTTATAGAGAATTTTAAGATCTACAACTTTGCTCTGAGGTACTTTTTCGATAAAACTTACCGTTTTCGAGAAAAATCCAAAAAACCTAAAATTTTGACCTAATAAGTTTGGGCCCCGAATAAGTCCCTAAGCTCACATGATACTGATGGGGACTTTTGACACTTTATTCCTTGTGGTAAACCTAAGGTCTCTACGAAGATTTGGCTCTGTCGGAATTTTCTTTATTTCAATTGTCTAAAATGACCGGACTATTTGGCGGAATCTTATCTTAGTATTTACTCGAATTCAGTATTTGCTATATTTCTAATTTTGTTATTTAATATCAAATATAATATAAATTTCAATACTTTTTGTTCCTGTTGAAATGTTTAATGAATAACCATTATGTAATAGATTCTTCCTTTCATAAATTTAGGGCCACCTTAACACTGAAACAATCAAAACTTTAAAACGCGCGAAAACTAACCGCCAACGCAATCGCTCATGTTTGCTAAAGTGAGATAAGTGACTGCAATGGATTTATAAAAGTAGCAGAATAAGAATATACATAAAAAAATAATTCCGATTTTCGTATTAGGTTATTTTTACAAGAAAACAGCTTTTAAATGGCAATATGTTAGGCCTTTTCTCAAAATTTTGTCGCCTATGGGGATGCACTCCATGACCCCAGACACTCGGTGGTGTTACGCGTTTTCGTCGATCTTGGCAACAATATATACCAAGAAGTAGATCGCCACTAGAAAAAGGTTGGACAGCCCTGATATCGACCATGGTCATCTTCATCTTGCAAGCCGGTAATATTTTTCTTTTTATATACTACATCACAAACAGATTGTGTAGTGTGATTCAAACAGAAATTATAAAGACTAGAAGATTCTCGTCCAAATTTCATCATTACACTTGCACCGTCGCCGGTTGAACCAACTATATATTTTTATAAATTTATGTTAATTGTGTTTAGGTTTTGTTCTATTTTTTCGACTATAATTGTATAGCAGTACATTAGTTAAAAATTCTCAATAAACCCAGATTAAACACTTCAGAGTCAATTGCATGCAAATTGATATTTAGATATGTTCGAATTTTCATACTCGTCCATTCATCAAGTGTAATGCTAAATCGTCGATCTTCTTTACGACGCGGTGTACTAGACAATCCCAAACATTCAAGACCCGAGACTCGTCGAGTCTTACATTCTATTAATATATCGAAAGCTAAAAGAATGTATTACACTAACCGCATTAATAATGCTAGTAATAAAAGTAGAGAAGCATGGAGAATAATTAACAACTCTATGAATAATTATAAAAAACCTAACCATATTTCTTTAAAAGTAAATGGAATATTGATTTCAAATTCAAGTCAGGTTGCTAATGAATTTGCTAACTATTTTTCGACCATTGCTTTAAAAACATTAAATGCTTTTTTTCCATCACCCTCTTTGCTTCAATGTACTCTGCCAAAAACTAGACATGCATATTCTTTCTACATGTCACCTATCGATAATACTGATCTACAACACGCTGTCTCCAGTATAGCCTCAAAAAACTCCACAGGAACCGATGGCATTTCAATCAAAATTTTGAAACACAATATTAAAACTTTGGCTCTTCCACTAACGCAGCTATTCAATAAAGCCATTGAAGAAGGAGTATATCCATCGGCGTTAAAAGTGGCATTGGTAGTGCCACTACATAAAAAATCTGACTTAGATTTTGGACAACTATATCTTTAGTATCTATTTTCTCAAAGATATTTAAGCGATTAATATACAGTAGAATGATGGAATATCTCCTTAAAAATGACTTATTATCTGAATGCCAACATGGTTTTAGATCAAAAAGATCGGTGGAAACTGCTTCCGCCAGCTTTGTGAAATATACATCAGAGAAACTGGATAAAGGAGAACACGTCATGGGACTGTTTTTTGATTTGTCTAAAGCATTCGATACCGTTAATATAGGCCATCTAATGGAAAAATTAGAATGCTACGGATTTCGTGGAATTTTTTTGGATCTTTTAGGATCCTTTTTAAGCGACCGACATTTAATTGTCAAAATTAACTCCACACTTTCGAATAAAAAGAGCGTAACAATAGGTATACCACAGGGATCTGTTCTTGGCCCTCTTCTGTTTCTTTTATTTATAAATGATCTTCCAGGGTACATAGACGCTAAAACCATCTTGTTTGCGGATAACACCACAATTGTGGTATGTGCAAATAGTTTGGAAGAATTACATGCAAAGGTAGCGGAAACAATCGTACAATTTAATAATTGGTGTACAAAAAACAAACTAATCTTGAATAGCGAAAGAACTCTGTGTTTATACATGGGCAAAAGAAGAACTTTACCAACCTATTTTCAGATTGTTGTAGACCCGTGATTCCCAAAGTGGGCGCTACCGGCCCCTGGGGGGCGCTGCAGGAAACCAGGGGGCGGTGAAAGCATAAAAGAAAAAAGAAAATAATTAGAAAAATGGTAACACTTATAACACATTTATAAATAAAATAATGTAAGTTAAGTTAAGATTTATAAATGTGTTCATTTGTTAACATGGTTTTGATGTAATTTTTTCTTCAATTAATTTATTTTAACTTATTCTAACTTAACCAATTTATAAATCGGCCTATATATATATATATATATATATATATATATATATATATATATATATATATATATATGTATATATATATATATATATATATATATATAAAGAGTAAATTTTATAAAAATTACTACGCAAACGGTAGAATTCGGGTAATACGATTAACAGAAAAAACTCAAATTCTTCTTAAGTCGACGTTTCGATTTATTGATTAAATCTTTTTCAAGACCTACAAAAATATTACAGAAAATTACAAAAAACAAAGTAACAGATGTTATTGATTACTTACAAAGAAGGTAATGAACAATTAATTAAGACGTGTAACATCATATAACTTGACCAACAATGTGGGTTACATAATCGTTGCTGTAAAACGAGCCATGGTGAATTTTAATTTCGGTGTTTGAAATTTAATATTTAATTTACAAAATGTCGGACACCAACCCGATCGGCACAGCACGAGGAAACCAACAAAACCTTTTCGTTCTCTTCAAATGAATTAAAGTTGAAAAAAAACAATTTTTTTTCAATTGAGCTGCGAAGGTGCGCATTGGGAAAGATCGTGACATTAGAAGGACACAGGAGTCACAAGCACACAGGAAAAAGAATATTTAACTAATGTTTGATGACATACAGTTCGAAAAAATTTTTTTGTTTGAAACCGCCACTACGTCGCAGTTTCCCAGAAACCCAGGCAATCTGGACGATCCCTAGATCTTCTTAGAAAAACAGGAGCTCAACGACCCCTTTTAAGGAAATTGTATAACAGTAGAACCACTAGAGACCACGAAACCGCAGCACAAATAGAAAATAAATAGCAAAACAGAAACCACCCATCAAGTTAACTGTGTCTAGACGTCGCCCAAGTCATGAGTCAAACATACATATTGCTCAACCCGTCCATGTCCTTCCTTGAGTTCATGGCTGCACCGGCGTTATGAATGAAACACATTTCCAAGAAAAGTCTCTTAGATAAGCTTGGCTCCCTTGCAAGAACTTTCAGGTCATCATAATTGACCCTATGGTCCTTGTCATTGCAATGTGTTGCTAAGGCGCAAGAGTGGGGTAATAATGTCTGCAATCACTTCTGTGATTGGCCAGTCTGGATGACAATCTTTGGCCGGTCTGACCAACGTACACAAGCTCACACTCGGCACACGGAATGCGATAGATTACATTTGATTGCATTAACGTGGGGGTTGAATCTTTAAGGCGACTGAAAGATCTGCTGATGGTGTTATAACATTTATCCGCTATAATAGCTGGGCTCTTGTTCTTGAAAATTGATTTTATTCTGGGGGACAGTGATTCTACAAAGTGTAAGCTCTTGAATATTTTCGTGTTGTCCTCTGCGACCACCTCAGCGACAGGTTGTCTTGTAGGATTGGAGAACAACAACTTCCTAAGTACTGTTGTGGGATAGTTGTTCTTCTTTAGGATATTAAACAATCTCTCTAAACTATCATTACGAAGATCTGGATGTACAATCTTGAATATCCTCGTCTTAAGACCCAAAACTACATTCAGCTTGTGCTGAAAAGGAGCACAGGAAAAATAATTCAGGTATCTGCCCGAACTGGTAGGTTTCTGGTACCAATCTAAATTAATGCGGTTGTCATTTGTCCTGATAATCAGGGTGTCTAAAAAGGGTAGAGTATTATTATTTTCAGATTCAATTGTGAAGGTAAGACGTTCGTTATATGAGTTGAAGGCTCTTAGGACCTCAGCTTTGGACCCTTGCGGGATGGCACAGACAATATCATCCACATATTGCCACAAAAATGGGATTTCGAAATTAAGTTTGTCCAAAGAAACCTTAATTAAAGTGTTCATAACAATCTCCGCTGCCACCGGAGATAAGCGCGATCCCATGGGGGTTCCGAAAATCTGAAGGAAAAACTTATTTTCAAACGAAAAATACGTCGTATCAAAAATGAATCCAATAAGTTCCAAAAAAACCTTGCGGGGTATTTTGCAAGATGGGCGAATCAACTCCCAATTTGATTTGATAATATCCAAAAATAACTTTGACGGTATATTAGTGAAAAGCGATGACACGTCCAGAGACACCAATTCATGACATTCGGGTACTTGGTAATTATTTAAGGCAGTGGCGAATTCAAAAGAGTCTTTAATTCTGAACACGTTGTAGTCAGCGAAGGACGTGTAAAGAATATTCGAAATGAACCTAGCCAACTTTTCGGAGTGAGATTGAACTGAAGAAACAATGGGCCTTAATGGAAAATTTTCTTTATAGATCTTAGGTAAGTCGTAGATTTTAGGGGGCATAGCATTGTGTACAATTAAGGTTTTGTACGTAGTTTGGTCTATGTAACCTTTGCTTTTAAGTTTCTTAACCAATTCATTGTTTCTTCGTTCAAACCCACAGGTGGGGTCTCTATCTAAGGGAGCATAAGTGGCTGCATCTGACAGAAGGTCGACAATCCTGGATCGGTAATCCTCTTTTTTCAAAATGACAGTTGCATTGCCTTTATCGGCTTTGAGAACCAGTAGTTCTGGATGTGTTTTAAGGAACCGGTCACATGACCGTCGAGGGTCTAGCAGTGCCGCCCTAAAGTTCTCCAGTTTATTAATATGATTCGAAACCACATAAGTAGCTTCAGCTCTACACAAATCTTTTTTGGAAGTGGGTACCTCTTCAAGCAAGTTTTCAATGTCAGCCAAGATGTCGTATAAGGGGAAATTTTTAGGGTTATATGGCAAATTGAACTTAGGGCCTAGCGCCAGAAAATTTTTGACTTCTTTGGGGATCGTGACATCGGAAAGGTTTTTTATCCACTTCTCTGGAGGGTCGTTTTTACCAATTAGAGACTTTCTAATTAAATTATCAAGTTTCATTATGTTTTTTTGCTTAGTTTTGTTGAAAATAAAATTGTACCGGTTAATTTGCCTATTGTTGAAATCTTGAAAAACACTACGGGGAAGTGTCGCCCTAGCGTTACGTATACAATTATGAAGTTGAAAATTTAAAGATCTAATAATTGAATTGGTGTGATTGATTTCGAAATTAATTAATTTACTCTTTAACCTTTCATTGAGTCGCAGAGCCTGGTGGTTTAGTTTCCTAGTCTGGTCGGTGATGAGATAATTCAGAGATTTGATGTTGTTCTTGATGTGTGCGGGGGTGATGTCGCGCCTTCTGCATTCCATGAGGAAAACCATCCTATTCCGGTAAGATGCTAACTTCCTAACAGAATTGCTCCATCGCTTCAGGACGTTTTTTGTATTTTCGCCGTAGGTTACATGGATGTTATCGTAATATCCCATTACTATAAATATAAAGAGTGGGGGTAATAACAATCGTTATTAGTTAAAGAGTAAATTTTATAAAAATTACTACGCAAATGGTAGAATTCGGGTAATACGATTAACAGAAAAAACTCAAATTCTTCTTAAGTCGACGTTTCGATTTAATTTAAGTGATTGCAGACTAAAACCCCACTCTTGCGCCTTAGCAACACATTGCAATGACAAGGACCATAGGGTCAATTATGATGACCTGAAAGTTCTTGCAAGGGAGCCAAGCTTATCTAAGAGACTTTTCTTGGAAATGTGTTTCATTCATAACGCCGGTGCAGCCATGAACTCAAGGAAGGACATGGACGGGTTGAGCAATATGTATGTTTGGCTCATGACTTGGGCGACGTCTAGACACAGTAAACTTGATGGGTGGTTTCTGTTTTGCTATTTATTTTCTATTTGTGCTGCGTTTTCGTGGTCTCTAGTGGTTCTACTGTTATACAATTTCCTTAAAAGGGGGGTCGTTGAGCTCCTGTTTTTTTAAGAAGATCTAGGGATCGTCCAGATTGCCTGGGTTTCTGGGAAACTGCGACGTAGTGGCGGTTTCAAACAAAAAAAAATTTTCGAACTGTATGTCTTCAAACATTAGTTAAATATTCTTTTTCCTGTGTGCTTGTGACTCCTGTGTCCTTCTAATGTCACGATCTTTCCCAATGCGCACCTTCGCAGCTCAATTGAAAAAAAATTGTTTTTTTTCAACTTTAATTCATTTGAAGAGAACGAAAAGGTTTTGTTGGTTTCCTCGTGCTGTGCCGATCGCGTTGGTGTCCGACATTTTGTAAATTAAATATTAAATTTCAAACACCGAAATTAAAATTCACCATGGCTCGTTTTACAGCAACGATTATGTAACCCACATTGTTGGTCAAGTTATATGATGTTACACGTCTTAATTAATTGTTCATTACCTTCTTTGTAAGTAATCAATAACATCTGTTACTTTGTTTTTTGTAATTTTCTGTAATATTTTTGTAGGTCTTGAAAAAGATTTAATCAATAAATCGAAACGTCGACTTAAGAAGAATTTGAGTTTTTTCTGTTAATCGTATTACCCGAATTCTACCGTTTGAATAGTAATTTTTATAAAATTTACTCTTTAACTAATAACGATTGTTATTACCCCCACTCTTTATATATATATATATATATATATATATATATATATATATATATATATATATATATATATATATATATATATATATAAAACTTATAAAAAAACCTGTTGCATTTGAAGACTAGATGACTAAATTATAATTATTATAATTATGTAAAATTGTAAAGTAAATATTATTTTCATAAATTTATATATGAAAGAAGATATCACAACTTTGAAACAAGATGAAGAAGTAGTTTAAAATATATCAACATGCAACATAACCTTACCACGCAATTCCAATAAATTGGAAGAAGAAGAATGCAACATAACCTCAAATTCATATTGTTGCTGTCACGTAAGTCAGTGTGATTGATATTTGTTAAAGATAAGTAATAAATAGTGCGACTATAATTGGTGAGTATTATTATTTTTTTGTTGTAATTATATGTGCTTCACAATTAATGATATCATGTTTATATATATTTCATTAAATACCTCTATAAAAGTTTTATTTTTTCTACAGATAATAATGGCTGAACCAAAGAAAAAATGTAGACAATATAATATCGAATATTTGAAATATGGCTTTATTGAGTCGCCTGTAAATATTAAATTGCCAATGTGTCTGATTTGCCAGAAAATATTATCAAACGAAGCTATGAAGCCTTCTAGACTACAAGAACATTTGACTAAAATTCATGGTGATATAAAAAATAAGGATTTAAGTTATTTTCGTACACTAAAAGAAAAATTTAGCCAACAACCGACAGTGGCAAAACTCTTTTCAACCGCAACCTCACAAGATGGCGATGGCTTGCTTGCTTCTTATAATATTTCACTAATGATTGCCAAATCGGGAAAACCTATCGGGAAAACTAATAATACCGGCTATAAGTGAAGTAATACATACTGTGTTACACAAGCCATCATTTGATATTATCAAGAAAATTTCTTTGAGCAATAATACAGTGCAAAGAAGAATTGATGAAATGGCACAAGATGTTGAAGATTCATTGTGTGGCTACTTAATCTCGGTTTTCTATTCAGCTTGACGAATCAACTTTGCCAGGAAACGAAGCTTTGCTTTTAGCATACGTGCGGTTCATAAAGGAAGAAGAAATTTGCCAAGAATTATTATTTGCTAAATATTTGCAAACTGACACGAAGGGAGAATCGATATTTCTTGCATTAGATGAGTTTTTTAAAGAAAAAGGAATACCTCTGAGTAATATTTTATCAATAGCCACAGATGGTGCTCCAGCAATGGTAGGGCGCTACAGGGGTTTTCTTGCATATTTAAAAAGGGAGGTGCCGAATGCATTCACAGTACACTGTGTCATTCATCGCCAACATCTTGTTGCCCAAAATTTAAGTGCACGCCTACATAATTCATTACAATATGTAATTAAAGCTATCTACACAATCAGAAGCAGATCATGGAATGATAGATTATTTAAGCAGCTTATTAAAAACGTATTAGTAACGTATTAAAAACGATGAAGAATGTAATCGTTTGCTGCTTCATACAGAAATTCGATGGTTGGTGCCTGTTTAGATAGGTTTTCCAAGCTATTTAACTCGGTAATGGAGTTCTTGAAAGATAAAAATGAGGATTTGCGATCAAAATTAATTCAATCCAAAAGTGACGTTGCTTACTTGACCGATTTGTTTCAAAGATTTAATGAAAGCAATCTTCAACTTCAAGGTGATGAATTGAATTTAATAAAAACAAAATCTGTTCTTTCTGCATTTATGACAAAACTTCTTGTATACAAGCGAAATTTCGGACGAGGGGAATTCATCCAGTTTCCAAATTTATCAGGAACAAAAAAAAGATGGCGACATACTTTCTTATTGTGAGCACTTGGATGCACTCCATTCAGATTTTGTGATATATGAAAAATGAATATACCTGATTGGATTTTGGATCCTTTTTTAAGTGCAAATACAGAAGATTCTCCACAGTTACAAGAAGAATTGATGGAAGTAACTACAAATGATGAATTGAAATTTAAATTCAAAAGTGGCTACCAACAATTCTGGCTGCAAAAGGAGATCTCTACGGCTTATCCAGAAATTTGGGTCATTCAAAAATTGTTGATTGCATTTCCGTCATCATACTTGGTGGAACGTGGATTCAGTGCGGTAACCAATTTATTAACAAAAAAATAAACCGATTGCAAATAGTCGATCGCGGTGATTTAAGATTACTGCTGACGAAGATAGAACCGAAAATTGCTAAATTGGTAGCAGCACACCCGGTTCATCCTTCACATTAAAATTAAGATACTTTTTTGTATCATCTTTATTCTGAATTTAATAAATAGTTTCATAATTTCAAACTTCGATGTTCTTAATTTACAACTTTCTTTACTATATTTTACGAAAAACGTACATACAATAATGATGTAAAATAATTTAACAGTCTTGCATATAATGTGAAGACTGAAGAGGAATTAACGAGTAAAAGACTAATTTTGATAATGATCATTATTTTAATAAATAAATCATAAAATGTTTCATCAGTGAATGAAAGCCTTTCGAATTTTACAGACATATTTTATTACAAATATAATATGTCTGTAAAATTCAATATACTGATTTGCGGTCCTAGAAAATTAGTACACCACTGATGATGGAAAGATTTTTTCCCGAAACGTTTTATGATTTATTAAAATAGTGCACTCCATCAAAATTGGTTTCTTACTCGTTAATTCCTTTTCTCACAGATACAATAATATTTATATCCCTTATTAATTGCTATTGAAATTTTAATAAATCCGGGGGGCGCTGGGTAATATTTTTTCTGGAAAGGGGGCGATAGGTCAAATAAGTTTGGGAATCACTATTGTAGACCATCAACGCTATAAAATATCCAACTCTGCAAGATTTCTTGGGGTATTAGTTGATTCGAAACTTACGTGGTCGAACCACACAGAGTTAGTTTGCAAAAAATTAGCAAGAGCTTATTTTGCAATATCTCAATTGAAAAAGTCTATGCATACAAGTACCTTGTTAATCCTGTACTATGCTATTGTCTATTCACATATATCTTTTAATATTTTATTATGGGGTAATTCAAGACATAGCCACAAATGTTTCGTTATGCAGAAAAGAATTTTAAGACTAATATTTAATTTAAAGCGTCGACAGAGCTGCAGAAATTGTTTCAGGAACAACAAATTGTTAACCGTACCTTCTATTTTCATTTATAAATGTCTGTGTTATATCAAAAAAAATACTCAGAATTACTCTATATACTCTAACATGCACACATACAACACAAGGAATGGCAAATTATTACAAACTGAAAAAAATCACACTACCTTATATGCAAATTCTTTTTTCTGTATTGGGGTTAAATTATTCAATAATATATCGTCAGAAATAAGCGCTCAGTCATACAATAAGTTTAAAAAATCAATAAAAGAAAAATTAATAGCTGGTACATTTTATGGAATTGATGAATACTTAGAACACCAAATTGGTTAAACGATATCATTGAACGAGTGAAAAATTCCTACAAGTAGATATGTTGAGATTTAAAATGTTGAATGTATTCAAATGTATGTAATTGTTTTGTATTTATTGTGTTTTTTATATATTGCTTGTGTATTTGTTTTTTCGCAATTTATGTTACAATTTTCTTTTTTTCGAATGTTGACAATCACATCTGCAAATTATATATGTATATTATTTATTATTTTTTATAATTTCTATATAATTGTAAGCAGCAAAGTGAATAAAGTTTTATTATTATTATTATTAGATCGGGTATCGGGTCCGGGTATTTACCCTTGGACTCGTCGAGTCCGGGTCCGGGTACTCGGACCCGAAAAACCCTCTTCCAGCATCGATTTCAATTCTTTTTGTCGAGATGTTCGGGTCCAGAGCAATTGCTGCAAGAATATCTGGTGCTCTTTCATCTTGTTTTATTTTTTTTAATTTTTGTAAATATGGAAAATATTTAAAAATCTTATTAGTAAAAGTTGTTTCTTTTAGACCTATCAATTATTACCATACTAGACCTAAGTTGCGATTTGAAATTTTAAAGTTACTTCCGGTTCCGGGTACTTCCGGATTAATCCGGTAAAAAATAAGTTCATCAATGGATTCGTTGGGTTCATTTTGGTAATAAGAAATTTTGTCCCAGTCACATTGGACCAAGCGTTGTCGAAATAAAAGGCTGGTACGGGTGGTCTGAGACACCCTGTATTAACTCGACCTGATTTAACTTGATAGAAAAATAAATAAAACATTCATAATGGTTATATACCTTATTATTTAGTACTTATTTGGGCTAAACTGGAATAAGAGTGCTCATAGATATAGGCAACCCAATGTACGAATTTTGCGGATACACGACACATAATAAATTTGAAGGGGGTATATAAAAATTGTTTAAACTATTGAATATTTTTCTTATTTTGGATCGAGAGGTCGCGCTGCCGCACGATATGTGGTCTTGACTTACCTGCTCCTAATATAACCTAATCTAACCATCCGTTTTGTTCAAATCTGTAGCTACGGTGACGTTTCTTACGCGCCACTGGAGATTTTATGTCAATTTCCGTTAGTTTGAATTGTGGCACTAGGGGCGCTGAACGTATGAGCACGTAGTAGCAGCTCTCAACCAATCAACGAATCGTAAACCAAACTCACGTGTGTGTTATCAGTCATAAATTCTCATTAATCGCGGACTGTTACATACGTGTGTTTTATGATGTATTTACATAGTCCAATTGTACAATAATGGGCATTTACAAAAGTGGTCATAGATAAAAAAAATAAGTTTTTAAAAATTTATAAGTATAAAGGTATTCATTTAACCACCACTGTTCATTTAACCACCCATATTGCTAAGGTTGACAAATGTTTAGTCTGACTTTATGACAGCTAGCATTTACTATATTCATAATTTCGATTATGTAATTATCCTTTGTTACCCACGGTGTCAAGACGAATTCAAAATACCTCGTTTGTTAAAATTAGTCCTGCCGTTTGGACTCTACAATACAAATAATCAACTCTAACACATATGCATGTACATACGCACAGTCCGCTAGAACAGTGGTGCGCAAACTATTTTCATTTGCGACCCAACAATTCGTCTAAAATTTTATCGCGACCCCTGCATAGAAAGTAGCCGTTTTTTAAATTTATTTATATTACTATTTGGCATTTCACTATTTTTTTAGATTTTAAAAATATTAATTAGTTTCCAAGTTCTCTGCTCGGGCGACCAAATTTCGCGAAATTTCACTCGAATCTCGCAAACGGAAGCGGCCAGCAAAATGCAATTTGTATATTTAAAACCAGCGTTAAATACACTTTCAGACACACTTTGAAATCTTCCAATGACCTGATAAATAATGATTTTAAGGAAATACATTTTCTCGCATTTTCCACAGATTTCACAATGTCGTAACTTTTGAACGGCTTACCACAGACACTTCCAGTTTTCACTAATCGATTCTGCATCCCAAACTCGGAAAACATTTTGTTCATATTCCTAGCAAGCTTTTAATTAAAAAATACCTGCGAACCATCCATCGATCTGCTGGAGGAATCTTACATTTTAATTCACTTCTCGGTCAATTTTCAAACTATTTGCGTTTAGTCTTGAAAGATGCGTAATTCAGATGTAGTGACTGGTACCATTGAAGCACAGCCATACAAACGAAAAATTTGCGCTTTTTTCCCAATCAGAAGCACAGGTTAAACGCCATTTGTGGCGATAATACCACTCCTTCTAGCCCAGACTGCCAAGTTTAACATTTATAAAGTGTCTAATAGGTTTTCAAAAATCTTAATGCATGTCCTTTCCTATTACCTACTTTTTTAAATTAATGAATTTCATTTCAAGAAAAATATATTCTGTTCATTTTGTTAGCCAAAATCACTCGTAAATGTGCTTAATGAGCTAGGGTTAAGTGTTAGTCTAGTAGATTTATACCAGGTTTTTCAATAAAGGACATAACAATTTTGTATTTAAATAAAACACAGAATAATTGAGATATCCGGTTGAAACTTATTCCAGGTTTAGTACACATGTTACAATTATCTATTGAATTCGAAGTTGTTCATATGACCAAAACGAGCACGACCCAATCTCTCTTTTACACATATCAGTCCCCATGTTGGCAGTTTCGCCTTCGATGTTGTTCCTGAGCTCTAACGTTGTTGGCTTGTTGGCATAAATCTTAAGGTAACCCCATAAGAAAAAATCCAACGCATGAGCGAAATGGCCATTCGACTGGACCATTTCTCGAGATTAAACGATAACCCAATTTTTTCTTACAATAAATCAGTTGTTTGATCAGCTGTATGGCTTGTTGCACCATCTCGTTGGAAGCACAAGCCAAGTTCATCCAATTCTGGCCAAAAATAGTCTTCGAATATGGCACTATAGCGCAATCATGTGACCATAACATGCCGATTATTTTCCTCGACGAAAAAATGCGGCCCTATTGGACCTCCAGCATAAAATGCACACCACACGTTTACTTTTTGTGGATGCAATGTAGTCTCATGAAGCACATGTGGGATTGTTGCTGTCCAATAACACATATTCTGCTTTTTGTCAAAGTCATTCAGCTAAGAATGAGCTTTATCGCTAAAGATAATTTTTCTAAAAAACTTTTGCAGAACAAAATCGGATAAATTTCGGCGCTCGATGAAATGATACAGAGGTTTCAGTTCTTGGGTTAATTTGATCTTATAGGGTGTAGCTGGAGATCCTTCTGAACGGCATGGAATCGACTTGTTTGGTACATTTTGAGCTTTCAAGGCTGCAATATTTTCAGTACTTCGACCGGTGCGTTGTCTCACTGGCACATGAATGAATTCAAATTTATTCACCATCGTAAGCACAGCTTGTCTGGTGGGACGATTATTGCGACCCAAAAATTGGAGTAAGCGCTCTTAAAGTGGCGACTACCGACTTAGATTTTCGGTAGTAAGGCCTAGACCAGGGATGGCGAACCTTTTTGAGTAGTGGGTCAAATTTTGTTCATTATATTTTGCGTACTACCTCGTGGGTCACTAGGCCAGTGGCATCACTTGGAAAAGAAGAGAGAGGTCAAAGAATTTTTTTGTTCTCACTTATAAGGCTTTTACAAAATTCAAGTTTCCTTCTTGTTTTACAACTTCTACTTTGGAAGTAGAGAGCCAAAATAAAGGTCGAAATCAAAAAATGTATAATCTGGGTAATTCGGCCGTTGGTTAATCGGACGACATGTCCAGTAATTCGGCGGTCTGGAGACCACTCTTTCTTATAATCCGGCGGTTGTCTGGTCCCATATGTGTGGGATAGTCGAGAATATACTTTATAAGAGTCCTCGAGCGGATCGATGGCTAGTTTTTTATGAATTATAAAAGCTCCTTATGAATTTGATATATGTTTTCCGACTAATTTTGGGACGCTGAATCGATTTGTAAAAACTAGAAGTCACTGTGATAAACCGTTCAAAAGTTATGCCATCAGTAAATCGGACTAAGTTCTGAGTTTGATTGGTTGTTACTTAGAAATTTGGCAAAAGAAATGAAACAGGCTTAGACAAAATTTGTAGAAAAATCCATTGTCTAAACAACGGAATTAATTTTGTTTTGAAAAATTTTAGTTTAGAAATTATGAAAAATTCAGAGGGAATCAAATTTAGACAAAGTTTAGGTTTGACTCGATGTAACTTGGAAGTTGTAACAAAATACGTGAAAATGTTTTAGACAAAAACTGTTAAGAATTTCATTGTCTAGGAGAAAATTTATTTGGTTTTATCACTTGTTTTGTGATTTTTAGAACGATTTGAAGTTTAAATGGGAGAAATTTCAGAAAAGCAGACAAAATAGACAAAAGTAGTTTGAACATTTTAATGTTTCAATAGTTTTTAACTATTTTGTAAATTTTCTGAAAAAATCGAAAATCTAATTTAAGTAAAAGTTTGGAAGATTATAACTCAAAAACTAAGAATTTTATGCAATTTTTTTTTAAATAAAAGTTGTAAAGGATTTAATTCTCTATAAAAGTTACTTTCAACAATTTTTTATTTCGTGTTTTTATGCAGAAAATCGCAAAAAACGTAATGAAGCTCAAAAGCTGCTTTGGATTGTCAAATTTAAGAAATGATATCTAATAAAAAAAAAACCCTCAAAAGACCTAAAAAGTTAAGTAACCCTCGACACCCTCACTTGGAAGTCACCTTGTCGCGGTGTGAGGGCTTAGTTTCGCGTACCGTTGGACGTCACGACTGGAATAACCCCGGTTGGGGCGTTCGGCGGAGGGCGAACAACCAAGAACTTCCAAACCCTTAATCCCAAGGTGTCATGCGACCCGTGCCGAAGGGACTGGTTGATGGCCAAGGGCAACCGGCCATCGCTTACGGAGCCCCTCTGATACCTGGCGACCTCAGAGGGTATCCAGCCTTACCACTATCAAGCGGGGCTCTGATGTGGTGGACCTTTAGTTCCCTTGCGACTCGTGGGATTCGAATGGAACAAAAACAAAAACAAAAACAAACTAAAGTAAACTAAAATAAAATAAACTAAGCAAGAGGAGACAAAGCCCAAAGCAGGTAAGAAGAAGACGAGATGGGCACATCCCTTGCCACCCCTAGGTAGTCCAGGCGGACTCGATGACCCACTGAGAAAGGGCCTCAGCGGTTCCGGGGTGAGATGGTATCTGCGCTTCTTAGCAAACGGGCTACAACCCGAGGAAGCTAAGAAGAGAGCAGTACAGAAAAAGGTGGGAACTACACCACAAACACAAGGAGCTGCCAAAAGAGGGGCTGATTCTGTCACGCCCCAAGACAAAGCAGCTAAAAGACAGAAGGGGAATATCCAAAGTGGGGCAACGGGAGTGGTCAGCTACCCCAGCTGCCCTCCCAAGACTTCTGGGCCGAGCACCAGCTACGCCACCGCCGTCAAGGTGGTGAGGGTTGGTGTTATGTCCAGAGACTACCCAAGGAATCCCCTGAGTAAGAAGGACATGCCTGCTCTTGAGCAAGCAATTATGAAAGAGGCAGTCGTAGACTGGTCTCATGAGATACAGTTTGAAGGCATACACTTCAAACCAGGACTAGTCATTGTCGACTGTGCGAACGAACAGACGGCAAAATGGCTGATGACAAGAGCACCCATCCTAAGACATTGGAAAGGGGGGCTCTGGTGGCGAAATTGGGTGATGATATCCCTAAGCCACATGTCATCACCATGTTCCTACCTAGGAGCGGGGACCTAACCCCGGAGGCCTCCATCAACTACCTCAGGGCCCAAAACAAAGGACTTAACATTTCCGAATGGAAGGTCCTTGGGTGCCGGGTGGAAAGTGGGGGTCAACTCCTAACGGTGGGAATTGACGAAGAGTCCGCTGGAGCCATAGCGAAGGCCAACCATAGCCTCTACTTTAGGTTCGGGCGGATCAAAGTCCATGGGCGGAAGAACGACGCCACACAAAAAGCGGATGTAGAGGTAGCGACAGCCACAGCGGCCCCTCCCTCGGAAGTTACGACCGCAACAACGGCCACTTCAGAGGTAGAAGGAATAGCGGTGGCGGCAGCTCCCTCTGCTGAACCTTTAACGACAAACGCTGTGAACGAGGAAGTCAGCCCGGATTACCGGGAAGACGACCTCGACCTCACACTCGTAGACATGAGCAGTCAAGCTATGTCTACAGAGGAAGAGGTAGATGTTGTTCTGGTGGAGACAGAGAAGGACTTGCCGCCTCCTATCATAAACCAAGAATGACCAGCAGGCGCACCAAAGTAGCCCAGGTGAACATCCACCATGCCAGAGCAGCCTCGGCTGTGATGGCTAGGATGTTCACCAAACAACACCTAGGGCTATCGCTACTGCAAGAACCCTGGACCTACGGAGGTAACATCAGAGGCCTCAGCAAAAGGGAATGTAAGTTGGTATGGGACAGCCGTGAGGCTTCCCCTAGAACTTGCATTATGGTAAGGAAGGACATTAATTACTTATGTCTTTCAGAATTCTTAACGCGGGACTTAGTTCCTATACAGGTCCTCATCAAGACCGAGGGCCTCCACCGCGAAGTAGTGATCGCATCAGCATACTTCCCTGGCGATGGTAATAACATACCACCCATGGAGGTACAAAGGCTGGTCGAGCACTGTATTAGGAGAAGTCTGCCACTCATCTTGGGATGTGACGCGAACGCCCACAACGAGATGTGGGGCAGCACGAACACTAATAAGAGAGGTGAGTACCTTTTAGAATACCTCATTAAAGAGAACTTAATTGTGTACAACATCGGGAACACACCAACTTTTGTCACTAAGGCCCGAAATGAGGTACTGGATATTACGGTAGGTAGCGCTAACGTAAGTAAACTAATTAAAAAGTGGAGGGTTTCAAGTGAACCCTCAATGTCAGATCATAGGATCATAGAGTTTGAGCTGGAAGGAGCGAGCGAGGAAAGTACCCCCATTCGAAACCCCAGACAGACTGTGTGGCCTATGTTTAGTTCACAACTAAAAGAAAACCTAGAGCAGGTGACAGTACGGGGTGGTATCAAACACTACACCGTGCTGGAGCAGGCTGTAGGAGAATTAAATGTAGCAATCACCACGGCATTTGAATCCAGCTGCCCGGTAAAAACCGTGAAGGAGCATAAGGACGAAAAATGGTGGAACAAAAATTTGTCTACATTAAGAGCAAAAGTACGTAGGCTTTTCAACAAGCCAAGCAATACGGAAATTGGCTAGAATACTCTGAGGTGCTTACCACCTACAATAAAGAGATCAGAAGGGCAAAAAGGGAAAACTATAGGACCTTCTGTGAAAACATAGAATCCACGCCGGTGGCAGCTAGACTGCACAAAGCACTAGCGAAGGATAGAGTGGAAATGACAACCACTCTCAAGAAACCGGATGGGACCTTCACGGAGGATGAAGAGCAAAGAGCTCTCCTCCTACTAGAAACCCTTTTTCCGGGATGCAGAAGACACAGGGAGACCGAGGGCTTGATGCAACCACGGAAACCAAGTCGGGCCGACTGGAAGAGGGCAGCGTCCATCTGTACGGAAAACCGAATCAGATGGGCTATCGGCACTTTCCAGCCTTTTAAGGCCCCAGGTGTGGACGGACTAGTTCCTGCCTTCCTACAAAAGGGAGAGAGAGAACTAATGCCGTATCTTCTAAATATTTTTAGAAGTAGTTTAGCGCTCGGATATATCCCGGACCTATGGAGAAGGGCTAAGGTGGTATTTATACCGAAGGTGGGAAAGAAAGACACCACTCAACCTAAGTCTTTTAGACCCATTAGTCTAACATCTTTTAAGTTAAAGACAATGGAGAAGGTGATTGATAATTACCTTAGGACTATGGTGCTGGTAGGTACACCACTACACAAGAGTCAGCATGCTTACAGAGCAGGGAAATCCACAGAAACCGCCCTGTATCAGCTGACAAATGAAATAGAAGCAGCACTAGAGACAAAGGAAGTAGCGATATGTGCCTTCTTGGATATAGAGGGAGCTTTTGACAACACCTCACACGAGGCTGTCAAGGCGGCCCTCGAGAGAAGGAGTATCGACAGCACTATCTCAAAGTGGATGGGAGAATTGCTGAGAACTAGAGTGGCGGAGACACAAGTGGGAAGAGATACCATTAAGATCTCCTCAACTCGAGGGTGCCCACAGGGAGGTGTACTATCACCGCTGATGTGGAGCCTGGTAGTTGATGAACTACTGGTTAGGCTAAACAACCTAGACATCAAATGTCAAGGTTACGCCGATGACAGTGTATAATGGCCAGAGGAAAATTTGAGGGAACGCTCTGTGAAATTGTTCAGAGAGGCCTCAAAGTAACTAGTAGATGGTGTCAAACAGTGGGATTGAGACTCAACCCGAGCAAAACCACGGCGATACCATTTACTAGAAGGAGAAAACTAAACTGCCTGCATCCCATACTCATAGATGGGAAGGCAGTAGAATACCAATAGGAGATAAGGTATCTGGGTATCACACTAGATAGCAAACTCCTCTGGAATAGACACGCTGAGGCAGTGGTAGGTAAAGCCAAACGCGCCCTAACGGTGTGCAGAAATTTAGCAGGAAAAACGTGGGGTTGTAACCCGAGCAAAACCACGGTGATACCATTTACTAGAAGGAGAAAACTAAACTGCCTGCATCCCATACTCATAGATGGGAAGGCAGTAGAATACCAACAGGAGATAAGGTATCTGGGTATCACACTAGATAGCAAACTCCTCTGGAATAGACACGCTGAGGCAGTGGTAGGTAAAGCCAAACGCGCCCTAATGGTGTGCAGAAATTTAGCAGGAAAAACGTGGGGTTGTAACCCCACTATCCTGCGATGGATGTACACCATGATAGTGAGACCTGCAATCACTTATGGGGCGGTTGCGTGGGGAAGTAGAATCAAGCTGGCCTCTATGAGGAAACAGCTTGAGAAGATTCAAAGACTGGCGTGTGTCTGCATCACGGGAGCGATGGGGTCGTGTCCGACAGCAGCATTGGAGCTGCTGCTAGATCTGACTGCGCTGCACCTTGTGGTGGAGAGCGCCGTCAGATCGGCGATCGTAAGGTTCAGCAAGGAAGGAATGGGCAGAGGTAAAATAATCGGGAGCAGAGACCGTAACAGCCTCGCTGCCAAGATCCCCTGGCTGGAAATACCAAAGGACGAAATGGTATGCAAATACCACTTCGAGAAAAACTACACAGCAATGTGTAGTAGTAAAGCCGATTGGAGCGACGAATCCTCAGCATACCACATAGAGCAAAATGCCATCAAGTGGTATACAGATGGTTCGAAGACAAAGGAAGGAACTGGTGCAGGAGTGTTTGGACCTCGTACCAGATACTCCGAATCCATGGGAACATCCCCAAGTATCTTCCAAGCAGAGGTACACGCAATCGAAAGATGTGCACAGTTTAACCTCGACAGGAATTACCGCAAAAAACGAATTGCTATCCTGTCAGATAACCAAGCAGCATCAAGGCCATTAGCTCATACACCATCAGATCCAAACTGGTATGGGACTGTGTGGGGAAGCTGAACAAGCTTGGCAGGGATAATAAAGTAACGCTATACTGGGTACCAGGACACACTGGTATAGACGGAAACGAAGAAGCCGATCACCTAGCAAACAAGGGATCCAGTAGCCCCTTTATAGGTCCGGAACCCTTTTGCGGTATGAGCGTAAACACCATCCGCAAAAGTTTAGATGAAGAAATAAGAGGAAAATGGATGAAAAACTGGGAAGAACTTCCAGGGCTAAGGCAATCCAAAGTGATGCTGGGATCTTTCAACCAGAAGAGAACTAAAGCTTGCCTGAAACTAAGCAGGAACAAGCTCAGAATTCTGACAGGAGTCCTGACGGGACACTGCAGACTTAGGAAACATCTCAAGGCCCTAGGCCTAGAAGAGGATGATGGATGCAGATTCTGTGGCTCAGCAGAGGAAACCCCCATACATCTGCTCAAAGACTGCGGAGCATTACTCCGCAAGAGACAGCTGTACCTTGGGGCTCACTGCTTGAACACAGAGGAGCTGCAGGCCTTGAATCCCACCCAGATCCTGAGATTCCTAAAGGAGTCAGGATTAGAGGAGGCGCTCTAAATGGGTAAGTACACCAACACTTGGAGGAGGAGGGTGGGGTACAATAGATCTATAAAGGTCGCAGTACAAGTCGTCACCACCATATCTACAATCTACAATCTACAACCCTCGACACAAAAACCCTTTAAATAGCAAAATAATAAAATTTCTTACTTGCCCATTTAACTCCATTAAAAGTACCTATTAATATTTTGATGATGAGCGTCGCCGAGTCGGGGAGGGCGCTATGTGAAGAAGTATAATTATACCTACATAGAAAGGTATAACGAAAAGAAAATACGTATAACTTAAATATATCTTACAAAGTCTACTAAGCTTCTGCAGAGTTTAGATATGGTATGCGTGACATCGGCAAAGAGAATGCGCAGACAGGTGAGAGCAGACGTCGTTAACTGTTGTCTTTATTTTGCGATTTTTTTTGAGTAAATCAATCAAGACTGAAAACTAAACAATTTGATATTGTTATTTTGTTACTTACGTACGTTGGTTACACAGAGTAAGTATAATCCACACTTTTTCATTATCAATCTTCTTTTTATTACTTTGTATTCTGCTTTTATTACTTGATATACTGAGCAGTTCATCATCATCAGAATATGAATAAGTTAAAAGGGATCATCAAATGCCTGAACAGATCTTCATCAACTATAGCTAAGAATCTTCTCGATCACGTCAGTTTTCAAACACAAGTTTGGATATACGGAACTAGACAAATACTTGGGTCAAATTGGTTGCAGATTAATTTTGTCAAGAAGGAAATGAGCGGAAGATTGATGCACATGAACAGATCTTCATAAATTATAGCTAAGAACCTCCTCGCTCACATCAGCTTTCAAATAAAAAAAACTGCATCAAAATCGGTCCATTTGTTTAGTAGCTACGATTCCACAAACAGACACATATAGGGACAGACGGACAGACTGACACATAATAAAGTAAAGAATTTAGAGAAACGTTTTAGATAAAACTTGTTGCAAATTTAATGTTGTCTAACAATCTTTTTAAAATTTGAAAAATTTCGCATGGCGTTATAAGAAATTGATATTTATTTCACAGGTTATTTTGAAAAAAAAATTGCATTTTTGACAGGTTATTACTCAGAACCTAGACGAAATAGACAAAACTGTTTTAAATGAGAATTATAGAGAATTTCATTCTCAGTAAAAGTTATTTTAACCAATTTTCTGCAATTTGGTTTTTTTATGCAAAAAAAATGCCAAAAACCGAGTATAGGTTCAATTTGGGCCAAGTCAACTTTAAAGGACGATATCAGGAGAAGTAAACAAGTTAGTCAAAAACTCTTTAGATTTAATCTGGATTAGATTAAGTTACGTTAGAGCCAGACAAATCCAGACTGAGGGGCCGAGACTTAAAATTATGTCAATTTTAAGAGGTCAGAAAATTTTCACTACGTCTGTGTTTTGTTTAGTGACGCGAGTTGTTGCCAGAGCAACAACAAACAGAAATCATTTAATAATGAAACTCCATTTGATTTACATTGGACTTTTACGCACGATTTTTATACTTTTATACACTATTATAATAATGGTCTTTCATTTGTGGTTGAGAAACTTTTATAAGAAAATAATAAAAGTTAGAAAATCAATGCCTAGGTTACTTAAAAAGCCTGTGAGGATCAGTGTGTGACCCGCGGGTCATAGGTTCGCCATTCCTGGCCTAGACCGCACATCGGCTAAACCGCCGCGGTTTTTAAACGTATGATTTTGTGAGTCAAGTAAGCTAATACAAGTGGCGTAACTTGCGCTTTTTTCCCGCGACTGATTTTAATAGGGTAGTGTGTGCTTCTCAAGCGGTTTCGCGGTTATAGCAGCTAATCACTCGCTATAGTGCAGCCGTAGTGCAGCCTCGGCCTAAGTTTTAAAGATTTCCAAACGTTACTCGTTCGTGAACTTCACAATGCTAAAAATGTAATCCTTGACTGACGTTTTGACTTTGACAGATCATAAAAAGTTTCTAGGTTTTGTTCCGTATTATCAAACAAAATTGTTAAGTCCCTATTGAAAACCCCTTTATAACTTCGCCAGTTATATAATATTTTCACAAAATTAGTGGTAAAAAACAAAGTGAATTTTTCAATTCAGAGTAATCCTATAGCAATTCCAAAAATATTTGTATTTTATAAAAATGCACCATTCAATAATGCATAGAGTAAATTTGTTTTGTTAAATATACACAATATACGTTATTTTGCCAATTAATAACATAAATAATAAATATTGAAATACAGGCAACATATATCAAATAAATATCCATTATAGGATTATCATTAAATAATAAATATGATGCGTTATTTAAAAGATGACTTTATTTGGTTTTCTGTTTACTCCGTTTTTCCATTATTTACTCGAGCCTCAAGAAACAATCGATGAATCAATATTTGTATTATTATCATGTTTATATTTCAAACAACACACAAATATCAGAAATATTTAATTAATTTTAGTGGAAATAGAACAAATATATATTCGGAATGATTATAAATATGTGTTTGTTCGTTGCTAAATAATGTTCATAAGTTAATGGAAATTTATATAAGAGAAACGTAAATATCCGCAATTATTAAAAACTATAAACTGGATTAAATGCAAAAATGTAAAATTTTATAATTGCTATTATGAAAGTAATTAATGTAATCGAATTAAACGCTACAATCTATTTACTTTTGTACGTACATTGTTATTGTAATACCCTTACAGAAACCTTTGAAAAAGATTACAAGTGAGCAAAAAAAAATTGTGACGATGAGAAAGTAAACAAAACGAAAAAAAGGGCGACATTATATTCCCGTGGAAATATTCTAATAAGCGTGAACCTTTGGCAGTGTTATTTAATTCTGGCTGGAGGAAAGATAATTCCGGAGCGGCGCAGACATATCTAACAAAACCCGGAGCCCTGCACACGAAGGGGTGGAAAATCCGGGCGCCCCCGTCACCCCGGTAGAGGAAGTGTGTATATATATGTGTGTATACGAGAAGGGCGCAATGCGCAAGCCGGGTGCAGTGTGGAGATCGATTCCTGCCGCCGTCGGTCTGGGTCGTTCCCGGTCGTTCACCTATTCTCTGCTACAGCCGCGGCCGCTATACACACACCAAAACCACCCCCAACCAGCCAACCCTCCAATGTCTCTCCAAATGCTATATATATATATACGCATTGTTTCGCTCCTGCATTATGGCAAAACGCGACGCACCGATTCCGCGTTACGTAAGCAGACGATCGACTCCATCGCTTATCCGATCTTATTATCGTTGATACACATGTGTGTTTAGGTCGTGTTTGCTTAATTAAAACTACTACAACCAGAAAATTATTTGGAATAAAAAAGCCTTTTCAATGCCCTGTTTGATAAGTTTTATACGAAACCCATTTAGTAAAGAAACGCTTCAGAAACGTATTTTCCAGACCACATTAAATACACACCAAATTGCTTTTCCTTTTGTGTGTAACAGCGCTGAACAATTTCTATATCACTGCGTTAATTGTTCCCGAAACTATTTTACACAATTAAATCGGAATACGGAGAGTATTTGCGTAACTCAACTAGCCAGCGGCGTTACCCCCATGAAACAATAAGTCTTCAAGATCTCACCGATGGTGTTCGCAGATAATAAAATAACTGTTCGAGTTTGGAATTTAGTAGGAAAATTAGAAACACTAATAATTGTAGATAAATGGTTGATATTGCTCTATCAAGTCTGCAAGTTCTTGCAGCGATACCCTAAAAAGATCAAATCCGTTCGAAAACTAAACACAACTACTGCAACAAAATCTATTCAGCCTCGAATAAATTCTGAACGGTATGTTGTTCAGAAATCAAATATCATTAGCTAATGCAGGCTTTATAATTCAGAAGCTCATTAAAACTACAGCAACTAAATAACTAAAAGTCATTAGATATTTAAAAACCAATTTGTATTTTACTCTTGACATTGTATGCCTAGACTTGTATAGCTTTGTCTTGTTATTCTTGTTTGTGTAATTCTGTCTGTGGAGTCTCATCTGTCTAGTCTTCTCTGTCTAATCTTGTTTGTCAGGTAATGTCTGTATAGTCTTGTTTGTCTAGTTTCGTCTGTCTAACAATAAGCCTTGTCTGTCTAGTTTTGTTTGTCTAGTCTTATCTGTCTAGTCTTGTCTGTCTAGTCTTGTCTGTCTAGTCTTGTCTGTTTAGTCTTGTCTGTCCAGTCTTGTCTGTCTAGTCTTGTCTGTCTAGACTTGTCTGTCTAGTCTTGTCTGTCTAGTCTTGTCTGTCTAGTCTTGTCTGTCTAGTCTTGTCTGTCTAGTCTTGTCTGTCTAGTCTTGTCTGTCTAGTCTTGTCTGTCTAGTCTTGTCTGTCTAGTCTTGTCTGTCTAGTCTTGTCTGTCTAGTCTTGTCTGTCTAGTCTTGTCTGTCTAGTCTTGTCTGTCTAGTCTTGTCTGTCTAGTCTTGTCTGTCTAGTCTTGTCTGTCTAGTCTTGTCTGTCTAGTCTTGTCTGTCTAGTCTTGTCTGTCTAGTCTTGTCTGTCTAGTCTTGTCTGTCTAGTCTTGTCTGTCTAGTCTTGTCTGTCTAGTCTTGTCTGTCTAGTCTTGTCTGTCTAGTCTTGTCTGTCTAGTCTTGTCTGTCTAGTCTTGTCTGTCTAGTCTTGTCTGTCTAGTCTTGTCTGTCTAGTCTTGTCTGTCTAGTCTTGTCTGTCTAGTCTTGTCTGTCTAGTCTTGTCTGTCTAGTCTTGTCTGTCTAGTCTTGTCTGTCTAGTCTTGTCTGTCTAGTCTTGTCTGTCTAGTCTTGTCTGTCTAGTCTTATTTGTCTAGTCTTTTCTGTCTAGTCTTCTCTGTCTAGTCTTGTCTGTGTAGTCTTCTCTGTCTGATCTTGTCTGTCTAGTTTTGTCTGTCTAGTCTTGTCTGTCTAGTCTTGTCTGTCTAGTCTTGTCTGTCTAGTCTTGTCTGTCTAGTCTTGTCTGTCTAGTCTTGTCTGTCTAGTCTTGTCTGTCTAGTCTTGTCTGTCTAGTCTTGTCTGTCTAGTCTTGTCTGTCTAGTCTTGTCTGTCTAGTCTTGTCTGTCTAGTCTTGTCTGTCTAGTCTTGTCTGTCTAGTCTTGTCTGTCTAGTCTTGTCTGTCTAGTCTTGTCTGTCTAGTCTTGTCTGTCTAGTCTTGTCTGTCTAGTCTTGTCTGTCTAGTCTTGTCTGTCTAGTCTTGTCTGTCTAGTCTTGTCTGTCTAGTCTTGTCTGTCTAGTCTTGTCTGTCTAGTCTTGTCTGTCTAGTCTTGTCTGTCTAGTCTTGTCTGTCTAGTCTTGTCTGTCTAGTCTTTTCTGTCTAGTCTTGTCTATCTAGTCTTGTCTGTCTAGTCTTGTCTGTCTAGTCTTGTCTGTCTAGTCTTGTCTGTCTAGTCTTGTCTGTCTAGTCTTGTCTGTTTAGTCTTGTCTGTCTAGTCTTGTCTGTCTAGTCTTGTCTGTCTAGTCTTGTCTGTCTAGTCTTGTCTGTCTAGTCTTGTCTGTCTAGTCTTGTCTGTCTAGTCTTGTCTGTCTAGTCTTGTCTGTCTAGTCTTGTCTGTCTAGTCTTGTCTGTCTAGTCTTGTCTGTCTAGTCTTATCTGTCTAGTCTTGTCTGTCTAGTCTTGTCTGTCTAGTCTTGTCTGTCTAGTCTTGTCTGTCTAGTCTTGTCTGTCTAGTCTTGTCTGTCTAGTCTTGTCTGTCTAGTCTTGTCTGTCTAGTCTTGTCTGTCTAGTCTTGTCTGTCTAGTCTTGTCTGTCTAGTCTTGTCTGTCTAGTCTTGTCTGTCTAGTCTTGTCTGTCTAGTCTTGTCTGTCTAGTCTTGTCTGTCTAGTCTTGTCTGTCTAGTCTTGTCTGTCTAGTCTTGTCTGTCTAGTCTTGTCTGTCTAGTCTTGTCTGTCTAGTCTTGTCTGTCAAGTCTTGTCTGTCTAGTCTTGTCTGTCTAGTCTTGTCTGTCTAGTCTTGTCTGTCTAGTCTTGTCTGTCTAGTCTTGTCTGTCTAGTCTTGTCTGTCTAGTCTTGTCTGTCTAGTCTTGTCTGTCTAGTCTTGTCTGTCTAGTCTTGTCTGTCTAGTCTTGTCTGTCTAGTCTTGTCTGTCTAGTCTTGTCTGTCTAGTCTTGTCTGTCTAGTCTTGTCTGTCTAGTCTTGTCTGTCTAGTCTTGTCTGTCTAGTCTTGTCTGTCTAGTCTTGTCTGTCTAGTCTTGTTTGTCTAGTCTTGTCTGTCTAGTCTTCTCTGTCTAGTCCTGTTTGTCTAGTCTTTTCTGTCTAGTCTTCTCTGTCTAGTCTTGTCTGTGTAGTCTTGTCTGTCTGATCTTAAACCCCCATACATCTGTTCAAAGACTGCGGAGCATTACTCCGCAAGAGACAGATGTACCTTGGGGCTCACTGCTTGAACACAGAGGAGCTGCAGGCCTTGAATCCCACCCAGATCCTGAGATTCCTAAAGGAATCAGGATTAGAGGAGGCGCTCTAAATGGGTAAGTACACCAACACTTGGAGGAGGAGGGTGGGGTACAATAGATCTATAAAGGTCGCAGTACAAGTCGTCACCACCATATCTACAATCTACAATCTACAAATCTGTCTGATCTTGTCTGTCTAGTTTCGTCTGTCTAGTCTAGTCTGCCTAGTCTTGTCTGTCCAGTCTTGTCTGTCCAGTCTTGTCTGTCCAGTCTTGTCTGTCTAGTCTTGTCTGTCTAGTATTGTCTGTCTAGTCTTAACTGTCTAGTCTTGTCTGTGTAGTTGTATCTATGTAGTCTCGACATTAAGCCTTGTTTTGCCTATGTTTCTAAATTTAGATTTGGGTGTTAATAATTTCATTAAATTTTAAAAGTTCGATTTACAATTATTATATTGTAGATGTTTGATATTGTATATTTTGTTGCTTTGGTGGAATTGTAACCGTCCGCTGCGGCGAGTTCGATAAACGCGTGCTAAAACGGAAAAGCGGAAAACTCACCCCGCCGTAGTGCTACTGCAATACTGCCGCCCCGCGTTTATGATTTATTTATGCCGCCAGTTAATATTAAAGTCCGCCCGTTATTTCCGTCCTCGTTTAAATGCCGCTCTCGTTCCGTTTGTTTTTGGGATGATTTTTTCGGCTGTTTTTGTTTCAGTGCAGCCGCCTATCATTTCATGCGTTATTAATTGTAGCTATGGAGGATCCTCCATGTACGCTCATTTTACATTGACTCATGGAAATTTTATAAATAAAACGGAATTTATCGGGGGAAATCCTAACTGAATCGATACTTTATGTGATGATATGGTTACTGCAAAATATTTAAAATCGCATGGAATTATTCATGAAAACAAACATAAATCAACAGCTAAACACATTTTTTTTTTAATCTTACTACACGAATTTCGCTATTAGATTTATTGTAGCAAAATTCATTTCGTAAAATATTTCAAGATACTTATTATAAATTTGGATGTCGTCCGTCTTCATTAAAGGATAATTGATGGACCTTAACGTGCGCGCCAATTAATTATAACGTAATTTTCTGGAATGAAAAATCGGCGCAATATTCAATTATGTATTCAGACGGACCGTTATTATTTACTTACTACTTCTCCTTTAAGCACCGACTTAAATTACATAACACTGTCTAGACTCAATTTCGCTTGAAATAAGACTTTCATCAACAACAAATTACCAATTACCAAACTTACTCGAGAATTAATACTACTGCACATAAAGGTCGATCTGCAACTACAACAACATCGGCACTAATCTAATCACATTATTAATTTCATTGATTTGTAAAATTATAACAATTTAAATATTTCTAGTTTTAATCATTATCCTAACAGTCTAACTAAATTATAACGTTATAATATGTTAAGTATCATCATAAATAAATCATACAAGACTTGACAGACAAGACTAGATATGTGTTCATTTAACTAGGCGATAAGGTTGTAATTTATCTAAGTAGAGTTGTACCTTGTCTAAGCGTTACTGAACAAAATGCTACGTTGTCTAAACATGTACATCCGCACATGTTTCTCCGGTGGCATATATCAATGTCATACGAAAACACTTAGGGACTAGAAAAACTTAAGAGGGAAGGGTTAAACTGGGTGGAAATGCTAGGTGAGCGATTAGTAGAGGTAGAGTGACAGGAACGCCAAGGCCAAATTGGCAACAGTAGATTTTTCAAAGAATATGCAAAGATTCTGGTGCTTGGTCGTTTACCTACCTATTTATACTCAACTAAAGAGGCAGACACGCAGGTCATACTGGCAGGTTTAGGTGTGGAAGTGAAGAGCGTGGTAGGAAATACTGGATGAGTGAAGAATATCGCAAGTGCACAGTTTGTGGGGCTGGAGAGGATAGATGGAAACATTGGATAGAAGAATGTACAAGGAATGAATGGAAGGAACAGGAGAAAAGGCTAGGACAAGAATGGAAGGAGTGTATGGAAAAATGGAAAGAGCAAATAGACAAAAAGGAAGAACCTATTCCTTTAGTATGTAACGTGTAGGTAATATATGTATAGTATGCTAGTGTATGTAGTTAGGTAAAATATTTTGTATTCATAATGAGTTTGTATCTAGAGTAACTAGAGTTTTTTCTTACAGCAAAATTTAGAAATTGTGATGGACCGCATACGCGCGCCAGCGTCGATCACAATTTCTCAATTTTGCTGTAAGAAAGGTAAAAGTGGCAACGCCGAGATTATTGTTTAGGCAAACTTTGAATTACGTGACCAGAAATGTATGAGCCGTTGCGTCAAATGTGTCAATATTTATTGAACCAATCAATGTAGAAGCTTCATTTTTGCTTTGCGACCTAAGCTAAAGTATGCCAAAGACGATTAACAACAGTTACATGAGGTAAAAGTCAACAAACCTAAGTTTCATTGAAGGGGCGTATTCTGCATTTTAGCCTAATCCTAAATGTTCGCTGATGAAATGTGGGCTTTTTTGATCGCCAATCACGCAACTCATTATACCTACATTTTTTTTGTACAAATCTCATGATTTTTGCCGGAGTAATCTTTCCGCGTCACCATCTAACAATAATTATTCCGATGTATCCAGTTACGATTAATTAAACACAAATTAATTAAACACAATAAATACAAAATTTTGACGCACGATCAACAATTTTATCGTTGTCATGAGAACACCACAATCATGACCAACTTTTCTTTGAATTGTTTCTTGTTTAAACAAAAGCAAAATTGAATAAAAGTTTGTATTTCACTCGCGGATAAAGTTAAGGTTCAACTCGCGAATTTAAATTGAATTTATCAATCCGCTCGTTAAACCTTAAATTTATACCCTCTCATAATAAATGACTATTAAACTCATTTTATTGTCAGTGTGCCTCCAAATTTTGATGTTGTTCAAAGTGTACCGCAAGAGAAAAAAGGTTGAGAATCACTGGTCTAAACTGTACCTAAGCCCTTTTAAGCGCCGACGACAGATATGGTATCTTTAATTGGGTTAATAAGTTTCTATCCTTGATTAATTAAACAATATTCAGTGGACTCCCGTACAAAGCGATCTCGTAGAACGCGAATTCGTATAACGCGACAAAAAAATTACGACTATTCATATAGCGCCATAAACTGTCAGGTATAACGCGTAAGAAAAAAATAACGTTAACGTTTATAAAGCTGTATACACTGTGTATTAGTTTTATATACACGGTGTATGCAATGGCGGAAATATTAAGATCTAATAGTGTGCACCGCAAGAACAAGCTTAGAATACACAAGACAATAATTCGGCTCATCATATTCTATTGTAGCGAAACATGAACTATGACCGAAAAAAGCAAGAACACAATGGATATATTTTAGCGCAAGGTGCTACCTAGGATTCTAGGCGATTCTAGGCGGTAACGGTCGGAAACATTAGAAAGCCAAGGTACAATAACGAGCTATACCAGGTATACCAAGAACCAGCGATTTCTACATTCATTAGACTACAAAGACCAAGATGGGCAGGACACGTGCTCAGGATGGACGACAACTGTCTGCCACTAAGAGCACTGAACGCAAAAATGCAAGGCAGGCGGCCGTTTGGGTGGCTAAGAAAACGGTGGAGGAAGAGACCCGGGAAGACGCATACCAATTATTCGGAGTAAGAGCGTGGAGAACAACAAGCAAAGGACAAAGAAGGACACCAAAATACAGGAGATTAGCGCCCGATTTGGGCTGTAGCGCCATATGAAGAAGAAGGATATCGCAAGACATACTCGAATCACTTTAGACTTCCTACAAGAACTGGAAATTCGAACAATGGTGTGGCCTGCGTATTGATTTAAATCCTGTAGAGCATCTTTGGGATATGCTCGACAGACGTGTTCGTGTCGCCCGCATCCTCCTCAGACCATCCAACAGCTAAAGGCGGCTCTTATTGAAGAATGGGACGCTATACCACAAGAAAACCTTCGAAGGCTTTTGCGTAGCATGCCAAGACAATGTAATGCCCTTATTCGTGCTGTGGGAGCACACACTCGTTATTAAGTTATCACTTTATGTAGAAAGGGTTACATTAACAATTAAATTAAATTCGTTTTGCACTTTGGTTTTGGTAGTTGTTGTTACTTATTACGGGTACTTGTGCAAGGCACTGGTGCAGGAGTGTTTGGACCTCGTACCAGATACTTCGAATCCATGGGAACATCCCCAAGTATCTTCCAAGCAGAGGTTCACGCAATCGAAAGATTTAACAGTGCACAGTTTAACTTCGACAGGAATTACCGCAAAAAACGAATTGCTATCCTGTCAGATAGCCAAACAGCCATCAAGGCCATTAGCTCATACACCATCAGATCCAAACTGGTATGGGACTGTGTGGGGAAGCTGAACAAGCTTGGCAGGGATAATAAAGTAACGCTATACTGGGTACCAGGACACACTGGTATAGACGGAAACGAAGAAGCCGATCACCTAGCAAACAAAGGATCCAGTAGCCCCTTTATAGGTCCGGAACCCTTTTGCGGTATGAGCGTGAACACCATCCGCAAAAGTTTAGATGAAGAAATAAGAGGAAAATGGATGAAAACCTGGAAAGAACTTCCAGGGCTAAGGCAATCCAAAGTGATGCGGATCTCTTAACCAGAAGAGAACGGGAGCTTGCCTGAAACTAAGCAGGAACAAGCTCAGAATTCTGACAGGAGCCCTGACGGGACACTGCAGACTGGGGAAACATCTCAAGGCCCTAGGCCTAGAGGAGGATGATGGATGCAGATTCTGTGGCTCAGCAGAGGAAACCCCCATACAACTGTTCAAAGACTGCGGAGCATTACTCCGCAAGAGACAGATGTACCTTGGGGCTCACTGCTTGAACACAGAGGAGCTGCAGGCCTTGAATCCCACCCAGATCCTGAGATTCCTAAAGGAATCAGGATTAGGGGAGGCGCTCTAAATGGGTAAGTACACCAACACTTGGAGGAGGAGGGCGGGGTACAATATATCTATAAAGGTCGCAGTACAAGTCGTCACCACCATATCTACAATCTACAATCTAATCTACGGGTACTTGATGGTAAAAGTACGTGATGCTGACACTTCCATATGTGATCGTCGATTAATCACGTCAGTTTCCCGTGAGGGGATTTGCCAGTTACCTCCATCGGGCGCGTCCCCATTGGAATTGGGGGAAGGTCGCCGGCTCTGCAGCCAGCAGAGTTGGAGGGTAGTGGGGAAATAAAATACCCACCGTGAGATAAAAAACTGGACTGGACTGGTCCTCCAGGTTGGGGGTTGATCATGGGGCTAACAACCCCATATCGGAAAAATCACCTCGTTACGAAACTCAAAGACAAGAATAGCCGGACTGATGATTTTGATCAACGATCCACGCGAGGAAAAGGAAAATGCAAATGGGAAAATGATATGTACATTGCAACCTGGAATGTAAGAACTCTGAACAAACCTGGAGCTCTACATGGACTCAAACAAGAGATGGAGGAATACAGGATAGGAGTAGACTAAGATGGTTTGGCCATGTAGAGCGAATGCCAGATGACAGGTCTGTCAAGAAGGTACAGAGGAAACCCAGGTGGCAGAAGGTGCAAAGAGAGACCACGGAAACGATGGCTGGATGATGTAGAGGATGACTTACGAAAGATGGGAGTCAGAAGATGGAGGAAACGAGCTTGAGATCGCCAGGATTGGGCTACGATCGTCAGAGAGGCCAATGCCCTTCATGGGCTATAGCGCCGAGGAGTAAGTAGTAAGTAAGTTAGTTTCGAAAGGAGGGGTGGGGGGGTGGGGGTGTAGGGTTGGAGCCTATTTTAGGGGCGGCAAATTTGGGGCCCAAAACATTTTTTGTCGTACAGAAATTAAAAAGATTCAATTTTATATACCTTAATGTAAATATTATTAGGTCCACACAAACAATTCAAAATATAATATGTTTCACCGCATATTGTTAAATTAATTTTTTCTACAATATAGCGTAGTAGTGGTTGGTCCGAAGCAGGATCGACGGGGCCGAGCTGTTAGGAGCTTTATTGAGTGTGAGAGAGACAGTTATAGAGCGGCGATACAAACGAAAAAGCCGCCGAAAAGAAAAGCCGCCTCTGTTGATTGAGCCATGCAATTTCTTATATGTATTAATTTTTCTTTGGTTGTGTGCTATAGAGGGAAAAATGAAAAGTTCAGTGAACCGAAAAACGGAATTTATTGTATGATTTTGGAACTGTAGTGGAAGCTGGGGTGTAAATGGGGTCACGCCGTAGAGGTAGCACGTTTCATTAGAATCGGTCATATTAAGTGTCATAGACGGGAGATAGATTATAGTGACTGGTCCTCATGGGGTGCCCAGCTCTTACTCAATGCTCCACGTGCCACACCCTGGAAACTGTGTTGACCCACAGGCTAATTGAATAGTGTAGCCAGATATGGCGAAACAATCCAGCAGCGTCTGTCCCAGAATGCGCGGCTGCAAACAGTGTCTGGCCCAAAATGGGCGGCTGAATTAATCTCTGGGAACAGGACTCGCCAACACGTTCGGCAAGCGTGGAAGCGCGTTTAATGCCAAACTCCTTCCACAACCTACATGGAATGTCGAGACTATCCTAGTCCCAACATACAACATTCGCACAATGAGACTCGAAGAACACCTACTAATTGTAAGTCTAGAAAGCAAACTCCAAAACATTAAATGGGACAAACTAGAAATTAGCAAGACCCGAAAAAAGGCGAAGTCAACACGATTCTGAAATCGGGACATATACTCTTTCAGAGAAGAGATAAGCAAAGCGATGTCAGACCGCGTTATTTACATTATTCTCCAATTGAACAAGAGATACAGCATGCAGATAATACAGGCATATGCACCAACAACAACATCAACAGACAAAGATATCGAGCAATTCTATGAAGGTCTGACGATGGCTAATAACCAAGATAAAACGAAGTTCAAGGTTATAATCGGGGACTTCAATGCTAAGATAGGACGTAAAACTACGACAGACGGCCCGCAAAATAATAGAGGGGAAATGATGCTGCATTTTATGAACAAAGAAGAAATGAATTGCATGAAATATTGCATTCCTTTGGACATACATCAATAATATCATTTATTTATAAAATGATTAAAAGCGGTCCTAGTACAGACCACATACACACTCGTGGTACCACATATTTGTTTGTACCTAACTACTTCTTCTTCTTTACGTGCCATGTCCTCCGAGGACGTCGGCTATCATCGTAATGATTTTTATTTTATCAGCAGCGGCACGAAACAGACTAGTAGAACTGACACCATACCACTCTTTCAAATTTTTCAGCCAGGACGTGCATCTTCTTCCTGGACCTCTTCTACCTTGGATTTTGCTTTGCATGATATTCTGCAAGACACGGTACTTTTCCCCTCTCATAACGTGTCCAAAATATTCCACCTTACGTTTTTTGATGGTAAACATGACTTCGAGTTGCTTCTGGAGACGGGCAAGCACCTCAGTGTTTCGGACTCTGTCTACCCATGATATACGCAGAAGGCGGCGGTAGCACCCCATCTCGAACCCTTCCAGTCGGTCCCACATTGCCTTTGTTGAAGTCCATCCTTCCATTCCATAGTACAAAATTGGAAATACATAGCAACGTAGTAATCTAATACGCATAAGTGTCGGGATGTAAGACCTTCTTCATGTTGCTAAATGCTGTTCTAGCCTGCACGATGCGGGACCTTATTTCCAGCTTGTTATCCCACTCACTGCTCAACAAGCATTCCAGATATCTGAAGCTAGAGACTTCCTGAATCTGTTGGTTGCCCATACTCAGGGTTGCTAGAAGCTCTCCATTTTTGCTAATAACCATTGCTTTGGTCTTGCTAATATTTAACTTGAGCCCTCTTTCTTCGCTTTTAGCCGCAACCCTATCCAGTAGCGCCTGCAAATCATCAGCACTTCCTGCCAGCAGAACTGTATCGTTCGCATAACGCAAGTTATTTATTACTTCTCCGTTGAGAACAATTCCTTCCCGTGCTTCGTCCAATGCTTCGGCGAAGATTTGCTCAGAGTATATGTTAACCCTTTCACCGCCATTCCGGGAGATGTGAGCCGGGGCCATGAAGTCCCGGGCAATGTAGCCCAGGGTTTCTTTTTTTACCAGCGCCATCTAGTTTTGCGCTGTTTTGCGCTGGATTGCAGATATGGTGGTGACGATTTGTACTGCGACCTTTATAGATCTATTGTACCCCACCCTCTTCCTCAAGACGTAGGTGTACTAACCCATTTAGAGCGCCTCCTCTAATCCTGATTCCTTTAGGAATTTCAGGATCTGGGTGGGATTCAAGGCCTGCAGCTCCTCTGTGTTCAAGCAGTGAGCCCCAATGTACATCTGTCTCTTGCGTAGTAATGCTCCGCAGTCCTTGAGCAGATGTATGGGGGTTTCCTGTGCTGAGCCACAGAATCTGCATCCGTCATCCTCCTCTAGATCTAGGGCCTTGAAATGTTTCCTAAGTCTGCAGTGTCCCGTCAGGACTCCTGTCAGAATTATAAGCTTGTCCCTGCTTAGTTTCAGACAAGCTTTTGTTCTCTTCTGGTTAAAAGAGATGCGCTGGATTACTAAACGAGTAACGAGCAGTCACTGAACTTAAATCGGGAGAGATATCGCGATTTTTTGTAATTAAAAAAAAATACTTAAATATACCGCAACGACTGAAAATCTCCCACAACCTATTTAAAAAGGAATCGGGTACTTTTAAAAAATAATTTCCCCGACCTGCCGTCTCCAGGTGCGGCTGGGTGAATTTTTCCAGGTTTTTCACTTTTTCGTACACAACTCGGACAGTTTTCGTAGCACGGACGTGGTTCCGGCGCGGGTGTGTCCGGAACGTCGCCACACGTCCGACTGTTACCTCACTTTTCGACATTTTTTGTTCAAATTTTTGCAAAATGCGAAAAACTTTCCAATTGCGCTTTGATTTTTTGCTGGATCTAGTCCAAAATTGTAGCTGTTGCTGTGGTCTCGGAATTTTGACCAATTTTGGAGCAAGCTTAACGTCATTTGCAAAATTGTAAATTAATTATGTGACTACAAGGATAAGATGCCTCGGCAAGTTCTGGGTATCATAGCGAGGTCAGGACTTTTCCGTCGGGAAATTCTGCCTGTTCCTTGCTAAAACGCTTGCTTGGGTTTGAATGTTTCGGATTCCAACCTAAGGATTGCCAAAACCTTCGTTGTGTTTGATATCGAGGTGATTGTGGGCTCAAACACATCTCTGGGCATTCCAAAAGCTTTTTTGGTCCTTGAAATTTTAGAAGCTTTAGTTCCATCCGAGGAATAAGTCTGGGTAGATGTTCTTTAAGGATGGAATTTAAGTGGAGATTCAGAAATTCGCGTGGATTTCTGTAAAGAAAGTTTTTTCGGAAATGTTCCAAACCAAATTTGTGTTTTTGGGCGTTTCTGAGTTTTTTTTGTGGGTTTATATTCTCGATTTGAGATTTTGGTTTTGGGACCAGTCTGCGAAGTAGTTTTGTCCAAATTTTGGACACATGCAAAAGTTTTTGGGAAGAAATGGATTGTGACAAAGAAATTTTGAGCGAAATCGTGTTCGGCTTGTCCAAAAGTAAATGTTTTTTAATAGCTTAAATCTTATAAGCTTAACTCGGGGTATGAGATTCCTCATGGTTTCAATTCAGGACGAGATGAAGAAATTTTGGACAAACCTAGTGTGGCGACTCGCGGTTGGTTTACCGCGAGTTATGATGTTACGTGCAAATTAATGTTATATTTCCACCAAAAATGTCTTATGATATAGGAGAAAGAATTAAGTGATTGGGTGAATTGAGTTAAGAATATAACAAGAAGATACAAGTGTATTTGAAATGCGGCTGGCGCTACAAAGTATAAAACTTAACTTTAAACAAATTTAACTCACTAAACTTAACTTAACATAGAAGTGATAGAACTGAAACTCTCAACTGGACTGGCCGTGAACAGATGACACAAACCTTTTTTATGCTAAAATAAGATCTAGGCGTTAAAACTAAAAGGTAGGAAAATCAGGGGTAGGAAATTCGGCAACGAATAGTAACGTAGGAAAGTGATTAGAAGGCGGGATAATTACAAATCCTGCACTTCGGAAACTATGCAGGGAAGGGGAGAAAGGTGCAAGACTTTCTACCTGGATGGGCCGAACATTTACAAATATTTACACAGATTATAAGATTGAAACGATATATAAACCTATTCCTTCAGATAATTTTGGTATGCAATTTATGGCTATAAGCGGATCAACAAAAAGACCCAAAAAAAAACATTACTAGGAAAATATCTACACAATACATTTATAATTATAAGTAGATTAAAAACTAGCAAATAACTTAAGTATCCAACAATGTGGCCTAGACAGGAGGATAAGCTACATAAGGCTTGGAAATTTCCAGACATAAATAAATCGAAAAACAACTAAATGTATTTAAAATTTAAATAAAATAAAAGGTGTTAAATGCACGTTTTTAAAGCCATAAATAGATTATTTATATGGCTGTCTAGCAGACGTAACGGTTTTCGTCTGTGAATTATTAAAACAAAATAAAATTATTATCTAACCAATAATTAAGAATCATTGTATTATTACACGTTATTTTATATATTAGCTACACGACGGAACACCTAGTTAAATTTGCTTTATATACCTGTGAATAATAAAATACACTTAAACATAGGGTAATGTGATTCTTTAAGGTTTTAATTCAGGATGAGATGAAGAAATTTTACACAAATTTGCTTTATTTACCTGTGAATTGGATGATGCAGGAAATGCTGTAGAAGATTCCCAAATTTGACGTTTCGATTTTCTTTGGTTTTGGCCAAAATTGCATGGATTGTGGTGTGACGCGAAGATTTTCGTTGGCAAGTATAAAGGCAGCCTAACATCGTAAATCTTGTACTTTGTACATCGTACTTTGACCAGTTTTGTTGATACTAAGTGACATGATGTTGAAGCATGAAGTAGTTGTGACAACAGTTTCATGTTGTAACGTCTTCGTGAGAGTTAGTATTCCTCACGTCACGAAGTAGTTGCAACAGGTAGTTGTTTTAACATAAAGTTGTTTCAACTTGAGGTTGTTTGAAGTTGTTTAAACACGAAATTATTTCACACTGAAGTTTTCGTTGAAGTTTCAACGTAAAATTGTTACAACGTGATTTTTTCAACAAGACTAGATAGAAGAACCAAATAGAAAAATGCACGTTATAACAACTTCATGTTGAAACATCATACTGAAATAACTTCACGTTGTAGCATTTTCACGACAATTAGTATAAGTCACGTTACGTGACGAAGTTTTTTCAACATTAGGTTTTAACTTGAAGTTATTTCACACTGAAGTTGTTTCAATGTGAAGTTGTTACAACGCGAATTTTTCTACAACAGGGCTAGGCAGAAAAAACAAATAGAAAAATGCACGATGAAACAATTTCATGTTATGTATATAACTTCATGTTGATTATAATATGATTATAATAACTTCATGTTGAAACAACTTCACGTTTTCACGACGCATTATTTTGTAGCATTTTCACGACAATAGGGAATATGCATCATTTTTAGGGTTCCGTACCGAAAACGGAACCCTTATACGATCACTTTGTTGTCCGTCTGTCTGTCTGTCTGTCTGTCTGTCCGTCGGTCTATCTGTCAAGACCATTTTTCTCAGGAACGCGTAGATCTAACAAGTTGAAATTTGTATCAAATACTCGGGTCTGCGGACTCTTTCAGCTGTGAAAAAATCAAACTTGTAACTCAACGCGATCAAAAGATATGACCGTTTATGTCGCATATTTTGCGATTTCTCAAGGGAATCAAAACCTATAGGGTACTTCCCGTTGACCTAGAATCATGAAATTTGGCAAGAAGCGGTGTCTTACAGCACATGTAAAGGGAAAAATCTGAAAACCGTAAATATGTAGTTTAATTACAAGAAAAATGCAAATTTACTATTAGAAACTTATGAAAATACACTAATGTGTTGCGTGGTATTGTCAGGCACCAGAAGCATATGGGTTGCATACAGTTACGTCCTCCACGATACCTCCAAGATACCTTACTTACAAGTTTGTACGGAACCCTCGGTGCGCGATTCACAACTCGCACTTGGCCCTTTTTTTGATAAAATTTCTCTATCCACTGTTTCAAACACTCGTCTTAGATCCATAAATATTACTCCTATCATTTTTCTTTCACTTTTCCACACAATTTCCAACTTCCATTCGTCGATTACTGTTTGAATTGCCATTTCAAGTGAATATAGTTTTCTAAAGCGCGATTGATGTTTTGTAATAAAGCCATTGATTTTCAAGTAATTTTCAATTTGCCCCTTTACTACTAATTCCAGAACTTTTTCATATATTGGCAGCATGTTGATAGGCCCATAATCACTGGCTCTTTTTGCTTTTATCATCTTAAGTATTGGAATGACCGTAGAAGTTTTCCAATCATTATGACAAAGTCCCTCTTTTGCTGACATATTTATTATATCAAGAGATTCTTCTTTTATTGCACCAGAGTATTTAATTTTGTTAATAAACTTTATTTTGTTATATAATTTTGTTAAACTCTAAACATATCAGAACTTTCATATGGAATACGCAATTTAAATTTACAAAAAATCACGTTTCTTCTAAATGGAATTTTCCATAAATTTAGTTTCACGATGCAGTTTGTATTTTTATTCGATTTTTCTACGAAACTTTATTACATTTTAGGAACACTTATTTTCATCATCTTCATTTCCTAAAGTTATCTCGAAAACAAGAGTCCGTCTTATTTACAGCGGCGGAGAATTTGCTCTGTATTGCAAGAAAGTGTTTTCGTGTTATTGATGCTTTTTTCCAGGCGATTTGCTTGGTGCATTATAAATTGTCTTTATTTCTCTGCGGCCAAGACTACAACATCCTGTCTTAGACAGCACATAATATCCATTTCCTCGTTTCGCTATCTAAACCCATTCATTGGACCCTCATTTTAGTACACACTTTCTTAAAGTGTATAACTTTTCGTCATAAATTTCCGTCGACATTATTTATTACAATATTTATTTATGATAAATTTAGGAAAACTTTCGCAAGGTTGGTCTTGTCGTTTTGGACTACTTTATATCTATTTATCTTGACAAACTATATATCTCTTCATTTAATTATATAAATCAAATAAAATCAAAAAACGTTTATTTCCCTATATACGCTTGCAACACATATTTACATGCGTATACATATTTACAAACTAAGTGAAATTATGTCATAATCAAATAATTTCTCTATTTCTTTTATTTTTGCGAAATACTCGGCCATATCGTATGGTTCCATATCAATTAATATATTCCGTATATCCTGTTTAAGTTTATTAGAATTCAGTGTACATTTTATTCTCTTCGGTAGTGTGTAATATAGTTTAATATTAATATATGGAGGTCCCTTTTCGGTCATTGTTACTCTATGTGTAGGTATTGTATGTTCTTAGTTCTTGAATCTATATTACCGTTCCTATGCTTTTCAAATAGGTTTTTATATTTGAAGGTAAACACTAGTGTTTCATATACGTATAATGCTGTTATTGTTAACACACGTGCTGCTTTAAATTTTCTTCTACATTTTTCTTTATATTTCAAGTTTTCTATTATTCTTAAGGCTTGTTTCTGAACTTTAAAAGTTTTGTTAACATCACTTCCTCCTTCCCAGAACATTATGCAAAATTTTGCATGGCTCTGAAAATTGGCCAAGTAAACTATCTTGAGGACCTCTCTCGAAATAGATTTCTGTAGTATCCTTAGGGCGAATACTGTTCTGTTTAATTTCTTGGATACTTCATGTATGTGTTGTGTCCAGTCCAGGACCAATTATATATTGTTATATGTGTACATATGCAACATACATGTTGTACAAGTACACATACAGGGTTATTGAAAATTTTACATCAAAATAATTGGATTTATTTGATTTAAATCAGATTTTTTTATTTATTTAAATATTCCAGTCTTTTTTATTTGAAAGTCGGTTATTATTATAGAAACATCTCTTTGTTTATTTTAATTATGAAATAAAAAGAAACGAACATTGCAGCTCTTAAATTGCAGTTCTAGATTTATCAATTTTAGTCACATTCAAACAAAAAATCGACATTGAAAAATTAAGAAAATTTTCAACGACTTGAAATTTACAAAAACCGTTTGGGTATTGGCAATATTCCTTCGGGCACTTCTTACAAACTTTTACACACTTTTTGATGTTCATGTTCTTACTGGTGGTTACCTAATTATTTTTTCCCATTCAGGCTCTTCAAAAGGAAAATAAATTTGCCTGCCTTCGCGGCACCTAACATTTTTCTTATTTTTGTATGCACCAAATTAAACCTTGAAAATATTCTGTCCACTCGAGCGGAACAAGTAACTGAACTTAGCAATTGTATTACTATTTGCAATTATATTTCAATTATTGTGCTTAAGTGCTTAACTTTTTCTTTGGAGTCAAATATTTCATTATTCAAAGGGGATACGAAATCCGAAATTTCTTCAATTCTTGCAAGTGATAATGAACGGAAAGAGCTAGCGAAATATAATTTGCATATCTGTAATCAGCAGCAAAAATGCTTTCATAAACATTTTTTAATTTTGCTGTGACTCAAAAAATAAAGATTTTGAAAAAATCGATTTTCCCGCATTTCGTCATTTCCGCGGTCTAGAGTTCCCGAGTCGATGGTATTTCTTAACTAAAAGCTTCCCGGGGAATATTATATACGTTCTCCGACTAATTTTGGGACGCTAAATCTATTGGTGAAGACTATAAGTATCTGTGGTGAGCGGTTCAAAAATTATGACAGCGTCAAATCAGTAGGAAATGTGTGATTGTGCACAGCGAAAAAAATATAAAATTTGTTTATTCGTAACTTTAGAGCGAAATAAACTCAAAAACCGTTTTTAGAGCTTCGATTTCCTTCGAGTAACCAACAAAAATCACGAAAAAAAAAATTCAACAAAAATTTCCCATCATTTCGTTCGAAAAATATGTGCATTTTCGGTTTTTTTCGACTTTCTCAAGAACGGTAAAACGCAACGAAATCATTTTCGGCACATAGAAACTACACGACAAGACGAATAAGTCAATGTGTAAATTGTCGGTAAAGATTCAATTCGTCGTGAAATTTCAAACTGAAATTTACCCGATTCTCGATTTGCTAAGTAAATATCTCTGAAACGGCTGCAGATAATTAAAAACAGATTGCAGCATCGTTTTCAAAAGGTCATTATCCTGTAGGTACTTTAAGAATGTCCGCAGGAAATTCACGACTTTCCGAGATCTCCACTAGAGCGCCGAAATTTCATAAAAATATCTTAAATTTTTGCCGGCGAAAGTGAATCGAAAGAGCTAGCGAAATATAATTTGCATATCTATAATCAGCAGCAAAAATGCTTTCAGAAATGTTTTTAAATTTTGCTATTACTCAAAAAATAACGATTTTTAAAAAATCGATTTTCTCGCATTCCGTCGTTTCCGCGGTCTAGACCTCCCGAGTCGATAGTATTTCTGAACTGAAAGCTTCCCGGGGAATATTAGATACGTTTTCCGACTAATTTTGGGACGTTGAATTGACTGATGAAGACTAGAAGTCTCTGTGGTGAGCGGTTCAAAAGTTATAACCGCGTCAAATCAGTAGGAAATGTGTGATAGTGTACAGCGAAAAAGAATATATAATTTGTTTATTTGAAACTTTAGAGCGAAATAAACTGTAAAACCGTTTTCAGCACTTCGATTTCTTTTGTGTAACCAAAAAATATCATTAAAATGATTTCCAAAAAAAATTTCGACAAAAAAATTGCATCATATCGTTCGAAAAATACATGCTTTTTCGTTTTTTTTCGATTTTTTCGGTGAAACGAAGATAAATTGCTAATTGTCATATCCGTAACCAATCAACTGTAGAAAGGTGTTATAAAGCATGGTCTACAGAAGGTCAAGAACGTCGTAGAACAGTTAGTGGACGACCAAGACGGACAAATATGGTCCAGGACCGCCAACTCTGATTAATGGCATTAAGAGACCGATTCTCCATCAATAGCTGATCAATGGTTTGGAAACAAAGGACGTCATGTAATCTTTCGTAGAGTTTACCGACGAATTAGAGCTTGTGGCTTGCAGTCTTATCGACCACATCTTGTGCTTCCGCTGAGGGCTCGTCATCGACAGCAACGTTTGGAGTGGTGTACCTTGCAACTGGATTGGAACGTAGAATGGCAGTAGAGTGATCTTCAGTGACGAATTCCGATTCTGCTTGGGAATGCACGATGATCCCGTGAGGGTCAGACATAGACGTGGAGAACAGTACCATGTTCAGTTTTCTGTTGAGCGGCATGTGCACCACACAGCGGGGGTTATTGTATGGGGTGCTATTGTTTATGGAAGCAGGTCTCAGTTGGTATTCATCCGAGGCAATATGACCAACATGTTGATGAAGTGGTAGAACCCTATATCCTTCCATTCCTCCATGAGCTGGAGGATCCGATTTTCCAATTGGATAATGTCCGTCCCCACATTACAAGGCATTCAATGCCACCCAGATCTCCCGATCTTTCGCCCATAGAACATTTGTGGGACAAGATGGGTAGAAGACTCAACCAATTGGCTCATCCTCCACAGACACTAGAAAGTCTCCGGCATGAACTACAGATTGCCTGGGATGCAATACGGTATAATCTTGATAAACCGAAAAATATGGGACCAGACAACCGCCGGATTATCAAAAAATCCTAATTATGAGGATTAAATATTTTTGGTTTTGTTTCTTTGCCTTAAACATTTATTTTATCAAGTCGTCATCAGGATTTCATTTTTTTATCAGAAAAGAAATGAAATTTTCCTTGCTTGTGCGAGAAAGGCAAGTGTAGAGTTAGTTTGGTCAGAATCGCGAATCAAGTTTTGAGAGTTTAAAGGTGTCCCTTTTGACATTATTTCAGTTGTGCGCGAGGTTTATATCCGACGCGGGATAGCTGGGAGAAAAGACCGGATTAACTAACCGTCGGATTATCAAGATTATACTGTACCTATACAGGGAGAAATGGACAACCAGGTGGAATCCATGCCCCGAAGGATCCAGGAGTGTTAAACTAATAGATTAAACGAACACATTATTAATAAAAAATGCCTTTAACTTTTGTTTAATTTCTTTCAAATTGTAATCAATTACTACCTTTGACTAGTAAAATATTTCTGCCAAGGTCCAAAAATTCCTAGCCCTTGGCATTTTTTATGTCACAGAGTATATTTAGGAAGCGTTTTCAGACACATCTTTATGGGGACTTTTTTTTGCAATTTCGGGCTCTAGAACACGACTTATACTCCGTCCGGCGAGAGAATGCAGCTCTACTGTGCCGAGGTATGAGGGGCAAGGGACGCGCTGAGGTTCGCGCAGATTAGTTTGACTTAACAAATATGCGTCAGTTTTTCAAATACGGACAACTAAACACCGCGCACTCGAAATAATGTGGGGCTATAAGAGCGAGGCCACACGATGCGTTAACGGTGCTGTTAACCGCAAATAATTCGAGCTATAGGGTGCCACACAGGCGGTGCGGCACCGCAGTCGAACCTGGAATGATCGCAGCCCATCACCCCGCCTCGTCTCGCAGGTTACAAGCGCGGCGTGCCTACGGTGGAACGCCGCACGGCACGCATCATGTGACATGGCATAGTGATTTATATGTAGGATGACGTTGCGGCACCGCTCCGGCATACGTAACGCATCGTGTGGTCTCACCCTAACTCGTCGAGATGGGATGCATTCTCTCGCCGGACAGAGTATAGAATTTCTGCCGGACATTTATGAACACCCTGTTTATATACATTTTTTTCAGTTGAAGAAAGTACGAAGAATATTGTAAAAACCTCTTCAATGGCTGTAGGGTCTTTAAAAGATACTGAGTTTGATATCCGTTTCAACCCAGATGTCTACTCTCCGGGGATTCGCCACTCCGAAGATTTGGATCCACCATTGGTTAAACAAAGACAACTTGTTAAGAAGGAAGCAGCTGTTTTCTGTTGTCTTTCCTGTTTTTCTTTGATTTCCTGTTGACCATTCAAATTCCAACTTTCGTAAGCTTAAATATTCAATCAGAAACAAGCAAAAATGTGTCAATATCTATGTGTTTAGATCCGCGATTGTTTGGATCATTCTTCCGCTCCGATGGATGGCTTCACTTTATCTGAAGCTATGCACAATAGAGGTACCAATATTAGGTACCTTGGCAAGGTTTGCAATTTACTTGGAAAAGTTAAACAGTTGGAATATTTCCATAGTATTGCAGTTGGTGAAATCATTCTCAGATCTGCCAAACATATTTTTACAACATATCTTCAGGTATTTATAATTGGGCTCTCAATAGACGAATAGTAAAGTTGGTATAAACACACCTTTGATCCAAGTTTACTATTTGTTTATTGAAAAATAAAAATATAACATCAGACACTGGAAATTACCCATTACATAATAGATCTTTGCACGGTTAGTTAAGCGCATGCGCGTCTGCTATGTTTAAAAGGCGGGCATAAGAAAGTTTCGGACACATTTTGTTATTTACATTGGGCATACGTCAAAAAAGTGCCCGAAAACCTGGCGGAAATTGACGCATGCACACAAAAAAATTCGAGTATGAAAAGGTCTATTATAAACTTGCGATTATAGGAATCGGTCTAATGTAAACTTTTGACAATTTATGAAATGAAATAAAGAAATACTGTGGAACCTCGGTATACGTCTAATTTTGAATAAATCCAACTTGATATACGTCCTGTTTGGACGCGAAACATTTTGCTTGGTATACGTCCTTCGTTTGGAATACGACTTGCGTGCGTGCAAGAACTTGTTAGTTGAAATGTCACAACGCCGCGCGATACTCTTGTTTAGGGATCGTCCATTAATCACGTGAGGCTCGAAAAGGGGGGGGGGGGTGAAGATTCACGAAATATCACATGCTGGGGGATGGGTGGAGGTGTGACCCTTTTTATTTAGGTGGTGATGTTTTAGGTTAAACCCCCCGGCTTAACCTAAAACCTCACCACGTATCGCCGGGGTCGAGGGGGGCTTAAAAATTGCTAAAAAACAACACGTGATTACTGGACGACCCCTTACCTGTCATGTGGGTCAGTATCGCAGTTGCTACTCCACAGTGAACGAGTCTATAAGCTGAGTTACTGCGCAATAACTGTGAATTTTACCTGATTTTGTAATTTTTCTCGTAAATTTTTGTTAAAAACTTTAACCATGAGTTCTAAGAGCATAACCTAACCTAACCTAAACACAGTAACAGGAAAAGCAGCGAAATCATTTTGGGCACACAGAAACTACACGACAAGACGAACAAGTCGATGTGTAAATTGTCCGGAAATATTCCATAATTCGTCGAAAAATTTCAAACCGAATTTACCCGATTCTCGATTTGCTAAGTAGATGTCTCTGAAAAGGTTGCAGATAAACATAAACGGATTGCGGCATCGTTTTCAGAAGGTCACTATTCTATTGATACACTAAGATTGTCCGCGGTAAATTCACGACTTTCCGAGATCACTACTCGAGTGCCGAAATTTCATAAAAATTTCTTCAATTCTTGCAAGTGAACGGAAAGAGAAAGCGAAATATAATTTGCATATCTATAATCATCCTTCCTTATAGAACAGCTGATGGAACTTGCAATAACTTAGAACAACCTTGGATAGGAGCCAGTATGTTGCCTATGCAAAGATTTCTCCTTCCTAGCTATGATGATGGAATACAAAGTGTTAGAAAATCTGTAGCTAATGGAAACTGGTTACCGTCGCCAAGAGAAATCAGTATCAGAGTGCATAGAGAACGAGATGTTGAAATGTCCTCAGTTACAATGATGTTCGTACAATTTGGACAATTTTTAAATCATGATATTACAGCTACAGCACAGACTAGAGCGTTTAATGTTTCAATACCTAGATGCTGTAATGGAGGAAGCGCAGGTTTTCTACCACCTGAATTCTTGGTAAATATAATATGTAAATATACATATATAATAATGAAACATATAATGAAACATACGAAAATAATATGATAATACAAAACTCTTCTAGCATCCTGATGTCTTCCAATTCCTGTACCTGGGGATGATTTCTTTTTGGGCAGATTGGGCATTAGATGTCTTGAATTCGTACGTAGCGCACCATCTTCAAGAATAGACTGTGATTTAGGTTGGAGGGAACAAATCACACAAGTTACTTCTTATATTGATGTCAACTACTGCTGTTATTCGCGGATCAGCTGGAGGATATTTCGTACCACCCATGATCATCTTTCGTAGAGTAAGAATGAAAATTGAATTAATGGAACACAATACTCTGTGCCACAACAGTCTACGGTAGCGACAGCCAAAAGGCAGACTCCCTACGTGTATTTAGAAATAGTAATATATTCAAATTTTTAATTAAATTGATCTTAATTATAATTCTTTTAGGTCTGTTACTTTACGGACGTCCAAAAAATAGTCAAAATCCGCCATATCCACCTGGGGGAGAAATCTGTCGCTTAGATGCAATTTCAACTCAATGTTTCAAAGATGGGGGGACATCCGTGTCCAGGTCTAACTGCTTTCAACACATTATGGTAAAGATGTCACAATCGTCTATTACTAATATTAATAGCCATTGGAGCGACGAAAAAATTTACCAAGAAACTCGCAGAGTACTGGGAGCTTTTATCCAGCATATATCGTACAAAGAATTCTTTTCAATTGTCTTAAGACATGAAGTTTTGGATCTCTTCGGTTTGAATTTAGAAAAGAAAGGATATTATAGTGGATACTATAGCAGAGTTAATACTGCTCCTGCTAATTCTTTTAGCACCGCAGCTTTTCGTTTCGGGCATAGACTCATACGTAAGAAGTGATCCATTACCTAGACCTTTATTCAATAATGTATCAATCCACGAAGAACAAAACAATACAGAAAATATTTGGAGTTTTGGATCTTAGATCGATTAATCTTAGGATTGTGTAATCAGCCATCACAATGGAGAGATTAATTTATTGGAAAGAAATCAACTAACCATTTGTTTCAATTAATCTGCTGGAAGACCGTTTGGGATGGATTTAGCTGCTGTTAACGTTCAAAGAGGGAGAGATCACGGCATTCCAGCATATACGGCTTGGAGAGAACCGTGTGGTCTTTCTTCAGTAAATTCTTGGTTAGATTTAGAGGAGTTAATCTCGTTTGAAACAATTCAACGCTTTAGGATTTTGTACGAACACGTTGATGATATTGATTTGTATTCTGGAGGTTTGGCAGTTAGGTCAAAAGGCCTGTTAGAGGAGGAGTTTGTTGGACCGACTTTTGCTTGTATTATAGCACAACAGTTTGCAAATTTAAGAAGAGGAGATCGGTTTTGGTACGAAAATGGTAATTTTGAATCTTCTTTTACTCCAGCACAATTGCAACAAATTCGAAAAGTTACTTTTCACATTGTTATGTTTATTGGTTACATTTTATTTCAGGAGCAATGCCGCGGAATTATGTAAGAAAAACTACCCGCCAAAATTGGAGCGAAATCTCCATGGTCAATGCTTTAGATGCTGTTATACGTGGCATGCCGTATAAAACTGCAATCAAGCAATTCTCCGTGCCGATTATGGCATTAAAAATACGAGCTGAAGGAAAGAATATACACGCCATTGGAGGTGCCAAAGTCTTGGGGAGCAAACGTGTTCAGTGTTCAAGTCAAAGAAAGTTAAAGTGTTCAGTCAAGAACAGGAGATTGAACTATGCGAACATATTAAAGACATGGAAGCCAAGATGTACGGGTTAACAACCAAAGATATTCTTACACTCGCTTATCAATTATCTGAAAAGAACAACATAAAACATCCATTTTCTGCAGAGGCAGGCAGAGCAGGTAAGGATTGGCTAAGGGGATTCCGTAAAAAACATCCCGATATCACCATGCGCGCACCGGAGTCTACGTCAGCTGCTCGTGCCCGCGCTTTTAATAAGCCGGTTGTAGACAAATTTTATACCATATTACAGAGCGTTTACGAGAAACATTCATTTCCACCCCATCGTATTTATAATGTCGATGAAAAAAGTCTCAATACTGTTCCGACTAAAAACAGTAAAGTTTTCGCCAAGAAAGGACGAAATCAGGATAACGTCAGCTGAAATAGGTGAAGCAACTACTGCTGTTATTCGGGGATCAGCTGGAGGATATTTCGTACCACCCATGATCATCTTTCGTAGAGTAAGAATGAAAATTGAATTAATGGATGGTGCACCACCAGGATCTGTGTACGCTTGCAATTCATCAGGCTGGATGAAAATGGAAGTGTTCACACAATGGTTTGATCACATTTTAGTCCATACTAAACCATCAGCTGAAGATCCCGCTTGTTTGATACTGGACGGCCACCTATCCCATACTAAAAATTTAGATGTCATACTAAAAGCCAGAGATAATAACGTCACGATTTTATGTCTGCCACCACACTGCACGCATAAGCTGCAACCGCTTGACGTTGCGGTTATGTATCCACTGAGCCTGTGCCACAATCAGGCGTTAGAAAAATGGATGAATAACAATCCGGGACGAGTAGTATCTGTTTTTCAAATCGGTAAAATATTTGCAGAAGCATACATAAAAGCCGCTGTACCCTTAAATATGATTAAATCATTTGAAAAATGTGGAATAACACCATTTAACCCGGAGGTATTTACTGATGCAGACTATCTTGCAGCCGGGACTATTGAACAAAATGAAAACGAAAATTTAGAACTTCGTTCTTTTACTAGGGCAGCGCCTGATGTACCGGAGAACAATGCAGCACCTATGGAATTGACAACCCATTACTTTGATTTGTCACACAACATCTGAGAAAAATTTATGTGAAACAGCTTCCTTCCTTGTAACTCCACCGCACTGTATTTTAGCGAAAGAAACGATATATGGTCTTACATCCCCGATACCGTGCACGTCTTGTAATGCCCCTCTTTATATTCCTTCACCATCATATGCAGAATCTAACTCCATCATCTCACAGCCGCAAACACAATCAGAAAAAGACTTACCATTCCGTGATAATTTACCACCTCAAGCAAATTCTGATGAAGAAATATTCGGGCGCTCTGTACCTCCAATTAAATCTCCATTGTTTAGTATGCAACCGTGTCGAATTCAACCATTACCAAATATAACAGGAAAAAAAACTGTCAAGAAAGTAGGAGGGAAAAGTGGCATTCTCACAAGCACAGCGTATAAGAATCTGTTGGAAGAAGAAAGACAAATAAAATATGATAAAGAACAAAAAATAATTGAACAATTAAAAAAAAATAAAGAAAGCGATAATTTGAAAGAAAATGTAGATGCGACAAAGAGAAGAAGGGGAATAGCTAAAGGACCACAAAAGCGCAAACAAAAAAAAAGAAAATATATATATCAGAATCGTTTTCAAGCGAAGATGTTGACGAATCAGAATGTTTGTTCTGAGGTAAAGGGTGGATCAAATGCTGTGGTTGTTTGAAGTGGGGGTATGAGAATTGTGCTAGAGTTGATCCCGATGACCCCTACGACTTCAAGTGCGGCTTTTGTGTGGAAGACCGTTTTCACTCCTATAGAAAACATTTAAGTTTCTAAAACTAGGTACACTAAAATTGTCCGCGGGAGATTCACGACTTTCCGAGATCTCTACTAGAGCGCCGAAATTTCATAAAAATTTCTTCAATTTCTGCAGACGAAAGTGAACTGAAAGAGCTAGCGAAATATAATTTCCATATCTGTAATCAGCAGCAAAAATACTTTCTGAAACGATTTTCACTGGAGCGCCGAAATTTCATAAAAATTTCTTCAAATTTTGCAGGCGAAAGTGAACCGAAAGAGCTAGCGAAATATAATTTGCATATCTGTAATCAGCAGCAAAAATTCTTTCAGAAACGTTTTTAAATTTTGCTGTGACTCAAAAAACAACGATTTGGAAAAAATCGATTTTCTCCAATTTCGTCGTTTCCGCGGTCTAGACTCCCCGTGTCGATGGTATTTGTTAAGTGAAAGATTCCCAGGGAATATTCTATACGTTCTCCGACTAATTTTGGGACGCTGAATCGATTGGTGAAGACTAGAAGTCTCTGTGGTGAGCGGTTCAAAAGTTATGACAGCGTCAAATCGGTAAGAAACCTGTGAATGTGTACACCGAAAAAAAAATATAAAATTTGTTTATTTGTAACTTTAGAGCGAAATAAACTGGAAAACCGTTTTCAGCACTTCCATTTCCTTCGTGTAACCAAAAAAAATCACGAAAAAAATTTGCAAAAAAAAATTCGTCAAAAATTTTCTATCATTTCGTTCGAAAAATATATGCTTTTTCGGTTTATTTCGATTTTTTCGAAAACGGTAAAGAGTAGCGAAATCATTTTGGGCACACAGAAACTACACGACATGGCGAACAAGCAGATGTGTAAATTGTCCGGAAATATTCAATAATTCGTCGATAAATTTCAAACAGAAATTTACCCGATTCTCGATTTGCTAAGTAGATATCTCGGAAACGCTTGCAGATAAATAAAAACGGATTGCGGCATCGCTTTCAGAAGGTCATTTTCCTATGGACACACTAAGATTATCCGCGGGAAATTCACGACTTTCCGAGATCTCCTCTAGAGCGCCGAAATTTCATAAAAATTTCTTCAAATTTTGCAGGCGAAAGTGAACCGAAAGAGCTAGCGAAATATAATTTGCATATCTGTAATCAGCAGCAAAAATGCTTTCAAAAACGTTTTTAAATTTTGCTGTGACTCAAAAAACAACGGTTTGGAAAAAATCGATTTTCTCGCATTTCGTCGTTTCCGCGGTCTAGACTCCCCGTGTCGATGGTATTTGTTAAGTGAAAGATTCCCAGGGAATATTATATACGTTCTCCGACTAATTTTGGGACGCTGAATCGATTGGTGAAGACTATAAGTCTCTGTGGTGAGCGGTTCAAAAGTTATGACAGCGTCAAATCAGTAAGAAACCTGTGAATGTGTACACCGAAAAAAAATATAAAATTTGTTTATTTGTAACTTTAGAGCGAAATAAACTGGAAAACCGTTTTCAGCACTTCCATTTCCTTCGTATAACCGAAAAAAAATCACGAGAAAAATTTGCAAAAAAAAATTCGACAAAAATTTTACATCATTTCGTTCGAAAAATATATGCTTTTTCGGTTTATTTCGATTTTTTTGAAAACGGTAAAGAGTAGCGAAATCATTTTGGGAACACAGAAACTACACGACATGGCGAACAAGCAGATGTGTAAATTGTCCGGAATTATTCAATAATTCGTCGATAAATTTCAAACAGAAATTTACCCGATTCTCGATTTGCTAAGTAGATATCTCGGAAACGCTTGCAGATAAATAAAAACGGATTGCGGCATCGTTTTCAGAATGTCATTTTCCTATAGAGACACTAAGATTATCCGCGGGAAATTCACGACTTTCCGAGATCTCCTCTAGAGCGCCGAAATTTCATAAAAATTTCTTCAATTTTTGCAGGCGAAAGTGAACCGAAAGAGCTAGTGAAATATAGTTTGCATATCTGTAATCAGCAGCAAAAATGCTTTCAAAAACGTTTTTAAATTTTGCTGTGCCTCAAAAAATAACGATTTTGAAAAAAACGATTTTCTCGCATTTCGTCGATTCCGTGGTCTAGACTTCCCGAGTCGATGGAATTTCTTAACTGAAAGCTTCCCGGGGAATATTATATACGTTCGCCGACTAATTTTGGGACGCTGAATCGATTGCTGAAGGCTAGAAGTCTCTGTGGTGAGCGGTTCAAAAGTTATGACAGCGTCAAATCAGTAGGAAATGAGTGATTGTGTACAGCGAAAAAAAAACATAAACTTTTTTTATTTGTAACTTTAGAGCAAAATAAACTTGGAAACCGTTTTCAGCACTTCAATTTCCTTCGTGTAACCAAAAATAAATCACGAAAAAAATTTGCAAAAAAAATTTTACATCATTTCGTTCGAAAAATACATGTTTTTTCGGTTTTTTTCGATTCTTTGGAAAAGGGTAAAGAGCAGCCAAATCATTTTGGGCGCACAGAAACTACACGACAAGACGAACAAGTCGATGTGTAAATTGTCGGGGAATATTCAATAATTCATCGATAAATTTCAAACTGAAATTTACCCGATTCTCGATTTGCTAAGTAGATATCTCGGAAACGATTGCAGATAATTAAAAACGGCTTGCGGCATCATTTTCAGAAGGTCATTTTCCTATGGATGCACTAAGATTTTCCGCAGGAGATTCACGACTTTCCGAGATCTCCACTAGAGCGCCGAAATTTCATAGAAATTTCTTCAATTTTTGCAGGCGAAAGTGAACCGAAAGAGCTAGCGATATATAATTTACATATCTGTAATTAGCAGCAAAAATTCTTTCAGAAACGTTTTTAAATTTTGCTGTGACTCAAAAAATAACGATTTTAAAAAAATCGATTTTCTCGCATTTCGTCGTTTCCGCGGTCTTCTAGACTTCCCGAGTCTATGGTATTTCTTAACTGAAAGCTTCCCGGGGAATATTATGAGGTTCTCCGACTAATTTTGGGACGCTGAATCGATTGGTGAAGACTAGAAGTTTCTGTGGTGAGCGGTTCAAAAGTTAACACAGCGTCAAATCAGTAGGAAATGTGTGATTGTGTACAGCGGAAAAAAATATAAAATTTGTTTATTTGTAACTTTAGAGCGAAATAAGCCGGAAAACCGTTTTTCGCACTTCGATTTCCTTCGTGTAACCAAAAAAAAATCAGGAAAAAAATTTGCAAAACAAATTTCGGCAAAAATTTTCCATCATTTCGTTCGAAAAATACATGCTTTTTCGGTTTGTTTCGATTTTTTCGAAAAGGGTAAAGCGCAGCGAAATCATTTTGGGCACACAGAAACTACACGACAAGACGATGTGTAAATTGTCCGGGAATATTCAATAATTCGTCGAGAGATTTCGTCGCTGAAATTTACCCGATTCTCGATTTGCTAAGTAGATATCTCGGAAACGGTTGCAGATCATTAAAAACGGATCGTTTTCAGAAGGTCATTTTCCTATGGATACACTAAGATTGTCCGCAGGAGATTCACGACTTTCCGAGATCTCTACTAGAGCGCCGAAATTTCATAAAAATTTCTTAAATTCTTGCAGGCGAAAGTAAACCGAAAGAGATAGCGAAATATAATTCGCATAACTGTAATCAACAGCAAATGTGCTTTCAGATACGTTTTTTAATTTTGCTGTTACTCAAAAAATAACGATTTTGACAAAATCGACTTTCTCGCATTTCGTAGTTTCCGCGGTCTAGACTCCCTTTTTATTCCTGCCTGTCTCTCACTAATCGTTTGGAAGATTGCACCTGCATGTCTTCCATTCCTTTTCTTGTAACCATAACCGCGTCTCCACCAATCTGATGAACTAGAACTTCTGTAACAACCGTGTGAACGCTGCGCCTCTTGTTTTCACTTTTTTTTCTGCAAACCCGCCACATTCCAAAACAACATCTTAATATTTTCCCTTCCTCACTTAGCATGAACACATTTGCTGAAATTCATTATTAAGTTGAGACTATCATCCTTGAGATATTCATCATCCTGACGATGATGGAATGACAAATCATCCTTGTTCTGAATATCAATAGAGACACCACAGACAATTAAGTTTCTCTTCCGCTTGTTAATCTCAATTGCCTTAAATAATAATTTAAGATTGTCAAACTCCTATTGCATGCAGTTTTGATGCTCCTAAATTTCTCGAAACATTTCGGTAAAGACGACATTTTTCTCCTCTCTTTCAATTCAAATTTTTCATTAATGAATACCATGAAGGTCTTTACTTCACTCATGACTCGACTTTAGATCAAGGATGACTTGTTTAAAGTCAATGACTTATTTAAAATTTAAAGTCGATGTCCTCCACATTAAATGAGATGCTAGTACGAGGCTTGGAGAAACCGACAGCATCATGTAAGTTAGGATTAGCGCCACCGCACCCATCACAGCACCACGATTTCTTATCTTTCTGCATAAATCTGGCTTCAACCTCGGATAGGTTGACGCGTGATATTCGTCTTCTTACAACTGAGACAGCAGACTTTGAACATTACAAGTATTTCACAAGAGTTTAATGGATCATGCCATGATTTAAGTATAGATGAGCAAGAATAAAAAGAAAAACAAAACAAGATAAAAGTTCCGGAATAATAAAAAAATAAAAATAGTTCAGTAAGGATTACAAAGCTCTATTTACTGTTTGCAATACATTAATTAATTGTAAACAGCAAAAACTTTAGATGACGCATGTCTGTACCAACGCTAGCAACTGGTGTCGAACACAGGTCTTTTAGTTCGACATTCGGATATCTTATTGTATGTGCTACTTCCTGCGTTCAAAACGAACATTTTTAGAATATCAATGCAACTATATCAACTCTCACAAAAGGGAACTTGAAAATCGAGATCCTACCGGGGACCATTGTAAGGAAATACTTCAAGATCTTGAGGCAAATCGTTCAAAAAACTGCGCAGAGTCAAAGAAGTAATGTCCTATTCGCTCTGCTGGAGGTGGTTTTGTTGGAGTATCCTTTGATGACCTTCAAGGCTTCGTCCAGGATCTGTAGGCGGTCTTTGTAGTGGTAGGTATCTTACATGTCAACTCGCAGCGTGCAACAACTTCGGCTTGGATCGGCAACGAAAAAATATCAATCCAATTTTCCCATCGCTTCGGGTATTGCCTATTCTGTGCAGAAAGGCACCCATGTCCCGTTAGCACCTGCGTCACATGGTAGTCAACATTTCTGTGCTTACGTTCAGCCCAGATTTGCACATCCGATATCAATACTCGCGTCCATGCACCGATTCATCAGACCGTTCTTATAAGACGAATAAGACTAAACATTGTTCGATTAGCCAAGAGAAACCAGACAACGTCGTATGAAGTGATCCGTCTGATGATAGGAGTGGTTCCTGAAACGGTGCTCTCTGCTTCTGGACCGATTACATTTAGCGACTTTACTAGCTGGCGAGTTTAGTAACTGTCGAGTTTACAAGCTGGCGAGTTTACTAGCTGGCGAGATTTGAAGCGGGCGAACAAATGCGATAGTATAGTGATGATGATATACGAAACTTTCTACCCGCTCTGTAGGTAACTATCTTGAGCTTTGACTATTTAGCATTGACTAGTTAGTCTTGTCTCCGCAAACTTGACAGCCTTGTTATTCAGGTCCTGTAAGTGTTACTATCCATCTAATCTATGCCGTCTTGTCCGGCTAGTTCTACCTATCTTCTCTAATTTATCTAACCTTTCTAGCTCGCTAAACTCTCCAATCTAGCATTATTCGCCCAATTTTGATAGTCTGGTCTAGTCTAGTTATTTCTGTCTAGTCGTATCAATAAAAATACAGACGGGGAAAGTTTCGAAATAGATTTAGATAATGAGATTGATCTAAAAGTACCACTCAAAACTCCACAACAGCTAGATGATTCCGAAGTGTCAAAGCTTATTACTGACATACAGCAGGCTGTTTGGACAAATGCACCAGAAACTACCAAAAAACACAAGGGAGCCTCATATCCTATAGACATCATAGATTGTTCACGAAAAAAGAAAGCAAAGGGATAGAAGACATCAAACAAGATCTCCACAAGACAAAAGATTACTTAAGAATTTAACTATGCTGTTAAGTAAACACATCCAAAGATATAAAGAGACCACAATGAATACAAATTTACAATCACTAACCGATGATACGGGTGCAAAATGGGGTAGTGAATTCAAAACACACGGCGATCGTCAAGATTCGTCGCATAGCCTCTCCTACTCAATTCCGATTCTCACCTCCAAGCATGGTGCACCCCGGTAAACTGCCAGACGCCTACGCCTACGCCTGCATCATCCTACGGCACATCTTTAAGGTAGGATCGAGACTTAAATACAGCACATCTTTAATAAATTGGCACTGATATAACAATTTTTAAAGTCTTTTGTCCTTTGTAAATAACAAAGAATTCGGGAGCACAGTCTTTCATTCTATGATGATGAAATGCTATAATAATGCTATTTATCAAACTAGTTCCTGTCTCTCCATAGCTTTCTCGAAGAATTGTAAGCCTGCATCACTTTCGTCAATCGACAACTTCTCTTGGGGCAGTTTTGGATTCACCATGTAAGCTAGATGATTAGTTAAGATTGAGGTCTCCCCCAGAACTTGCATTATGGTAAGGAAGGGCATAAATTACTTGTATTAATGTCTTTCAGAGTTTTTAACGCTGGATTTAATTCCTATTCAGGCCCTCGTCAAGCCCGAGGGCCCCCACCGCGAAGTAGTGATCGCATCAGCATACTTCCCTGAACATCGTAACAGCATACCACCCATTGAAGTACAAAAGCTGGTGGAACACTGTATTAGGAGAAGGCTGCCACTCATCCTGGGATGTGACGCGAAGGCACAAAATGAGATGTGGGGCAGCACGGACACTAATAAGAGAGAGTACCTTTTAGAATACCTCATTAAAGAAAACTTAATTGTGTACAACGTTGGGAACACACCAACATTTGTCACTGAGGTCAGATATGAGGTACTGGATATTACGGTAGGTAGCGCTAACGTAAGTAAACTAATTAAAAAGTGGAGGGTTTCAAGTGAGCCCTCAATGTCAGATCATAGGATCATAGAGTTTCAGATGGAAGGAGCGAGTGAGGAAAACACCCCCATTCGAAACCCCAGACAAACTGTGTGGCCTATGTTCAATCACCACGGCATTTGAATCCAGCTGCCCGGTAAAAACCGTGAAGGGGCATAAGGATGAAAAATGGTGGAACAAAAATTTGTCTACATTAAGATCAAAAGTACGTAGGCTTTCAACAAAGCCAAGAAATACGGAAATTGGCTAGAATACTCCGAGGTGCTGACCACCTACAACAAAGAGATCAGAAGGGCAAAAAGGAAAAATTTTAGGACCTTCTGTGAAAACATAGAATCCACCCCTGTGGCAGCTAGACTTCGCTAGTGCTTTGTGCGCACTAGCGAAGGATAGAATGGAAATGACAACCACTCTCAAGAGACCAGATGGGAACGTGATGGGACATTCACGGAGGATGAAGAGCAAAGAGCACTCCTCCTACTAGAAACCTATTTTCCGGGATGTAGAGGATACAGGGGGATCGAGGGCTTGATGCAACCACGGAAACCAATTCGGGCTGACTGGAGGAGGTCAGCGTCCATCTTTTTGGAGAACCGAATCAGATAGGCTATCGGCACTTTCCAGCCTTTTAAGGCCTCAGGTGTGGACGGACTAGTTCCTGCCTTCCTACAAAAAGGAGGGAGAGAACTAATGCTGTATCTTCTAAATATTTTTAGAAGTAGTTTAGCGCTCGGATATATACCGGAGCTATGGAGAAGGGCTAAGGTGGTATTCATACCGAAGTTATGGAAGAAAGACACACCACTCAACGGAAGTCATTTAGACCCATTAGTCTAACATTTTTATGTTCAGGACAATGGAGAAAGTGATTGATAATTACCTTAGGACAATAGTGCTGGTAGGTACACCACTACACAGCAGTCAGCATGCATACAGAGCAGCGAAATAGACAGAAACCGCCCTGTATCAGCTGACAAATGAAATGGAAGCAGCACTAGAGACAAAGGAAGTAGCAATATGTGCCTTCTCGGATATAGAGGGAGCTTTTGGCAACACCTCACACGAGGCTGTCAAAGCGGCCCTCGAAAGAAGGAGTATCGACAGCACTATCTCAAGGTGGATGGAAGAAATACTGAGAACTAGAACAGCGGAGACACAAGCGGGAAAAGACACCATTAAGATCTCCACAACTCGAGGGTGCCCACAGGGAGGTGTACTATCACCGCTGCCCGGTAAAAACCGTGAAGGGGCATAAGGATGAAAAATGGTGGAACAAAAATTTGTCTACATTAAGATCAAAAGTACGTAGGCTTTCAACAAAGCCAAGAAATACGGAAATTGGCTAGAATACTCCGAGGTGCTGACCACCTACAACAAAGAGATCAGAAGGGCAAAAAGGAAAAATTTTAGGACCTTCTGTGAAAACATAGAATCCACCCCTGTGGCAGCTAGACTTCGCTAGTGCTTTGTGCGCACTAGCGAAGGATAGAATGGAAATGACAACCACTCTCAAGAGACCAGATGGGAACGTGATGGGACATTCACGGAGGATGAAGAGCAAAGAGCACTCCTCCTACTAGAAACCTATTTTCCGGGATGTAGAGGATACAGGGGGATCGAGGGCTTGATGCAACCACGGAAACCAATTCGGGCTGACTGGAGGAGGTCAGCGTCCATCTTTTTGGAGAACCGAATCAGATAGGCTATCGGCACTTTCCAGCCTTTTAAGGCCTCAGGTGTGGACGGACTAGTTCCTGCCTTCCTACAAAAAGGAGGGAGAGAACTAATGCTGTATCTTCTAAATATTTTTAGAAGTAGTTTAGCGCTCGGATATATACCGGAGCTATGGAGAAGGGCTAAGGTGGTATTCATACCGAAGTTATGGAAGAAAGACACACCACTCAACGGAAGTCATTTAGACCCATTAGTCTAACATTTTTATGTTCAGGACAATGGAGAAAGTGATTGATAATTACCTTAGGACAATAGTGCTGGTAGGTACACCACTACACAGCAGTCAGCATGCATACAGAGCAGCGAAATAGACAGAAACCGCCCTGTATCAGCTGACAAATGAAATGGAAGCAGCACTAGAGACAAAGGAAGTAGCAATATGTGCCTTCTCGGATATAGAGGGAGCTTTTGGCAACACCTCACACGAGGCTGTCAAAGCGGCCCTCGAAAGAAGGAGTATCGACAGCACTATCTCAAGGTGGATGGAAGAAATACTGAGAACTAGAACAGCGGAGACACAAGCGGGAAAAGACACCATTAAGATCTCCACAACTCGAGGGTGCCCACAGGGAGGTGTACTATCACCGCTAATGTGGAGCTTGGTAGTTGATGAATTACTGGTTAGGCTAAACGACCTAGACATCAAATTTCAAGGTTACGCAGATGACATAGTCATAATGGCCAGAGGGAAGTTTGAGGGAACGCTCTGTGAAATTGTTCAAAGAGGCCTCAAAGCAACTATGGCAAAGATGGTGTTAAACAGTGGGACTGAGACTCAACCCGAGCAAAACCACGGTGATACTATTTACTAGAAGCAGAAAACTAAACTGCCTACAGCCCATACTCTTAGATGGGAAGACAGTTGAATACAAACATGAGATAAGGTATCTGGGTATCACACTAGATAGCAAACTCCTATGGAATAGACTTTGAAAACATCTCAAGGACCTAGGCATAGAGGAGGATGACGCATGCAGATTATGTGGCTCAGCAGAGGAAACCCCCATACATCTGCTCAAAGACTGCGGAGCACTACTCCGCAAGAAACAGATGTACCTCGGAGCTCACTGCTTGAACACAGAGGAGCTGCAGGCCATGAATCCCACCCAGATCCTGAAATTCCTAAAGGAATCAGGATTAGAGGAGGCGCTCTAAATGGGTAAGTACATGAACGCTTGTAGGAGGAGGGTGGGGTACAATAGATCTATAAAGGTCGCAGTACAAGACGTCTTGTATCATCGTCTTGTACTTGTCTTGTACAAAACGATCGATGGTGGTGGACACCACCATATCTACAATCTACCATGCCTCAAACATCATGCTGTAGCGCAAGAAATTAAAAATGCATCGCAAGTTAAATGGGGAAGAGAAAGAGGAAATGGCACAAATGGCAATTCACGGTGATTTCGGGTGATTACAATAATCTCAACCCTGTACACATATGCAACATTTATTAATAATCCAGATTGTAAAGTTCTGTAGAAATAATAGTTTATGAAATCGCATATACGGCTTTCTTCTAAATCGATTTCTAATAAATTCGATAAAATCTATTTAGAGATTACATTTCTATTTATAACCGACACTATATTTAATAAATGCCTAGTATACTTAAAGGAATTAGTAAACAAAGCGAATGTATTTATAGTCAATCGATAATCACTTCCTTATCCTTTCCTTGCCAAGTATCTACGTCAAGATCCTTTAATTAAACAAATCAATAGTAGTTTTGGCTTGGAACTTGTGTGATAGACTAAGCTGCATTTAAACATCGCCATAAATAATTTAGGGAGAAAAACAGCGGAATTTTTATTAAAATTTTCTCCCTCCGTCTAGACTAGAGTCTCCATGTTTTATAACGCGTAACGACAGAATAAAAATATTTTCAATTTAAACGAGAAATCTCCAACATTAAAAATAATATCTACATATAGATCCAACACATACCCTTATGAATTTTATCAACTATTTCATATAACTTACCTTTTTATAGAAACATAAAACTAAGAAAAAATATTTGATTTCTGTATATTTTTGTGTAATCTATGCGATGGTCTTAACAAGCAATAATTTCCGATAACTCATTCAACCCTCATCTGACCAGCTCCGGCGTGCTTGCGGTGTTAAGAAACTACTCGGCAAAGCAGAGGGTGAACAAAATCGATTACGGACTCGCACTAATAACACGTGTTAGCTAGTTTACGGCCGTTCGCTACATATTATGAGAAATTATTTATTTACGCGATAAAATTTCCGATTTATTATTATAATGGAAGAGTATTAAAATATTGTTTATGAAGTGTTTAAGCGGATATTTATGAGAGATAAGTAATAAATTGAAAATTCTATAGTAAGGGAGTGTAGTTGGTTATACAGGTTGCCGTAAAGTTTCCAGAGCAAAATACTTTCGGACGTAAATTTAACAACTGAGAATAATACATTACTTAAATATATTATAACATCACTTTAATACATTATTTGTCATTTGATGAATAATCATAGTTTGCAATCTTATAAATAAAATGGAAACATCGGGTTTAATTTTGAAAATGTTTGGCAAAGGTTTCGAACCAAACATTTTTTCTGATAACTCAGTAATCTATTAATTTCTATATCTACATCAGTTTAGTGGATTTTTTCAAGAATCTTTAATATTAGTGCATTCTTCAAGGATGTATAATTTTTTTTCTCCTCAACCAATCTGGGTCGATGGGGGTAAGCCCTTAAAAACCCTTCGGCCTACTGGCCTATTGTATTTCCCCACATTGTTCCGTTCATGTAAATAGATCCAGCGCCTGTATTAGGTCTAGGAGTATATGTGCCATGTTCTTCACTAGGATCTCATTTGCTCTAATGCTAAGCTCGTGTCTCCTACGTGCAATTGCTTCCCAATGGAAGAATATTTGCGAAGCAGTTTCATAGCTTAAAGGCCCCATACACTAGCAACCTAGTCAACAACCTTGTCGTCAACTTGCTATGTTGACAACATGGTTTAGTAGTGTATGGGCTGGTTGAAGACAACATTTCAGGTTTTCAGGTTTCATCAACATTTCATTGTCAGCAGTACAAAGTTGAATAAAATCAAAGTGACCACCAAAAATCCAGGTGGGCGGAGTCTGATGTTGGCAACCATGTTGAGGTGTCTGTGGGGAGGTTGAAGACATCATTATAAACAACAGTTGTGAACTTGTGAAGGTTTTGGAATTCTTGTTTGTGCAGATGACTTGTGATTGCAGTTTTTATTTTTTCAGTTTTTTGTAATTTTTAATTGTCCGGTATGGCTAATATACCAAATATTCCTGAATGGGTGGAATTTTTTTAAACGTTCCGAGATCTGCCTGAGTTGTGGAAAGTAAAGTTTGAAGTTTATAAAGATCGTAACAAGAAAAAGATTGCCATGGAAAAATTGTTAAATGTTTATAAAGAAATAGACTCAGACGCCAATTATGATGGTTTAACGAAAAGTATCTGATAATTATGATAAGTCTTCCACGACTGGCGATATAGCTGTAAGACACTTTAGTTCCTCAATTGTAAGAAAATTTCCTCAGCTGTAAGAAAATTTAGTTCCTCCACCATTCGCCAAACACCGCAGTTTTGCAGACAGCCGTTTATTTATTTTATTTATTTATCATTTGCAGTAATTGCTTTCTTCAATGAACGCTCGCACTTTATGCAGCAATTGATCATAGGTTTTAGTAGTCCTTTTTTTTTAGTGTCCTTTCTTAAAAAACTTTTGAAGTCATCAGATACACTGATGCGTAGCTCACTCATTAAACTGGAATGCGAAAATTGGATTGGAATGCGATTTCGAAGCCACTCTTTCGCCCACACTTTTTTCTTCTCCAAAGGATCCATATCGTCCTCACACCAACTCGTTCAAACCTATATACATCATCAAATCTTCATTCATTATTTTTAAATTTTTCGTACAAGCTCTACACCGATGAATAAACCGCACAGAAGCAACGTACAACTAATACTAATGTTTTCAACTTGGTTGTCTAGTGTGTGGGTAACAACCTCAATCCTGTTGACGACAAGGTTGATGACTACGTTGCTAGTGTATGGGCCCCTTTAGCCTGCACAGTGGTTCATCTCTCCAGATCCCCGTTTGGTGCAAATGTTTTCATAGAGGGCAGTGTCCTATAAGTAGGCCTGGCACAATTATGATCTGCTTCCTGGACAGTTGCAGGATTTCAGCATTTAAAGAAACCGACGAATTTTCTAGCCATGTTTCTGATCAATTATTTCATCCCACTGTAGCCGGTGTTAATAGCCTTAGTGCCCTAGTAGCTACCTATTTACAGATTTCATTACGGGCCATGGTTTGCTAACTTGTCCGCCATTTCGTTTTCTACCACTCTCCTATGGCTCGGTACTCAAGCAAGTGTGACCTTGTTGTATCTTGCCAGAGCCTTACGGTTTTGTAGGCAGTTCCAAGTTGTTTTGGATTTAATTTCATGGCACGCTAAGGCATTTATAGCAACATGACTATCCGTGAAAATTTGGATGTTTCTACTTTTGTAATCCATCTTTAGATTTTCAGGGGCACATATCGCAATGGCGTGTATTTCTGCTAGGAACCTCGTGGTCTCTAATCCCAGGGGCACAGATAAGCTATACTAAAGGGATGATCCATAAATTTCTGCGCCAGTTCCACTATCCTTTTTGGAGCCGTCTGTATACCAGTCTAGCCCACTTTGACCTGTGATTGTTTTCTTGCCTTCTGTCCAACGTAGTTGTGTTTTGAAGGGTAGATCGAATGATAACCTTTTCGACATTGAGTCTCCATCAATATTGAGGTTTGGCTCTGATATTGCATTCGTTATCGTGGTATGTCCTGACTTATCCAGAACCTCTCTAGTGCCTGCATCTGAAGTGCCTGTAAACACCTGCATCTGAAGGCTTCCATTCTTGCCTCGCCCATGATGAAGATATCTAGGGGAGGAAGGCCTATCATAACCTCAAGAGCTTCAGTTGGTACGGTTCTCAATGATCCCATAATTTAAAGTGACCACACGTCCCGATTTTGGCGGGACAGTCCCGCTTTTTAGAGGACAGTCCGGCGTCCCGCCGATTTTTAAAAATGTCCCGCTTTTTAAAAAATATCTGCAGTTTTTATTTTAAATGTACATTAATATATAAAATAAGATTTTTCCACATATTTCTATAAAATATCCTTTTTTAGGGTTCCGTACCGAAAACGGAACCCTTATAGGATCACTTTGTTGTCCGTCTGTCTGTCTGTCTGTCTGTCTGTCTGTCTGTCTGTCTGTCTGTCTGTCTGTCTGTCTGTCTGTCCGTCTGTCTGTCTGTCAAGACCTTTTTCTCAGGAACGCGTAAAGGTAACAAGTTGAAATTTGTATCAAATACTCGGGTCTGCGGTCTCTTTCAGCTGTGAAAAAATCAAACTTGTAAGTCAACGCGATCTAAAGATATGACCGTTTATGTCGCATATTTTGCGATTTCACAAGGGAATCAAAACCTATAGGGTACTTCCCGTTGACCTAGAATCATGAAATTTGGCAAGAAGCGGTGTCTTACAGCACATGTAAAGGGAAAAATCCGAAAACCGTAAATATGTAGTTTAATTACAAGAAAAATGCGAATTTACTATTACAAATTTATGAAAATATACTAATGTTGTCGTAGTGGTATTGTCAGGCTCCAGAAGCATATGGGTTGCATACAGTTAGGTCCTTTTCAAGTAAGGTCCGAAGGTTAAAAAGTATGTGTTGGCACCAAGCTGTTTATTCTGAATTTTCTTTGTTTATATTTGTTATGCATTTCATCACGTACGCTCTATATACATAATAAATACAGGGTATATATTATGTCTAAATTTTGCTTGTTTATAACCGACATGCGACATACTCAAATCCCGTAACATCCTGTATATATTATATTTCGTCTAATTTTTCTTTATAATCTACATAATATGTTGATAATCTACATAATAATACTATACTATACAAGTTTGTACGGAACCCTTGGTGCGCGAGTCACTCGCACTTGGCCGGTTTTTTAGTATCACCCAATGAAATTTTTGAATTTGAACTGTCTTTTCTTGATGTTATGTCAGTTATTATACAAATTTCTGACTTCTTTCAGAAAATCCGGTCGTTTAATGGCACCTTGTTCTCAAATTTTCATTGGGTCACATTAAAAAAACCGGCCAAGTGCGAGTGACTCGCGCACCAAGGGTTCCGTACAAACTTGTATAGTATAGTATTATTATGTAGATTATCAACATATTATGTAGATTATAAAGAAAAATTAGACGAAATATAATATATACAGGATGTTACGGGATTTGAGTATGTCGCATGTCGGTTATAAACAAGCAAAATTTAGACATAATATATACCCTGTATTTATTATGTATATAGAGCGTACGTGATGAAATGCATAACAAATATAAACAAAGAAAATTCAGAATAAACAGCTTGGTGCCAACACATACTTTTTAACCTTCGGACCTTACTTGAAAAGGACCTAACTGTATGCAACCCATATGCTTCTGGAGCCTGACAATACCACTACGACAACATTAGTATATTTTCATAAATTTGTAATAGTAAATTCGCATTTTTCTTGTAATTAAACTACATATTTACGGTTTTCGGATTTTTCCCTTTACATGTGCTGTAAGACACCGCTTCTTGCCAAATTTCATGATTCTAGGTCAACGGGAAGTACCCTATAGGTTTTGATTCCCTTGTGAAATCGCAAAATATGCGACATAAACGGTCATATCTTTAGATCGCGTTGACTTACAAGTTTGATTTTTTCACAGCTGAAAGAGACCGCAGACCCGAGTATTTGATACAAATTTCAACTTGTTACCTTTACGCGTTCCTGAGAAAAAGGTCTTGACAGACAGACAGACGGACAGACAGACAGACAGACAGACAGATAGACAGACAGACAGACAGACAGACGGACAACAAAGTGATCCTATAAGGGTTCCGTTTTCGGTACGGAACCCTAAAAAGGAGATTTTATGAGAATATCTGAAAAAATCTTTTGAATATATTAGATGTGGCTATTTATACATACAGTATGTATACGCAATTGGCTATTTATACATACAGTATGTATAAGCAATTGGCTATTTATACATACAGTATGTATACGCAATTGGCTATTTATACATACAGTATGTATAAGCAATTGGCTATTTATACATACAGTCTGCATTCAGTATGTACCAGATATAGTGTTGAATTTTTATAGTGGTAAAATACAAAATGGACACTAATAAAAATGTCACTTAATCATAATCATACAATCGGTAAATAAGAATATGCATATTATGGCAAAGCAAAAAAAAATGAAGGAAAATTGTTATGATACACCAACGCCATGGATATAATTTGTCTAATATCTGCTTGGTTGTACTTTCGATTTCTTGTATTGACGAGCCTGTATGCGTATGTATTGATTATGCTAGTGCCGTCTGCGTACATAATACAGTTATCTGCTCCAATGTACTAGATAAGGTCAACTGTGTATAACGCAAATAGTAGTGGGGCTAATATGGTTCCTTGTGGTACCCCGACTGATGTGTTTGTTGTACTCAATTCAGTATTCCCTATTTTTAAAAACTGATTTCGGTTTGCTAGATATGATTGGAGCCAGCGTTTTGTGTTGTCTCTAAATCCATAGTCCATAGTTTCTCTAGTAGTGTATTGTTAGCAACACAGACAAATGTCTTTGATAAATCACAGAAAATTCCCACTGCGCAATTTCCTTTGTCTATTTAATTTATTAATTTTGTGTATGCATTCTCTATTGCTGTTATTGTTGATTTGTCTTTACGAAAGCCAAGTTGTTGATTCGAAATTATTTTGTATTTTGATACGAAGAATGTGATTCTACTTGTAGTTGTAGGCCTGTAGTTGTCTAAGACAGTTTTATAGCCTTTCTTAAGGATTGGTATAATCATTGATGTTTTCAGACATTCGGGAAAAGTGTCTGTTTTGAATGAACAGTCCACAATGTCTAAAATTGATGTCAATTAGTCAATTGTCAATTAGTGATTTCGCGTATCCGACCTTTTTTAATACCCGGGTATCGGGTATTATTTTTTCATATAACCGGGTATTTGCAATTTTTGCAGAAAAAGATACAATTTTCTTATAATAATGTTTTATTTTATTACGAAAGAGTAAAGTAAGACTCCTTAACTTACAGTACAATCAGTCACACAGTTAAACAGTCTTCTTCTCATTAACTAATTAGGAACTAAAATGACTTTTTACTGCAATAAATTCTGTTATAAAATAACAAAAATATGACTAAATAAACATTCTTCTCTGTTACAGTTGAAAATTAAAAATGACACACAGTTAAACAGTCTTGCTTTCATAAGCTGATTAAGAACTAAAATTACTTTTTATGACAAAACTTTTACTTTTTGTTATGTTATAAATTAAAAATATATTACTTAATAATCTTTATTTCTTCTAAGAATAAACAATTTTAAAATAAATCGACTTAACATAAATTACGGATAATCAACTTACAAAATGGCCACATAACCAAACCTAATTTCAATTTTAGTGCATTTTTGTAAAAAACTCAACGCCTTCTTTAGAGTTTTTTTTTAATTGTTTGTAGTGCAAATTTGCTAAGATTATTTTGAAGGCGCTACTAAATTTTTTCCGAGAATTTTGATGAAAGTAGGTACCCGGGTATCCAGGTCTGACAATGAAAAACTCTGAAGTATGATAGTAATTTCTGAGTCGGTCATTTCTGCCAAAAACATGCTATTATATAATTTTTGGATATGGTCATAATTAATATTTATCGGTGTTTTTCGTAATTTGTTTCGGTGCATTTTTTAAAAATTCGTGGAATTTTGTTGCTATATTTTCCTCATTGGGGATGATTTGGTTGTTATCTATTAATGTGATTGATTCTTCAAGGTTTTGTTTGTTCTTTACCTTGTTAATGTACGCCATAGTTTTATTTGTGGCGTTATTGATCATTATAAAATTTTCTTTTTTTTTAATTATCAGTCTCTTACGTTTTTTCCTCGCGTTCTGGTAGTCACTTTTTACATCTGATTTTTTTTGTATGGAGTATAGCTTATGAAGTTCTTTGCTTGACTTTTGATTTCTTCCGTTATCCATGGTTTTGTAATAATTTTAACTTTTTTGATTGGGAATGCTTTATAAAAATGTTTTAGAAGATTTTTTAATGAAATCTGTTGTTTTCTCATTGCAATCGTCTTTAGTTAAGTTGCTTTCGCAAGATTCTTCTTGTAAGCCTAACTTAAATTTAGATTTGTTGGTTTCGCTTAAGATTCTTTTGAATTCATATTGTGTTCTGTCTGTATGATTTTGTATGTTTCCGCCAAGGAAAATGAAACTGTGGTCTAATAATATTGTATGTATATATGAACTGAGATTCCTTTTAGTTTTTTTGTGTGAAAATATTGTCAATAATGCTGCTTGGTGTTTGCGTTTCTCGTGTATGTTGGAAAATTATATGTTGGAAATAAGTCCATATGATCTCATGAGTTCTAGTAGGTAGAATCTTTCTTTGGTATTGGATTCGAAATTGATGTTGAAATCTCCTACTATTATTATTTCGTCATGCATGTGGAAAATTTTGTCCATGTTCTTTTCCAACAATGTCATAAAGGTGGTTAAGGATCCTAGCGGGAGTCTGCATAAGCAAATTGGTTTTATTTTATTTTTATTTGTCGAATTTATCCATTGAATCCCACATATTTCTATTTGTTTTTCTATTGACATTAGGTTTGAAATTTCTTTACATTTAATTATATTTTTGTTAGCCCAGATTGCTACCCCGCCCCCGTGGTAACTGTGCGGTGGAATGAGCTGATAAGTGATCATAGTAAGTCATCTATTCTTATTTGTGTGGACGTGATGTGATGTCATTTAGCCATGTCTCGGTCAAATATATAAAATCTGGTTTCAAATCAACGCTTTCAATTTGGTTGGTTTTTTTGTATCAAGCTTTGGATATTCATGTGTAATGATAAGTTGTGATTTTTTTCTGGAACTATTTGTATATTGGGCTTATTTATTATGTAGTCGATGGTTTTCTTAGCTTTGGGAAAAAAACGATTGACGCGTACGTATTTGGGCCATGTTTCAGGGTATTTGTTTCAGTTAGTTGTTCAAAGGGAATCGTGATTTTAAAAGATGAGTATGCTTCTGGAAAATTTGAATTCAGTTTCATGCATTGTTTGTTGGTGATCCCTTTATTACTTAGGTATTTAATTACTTCTTCTTCTGTTAGTGTTGGGTGATGAGATTTTGTTGATGATAATAATTGATGTGAAGCATAAATTATTGTATGAATTCAAGAGATGCTTTCATTCCCAAACATATGAAGAATATGAAGAGCAGAAAAAAGGATTTTTTGAAATTTGTAAATCTGTACAAGTTTTTAAAGGAACAGAAGACAAATATGTAACACTTAAGGAACAATTCCTTAAAAATTGGGATAGTTGTAAAGAAATGTGGGTGCATTGTTTTAGAAAATATTTACCATTAATGCGAGGTAATACAACAAACAGAATTGAAGGATCATTTTGGACCCTTAAACAATACATACAAACTAAATATCATAGTTTGCCAATAATTTACGTATGTATTATGGAAATCATAAACTGTATTGATTCAAGAATATATACAAAATTAGCCAAAAATAAACAAAAAGTTTTTAAAATTATAGATAGTGATATCGAAATAAGAAATATACTTGAAGGTTCTTCAAGGGAAAAAAATGATTCCTGTCTCTGTGAAGGCTTCAGAACATAAGCCTTCACAGAGACAGGAATCAAATTTTTTTCAAACTTTAGTCCAAATGAGAATTATAAACAATGGCATTGAGGAATATCTTAATAGCAAAATATCAAAATTTTATAATACATCGGTGGAAACATGTTTGTATTCATGTTGGAATTCTTTTAGTGCACCACATCGTCATATTCGTTTGATAAGAAAATATAATAACTTGGAAATATTTTCAAAAACTTGTTATCATGCAACAAGATTTATTTCAACTGATAATGCACTAAATATGGATACAGATGTTATAAATGTAAACATTGATGATTAATGATTATATTGAAAATGAACTTGGGAGTAGTAGCTTAGTGCAACTGAACGAGAAGAACCTGAAGAACAAATTCGGCCTAATACCGAGTCGATCGAGGCCTGCCAGCCCCTCAAACCAATCAAATAAAAACTTCATTCAAATCTAAAATAAAATTTGGACGTTTGGACGTCCAAAGATAAAGACTAATCACACCACTATACCTGTATTTATTTTACTTTATACCATATTTTACCTACTTTAAATCATTCGTTCGAGAGGTGTTTATTTCATTTATTCAATTGTTTTTTTTTAAGAAAATTCAAATTTGGTATGTTTTACATTTTCTTGTCTCAAAGATTCGAGAATAACTCGAGAACTGAACGTAATTTTGAAAAATGTTTCTGACAAAACTTGAAGGGAATTGAATTTTCTATAAGGAACCTTGTTATTTAGTGATTTTTTGTGCGTCAAGTTAGTCAAAATCAACCTTCAATCATATTTTGTTTTTTTTTTACATTTTCTTTTTTCGAATATTCGAAAATAACTCGAGAACTGAACGAAATTTTGAAAAGTCTTTCGCACAAAACTTGAAAAGAATTGAATTTTCTATAGGAAACCTTGTTATTTAATGAGGTTTTGGCTACCAAGTTTATTACCAACTTGGTAGCCAAAACCTCATTAAATAACAAGGTTTCCTATAGAAAAGCCTTGAAGCAAATTCAAATTTGGTTTGTTTTACATTTTCTTGTCTCGAACTGAACTGAACGAAATTTGGAAAAAAATTTCGAGCAAAACTTGAAGATAATTGAATTTTCTGTAAGAAACCTTGTTATTTAGTGATTTTTTGTCTATCAAATTGGTAATAATCAACCTTGAAGCAAAGTCAATTTTATTTTTGTTTTACATTTTTTGTCTCGAAGATTCGCAAATAACTCGAGAACTTAACGAAATTTTGAAAAATGTTTCGAAAAAAATTGGAGGAGAATAGAATTTTCTATAAGGAACTTTGTTATTTAGTGATTTTTAAGGAACTTTGTTATTTAGTGATGTTGTTTAGTAATTTAAACCTATATTTCACTGATCTAGTGATACTTTTTATTTTTATTTATATAATTTAGTGAATTTTATTTATGAGTTTATTGAGCAAGATTTAAAATGAACTTTAATAAATAATACTATAATTACTTATAATTGTGTAGCTATTACCAAAATAGTAACTCCAATATTTGTATATACAGTCGGTATGTGCAAATAGTCAATTGCGAATGCAGACTGTATGTATCAATAGCCAATTGCGTATATATAATATAATAATGCAATAATAATGCAACCAGGATAGCAGCACATATTTAGCCCTCCCGGAAACTGACAAGTTTACAAAGGGTACGGTAGGAGAGGATTGAGTGTGAGGGTAAGTGAGCGGATGCAATATATGGAAAAATGACGGAGCTGAGAGGAGCGGACCCGATCGGACCTGACGTGAGCCGAGCGGAGCGGATCCAGTGTGTTTCAAGCCTTATTGGTCTATATTCTATACGATTTAGCCGCTTTTTTGCGCCCGGCTTTTTTTATAAATACCAGTACCAGGCGAGATGGAACATATCCTGTTGCCAAACTTGTCCTGTATAGCTTGATCAGTATTGGAATCGACGTTTCTTTTTTCTGCCACAAACCCAAAAAGGGTTGGAAAGACACCGTCAGGGCGAGCAGCTTTGTATCATCATCATCATCATCACCAGACATTTCTCGTCCACTGCTGAACATAGGCCAGTATGTAATATTCCAGTTTCCCGCCAAACGTTTAACGTCGTCCATCCATCTGGTGGGTGGTCTTCCTCTGCTTCTCTTGTCTTCTCTGGGTCTCCATTGCAGGAATCGTTTTGTCCAACGGTTGTCTCTAATGAGCTACGTATCCAGCCCATCTCCACTTGGATTTTGTGATAAGTTCGTTAATATCGGCGACTTTTGTTCTGTTTCTTATTATGTTCTGTCTCTTTTAGTGATTCCCAGCATCGATCTTTCCAGTGCTCTTTGCGCTACTTGAATTTTCTTTATTGATTTCTTCGTTAGGGTCAGTGTTTCCGCCCCGTATGTCATTACTGGGATCAGGTATTGGTTGAACACTTTCCGTTTCAGACACATAGACAGTTTCCCTTTAAGGGTGTGTCTTAGTTTGCCAAAAGCTGCCCATCCCAGCCCTATGCGTCGAGTGACTTCACTTGTTTGGTTGTCTCTGCAGATTTGTATTTCGTGACCGAGATATTTATAATTGTGCTTTTGCTCTATTTCGTCTCCTTTGTCTGTCATCAGGTTTCCGCTGACCACCAGGTTTGTTATAAACTGTGTTTTGTTGTAGTTAATATACAGTCCTACTTTTGAAGCCGTTTGCTTTAGGTCTTCCAGCATTTCTTGTGCGTCTCCTAGATTGTCGGTTGTTATAACTATGTCGTCAGAGAAACGAACGTAATGTAGGTGTTTTGAGCCCAGTATGGTGAGAAGTTTTTTTTGTCTGTTGTTTCCTCTCCTGTTCCATCCTTGAACTTGAATATTTTCATTTTGCCCTCGGCTAGTTTTCTTCTCATGACTTTCATGCTCCGGTTTTCCTCGATTGTTCGTTGGATCGTTTTCGTATTGTATCTTCTTAGGTCCTTTGTTCAGCCGTCGTATCTCCTCCAAGTTTTCTAGATTTCCTTTACACGATCTTCTTTGACTCATGAGTTGTTTGGTTACATCAGTTAGTCTTACGTCGTTTTGCCTTTGGGTGCTACAATGTCGTTTCTGTGCTGTTAGGATTGCTTCTGTGATATTGTTATTCTGGACATCGACGTCGGTTTGCTGTACGTGAAGGAGAGCAGTAGAGATTGAGTCTTCAAAGTCTTTAGGGTTATCTGGAGGGGTCCATCTTATTGTCTTTCGTGGGAAGACCATCTTGTTTCTTTCATTTTTTAGGTTTATTTTGATCGTACTCCTTAGCGCTTGATGATCGCTTCCTATTCCAAACTTGTTTAATACTGAGACGTCGGAGATGTTTCGCTTGTTTCCTGTTATTAGGAAGTCTATCTCGTTTTTTGATCTTCCATCGGGACTTAGGGGGTATTAGCTATTCATTAGATGTAAGTTGTGCTGGTATAGGAAGTCTAGTAGCATTTGTCCTCGTTCATTCTTTCGAGCCGAAGTTTCCTATCGCTCTCTCCGAAGCGTCCATCTGTTTGCCGACCTTAGCGTTGAAGTCCCCCATTAGGAAGGTGTAGTGGCATTTTGTTTCTTGGGTAGCCGTTTGGATGTCTCATAGACTCTCGATGTCTTCGTCGCTGTGATCGGATGTAGGGGCATATACTTGTATTATTTTCATGTTGTAGTGTTTATTTAACGGGGTTCAAATGGGGTAGTGCATGCGCACCGCACGATAATCGCATAGCCTCTCCTACTCAATTCCGACTCTCACCGCCAAGACTGGTGAACCCTGGTAATCCGGCCAACCTCTTCTGATGCGGTATCCAACCCGTATGGATGAGGAGGAAGGACGGGGCTAGCGAGAACGCGAGAAATGGCCCTCCGAAAAGGGGGTTTAGCGCAGCTCCAACAACCCTGCCTAGTAAAAACACAGCAAGTTACGAAAGCTACACCGCAGCCTCGGAATGGACTGTCCACAACGGCGACGACAAGGCAACGAATCAAGGCTAGGAAAACGGAAACTGATTTAAAAGTAGGCACATGGAACGTGCGAACAATGTTGAGACCAGGAAGAATGCAGGAGATAGCGTAGGAATTAGATAAATGCAAAATAGGTATAGCGGCCTTACAGGAGATACGATCGAAGGAAGAAGGCAGTATTGACAAGAAGCTATACAGATTATATTACAATGGAAACCCGGATAAGCAAGGAGAAAAGGGTGTAGGTTTTATAATAACGAGAGAAGCAAGGAAGGCTGTACTAGGATTCACAGCGGTTAGCGACCGAATATGCATGATACGCATCAAAGGAAAATTCCACAACCTTAGTGTAATATGCTTACGCACCAACTGAAGAGGGAGAGGATGATGAAAAGGAACACTTCTACATCAAATTACAGAGAACCTGCGAAGAAGTGTCGGAACATGATGCATTAATAGTAATAGTGTTAGGCGACTTTAATGCGAAGGTAGGAATAGAGGACGCGTACAGAAGTGTATCGGAAACGCACTCACTACACGACCAAACAAGTGAGAACGGGAAAAGACTGTGCCACATGGCAGCGGGTTGCAACAGGAAAATCAGTAGTACATGCTTCCCGCACAAAAGAATACACAAAGGCACGTGGGTGATGCCAGGAAACCGAGGGGTCAACCAAATTGACCATGTACTTATCAATAAACGAAGGGCAACAATGATCACAGACGTAAAACCTATGAGAGGCGCTAACTGCGAGTCTGATCACTATCTCGTAAGTGTCTCGGTCACGCAAAGAATTACAGCTATTGTGGGGGGTAAGAAACATGTAAAAAAAATGGAATACTTTCCTATAGAAAGGCCCTAAGAGGCCCTAAAGGCCCTAAAAGGCCCTAAGAGCGAAGGATAAACAAAAACAATATCAAGACCTAATTGAGCGTTCCCTAGAAAGAACGGAAACCGGTGAAAACGTGGCCAAGGAATGGAACGCCATAAAAAGTGTCATAATTGACGTAGCGGAAAAGACAGTCGGGAAGGAAGTAAAGGACAAAAACACTTGGTTCGATGATGAGTGCAGAAGAGCTCGGAGGGAAAGAAACGAAGCCAGAAAAAAGATGCTGCAAACAATGACAAGAGCAAATAGAGCAAAATACGAGGAATTAAGAAGAGCGGCAAAAAGAGTGAGTAAACAGAAGAGGAAAAATGCGCTAAACAAACAAGTAGAGGACTTAGATGAATACAACAATAACAACTAGAGCAGAAAGTTCTATAAACAAATAGCAATACAAACCAGAGACTTCGAATCGAGAACCTTTCTCAGTAAGGAAGGAAGATTACTAAGTGCGGAAAAGGAAATACTTGAAAGGTGGCGGCAGTACTATAGCCAAGCTGTTAACTTGTAAGAACGAAGAACATGAAAACAATGGGGAAGACGCAAAATACTATCACGCAGCGCAACCAGAAATCCCGAAACCCACCTATCAAGAAGTAAGAGAGGTAATAGTAAAGCTGAAAAATTATAAAGCATCAGGAAGTGATACCATAACAGCAGAACTCTTAAAAAGCGGTGGAGAGCACTTGTGGACACGAATCCACGGATTAATTGTCATGGTATGGAATACGGAAACCATGCCTAAGGAATGGAAAAAAGGCATCATATGCCCAATCCATAAAATAAGAATAACTGCGGGAAATAAGAAGGACTGCGCTAACTACCGAGGGATCACTCTTTTAAATATAGCCTACAAGGTGCTGTCAGCAGTAATATGCAAAAGACTTGCAATATATTCAGAAGAAATATTAGGCGATTACCAGTGTGGATTCCGAAGCAACAGGTCGACCATAGATCAAATTCACACGAAAAGACAAATAATGGAAAAATATTATGAGCATAACATAACATTGTATAGCATATATATTGACTACAAACAGGCGTTTGATAGTGTCTCCAGAAAAGAGATAATGAGACAATTACTGGTGCTAGGAGTACCCATGAAACTGGGTAGACTTGTAGGACTAACACTAACTGAGTCAAGTGCGCAATTCCTAATGGACTCCAAGCGACTTTGCAATAGGAACGGGAGTAAGACAGGGCGATGCCTTATCTGCAATGTTGTTCAACCTACTGCTGGAGGCAGTAATCAGAGCGGTGAACGTAACAGGCACCCTAAAAACTAGAGCAGTGCAGTGGGAGCATACGCTGACGATATATATATATATATATATATATATATATATATATATATATATATATATATATATATATATATCGCATCAAGAGGAAGGGAGCACCTAAAAGAAATAACAGCGAGACTTGAATAATCTGAACCATGCGGACTGATAATAAACGAAAATAAAACAAAGTACATGAGATGTGGTAGGGAGCAAGTGACAGATTTAAGACCAATTCAAGTAAATGGTAGAAACTACGAGGAAGTGACCGAGTTTACCTATCTAGTGGCTAACGAGCCAAAATAAAATGAGTGAGGAAATCGCTCACAGACTTATGTTAGGAAGGAAAGCATACTTTGCCAACAGGAAACTGCTAGAATCCAAACTACTGAGCCGAAAAGCTAAACTGAAAGTGTACAAAACACTAATCCGTCCAATAATCACTTATGCGGGGGAAACATGGACACTATGCAAAAATGGTGAGGAAGCTTTAAGAGTATGCGAGAGAAATATATATGGAGGGATACAGGAAGAGGAAGGATGGAGAATAAGAACCAACGCAGAAATAGATGGAATACTCGAGGGAAGCGACATTGTGAGGCATGTGAAGGCGCAGAGGCTAAGGTGGTTCGGGCACATCATGCGAATGAAGGACGACCGAACCCCAAAAGCTCTGACGCTATGGTTGCCTGCCGAAAAGAGATCGAGAGGCAGGCCGCGAATACGATGGAGAGACGACGTTAATAAGGACTTGGGAAAAGCATTCGAGGTACGGCAATGGCCCCACACAGTACAGGACAGAAGGACATGGAGGGACGTTGTAAAACAGGCCATGGCCCATAGAGGGCTGTAACGCCAAGAAAAAATAAGTGTTTATTTAAGGAGATTGTAGGCTACGCGTTCTGATATGCTATTTATGCTGACGATGTTTGGTGCGTGTTTCTTATGGATGAGAAATCCAATACCAACGTTTGAGTTTTCGGTGTTACCCTTATGGTATAAAGTGTGGTATGGTATAAAGTATAAAGTGTGGACTTTAGGGTAAGTAGTTTCTCGTCGCCTCGTCTCCTTACTTCGCATAATCCTACGACGTCCCAGTTTATCCCGGTTAGTTCTTCTACCAGTTCTATTGGAGCTTTGTATGGACCAATCTATAATTCCAGAGGATTTTTCGAGGATCTATAAACTTGGTAAATCAAGAATCTACAAAACATAAGCGGATACTTAAGGTTCCATAATAATCGCAGGATTTTAAACCTACATTTTGATGCTTTTATAAGAACTGATTTAAGTAATTAGGAGAAGATTTTTAAGATAATACGATAAGATACATCTGTAAAGAAGAAATTGACATATTACCAAAGCATTACAGTTTTTACTTATCGAGTATAAAGGTCGATTCTCATATACGCGACACTCAGCTATGCGACGTCACGCGACATCGCTTGTCAAATAATGATTACATTGTTTTAAATGGGCACGTTCTCACTATGGCTACGCGGCAGCTACCATTTAAAACAATGTAATCATTATTTGACAGGCGATGTCGCACGACGTCGCATAGCTGAGTGTCGCGTATATGAGAATCGACCTTTATACTCGATAAGTAAAAACTGTAATGCTTTGGTAATATGTCAATTTCTTCTTTACATATGTATCTTATCGTATTATCTTAAAAATCTTCTCCTAATTACTTAAATCAGTTCTTATAAAAGCATCAAAATCTAGATTTAAAATCCTGCGATTATTATGGAACCTTAAGTATCCGCTTATGTTTTGTAGATTCTTGATTTACCAAGTTTATAGATCCTCGAAAAATCCACTAGAATTATAGAGGTGATGTCGCGCGACGTCGCGTAGCGGAGGGTAGCGCATATGGGAATCGCTCTTTAAGCTGCACATATCAGCTAAAATATTAATCAGAATAAATGCCATTAGTCTACTCTGCGAGTTTGTTTATTCCTGGCAGATTTGTCGAGTGATGTAATTACCGAATTCATTGAATGTCCTTTGAACTGATGAAGCCAACTTGGCAAACCTCCTCTTGTAAGAAATGTTAAAAATGATCTGTCGAAAACAGATGCAGAGCATAAATTGGGTTTCATAACCTTGTTCCTCCTCATCATACAGACTTTAGTCTCCATCACGATTTTTTTGTGACTGCACGTGTATTTGTCGAGCAATTTAAAATTTAAATTATTAGAAATCACAAATATAAACAAATTATATTTATTATTATTTTTCAAGCAATTTCCTGTTATTATTAAAATCAATAATCCAATGATAAAATATGTTTCGTTTTGTGCACAATATTATTTTGATCGTTTCAATTGGGTCAGGGACAATAGACCAAGCATTCAATAAAACCTACAACGTTTCTTGGAAATGCAGATGGAAAAATCTGCGAAGTCGAAAGAAATGCTGCAGAAAGTTTCCACTGTGCAATAAAAGTGTGTATCTGCTTTAAGTGCAACGAAACAGTTCAATGGACGCGGACAATAAAAATCGGAGTCTAGACGAAGGGAGGGAATTTATAGGAACTTCTGTCTGTCTGTGAACTTAGACATAGGAAATATGTCCGTCTGTTTACTATAAATCTAAAAGATAAATTATCCTCGTAATGCTTGCAGTAATGAGAAAACAGCTTACGTTTAGTGCAGATCCAATGATCCATTTATAAATAATTAACTTTTTCTACAGTGCAAATATTATTAAATCGTCTAATACAGTTGCATGGACTTTTTCTGCATTTTGTTTGTCTTTAGCGAGTTCCATTTAATGCCTAATAATTAAGTTCCTACTTTAATTATGTATCTAGTTTACTTTTTGCTTATGCAAATGCAGAAATACAATTTGTTTCATAATCAGTCTAATCGACATTAATATTCATTTTAATATAGTTTTTCTATATTCTAACTGTGCTTAGACTCGATTTTGTTATATATCAGCTATTGTCGATGATTTAGAAAGCACGCGGAAAAAAGTACTGTTTAAAAATGACAGTTTAAATAGTAGCAGCGGCCTTACGAATACAAATTCGTAAAGATTGCATTCGCACACTGTAATTTTTAAAACTTATTTACTAATAATATTGGAAACTGTAAGTTTAACAAAATCAATTTGTAGTTTTTACAGTTTCAAATTCGTAAGGCCGCTGCTACTATTTGAAACTGCAATTTTTAAAGTGTCCTTTTTCCGTGCGATTTACATTAAAAAGCAATAAAAACTGTGATAAAACTTTTTCACGAAGTGTAACACAGCTCAGGTTTAAAAAATAATCGTGTTGGTAACGAAAGTCTAGATGATGAGAGGGTTGTATGCATCCTTCACCTATAAACAAAAATGATTTACGGACCATTCTAGAATCGGATTCACGTAAATCAACTCGAAGGGCAGCTGAAGAACTCAATGTTGATACAACAGGTCGATATTGAACCTGCTTGAACAAAAAAAACTACATAAATAGATGAAACTATATGAACTAAACCCTGGATTCCCTAAATTAACCCCACAGGGGTAAATCAGCTTTTCTGGGATAACCAAGAGCTTAATTATTATGTCATACTAATTGATTAATAGAATAGATAGTTACTAATTTTTTGCTTTTAAATTACAGATAAACCGCGCAGTAGTATTTACACTTTTTCTAGTAGTTGTGTCGTTGTCGCCTGATTTAAGTTAATAATTCGCCTGATAATCCGACACATTTGGTACCAGACAACCGCCGGATTATCCCAAAAATTCCAAACTATCGCGGAGCGCCTAATTACTGAACGTGCCGGACTAACCGCCGGATTATCATTATTGAACTGCAGTTTTTTTTTTATTGCTCTTGTTGTTTTATTCCAGAAAACCAAAACACGTGTCTGCTAGTTATCTCTGCATCTAATTATCTGATATTCCCGGCAATTGGATACTAATTTTCCGTCCATGAAATATTGTAATGGCCATGTCTTTTATGCCAAACTTCCTTGATATTATAAAATTAATTTAGGTTAGTTTCTAGAAATCCTTGTGAACAATCACATAAATATATTTATTGAAAAAAACGCAGTGTTAAATATTTTTTTGGATCAAAACTTATTGCTAGTCTTTCAACTTCCTAAAACTTGACATAAACCAATCGCGAGTCTAAACAGTGACATGGCTTCTACATCCGGAAAACGCTCCTATAAAGAAGCATTTTTAGAATGGGGCTTCACAAATATTGTAGAGAGGAATATACAAAAGCCTTATGGTGTGTTTTATGTAATAAAGTGCTTAATCCAGAGAGCAAGAAACCAAGCAAATTAAAAGAACATTTCGAACAAGTTCACAAAGAGCTCGTAGGGAAAGATTTTTTTAAGAAAAAAGTGAGCCTTCGCGGATATCTTCGCGGTTGGATTCCAGAGGAAATATGCAAAAGGCAAATGAATCGTGTCTTGAAGCTTGGGATTTCTTATCGCATTGCTATGAACAAAAAACTGCACACTATAGAAGAGGAGCTCATCAAACCTTGCTTGTGCGATGCAGTATCGCTTGTTATTGGTGAGCAATATGTGGCTAAAATAAAAAAGAAATATGACTCTCAAAAACAACAGTTCAAAGTCGCATTTCCGACTTGAGTAACGATATTTCGGCAACTGTTCTTTATGAAATTAATGAAAGTCCTATATTTACGCTGCAATGTCAACGGATTGCTGCAATGTCAATGCTTCAAAGTGAACGGATGTAGGCATCATATTCACAATTACTGCTATTAACTCGATATATTAAAGATGACCAAAAAAGAGTACTTGTTCTGCAAGTCTCTGCTCACCACCACTCGTGGTGAAGATGTATTCGACACGCTAAAACTGTTTATTTTAGACAACGGACTGGACTGGTCTAAGTTGGTTGGCGGTTTTACAGAAAAAATGTACAAAAATGCTTTCATAAACGTTTTCAAATTTTGCTGTAACTCAAAAAATAACGATTTTGACAAAATCGAATTTCTCGCATTTCGTCGTTTCCGCGGTCTAGACTTCACGTGTCAATGGTATTTCTTAACTGAAAGCTTCCTAGGGAATATTATTTACGTTTTACAACTAATTTTGGGATGCTGAATCGATTGGTGAAGACTAGAAGTCTCTGTGGTGGGCCTTTAAAAATTTATTACAGGTCGGAAATGCGAGATGGTGTAAAACGAAAAACATATAAAACAAGTTTTGCAACTTTAGAGCGAAATAAACTGTAAAAACGTTTTCAGCACTTCGATATCCTTCGGGTAACCAAAAAATAATATGGAAAAAAATTTGCAAAAAAAATTTCAACAAAAAATTTCCATCATTTCGTTCGAAAAATATATGCTTTTTCGGTTTTTTTCGATTTTCTAGAGAACGGTAAAAAGCAGCGAAATCATTTTTGGCACACAAAAACTGCACGACAAAACAAACAAGTCGATGTGTAAATTGTCTGGAAAGGTTCAATAATTGGCCGAGAAATTGCAAACCAAAATTTACCCGATTCTCGATTTTCTAAGTAGATATTTCGGAAATGGTAGCATATAATCAAAAACGGATTGCGGCATCGTTTTCAGAAGGTCCTTTTCCTATTGATGCATTAAGGTCGTTCGCGGTAAATTTACTACTTTCCAAGATCTCTACTCGAGCGCCGAAATTTCTTATAAATTTCTTCAATTCTTGCAGGCGATAGTGAACGGAAAGAGCTAGCGAAATATAATTTGCATATCTGTAATCAGCAGCAAAATTGCGTTCTTAAACGTTTTTGAATTTTGCTGTAACTCAAAAAATAACGATTTTGACAAAATCGATTTTCTCGCATTTCGTGGTTTCCGCGGTCTAGACTTCCCGAGTCGATGGTATTTCTTAACTGAAAGCTTCCCAGGGAATATTATATACGTTCTCCGACTAATTTTGGTCGCTGAATCGATTGGTGAAGACTAGAAGTCTCTGTGGTGAGCAGTTCAAAAGTTATGACAGCGTTAAAGCAGTAGGAAATGTGTGATTGTGTACAGCGAAAACAAATGAAAAAATTGTTTATTAGTAACTTTAGAGCGAAATAAACTGGAAAACCGTTTTCAGCACTTCGATATCCTTCGTGTAACCAAAAAATAATCACGAAAAAATTGCAAAAAATTTCGATTTTTTTTTTTCATCATTTCGTTCGAAAAATACATACTTTTTCGGTTTTTTATCGATGTTTTTGAAAACGGTAAAGAGCAGGGAAATTATTTTGAGCGCACAGAAACTACACGACAAGACGAACAAGTTGATGTGTAAATTGTCCGGAAAGATTCAATAATTCGTCGAGAAATTGCAAACTGAAATTTACCCGATTCTCGATTTTCTAAGTAGATATCTCAAAAATGGTTGCAGATATTTAAAAACAGATTGTGGCATCATTTTCAGAAGGATATTTTCCTGTTATTACACTAAGATTATCCGCGGGAAATTCACGACTTTCCGAGATCTCTACTCGAGCGCTAAAATTTCTTCAATTCTAACAGGTGATAGTGAGTTGAAAGAGCTAGCGAAATATAATTTGTATATCTGTAATTAGCACCAAAAATGCTTTCATAAACGTTTTTAAATTTTGCTGTAACTCAAAAAATAACGATTTCGACAAGATCGATTTCCTCGCATTTCGTAGTTTCTCCGGTCTCGACGCGGTATCGATGGTATTTCTAAACTGAAAGCTTTCTAGGGAATATGATATACGTTTTGCCTTCGATGATGAGTGTTCGTTCTGGATTTCAAGCACTCGTGAAACAAGTTGCTCCTCAAGTTTTGTCTTATCATTGCCTGATACCGCTATGCTTTGGCTGATAAAACGCTTCCACCAGATTAGCTAAGCACATTGGACGAAGTTGTGAAAATTGTGAATCATATTCGTGGCATTGCTACAAACTCGAGGTTATGCAAAGTTTTATGTGATGAAGTTGGTGTCAAATTTAATAATCTTTTGTATCAGACAGAGGTACGCTGGTTATCAGTAGGAAAAGTTCTGAACAGGGTTTACGAGCTCCGTGAAGAAATAGGTTTATTTTTGTAAAAACAGAGAACACAAAAAGAAAAAGAGTTTTTTTCAAAAATGCACGATATAATATTTATCGAAAAGCTATATCTTGCTGATTTTTTCATGGAAAATAAAAGTTTTAACGTCTCATTTCAAGGAAATATTATGAATATATTGACAGCGTAGAATAAAATTGCTAAAAGTTTTGTGCATAAATTGGAACTTTGCCAACGCAGAGTGCAAGTTGGAAACACCGCCTGTGATCGACGCGCGGGATGAACTGAGTAGTTCTGCCGCGGTCACTGCCGGTCCCAAGCCCGGATAAAGTGTGGAGGGTTCTTAGGCCAGGTTAGCTCCCTGCCGAAGGTAAAAAACACCTTCGGCTCACAGACGAGAAGGCCCAGCCTCGGAAAATGTACGGATCACTTTGGAAACAACCCACGCGCGGAAAAGGATTACGCAAAAACGGAAAACTACTACTAGAGTAGCCTGCTGGAATGTTACCTCATGGAAGGGAAGGGATCAGGATGTAATCTTGGAGATGAACAAGCACAAGATAGATATATGCGAGACAAAACCTCATGGCACGACAAAAGTACGAAAACTATATCAATAGTGTCAAACCAAAACAAGAAAGGAGCCAATCGGGAGTCGGTATCCTTTTACACGAAAGGTACACTGACATAATAGAAAACGTCGACTACGTAAGCGACCGAATTATGAAAGTCACATTTACCTTCCCCAAAGGCCCATTGCATCTTGTGAGTATCTAGGCCCCGGACATCCAAACCAAGAGAGGAATCAGACAGTTTCTATGAGAAGCTACTAAACACCATTGACCAAATAAACAACAATGGAAAAGTAATCCTATTCGGAGACTTTAACGCGAGAATCGTCTCAGACAAAATACCTGGAGTCAAGCAAAGATTAAACGAGCACATATTAAATGAAAACGAGACCAAATGAACAACTTCTGCGCAAGAAACGAACTGCGGATAAAAAACACCTATTTTCCTCACAAAGACCAAAACATAAATACACTTTCTGCAATACCAGAGGCCAGAAATCAATGATCGATTACATAATAACAAATAGATATATCACACCGAATGAAATACAAGACATAAGAGTACTAACCTCTGCCAACACCGGCACAGATCACAACCTAGTGCTCGGAAAGTTCGTCATAGAGAGGCATCGAAGAATAAAGCAAAGACCGAGAATGATTGAAAAATACAACCTAGAATCATTGGAAAACGACTGCACCAAATACCTATATGAAAGCAGAGTAAGTGGAAAACTTACATCGGGAAACATAACAGACAAGAATGCTGGCCGAGGAAAAAAAGGAAAGCTCCCTACAATATAAAAGTACACCAACAGAGGAAAACTGCAATAACTATAAAGAAACAAGAAATAGAGTCAACGCGGCAATCAGAAGAATCAAAAGGGAACACTGGGAGAAGTTCTCCACAGACATGGAACACGATCTTTATGAAGCCTAGAGGAGAGTTTGGAAGATGCTAAAAAATAGAAAGAAGCCCGTTAACGAATATATCCAGACCAAAAAGGTTCCACTGAACGAAAAGAAACATGTTTTGTAAACTTTTATGACAACACGGCAGAACCTCATTCACAGGAAGTAGAGAAAGAAATTTCGAATAGATTAATAATTACAGAGGAGGAAGTTACGGTGAAGATTAAAAAGTTGAAAAACAGAAAAGCTCCGGGAGTGGACGAGATCCCCAACGATCATAAAATATGAAGGTAAAGAGCTAGAAAGAAAATTAACGGAACTGTTTACAAAATACGAGGGCCAAGTAAAAAATAAGGTTCCCAACGCTGTACACTCGCCGCGCGAGATACTAGGCGAAATCCGGCAACACCACCTTCATTGTTGATCCCCCCCACTCCTTTGCAACTACCTGGAAGATCACTGCGAAGCTTAGTGCCGGCCTAACAGCCATCCGCGATGGAGCCCGCAATCGCCGTCACCGCCAGGTGTGAAATCCGTTCAGTGATTTGATTTTTAAACGCTCAGAAGCTTACACCTATTGAAATTCATAGACATTTGGAAGAAGTTTATGGCAAAGCTTGCATCAGCGTCCAACACGTCCGCAAATGGTTCAGGGAGTTCTCCGAAGGACGCACAGACGTTCACGACGAGTAAAGGAACGGGAGGCCATCGGTGTCCGACGAAGTCGTGGCGAAGATTGAGCGCATTCTCCTCGAGGATCGAAGAGTAACGCTTCGGAAGCTGGCTGATCAGGTTCCAGAGGTTTGTGAAAAAAACATCGACAACATTTTGACCAAAAAACTTGGTTATCACAAGGTGTGTTCGCGGTGGGTCCCGCACATGCTTTCAGAAACCCACAAAGACAATCGCGTCAAGTGTGCCGAGGGGTTTCTTCGAGAATGCGCCGAGAATACCGAAGAATTCTTGGACTCCATTGTTACGGGAGATGAAACGTGGTGTCACTACGTCACTCCGGAAACAAAAGAAGACTCGAAACAATGGCGCCGTCTCGGGTCGCCGAGGCCGAAGAAGTTTAAGCAGACGCTGTCCGCAGGAAAAGTGATGGCTACGGTGTTTTGGAACCGAAAAGGCGTCTTGCTTACCGAGTTTATGCCTAAAGGGACCACAATAAATTCGGACAGGTATTGCGAGACGTTAACGAAACTCAAAAGAGCCATCCAAAATCGCCGGAGAGGAAGACTGAGCAAGGGCGTTCGGTTACACCACGACCACGCGCGACCGCATGTCTCTCGACAGACCACCGCCCTACTGGACAAATTCGGCTGGAAATTGCTTGATCATGCCCCCTACAGCCCTGATCTTGCTCCCAGCGACTTCCACTTGTTTCTGAAATTGAAGCAACACTTGGGTGGACAGCGCTTCAGTACAGATGAAGAGGTGAAGGAAGCGGTCACCAAGTACATCCGCGGCCTAGTGGCGGAGTTCTTCGAAGCGGGTTTTCAGAAGTAGAGAACATAACTCGTCAGGAAAAATGCGTTGAAAGATCTGGCGAATATGTAGAAAAATAGTTTAAAATACAAGCTTTCAGATTGTATACATATTTATTGCAATAAAAAATGCCTTACACCTGAAAAAAATGTGGGAACCTTATTTTTTGCTTGCCCCTCGTAATAACCACATCCAGCATACCAACAGAGTGGCACAAAAGTATCACCATACCAATTTTTAAAAAGGGACAAAAAGCCAATCCGGAGAACTACAGAGGCATAACTCTGCTTTGCACCACCATGAAGCTGCTCACCAGCATTGTTTTCTAGAGTATTCTAGAACGCACCATCGAAAACAAAGATGAACAACAAGGATTTCGGAAGAACAGATCGACAACTGATGCCTTGTTCATTGTGAGACAGGTATAAGCAGGACACCCTGCTTATGTGTGTCTTATCGACCTAACTAAGGCATTCGACAAAGTACAGCTTCCAGACATATTGGACGTATTAAGAAAGGAACAAATCCCAACATCAATCATAAATATAATTAGAAATCTGGCAATAAATATAATTAAAAATCTCACAAAACACAGGCAACACTACAAGAATAAAAGTGGACCAGCAAACAACAAAAGATATACCGACACTAACAGGAATAAGACAGGGTGATAGTCTCAGCCCATTCCTTTTTAACCTTGTCATAGACGAGATTATACACAGTGTGACAACAATGAACGGGGGATACAGACTGAATAACAAACCAATCAGCATGGTGTGCTATGCGGATGATGCGGTAATCCTGGCAGAAACAGAAAACTTGCAGAGGCAAACACATAAGTTCTATCTAGACTAGTGAAAAATACTACATGTCAATCCCCACAAAATGTATGACCTTCTCCAAAGAATCAGCAAGGTGTAAAGTCGTAATAGACAATAAATCAATAGAACAGTAATGAACTTCCGTTACCTAGGAGCGGACACATCAAGCAGCAACAACCCGAAAAACGGCATAAAATCACAGGTCAACAAAGCCGCAACAATCTCATGCGCATTGATAGTAAAGTGCGGATATATCAATCCTGTGTTAGACCGGTGCTAACCTATGGTATTGAAGCGAGAGCTGACATGAATAAGACAAAAAGCATCCTCAGAACAGCGGAGATGAATACATTAAGAACCATCGCAGTGAAGACACTTAGAGATAGGGTGAGAAACAACGACATAAGAGCGGTATGTAGGGTGTAGGACATAGTGAGATGGGAAGGGAAATGAGAAGATATTGGCGTGACCACATAGACAGAATGAACCAAGAGAGACTAGCATACATCGCGAGAGACGGAAAACCAGGTGGCCGACGCCCGCCAGGGACACCACCTAAGAGATGCAAGGATAGTTGGAGCTCCGCCTCACGGCGTAACCAACCGAATTGAGCCTTGGCAATAAACAAAAGAAAACTTAAGGTCTGCTCGAAGTATAAGAAGAAGAAGAAGAAGTGCAAGTTGGAGATGTTTCGTTTTCACACAGCTGTATGAGGAATCGGTAAATACCGAACCAAACAAAATTACGTTGCAAATTTCCTTGGTTCAGCATTTATCTGCAGCAATAGACTTACTGAAGCAATAATTCCCGGACATGAATACTCGTCAGTTCAACTCTTGGATAGTAAGACCATTTTCTACTGATAATGACATTATTACAGACGAAGTTGTGGTGGCCAAAGTGGAGTTACTCGGACTGCGCGAGAATAGTACTATAAAAGTTGAATTTCAAAATTATGATCTCAGCACATTTTGGCGCAAAGCATGTTCCGAATATCCTATTATAGCTAATAGAGCTTTAAAAATGTTAATACCCTTTGCCACCACCTATTGATGTGAGAGTGGTTTTTCAACTTTAGTTACATTAAAAACAAAGGCCAAAAATCGTCTCAATGTGGAAAATGACTTGAAATGCGCTTTAAGTAAACTAAACCTAAGACCAAAATACTTTGAATGGAAAAAAATACCAACCTTCACACTGATTATTAAAATATGTTAAAATTGTAAGATTGTAGTATAATTTGTGATTAATAAAGATATTTGCATTTGCTTATATTGTTTGTTTTGAGAACATTTTAAAGTAGTGGTAAAATCAGTTCTCTAACAGGTCACAGGGGTAATATTATTGAAAAGGTTAGGAACCTATTAACTAAACGAACATAGAGCAAACCGGCGAGTACCTACATGCAATGTTCCCGTTGCTGACGCGCGGGTGCGCAGTAGTTTCTGCGCAGGTAAATTAAGTTTCCGCGCATTTAAATTACGAGACGTTGATTTTGTCCTCGAAATTAGGGAAATTTCGGAAGAAAAAAGATTAATTAATATATAAAATATATAAATAGATTATTTAAAAAGACATATAGACAAACAGCATAGAGCTGCTAATAAACTACAAATATTGGAAAAATGTTAATTTAAAAAATGTAGAAATGATGATGGAAACACCTGAAGAACGTCACGGAAAAAAGAGAAAAACAAGAACGGTCAAAATCTGATTTTGAGAAAGTTAATGTATTAATCTAAAATGTAATATTGGCTACACGTATTAACTGAATAACGAATCCGTATCAATGAATTCCGTTCCTAAGATGCATAAGCATATGGAAGGAAAAATTAAGGTGCTATTAAATACATAGAATATTTTTCGGAAAGATTTATTATATTCTGTTTCCCAATATTTTAATTTTTTCCTGAAATTCTGAAAACTAATTTTTAAGTGCATCCCATTGTTTTTGATCGTCATCGGGAAATAAAACACGTTGGATAAATTGCATTATATATATATTTAAAAAAAAATAATATTTAAAAAATTGTAAGTATCAATATTATTTTGATCTTCTGATAATAGATTTTTACATGACTGCTCCATAACAATATTGGCGAAGTCAAAATTATACTTTTGAATTCACCGAATGTATAAACAATATTCTGGAAAAAATTGTTTTTAAAGAAATGAAAATTCAACCTTCCATACATTAATTGTAGATGAAAGCATGATATAAATTACAAAAATGTATTTGTTGGTATTTTGAAAGTCGAACATTGTGACAGCATTTGTAACAAAATTTTTAACCATCAAAATATGATAATGTTTACTGGAGATATTGTCACGCTTTTGAATGAAAAATGGGGTAGCTGTAAAATGTACCTGTAATGAATCTCTTATGAGAAAACACAATACATAGATTCCAAGAGCTCAAATATGACACATCTTGCAAACCAAATATGGCAACATCATACAAGTTAAGCACTTCAAGTACCTAGGTGAAATAATTGGAAACACTGGTAAGGAAAGAATGGCTAATAAAACACGTGCAGAAAAGTTACGAAAAGCCTATGCAATCACCTGGAATATGTACAACAAGAAATCACTTTATACCAAAGCAAAACTCCGTCACTACCATAGAGTAATCCTTCTGGAAGCACTCTATGCAATTGAGACTTCATCATTAACCATCTACATCAATGATATTGAGAAAGTAGAACGTCAGATACTGAGAAAAATATTTGGACCCAAGGTACAAGATGGAATCTGGATGCGTAAAAGTTCACAAGAACTGTATTCCCTGACAGAACGATTCTCCTCAGTTGCATGAAAAAGACGTCTTAAATTCTACGGTCATATAGTACGAATGGATGACTCTCGATTAACTAAGAAAATCTTCCACATCATCAATGGAACCCGACAGTCCAAAGTACGCTGGCTGGTAGACACCAAACATGACCTCTCAGTAATCAATATAGACCCATTGGCAACTACGCGAACTAAATACAGGCAGGAAATAAATTCACATAACTTCACATCAGAGAATCCAACAGCTAAGAGTTTGAAACTAAAAAACGCATTGACGCAAGAAAGAAGACAGGCCCAGAGCAAAAGGATGAGGAAGTTTTGGGAAGATAAAAAGAACAAGACCAGTGCTAAGTAATGGTTCTACGCGCTCCTTAGAGGTCTAAACGAATAAATAATAATAATAATACAGTACAGGTAGAGCACCAGGAAAGATTGTGTGTTGAATGGAGTTATTCTTGATGTAAATCTGTGGTTCCGGCATCTGTCAGAATCCGTCCCTGACTACGATTAATGGTATCTCGTCATCGCCGGTACTCTTTTAATTTTTGAAGGATGAAATCATGATGAACAAATCTTCTATTGTTATTGGTTATAGAAATGTCGATCTACTGTTGTGTTTTATTTTGTGCTAGTAGAGTTTTTCAAGGATCTTCTTCAAAAGAATTTGCTTTCATTTGATTGAATTCATTTGATATCGCGTGCGGGTTTTCGTTAGTGATGCTATAATTTTTGTTGTTTTGGTTCTTTAGGCATGCATTTCCTTGACTGCTTCCCATGTGGTTTTCTTTGGGTTTTCGGATTCCAACATGTTTTCATCCAGAAGTTTAATTTTCTTGTTTTTCAGGAGAATATTGAACCTTCTTCGTGACCTGTTGTAGTGCGTCTTGACTTTTGTATTGAAATGCGAAAAAAAAATTTCTTTTTTTTTTATTTCTGGGTTGTGGTGTAAATTCGTGTCTTCCTATTACGACCACACAAATCTAAAGTAAATAAAACCTGCGAAACTTTATTTGCTAATATTTACAGCTGAAATATCTATTTATTGAAGTTCTTACCTAAACCTTCGTAATGCTATAGTTTAAGGATATTGCGGAGTTTTCGTGGAAAACATTCGAAGGAATGCGTCATGAAGATATTCATATAGGCCTTGCGTTGTCTGTTTACATCGCTTTCGACGGTCGTGTAGGTCTCGAACCAAGTTAATATTTGGAACCATCTTCTGCATTAATCGATCTTCTGTATTTGCGTTCAGTTGTGATTCTTCTTTCTTGAGAGATCATTTCTTACCATGTTATAGTTTAATTGAGATTATATTGAGAGATAAACTTTAGTTTGCATCATGATTCGCTCCAATTTTAAATCAACGTAGGATTAGGATTTTCCGGTAGGATAAGCTTACAAAAAGTAAGATGCGGCCTTAAACTATGTCATTACCCATAGGTGGGCACAGTTAATCCAAAAGATAACTTCGTTAATCGTTAAATCGTTAATAAAAAAGTTAACTTCGTTAATTGTCAAAGCGTTAAAATTTCGAAAATTTAACGCAAGTTAAAGTTAACCATCCAATACATATACTGCTTTGGTACCTTTTGGGATGGGATACATTGGTAAATAAAACAAAAACAAGTAGATGGATTAATTGAATTAACTATTACAAGCGTCAGTAGCGACCCGCCCTGGTTCGCACGGGTAGCAGAGCATATACACACCTACTATGGAAGACTAATATGGAAGAAACAGGCTATTTATTGTATTATTCATAATTTGTCATTAGTTGTAAGTTTATGTTGCTTTTTATGAACATAAACAGATTAAAATTGTTATCGTACAGTGATGAGCGTTTAGCTCTCAAAATATCTTTCCCTGTTGAAAAGAGCCGTTCTACTGTGGCGCTTGATGGGATTGCAGTATTATATATGTAAAAAAAAGATTATTTTGAATTTAAGTCTAGCCAAGTTCTCACCAAATTCTACGCTTTGTTTTTGAGAGATTTTTGGCGTCCTCTAGAGTCTAGACCTATCTTCTTCAGACTGAGTAACAGAGCTGAAACAATCTTCTACTTCTTCTTCATTATTGCTGCTTCCGCTAATACTGGCACTATCCTTTTCATTTCCATTTGCTTCTCTTTCTCTATTCAGAGTGTCTTCAACTTTTGCTTCCATAAGTTTCTTGACTTTTGATAACTTGCTGCTATCTTATATTAAAATATTCACTTCTATTAACTTATATTAAAATCTAATTATTTCTTTTTTTTTAAATAACGCGAATATTTTTAAACTTATAAAAAGAAAACTTTGTTTTAGTATTACACTTATTCTCTAACTTATATTAACATCTAACTATTTCTAGATCTAATGTAAAGTAATATATTAACTATTTCTAGATCTATTTAGATACTCTTAACATTCAGTTGTTCAATTGACTGCTTTTGGGCAATTGACTACTAAAAAATATAGGAGGAGGAGGACCTAACTGTATGCAACCCATATGCTTCTGGTACATGACAATACCACGCAACACATTGGTGTATTTTCTAATAAAGTTTCTAATAGTAAATTCGCATTTTTCTTGTAATTAAACTATATATTTAAATACTCATATACGTTGATACAAATTTCAACTTGTTTCCTCTACGCGTTCCTAGAAAAATGGTCTTGACAGAAAGACTGACGGAGAGACAGACCGACAGACAGACGGACAACAAAGTGATTCTATAAGGGTTCTGTTTTCGGTACGGAACCCTAAAAATATAGGGCGTACGTGATTTAAGTATATGTAGATTATAAAGAAAAATTAGACAAAATATAATATATACAGGATGTTATGGGACTTGAGTATGTCGCATGTCGGTTATAAACAAGCAAAATTTAGACTTAATATATACCCTGTATATATTATGTATATAGAGCGTACGTGATGAAATGCATAACGAATATAAACAAAGAAAATTCAGAATAAACAGCTTCGTGCCGACACATACTTTTTAACCTTCGGACCTAACCGAGGAGGACCTAACTGTATGCAACCCATATGCTTCTGCTGCCTGACAATACCACGCAACACATTAGTGTATTTTCATAAGTTTCTAATAGTAAATTCGCATTTTTCTTGTAATTAAACTACATATTAACGGTTTTCAGATTTTTCCCTTTACATGTACTGTAAGACACCGCTTCTTGCCAAATTTCATGATTCTAGGTCAACGGGAAGTACCCTATAGGTTTTGATTTCCTTGTGAAATCGCAAAATATGCGACATAAACGGTCATATCTTTTGATCGCGTTGACTTACAAGTTTGATTTTTTCACAGCTGAAAGAGACCGCAGACCCGATTATTTGATACAAATTTCAACTTGTTACCTCTACGCGTTCCTGAGCAAAATGGTCTTGACAGACAGACAGACGGACGGGCAGGCAGACAGACAGACAGACGGACAACAAAGTGATCCTATAGGGGTTTCGTTTTCGGTACATAACCCTAAAAATGACAACATGTCAACAAACAACCAATGTAACGGAGTAAAGTTAACGGAAGTTCAATTTAACGGAAGTTAACAAGAGCGTTAACATTTTTTTGAGTTAACTTAAAAGTTAATCAGTTAAGCATTTTGTTAACTTCGTTAATTAAAGATTAACGGATTAACGAGTTAATGCCCACCTATGTCATTACCATGTTTTAGGTAAGAACTTCAATAAATAGACATTACAGCGGTAAATAGAGAGAATATTGTTTACTTTATACATTATGCAAAGGGCTATCGACCACAAGGTCCTTCTACCCAGTCAGCCGTAAATATTAGCAATACATTTCTATAGTTTTGTAGGTTTTATTTTCTTTAGATTTGTATGGAACAAAATTAATGTCCAAAAATAATTGAGTACAAAAAATTGGTTAAATTGGTTAATAATAAAAATATAAATTCAGGGAATTTTTATTTTTCATATTTCAATATTATTTGCCTTAAGCTTTTTCTACTAATGGGAATGGGAAATTAGTTTTTTATTTCTAAATGTAATACTTCCGGAATCAAATTAATTTAAGTGCTCTGAACTGATGCTTGATCTTTGAAAGTGTTCTGACGTAGGAAAATGCTCAAATGTTTAAAAGAAAATTATAATCTGTCAGAGACAAAAATTACGGTGTTGACTATTGACTATTGACTAATTGACTATTGTCAAGTTATGGAACGAAATGGTCCTATCTGTAAATATTGTGCAAAAATTCTGAGGGATTCGCAATATCGGGTAGCAATTTTCGCTCTCAAAGTCATTTTAGAAGAGCTTTCATCTTTGTACAAATACCCACAGAAAAGTTGTTTTCTTAAACTATTATTGATGCACATCAGCATGTTAAGACGAACATAAGAAAATTTAAATCTCAATACCTGGGAGACAAAATCCTCCGGAGCAGTCATGTAAAAATCTATTATCAGAAGATCAAAATAATATTGATACTTAAAAAATATATATAATGCAATTTATCCAACGTGTTTTATTTCCCGATGACGATAAAAAACAATGGGATGCACTTAATAATGAGATTATTATAAATTCAGGAAAAAATTAAAATATTGGAAAACAGAATATAATAAATCTTTCTGAAAAATATTCTATAATTATGATAAATATATCGAAGTATTTACATTGATGAAATATGAGATGAATATTCTGAATTGAAATTTACAATACTAAAGAAGAGTAAACTTGGATTGTTCAAAATATTCGTCCATACGTTAACTTTGTTACTAACCCATTCATAATTTTCTAATCTTCCTATTCTTTACAATAGTATGGGACCTTTACCTTCTAAGCGGCCAGTGCGAATGGTGAATGGGGATTTTCAATTATGAATTCCATTAAAAGAAAATATGGCAACAGACAGCAACATGGATACCTAGGTGATCTAATGAGAATAAAATTACATTTTTCAAATGGACAAATAATAAAAACCGAGTTTAAATACAATAAACCAAGACGAAGCCTAATCAAGTTAGTACGAAAGTCAGAAGACAACAAAATAATAAATTTTCATTGGAAATATTCAAAACTATTACTTTGCAATTTGATATTATGGTTTGAATAAATACAAGTTATAAAATTGTGCAATTAAGATCAAGATAAAATTGTGCAATTTATTTTTAGTTTAATTTTTTTTTGCTCACACTAGACTTTGGACCGCGCAGCACTAACAAAAATTAGAGGGAACACTGCCTACATGTATTTTGAGTAACAAAAACTATTCTCATCTAATTCTAATCTCATTCTTGATTAAATTTTCTAATGTGTTGAAAATTTGATTATCTGCTTCAATCGAAAATGTACATGCACCTGGACTAGACCAGTGATTCTCAACCTATTTTCTCTTGCGGTACACTTTCAACAACATCAAAATTTGGCGGCACACTGACAATAAAATAAGTTTAATAGTCATTTATTATGAAAGGGTATAAAATTAAGGTATAACGAGCGGATTGATAAATTCAATTTAAATTCGCGAGTTAAACCTTAGCTTTATCCGCGAGTGAAATACAAACTTTTATTTTGAAACAATTCAAAGAAAAGTTGGTGATGCTTGTGATGTTGTCATGGCAACGGTAAAATTGTTGATTCGTGCGTCAAAATTTTGTTTACAGTTTTTTATTGTTTAATTAATTTGTGTTTTATATATTTCTAAGAATTATTGTTAGTTGGTGACGCGGAAAGATTACTCCGGCAAAAATCAGGAGATTTGTACAAAAAAAAGTAGTTATAATAAGTTGTGTGTTTGGCGAACAAAAAAGAACATCAGCGAACATTATTAATCAGCGAGTTATTTTGATGCGTTGCCATGGCTACTTTTATTGCACTAGTGAATAAATCACAGTTTTATTAATACGTATGCAAGGAATTAAACATGACTTTATGAGTCAAAATTGAATAAATAGAAAAAAAAGTCTCAAGGTATATGATTTGAATTACTTTTTCTTATTTTGGATCGAGAGGTCGCGCTACCGCGTGATATATGGTCTGGATTTATCTGTTCTAATATTACCCAATCTAACCTATGACCTAACCTAGGTTAAAACAGTGAAATCAGTAAAATATTGATGTTAGTTCTAATTTCTGCCACGGCTTACATGCATCCAACTACGTTTTAGCTGAAAACTCTACTAATAAATAGTTTTGTTTGGGTTTAATCCAGATTTGTAGTGAAACTATACAAGCATGCTGTATCAAAGTACATACCAAATAATTTTTATTGTTTGGACTTCTAATATTTGAAAAAGTGCCGCGGCACAGTGGTTGAGTATCACTGGACCAAAATAACTTCCTAAACCTAAACTTAATGAAAAATGATTATGGTATGTTTGGTAGTTCTCTTGTCAACTATCAAACATACTATAATCATTTTTACCAAAACCTAACCTAACCTAACCTAATTTTACATTTGTACTATTAACGTAGGTAAATAATTAATAAGTTCGTAAATCCCAGTTCAACAAAAGTAGCAATAAACTATTATCAAGAAATAAGAAAAATACTGAGAAGATGTATAATTGATTCCTCTTCACTATTAAAAATTATATGAACTGGGTTATGGAATCTTACCTCACCCACCTTTTTCCTGGCCCTGTCTCTGACAGATTATAATTTTCTTTTAAACATTTGAGCATTTTCCTACGTCAGAACACTTTCAAAGATCAAGCATCAGTTCAGAGCACTTAAATTAATTTGATTCCGGAAGTATTACTTTTAGAAATAAAAAACTAATTTCCCATTCCCATTAGTAGAAAAAGCTTAAGGCAAATAATATTGAAATATGAAAAATAAAAATTCCCTGAATTTATATTTTTATTATTAACCCATTTAACCAATTTTTTGTACTCAGTTATTTTTGGACAGAAATTTTGTTCCATACAAATCTAAAGAAAATAAAACCTACATAACTATAGAAATGTATTGCTAATATTTACGGCTGACTGGGTAGAAGGACCTTGTGGTCGATAGCCCTTTGCATAATGTATAAAGTATACAATATTCTCTCTATTTACCGCTGTAATGTCTATTTATTGAAGTTCTTACCTAAAACTTGGTAATGACATAGGTGGGCATTAACTCGTTAATCCGTTAATCGTTAATTAACGAAGTTAACAAAATGCTTAACTGATTAACTTTTAAGTTAAGTTAATTTAACTTCCGTTAAATTGAACTTCCGTTACCTTTACTCCGTTACATTGGTTGTTTGTTGACATGTTGTCATTTTTAGGGTTATGTACCGAAAACGGAACTCCTATAGGATCACTTTGTTGTCCGTCTGTCTGTCTGTCCGTCCGTCTGTCTGTCTGTCAAGACCATTTTGCGCAGGAACGCGTAGAGGTAGCAAGTTGAAATTTGTATCAAATAATCGGGTCTGCGGTCTCTTTCAGCTGTGAAAAAATCAAACCTGTAAGTCAACGCGATCAAAAGATATGACCGTTTATGTCGCATATTTTGCGATTTCACAAGGGAATCAAAACCTATAGGCTACTTCCCGTTGACCTAGAATCATTTGGCAAGAAGCGGTGTCTTACAGCAGATGTAAAGGGAAAAATCTGAAAACCGTTAATATATAGTTTAATTACAAGAAAAATGCGAATTTACTATTAGAAACTTATGAAAATACACTAATGTGTTGCGTGGTATTGTCAGGCAGCAGAAGCATATGGTTTGCATACAATTAGGTCCTCCTCGGTTAGGTCCGAAGGTTAAAAAGTATGTGTCGGCACGAAGCTGTTTATTCTAAATTTTCTTTGTTTATATTCGTTATGCATTTCATCACGTACGCTCTATATACATAATATATACAGGGTATATATTAAATCTAAATTTTGCTTGTTTATAACCGACATGCGACATACTCAAGTCCCATAACGTCCTGTATATATTATATTTTGTCTAATTTTTCTTTATAATCTACATATACTTAAATCACGTACGCCCTATATTTTTAGGGTTCCGTACCGAAAACAGAAACCTTATAGAATCACTTTGTTGTCCGTCTGTATGTCTGTCTGTCTGTCCGTCTGTTTTTCTGTCAAGACCATTTTTCTCAGGAATGCGTAGAGGTAACAAGTTGAAATTTGTAGCAACGTATATGAGTATTTAAATATATAGTTTAATTACAAGAAAAATGCGAATTTACTATTAGAAACTTAATTAGAAAATACACCAATGTGTTGCGTGGTATTGTCATGTACCAGAAGCATATGGGTTGCATACAGTTAGGTCCTCCTCCTCCTATATTTTTTAGTAGTCAATTGCCCAAAAGCAGTCAATTGAACAACTGAATGTTAAGAGTATCTAAATAGATCTAGAAATAGTTAATATATTACTTTATATTAGATCTAGAAATAGTTAGATGTTAATATAAGTTAGAGAATAAGTGTAATACTAAAACAAAGTTTTCTTTTTATAAGTTTAAAAATATTCGCGTTATTTAAAAAAAAAGAAATAATTAGATTTTAATATAAGTTAATAGATGTGAATATTTTAATATAAGATATATATATAAGTTAATATTTTAATATAAGATAGCAGCAAGTTATCAAAAGTCAAGAAACTTATGGAAGCAAAAGTTGAAGACACTCTGAATAGAGAAAGGGAAGCAAATGGAAATGAAAAGGATAGTGCCAGTATTAGCGGAAGCAGCAATAATGAAGAAGAAGAAGTAGATTGTTTCAGCTCTGTTACTCAGTCTGAAGAAGATAGGTCTAGACTCTAGAGGACGCCAAAAATCTCTCAAAAACAAAGCGTAGAATTTGGTGAGAACTTGGCTAGACTTAAATTCAAAATAATCTTTTTTTTACATATATAGTACTGCAATCCCATCAAGCGCCACAGTAGAACGGCTCTTTTCAACAGGGAAAGATATTTTGAGAGCTAAACGCTCATCACTGTACGATAACAATTTTAATCTGTCTATGTTCATAAAAAGCAACATAAACTTACAACTAATGACAAACATCCATAAACATCTGGTGCCTTGCTGCACATAACAAGTCTTGTTTTTGGGGTATATAGCTTCATGTGTCCACGTGTGAGATATTTGTGCTTATCCTCATTTTTGGGTATTTTTACTTTTGTTTTGTGTATATAGCATGTTAGTTCTAGCAAATACAAACCAAATACCGTCAGTATATTTAGCTGTTTGAAATGGGTTCTGCATGAGGCATATATAGGTATACCAAGTAGAGCACGAATAACTCTTTTCTGAGCTTTCAGGATTCTCGGTAGTTCTGAAGATGTCCCCCAAGCTATTATTCCATACGCGAGCAGCGACTGAATTTCCGCAAAGTAATAATTGAGTTGCTCTTCAGGTGTCAGAAATTTTCGTAGATAGCGAATACAAAAGATTCATTTATTAATCGATTTGCATAGGTTTTCCATAGTGTTATGCCATAACAGATGTTCTTCTATTACAAGACCCAGAAATTTCGATGTATGGACTCTATTTATTTCAACATTTTGTACTTTTATAGAAATGTTTGTTGCATACTCGTTCCTGCTAGTTTGGAATACCATGAATTCTGTTTTTTGCAAGTTAAAAAACAGCTTATTAGCGGAAAACCATTTAGAAATCCGTTTCATTGCACTGTTTGCCTCTAATTGAGAGGCTTGCACAGTATTCTGCGATATTAAGAAGCTGGCATCATGGGCATATAGCGTACAGTTACAATCTTGTGTATACGCTACTAAATCTGCCAGGAAAAGAATGAATAGTGTCGGTGAAAGAACACTTCCTTGGGGTACGCCTAATTTTGTGACTATTTCTGGTGACACTCCGTTTCTCTTATGCGACAGAATTCTTACGAATTGGGATCGATTATTCAAAAATGATGTCAGCCAGTTTCTTGCTTTCCCTCTCAATCCGTACCTGTATAACTTGTCGAGAAGTAGTTTGTGATTTACGCAGTCAAAAGCTTTGCTGAGGTCGCAAAAAACTCCTATTGGATAATTTCCTCTATCTATGTCGCTAAGGATTTTATTGTACAAGCCTAGGATCGCCGTATTTGTGGATTTTCCACTTTAGAAGCCATGTTGTTCTGTAGGGACAATTTTGTGCTTCGTAATAAATGGTTTGAGTCTATGTAAGAAGCAATACTCTAAGATTTTGGAGAGCACAGAAATTAAGGCAATCGGTCTGTAGTTGTTAAGGATCCTCTTGTCTCCCTTTTTGTGGATAGGTACGATCGTGGCTACCTTTAAGATGGAAGGAAATTCTTCTTTATCAAAAGAAGAGTTTATTATTAGTCCGGTCATTTTAGACATAAAAATAGTGATCAAATAAAAAAAATTCCGACAGAGCCAAATCTTCGTAGAGACCTTAGGTTTACCACAAGGAATAAAGTGTCAAAAGTCCCCATCATACCCATGTGAGCTTAGGGACTTATTCAGGGCCCAAAATTTTAGGTTTTTTGGATTTTTCTCGAAAACGGTAAGTTTTATCGAAAAAGTACTTCAGAGCAAAGTTGTAGATCTTAAAATTCTCTATAAAAATGGTCCGTATGATTTTTTCTCTAAGACCCACTATTTCCCAGATATTGCGCTTGTAAGAATCACGTTCTACATAATATGCACACATTTCCACAGCACCTGTGAGGTAGTGTACTCGGCGCGTTTTTTTTAACGTGGTATCCCCGGTAGGCCTATTCTCTAACCTTTATGACGTTATTTTCAGGAACAATAATTATTTAATAGTATGAAGATTATTGATATGGGTTACTGAGTTTAACTGTCGTTCTAACTTTTTTTTATTACTTTAATCTGACTCATACTCTTCATATTCAACTTCAACAATCATGTTTTCTTCAATTTCTTCTTGTTCTTCTTCTTCTCCTTCCTGTTGATGGAAGGAAGGATTCTCCTTCCTTAGAAATTGTTCAAATGAAGATGAATCAGTTGTCTCTTCATCAAAATCACATGAATCTTCCTCTCTTGTATTTAATTGAACATTTGAGCAAGAGACACCTTGGCAATTGGTACACGCAGGAGAACACTGCAACCCTACTTTTTTTACAGCCACATTTGGCACTACAACCTTTCTTGCAATTGCAAAAAATAGTTTTTCTGGAGCAGGGGGCAGTAAAGTTCGAATCGGTTCCAAAGTATTATAATTATTATTATTATTATAGAGGAAGTACTTTATCTGTGCTTTTCAATTTTATATGATTGAAAGTTTGACCAGTCATTTTAGACATCGAGGCAATCCCAACTTCACGAGCTTTATGACAATTAATCTTATCGTCACCAACGACTCCTGAAGCAATAGATAAGATTTTGTTAATTTCGGGAAAAGGATCAAGAGATGAAAACCAGTCAAGAAGTATTTTAATATCTTTAGCATCTTTCTTAACTCTCGAATCACTCGCATCTACATGTTGATCTGTCGTGTCCATTCGAACATTAGCAAGAACTTCCAACTCGTCACACACTATGTTCATTGCATGCATTCCGTAAACCCATTTGCTTATTACACTTTCTTTTGTACTTTGTCCTCGAGAAATACCACCATCTGTTTTCATGGATTTCATCATTGATTGTTCGATAATCATATCTGTTGAAGTTCCACAACTGAGTTTATCAGAACGTCGAACAGTGAAAAATCCATCAGTAAACCTTCGATAAACACTAGGATCAATTACCTCTTGAGATCTTAGCTTCTTTCGTGATCCAGTTTTTGTTGGATTCTTTCCACTTTCACCTGCGTAAGCGGGAAACTTTTATTAAAATAAAATTGCAGAGTGTTTATAAATGATATGGCTTTCTCACTACAGTTGTCATTGTTAAGGATGTCGTACCATGTCTCTTCTCTAAGTAATTTCTCAAACCGCGTTTTATTTTCTTGCGAAAATTTTCGACCAATCTTATATTTAATTCTATCTGTACTGTTGCTGCTGTCGTTGCTTAGCAAAATTAACCTATGGTCAGAGAAAGTACAGTCCTCCACCACTGTAGCCAACTCCTGTCTAGAGTTTGAGAAAATATTATCTATTAATGTGGAGGATGTTCTTGTAATTCTGGTCGGCTGAGTAACCAGTTCTACTAAATCATAGGAGGACAGCAAGTTAATTAGATTAACTACCTCTGCTGATTTCTCGTTAAAATTGAAATTAAAATCACCAACCATAATAATAGATGAAAATTTTCGGAAGAAAAATCTTCCAAAATTTCTAAAAATGTTTCTATGCAACCTGTAGGAGGTCGGTATAAATTTAAAATTACCGTAGTACCTTCAGTCTTCCTCCACATAATCGTGCAAAATTCGATATGCCTCTCGACTGATCTGCTATTTATTTCTAGTGTTTGGGCAACAATTGGGACCAGATCGTTAGACACCCTTACCCAGGTAGCTACCCCTCCTCCAGTGGAATGTTCCCTACAAAAATGATCAATTAATTTATAATTATTTATATTAATAAGAGAAGTTCTATCGGTTGTCAACCAGGTTTCCGTTAGACAAATAAATTGTGGTTTTGTTTTCTCCAAATAGAGTTCTAGTTCTGCAATTTTGCTCTGGAGGGATTGAATGTTGAGGTAGAGTAAGATATTATTTTTTCTACCTCTACGAGGTGTTAGACTAATTGCCCCGCCGGTTTGTTTCCCAATTGTGAAAAAATCGTTTCACGCATGTATTTGTAGGCCACAATTCCGGTTTCATAATATTTACTCTATCTTCTGCTAGAATAGATACTTTAAACGAGGAATACTCGTCCGGGAACTTAGAGTTAAGCTTCTTACATAAGACCGAATTGAATTTTTTTTTGTTCAGATAGTTGAGCACATCTCCCTCTGTAAGTGCTGGGTCTAATTTAAACACATGAACATGGGCATATATCTCCTTGCCGCTTTAAAACTGGACTCCTCTGCATTTACTCCAAAGATAACGTTCGATTTTCTAGGTTTTTTATTCTGAATTGTTCCGCTGTCGCTAATGTGGATTTTATTTTGGATTTTTCCACTTAATCTTTCGATGGGTTTGCAGTGCGGGCTGTTTTTATTATCGTTCTCGCAGGTACCTCGCCGCGCGTTTGGATCGTTTGATATTGTTTTTTCTATGCAGATATTGGAAGTTCCCGGCTCTGGCGCTAATTCTTCGGTATATTGTTGATTTTCAATTGGCTCCTGTTCTTCTGTTATATTTGGATTAATAGAATTAATTAAAGATTCATATTTATCTTTCATTTCATCACACAAGCCATTTACCAGGATTTTTAGTGGCTCTATTTCCTTTCGAATAATACCCCCAACTAGCTCGATGAAAATTGGGCTGGAGAAGAAACTAGTGATATCATCACCAGTTTTATCCAAAACGGTATTAGATCTTAATTGTCGACTCATATTATAATGTATATACACGCTTAAACAAACAATTTTTGTTAAACTCTTTTAGCACCGCTCAAAACGTCTGTACTCGTTCAACGCTGCGGTGCGACTCCCATATGTTAGTCCCATATGTTTCGGATTATCAAGATTATACAGAAATAAAACCATATAACATACAAAAATACTACGAGGAGATCAAACTGCGAGCATCGCCGGCCCATACTTAAAACCGACACATTTCTCTAAGAGTACATTGCGAACACTTGTATGTATATATGCATGGGTGTAGTTATTTACATTAGCTTTCTTGTAATTTCAGGATGTACTTTGTACCTTAATATAATAATATAATTTGTAATTCGAAAGAATAGGATTAATATGCAGTTCAATAAACTAGGATTTCTAAACTGCTAGATAAGGTATCGCAAGCGACACCTGTAAACGAAAAACCCAAGTCAATTTAAGGTAACTGCGGAATTTTACAAAACAATAAAAATCGATTTGCTTACATCCTTGAAATATTTCTTATCACGTCCCGTTACAGTTGCATTCGAAATTATGTTGAAATATTGAGATAAATTATTTCAATTTATCGGTTGAGTTAGTAAATAAAGACCTTCATTGTCACCTTTGCGGCTACCAACAATAAGATAATTTTAATCGCTCCAGTCGAGTTTGATAAACGGAGGAAAAGTACTACGTATATATCCATGACGTATCTAGTTATAGAGAGAGAGAATCTACTATAAATATAATTTGTTGTACCGGTTTCACTCCCAACTTTCTAACGCGTCGCGAAACGTTTTCAGTTGTACGCGGGACGTGGCTTACACGACAACATGGGCACCCAGGGTCAGCAGTTCGATTCCAATTGCATTACATTGACCAGATTTGTGTTGGCCGAGCAGAAGAAATGCCCGGACGCGACTGGGGATTTGACACAACTTCTAAACTCGCTGCAAACTGCTGTTAAAGTTGTTAGCTGCGCCGTAAGAAAAGCCGGAATAACGCAATTGTAAGTTTCATTCTTTCTTTGGTTGCAAAAGGAAGTTCAATGCGTGCTTCAATTTGCTTCTCATTCTGACGGTGTTACATAAAGCAGTGTATTGGTCTTGGGTTTCAAATGTCAATGTCATGGGCTTGAATAGTTAAAAAGTAATTCCAGATCTGCATTTCATTTATTATTTGCTGTTAAAACGTTAATTAAGATAAGAAATAATAAACATAGCGATAAATATGCAATAAATAATATTTCGCAAATTGAATCCATAATATAAGATTAATATAAGATTAGTAAATTTCAACTTAATATCAGTAAAAAAAATGATGAAATTGTTTAAAATATTAGTTCATTTCTACATTCTATTATAGTTTCTATATAGAGACCTTGAATGGTGGTTTTATAATGTATAGTATATTTGAATATGTAGTAGTAATTAACAATGTATGCTATTGTTGGTATTAGAATTGATTACCTCAAAATTTAAATTTATCGTTGATTACCAAGAGCACGAATTTGCCGTCCCGACAAGAATTATGTTTGAGGAAATCTCACCGCATTATTATTTATTGCAGCGGGAAACATGCGGATTTTTTTGTTGTTTGCATATTTTAATATTCAGAAGAATTAACATGTAAAATGTTAATGTATGAAATATTATTAAATAATATTCAAAAATGTTATACACCAGTGCTTCTCAACCTTTTTGGGCCGCGACCCAATTTTGAGGAATATGTTTATAGCGCGACCCTAAAAACCAAACGAAAGATTTTCTAGACCAAATTCAAAAAAAATCCTCAATTTTACAATAATTACCATTTTAACTCACATATCGTGGGTGTACTGCCAAAAGTGACAACGAGTGGAGGATGGGAACATGCATAGGATGTGACAGAACACGCGGAAAATGCTCTCACGATCACCTGGAAACTGTATGTTCCAAGAAGAAGTCTAGACCGGATCTGGATCCGGTCCGGACCTTGACAAGAAGTAGACAGGACCTTGTATAAGCAAAACTAGACAGGACATGAATAGGTACAACTAGACAGGACCTTTGGATGTATGGGAATAGGAAGATGAGTTAGAACTTGTGGAAGATGGGACAGAACATGCATAAGATGACAGAACACGCGGAAAATTCTCTCACGATCACCTGGGAACTGTATGATCCAAGAAGAAGTCTAAACAGTGCCAGACAGGATATGAATAGATAAAACTAGACAAGACCTTGAATAGGCAAAAGTAGACAGGACCTTGTATAAGCAAAACTAGACAGGGCATGAATAGGTACAACTAGACAGGACCTTTGGATGCATGCGAATAGGAAGATGAGTTAGAACACGTGGAAGATGGGACAGAACATGCAGAAGATGTGACAAAACACGCGGAAAATGCTCTCATGATAACGTGGGAACTGTATGATCGAAGAAGTCTAAACAGTGCCAGACAGGACATGAATAGCTAAAACTAGACAGGATCTTGAATAGGCGAAAGTAGAAGGACCTTGTATAAACAAAACTAGACAGGACATGAATCGGTACAACTAGACAGGACCTTCGGATGCATGGGAATGGGAAGATGAGATAGAACACGTGGAAGATGGGACAGATCATGCATAAGATGTGACAGAACACGCGGAAAATGCTCTCACGATCACCTGGGACTGTATGATCTAAGAAGAAGTCTAGACTGTGCCACACAGGACATGAATAGGTAAAACTAGACAGGACCTGTTTCTTCTCCTTCCTAGCGTTTGTCCCGTCTGGTAGCATGGTCCGCTGTGAGGATTCGTTGTCTCCATTTCTTTCGATCTTGAGCCATATCTGGGTGTAGATAGGCAGTCTTCAGGTCATTATGGATCCTATCATCCCACCTCTGCCTTGGTCGTCCCTTGGTCCTCTTTCCCACTTCAGTCTTCTCATCAATCAGAGCCCAAAAGGCATCTTTAGTTTCTGGGCTCAGGCTTGTTTGTGGAGCGTAGGCACTGAAGATTTGAATTTTTTCTTCCATCATCAAACTTCATCTTTAGTTCTTCTTCCATCCATTTCTTTTGCTTCTTCTCCTTGCATACTAATTTGTACCTCTTGCGTGCTCTCTTGTAATCCTCATTACTTGCTTTTCCTCTTTTCCAATTTCTTAATTTCTTTCTTACTGATTGCTTCCCTTCCCTGCATTCTTTATCCCAACACTCGTTTTTCCAAGAACCCACCTTCACTCTTGTCTCTATCACTTTTTTTTCTGTTGCATTTTTTACGTGATCACCCAGTTCTTTCACTTTTTCGTTTATCCCTTCCTCTTCGTATCTAGCCTCCCTAAGTCTTGTTCTATAATTTTCTATTGCTTCTTCCGTCCAGATATTCTTCACAACATCCTTCTCACTTCTTCTATTTTTCTCTCTTCCTTTTGTCTTCACTTCCAATGGCATATGATCCGACTCGACTCTTTCTCCCACCTTGAATTGTTCTATTTCATCCCATGCTTCTTCATTCACCATAACATAGTCAATAACTGTCTCCCCTCTTGGTCCGATATATGTGTACTCTCCTTTCTCATCTCCTATACTGTTTCCATTAAGTATGTCCAACCCTCTTTCTTCTACTAGACTAATCAGTAGTCTCCCTTCGGCGTTTTCTGTTGCGTCTTTTGTTGGTCTTCTTTCTATTGTTGTTTGTTCTTCTTCTAGCCGTATTCCCTTTTCTCCAATTCTTGCGTTAAAGTCCCCCCCAATCACCAGAGTTCCCTCGTCTTGCTGTTTTACTCGCTCTTCTATCATTCTCTTCGTTTCTTTTATACTTCTGCTGTATATTGTTATAATTCTCCATTTTTTCTGTCTAATTTTCACCGTTCTTTCCATAATGCCTCTTTCTTCTTTTGCTTCGGTTCTGTTTTCTTCTTCCAAACCCTTTTTCACTCCCATTATTATCCCCCCTTTAGCTCTCCCTTTTCTGCTCACCCTCTCTGCAAATTGACACTTCCACTTAAACTCTTTCGGCATTATTTTTTTCAATTTTTCCCACCCCTTCTCTTCCACCCACGTTTCTATCAATCCCACTACATCAAATTTTCCCAAATATTCCCAAAACTCATTGTCTTTGTTTTTTATCCCCGCTGTGTTCCAGTATACTATTCTTAACTGCTCCGTTTCTTCCTAATTCCTCTCCATGTTCGTTTTCCGTTTTCTGTCCTGTCGTCTTTTCCTTGTGCTCTTATTCAAAAATTTGTTGTGTTTAACTCCCCCTTTTCATCATCCCACTTAAAGCCTTTTCCGTCTATCCATATCTTTTTATAACCGACTTTCGCCCACCGTCCTTTTTGTCGCTCTTCTTTGGCTATCGCTCTTAATTCCTTCTGTATTTCTCTTTCCTTCTTTGTCAGATCGTCTTCTATTTTCCTTATTTTCCATAACTTTCCGCTTTTCACCCCAGGTCCCAAGTTCCGCCACTAACATTTTCCCTCCACTTACTTTATACATCTCTTTCACCGTCACTTCTACCTCTAATTCTGCCTTTATCCATTCTTCCAGATTCTTCTCGTTCTCACATTCCCCTTCGTCCAGTCCCGTCACAACAATATTCTTTTTTCTCATTATTTTTTCCTTCTCTTCCATTTTCTCCTCCAGTCTTTTAATTTTTTCATTTAGTTCTGTCTTTTCTCTTTCCCATTTTTCTTCCTTTTCACGCGTCATATTTTCAAATATTCCATTTCCCGGCTCATCTTCCGATTCTCTTCCTTTATCTCCACTATATCTTCCATAATTTTTTTCAGCATCTTCATTTCCTCACCCATTTCCTTTTTAGCCGGTGATCTTTACAGTTTTTTACTTTTTTGAAAGGGGTTCAACCTTTCTTCTGACTCTCTTCCCTTTTCTCTTTTCCTTTTTATAATCCTCGTCTCGGTCGCTTTCACTCTCACTTTTTTTTCATTTTTTCTTTTTCTTTCTTTTTTTTTCCTTATCGCGAGCCGTTTTTACGCGTCACAAATAAAAAAACTCAATCCGTAAAACTCGCTTCACAAAACACGTCCGCTCAACCGCTTGAATTGGACTCCCTCCCCGTTTATATTAATGCCTCTGTTTTGGAGGTCGATTGTTTTTAGTGCGTCCTCCAGAACTAGTGTGAAGAGCTTGGGTGACATAGGGTCTCCTTGGCGCACTCCTCTGTTAATTGCCATTTTGTCAGATTTTTCGTGTAGCTGAATTTGCAGAGTTGCATTTCGGTAAATGTTGTTAATTAAGTTTGCGTATCTGTGGTCTATTCTGGCGTGTTGCAGGGCTTGCTGTAGTGCCCATATTTCCACCGTGTCGAAAGCCTTACTAAAATCAATGAATGCTAGCCATAAAGGTATATTGTATTCCACAGCTTTCTCGATTAGTGTTCTCATCGTTCGAGAGGGTGAATAGCTTTCGAGAGGGTGAAAAGATTCAAATATCTAGGAGCGGTAATAACGGTCGATAATGACATAACAGAGGACGTCAAAGCCAGAATTCAGATTGGCGACAGATGTATGTATGCTTTGGACAAAACACTGAGATTGAAACGTATTAGTAGGAGAGCCAAAATACGAATCTACAAATCGATAATACGACCGGTGATTATGTATGGCTGTGAAACGTGGACACTCACAAAAGATAGCGAACGAAAATTAAGAGTTTTCGAGCGGAAGGTACTTCGGAGAGTGTTTGGGCCGATACTGGATCCAGTCCATCTTGTCCACAGAACTAGAAAAAATAGGGAACTCACTGAGTTGTACAAAGAACCCGATATTGTAAATGTGATCAAAGGGATGAGATTGAGATGGGCGGGACATGTCCAAAGATTGCCGAACGAACGAACGGCAAAATTGGCATGGGAGAACTACCCCGCTGGTAAACGACCGCTGGGAAGGCCGCGAATGAGATGGTGCGATAACGTAATCAGCGACCTACGTACCATGGGATTGGACTGCGACTCTCAGATGTTGATGGACCGACAGGTCGTTGTGCGTTGTGCAGTCAGCCAAAACCCACATAAGGCTATAGAGCTGCGGAAAAAAGGATTAAAAAACGGTTTTAGATATTTCCTGCTGTTTCTGTGTAACTTCCGTTAGATAATAAGATAATAATTGATACAAAAGTTCTAATCTTGATAAAAAGTAAACTTCAAATATTACATTTACTCCTTTCCTCCAATTTGCATTTTAATTAAAATTTTAATAACACACGAAACGAAAATTATACGGAGATATTAAATATTTACTGAATGCAAATTGCACAGAATTTATTTATAACACGATAACAATGTACAGATAATAAAACGTTTCAGATAAATTAATCGTTCCGTTTTTAACACCACCAAGATGACACACATAAGATAATAAATCGTGATATTTTACAATAATTGATTAATTTACGACGTTAAATTTTATTATCTCTATAATTAAAGGTTAATAAACAAGTTTTGAACCGGTAAATATAGAATTGCAATATTTGAAATAAATTTTATTTTTCATTATATTCAGTTAAATTGATTGATGTTTTAATAATTATTTTTGGTACTTACGTATTAACGCCACCACCGCTATATATTGGATCGAGAGTTCGCGCTGCCGCGCGTCTGTTCGCTTCGCGGCGGGCAACCTAATCTAACCGAAAGTATTTTGAGTTTTAAAAATGTTTTAAATTTAAATAAAATGTTTTATTTTATAATTTAACATACAAATTTTAGATATAGATTGGCATTTAAAAATGTAGCGGTGATGGCGTTAATACGTAAGTACCTTAATTTTAAAAAAATTTGGGCTGGTAATTTGGAATATTGTTTATCCAATAATTGAAATATCTATTAACAATGTTTCATTACTGCTATGTATTTACTAGACTAATTAAAATTTGATTAATATTTAGAGATTCGTACAGAATGTTTAGAATATACTTCCACAAATTCAGTAACTATTAGTACTTAATAAACATGTATTATTTATAACTCGAAAATATAGAGATTTTAGAATATTTTCTATATTTTTGTTTAGGTTTGGAACTGTTGGAGAAACAAACGTACAAGGAGAAGAAGTAAAGAAGCTCGATGTCTTAGCCAATGAATTATTTATAAATATGTTGAAGTCGTCTTACACAACAGCCTTACTAGTTTCCGAAGAAAACGACAATATTATCGAAGTAAGTTACATCCCACTACTATTTCCTTGATAAATCCCAGAAACGCTTACAATTATCTTTGCATTCAGGTGGAAACCGATAAACAAGGCAAATACATCGTGTGCTTCGACCCTTTGGACGGCTCATCGAACATCGACTGTTTAGTATCAATCGGCTCGATATTCGCTATCTTCAAAAAGGAAGATAACAGTCCCCCATCGCTCAAGGATGCCCTTCAGCCCGGCAATAAGCTCGTCGCAGCGGGATACGCGCTTTATGGAAGTGCTACTATGATGGTCCTTTCAACCGGTAATGGCGTGAACGGCTTTATGTTAGACCCATCTATTGGCGAATTCGTCTTGACCGAGAGAGACATGAAAATCCCGAAAAGGGGGAAAATCTACTCGATTAATGAAGGATATCAATATATATGGGACGGAGCCATTAAGGAGTACGTTGAATCGAAAAAGGATCCGGCTAAAGGGAAACCATATGGGGCTAGATACGTCGGTTCTATGGTCGCCGATGTACATAGAACTATTAAATACGGTGGAATTTTCTTGTATCCTGCCACTTCTGCTTCACCAAAAGGAAAGGTAATATATACATAATATAATACAATTTATTTGCTGACAAGTTTTATGCATTAATTTTACTTCAAAAAGCTTCCTAATAAATAGCACAATAAAATTGCATTTAGCACAAAAATACAAGTATATTATAAACATTTCTAAAACTTCATATCTAACTAATCATAAAATATTATTATCTACTCACACACCAAAATGAACACATTAATAAATACATTATTGTATGTGAAGGATGCCAGTATTATAATCGTGTTTAAAAATATCCAATGCTTAAAAGTCATGGGCATAATAAAATATACCCATATAAATACCCAAAATATATAAAAAGTCATAGGTTAATGCGTAAAAGTCCAATGTAAATCAAATGGAGTTTCATTATTAAACAATTTCTGTTTGTTGTTATTATGGCAACAACTCGCGTCACCAAACAAAAAACATAGACGTAGTGAAAACAAAATTTTCTGACAATCTATGAATTAAACAATTTGACACGATGTTGTTCCAACTGATATTGTTACATATGAATTCTAATATTTATCAACAATACATACCAAAATGACCACATTAATATATACATTATTGTATGTGAAGATGCCATTAATATACTCGTGTTTTAAAATATCAAAATTGTGCGTAAAAGTCCAATGTAAATCAAATGGAGTTTCATTATTAAACGATTTCTATTTGTTGTTATTATGGCAACAACTCTCGTCACCGAACAAAAAACATAGACGTAGTGAAAATAATTTTTTTGACAATCTATAAATTAAACAATTTGACACGATGTTCCAACCGATATTGTTACATATGAATTTTAATATTTATCAACAATACACACCAAAATGAACACATTAATAAATACATTATTGTATGTGAAGGATGCCATTAATATAATCGTGTTTAAAAATATCCAAATCGTGCGTAAAAGTCCAATCTAAATCAAATGGAGTTTCATTATTAAACGATTTCTGTTTGTTGTTATTATGGCAACAACTCTCGTCACCAAACAAAAAACATAGACGTAGTGAAAACAAACTTTCTGACAATCTATAAATTAAACAACTTGACACGATATTGTTCCAATCGATATTGTTACATATGAATTTTAATATTTATCAACAATACACACCAAAATGAACACATTAATAAATACATTATTGTATGTGAAGGATGCCATTAATATAATCGTGTTTAAAAATATCCAAATCGTGCGTAAAAGTCCAATGTAAATCAAATGGAGTTTCATTATTAAACGATTTCTGTTTGTTGTTATTATGGCAACAACTCTCGTCACCAAATAAAAAACATAGACGTAGAGAAAACAAATTTTCTGACAATCTATAAATTAAACAACTTGACACGATATTGTTCCAATCGATATTGTCACATATGAATTTCAATATTTATCAACAATACTTTTATCCATATCTATCATATCTTTTATGTATATATATATATATATATATATATATATATATATATATATATATATATCTTGTATCTATCTATCTGTTATCTATATCTATCTATATCTATATTTTATCTATATCTATCAGTAATCATAATCAGTAATAATAATCTATCAGTAATCATAAATGTGTTTGTGAATTAAATATTTGATTTTAATATGGAAATTGTGTTGGTTCTAGTTGAGATTGCTATATGAATGTATTCCAATGGCATATTTGGTGACACAAGCTGGTGGCTTGGCTACAAATGGAAAGATTCCAATCCTGGATGTAATTCCGGAGGGTATTCATCAAAGATGTCCAATTTTCCTGGGGTCCCAAGAAGACGTTGCCGAAGTTGAAGCCATAATTAAAAAACACGAGAAATAGATGCACGTGTTCCCGCTTTGTTATTTTTTGTTTAAAATTCTAATTGAACAATATATTTTTGTATTCGAAACGGAATTTGTTTTTTGAAATACATAAACACATCCTTTTTTATGGACATTAATGATTTCGTCATTTTATCAGGTTTGTTATTACGAAATTTGTAAACAGTGATAAAAATATTTTAAAGAATATTTGGTATATATTGCAATATACTTCGAAGGCTAGCATTTCTTGATAATGATAATATGAAAATAAACTGATAAAGAATATGATAAGCATAAATGCATATGTTAAAACAATTGTGTAAGACTTATATTTCAATGTCACATTAAGAATCTTTACATTAGGTCACTTTTTTAAACACTTAAATGGGTATGACCCCCTTCTTCTTCTGGTACCATGACGGTTCACCGATCGTTGGTTATCATGTTGGCTACCATGTTGAGGACGATTGTTGACAGAGGCTCGGAAAAACTGAGCCGTAGACTTCCCATACCACTGCCTCAAATTCTTTAACCACGATGTTCTCCTTCTTCCTGGGCCCCGCTTGTCTGGTATTTTTCCCTTTTTTCCCTTTTAATAAGGTGCAGCATTTCATATTTTTCCGGGTGTCTTATAAAATGACTAAAATATTCTAATTTTCGCCGTTTGATAGTTTTGACTATTTCCAGATTTTTTCCATGCGATTGAGAACTCTATTGTTGTTGACTTTGTCCACCCAACTGATCTTTAGTAATCTCCGGTGAAGTTTCCCACATTTCGAATGAGTCGAGGCATTTAAGCATTACTTCCGTGAGTGTCCATGGCCGGCGCGAGTGGTGTAGTGGTGACGCTCGTGGCCTCATGTTAAAGCGCTAACTGACAAGTATAGAGGTCCCGAGTTCTATCCCCAGTGCTGGCCGCATTTGTTCCAGAAGATAAATGTGAAAAATGGTAATTAGCGCAATTTACAATAACAACAGGTTTCTGGGCCTAAGTGAATGTGAATGTAGAATACAATAGGCTATAGGCCGACGTGTTCGAAGGGTCGGCAAACCCGGCATTCACATCGAACCAAACTTTTTTTAAAAAAAAAAAAAAGAGTGTCCATGCCTCCATTACATACAAGAGAACTGGAAACACATAGCAGCCTGCCATTTTCATTCTTAATTTTAAAGTTAGATCGTGATTGGACTGGTTAGCACTTTTTTCATTTTTATAAAGGCTGCTCTGGCTTTTTCTATTCTGGTTTTGATCTCGATACTCGGGTCCCATTGATCGTTGATGTTTCTACCCAGATAGACCAATTTATGCACCCTTTGCAGATGTTTGCCCTCGACTATGATACCATTACCTCTGAAGTCCTGTGCTTTACTGATGACCATATGATGACCATATGATACTGATGACCGTTTTGGTGACATTGAGTTTTAAGCCAAATTGAGTACAGGTGTCGGAGATCTTATTGATTAGATTTTGTAGATCTTCTTCGTTGTTCGTTACAGTTAGTGTATCTTCGGCGTATCTTATATTTTTAGCATTAACTCCATTTATATTGATTCCTTCACCGGCATGCTCAAGAGCTTCAATGGATATCTCTTCCGATTAGAGATTGAAAAACATGGGAGACAAAATGCAGCCCTGTCGCACTCCTCTTTCGATATTGACTTCCTCCTATAATTGATGCTCCACTAGTATTTCAGCTGTCTGGTGCCAGTACAAATTGGCAATCAGTCGAATATCTTTGCCATCTATTCCAGTCGTCTTTAAAATTTCAATCAGTATATCATGGCGTACTTTGTCAAACGCTTTTTCAAAGTCGATCGCACAAAGGAATACATCATGGTTGACGTCGTATGACCCCCGCTTGCCCGAATAACGTCTGTATAACATCGCTATTGTTTCTTGTGGGATGTTAAGCCTCTCTTCTTCAACTACAAAATAAGCTCTGGGATCGAGGTTGGAACACGAAGCCTAAGTCGAATTCTTCGTTGAAACTCATCCCTTCAATTTTCTATCGGATATGGGTCGATTTCGGCCATAACCCGAAAACAGATTTCTGTAATGTAATCTTGCACGATAAAGATAAATTCTTCTCCAATCTAGTCGACGTAAGATACCACATGATCGTTAAACCTCCATTAAATCTCCTCTCCCGTGACCTCGGGTGTCCCTAATGATGAAATCGGTCCGTTTTCAATTCGTTCGTTTCGAGTTCGATTTCCCGAGTTCAATTTCCCATAGAAATTGCATTCTGCAAACCGCTCTCATGGTGTCCGGTACACTTTTCTTCTTCGGTTGCTACCATAGAGTCACATTCTGGTCTCGTTTGAGAACAGAACAGACCGCCATTGCTCCAACGTTCCATTAAAATGATCCTTTGCAAAACGCAGGCATGCTTGACGATGAGCTGGGGTAAGTTTTGCAAATTGCAGGTGTCTAAATGGTCAAGCTACTTTCCTGCAGTCCTCGTTTTACTGTCCACCGGCTAATAGCCACTCTTCGTACTTCACGGAGCTGTTGTTGCAGTTGAACAGCATTAATGTGACGATTTCTTAATGATGTTGACACAATAAAGAGTCATCCCGAGCCGTTATAAATCTCCTTCTGTCTGTAACAGGTCGTCTATGAAAGGATCCAGTCTCTCCATAACGTTGGAACACTCTTCGAACCGCGGCCCCTCTTGATCAGCTCCCTTCATAATCCAGTTATACTTGTCCACTGCTGGACTAAAGCCTGCCGTAACAACTTCCACCCCCTCTGTCCCGTGCTGCTCTCATCCAATTAGGATGGATATGCTTAAGATCGTCCGACCATCGAGTGAGCGCTCTTCGGAATGCATCGTTACGCGATCTCCACTTCATCACCCTTCTTGTCCATCTATCATCACTGAATCTGGCCAGGTCCGATTAACTCACGCCCAATTCCATTTAAGGGTGGCAATTCACTTGATGGCGTCGGTTCCTCCACTTCTTCCCCTGACAGTTGTGTTGAGAACCTTGTCTCTCAGAGAGAGAGACCCAGCAATGCTCTCTGTGCTACTCTGATTTTATTAGCTGTGCGTTCTGTTAGGGTTAATGTTTCGGCCCCATATGTTAGTACAGCTAAGACGCACTTATTGAAGACTCTCCTCTTAGGGCACATGTGAATGTAGGATCTTAGGACATACCCTAACTTTCCGAAAGCGGCCCAAGCTAGTCCAATTCTTCTTGACAACACACAAGTTTGGTTGTCTGATAATAAAATATACAAAAATATTATTACTTATGCAAACACAAGTTTAACATTTTAGGCAAATGTTAAATATTTGCATTAATAAATATTTTTCAAGAACCATAAATAATTGAATCGACATAAGAAAAAAAAGGTTATTTTACAAGGTTATCAACAATTTCCAATATATTTTATTGGAATTTGATAACAAGCAGAATATGATTACAGAAAAATCTACACAGCTTATCTTACACCGATTATATAATATTACTCAATTACATTTTTATCCATATTAACTTCCATATGAAATCGACGAATTTTGTTTTTTAAAAATTAATATATAAAAACGAACAAAATACAGATAAATTAGGAATTTTATAGAAAAAGAATACAATATGGATTTAGATAAGACTAGAATAATCCATATTTCAATAAGTTTTTGATTTTCATAAGAAACTAAATGTATACAAATGACACTGAATTGATAAATTCACTATGTTTTAATCACTCTTATAATATGTAAAAGTATTATATAATTTGTTATTCACAGTTATATAAATTTAGACAGTTATCACGACTCGAAATTCGACTGTTAAAGGTCATTTTCAAGTGAATTACAAATTGATGATTGAATGTATTATACTAAGGCTTTTTTGGCTGGGGTTGGTCTTTTTGCAATTAGGGAATTACCTGGAGACGATTGGGCAAGATTATAAATTTGAGAATAGATTAAATTGGTTTGCTCGTTAAGGAGATTAACGGATGGGTTACGGCTGTAAGAAATTTTCTAGTGATTGTAGAAGAATAAGTCTCCGGGTCTTTGTTGCAATTATGAAAGATTTTAGCATTAAACAATATGTAGGACAACTCTGAGGAGGGTTTAAATGCTACTTGAAGATTTTGCTTTATATATTTGGGCCATTGAGTTCGTTAGTTTTTGATTAAATTTTGTATGAGTTTTGTTGGGCAACCATTCACAGTAGTAATTATAATGAAGGGAAGATTGAAAAGGCTATTACTGAAAAATATAATATTGAATGACAGGCAGCTAATTTGTGTATTATCGGGTAAAATAATGAGAACGGGATTGTAGAGTAGATATATGCGTAGGTGCGGGTTTAAGCGCATCACGCATACTGCGTTTAAACCCGACATAAGCATATATCTCTTGAAAATTCCGAATGTTAGTTCGCCGAAACGTCCAGTTCCGGTTCTCTTCAGAACCAACCCTCAACATCAACGCGGAAACCCCGAGAAAACAAATTAACACATAAATTTTGAATTGGTAAAACCATACAACATTATAGATAATCAGATAAACTTAATAAAGACGGAACAAAGCTTGAATATATAAATATACTCAACCTTTCCGAAGCTCTATAATACTACAGTATTATAGAGCTCCGCAAAGGTTGGTCCACCAAATTCTCTAAAGAGTTGACAATCTAAAGACTTTCCCTTGGACACAACAAATAAAAGCAGACATGAGAAATGCTCAAATTCAACCAAAAGAAATTTCAGACCGACACATATATACAGAGGAAAAATTGATAAGTGGGAAGTTGTTCCAGAGAATAAAGTACCAAAAAGATCAGGTAGCAAGTGGACGGAAGAAAGGAAGAGGATCTTTAGTGAACAGATGAAAGCACTCTGGATCCCCCTGCAAGCGAAATCATAAATAAGCTTTGTGTGTTCCTAAAGGGACCATGTAAAATAATAATACTTATAATTATATATATATATATATATATATATATATATATATATATATATATATATATATCTATATATATATATGTTGTATTTGAGGTTTTCGCGGATAGATACCTGTGTTGTATTGTTTTTTCGGGGATTCCGCGTTGATGCAGAGGGTTGGCTCTGAAAAGAACCGGATTCTCGACGTTTCGGCGAACTAACATTCGCCATTCTCAAGAGATATATGCGTCCGTACGGGTCAACCGTTCGACGCATACTGAGAGCTCGTTCGTGCGATGCGACTACTTATAGATGTCTGGCTTCGGGTCATGCGCGTTGTGTGCGATGCTTCGGTTCGGTTGTTTGTTTGTTTTGTTGGTCGTACATGAGTCTGGGGTGTCTGGGGTTGCATTTTGAGGGTGGATATGATCGGTCGCCATGCTGGGGGCAGTCTCAAGGAATCGTCTCTCGTGTTAATGCAGTAGTCTCGTTTTTCTATCTCTATGGCTTCTCTGTATACTCGTGACATTTCGTGGCTAATCTGTGCAACAGTCTTTGAATTTCTAAAGTCCATCCAGTGACCAGTGTTTGTGTGTTGGACAAGTGCCGATGAAACTTTGTCTCTGTGTCTGATTGAAACTACATGTTCTTGAATCCTAGCAGATATTTTTCTATTGGTACGTCCAATGTAGGTCCGTTCACATGTTCCGCAAGGTATTTCGTAAATTCCATGGGATTCTAACGGGATGGTGTCTTTAACGCTGCGTAGCATGGAGGATATTTTCTGGTTAGGTTTGAAAATGGTGTCGATGTTGTGTCTTTTAAGTATTCTGGCGATTTTGTCAGTTGATCCATGAACATATGGTAGGTATGCTGTGCTAACGGGTTTCTGGCGTTCTTCAGTTCTTTGGCTACTGTTCTCTGTACGACGGAAAGCTCTGGATATTAAGCTGTTTGGATATCCATTTGAAGAAAGAGCTTCTCGTAAGTTCCTCAATTCTTTCGGTAAGTTAAGCTGGTCTGCTAGTCTTTTGGATCGGGTGGTAAGAGTTTTGACTACAGATGCTAGTTGTTTGGGATGATGGTGCGAAGAAGCGTTCAGATATCTGTCTGTGTGTGTTTATATATATATATATATATATATATATATATATATATATATATATACATATATAAATATGTCAAATTCTATTTTGTTGTAATATGGGGTAATATGCCCGATTTACAAAAAAAGAGAGAAGAACAAATTATATACACACATATAACTACCGAGGAATAACTCTGCACAACACCAGGTACGTGTATGCAGCAATTTTGAATGAGAAGCTAAAGAATTAAATATGGGAAAAGAGAATAATCCCAGACAGTCAGGCAGGATTCAGAGCGGGGATAGGAGCTATGGATATTATATACATCCTGGATCATTTACAATTAGTGAAGAATGAATTAAAAAAGGAAGGAGGTAGGGTGTGTGCATTATTCATAGATTTCAAGGCGGCGCTCGGCAGAGTGGACAGAGAGACAATGTTTGAATGTATGAGAGAATGCGGAGTAGACGGGTGGTTGGTAGGGATGGATGAGTAGGGTGTAAGAGATATGTGTAAGAACAATAAGCAAAGTGAGAGTGGGAGAAAAGAGAGCTACTGGTTCGAGACGACAAAAGGAGCAAGACAAGGTTGTCCCCTTAGCTCCTTATTATTTACGATATATGTGGCAGATATGGAGAGAATTATTATAGACTATTAAGAAGACCCAAGCGGGAGGGTGTGTGATAGGTAGAGAGAAAGTATGGAGCTTGGCGTTCGCGGATGCTGTGGTAGTGGTGGCAAAGAGAGAAGGGGAGATTAAAGAATGCTGGAAAAAAAAGGATATAAAAATGAATGGAAGAGAGAAAAGCCTAGGGAGGTATGGGAGGAAGAAAAACATTGAAGTGAATGTGGGGAAAAAGAAAATGATGGTGTTTAGTAACATAAAGAATGAGAAGGAATGGAAGTGGGAAAGGGGAACAAGGGCAAATAAGAGAGTACCTAGGCTACACATTGAACGCGGGGGTCTCGGATAAATGGGTACATGATAAGTCGGCACTGGATATGTCGGCACCGGACGACTCGGCACTTCCAACTCAGCACCGGACAAGTCGGCACCGGGAAAACTCGGCCACGGATAAGTCGGGACCGGATAAGTCGGCACCGGGCAAATCGGCACCAGTCATCAATATATAAATTGTCTAGTATAACATAGGTTTTGGTAATATCAAAAACAAAAGAAATCTTTTTATAATTAAAAAAAGTAACGCACGCCCCTAGAAAGATGAAGGAAATTGTAAACGATTTATTTAGTCACCTTCTAGCCAACAGTAGAATTCATGTGAAAACAGCGTTAAATTAAAACTGATAATAAAACATAAATAACTTTATTAAAGTTTAGAAATTACATTTCATAATTGTGAGATAATCCTCTCAGGTACTTCAATATGTTGTCCCTGTTATATGAATTTACTTTCTGCAGTATTCGCGCATCCGCCTCTTCGTAGCGTCTTCTCTTTCGGGGTGCTTCTAGCGGAACTGGATGAAATTCAGATCTTCGGTCAAAAAAAACTTAACTCGCTTATAAAATCGAATATATTGGGGGAAAAAACGTGTTTCCTGATGTCTGATTTATTGTGAAAGTTTCTTTAATTTTCTTCAATATCATAGAAAAGTGTATAGATAAGGGATTAAAAGAAAGTTGAAAATACGAGTGCCGAAATGTCTCGGTGCCGATTTGCCCGGTGCCGACTTATTCGGTGCCGACTTTTCCCGGTGCCGAGTTGTCTGGTGCCGACTTATCCGGTGCCGAGTTGTCCGGTGCCGACTTGGAAGTGCCGACTCGTCCGTGTCCCGGATAAATCGCATGTAAGAGAGTTAACCAGGAAAGCAAACAAGGTAATTGGGTGTATATGTGGGATAGAAGAGAGAAAATGGGAAAGCGACTTCAGGAGGAGGATGATGATGTTTGAAAGTTTGAAAGGCAGAGAGTATATTAAAGTATGGAGCTGCAATCTGGGGATGAAAAGAACAAGAAGAGGTTGAGAGAGTGCAAGAGGAATACCTGAGTGAGAGAGGAATGTAAGAGAGGCGAACAGAGTGAAAGCGAGGAAGAAAGCAACTAAGTCTGAAGATAGAATGAACGGAAGGGAAGACTACAGGTTACTGACTGAATGCTGGAAAGAGAGAAAAAAAACCGGCCAAGTGCGAGTTGTGACTCGCGCACCGAGGGTTCCGTACAAACTTGTATAGTATATAGTATTATTATGTAGATTATCAACATATTATGTAGATTATAAAGAAAAATTAGACGAAATATAATATACACAGGATGTTACGGGACTTGAGTATGTCGCATGTCCGTTATAAAAAAGCAAAATTTAGACATAATATATACCCTGTATATATTATGTATATAAAGCGTATGTGATGAAATGCATAACAAATATAAACAAAGAAAATTCAGAATAAACATAGAATAGGACCTAACTGTATGCAACCCATATGCTTCTGGAGCCTGACAATACCACTACGACAACATTAGTGAATTTTCATAAATTTCTAATAGTAAATTCGCATTTTTCTTGTAATTAAACTACATATTTACGGTTTTAAGATTTTTCCCTTGACATGTGCTGTAAGACACCGCTTCTTGCCAAATTTCATGATTCTAGGTCAACGGGAAGTACCCTATAGGTTTTGATTCCCTCGTGAAATCGCAAAATATGCGACATAAACGATCATATATTTTGATCGCGTTGACTTACAAGTTTGATTTTTTCACAGCTGAAAGAGACCGCAGACTCGAGTATTTGATACAAATTTCAACATATTACCTCTACGCGTTCCTGAGAAAAAAGTCTTGACAGACAGACAGACGGACAGACAGACAGACAGACAGACAGACAGACAGACAGACGGACAACAAAGTGATCCTATTAGGGTTCCGTTTTCGGTACGGAACCCTAAAAAGGACATAGAAATGAATGGAAGAGAGAAATATTACCGAAGAAATGGATAGGCGAGTAAGGAAATAGAGAGGCGAAGAGCGGAAGGCAAGTGGAGGAATGTAGACGAGCAAAAGAGACAAGGACGTAGACATACAGGAAAGAAGGGAAAAAAAAAGGGAATCCAGATACAATATAAAGTATGTATGAGTGCTGTATGTGCTGTATGATAGAAGGGATTCCGAAGTACCTAGGAAGAGAAGCTGTGAAGAAAAGGAAGATAATGACGATATCATGATGTGGAAACGACTAGAGATAAAATAGATATTGCATGGAAGAAAAAAAAATGTGTAGGATGTGCTATGAGGAGAAAGAATCAGTGGAGCATATGTGGAATGAATGTGTAGAGATGAAAGAAAGAGAGTGAAGAAAAAGAGAAGAAATACTGAATAAAGATGGAAGAAATATACAGTGGATGAAGGAAGTATGGAAGAGGAGGGAAGGGTTGGATAGGGAAATGGAGCATCAACATGTTTATTAAATGCATTAAATGTTATATTTTGTTAAATGTGTTAAAGACAGGGATCGAGAAACCCTGTAGGGGAAATAAAGATTTGTATATCAAATTAAATTTCTGATGATTTCTTATGATTTATATTAGAAAACATACTACTAACACCAAAAGATTAAGTTGAGAAAAGACAAGTTTAGAGTTTATTGGGGTTGTTATTTGTTTCGGGAGTTCCAATAGGGCAAAAAAGCACTTGCCCTATTGGAACTCCCGAAACAAATAACAACCCCAATACACTCTAAACTTGTCTCTTCTCAACTCAATCTTTTGGTGTTAGTAGTATGTTTTCTAATATAAATCATAAGAAATTTAATTAAAACAAAACCACTTTCAGTCATTATCTTAAATGATTTCTAATCTTGCTAGGATGCTAAAATTACACTTAAACAATAAATGAATTCACAAAAGTTATTACTATGTTTTCTAATCAAAATCCATACAAATGTAAGCGATACGAACTTGTTGACATAGTATTTGACGTCACGTTTGGTTTTAACCAATGGTGTTGCGTTTACAAATCTGAGTTTCCCTTGCAGCAAATTACACTTTTGTTCATTAATTCTAAGTAATTAAAAATATATTAATTACTAAATTAATGGTTCAGTTCAAATGTCCAATAAAGATTCGAAATAAAAATATTTGAACCAAATTTAAATTACATGTATATATTGCTATATTATATTTGCATATGTTGTTATATTGCATATGTTGTTATATTATACTTTGACTAGATTATCAGAAACACATAGGATAAGATACATTTTGATTTCAATGTTCATTACAAATTAATATTTTATTTGAAACGTAATATAAATGTTAACCAGCAACATGCACAAGTCCTACAAAATAAATAAATAATATATAAAATCATCATATCTAAAGAGTATTATTTCAGTGGTGGAGAATCGATTAAAGGTATTGCTAAATCAGAGTCTTTCAAATCTATTAATGCTTCTGAGCTTTTACACTGTTTAAGCGACACATCTTCTACAACATTAATATCTTTTAACAAATCCAATAAACTATTAAACTCATCCCTTAAATAAATAATTTTGTTCTGTTGCTTCACAAGATCTTGATTTAAAAACTTATATTTTTCACAACTTTCGTTTACATCACTTAAATCAAAACTAATATTTTCCAAAGATTTCTTTTTCATAAATTCTATGAAACCTTCAAATAAATTACATAGATTTAAAAGCTTTGATTTGTGATTTATTATGTGCGAAAACTCTTTCGGAACCTCAAAATCCTCAGGCTGATGTTCTAAATAATTGTGTAATATAGAATTAGATAAGCTCTTTATTGAAGCAATGTTATTTTTAATATGAACAATTTCATTTACTCCTTTCTCTATAACTAAGATATTTTTATCTAAATCCCTTAAATCAACCTCATCATATTTCTCATTAAACTCTTTTAATTTAGTTGTTAACTCAGGAATATAGATATTCAATCTATCAAGCTCTTGTTGAATTCTCCTTGCTTCAGCTTGGTATTCATTTGCATTTTCCGTAAACTCATCTTTTATCTTTCTACAGTCTTTTTCAACAGCTAAGGTTAATGATTTTAAATGTTTTATATTTCTCCGATTAACTGCTTGACTTTTGGAAGGTTTCATGTGTGATAACAGTGGTGGCTGTGGGGTGTTTTGGAGATGTTCAAATAAAACAAGCTGAGAGATTTTAAACATGAAATTGGCGAATTTAAAGCCTCCTGGGGATATTAAATGCGATGTCATTATAGTTGGGATGTTTGCATGTCGGTAAATTGTGTTTAATTCATTCACATATTTGATGATTTCTGAACGGAACTGGCTTTCCATTCGTATGTCCATAATGGGCCAACATGTTATTTTAGTTTTAAGTACGTTGTGGTTTAATATGTCAAGGAGATAGTAGATGACATAGTGGAAGCCAGCTTTGTTGTTTTTGATGAACATGTCTTTTTTAAATACATGGTCGAATTCTGTGTTGGTTTTGTAAATTAACGTGAGTAAGTACACGTTGTTGTACAGTTCTTCGTGAATTTTCTGCTCGTTTTCTCGGTGTAATTTTAAAGCCATTCTAAAAACCAAAGCAATATTTTATGTGATGGCAAAATGTACGTCTAACGTCTAAAATGTAAATTTCTGTTTATTAGAACTTTAAACTTACTTTTTTGCTTTGCTTTATTCGTTTTACTATGATTTATTCATCGGTACAAAATAATATTCCATATAAAACTTTTTATTTGAGGGTTATGCAAACAGTTATTTCAAATATAGTGACTTTTGAATAGAAAGGCAAGTTAGCAACAAGAAATGTAACTAAAAAATACGATATACAGGGTGAGCAAAACTCGATGTCTCGGCTCTATTATAAGAAAACGAAAAACGATAGAAAAAAAACCGGCCAAGTGCGAGTTGTGACTCGCGCACTAACGGTTCCGTACAAACTTATAAGTAAGGTATCTTTAGGAGGACCTAACTGTATGCAACCCATGTGCTTCTCTTGCCTGACAATACCACGCAACACATTAGAGTATTTTCATAAGTTTCTAATAGTAAATTCGCATTTTTCTTGTAATTAAACTACATATTTACAAGTTTCAGATTTTTCCCTTTACATGTGCTTTAAGACACCGCTTCTTGCCAAATTTCATCATTCTAGGTCAACCGGAAGTACCTTATAGGTTTTGATTCCCTTGTGAAATCGCAAAATATGCGACATAAACGGTCATATCTTTTTATCGCGTTGACTTACAAGTTTGATTTTTTCACAGCTGAAAGAGACCCCAGACTCGAGTATTAGATACAAATTTCAACTTGTTACCTCTACGCGTTCCTGAGAAAAATGGTCTTGACAAACAGACAGACGGACAGACAGACAGACAGACAGACATACAGACAGACAGACAGACAGACGGACAGACAGACAGACAGAGGGACAACAAAGTGATCCTATAAGGGTTTTTAACCCTAAAAATCAAAAAAGAGGTTCTTAAATCGGATTGAGTAAGGAACATTTTAAGCCAAATTTATATATTTTTCTACATTTGGAAACTGGAGTAATGACGTCATCGTATATAATAATCCTTTATTGGCATAAATGTAAATACACGACCGTTCGTACATTAGTGTTGTGACAAGTATATAACAAAAAATAAAAACAAAGAAAACAAAAAAAAAACAAACAAAAAGACACCAGAATGAAACGGAAAATAAAAATATCCAAATTAATACAGCAAAAAATAAACAGTTCAAAATTTCTTAGATCAAAAAAAAACAAAAAAAAAAAAAAAAAAGGAAGCCTTTAACCCTGTCCTTTGCACTTTAATATTTTTTTCATGTACACAAAACCGGAGCTACTCTCATCCATAACCTTCTTCCAGTTTTTCGCCACTGACTTTTCCTCTTCGCTCCATTCACATTTCTTACAGCTTAACACCCAGTGTTCCCAGAGCTCCTCCCCTTCTCCACATACTCGACAAGTCCTATCTGTTGCAGCCATCCAATATCTTCTACCCCTTTCCTCACTACCGCACCTAAACCGGGCAATCGCTACCTGTGGGGCTTTAGGATTAACTAGATACTCTGGACATCTGCCAAAAACTTGGATTTTGCTGTAGTCTCTATTATAGGTACTCTCACCTATGTGTCTTTGTCTCTCTTGCAGCTCTATCTCCAGTAGTCTATCTGCCAGAATCCTTTCCACTAACATTCCCTCATTCATCATTCTCTCGATCTCTTCTTGGTTCCATCCCCCTCTTTCATACATACGCTTGCGCAGACATCCCCATTTTGTTTCCTTATTACTCCCTTTACCCTCCTTTCTTACCGCTTTCAAAACGTCTTTCACTATTCTTTCTTCTCCCGCACTATTCACTTTCCTTTCAAATTTAGCCACTCTCATAACCGCGGTGTTTGCCACCTTGTTAGAATTTGCTTCTTGTTGAACGATGTACCAGGGGGTGGACTTTTCTAGCTGCAGGGTCCTCTTTATGAACTGTAACTGCACTCTCTCTATGTCGTTTTCCTCTTTCACACCCCAAATTTCTGCCCCATACATCATAATACTACGTACGCACGCCTTCCATACAATCATTTTCGCCCTAAAATTTTCCCGCAAGTATACTCTCCATGTATCCCAGAGCCTGTTAGCAGCCACCCACGCTTTTTTTACTATATACTTGATATGTGCAGCGCACGACCCATTTTGTTGGAACATAAAGCCTAGGTATTTAAAACTGCTAACTTGTTCTATCTCACTCGCTTCCCATTCAAAACTCTCTTTCCTTGATCCCTTTCTCTTCCGAAACAGCATCCACTTTGTTTTCAGCACATTTACCTTTAACATTCGTTTTTTAAAAAACTTTTCCATTCGTACCAACACCTCTTTCATTTCCACTTTCGAACTTGCTAAGACAACGACGTCGTCCGCATAAGCTAGACTCCAAATCTTTTTCGTCCCTATTACTACCCCTCCCGCTTGACCCAAGCTTAGCGTTCTCTCGAGGTCCGCAGTATATAGATTAAATAGTAGTGGACTTAACGGGCACCCTTGTTTTAACCCTTTCCTAACCTCAAATCTTTCAGATAGCCTTCCACCTATCTTCACTCTACACCATGTTCTCTCATATAGATGCTCAATGCTCTCCCTGATCTGTTGCGATATACCTTTCTCCCTTATATATTCCCACATTTTCTCTCTCACTACTGAGTCATATGCAGCTTTGAGGTCAACAAATACCGCGTACAATTTCCCCTTAGGTTTAGCTATTTCTCTTTGTATGATATAATTCAATATGTATATCTGTTCAGTTGTTCCGCGTCCTTTTCTGAAGCCAGCTTGTACCTCTGGGATTAGATTCATTTTCTCTGCTTCTTCTTGTAACTTTTTTTCCAGTATCTTTGCATAGATCTTGTATGACGTGTCCATTAGAGTTATCCCCCTATAGCTTCCTAGTTCCTCCTTGTTACCTTGCTTAAAAACTGGTACAATAATTCCTTCCCTCCAACTGTCCGTAATTTGTTTGCTACCTTTGAAAAAGCTGTTAAGTTCACCACGAAGTCTCTCCTTCACAATTGGTGTGGCTAGACACCACGCCTCACTTGGCACCGAGTCTGGGCCTGGAGCTTTCTTTCTTTTGAGTGCTGACATAACCGTTTCAACCTCTTCCTCTGTAATCTCTTGTGATTGCGATTCCACTGGTCTAAAATCTCTCCATCTTTGCTCCCTAATTTCTGTCTCTCTGGCCAGCAACTCACAGAAGTGATTTTTCCATCTTTCTGTGCTAATTACTGATGAGATCTCTCTTTTTGGTTTCCTTGCAGCAATCAGTTACCAAATATCCGACTCTCTGCTCAGCTGGCTGATTTTCTTTATTTGGCATTCCTCCCACTCTCGTTTCTTTCTCGTCTCTGCTTCTTTCATTTCTTTATTCTGTCTTTTGAGCTTTTCGAGTGTTGTTCTTCCTTCTCTCCAGGCTCTAAATTCGGCTCTAGTTCTTTTCTTTATACCTATTAGTTCCTCGTCTATCCAAGCATTTCCGCAATTTTTCTTTGGGTGTGATATTTTAACAATTAGTGCTTTCTTTATCATAGCAGTGAGTTTCGGTAGTTCCGCATATTCCACTCCATCCATTCTGTCTAAGTTTTCCTGGTATCGCGCAATAGCCGACTCATTCCACATCACCGTTTGTTTAACCACACCCTTGCTTTCCCCCCAGCTGTCTATCTCACCATACAGGGTAATTTCTAGTGGTAGATGGTCCGATTCCAGCCTTTCCCCTATTTTGAAAACATCGATACATCTTATGGCGTCTTCGTTGGCGATCCCGAAGTCAATGACCGAGGTACCGCCTCCACCAATATACGTTAACTCCCCTTTCCAATCGCCATTTGTGCACCCATTTAGCACACACCAGTTATGGTTCTCAACCCAGTCTAACCATTTTTTTCCCTCCTTGTTAACTGTTTTGTCTTTCGAAAGTCTAGCTATTTCCACCCCTTCTGCATCGAGACTTCCAGCTTGGAGTTCACCGATCCTCACATTCCAGTCTCCGATGATCAGTACTTTCTCTCCTGAATCCCTTGCCAGGCTTTTCTCAATGTATTTCATAATGCTCTCTAGATTGTTGTTGTTATAGACAGTAATTACTCTCCACTTATCTTCGCCTACTCGTACTGCTCTCTCTTGTACCCCTTCGATGTTCTCCATATCCATATTGTATTCTTTCTCCGCTACAAGTTTTATACCGGTAATTATCCCTCCCTTTGCTCTTCCCCTGTTGGAGATCCTCTTTGCAGATTGACATTTCCATCTGTATTCCGCTGGCAGTAGGTTTCTTACTTCGTTCCAGTCCTTTTCTTCCACCCATGTTTCCGTTAGCCCTATCACGTGGAATTTCTGTAAGTATTGCTTAATAGATTTGCACTCCTCTCCTTTTAATCTTTTCTTTAGCCCTGCTATATTCCATGCTATTATTTTGAAGTTTTCCCTTCCCCCTTTATGCTCCCCCGTACTTCCTTTAATGCTTAGTGAAAAAACAGCTCTTCCAGCGAACTTGTTACTGGGTTATAGCTGTGCCATTTATTATCTATGAGGATCTTATTGTAGGCGACTTTTACTACCTTGCCTGCTTTCCTAAGATCATCCTGACGTCATCGAATTTTGCTTTCCCAGAACCATAAATATGTTTGCATATTTGAAAAAAGCTAATTTTTCTGAACAAATTTTGTAAAGAAAAAAATTTGCTATCTTTTTTCGTTAAAAAAATATAAGCAAATTTGTATAAAGTAATTAAAGAAGTAAAAAGTAATATGACAAAGTCTCAATCATCACGATCCAATCTGCCAATAATTAGAAATTTAGCCAATATTTAGTTATTAATTAATAATATTTTTTTATTAATTTAACATTACAAAACACATAATATGTTACTACTATTACCAGAAAAAAACAGAGTTATGTAGGCAATCACTACAACAAATTTTCAATGTGACTACCTCCTACTTCTAAACACTTATCCAATCTCCGCTTTAATTCTGTCACTGAAGCCCCACGAAACATTTCTCTAGATCAGCGATGCCCAACCTTTTTTAAATCGCGACCCTTTTTAGTTTTTAAAAAATGTTCGCGACTCCCTTTGCATACGTTATATTGTATCAATAAAACAAAGTACTTATAGTCCATTTTTTTAAGAATGCAGTAACTAAAAACCCGATTTACACTATGACAAATGTTTAATCTAGTTACAAAATTTGGCGATAAATTCAAATATAGTTGCTAGAATATAAAATTGGTTTTAATTGAATATCTTATTATTGATTAAATACTCCAAATGGCAACATTAGTAATATAATACAAACAAATAAATGGAGAAAAACGCAAAAAATCTAAATGAAACAAACAGATCAGATGATAATTGTGCATTGACACGGCAGCCATTGACAACTAACAGCTGCAAATGTATGTGAAAAGAAAGAGAGAAAAGATGTTGAGATGGAGAAGTAAATATCGTCGGTGTGAACTTCTCCTCGATTTAAGCCAATCAAAGAACAAGGTCAAATAAGACCTATCTTTCCTGTACTGCATTAAAAAAAAATGGACTATAGTTACTCTTTATACTAATTCTTGGTTGAATTTTTGCCAGGGACAATGTTATGTCATCTTGAACATACAGCTTATTCCTGACTTTTGTCTTGATCTGCAGAATAGTGGAAAATCCACTTTTACAGAGGTAACTAAAAGTAAAAAAACTAATATTCGCAAATAAAGCACATCAAAATTGAGGCAACTATTTTTCCGCAAAGATTCCGTCACATGCTGAAGAGTCATTTGATAGCTTCAAAAATCCATCCTGAACTTCATTGGGAATGTCGTTAACAACCAAAGATACACGAAATAGGTTTCGAGCTCAGGGTTCCCAACCTAGGGGTTTTCCCCCCAAATTTAGAGGGTAAATAAGTGGGATGGGATTTTTTTAGGGGTTTTATATTTTTAGGGGTATTTTTAGAGATTTTTTGAGTTTTTATATTTATTAATTTTTATTGAAAAAGTATTTTAGTGTAAAAATATATGCCCTGGGATAACTCAAGCTAGCGAATCATAATAATATAATTGTATTACTTGGCGACTTAGCGACATGTAGTACAGTTTCTCGTTACTAAGATTTCGGAATTAAATGAAAAACAAATGACTGGTGATTCATTCGTCTATGTTTACTCGAAATACGTACGTTGATTGTTGTTTACTTGTTGAATTTAATTTTGCTATTCCCTTGCTGTGCTGTGTCGCCAAATTTGTTAATGATGCCTAAAGAAATAGAAAAAAAAAATACAGTCAGAAGTATGCACAGATTTGGGAAACAGATCCAGCTTTAAAAGGTAAAGTAATTTGGTGGCATTTTTGTAATTTATAAATAATCAAGGTAGACAATATTAAAATCAATATTTATGATCATCTACCATAGAATATTTATATCTGTTTAAGTAATGACGCATAATCACCTGTTGTTATTAAATAATAATAATTTAATAAAGGTGTGGGTACCTGGGTAAGAAACAATAAAATAAAAATTACAAGACATACTTATAAATATACATGACAAAACTTATCCTACAAATAAACACAGAGATCATGAACATGGAAGTCTAAGGGCTCTAGATCTAAAAGTTGAGAACCACATGCCAAAGAAGTCCAAATCATTACAAACACTGTTACAAGCTGCCAAAGCTGAATTAAATGGTGATAATAAAGCAAAATAAGAGGTGTAGCGATGGATATAAAATAAGGGAGCATCTCCTGTACAATAATAAGGCACGAATAAATTTAACTCAATGACAAGGCTGGGAGCATCACACACATTGTTTAGAAGTTTATAAACGAAACATACACTTAAAAATTTTCTACCCATCTTTAGCTCAGACAAGCCAAGATAACTATTGCATAAACTAGTGGAGTTTCTAACACTAATTGGTAGCTTTTATTTTACTGATCTTGCAAATTTATTTTGAATAACTTACATTCTCTCAATATGAGTTTCTTAAAAGAGCGACCAAACCATAGAAACATATTCTAGAATTGATCTAGCAAATGTCACATATAGGACAGTTAGTGTGCGAGCATTGTGAAATTCATAGCCATATCTTTTTACACAACCTAAGGCTTTGTTTGCTTTAGTGATTATGTATTCATAGTGATGAGTGAAAGACAATTTGCATCAAGAACTATTTCTAGATCCTTAACTACTGATTCCTTACTGTTACTTTGAGAGCGACATTATCCACAGCTATACCACGGCACAGAAGGATTTAATTTCCGATTAAAATTGATTCTTAAGCATTTATCCCTATTTAATACCATTAGATTTTTACTACACCACTGAACCAGAAAGAGCAAATCATTTTGCAGTAGCCCTTCATCACCTGGATTTGCAATCACTTTGAAAATTTTTAAGTCATCTGCAAATAACTCAAAGTCACATGCAAGGCCATTGTCAATGTGATTCATGAAAATAGAAAAAAAGTAAGGGGCCCAATATTGAACCTTGGGGAATACCAGAAGGTATAAGCTCTTTATTTGATAGACAATTCTGTAATTTCACAACCTGGGTCCCACCCAAAAGATAAGACGTGAACCACTTTAGCAGGCAACCGGATATTCCGAAAGCTGATAATTTGTTTAATAACATTTGGTGATCAATTTTGTCGAAGGCTTTGCTGAAATCAGTATAAATAGCATGTACCTCCAGGCCCGCACTCATGGTACTAATGATATTATTGGTATTTGATAGTAAGTTCGTCACAGTGGAATGTTTCCGAAAAAAGCCATGGTGCTTAAGTGAGCTTATGTTTTTGAAATGTGAAATGATATGACTAGATATTATGAATTCGATAATTTTGGACGGAGTTGACAATATGGAGATCGGACGATAGTTGTAGACGAGATTTACTACCAGATTTAGAGACATGGACAATGTACACCTGTTTCCAGAATGTTGGACATATACCAGATTTTATGCACAAATTTACAATTTATGTTTTATTGCAGATTGGCTTGCACCTGATATTACGAATAACACATTGGCGAAATGTAAATATTGCCATGTGGTGTTAAAAGCCCACAAAAAAGATTTGGTTAGTCACACTAAAACTGAAAAACATAAAAAAGCAACAGCCGGGGATAAATCAGCAAAGGCATGTACATCTATATCTCATATATATATATATATATATATATATATATATATATATATATATATAAATCAGTATTGTCGGAAAAAACAAAAATTGCTGAGATGAAAATCGTTGTCTTTATCGCCGAACACTGTTCTTTGTTAACAGTAGATCATTTGTTCAATATACTTCCTCAGTTGGATCCTTCATCAGATGCTCTAAAAAACCTCAAACTTCATCGCGATAAGTGTTCGATGTTAATAAAAAATGTGCTTGGTCCGTCAATGCTTGAAGCTTTAATTGAAGAAATAGGAGGTTTTCCATATTCGTTATTTATCGACGAAAGCACTGATCTTTCGACATAAAAAGTTTTATGCATTGTGGTGCGCTTTTTTTTACACAAGACAAGGCAAGTTGCCACTCACAACTTTTTATAGAATAATAAAATTAATAGAATGATGCAAAAAGTGTACATGAAGCTATTACAAATCAACTTAAAAAGGATGGCTTAAAAGTTGAAAATATGATCGGAATTGGCGTTGATGGAGCAAATGTTATGGTTGCAAAATATAATTCGGTGGCTGCTATATTCAAAAGGGAACTGCCTGATTTAATTGTTATCAAATGTGTTAGCCACTCCTTGCATTTATGTGCGGAAAAAGCGGCTGAACTATTACCACGGCAATTAGAATTTCTTGTGAGAGAAACCCATAATTAGTTTTCATACAGCCCCAAACGTTTGGACTATTACAAAGCACTATATGAAACCATGAATGATAACAAGGATCAAAAAAAAAATCAAGGACTTAGCGGAACCCGCTGGCTCGCTCGCTATCAAGCTATTAACACAATATTGGAGCAGTGCGAGGAATTAAAGTTGCTATTTTCAATTGCTAAATCTGATGACAAGTGTTATATGGCAGAACAACTTCACGACATTATGACGAAATTACCTTTTAAAGCTTTTTTGATTTTCCTTAAAAATGAATTAAAAAATGTGACTCAATTAAATCTGCTTTTTCAAAGTGACGATGTTGAGCCTACTAAATTATTTGAAGATTTATTCTTATTATATAAAAATTTAGTCGACTTGTTGTACCTTTACCATTGGAGAAATTGGTGGACTCCGAATTGGTACAATTTAATTTCCAGAAGCATCTAATTCATACAGCATCAATGTATTTCGGTTTTGATTTTCTAAACATATCACAGGAACTTAGGCCAATTGACTTGCTGTATGTCAGAGAAAGATGCAAGAACTTTTTATGTTGTCTGGCAGAGCAGATCCAAAAAAGGCTTCCAGATAATTTATCTATGCTAAAAGCAATTGCTGATTTGCACCCAAAGGTTGCGACATCACAAGTCAAACCCGACATAAAACCTATATTGAACCACATTCAGCGAACTCATATCTATGGCAACAAAAATGACATAGAGTCTGAGTGGCACCAATTGAGTAACAAAATATGGTCGAATACTTCTACTTCAGCTAATTTTTATTTTGAAGTTTATAATGATTGTGACGCATCTGGCTGTACGTTTTGAAAATGTATCAAAATTCGGACTAGCATTTGTCACGGTGCCAATTTCAAACGTAAGTGTTGAACGCGCATTCTCCATCTATAATATTGTGAAAAATAAGCTTCGCAATAGACTATCTATTGAAATGCTACAAAGTTTGATGATGATCCGATTCACATTGCAACGAAATGGTGGATCTTGCACTACATTTTATCCATCCCCTAACATGTTAAGCTTATTTAATGTCAACATGTATGATTTCAAAAAGTCTGAACCAGACGAAAACGAAATTATATTTGAACTATTAAGTAATTTATAAATAAAGAATATTAAAAAATATTATAGAATATTAATTATTATTTATTTATTATTTTTTAAAGAATATTATTTTTTAGGGGGATTTTCAAGTAATTGTGGCAATTTTAGGGGTTTTTGACTTGGCTTTAGGGGTAAATATTTTTGGGAGTTGGTAACACTGTTCGAGCTAAGGCCGAGGCCGCACTTCGGTTTTTTTCATTTTCATGACGTTTCATCTTCATGACATTGATGTCTCCCAAGTGAATATATCTCACAAAAAGTAATTGGGAACATGAACTAATATCGGTTAATCCGTCAAGTTAAAAGGAAAAGACAAGGGATGCCTTTTTCAGATAAAATTTGTTCCATCACATCTAAGGTTATGTCTGAAATGCGTTGTTGGGCAAGCATGTATTACGCATTTTAATCTCACTCGCTTCTCCAAAAACTAGCTTAACCGACTTTAATAAACAAGGTTTGATGAGGTTTTCCGAAATATTATAGGGCTTTTTATTTTTTGCGACTTTGAGAGCAATTTCATATGATGCCTTAACTGCAGCTTGCCTTTGTTGTTGAAAGGTCCAAGTAAAATCCAACTTTTGTTTTTCCAAATTCTTTGTAATATGTTTAGAATACTTTGTTTGTCAGTGACTTTTGAGGGTTTCATAGATTCAGCACTAAAAACAGCATTGCAGAAAATACACTGTGGCTTCTATATGCCATTACTAATAACAGCCGAAAATCCAAATTTTAAATAGTTCTCCGAATATTGTATTTTTTTTTCGAAATAGCGTAGATATCTAGAAAATAAAATACCTGTAAAAATTGGAATTAAATTATTTTTAATTTTTACATGCCAAAACGGTGAATTTACCTGCCATTTTACCTGCCAAAACGGTCCCTATCGACGACGGTTTTTTCGAAATTGTGACGGGGTATCAATAGTATTGTAGCGGATGAAACAAGACAACAAGTTTACCGAGCGTGACAATTTTCTGTGCAAGTTTTGTTCGTTGCTTGGTACAGAGAGTAGGAATTTTAAATTCCTATACTAGGTAGTACTTTTCCGATTATTCACGAGAGGCAATGGAGTGTCGCGTTCGTTTCGGACTAAACCCTTTGCCGCAGTCGAATTTCATAAGGTATAAGAAGAGGTGCGGGCCCCGGCCGCTTACTAATTATGTCGCATGTAGCATAATAAATTAGAATAAATAAATTAACATTTTATTAGCCCATAAAAAAGCAAAGGCGACCCTGCAAAAGAGATAAGGCGACAAAAGAGATAAGGCAAAGGCACCTGTTGGGAACCGCTGCTCTAGATATTTCATCACAAGCATTTCTGATTTTTTCTTTTAAATGTTCCAAGTTAACAGATGGTGTTCTGTAAACTTTATTTTTCAAAGTTCCCCACAAGAAAAAGTCTAGTGGGGTTAAGTCCGGTGAATTAGGCGCCCACTATATCGATCCATTTATACCTATCCAATTTTCTTTATATGTTTCATTTAAATATTGTTGGATAATTCTTGCTTTATACGGTGGAGCTCCATCATGCTGGAAACATTTGTTTGTTCGCAGCTGCAACACATTTTCAAGAAGACACATTTTCAAAAGCATGGGAAGTTGTTCTTGATGAAATTGTAAATATTGTTCTGTTCGTTTCGCTCTCTATGTAAAACTCATTTTTAAAAATATGGACCAATCAAATATCTATTAATAATACCACACCAAACGTTAATTCCGAAGTGTCGTTGCTTTTTAATCGGATTGACAAAATGAGGTTTTCAATAGACGAAAAATATTCTTTTTTTTATTGGTCTCAGCGTTACTAACAAAGCAGCTTTCGTCCGTCCACAACACATGCTGCAAAAACCGATTGTACAATCGGTTAGTTGTACAACTTAGAGATGAATGACGTCATTCATCTCTAAGTTTCCCATCACTTGGGTAACATAATTTATTCTTCGTTGTTGATGTTGATCTGACAAGTATTTTGTGTTGTTAAGTTTATAATCGTGATAACCATTTTCTATCAAAATGTTTCGTACCGAACTATATTTTAAATTCAACTCACGACAGGCTTGCCCAATCGAGTTCATTGGATGGTCTTCAAAATACTGCAAAATAGTGGCAACAGTATTGTCAGTATTGATCCTTTCAACAATTTCCCTTCCCTTTCGAGGAGAAAATGCCTCGTTATTTGCACGTAAATTGCGTTCAAATCTGGCAAATACTTTTAAGCTAGGCGTATAACTGAACTGCTCTTCTAGGTATCTAGAGATTCCCCATATACTAATAACATGTCGACTTTTTCGTTGTGCATGAACATTTTAGTAACCTCTCAACTAGTGCCGTTCGGAACCTGCGATAAACTAGGTCCCGTATATTAGTGGATGATGCGTTCCACAAGTATGCGCTAGAGGTTGCCTAAGCTCTCGGACAGTACGGCACCTTAAGAAGATAACTAATTTTACAAATGAAAACTTAAGATTATATGTTCTAACGTATATTGATAATCTGTGGTTAAATGCGTTTTAAATTTTTTTTTAGTTAGGAATACCGGTAATTGAGACGATCTAATGTATTTCTAATGAAATTACGGATAATAGGGGGTTAATGCGGAAATTTTTGATAATACTTTATTTTTACAAATTCGCTTATAATTTTTTAACGGGAAAAGATAGCAAATTTTTTTTCTTTGCAAAATTTGTTCAGAAAAATTATCTTTTTTCAAATATGCAAAAATATAGGTATGGTTCTGGGAAAACAAAATTCGATGATGTCATTACTCCAGTAGTTTCGAAATATTGAAAAATATGTAAATTAAGCTTATAATGGTCCTTACTCAATCCCATTTAAGGACCGCTATGTAGATTTTTTCTATCGTTTTTCGTTTTCTTATAATAAAGCTGAGACATCGAGTTTTGCTCACCCTGTAGAGCAGGGGTTCCCAAAGTTTTTCTTAGGCGGGCCAATTTAATATTACCGAATTTTTTGGCGGGCCAACGAAAAACGGAATAAAATCAAAACAATAACCACGTTTTTTTTTGTTTTAAATAAATTTATCTATTTCTTTTTTTTATTAGTATTTTTTTTTATTAGTATACTAAATTTAATATAAATATAAATCTTTAATTATATATTTATTAAAACAAAAAAGTTCAAAAACATCACGTGATGGTACGACCCCTGGTATGCCCATTGAATGTATTCTTAATTCTGTTTGTAAATGATTATCACTCAATTTTGATCTTAATTTCGGCTTATTTATGCTCAAAATTGGAACTGTTTTTTCTCAAATACATGTGCTCCCAAATAATGAAAACATTTGTTCAGCATGTTTCCGTATTTTCGGATAATTCACTCATGAATCCTTTATAAAAATCAATTAAGGAATTGTCCTGATAAGAATAATTCTATCAATACAAATTGCATGTCTTAAATGATTAACAGTTCTGTATCTATTTGAGACTACAATATTATATTTCTGTACAAATGTGTAATAACTAGACTAGACATACTAAAATATTTTTTTAAATATAAACTTGACAATATTTTATTAATACAAACGCTTATGGTTAAAGCTCTGTATGAATTTTTAAAAAATATTAAAATATTTTATTGTATCTTTTTTGTAATATTTATTATTTATTTTACTATTTACTTATTTATTTTTAATAAAAAGAAATAATATATTGTATCGATATCGCGGGCCAAATTCACGGGCTTTGCGGGCCGCATTTGGCCCGCGGGACGCACTTTGGGAATCCCTGCTGTAGAGTGTGGAAACTTTAACTGGAATAAACTTCATAACTTCGTTATGTGGTATAACATAACGAAGGTAACATTATTGTTAGGCGATTTTTGAAAAAAAACGAAATAAGTTGTGTATTGTTTTTTCTTGCCCTAATTTCTATGTATATTTTGTTTTCAAATGGAAAGGTATGTCAAGTGACACCTAGTTTGAAAGGTCTCTTCTCATATATATATATATATATATATATATATATATATATATATATACAAGGTAAATTCTTCGACTGTTTTGTATATACTAAATGATTATTTTTGCGGGATTGCAGTCAGGTATAATAATAAATTAGACTCTTTTTTCTTAAATTCGAGCTTTCGAGAATGTTTAATTTTCTCTTCTTCTGGAATACTATAAATATAAAACGACATTCATTAAACAATAAAACCTAAGGTGAACCTAAGGTGAATCTCAGTCTAATCTAGTGATCGGATAATTTGATAATATCAACTTTTGTCACCAACATTTTGTCAACTGTCATTCTATGTTCAAAATTGTTTTATCCTAATTCAAAATAATGTATTTTCATAGTTGTATTTTTTAGTCTCAGTTTTTGTAAGTACCATATTTCAACTTTTATTGTTTAATGAATGTCGTTTTATATTTCTTCTTCTCGCGGATAGGTCACTTAGGACCACGCGGAATCAACGTATGCTGAGCCTTCCTCCTTGTCCAATAGCTTTTCATCTTCATGGATTGTTGTACTTTCTGTTCCTCCGACCATGCACGTCGTGTTGGTTTCTTAAGATCTTCCTCAAATCCCCTTGTATGAACAATATTCCTGATCATATTTCTATTCATGAGATCTGGCGATCCCATCTCCACTAGGTCCCTTTCCACTTGTTTGTACCACTTTGGTCTTGTACGTTTGTTCTGTAAAAATTTGTGGATTCGGTAAGTAAGCCTCGTATGATTCATTCTTTCCAAATGACCCAAAAATTGAATTCGTCTCATTCTCATGGTATCGGTAATTTTTGAATTTTTTCTATATATTTCAGAATTGGGTTTGGGATAGTGTATGCCATTCTTAATTCTGGGCCCAAAGATCTTTCTCATAATTTTCCTTTCCTTAATATTTAATTGTTTCTTTAATGTTTTGATTTGTAAATTTAGCGTTTCTGAAGCATAAAGAGCTTCCGGTTTAATCACTGTTAAATAATGACGAATTTTACTATTCCATGACATGCATTGCTTGTTATAAACATTTTTTGTGTATTGAAATGCTACCTCCATTTTCTGGATTCTTGATGTTACAGATTTATTTTCATTGCCATTTTCGGTAACCCATTCGCCTAAGTATTTATATTCCTTTACTCTAGCAATTTTGTTAACGTTAATATAAATTTCATGTGGCGCATTTTTTATGTTAGTCATAAATTTAGTTTTTTCATAAGAGATATGAAGCCCTATTTTTGCTGCTTGTTTTTCCAAGATAGTAATCTGCTTCTGTGCATCAGAGATATCTTCAGCAATTAGTGCCATATCATCAGCAAATGCTAGGCAGTCTATTTGAATACCCTTAGTCTTTGGCCCTAGTCGGTGAGATGGTGCCCCTGCTTTTCTCCATTCCCTAACAACTTTTTCCAGGGCACAATTGAAAAGTAATGGAGAAATTCCATCACCTTGACGGACGCCTGTATTTATTTCAAACTCTTCACTTAATCCACCCATAAATTTTACTTTAGCTTTTGTCTCCGTAAGTGTGTCTTTGATAATATTTCTTGTTTTTTGGTCAAGTCCAAATTCTGTTAAAACACTAAAGAGTGATAAGCGATCTATACTGTCGTATGCTTTCCGAAAATCCACAAACGTTATGACATATTTTTTGTTAGTTGTGTTGCGAAAATATTGTATGACGTTTTTCAAATTAAAAATTTGCTCTGCACAGGACCGTCCCTTCCTGAATCCACCTTGATATTCACCGATTTGATTATCTACTTGCAGCTCTGCAAGGTTTAGTAACACTTTTGAAAGAATATTGTATGTGACCTGAAGAAGGGATATAGATAATTGTTTGGGTCAGTTTTATTTCCTTTTTTGTGTATAGGATGGATTATCGCCAACTTACAATCCGAGGGGATTTTTTCCGTTTCCCAAATGTCCAACATAATTTCGTGCAATTTTGTGATACAATTTTCTCCTGCATTTTTCCACAATTCTGCAGTTATTTGATCCTCCCCTGAAGCTTTGTTATTTTTTAGTGATTGAATAATTTCTTTAATCTCTTGTACAGTCGGTGGGGTTGAACCTTGATTAATTTTATAAGAATTAATGAACTTAAATTTTTCTTGTGGTAAATCACTGTTAAGTAATTTAGGAAAGTATACTGCAAGGATTGTACTGTTTGCATCTATAGTATAAGCCAATTCTCCATTTTCATTAACAAAATGAAGCGATGGCGAAGAATACTTTGTCAACTTTTGCTTGAACGTTCTATAATAGTTTCGTGACTTATGTTGTTTAAAGTCCTCTTCTATTAATTGTAATTTAAAATTTTCACTTTGTTTACGAATCCTCCTTATTGATTTTGTAACTATCTTCCTAACGTTTTTAAGTTCTTGCAATGTGGTCGGAGTTTTATTGCACAACCAATTATGCCAGGTTTGCTGCCTATGTTGTATTAACTGGTCACATTCATCTGTCCACCACGGGTGTTTTCTTGCTCTTTTTAACGGGGCTATATTTACAGCTGTTTGTAAAAGTCCTGCTTGAAGTTGCGGCCAATTTTGTGGTTGTATTTCTTCAGTTCCTTTCATGATGTTTTCATTACCTTTAATATTCGCTATATCATATTTACATTGAGGAACTCGTTTTGAAAAATTTCGTTTCTCAGGGATCACATCTAGGGAAAATTTTGTTGGATAATGATCAGAGTCTAAGTCCAGGCCTTTCAATACTTTTAGTTTCATGATTTCTGCAGTATACAAACGGGAAATTAGTACATGATCCAGTTGATACTCACCCAATAAGGAATTAGGTGAGACCCCAAGTCCTTGTTTTAGAAGGGAGTTTCTTAAAGAAGGTTGATTTGAAAAATAAATCATGACTTCTGCATAAGTCGATGAGTCTCATGCCGTTCTTATTAGAATTTTTATGACCAGACCATTTCCCAACCCAATATCGATATATCCTCTCTTTGCCAATTTGTGCATTAAAGTCACCCATAAGAATTTTAACATGATGTTGTGGAATTCTTTGTAAAATATTATCTAATTGATTCCAAAATTGCTCAGCTTTCTCTGGTGCTTCCTTGTTAGTTATGTTAGTTGGTGCATGACCATTAATTAGAGTAAAGATTTTATTCCCTGATTTTATTGTTATGGTGGAAAGGCGTCCTGAGTACGACTTGAATGTCACAACTGATTCAAGTATTGATTTATCCACTATAAATCCGGTCCCAAATTGTGGACAGTGGGCCATGACTCGTTCTCCTGGCTTTCCTTTAAATATCCTAAAGTTTTCAGAATCAAAAGGACATTCATCTGTGTACCGTGATTCCTGGTATGCAATAATTTTTATATTACGTTCTCTAGCTTTATTTAAGATATTTTTTAATTTCCCAGCTTTCAAAAGGGAATTGACATTATCCAAATCCGAGATTTTAGAATAGCTTTAAGAATGTTCCTACCGGGATTTGAGGTACTCCGACTTACCTCCTTGCGCACATCTATGGTCTCCCCAGAATCCGAATAGAACACTCGGGGACTGAAACCCCTGGGGTAATTTATTGCTCTAGAAGGTGCACTATTCATGTTGATTTAATTGAAGTTATGACTGACATGTCAGTCGGTTAAACTCAAGAGTTCCACTTCTGAGTATTATAGTATCAGCCGCCACTAACATGTGAAACAGACGCTGTCGGGGTACCGCCACTAACATGTGAAACCGTCGTCCCCTTAACATGATATTTGGTACCATGTACCAAATACCTTTTACTCATTATCCCGAGTACGGGGCTGCCTCTTCCGCCATATACACTGTTCTGTAGTCCATCTACTCCACTGTCTGTGCCGTTGAGGGCTTCACCTCAACGTTTTATATTTATAGTATTCCTGAAGAAGAGAAAATTAAACATTCTCAAAAGCTCGAATTTAAGAAAAAAGAGTCTAATTTATTATTATACCTGACTGCAATCTCGCAAAAATAATCATTTAGTATATATATATATATATATATATATATATATATATATATATATATATATATATATATATATATATATATATATATATATATATATATATATATTGTATTTGAGGTTTTCGCGGATAGATGATACCTGTGTTGTATTGTTTTCTCGGGGATTCCGCGTTGATGCTGAGGGTTGGCTCTGAAAAGAACCGGATTCTCGACGTTTCGGCGAACTAACATTCGCCATTCTCAAGAGATATATGCGTCCGTGCGGGTCAACCGTTAGGCGCATATATATATATATATATATATATATATATATATATATATATATAGCCCTCTAAGGAGCGCGTAGAACCTTTACTTAGCACTTGTTCTTTTTATCTTCCCAAAATTTCCTCATCCTTTTGCTCTGGGCCTGTCTTCTTTCTTGCGTCCATGCGTTTTTTTGTTTCAAACTCTTAGCTGTTGGATTCTCTGATGTGAAGTTATGTGAATTTATTTCCTGCCTGTATTTAGTTCGCGTAGTTGCCAATGGGTCTATATTGAATACTGAGAGGTCATGTTTGGTGTCTACCAGCCTGCGTACTTTCGACTGTCGGGTTCCATTGATGATGTGGAAGATTTTCTTGGACAATCGAGAGTCATCCATTCGTACTATATGACCGTAGAATTTCAGACTTCTTTTCCGTGCAACTGAGGAGAATCGTTCTGTCAGGGAATACAGTTCTTGTGAACTTTTACGCATCCAGATACCATCTTGTACCTTGGGTCCAAATATTTTTCTCAGTATCTGACGTTCTACTTTCTCAATATCATTGATGTAGATGTTTAATGATGAAGTCTCAATTGCATAGAGTGCTTCTGGAAGGATGACTGTATGGTAGTGACGGAGTTTTGCTTTGGTAGAAAGTGATTTCTTGTTGTACATATTCCAGGTGATTGCATAGGCTTTTCGTAACTTTTCTGCACGTGTTTTATTAGCCAATCTTTCCTTACCAGTGTTTACAATTATTTCACCTAGGTACTTGAAGTGCTTAACTTGTATGATGTTGCCATATTTGGTTGCAAGATGTGTCATATTTGAGCTCTTGGAATCTATGTATTGTGTTTTCTCGTAAGAGATTTGAAGGCCGGTCCTGATGGCAATTTCATGAAGTTTTTCGATGGCGTGTTTGGCTTCTTCAGTAGTCCGGGTGATTATTGCAAGGTCGTCAGCAAAAGCGAGGCACTTTATGTTGATTCGTTTGTCCTTTGTTCCCATATATACCCCAGGTACTTCTTTCTCCCATATTTTTATTATCTTATCTAGTACCAGGTTGAAGAGGAGTGGGGACAATCCATCACCCTGTCTTACTCCAGTACTGATTTGAAAAGGAAAAGGCTCGGAGATTTCACCCATAAATTTTACTTGTTTAGATGTTGTGCCCGACAAAGTCTGTTCCATTAATATTGCTGTTTTTCTATCAACACCGTATTCATGGAGTATATTAAACAGAGTTATGCGGTCAATCGAGTCATAGGCTTTCTTGAAGTCTACGCAAGTAGTTCATCAGTTCTTCCCTAAATGTTCTGTAGAAATTTCGCGTGTTATTTTTTTTAACTCATTGTCGATTTCCTCTAATTTTTTGAAATGGTATGTCCGTTTAATGCGTCTGATCGTTTTGGATGTTTGGGGTATCGAACCGGATTCTCGACGTTGCGGCGAACTAACATTACGCATACAAGTATGCGTCTAACGCTTGACCCGCACGGACGCATATATCTCTTGAGAATGGCGAATGTTAGCTCGCCGAAACTTCGAGAATCCGGTTCGTTTCAGAACCAACCCTCAACATCAACGCGAAATCCCCTAGAAAACAATACAACACAGGTATCTATCCGCGAAAACCTCAAATACAACATTATAAACCTCCACGGGGAGGAAATTTACCACCTCACCCGTAGTTTCGAGAAACTACGGACAAAACGCTCTCAATTATTATGCGATTTAGCATTTTTACGTCGCTGTAGAGATACAGACATAACACCCGTCTGTATGAGGCTGTCACACCAAAATCCGACAGCCAGGTCAAACAAAATACTACACAACGCAAGCCAAGCTTTGCTTCGGGACGAAATCCAAACCAAACGATAGAAACTTGACAGCATCAGCCAAAATATCCTGACAACACACATAGCTCTTACTACTACGCTACACCCTCTCCTCTGGCAACAGATAGACTTAATATCTAACAACAGAGCCGAACAGAATAGATTATTAATTACCAATAGACAGAAAGAAAAATACAACCTTCTCAGACGGAGACAAAAACCTGCACCAAAACCACTCAACATCGACAAAGTGGTTTACAATCTTTCAGACCAGCCCCTAGACGAACCTACCAAAACAGTACTGGCCGAGGGTTTTAACTTTGCAATAGCACCAACTCGCTTTCCCAAAGAAGACATAATCACTGGTGTCGAGACTGCTATCTCACAACTCCCTGCCACATTAGCCGAGACAATAAGACAGGAAACATGCCACATTTTAAGATCTGCAAAACCACTGACAAGAAACATCTCATATGAGGAATTCAAAGCCCTCAAGGCACTAAGAGAAAACAACAGCATTGTGGTCCTACCAGCTGACAAGGGAAATTGCTCTGTAGTCATGAACAGTGCTGACTATAAACAAAAAATGACCACAATCTTAGATGATCCAGCTTATCTACCCAGTACAACGGACCCCACAACCTATCTTGAGAAAACTACCAGACAAAAGATCCTAAGCTCTAGCATTGACAAGGAATCAATGAATTATCTTATACCAAGGGAGAAATCTTCACGGTGTCCCAAGATATATGGTTTACCAAAGATCCACAAAGATGGAGCCCCACTACGACCAATAGTAAGCTCCATTGGTTCACCGGTCCAACTTCTTGCGAAACATTTAGCAAAATGTTTACAACCATACGCAGAAGATTGTGATTCCTATGTCCGCAATGCTGAACACTTCATAGACATACTGAAAAATCACCAACTCCAGCCCGGCCACCTCCTTGTGAGCTTTGACATTGTATCTTTATTCACAAAAGTACCGGTCCCTGAGGCCTTAAACATCATAAGATCAAAATTAAAACCAGAAAAGTATGTATCAGATCTGGCAGAACATTGTTTAAAGAATACATACTTTAGGTTCGATGGTCAAATATACAAACAAGTCCTAGGAGCACCAATGGGTTCACCTCTATCCCCAGTAATAGCCAACATATTTCTTACAGATTTTGAGGAAAAGGCAATCTCATCAGCCACACTTAAACCTACACTCTGGTTAAGATATGTTGACGACACATTTGTAATCTGGCCCCATGGCAGACCAGAGCTGGACAAATTCCTTAACCATCTTAACTCCCAACACGACCAAATTAAATTCACAATGGAGATAGAAAAGCATCAACAACTTCCTTTCTTGGATGTCTTGGTACAGAAGAAACCTGACGGCACTTTGAGCCACACTGTGTACCGGAAACCAACACACACAGACAGATATCTGAACGCTTCTTCGCACCATCATCCCAAACAACTAGCATCTGTAGTCAACACTCTTACCACCCGATCCAAAAGACTAGCCGACCAGCAACTTACCGAAAAAATTGAGGAACTTACGAGAAGCTCTTTCTTCAAATGGATATCCAAACAGCTTAATATCCAGAGCTTTCCGTCGTACAGAGAATAGTAGCCAAAGAAGTGAAGAACGCCAGAAACCCGTTAGCACAGCATACCTACCATATGTTCATGGATCAACTGACAAAATCGCCAGAATACTTAAAAGACACAACATCGACACCATTTTCAAACCTAACCAGAAAATATCCTCCATGCTACGCAGCGTTAAAGACACCATCCCGTTAGAATCCCATGGAATTTACGAAATACCTTGCGGAACATGTGAACGAACCTACATTGGACGTACCAATAGAAAAATATCTGCTAGGATTCAAGAACATGTAGTTTCAGTCAGACACAGAGACAAAGTTTCATCGGCACTTGTCCAACACACAAACACCGGTCACTGGATGGACTTTAGAAATTCAAGGACTGTTGCACAGATTAGCCACGAAATGTCACGAGTATACAGAGAAGCCATAGAGATAGAAAAACGAGACTACTGCATGAACACGAGAGACGATTCCTTGAGACTGCCCCCAGCATGGCGACCGATCATATCCACCCTCAAAATGCAACCCCAGACACCCCAGACTCATGTACGACCAACAAGACAAACAACCGAACCGAAGCACCGCACACAACGCGCATGACCCGAAGCCAGACAGCTATAAGTAGTCGCACCGCACGAACGAGCTCTCAGTATGCGTCTAACCGTTGACCCGCACGGACGCATATATCTCTTGAGAATGGCGAATGTTAGTTCGCCGAAACGTCGAGAATCCGGTTCTTTTCAGAACCAACCCTCAACATCAACGCGGAATCCCCGAGAAAACAATACAACACATATATATATATATATATATATATATATATATATGTATATATATATATATATATACATATATATATATATATATATATATATAAGATAATATTCTTCAAAATTAGCAAAGGAATTTCATAGACTTATTTTTTTTCTACAAGTGTGTTCAATTTTATTGTGCCAGACATTCCATCTTTGAATTAGGTTTCTCAGTTTACATGGGTTTAAATGGACAACATAGTAATGCGCAAAAAATTCCTCCACAAAAACGGTTTATTCTGGAAAGGTGAAAATAACATAATTTTTAGATGAAAAGCCTAGGCCGCACTACGGTTAAACCGCCGTGGTTTTTAATCGCGTGGTTGCCCCCAGCATGGCGACCGATCATATCCACCCTCAAAATGCAACCCCAGACACCCCAGACTCATGTACGACCAACAAGACAAACAACCGAACCGAAGCACCGCACACAACGCGCATGACCCGAAGCCAGACAGCTATAAGTAGTCGCACCGCACGAACGAGCTCTCAGTATGCGTCTAACCGTTGACCCGCACGGACGCATATATCTCTTGAGAATGGCGAATGTTAGTTCGCCGAAACGTCGAGAATCCGGTTCTTTTCAGAACCAACCCTCAACATCAACGCGGAATCCCCGAGAAAACAATACAACACATATATATATATATATATATATATATATATATATATATATGTATATATATATATATATATACATATATATATATATATATATATATATATATATATATATATATATATATATATATATATATATATATAAGATAATATTCTTCAAAATTAGCAAAGGAATTTCATAGACTTATTTTTTTTCTACAAGTGTGTTCAATTTTATTGTGCCAGACATTCCATCTTTGAATTAGGTTTCTCAGTTTACATGGGTTTAAATGGACAACATAGTAATGCGCAAAAAATTCCTCCACAAAAACGGTTTATTCTGGAAAGGTGAAAATAACATAATTTTTAGATGAAAAGCCTAGGCCGCACTACGGTTAAACCGCCGTGGTTTTTAATCGCGTGGTTTTGTGACTCAAGTAAAGTAATACAAGCGACCTCACTTGTGCTGTGTGTTTCTCGAGCGGTTTCGCGGTTATAGCGGTTACCGCTCGCGGGAAAAAACCGTAGTGCGGCCTCGGCCTTATCCGGAATATAGGTAAATAGAAAATAGGTTTTTAACACTACGACTAAACAACGCATCGAAGACACCACTGACACAACACCGCACTAGTAAAACAACACGCTATGAAATCTTCGCAACTTGAATTATCGCGGTAAAAAAATAAAAGCAGAGAAAATACACTTGGAAAATACATCTTCACAATACCCCACAAACAACATAATAGCACGTCGAAAATAAACATTAGGATATCACATCCTAATCGTTATCACCACATATTTTAGGATGTGATATTTTCGTAGCTTAATGTTTTCGTAGAGCGTTATGTCGCTGTTATATTTTCGCCGCGTTGTTTCAGGACGCCACATCACTATGTAATTGACAGCACATTTGTTGACAGCAGAGGTTAATAGTTTCAATTTGTTGTAATATTATTGTGTTAAAATGTCACGTCAGCAGCCAGACGTAGATGAGTTATTCGATATTAAAAATTTCTTTTACATTGGAAATTATCAACAATGCATAAACGAAGCACAGAAACTACGAAAGGTAAATATTTCTAATACAAAATAGAAATCAAGAAATGTTAGGTTATAATGTTAGGGTTCAGATTATATCTGTCCTAGTCAAATAGTGAAATCAGTCAGAAGGTGTAAAAGTGAGCCATGATTGAGTGATTGCATGGTCTGTCGGCAGTTCGTGTATTTCATCTAATACATAGCTCATGAAAGTGCCTATTTTATGAGGCACTTGTTTAACTGCGATTTACACTATCTTACTTACTGATTCGACATTTTAAGAAATGCCTATGTGATGTCATTTGATAGCATGAAGCTACGTGTATTAATTATCAGACCTATTAATAAAGAGATAAATAAAGAGTATTTCGAATAGAATACACAAACTGTCAGCAGACTATGCAAAGGCTCTGTTTTACACATTCTGGCGGATTCCACTATATGACAATGACATCTAATCTAAATGTTTTTGCCTAAATTATTATTAACCTGTAATTACTTACCTTACTTACTCATAGACCATAGCAGTTATTGAAAATCTAATTTCTCACATATTAATTTTTGTTTTGTACTAGGTATGTATGATTTAATGTTCAGTCAGTAGTTTGTTGAATGCTGAAGGTTTTAGTTCATTTTATCAATTTTTAACAATTGTCGCACAAGGTATAACAGACTGCTGACCAGTGGAAATAGTATATTGTGCAACTAGTGTGGTAAGTTGTGAATTGCCCACAAGAGCAAAATTGACGATAGCGAACTACCTCACTTCTTTTGTGTGCTCATTTGCTCGAGAAGGCAATTGACATTACTGTACGAGTTGCAGATAGTAAAGTTTTTTATTACTCATGCGAGAGGACATATCTACAAGTTAGTTAGTTAAAAAGAATTAAAAATCAAAAGAACAAAACTGGATCTTTATTTTTAACCATAATTAGGAAACTAAAACAGGCAATTAATGATTTTTCTTTTCATTAATGAGTATTGACAGATTTCAACAATTAGTGAAACTAAATCTTATATTCTTTGAGTTTTATGATGAAATTGTAATTTATGATGAAAGTGTCAAAGTTAATATTTTCTTTGACACTTGACACTGATTTCAATAGTTACTTCATTAGTTGTTTCTATATTTGAGTTAATTTGGAATAGATTTTCTTGATGTTTTCTTGGTCTGCCCAATATAGCACTCACAATTTGCTGGCGAATCGTTTTATATTGCCTACCAAGTCTTCAAAATAACCTACAGCAACTGTATTAGATCTCCATCCCCCATGTCTCTTAAGGGTCAGCAGAACGGCACTAGAATCAGCTAACAGAGTGACATTCTTCTGAACATATGTCCAGTATAAGATTCTGGGTCTTTCAACTTTAAATATGCTGCTACTGTTTTAGGCATACTGACAAAAGTATTGATGACAAATGACTTGTTTAGTACATTTGGCGTCCTGATAATTTGCGAAAAATCTTGTTGTGGTCATGTCAGTGGGGTGGGAAATGGCATACTTTTATATATATATATACATATATATATATATATATATATATATATATATAAAGAAAAATATAATTTTTTCCACTGATATATTTGAAAATGGCATATTTTCCACAGCTTACCCTACATGAAAGTGACATTTTTTCATTCTAGAGATGAAAATATTTTCACATCTTGAGACGAAAATGAGCATTTTAAATTTATGATTTAAAACACTAAACTAACCAAATTTGCGTGGACTTTCTGATTAATTACATCTATTTCAATGAAATATTTTATGTACAAATGTAAAACGAGCCTGAAACTAAAACTGAATTTAAAAAACCGAAATAAAATTAGGACACTTGACTTGAAAAGTATAGAAGAGAATGCAATATGTTACCATGGAAACGACCAAATCAACAATTAATTTTGTATTGACAGTTCTGAGAGTTCGCCTCGAATTGGATTTATTAAAGTCGAATTATGGATTCTACAACCGAAATCAGTAGAAAAAATTGCATTTACTACCCAAGATGAAAGGTTTTTTTTTGGTTATGTGTGATTGCTAACTCGCTGGCGTTTTTTTGGTGAGGTGGGAGTTTGCTCACGAACTCCCACCTCACCAAAAAAACGCCACTTTCATCTCTTGCTGTAAAATATACTATTCTTTAATATTACTCTGCTTAAAAACAGCATCATAGTAGTCCGAGACAACGGACAACGTAGACAAAAACCTAGACAATACTATTTGTTTTTTATTTATGTTATAATTTTGTAAAACTAGTTAGGGACGTTCGAGCGTAACTAATGAGTCAAAATAGTGCTTGAATTTTTCAATTATCAATTAATTATATTTTCAATTATCCTAATAGTTGTTAAAATTCATTATTTTTATTTATAATAACATAACAAATTTAAAAATTGGTGATTATAATTTATAAAATAAAGTCAAACTTCGTTATTTTTGACTTAGAAGGTGACATAAAAAGATCTGGCAACATCAGTGTTATGAGTCGACTGGTTGTAAAGGGATCAGAATTTTATCAGCCCAAGATGTTGGCCGAACATCGAATTACCAAAAGACAAAAAATTATAGATAATCTATGTAAAAAGCTGGAGTGTATTCTATCAAATAGTTCCACAGACGTTCAAATGTTCAAAATGTTTCCATGTTTTTCTTTTCTCACAATCAGCTGTTATCGCGACGTTGCCAAACCAGCTGTCATGTGAATTACTATCCATAACAAGATTCAAAACAAAAACAAATAACTTTACTTATTGAAATAATTACATCGGGATCATTACATTGCTTTAATGTTATCGTGTTTTAATATTATCTAAGTTTATTGTATATAGTTTTTTATTCCTTAAAGTTGGGAAATTAATATCGAAAAAAATAAATAAAGACGTGACGGAAGCTTGTCGGCCATAGGATAAACTAAACGGAGGATTACTTTCAAATTTTGAGAGGACATAAATAAAGTATTGATCTTCATGTATAAAAAGTTACAAAGCTTAAATTTGTAAAAAATATTTAACATGGGATTCGTTCGAACCTCCTTAAGTGAATTGGGAATCGACATTACAATTAAAAACATTAATTGTCGTTTCTTTTCCTATAGGTAAGATTTTGTTATTAGAATTTATAATATTGTTTTTAAAATTTGTTTAATATTGTTCATAAATAAATTCTTTTCATATAGAGCAACTCGAGAGTGTTTTAAATTGACTGTGTCGATCCAATCAGTAGAAAATACCATTATATATAAATATATATTCATATCAGAAAATGCGGATTCCGCCAACTACGTCGAGCCAAAGCAAGACATAAATTTTTGTGCTGCATTTGTCAAGATTGGGTATTTCTCTTTAGTGTATTTCCAAATCTTTGGATATCAAATACAAATAATTTTGAAGTTTGATTATTTCCAATTCTTGATATATACAATATCAAATATATACAATATTTGAAGCAAATCAGGATAAACTGATTTGCTTCAAATATTGTATATATTTGATATACAATTTCTTCTATGCTGATATCTTTTTGAAACACATTTGAAAAATATAGTGCAATATTTTCAATCCTACCAAAATCTTCAAATCTTGTCTGAAATTGATTTTCGACAACTTCAATTTCGAGAATCATTTTGTTAGGGTTGAATTGAGTAGAGTCAGGCTTTGTCTGAAAATATTTTCCAATGCTTGGATATTGCTTGATTTTTTTATCTTTTAAATTCGCTTTCAAAGGTATTATTAGTTGCTGAAAAGCTCTTATCAAGCTTATCATGCCTAATACATTTCTGCCTTTACCCTGTAGTTCAAGATTCAAATCGTTTAATTCACTTTCACGGACAATTTCACTCTTTGTTTGTTAGCTGTGGGTAACTGTCATCTCTTTGGGCTCATGGACTTGAGGTGCATGAAGCAACATTTGAACGTAGGCTAGCGAGAAGCGTGTTTTAATTTTTACTTATATTATATTATTATTATTATATTTATTGCAATGTATTTTTAAGTAAGTACATAGATGCGTGAGAAAACTAAAGATCGACTCAAAATCACGCCGCGATCGACCGGTAGATCGCGATCGACTGGTTGGACAGCCCTGAACGATCTATATCGTCCACAATTAAGTCACGCAGCCCATGGTGCGTACATGCTAATTATACCTCAAAAATTAAGGGAGGTAGGGGAGAGATGGACAATATTTCTATTTTTAATATTTGTCAAATGTATGTAATTTAATTCTACACAGGCGGCGAATTACAAAGAAGAACATCGCCAAAGGCCGGCCCCCTTTCTTGAAGGATTAATAATAGTTTGTTTATAACAATTATTATAATGGAAAATGCAAAAAAGGAATAAAATAAAATAATTTTAAAAGGAAAATTGTAAAGTTGCATATTTTCCGTTTCAAAATACTAAACTACTTTTTTTGAGGAATATTTTGTTTCTCCGGTCAGGATCTAAATCTAAAATCCGACCATCAACAGTTCCCAAACACTAATTTCCTTCCTAGTTTCGCAATTCGCCAAAACGTCATTTTTCGGAAAATTCTTTAGTTTCATAAGGCTCGTTGCAAGATTCTATCTGTAGTTTTACAAAAGAGAATTAAGAATTGTCTGACAATTTCTTCAGTTTCCCGTCGTCCAATCCATTATTTTATCAGAAAATCGAGGGGAAAACTGTTCCAACAACTTTTTCAGTTTCCCAAGGTGTGGTCCATTCATTTTGGACCAAACTAAGGAAAGGGAAGTTTCTTACTAGATTTTCAAAAATATCGTTATATAATCCCATATTCCCATATAACCCCATATTCAAATCTTAGTGCTGAGGTTGGATATGTGGGAGAGTAGAGGCCGGCGCCCCAACAGTGGGGACATAAAGGCTGATGATGATGATGATCGTTATTTGGATCAATATTTCTGAAAATCTAGTAAAAACTTCACTTTCCTTAGTTTGATCCAAAATGAAGGCAAAACTTTCCAATAACTTGTTGCAATGTTCCTCATTGTATGATCCAAACTGTAAGTATCGACGAAAATCTCCAAACGTCTTCAGTTCCTTATGGTCTGGATCAAAGCCCTAATAACAGCTTTCTCGAAAATGGAGGAAAAGCTCAAAATTTTCCACAAAACTAAAGATAGGAAAAATCAAAAACTTTTCTAAACGAAAATTTCTCAAAATCCCAAGAAATCGAACCGATTTTCCATTACCTTTTCTTCTAACGATTCGAGGAGGGAACTGAAAACTGTTGAAAGTCCTTCAGTCAGCTTTCTTCCTGGAAAGGCTTTAAATAATAATAAAAAAAACTATCAGTACGTTAACGATTCCTATACTTGACGTAACACTACGTCGTCGGCTTATAAAAAAAAACGTATTCATACGTCAACGGACTGCAATGTAAAACGCAGTTACACTGCCGAGTATAAAACTGGGGTCACTCCTTAATTTGAAGTTATTTTAGAAATCTTTAGTTTTTTACGTGTTTTTGTAGCAGTTTACTAACCGACTGCTTGAAAAAAAAAGTTTTTGCTGTTCAAAGTTTATTGAAAGTTATGAAAATGAACAATTTTAATTTGATATGCAAATTACTTTGTTTTGGTTTTGTTGAAACAACAGAAGTTTAAGGACATTAGCGAGCGACATCAAGGACATTAGCGAGTATTCCTGTGGCAGTGAAAAAAGCGTGCAAACAACGAGGTATGCTCTGGATCAGATTTTTGATCACATTCTGCGGAAGATTGTCCCATTCCTGGACCAGTATGTCGGGAAGCTCTGTAGAATTTCTGGAGGTCGGCACATGCCTCCGTAAACGTTTTGCCATCTTATCCCAAACAAATCGCCTGATTTGACACTCGTCAAGATACTCAGTAACTATTCAAGCAGTGTGGGGCCATGCGTTATCATGCATAAATGATGCGTCGTCTCCAAGATTAACCATGAACCGTAAAAAATGGTCTTCTAGAACCTCTGTCAGATACCTATGCGCAGTCAATGTCCCATTTTCGATAAAGACTGACTCCGTGCGAGTGTCAAAATATATGCCTCCCCATGCCATAACAGATCTTCCACCAAATGGAATTCGCTCGGCAATACACGCTTGACCCCGTAAGACAGAATCGCGATTCATCGGAAAACAATACACGACTCCAATCCTCTATTGTACAAGACAAGAGTTCTCGTGCAAAATTCAACCTCGCAATCCGGTTTTCACGGGAAAGCGGCGGTCCAGTAGCTCTAGTTCGAGAAGATAATCCAGCAGCATGAAGCCTTCTAACTGTACACTCACTTATGTTTATATTTCTCACTTCTTGCAGATGATTTCTAAGGGAAACTGCCGTGACCGTTCGGTTTCTCAAAGCACTAGAAACGGGAAAGAGGTCATCTATAGCTGTTGTAGTTTTGCCTCGCCCTGAACCAGGTCTTCAAGTGAGCAGACCAGCGTCTTCGTACCGCCGCCATAACGTTGCACACTCGAGAGACTTACACCAACGTTTCTCGCAGTTTTTTTTTAAAGCCGCCACAATTCGTGCCGCAACAACAGGATTTATCTCCATTGCAAAACACTAACAATGACAAAAATACACAAACAATCTGCAAAAACAGACAGATGACACCACAGAAACAAAAACCATGCTGTCCTTAAACTTTCTTTTCTTTCAACAAAAGCATATAAAAGTAAACTTGTTCATTTTCATTACTTAGGATATCAAATTAAAATTGTTCATTTTCATTAATATCAATAAACTTTTAACAAAAACTTTTTTTATTCAAGCAATCAGTTAGTAAACTGTTACAACCGAAAAACTTGAAATAACTTCAAATTACGAAGTGACCCTAGTTTTATGCTTGGTAGTGTATGTATAAATACATAAATATATATGTGTCAATTTCCATCATGTTATAAGCCAAAATTGCCCGAACTTTTTGGCGGATGCGCATACGCTTAACTAATCGTTAAAAGGTCTATTACCTGAACTCTACTTCGAATAATCCAAAGCACACTGTAATTAATTAAAATATATAATATTTTTACAATTGTTTACAGTGCCATATCATTTAGAAAGACATGTCTTAGAAATATAAATTACATTTTTAACATGTTGGCTGCCATGAGCAACACTGATATGATCACACATGAGCAACGCTAAATTCTTTTTTCTATTTTGCGTCTGTAATGGACTCATAACAGCACTCATATGCGCGGTTATGGCTCGCCGAGTGCGATACAATTTTCTCAATGTATATCGGCGATTTTTTTTATTTAGAAATGTCATAAAAGGCCTAAAATTGAAAAAATACCACAAAAAACTCGTTCGTAAGGTGTTTTTCAGCACTTGTCCATTAGAAACCAAACTTGGACGCGTGCTGTAAAATCACGCTTACTGAAATCGTCCTTTACATTAAAATATACTATTTTAATATTGAATTGATTTTCTTAATTTTTTTGTAGCCATCAACCCCTGAAATTGCACTCGAGAGAGACATTTTCTCATACAGAGCTTACATAGCCCAACACAAATTCCTTGTAGTTCTCGATGAAATCAAAGCCTCATCTCATGAGAAGATTCAACCTTTAAAACTACTTGCCACTTATCTCAACCAGAAGAAACGCGATAATTGTGAGGATATTGTAGCAGAATTGGACAAACAGTTAGCTGGAAACATTAGTGTTGGAAATGATACTTTGATTCTTGTTGCTGCCACTATTTATTTGCAAGAGGACAATTTTGAGGCGGCTTATAGAGTTTTGCACAGCTCGGAGAGTTTGGAGGCAATGGCTTTGGTATTGAATATTTTGTTGAAGATTAATAGGCTTGATATTGCAAGGAAGAAGTTAAAGGAGATGCAGGATAAAGATGATGATGCAACTTTGACTCAGTTAGCTCAAGCTTGGATTAACATTGCAGCAGTAAGTTTTTTTATTGTTAGATTTATTACTTTATATAGGAATCTTAAATATGAGTTATATTGATAGTAGGGACGAGGCAAAATTGTGTTGCACAAATTTTTTGTCTTATAATTTAATAAAATTTAAAGATTCAGATGTAGGCACTAGGTCTATCTGGCATTACTTAATTAGGAAATTTCCTAAGTAATCCTGTTATCCATCATAGATGGTAAATAGTATATAAAAACATGTAACAGTCTTATAATGTTTAATCTTCTGATGAAGGCCGAAGAAGTGTTGAATAAAATTCATTTGTGAACACCTAGTGTCTCTAATCTATCATTATTAGTCTTATAAGTTATAGCATAATTATTTTTCCGCTATTTATGAACAAGCAAATAACATATCTTTTAAATCTAAATATTTCATTCTTTGCATTAACAATCATGTTAAATCAAT